>JAPTHN010000001.1:129319137-130569137 GCA_026936325.1 Platynereis dumerilii
AAGGGGATGGAAAACAGGAGAGGGTAAGTATATAATAGATGTAATACTGGTCAATACTTGAAACAGCAACAGGTTTCTTTTGGTATACCATATAAATTATCGGCATGCAACATGTAGGGCTATGGATTTGAAAGATTTCGTGGAGAGGACTTCATGCGCAAAAGAACCTGTAGGTGTGTGTAAGGCAGCTGCATTGTCAATACCCATTTCTGCAACATTTGATAGGTTACTTTGGTATCATCATACAGATGATATGTTGATGTATTTCTATTACATAAAGCTAGTGTTTATATTTGTTGTCAAAACTTGATGAATTGCCACAAGGAACAATTTGCAATAGTTTAAGCTGAAGATTTGTGGTGAATTTCGCTGAAATGAGCTCTATAACCCCAATATACAGGCAATTTTGGCTCTATAGACCAAAGTATGTGTTTGACATGAAAAATAACGGCAGAATTAGAGTCCTTGGCATCAAAAAACATATATTTAGAGGTATTATTTTCAATCCTATGACCTTTTGTTATTGAGTTATAATCAAAATTAGATATCGAGCGGCGGCCATTTTGAATTTGTTGCTATGGCAACCAAGATGAGCGCCCGCTCCGGCGCCCTCAAAAATTTGAATCTATATACCCTCAGCAACATTTGTGCCAAATTTCATGCTTGTAGACAAATATGTATAGGTTATTCACCTAGGGAGAGGCAATATGTGATTTATCAAGCGAGGGCGTTAGCCCGAGCTGTGATAAACACATATTGCCGATCCCGCGGTGAATAACCGGCTTATACCATAAGACAAAACTGAAACTTGTCATTTGTTGCTGTGTTTGTTTCACAGCTTCACTTATTATTCTCCCATGGGAGGATAACTGTACAACAAGGAATATGGGTTTTATTGCAGTGAAATACTGGCTCATGATTGGCTGACAGAGGTGTCGAATGGTATAAGCACAATTATCCCCATTAGCTCCTGGACTAAAGCAAGTTAATATAATAGGCAAGTTTGTCAGGCAACACAAGCAAAGTTAGTTTGTTAAGCGAGTTTTTGGCTGGTTGGCTGGTGTTACGAAAAGACAACACAAGCAAGTGGTTTCTTAAGCAAGTTTGTCAGGCAAGTTGGCTCAGTTTGCAAGTGCTACATACAGGCAACACAAGCAAGTAAGTTTGTTAAGCAAGTTTCTGGCTGGTTCGCAAGTGCTACGTACAGGCAACACAAGCAAGTTAGTTAGGCAAGTTTGTTAGGCAAGTTGGCTAAGTTCGCAAGTGCTACGTACAGGCAGCACAAGCAAGTTAGTTTGTTAAGCAAGTTTCTGGCTGGTTCGCAAGTGCTACGTACAGGCAACACAAGCAAGTTAGTTAGGCAAGTTTGTTAGGCAAGTTGGCTCAGTTTGCAAGTGCTACGTACAGGCAACACCAGCAAGTTAGTTTGTTAAGCAAGTTTCTGGCTGGTTCGCAAGTGCTACGTACAGGCAACACAAGCAAGTTAGTTAGGCAAGTATGTTAGGCAAGTTGGCTCAGTTCGCAAGTGCTACATACAGGCAACACCAGCAAGTTAGTTTGTTAAGCAAGTTTCTGGCTGGTTCGCAAGTGCTACGTACAGGCAACACAAGCAAGTTAGTTAGGCAAGTTTGTTAGGCAAGTTGACTCAGTTCGCAAGTGCTACGTACAGGCAACACAAGCAATTTAGTTTGTTAAGTAAGTTTCTGGCTGGTTCGCAAGTGCTACGTACAGGCAACACAAGCAAGTTAGTTAGGCAAGTTATCAGGCAAGTTGACTCAGTTCGCAAGTGCTACGTACAGGCAACACAAGCAAGTTAGTTTGTTAAGCTAGTTTTTGGCTGGTTCGCAAGTGCTACGTACAGGCAACACAAGCAAGTTAGTTAGGCAAGTATGTCAGGCAAGTTGGCTCAGTTCGCAAGAGAAGAGTGAGGCTCTGAGGTCTGTCAGAGTTTAGAAGCAGAAGTAGTGAGTCTCTCAGGTCTGTGAGAGGCAAGAGTTGAGAAGAGTGAGGCTCTGAGGGCTGTCAGAGTTTAGAGGCAGAAGTAGTGAGTCTCTCAGGTCTGTGAAGGCAAGAGTTTATAGAAGAGTTAGGCTAGATAGAGAGAATAGTCAATTTTGAAATATTTATTGGATTAATAATTTTACTGTCAGAGAGGCTTCTTACACATCCCTGTATACAAAATAAATCACGATTTTCCCCAAGTACCCTATTGTGCTCCAGAGCCATTTTTAGTGACCCCTATGAAGTCTGTCAGGGAGAGAGAAAAAAGTCAAAATTGTGAAAAAAGCGTCCCAAGCTATTAATTCAATGGGAAATGATAGTTTTTTCCTGGTTTTTTTCATGAAGTCTCTGGAGATGCTTGTCGTGGAATTCAACTAAAGAAGTAAGTCCTGGAGATACAAGCAATGCCGGAAAAGCATCACAATGCACATGTGTTAGCAGATTTGTCAATTGACTCTCAAATATTTCAGTCAGTTTTTGGTCTAAATTCACTAATAATCGATCGATTTTGAAAATTTAAAGTTCTCAGAGCATGTAAACAAATTTTCTAGTTGAATTAAACTATCAGTTTGGGTGCGGAAACGGTTATAAGTTTAAGACCGTTACATTAAGCGTAAAATAGATAGGGTGAGCAGGGCATCACCAATCTTGTCTTTGAAAACAAAAGGAAGGTCTATAGGCCTAAATAACACAAAAATCAATGATCACAGTCACTCGAACGATTTTTTCATCAATGGGTGTTTGTTTTTTTGTATATTCTGGAGCTATATTCCTAGACTTAGCTTAGCTTTGCCATGATGCAGGTATTTTCAGGAATATGAAGCTCTTATCCCCCAAACAAATACAAATTAACCAATAATCTTGAACACAATGATTGGCTGAAATATGGCAAGGCACTTGCAATCAGGTTTTGATTATTCTTTTTTTTTCCATGTTCAGTACACCCCTGTTTTGTACTGTCACAAAATTGGCAGTAAACTATAGTTAAAAGTTGTTAACATGATTACCCCCAGTTCAAAAGGTGTGTTTCTACAACATTAAAAAAAATCCTACTGGCATAACATGTACGAAGGCCTATTGCTGATTAGCCGAGGGTATGCTGCCGCGCATCCTATGTTTTTATATTTCCTTCATTTATAGATCGACTCCAGAAGACTCTGTCATGCGTTTCTATTTTATTAGTACAACTTATTCGAAATATGGGAAAATGATCAGCAATTCCTAAGAAAAAAATCCCTTGATAACACTCAGCCACGCTTATGTCATTTGTGAAAATATTGTCAATGAGGGTCATTGAATCATTTGTAACTCTCGTAGGTTTGCTAATAGTTGGAAAAAGACCATGGGTATACATAGAATTGAGAAACTCGGAGGATGGTACATGTGAGTCTGCAGTCAAAATATTAATATTGAAGTCACCCACAATGTATATGGTTTTCTTTTCATTTCTGATGCTATTTACAATCTCCGAAAGTTTGTCAGTAAAAAGTTGAATATCTGTTGCTGGAGACAATCTCCAAATCGTGCCCAATTTTACAATCGGGCATGGTTATTTCTCCTATTGGCAAAGTATTTCAACTATTGGCAAATTATTTCTCCTTTTGGCAAAATCTTACAACTTTGCCCAAAGGAGCAATTTATATTCTAACTATTGGCAAACTATTGTAACTATTGGCATACTTTG
Source organism: Platynereis dumerilii (assembly GCA_026936325.1). Lineage (NCBI taxonomy): Eukaryota > Metazoa > Annelida > Polychaeta > Phyllodocida > Nereididae > Platynereis > Platynereis dumerilii. The sequence continues at coordinate 129,322,823 of JAPTHN010000001.1, forward strand.
CCAAAAGGAGCAATAAGCTAATCTAACTATTGGCACACTATTGTTCCTATTGGCAAAATTTGCCCATCTCTAAATATCTTTTCGGGCCACTTAGAACATTGACAGATAGTTAAATCCTGCCCACTTCTGCGATTATCGCCCACTTTTGATATTAAAATGCGGGGCACAGCAGCGAAAATCCCGAAAATGCGGGATTCGTTTTTTGCAATTTGCGCGACTTCTAGCAAAGATAGAGACTTGATTTTTTTTACCATTAAATTCGGCTTGAAAATAGCTATGTTTTGAGGTAAGTTTTATTGCTCTAGCCTGACTAGAAAATTTTCTAAAAGTTATCTATTTTTATTTAATAAATTATTTATAGGCCTAAATGTATGATCAAATTCTAATCTATAGGCCTATGGCCTAGTGGGCAGCTCCACATACTACGTTGTGGAATGATAATTGATTTTTTTTTTTTTTTTTTAATCAGTTCACTAGACAACTGTGTGTTTTTTCAGCCCACACTAGCCATGTTGGCAACCCGCAGAAGGCCTATTGTACATACTCGAACACCCAATGACATATACATATGTAGGCCTAATATGTAGACCCATTAACCAAAAAAAAAATCTATATATATATATATATATAATTATGTAAGTTTTCTTTGAAAAAAAATACTGACATTTTCAAATTCACAATAGCCTACGGTTGTAGACCTAAGCCCTCAGCACCCAGCCCACCAAGCCCAAGGAACATATATATTCACCTCTGAAATCATATTTTAAGTTTATTAATTAAAATTTAATTCAAGTTTAATTTGGTTGAATTAGTCAGATTAGATATCATGATTTGATGGCAATTTCTCTATATTGCTGTGAATCTATAACCAGGCAAACTGAACACATCTCTCCAAGACAAATTTAACACTCGGACGGAAAAATTAAGGTTCAGATTATTCAATTTCAATTTTGCTTCTAACGAATATTTTCACATTATCCAAGCTATGAACTTGAAATCTAGCCAAATGAACAATACTCTCCAAGACGCATCTATTGGTGCAAAAATTACGCTTCTATCATTATTAGAAGTCCTTCAAATAAACACCCAGCCTAACTCACTTATTTCTATAGAAAAATCGGCAAATTCCGCGATCCCGCTTCCCGCAACCGCGATCCGCATTTCAGAAAAGACGTGGGCGATAATTGCACAAATGAGCATTCACTATTTGTGAATGTTTTGAGTGGCCCGAAAAGACATTAAATGAGCGATAATTGCAGAGATGGGCATGGCTTTTTCTTTGCCAATATCTAAATCAAGCCTTTTTCAGTCTTTTGACTATTTAGAGATTGGCAATTTGGAGAATGGTTGACGCATCTGTGTTAGGAGGACGATATGTCACCCCAATCATACAGTTATTTTTAAGACCACATTTTTCTCTTGGTATTTCACCAAAAATAATTTCTACGTAAGTCTCCAAAACACACAAATCTTCTCTAATGATTGCGTCAATATTTTCCTTAGCCAAAATTGACACCCCTCCTCCTCTTTTACCCTCATTTTTGAGTGGTCATTTTTAGACCTATGAAAAGTGGTTTGAAATTTAAGAAATTGGATAGATTACAAAAATTCAAGAGTTTTATCTGAGATTTTAAAATCACCTAAAAATGAGAAAGGAGATAATAAAGAAGATAGTCAAGCTTATTAGAAGAAGTATTGCATTTGAAATAACATAGTTATCAAATCCAGCATCTCACTTGCAAAGTCAGTCACTGGAGGTCATTACGAACTTCAACAAGAAGTTTTCCAAGTCTGTTAGATCCTTCGAACAGGTGCTCCTTTGTGGCCTCCATTTTACCAAGCCCCACGCCAGTACCCCAGAACCGGTCATTAGGACTAGCTTCTGCAAAAAGGTTGGCTTTGATTTGCGTCAAAAAGTCTTTCAAGTGTCCATTTTGACTGAACTTTAGGCAAGTCCTTTCCTTCTTTTGATGTGTTCTTCCGTATCCAGTCTGCTCCCTAGGTATTTACAATTTTTCCATTATTCATTTTTGCTTCTTTCTATAACATACTTTTCTGTCTTTCCCTTATTTACATTTAAATTTCTTTCTTGCACTTTTCATGGTACTTGATCTTCTATATTTTCAATTATGTGTTTTCCGTTTGATACCCATCCAATGTCGTCTGCGTATTGCTGGTCAATCGTAATATTAATGTCTTTGAAGATGGCGTAATTAATTACGATCATTTTCTTTCTTTTCTCTTTCTAGTCTTTCATTTTCTGATTTTGCGTATGAATGTTCAATTTATGTTCTATTTCAGCCGAAATTAAGGGCTTGAGCTAGGTATAACGTAAAAAGTACTGGGGACATACAATCACCTTGTGGCACTCCAATGTTGGTCTTGATATTTTCACTTGTGACTGTCTTGACTCTGACACTGTATTTGACTTCTTTGATCATTAAGTACATTGTTAGATCCTCTAGTAGTTCTTTTCACAGTGTCAAATGCTTTGGACATGTCAAGCATCAATAAGAAAATTTTGTAATTCTTGGATGTAATTGCTTTCTCTGCTAGAAATTTAAATGTGAATACATGTTCTGTTGTTGATCTTCCTGGTTTATAAGCTGCTTGTGACGGGTATTTTCTCATTGATTTTTCCTGATGTTCTTTTTATCATGCAGATAGCTAAAGTTTTTCGAAGTGCAGATAGTAGTATAAATGGCCTCAGATTTTCTGGTGGTCCTTGTGGTTTTCCTGGTTTTGGCAATGGGGTTAAAATTCCCTCATCTATTTCTTTTGGATAATCCCCAATTTTGGAAATGTTATTTAGTAGTCTCGCAATCTCTTCAGCTATTAGTGTAGGGCCATGTTTTAGAAGTTCGCTGTTGATGTTGTCTATTCCTGGACTCTTGTTGTTTTTAGAAGTCTTTATGGCTCGCTTAATTTCTCCCGTTTCAAAAGGTGGATCCATTTTTGCTGGTTTCACATGAATGCTCTCTTCTCCATCTTTGAAGAACACTTTTTCGAAATGATCTCTGCTTACTTCTACCTGTTCTTTACTGTTGTTGACCTTCCCATTCGGCTTTGAACAAGAATGTTTTTCTTTGGTTCTGTTACTCTTAATTTTTTCATAGCTGTAAACATTCTTCGTGAATCTTGTTTCGTGTTTTCAATTTCTTTTACTAGATCTTCTATTTCTTTGTCTTCTTCTTTCCATATTTCTTTTTTGATTTCTTTCATGATTTTGTTTCTTTCTTTTTTTAAAGATTTTTCCTTTTTTCATTGTTACCATTTCCTTTGATACTGTTATATCTGCTCTAATTTTCTTCTGTTTCTTTGAAAGTTCTTTTCTAGCTTCTACATTTTCTTTTCAGTTGTGGCATTGTATCCTAATATTTCTTTTGCTGCTTCTTGGCATGAATCTTTAATATTTGTCCAGATGTTTTTTGAGGTTTGATCTTCGTTTAAGTGTTGATTTATCTTGTTTTCCACCGCTATACTGCAGTTCTTACTTGTTTCTTGGTCTTTCAATTTTTCGATAGCGACATATTTTTTGGTGTTACTTTCTTTAGTTTATTCCACCTCAGTTCCGTTTCTGTCTTGACGAGTCTATGATCAGTAAACTGATTTGTACCACTGTATGATCTTGAGTTTCTTACTAACATCTTGTGTTGTTGTCTAACAACAACATAGTCTATCTGGTTTCTGTAAGGGTTCCTTCTTCCTTCATTTATTCCTGGACTTTCCCACGTTGTCCGATGACTGAATAGCTTATTTGTAGCGCAAATGTCAACTAATGTTTCTCCATTGTCATTTGTCATTCCTTTTCCAAACTTCCCTACAACCTCTGGATAATTTTGATGAGACGCTCCGGTTTTGGCATTGAAATCTCCTCCGATAATTAAGATGTTCCCACTTCTTTCCTTCGAGATACATCCATTTAGATCTTTATAGAAATCTTCTCTCTGTTTGGGAACATTTGTGCTTATTATTAATGTGGGCACATAAACACTGATGAAAGTTAATTGTTTATTTTCTACTTGCGTTTTCATGTAACATGTTCTGTCATTTATTCTGTCAAAACTTGCGATGATGTCACTGCTTGCTAGTATTCCAACTCCATAGAGTTTGTTATCTTCTTTACCAGTATAGTATAATTCGTATGATTTTCCTGAATCATCTTTAATAGTTTCATGGCCCGTGCCTTTCAGATGAGTTTCTTGGACTGCTAGAATTTGAATGTCATATTTTGTCATATAATTTGCGTTCTTTCTTTTGTTTTTCTTCTTGAATTCCTCTTATTATCATTTTTAAACAAACATGACCTTCTATACAAATTTCAGTTTGGATTTAGAAAGAATTGCAGTACAAACATGGCTCTGATAATATTAATTGATAACATAATGTCCGCTTTAGATAATGGAGAAATTGTTGTGGGGGTCTTCCTAGATTTCAGGAAGGCCTTCGATACAGTAAATCACAAAATTTTGTTAGATAAATTGTATAAAATAGGAATTAGGGGTGTTGCTTTTGACTGCACTCTAAACTGACCTAAACAAATTCTAAACATTTAAAATGTTTAATGTTTAGGTTCTCCATGGATGTTGCTTTCAAATGTTGTCAATGACAACACTATGTTCAATATGAAGACATGAAGTTTACAGTCTAAATGGGTTGTGGAGCATTCTAAACAACATGTAGAGTCAATGATGGTAAATCCGTCCAGGAGGGTAAATCCGTCCACCCCCTAATATAGGCATATAAATACATTAGTTACAGTTGTGTGAGTTGTTAAAGCAAGAAAAACTTGTCTGTCAACTAATTTTACCGTTTTTATTGTGTTTACAGCAATTTAAATGCTCTCTCGGGGCCATTTAAAAACAAAAGACAAAATACAATGAAAACCTGTGACGTCATCACAGCCATTTTGAAAATTACAGGTTGTCTTCTTGTTGGTCTATTTCCATCAACAAAAAAGTTATTGGAGGGAAAGAACTGTTGCATGAGACGAAGAATTTTATTTTTGCTACAGGATTTCTTAAACAACTGATTTCCAACACATGGAAAGGAGATACAATGGAAATAAAGGTGGACGGATTTACCATCATTATTTCAAAACTGGCTTGACAGGGTGATGTAAATCCGTCCACCCACTTCCAATGGACTTTACAAGTACTTTTATGACTTATAATATTTATAAATGGCATAACATTGATTAAAGAATTTAGATTGAGCAATTATATCACTTGATTGGGTTAAAAGGGTTCTTTAATTGTGGTTGAGACAGTCAACTGAAATTCTTGATTGCTAACTTGACCTCTGTTATTTGATTATTTTGTTATAAGTGAAATTAAGTACCTCACTATACCAAATTGACGCAAAATCCTTTGTGAAAGATAACAAATTGCAAAACTTGAAAAAATAACAAGATATAATATGTGTGCTGTAATATGCCCTGTGGACGGATTTGCCATCCTTGCTGGACGGATTTAGCAGCAGGGTGGACGGATTTGGATGCCCTAACATTCAATTTTTGTTGCCATGGTTTTAGCAAAAATAATTTGAATATTTAACTTTTTTTGGCTGTATATTATAGTACGGAATATGGCTCTGTCTATGGACTAATTGTCATTTTTGTATTCATTTCCATTTTCCTAGGCATACAGTTTTAGCCAAAAGTGGACAGATTTACCCTCCTTGACTCTATATCTCACTTAAACAAACTGCGTATCTTTGCTAAACATTTTGTGGAATCAGAATTGGAATATGTGGACCTCCTTAACACTTTAGAATTGTAGATATCTACATTATCTTTTGTACAGACTAAACAAGTTGTTGAACTGGGTAACTTGATGGCAGTGCTACCTAACTTTATTATTGGAAGACACTTGCTGTGGCTCCAGATGACAGACACTAATAGTGGCCTTGAATCCCTTCTTTGGTGCTACTGGAATTTTATTCAGGCAACTACTTAAAAACAAACAAGTATTGCTATTTTTGACAATGTCCATCTTATGGCTATATAACTGGTTCATCATGCTGACAGTATATCAATGGTCCAGGTAACAATGGCAGTGCAATGGCACATTATAGACCATCCAGACCAGAATGGTTTCATATTTCACCACAATATCATATCACTCAGTCTGTGAATGCTGAGTGGATTTGATTTGGTATTCTTGGAGTATAGTAGCTTACTCTTAATCATTTTTCGCATCTCCGGAAGTAGATCAGAGTCTAGAAATTGGGATATCCCATGACATGGGATTGATTTCATAAGAAGCTGATACTTCTGATTCAGTGGCTGGTTGTTTTTAAGGTGTGGATTGCTGTAATTCAATTGAAACAATTAAGTCCGTCAATTGAAGATGTCAAATGATGGTTTGAATTGCCACCAGCCAGGGTATTCCGTACTCATTTTCATTATAAATTGGACAATTTTGAAGTAGTTTACTCTCAAAGTAGAAACATAATTTCCGGAGTAGGCTTAGTTCGAGTTGATGCAATCAAACTTACCCAATCTTTGATCAAATGATCGATTCCAGGCATCCATGCCATCACTAATCACTTCACAAAAGGACATGTCAAGAGAAAACCTTGGACTAAGTCAAAAGCAAATTTTCTATTGCTAAGTGCCATTGCCTTAAAATTTGAGTTGTACCAGCTCAGATTTTCAGAAAGTAGTAAGAGCCATTGATATGTTGTCAGACTTAGATTTTTTGCAATCATTTAAAATTAATTCTAAAATACTGATGAAAAATTGTTAACACTGTCTCTTCTGTATAATAACTCTGAAGGTAATGATGGCCTTCTGCCTGAATACCAGTTGATATTGTTATTAGCTGTTCACGTACATGGTGTATATGTCTACTTTCAGGCACAATGCATTTATTCAAATTATGAAAACGGCATGTTGAATGGCCAGGACCTAGAGAAATCACGAAAGTAAAAAATACACACACAAAGTGAACTTCCACAAAGGTCAGAAGCACTAGAGTCAAGGAGGGTAAATCCGTCCACTTTTGGCTATAACTGTATTTTAAGGAAAATGGTATTAGATACAAGAATAAAAATTAGCACATTGGAAGGGGCATATTCCGTACTACCACTAACAGCCAAAACAGTCAAATATTTAAATTAAAGGTTAGGGCATCTAAATCCGTCCAGGGAGCTTCTAAATCCGTCCAGCAAGGATGGTAAATCCGTCCACAGGCTATTATGCAGCACATACCTGTCATATCTTGTGATTTTTAAAAGTTTTGCAATATATTAACTGTCACAAAGGATTTTCTGTCAATATTAGAACGTTGGGGTGCTGATTGCACTTATAATAGAAGAATCAAATAACAGAGGTCAAGTTAATTTGAAGAATTTCAATTGACTGCCTCAATCACAATTTAAATACCCTTTTAACCCAATCAATTGGTATAATTGATCAATTGAATGTCTTTAATAAGTTTTGTTGCCATTTATAGATAAAAAAGTTCATAATAGTACTTTTAAAGGCCATTTGAAGTGGGTGGACGGATTTACAATCACTCAGTCTAGCCAGTTTTAAAATAATGATGGTAAATCCGTCCACTTTTATTTCCATTGTATGTCCCTTCCATGTGATGGAATTCAGTTATTTAAGAAACCCATAAGAATAATAAGATTAATCATCCGATGCATCAATCATTTACCCCTCAATATATTTTGTTTTTGATGGAAATAGGCCTACAAGAACAACTACCTGTTATCAAAAAATGGCTGTGATGACGTCACAGGATTTCATTGTTTTTTGTCTCCACCTTTTAAATGGTTCAGAATATCTTTCAAAATGTTGTCAACAAAATAAAAACGGCAAAATTAGTTGAAAAACGAGTTTCTCTTGCTTTTACAACTCACACAACTGTAAAAATTTTAATTGTATACCTATATAGGGGGTGGACGGATTTACCCTCCTGGACGGATTTACCATACTTGACTCTAGCTGTCATATGTGCCACAAACTGTGATGGTCTCCAAGGACAAATAATTGATGCTAAAGTAGAATGTCTGGATCACTTGGCCAGCTTCACACAGAGACAAAGCCTGTAAGTGGGATTAAGCGCATGCGTGGACAACGGACACAACCTTCATCAGCTCGTAAAATGTTGTTATACATACGGACTGATTTTAACCATTAGGACCACATTTTTATAGGCTGTGTTATGTGTTGTTCATGCACACTTGTGCAGTCCTGCAGAGCTTAAACGTTCAACACATGAACCCAGCTCTCACGTGGAAGAAGAAGAAGTTTGGAAATGCAGAGATGTTTGAAGGAGACTCTCAGAATTGTCCAGATAGCAGCAGGATCATTCGTTGAGGCTAGGCCCTTACTAAATGTATTTGTGGCCTCTCTTCATGCAAATTACAATGATGCCGTCACAAAACAAACAAAACTTGTGCAACATTAGTGCTGTTCACCTCAGGCCAATCCAATTAGTTTTGGCTCTAACTGGGACGATTTGAGAAATTGTAAAATCACACAAATGATCATGATATGCGAAACTGCACCATGAAAAATGCAAACTCTAAACAAAAAAAGTTATTTTGTAATTGTATTTAGAATAGAATAATAAATGTTGTTGATATTTTAGTAAAAGTTTTAACGCAAAAGAGTTGAATTATGCACCAAATTTAATTAATTGTAATCCAAAAAGTTGTTTGTTTTGAATCTTTTGATGTGTGAAGTTTCCCGCGATTGATCAGTAAGGTTTTTTCAAAATGGTATTTATTTCAATTTTGTAATTTTGTAAATGTTAAGTCTCAAAATATTATTTACAAAAAAGAAACAGTCACCAATTTAGCTAGTCATTATAATAAAGTGCTTTCAAGTACAGAATATTTGTCAATGCTACTTATTTTTTTGCATTTTTTTAGGCACTATCATTAGATATGGCATGTAGGCAGGTAAACTATTGGACAGGAGGTGTTATAGAATTGTGTCTTCTGCATGAAAATATAATTTATAAAATGCTGAATTAATTTTTCAGAATTACGACAGATAGTAAGTAATGAGAATGTGGGATTATTTGGAAATATACTTTTGGTATGTAAAGCATAGAACTGCTGCCTGTACAGTCACTATCGATGTATAGATAAAAGTATGGAATAGCTTTTTTTCACATGATATAAACTTTTATTGAAGATGTACGCATTTGTTTACAGCCTAAACCTTTACTTTTTGTACGCACTTTTAAATGTGCTCAAAGGGGGAATTTTGTAAGAACATTAGTTGTTGAGAATTTGTTTAAGTGTTGAAAAACATTTAGTAGTTTAGGCATTAGACACTTGGTTGTTTAGACTATGCACCTAATTGTTTAGGTATTGTTTAGTGTTCTAAACAAATAAAACGCTAAAACTAAATGTTTTTTTCATAATTGTTTAGGTTGTATCTGCACAGTCCCTTACGCAGCTTGTTTAATTTGGCTAAACATAGTGTTAATAAAGAAAAAGCTAAACGCCAATAAACGCACTCAAAGCGGGAATGTTTACATGTAATAATAATAATAATAATAATAGTGATTTATATAGCGCCTCTTCCAGTAAACTGCTCAGACTGTAATGCTTAGGTTTTGTTTAGGTTGTACGCATTTCCAATTTAGAGTGTGGGTAAAGTACTCCTTAACATTTAGACAATAATTTGTTTAATTTAACAATACAAATTCAGAAAAACAGACAATTACTTGTGGAGTAGGGGAGACCGGGGCTAGTTGTCACAGGGGCAAGTTGTCACAATGCTTATTACTCAGCTATTGATAGTAGCAGCTACATGGCAATTAAATCAATTTTGATATTTTTAGACATGGGGAATATTTTTGTGATGATATCACAAAAATGTGTAGTATGTCATGTGCTATGTGAAGATGTCTGTAAATGACAGTGCAAACTCAATTTTTTCACCATTTTCAAATTTTTCTTTGTCTTCCAATTTTGAGACAATTTTTGGGAGATTAAGGCACTGATTCATGATGGCATTAATCCATAGTCTCCGTGAACAATCTGTCTGTGTTTTCTAAGTGGAAACAGAATATATTCTCTTTTGATCACCGAGATATCGGATTGACTTCATGATCGTGACGAGGATAGGCCGGGGATAGTTGTCACAGGGGCAAGTTGTCACAATGCTTATAACTTGGCTATAGGTGGCAGCAGTTCTGTTGTTATTAAATAAATTTCAAGATCTCTTTGTTTGCTAAGCTTTTTGTATGATGTGGTTGAAAGAAAGTATAATCTGTCATGTGAATTGTGGACTTCTTAAAAATGACTTTTTCAACAGAAATTGATCAATCATTTCATTGCCCTCCAATTTGAGAAGCAATTATCTGATAGAAATAAGCCCTGATTTATGATGGCGTTCATCCAAAGTCTTCGAAAGATGTGCATTTTTGTTTTTCAAAAGGAATCCGATGTATTACAAGCTTGGATTATAGAAAATCTGTCACAAAAATGACTTTGAGTTACAACATGACCTACAGGGAAACACATGCTTGATAAATCAGGACGAAAGCTGAATAAAAACTTTCTCAAGGCTTACAAAAATGTCACAGGGCTGGAAGTTTCCAGACAACCTGAACCTAGAGACCTCTCAGATACAGTCAAACTTGAAGTAAAAAAAAATTGTGACAACTAGCCCCGGTCTCCCCTACCACAAGGTTCCATTTTAGGACCCCTTTTATTTTTGATATACATTAATGATATTGCCAATGTTTCAGATACCTTATTGCCAATAATTTTTGCTGATGATATTAACATATTCTTAAGAGGTAAATCGGTAGATGAAACTATCAAAGGTATGAATAGAGAAATTGCCAAAATTTCAGATTGGTTCCAAGCTAATAAACTTTCATTGAACATAGAAAAAACACATTTCATGGTATTTAGCTCTCCGAGAAGGACTCTTATCAGGACCAAAGATGTCAAAATAAATTCCAAAACAATCGAATGCTGAACAGGCAAAATTTATTGATGTTATTCTTGATTCTAAACTGAAATGGGATAAGCATATACTCTTAATGGTATCTTGGTTTCAACTGATTATCAGCTGACTGGAAACTGCACAATAGGTGTCATAGAGGAAAACAGATAAACTGACACAAACAGTGTCTACACAGAATGGAGCTATCTGAGTTTCAGGGTTGGGCACGAGTACATGCAAATGTACTCGAGTACGAGTACGAGTACTTGCCACATCTATGAGTACGAGTACGAGTACAGATTTTTCTGAATGTACTCGAGTACGAGTACGAGTACTTTCAAATGTGCTCGAGTACGAGTACGAGTACATTTATGCAATTTCGAACCTTATTCAGGAAATGTCTAAAGAATAAAACAATTATTAGTATTAATAATTGAGCAACAATAAAGTGTATCAGTGAAGGCTACTGATCATGCCCCTTTATTAATGAAAAGTGAACTTTGTTAATTCAAAATGGCCTTCGAAGCTACTTGGTGGGCTGCCAATCGCTGGTTCCACGGTTCGAATCCAGCTCAATCCAGGTCACCTTGGCCTATGTTGGACAGCATTTCTAATCATCCTTTTCCCCTTTGTCAAGTCCCAATTGAGACTATCAAGTGCATAAACGCGGGATGTAAATCCCAAATCATTCTTTCATCCATCCTTTGAAGCTACTTGGATTATGATCTAGTCTATTGGACTTCAGATTGGCATTCAAATGCCAATGAAAAACTGAGTGACTACAGTGGAGAAAGCGAGGATTGAAACAATTATAAATGGTGAAATAAATTAAATATGTCTGTCCATCAAGCTGTCTATATGTCAGTTTTTGTTTTATTTTTATATCTCTTCCTTGTGCCAAGTATTCGTTGCAAAACGTATATCAACGCTTGGCAAGGCAGATTTTGTAAAAAATTTAATACAATAGAAATGAATTGCAACTAAAAAAAAAAAAAAGGTTATTTCGTTCAGCTAAGAACATTTTTCGTGAGATAAAAATCATCTCACACATAAGCTTGGCGATAAGCAAGTATAAACTTTTCTGAAGACATGATATTTGAGTTGAAAATAATTTATGGTAGCCATTAAATGCTATCAATTGGCGGTTTTTGTAGGCCTATCCATTGGAATTGTTGACCGTTTTTAAAATAATTGCATACTTATATTTATGTCAAGACTGAATATATGCATTTGATATAGCCTAATTAGGCTTATATGTAAATTTTTCATAATTTCATATTGTCCACTTTGATGTTATTTAACAGTGTGTTTTTAATACAAAATGTTAGCACTAACTACTAAGCACACTAAACAATTCAATAAATAAACGAAAATAAGTAAATGTAAACTTGTCATGTATAACTGAATGTGGATATGATCAATTCACGTGTAAATTAAGTATTCCTTAAAATCACCCCTTCTGGAAAACAAGATGTTGTGGATGAATCATGAATCTGGAAACTGTATTCTGATTTCCGTAAATGCGTCAATTCAGCCAAAAAAAGGTTAAATACGGAAACGGCTCTAGTTATAGTTAAAATAGGGCTAGAAACACCATTTTAAAATGTAGATATATCATTTAGAAGTAGCTGAATACAATGGTTGAAGTCAAAAGACCGTATCTTCAAAAGTCTACCACTGCTTAGTGCTTACTCTAATTATTTGAAAAGCATCTTTGAATTGGGTTTAAAAAAATGTATCTATCTAAACCACATTGTCATGTTAGTCACATTTCTTCCATTTAGGTTGACCCTAGCATCATCTGAGCAACTCAGATTCCATCCTTAGTAAAGTTTTTTTGATAAAATATATTTATCTTAATTTGTAAATGAACAAGATAAGTCAAACTAGAATAAATGGTAAAAATTTCATTAAAAGTAACTATCAGTTATTGCTATATATATGTGTGTAAGTTAAGAAAGAAAAGTAGACTTATAATTGTGGTGATGACAATGAATAAATTAAGTCATTGTAAGCAATGGAGACCTTTCTTCCATCTATACTATTTAGTGACCTGATTAAAGTGAAGTATAATTGACTTAAAAGTATGAATACCTTGAATTCTATGATCTAGGCTATTTCAATTCATCTTGTTCATATAATGATCTTTTTCTTAATAAGTGAGTAGCTTTAGTGCTCATTTTGTCCTCTTTTGCAGCTTCAATTGTACTTGTGATGTACTCACTACTAGTACGAGTACTTTGGCAATGTACTCGAGTACAAGTACGAGTACTGTACTCATGATTTGACACGAGTACTGAGTACATGCGAGTACTTGGAATAATAATGTACTCGAGTACACGAGGACATGTGTACTCGTGCCCAACCCTGCTGAGTTTGTTGTTTAAACCAAACAAAGAAACTGTCAAATACATTTACATTGACTGAATGTAACAGGCGCATTAGAAACAGTTTGCCCTGGGCCCAAAAATGTGCTGATACGGCCCTGGAGACAGCACAATTCTTTTTTTTATTCATTTATCTCTACTGAACAATTGAACAGTTGCATCATAATGTCATTATTATTTGGCATTCATAATTTACTTTTGTGCCGTTTTCATCACATGGTCTCCCAGGGTAGAATTTGGTCTCCCTCTGATCAGTCTAAAATGTCGGACCGTCTTTGCATGGAGGAAAATGGAAAACCAAAGGCAGCTTGTGTGTGGCTGAAGTATGCCAGATGCTGGTGAAGTGTAGCTGTAAAGGAATTTGCTCAAACTAAAAATGTTCACAAGTTAATTAGCGAATCTTCATGCATGGTGAAAGTACCAATATGCTAAACAAACTTTTAAGTTTTGACATTATATAAAACTTATGATTCATTGCCCTTTTTTTTTTTAGAAACTTAAAAAACAGACTTCAAATGTAGAATGGGGAAGATTTATATTAATAATCTGATTATGTTTCCCAGCTTCATAAAAGTGTTATGATTGAATTCTTTCATATTCTTTGTTGCTTATGTCATATACCCCTATCAAAATGTCATCAAATCAATTTGGGACCATCATTTTCGCATTCTTTGGCTATAAAAACCCAGGAAATGATAAATTGCACAAGCAAATAGCATTATTATTGGCCAATCCATAGCAAAAACGTTTTTGGAGGCCATCTTGAATTTGACCCATTAAATTAACTCTGATTTTTGGGCTCCCACCCCAAAATCGTTCTTTGGGTTGTTGAGAAGCCACATGCCAAGTTTCATGCTTTTATCCACCCGGTAACGGTGTGATTCAATATTGACCGTAAGCCACCCTACTAGTCTTGAACAAGGAATAAATGGATCTACTGCATCTCTGTTTATGATCATTTCACTTATTTTATATCATATTTAATAACCCAGGAATCAAACTATAACAATATTGCTGTTAGACCTGTCAGGGAATGAACTCAAGATACTGCAAGCCTTATCCACCAGAGGGCTATTTTAATACAGACAGTGGATCGTGCTGCCACATAGTTTGTTCTTGGTCACATGGTTTCATGGCATACTCGCCCTAGCGGAGAGCCAGTTTGCAAGAACTGGCAGCGTTTGCCACTTCACTTTGATGGGGCCCATGAATACAGCCCTCTCACTTATGTAAATAGTGAATTCCTAGACAAAAAGTAGTGCTGATCTGCCCCTAGAGTTCTACACTGCAGAGAATAGCAAGCACTGTCGATGTAGACTTCCACAACAAGTTGATGCTGCTGATGCTATCAGTGGAGTTACAAACTGCTGACAATCTCTACCCAATCAACTGCATCACGGCAGCATGGCTGGCCTGTTTACAACGTTTTCTAATGGCGGCCGTTGCAACGGACAGGGACCAATGAGGAATTTTCCCAGAATTCAGAGCATATACGGGTGACGGATCCCCTCCGAGAATCCGAGTGAGGGAGAGTTTGGTTACATAGTTTGTTTATGGTTATAGAATCCCATACACTCATCACCCATTCCAATAGCTACGCCTTTGGCTAGCTAAAAATGCCACAGCACTACAGGACATCAAGCGAAAAAGCATGTCATCAACAGAGCAGCAGTACTGCAGAAGGACTGTGAGATCAGAAGGGACGGCACTAGAAAAACAAAGACTAAATACTACCTTGACAACATAAAAGCTTAGAAGAGAGGGAACTCCAGTGATGTACATGGTGGAATGCACCAGAGCTGAAGTGAGAACGTCGATGATCGATGTCAAAGAAACTACACCAAGAACTCCTATTAGTTCATGAGCCAGACCAGATATTGGAGCCACCTGGGGAGGCAAAATCTAACAGTGTTTTTCTGAAAGACATATGCCTATAGACTATAAAAAAGTTGGAGCCCAAGATTGGCGTGGCAGCTTAGTAATCAGCCCTTAAATATGGGAATCTGTGTCAGATTTGAGCAGACAAATTATGGGGTGAGGGAAACTAAAATTGCTATATCTCCTGAACCAATCGCCCAATTTCAACAAATTACCCCTCAAAATGTCTTGAATTTTCAGTTTACAAATATAGGTCAATATATGACCAATATGCAAAATAAGTAGGTCGTCAGAGGTCAAAAGGTCACAAAAATTGACTATTGCTTAAAATCAGAACCATTGTCCAAATAGACACCACAGCTGCCAACTCAATGAGACTTGGTAGGTCATGGAGGGCTCAGATTATAGATAACAAGTGTGAAAGTCCATTTTATGCCAACAAATGCATAATTCATGCATGTGTCAGCAGCGGCACATAATGAAATATGGTGTGGCATTCACACTTGGGACACAAACTGCAAACTATGAACTGTCATATGGACTTGCTTTGACACATTTGAGTTTTCATTGTTGTGTGTATTATTTCCTGCTATGTGTGATTTTCTGTATTAAAATCAGTCCTTCAAAAGTCTTTGATGTGTTCACTTTAATGGTGACCCTGTCTAGAGTGTACTGGATTTACATTCAACATGACTGAGAACACAGGAATTAATGCTGTTGCAGTTAAGCTACCCACATTTTGGTCTTCCCAAGTAAGCATTTGGTTTGCTCAGGCTGAAGCTCAATTTCACATTAAAAATGTGACACAGGACACTACAAAATATTATTATGTGGTCTCCGCACTTGACCAGTCAACAGCCAGTCGAATTATTGACATTTTGGAAAATCCACCAAATGAAGGAAAATACAATAACCTGAAGGAAAGACTTATTGCAACATACGGACTCAGTCGTCGCAACAGGGTAAGTAGGCTTCTTCATATTAATGGTTTGGGTGATCGCAAACCCTCAGAACTCATGGATGAAATGTTGTCATTGTTGGATGGTCATGAACTCTGCCTACTTGCCGAACAAATTTTCCTGGAACAATTACCAGAAGAATTCCGAATGCAAGTTGCTGATTCTGATTTTACGGATCCAAGGGCTCTAGCTCTTCGAGCAGACACTTTGTTGTTGGCTAAGAGTCAGTCAGCCACACATATAATTCATCGAGTCAGCAAAAGGAGTAACGCAGTTCATCCTGATTGGTGTTTCTTCCACAACAAATTTGGACAAAATGCCCGTAAATGCCAACAGCCCTGCAAACATCCGGGAAACGATCAAGCTGGTCGCCAGTAGCTCCGTTGACGGCCGGCCAACAAGAAGTGCAACACATCAACACTTGTGACATGCAGGAAATTGCACAGGTTGAACAACAAATGAATTTACATGATCATCCACGGCTACTTTATGTGAGAGATCAAAACTCGCAGTTTCCTCATTGACACTGGAGCAAGAGTGAGTGTATTTCCTGCTACTGGTGCAGACACACGCTCTGGACGTTGTGGTCCTAAACTCGAGGCTGCAAATGGTACGTCAATTCGTTCTTATGGCACACGGAATGTTACGCTCTCACTCGATGGTCGCAATTTTCATTTGAAATTTGTAATTGCAAATGTTACCCAACCACTTCTGGGAGCTGACTTTCTCTGTTCATTTAATCTCATGGTTGATATTAAAGGCCAGCGTCTCGTTGACATTACAACATTCTCCTCCGTTCCGCTGAACCAATCCAGTGGCCAGTCTTTGGGTATTCACAGTGTGTCCATGGATAGGACATATGCCAATATACTCGCTGACTTTCCGGAGATACTCACTCCAACATTTTCCCGCTCTACCGTTCGCCATGGTGTAGAGCATTTCATTCCTACGGAAGGCCCCCCTATCCACAGCAGAGCCCGGCGTTTACCTCCTGACAAGATGACAATTGCCAAAGAAGAATTTAAACATATGGAGGCCTTAGGAATAGTTCGAAGGTCAAGCAGCCAATGGTCTTCTCCCCTCCACATGGTTCCCAAACAATCGGGCAGCTGGAGACCGTGTGGCGACTATAGACGTTTGAACAATGCCACAACACCTGATCGGTATCCAATCCCTCATATACAAGACTTTTCAACAAATCTGGCTGGATGTTCTATATTCTCGAAGATTGATCTTGTACGTGGCTACCATCAAATTCCTGTCAATCCAAATGACGTTGCTAAAACTGCAATTATAACACCATTTGGACTATTTGAGTTCCTGCGTATGCCATTCGGTCTTAAAAATGCGGGACAGGCCTTTCAAAGACTCATGGATACCGTTCTTCATGGTCTCCCTTTCGTTTTCGTCTACCTAGACGACATCCTCCTCTTCAGCCATTCTGAACAGGAGCATAAGCACCATTTGCGCTTGGTGTTCAAACGACTTCGGGAGCATGGACTGGTCATATCTCCAGCGAAGTGTATGTTTGGTGTTTCGGAAATTGAACTTCTACCATCGCTTTATACCTCATGCGGCTGCCATCATGCGTCCACTCTACAGCGCAGTATCAAGGAAAACTGAGGCAAAGTTAGTGGTGTGGACAGATGAAATGAACATACAAAAGAAGCTTTGGCACAGTCTACTATGCTAGTGCATCCTCGTCCGGAAGCACTGACAGCGCTTACAGTTGACGCTTCTGATGTCGCAGTCGGAGGCGTTCTTGAACAATTCATTGATGGTAACTGGTTGCCCTTGGCTTTCTTCAGTTGTCAGCTTCGCCCTCCAGAGCGCAAATACAGCACATTTGACCGAGAGCTTCTTGGACTTTATTTAGCGGTGAGACATTTCAAATATTTTCTTGAAGCTAGACCCTTTGTTGCATACACAGATCACAAGCCATTAACTTTTGCATTCTCCAAAGTAACTGAGCCATGGTCCCCCAGGCAACAACGCCATCTTGCATCTACCTCAGAATTTACAACGGATATTAAGCATGTGGCTGGCAAAGATAATTGCGTTGCAGACGCCCTCTCTCGTTCAGTCATTAATGCCATCACAACTGAGATAGATATTGACTATTCAGCTATGGCCTCTGCCCAAGCAAATGACCCAGAGATAGTTGCTTATCGTACTGCAGTTAGTGGTCTTGTTCTGGCGGACATTCCCTTTGGACCTGGAAAACCACTCTCCTTTGTGATGTTTCCACAGGATCCGTCCGTCCCATCGTTCCTTCTTCCTGGAGACGACGCGTGTTTGAAGCTGTTCACAACTTGTCTCACCCCTCAATCCGAGCAACTCGTACTTTGGTAGTCAGTAAGTTTGTGTGGCACGGTCTTCACAAACAGGTTGGTGCCTGGGCAAAATCCTGCATTGCATGTCAAACAGCAAAGATTCATCGCCATGTTAAAGCGCCACTCGATGTGTTCAAGGTTCCTCACAGAAGATTTGACCACATCAATGTTGACTTAGTCGGTCCACTTCCGTCATCACAAGGCAACACATACCTGTTTACTATTGTTGACAGATTCACAAGATGGCCAGAAGCAATCCCATTAACAGATATCTCTACCATAACATGTGCCCGAGCTTTGGTGAGTCAATGGGTTGCTAGATTTGGAATTCCTTCAGAGATTTCATCTGATCGTGGAAGTCAATTTACCTCTGATTCGTGGGCTTCAGTGACAAAGTTACTAGGTGTACGACACAGTAGAACTACTTCCTACCATCCCCAGGCTAACGGCCTGGTAGAACGTTTTCACCGCCACATGAAAGCAGCATTACGTGCCCGTCTTACAGGCCCAGACTGGGCTGACCAACTTTCTTGGGTCCTTTTAGGCATTCGCACAGCTCTTAAAGAGGATTTGGGCAGCTCTTCTGCAGAACTAGTGTTTAGTGAACCACTAACTGTGCCAGGTGATTTCATCCCTGCTCCATCTGGTACTGTGCAGTTAACATCATTTCTCCCCACACTTCGAAACAAAGTTTGATCTCTAGCACCAGTTCCTACCTCACAACATGGCTCACATGCTGTAGCTGTTCCACAAGAATTGCACCGTTGCCCATATGTGTTTGTAAGACGTGACCATCATAGAACTGCATTTCAGCATCCATATCAAGGCCCATTTAAAGTTGTATGTCCTGGAGAAAAGGTTTTTATCCTGGACATGGGAGGGAAAGCTGAAAAGGTATCAATTGATCGTTTGAAACCAGCACACCTTGACCAGCCAGTACGTGTAGCTGTTCCCAAGCGACGTGGACGTCCTCAGAGAGAGCCCAGGAATTCATCTACCTTGTTGGACACTCCTCACAATTCTGCCATCCTTTCCTTCCCTGTAACCAAACGCTCAAGTGACCGCCCTCAGCGTAACAGGCGGCCACCAGTTCGGTACCAGGATTCCGGGACAGTTCCAGTATAGCCGACTCCCGCAGTTCTGGGGGGAGGTATGTGGCATTCACACTTGGGACACAAACTGCAAACTATGAACTGTCATATGGACTTGCTTTGACACATTTGAGTTTTCACTGTTGTGTGTATTATTTCCTGCTATGTGTGATTTTCTGTATTAAAATCAGTCCTTCAAAAGTCTTTGATGTGTTCACTTTAATGGTACATATTTGAAAATGACCGTTTTAAGGATGGAGGAAACTAGAATTGCTGTATCTCCTGAACCAATGGTCCTATCCCCACAAATTACCCCTCAAAATGTCCGGCCTTGTAAGTTCTACACATATAGGTCATTATATGACCAATATGCAAATTAATTAGGTCATTAGAGGTCAAAAGGTCACAAAAACTAGATGAAGGCAAATTAAAATTAGCAAGACTAGCAGGCCTTGGCATATTTAGGGAGGTGCTTTTGGGCATTTTGCCTCCCAATGTGAAGGCAAAGTAACATGGGAAAGATAGCAAAAGGGCCTCAACAGGTTAGCAGCATTGAGTGGCCTAAATGTCATGAGTGATAGCGGGCATTGATTGAAAATGTGTTATACTTTTCAAGTAAATTCAGAGAGAAATAGTCATATGTGTAATTAATGAAATAATTATCACCCACTGAGAAGTGTAATGAAAAGGCAAGAAATGAAAGAAGAAAACAAAGGCAATCAGCAGGTAGCTTACACTTGATTGCCAGAATAGACTGCCATCATTGATGGTAATCATTGATGATCATCACTGATTGGAAATGTATGTTTGTCAATAGATCATTAACATAGAAAGTCATATTATCACCCATTAAGAAATGGGAATGAAATGTATGAAAAACAAATGAGTTGCTTTGTTAAAAACTTACCAGAAGTGTAGATGTATCCCTAAACAAAACTTTAATAGCATTGTAATGTACTTTTGTGTCTTTCTTGTGTCTTAATGACAATAAATAGCTTGATTGAAAATGCTCTGTGCAACAGCATGATGAGAGCAGCCATATTGGACCCAAGATGCCACCTAGTGTAATTGAAATGCAACGCTGTCAATCTCCATCTAGTGGATACACAATGAACTATTCTTTCAGTGCATGGATATTTGTGCATTTGCAGTCGAAATAAAGCAATTTAATATGGATCTAAGTATAATAATTGTTTAAAGATTGGATAAGATGATTTTAGGAAAAAGTCTAAATTTTGTTCCATTATGAAGGTTATCTAATAGTTTAACTGTATTCCAAATTTCATGAAGCTACGACATATATAAGTCATTCTAATTGACAATGAAAAAGGAGATCCTCAGAGAAAATTTCCCCACAGCTGCAGCAGCTCATTACTCATGCGTGACGTCACACCAGTACTTGTGAGGCAGGCCAAGATGCACCCCCAGCATGGCCAGGCCCAGGGCAGCTTCACCTTGCCCAATCAACCCCCCCCCCAAACTTGTTTGTCACAGTTCACTGTTTACATTGTTTGTCCCATCATGCCAAATTCTTGTATTGTTTATGGATGTTCTAAAACACCTGGGGATCTGATTACATTGCATCAGTTTCCTGGTGACAAAGAAACTTGCAAATTGTGGATTAACTTTGTTCAAAGAACAAGAAAGTGGAACCCCAAACCAGAGACAAGCCATGTGTGCAGCTCTCATTTCAAGGAAGATGACTTCACAAATTATAGGATGGTAATAGAAAAATTTCAAAAGAAACTGAAGCTAAAACAAGATGCAGTGCCTACTGTTTATCCAAAGAGCAGTGATCAAACCGGATCAAGTTCTGAATCCCCACCTGTAATGAGAGGGGCTGTAAGGAAGCTTTACATCAACAGGGTGAGTGCTCTTCCATTTTTTTATGTACTTGCAACAAAAAGGACAATTAGAAAAATACAAATATGATAAACTATTAGTTAGGACACAATAAAACGATTGTCATATTGCCATAATTGTTATGATACAATGATAATCTGAAAGATATGATAATAAAATATGTATATGTAGTCTTTTGTAAATTGTAACATATTATGTGTGATTAAACAGAACTTTATAGACTCTGACACTGCTGAATAGCACTCAGTAATACATATGTTGCTAAGGGTGGAGAATACATTAGAGTTGGCAAAAATGTTGCTTGCTGTCATTAATCATGTTGATATATTCCAGATGCTCAATGAAATGCCCAAGAATGCTGCAGATAACCTGGATAGTGCAGGGCATGTGAACCCAGATGGACATGATGACATGATGATCACTGATTCTGTAAATGATCCAATTCCAAGAACAAGGGATGCTGGAACACAGTATGACCCCCCTTGCCTGAGAAATGTAAAGATCCAAGTTGACTTGAAATCCAAACCTCGGACATGGTCAAGAGGTATGTTGGATGCCTCACTGATATTATAGTATGATTTGTGTTGTAATTCTGGATGATATACAAGCATTTATGAACCAGTTAATTTTTCATCAATTAACTGTGTTTCACAGGGATCCAGGTTGCACCCAGGATGGTTGACAAGGGGTATCAATGCAGACTGGAAGAAAAGAGGCAACAGCCATTGGCTACATCAACCCCAAGCAAGAGGCCTCACCTGGACATTTCTGTTGAGAGTGATACTCCAGACTTGTCGTATAATCCCACTGATGCCAGCTTGGAGGATTACAGTAATTCAAAGTAAGGAAACTAATGTGCATTTCAGGTAGGCCATTTAATTTAGCCAAGAATTAAGTATGTAAATTAACTATATTTATATATGACCTTTTTACAGATTACAACAAATGCCAGCTCCAGTTCAGGAAACCCAGAAGTACATTGTGTACAAAGAATGTCTCTGGGAGTTATTTCATGACTGTCCAGTCTGCACGAGATCTTCCACTGTGAACTCCAACACAATTGGAACATTCATTTCCATCAAGCAAGACTGCACACATTGTGGCTACAGCAGAAGGTGGGCAAGTCAGCCTATGGTGAAAGACACGCCAGCAGGCAATATACATTTGTCTGCTGCTGTATACTTTACAGGTGCCTCATTTGCCAAAATTGAACAGGTATGCCAAAGTGCATTATGAATTCTAAACAAAAGTTGCCTCATGTTTTGCATAAATACTGGAGGTCAATGAGGTGCATCATGTGACTAATATGGTGATCTGCATTATTCCAGGTATTCCGAGCCATGCATCTAAATTCGATTACAAGCCAGACGTTCTTCCACCATGCCAGGCTTTATTTGCAACCTGCAATCTACTGGCAATGGAAGGGACAACAGGAAGAGATCATTGGGTACCTGGCCAGTCAGCCTGGTGTTGTTCTAGGTGGAGATATGAGAGCAGACAGCCCTGGACATTGTGCCAAGTATGGCTCTTACACAATGATGGAACTCAGCATCAATAGAATAATTGACATCCAGTTAGTTCAGGTAACAGCAATACCAATATACTATACATGTATGTGAAATAATTAACAATTTCATATGTGACATGACATTTAAATAAAATCAGACACAGGTATAAAATAGGGAACAATGAGAGCTATACGCATTATCTTATTTTAGAGCAACGAAACCGATGGATCCACCAAAATGGAAAAAGAAGGTTTGATCCGTAGTCTGCAGTTTGTGGAAGAATCTGGAGTCCAGGCCACAAGCATTGTGACAGATCGTCATCCGCAGATCCAAAAGTTTTTGAGAGAAGAGAAGAGCCACATTGTTCATTACTATGATGTGTGGCATATATCTAAAAGTAAGTTATTCATAATGCTGAATGTTGCTGAAATTCTACACTTCAAATACCTTAGTGGGTGACCATTAGATTTTTGGGGGAGGGATCCGGAGTTTTCCTCGGTGGAAAATTTTTCATCACACAATAATGGCAACAAGTATCAGATACTTCCAGCATGTGACATCCCCATGGATTTGTTTTTTAATCAACTTAATCAAGCAACACCATGATAAGAAATTATTCTGATGGTTGCCATATAAGGCTAAAAGGGAAAAATTGGCTCCATGTGTTTTAGGTATTCGAAAACAATTGGAAAACCTTGCAAAGGAGAAAGAATGTGAAGATATCAAGCTGTGGATCCGCAGTGTTGTTAACCATCTGTATTGGACTGCTACAACAACACAATCAGGTGACGAGGCTGTTGCAAAATGGGCATCAGTGACAAACCACGTCCAGAATGTTCATGATCATGACGATCCAATTTTCCCCGTTTGCACACATGCACCCATTGGCAACAGAGAGAGAAAATGGCTAAAACCACGTAAGTGAATTCTCTGATTACAATCATGTTCAATCTAACAATTAATAATTTCCCATGTATTTATAACTCAATCATGTATACTCCAGATACGAAGGCAGCTGTGAAGCTGAGTGA
This sequence comes from Platynereis dumerilii, assembly GCA_026936325.1. Classification (NCBI taxonomy): domain Eukaryota; kingdom Metazoa; phylum Annelida; class Polychaeta; order Phyllodocida; family Nereididae; genus Platynereis; species Platynereis dumerilii. The sequence goes on from JAPTHN010000001.1 coordinate 129,346,797, forward strand.
CCTCCTCACCAAAAAGCGATTGCTGAACGATATCAGAAAAGTCAGTCATGGATATCAGACCTCAACAATAGAAGCCTTCCACAGCCTCATTTTGAAATTTGCCCCAAAAAATGTTGCTTTCTCCTTCAAGGGAATGTTGTGCAGGTCCGATAACACCAAAAAATACATATTTTGAGAAATTTAATATCAACCTGACTTAAAATAAAATCTGCTCCAAACTGTTGTTCATATTCTCATGTTTAATTTCAGGTTGTTGTTAGCTGCAATGCATTTTAATGAAAATGCCGATAGACAGCAAGCAAAAGATTCCGCTGGAAAACCAGTGTATCAAATCAGATTCCCTAAGTTCAAGCGTGGTGGGCATTCAGTTGTACCTGTTAAGGAGGAAGCCACTCATGGTAACAAATTAAAAGCATACAATTTAATGTTGTTATAAAAATTTATAATCAAATGAATACATAACCTGGTGCTCTTTTGGTATAGCTTGATCACAGAAATAGTTAAGTTGTCAATCAATACAAGGTATTTTCCATCTTTTTTAAAATGCAGGATATATAGCTGAACTTCTGGACTTGCTTTTTGACCATGTCTTCATTGATCCAAGCGAATATCAGCAACTGCTGGATACAGTCCATGAGCCAAGTCCTTTAAGTGAGCAGTTCTACCATCCAGACAAAGAAGATGCTGTGGCCAGCTTCCAGTCAAGATTTACTAGTCGTCCAAACGAGGCCACATGAAGCCGGTATAGGTATTGGATGGATCCGGGAATTTCTTTCGTATGGCCTGTACAGCACAAGCAGGCAGTGTCACGCGACAGTCTTTGCCACACCAGCCCCAAATCCAGCGTACCAAATGTCTATATGCTGTGTATCTGTATTTCCTGAAATTAAATCAAAAATTGTACATACTGTATTACTTTACTTGTAGGCCTACAGTTGTCTTTGATGCAAGTCATTGTGATAATTTATTGATAAATTACTGTGTCCATTTATTGATTTCATGTTTAAATTACTGTGATAAACTTTCAAAGAAGAAAGAATTTACTCACTGGTGTTCATCAATTCCCATCATTGGACCATAATGCTGTCTATACATGAAGTACACAGCCTGCAAATTCCACTCACACAGGCAAACTGACTGAAACCCAGGATGATCAGTAATACAGTTGGGTGTAGACTGGGTTTTGACTTCTCTGCATTTATTGACAATCTGGAAATCATGTAAATTATATTTTTTTTTGCTATTTTACATAATAAACATGTATGTATAGTATATACACAAATAGGGTGGTCCCACCTGCAGCTTCTGGCTTTAGGGATCTATCACCGATCATAATTATTATGATGTGTCATTTTTATGTAACATGTATTAATTAGTCATTGCTGCACACAAGTATAGATGCCAATGGCAAATAAATCAATACACTCAATTCAACACTCAATTATACATGTATATGCATGAGCACATTCATCACAAAACTTAAACTGCACGTTGACAGTGACATTGTTGAGGTGAATTATCAGATCTCTTACATTCATGACTTCCCTGCAGCACAAACACTCTTCCTCGGTTGGCATACAGATACAATGGCCACATTGACACCTGCAAGTTGCAAAGAAAAGAAACTAATGAGCATTTCATGTAGAAGTATGCAGTTATTTAAAATTGTATTATTGAAATGCCACTTACCAGTCTGTTGCTGCAGATGTAACTCTTGAGGCAGCTGTCACAGTTTCTTCTGACCCACTGTCAAACTCAACTGTCATCTGGGTTTCTGGGTCATCAACAACCACAGGCTCAAACATATAGCCATATATTTGTCCCCTGTTGCACTCCCTCCCATCATCACCATCTTCATCATCACTGGTAATGCTAAAACTTCCCAAAATGTCATTGTCATCACTGTCCCTATCATCTTCATGAACATGGTCAGCCATGTTGTTTACATGTACCAGAGCACTCCCTGCACCCCAACTACTGGTGTGACGTCACATCCCCCACCAGGGGGCATAGCAGTGTGCAGAAAATTTAGGGCCAGGCAGGCCTTACAAAAAGGCATTTTATACACAACAAAAACGTTTTTCATACATTTTACTGGTACCAACTATTTCTCAAAACTATTTCAAACAACACAAACCAAAAATTCCATGTCATCTTATCCAATCTTTAAAGATTGGATAAGATGATTTTAGGAAAAAGTCTAAATTTTGTTCCATTATGAAGGTTATCTAATAGTTTAACTGTATTCCAAATTTCATGAAGCTACGACATATATAAGTCATTCTAATTGACAATGAAAAAGGAGATCCTCAGAGAAAATTTCCCCACAGCTGCAGCAGCTCATTACTCATGCGTGACGTCACACCAGTACTTGTGAGGCAGGCCAAGATGCACCCCCAGCATGGCCAGGCCCAGGGCAGCTTCACCTTGCCCAATCAACCCCCCCCCCCAAACTTGTTTGTCACAGTTCACTGTTTACATTGTTTGTCCCATCATGCCAAATTCTTGTATTGTTTATGGATGTTCTAAAACACCTGGGGATCTGATTACATTGCATAAGTTTCCTGGTGACAAAGAAACTTGCAAATTGTGGATTAACTTTGTTCAAAGAACAAGAAAGTGGAACCCCAAACCAGAGACAAGCCATGTGTGCAGCTCTCATTTCAAGGAAGATGACTTCACAAATTATAGGATGGTAATAGAAAAATTTCAAAAGAAACTGAAGCTAAAACAAGATGCAGTGCCTACTGTTTATCCAAAGAGCAGTGATCAAACCGGATCAAGTTCTGAATCCCCACCTGTAATGAGAGGGGCTGTAAGGAAGCTTTACATCAACAGGGTGAGTGCTCTTCCATTTTTTTATGTACTTGCAACAAAAAGGACAATTAGAAAAATACAAATATGATAAACTATTAGTTAGGTTTGCAATCGATTTATGCCATAACTGACTCTATTACCTCCGTCAGCATTCTACGCAAATTGTCTACTTCTATTTTTTAGATTTATGATAGATAAAATTTTTAATTCTTATCTAATGTATTAATTGTATGGTCATGTACTCAGAAAATGTAATCCTTGTCACAAGATTCGAGATTGTATATTCACGTAGATTGTCTTTTTCTATTTTTAGATTTATGATAGATAAAATTTCTATTTTTTTTTTTTTTTATAGTGTTTTAAATGTATGGTCATGTAATCAGAGAATGTAATCAGTGTTATAAGATTGTAATTATCTAAAAGCTTAATTAGATGCTGTTTTTGTAGTACTAAGCAGGAGTCACTCGCAGTTTTTGTCAAAACTATTGGCCCTGCTGTGCCTTATGATTATATTATATTTATGTATTCATTTTGGTACAAATAAAGTTCAAGTTCAAGTTCAAGTTCAAGGACACAATAAAACGATTGTCATATTGCCATAATTGTTATGATACAATGATAATCTGAAAGATATGATAATAAAATATGTATATGTAGTCTTTTGTAAATTGTAACATATTATGTGTGATTAAACAGAACTTTATAGACTCTGACACTGCTGAATAGCACTCAGTAATACATATGTTGCTAAGGGTGGAGAATACATTAGAGTTGGCAAAAATGTTGCTTGCTGTCATTAATCATGTTGATATATTCCAGATGCTCAATGAAATGCCCAAGAATGCTGCAGATAACCTGGATAGTGCAGGGCATGTGAACCCAGATGGACATGATGACATGATGATCACTGATTCTGTAAATGATCCAATTCCAAGAACAAGGGATGCTGGAACACAGTATGACCCCCCTTGCCTGAGAAATGTAAAGATCCAAGTTGACTTGAAATCCAAACCTCGGACATGGTCAAGAGGTATGTTGGATGCCTCACTGATATTATAGTATGATTTGTGTTGTAATTCTGGATGATATACAAGCATTTATGAACCAGTTAATTTTTCATCAATTAACTGTGTTTCACAGGGATCCAGGTTGCACCCAGGATGGTTGACAAGGGGTATCAATGCAGACTGGAAGAAAAGAGGCAACAGCCATTGGCTACATCAACCCCAAGCAAGAGGCCTCACCTGGACATTTCTGTTGAGAGTGATACTCCAGACTTGTCGTATAATCCCACTGATGCCAGCTTGGAGGATTACAGTAATTCAAAGTAAGGAAACTAATGTGCATTTCAGGTAGGCCATTTAATTTAGCCAAGAATTAAGTATGTAAATTAACTATATTTATATATGACCTTTTTACAGATTACAACAAATGCCAGCTCCAGTTCAGGAAACCCAGAAGTACATTGTGTACAAAGAATGTCTCTGGGAGTTATTTCATGACTGTCCAGTCTGCACGAGATCTTCCACTGTGAACTCCAACACAATTGGAACATTCATTTCCATCAAGCAAGACTGCACACATTGTGGCTACAGCAGAAGGTGGGCAAGTCAGCCTATGGTGAAAGACACGCCAGCAGGCAATATACATTTGTCTGCTGCTGTATACTTTACAGGTGCCTCATTTGCCAAAATTGAACAGGTATGCCAAAGTGCATTATGAATTCTAAACAAAAGTTGCCTCATGTTTTGCATAAATACTGGAGGTCAATGAGGTGCATCATGTGACTAATATGGTGATCTGCATTATTCCAGGTATTCCGAGCCATGCATCTAAATTCGATTACAAGCCAGACGTTCTTCCACCATGCCAGGCTTTATTTGCAACCTGCAATCTACTGGCAATGGAAGGGACAACAGGAAGAGATCATTGGGTACCTGGCCAGTCAGCCTGGTGTTGTTCTAGGTGGAGATATGAGAGCAGACAGCCCTGGACATTGTGCCAAGTATGGCTCTTACACAATGATGGAACTCAGCATCAATAGAATAATTGACATCCAGTTAGTTCAGGTAACAGCAATACCAATATACTATACATGTATGTGAAATAATTAACAATTTCATATGTGACATGACATTTAAATAAAATCAGACACAGGTATAAAATAGGGAACAATGAGAGCTATACGCATTATCTTATTTTAGAGCAACGAAACCGATGGATCCACCAAAATGGAAAAAGAAGGTTTGATCCGTAGTCTGCAGTTTGTGGAAGAATCTGGAGTCCAGGCCACAAGCATTGTGACAGATCGTCATCCGCAGATCCAAAAGTTTTTGAGAGAAGAGAAGAGCCACATTGTTCATTACTATGATGTGTGGCATATATCTAAAAGTAAGTTATTCATAATGCTGAATGTTGCTGAAATTCTACACTTCAAATACCTTAGTGGGTGACCATTAGATTTTTGGGGGAGGGATCCGGAGTTTTCCTCGGTGGAAAATTTTTCATCACACAATAATGGCAACAAGTATCAGATACTTCCAGCATGTGACATCCCCATGGAGTTGTTTTTTAATCAACTTAATCAAGCAACACCATGATAAGAAATTATTCTGATGGTTGCCATATAAGGCTAAAAGGGAAAAATTGGCTCCATGTGTTTTAGGTATTCGAAAACAATTGGAAAACCTTGCAAAGGAGAAAGAATGTGAAGATATCAAGCTGTGGATCCGCAGTGTTGTTAACCATCTGTATTGGACTGCTACAACAACACAATCAGGTGACGAGGCTGTTGCAAAATGGGCATCAGTGACAAACCACGTCCAGAATGTTCATGATCATGACGATCCAATTTTCCCCGTTTGCACACATGCACCCATTGGCAACAGAGAGAGAAAATGGCTAAAACCACGTAAGTGAATTCTCTGATTACAATCATGTTCAATCTAACAATTAATAATTTCCCATGTATTTATAACTCAATCATGTATACTCCAGATACGAAGGCAGCTGTGAAGCTGAGTGACCTCCTCACCAAAAAGCGATTGCTGAACGATATCAGAAAAGTCAGTCATGGATATCAGACCTCAACAATAGAAGCCTTCCACAGCCTCATTTTGAAATTTGCCCCAAAAAATGTTGCTTTCTCCTTCAAGGGAATGTTGTGCAGGTCCGATAACACCAAAAAATACATATTTTGAGAAATTTAATATCAACCTGACTTAAAATAAAATCTGCTCCAAACTGTTGTTCATATTCTCATGTTTAATTTCAGGTTGTTGTTAGCTGCAATGCATTTTAATGAAAATGCCGATAGACAGCAAGCAAAAGATTCCGCTGGAAAACCAGTGTATCAAATCAGATTCCCTAAGTTCAAGCGTGGTGGGCATTCAGTTGTACCTGTTAAGGAGGAAGCCACTCATGGTAACAAATTAAAAGCATACAATTTAATGTTGTTATAAAAATTTATAATCAAATGAATACATAACCTGGTGCTCTTTTGGTATAGCTTGATCACAGAAATAGTTAAGTTGTCAATCAATACAAGGTATTTTCCATCTTTTTTAAAATGCAGGATATATAGCTGAACTTCTGGACTTGCTTTTTGACCATGTCTTCATTGATCCAAGCGAATATCAGCAACTGCTGGATACAGTCCATGAGCCAAGTCCTTTAAGTGAGCAGTTCTACCATCCAGACAAAGAAGATGCTGTGGCCAGCTTCCAGTCAAGATTTACTAGTCGTCCAAACGAGGCCACATGAAGCCGGTATAGGTATTGGATGGATCCGGGAATTTCTTTCGTATGGCCTGTACAGCACAAGCAGGCAGTGTCACGCGACAGTCTTTGCCACACCAGCCCCAAATCCAGCGTACCAAATGTCTATATGCTGTGTATCTGTATTTCCTGAAATTAAATCAAAAATTGTACATACTGTATTACTTTACTTGTAGGCCTACAGTTGTCTTTGATGCAAGTCATTGTGATAATTTATTGATAAATTACTGTGTCCATTTATTGATTTCATGTTTAAATTACTGTGATAAACTTTCAAAGAAGAAAGAATTTACTCACTGGTGTTCATCAATTCCCATCATTGGACCATAATGCTGTCTATACATGAAGTACACAGCCTGCAAATTCCACTCACACAGGCAAACTGACTGAAACCCAGGATGATCAGTAATACAGTTGGGTGTAGACTGGGTTTTGACTTCTCTGCATTTATTGACAATCTGGAAATCATGTAAATTATATTTTTTTTTGCTATTTTACATAATAAACATGTATGTATAGTATATACACAAATAGGGTGGTCCCACCTGCAGCTTCTGGCTTTAGGGATCTATCACCGATCATAATTATTATGATGTGTCATTTTTATGTAACATGTATTAATTAGTCATTGCTGCACACAAGTATAGATGCCAATGGCAAATAAATCAATACACTCAATTCAACACTCAATTATACATGTATATGCATGAGCACATTCATCACAAAACTTAAACTGCACGTTGACAGTGACATTGTTGAGGTGAATTATCAGATCTCTTACATTCATGACTTCCCTGCAGCACAAACACTCTTCCTCGGTTGGCATACAGATACAATGGCCACATTGACACCTGCAAGTTGCAAAGAAAAGAAACTAATGAGCATTTCATGTAGAAGTATGCAGTTATTTAAAATTGTATTATTGAAATGCCACTTACCAGTCTGTTGCTGCAGATGTAACTCTTGAGGCAGCTGTCACAGTTTCTTCTGACCCACTGTCAAACTCAACTGTCATCTGGGTTTCTGGGTCATCAACAACCACAGGCTCAAACATATAGCCATATATTTGTCCCCTGTTGCACTCCCTCCCATCATCACCATCTTCATCATCACTGGTAATGCTAAAACTTCCCAAAATGTCATTGTCATCACTGTCCCTATCATCTTCATGAACATGGTCAGCCATGTTGTTTACATGTACCAGAGCACTCCCTGCACCCCAACTACTGGTGTGACGTCACATCCCCCACCAGGGGGCATAGCAGTGTGCAGAAAATTTAGGGCCAGGCAGGCCTTACAAAAAGGCATTTTATACACAACAAAAACGTTTTTCATACATTTTACTGGTACCAACTATTTCTCAAAACTATTTCAAACAACACAAACCAAAAATTCCATGTCATCTTATCCAATCTTTAAGAATGTGGCATGTCACATTATCAAGGTTTAGTTCATTTGACTGACAGGTAGGCAATGTGGAAATACGACGATTGCAGCTGCTACTTGAGCTCATGTGATGATGAGTTAGCAGACAACAAGCGTGTACGTACAAACATTGAGTGTGGCAACAGGATCCTGACAACTTCTAGTGTCTCTAGAGACTAGCCTCCTGCTAGTCTAATTAACCGTTGTTTAAAATCTGAACCCTCATCCAAAAACAAACTCCTTAGCTGCCAAACCAATGGGACTTGTTTTAAAAGTCATTTAGGGGTCAGATTATAGATAAAAAGTGTCAAAGTAAATTTTATATCTAAAATGCAGAATTTATGTATGTTTCAGCATTGGCACAAGACGAAATATGTCAGATATTTGAAAATGACCGTTTTAAGGGCGGGGGTAACTAAAATCACTATATCTCCTGAAACAATGGTGCTATCCCAACATATTACCCCTTAAAATGTTTTGACTTGTAGGTTCTATAAATATAGGTCATTATATGACCAATATGCAAATTAATTAGGTTATCAGAGGTCGAAAGGTCACAAAACTTGACCACTGCCTAAAAGCTGAACACCTCATCAAACAACAAACACCATAGCTGCCAAGCCAATTGGACTTGTTAAGTCATTTAGTGAAAAGATAATAGATAACCAGTTTAAAAGTCAATTTTATGTCTAAAAATGCAGAGTTTATGTATTATATGTGTCAGCAGTTGGACATAACAAAATATGGCAGATATTAGAAAATGGTGGTTTCAAGGGTGGGTGAAACTAAAAAAATTGCAATATCTCACGAACCAGTGGTCCAATTCCAACAAATTTCTGCTGCAGATGTCTGGAATTAGGAGTTTTAAACATGTTATTTGACCAACATGCAAATCAATTAGGTCATCAGAGACCAAAAGGTTGCAAAAATGCACCTGTGCTTAATATCTGAGCCCTCATGAAAAACCGGCAAACCAATGGTCCTTGTGAGTCCTCAAACAAACACCTTAGGTCCTTAGCTATCAAACCAATGGGACTTGTTAAGTCATTTAGAGGTCAGATTATAGATAACAAGTGTCAAAGTGACTTCAGTATCCATTTCACAGGCAAAGTCTCTGCCATCAGACAAGCCCTTGATGAGAACTCAGGAGAATCAATTGTTGCTGAAACCAGACTTAGGACTGGTTCCTTGTTACAGCAGTTCAATCAGGTCACCGAGGCTGAAGTACATAAAATGATATTGAAGTATCCAGCAAAGACAAGCAAACTTGACCCAATGCCATCCTGGCCTGACAGTCCTCCTATCACCAATCACATTCATCATCAACCAATCCCTCGTCACAGGCACGGTGCCATCCGACTTCAAACGAGCCCTTGTCATACCTCTCATCAAAAAACCATCATTGGACAATGAAAACTTGAACAATTATCGTCCAGTATCAAATCTGACATACCTCTCAAAGATCATGGAGAGAATGGTTGCACAACAGTTACAACAGTATCTTGAGGAGTTTTCACTGTATGACATCATGCAGTCTGCCTATCGTGCAAATCACAGTACTGAGACTGCACTTCTCAAAGTTCATAATGACATCATGATGACAATTGATGCAGGCAACGATGCAATCCTTTGCTTACTAGATTTGTCGTCGGCTTTCGACACCATTGACCATGGTATCCTTCTTCACCGGCTTGAACATAGGTTTGGAGTGACTGGGCTAGCACTTTCGTGGCTTGCATCCTACCTTCACCAGCGTCATCAGACCGTGGAGATCAATGGTTCACGTTCCTCTCCTCAACCACTTCTCACTGGGGTGCCACAGGGCTCTGTGTTGGGCCCCATTCTTTTTGCAATGTACATGTCACCATTGGGCGATTTGATAAGGGAGCATGGCTGTCGCTATACGTGTTATGCTGACGATACACAGCTATACTTCAACATCAACAGAAACGATCTGACAAGCTCCGTTTCATCAATAGAGGAGTCCCTTATGAAGATCCGGCTTTGGATGTCAACAAATAAACTGAAGTTAAATGATGGTAAAACGGAAATAATTCACATCAGGTCTCGTTTTAGGGAAGAAACCAGCGGTCCTGTCTCAATTCAAATGGGGGATATTAATATCTCACCATCAAAGACCGAAACAGAATTAGGAAGTTAATCGAGACTTACCTGGAAGTTGAAGTTTAGCTGAAATTCTGTGAGTGAGTTTACGGAAGAGGGATCATATGAGATATGCTACGCGCATGCGCCGGTCAGTATTTAAAGCTTCATTTTACGAGCCCCAAATATTACTGGGTGGGTCCATAGGGTGGGCATATGATCCCTCTTCCGTAAACTCTCTCACAGAATTTCAGCTAAACTTCAACTTCCAGGTAAGTCTCGTTTAACTTCCTAATTCTGTTTCGTTTCGCGGAACGGGATCCTATGAGAGTTCAGAGTGGTGAGTAAAATGATCAAAGAAAACCAACCACCATAACTTAATCACTGCAATCAAGATCAATGTAAGCCAGCAATGGCAAGCAAGACTCAGACCAAAGAGTCTGCAATGACTGAATAGTCAACGGCAGTGCCACCAACATGAAGCGCAACCGCCAAATGAAGGCTCATACCTCAGGGAGCACCTAAACAGCCCTTACACAACAAACTTTAAAGGATAAACTCCCACTAGTCTCCTTGTACAAGCAAGTAATTTGTTACCCGTAGGGTCTCAAGCCCAGGTGCAATATGTAACAACTGAAGTGACAAGCCAAGCACTGACAGTTATGCACTCACAGGTATCATCGGGAGACATGTGATGGCCTCTCGTGCCATAAGAAAAACCACTACGTGGCTGTGAAAAATAGGAAACTATGAAAAGAGCAGTAATTTTCTGCGGCGTCCGTTGGAAGAAACCCCAAGATATACCATGCACAGATCAGTGAGCATGAGCAAACAAGGCGAACAAGTCCATAGGCAACCCAAACCAGGGAACCACATATCAGTATGACACCGAAAGACACCATCCGATAACGATGGAAAAATAGGAGGAGATATCCAACGCCTCGGCAAGTCCTCACATGGCCTTGTCAAAGATACCACGGATAGTAGATACACCAAAGACTAGTCAACGACCCTTAAAGAGTGGGGACTGGGCACCATCGACGGGAGCCCATACTGAAGAGAAAAGGAGCATTCAGGTCCACAAGCAGTACATGAGAACCCAACTGTATAAGCATCAGATCAAACTGAAGGAAAAACGGAACTGCCAAATGCAAACTGCTGTGCAATGACGTGGTCATGGGGATGGCGAAAATAAAGTAGAGCTGCAAAAAGCTCGGTAGGTATCTACTTTGTCACAAAAGCTTGACAAAAGCCTCAAACCCACGGACAAAAACCTGACTGCCCAGGTGTGGGATCCGTAGTTCAACTAATGCCTCCCTGACACAGCAGATCAAGAGATAGAAAAACATCCATAAAAGATACGGCAAATACTTAGCAAAGGTTTTTTGTGAAACCAAAGGAAAAGCATGCCCAGGAAAGACTAACAGCCATCCAGGCAAACATTGGAGGAATCAGGCTCCACCAAAAAAGCACACCCAAAAGCCGGGTCAAGATCTGAACACAAACTCAGGACTCAATGATACATGATCAGAGGCACACCCTGCATTGACTGCAGGTCAAAGTAAACTGCTGCTACCCAGCATTCTGAGGACAACAGGACAAGATCCCGACTGGAAAATAGGCCTGATAAGGAAAGAAAAGCAGATGCAAATGTAATGGCATAAGGAACAACTACACAGATTCTGCGAAAGAGCGGATAGGAGTCAGAACTATGGAAGGAAAACATATTCCCAATTAAAGAAATAGCAGAAGCAAGAGATGTGCATGGTTGCAAACAAATATCCGTCTATTCAAGAACCACTTGCGTCTGGAACCCAAAAGCCGTAAGACAGAACTGCTATTTAGGCCTAGTAATGTTCATAGCATCACACGCCAAAGTAATGTCTCCGATCCCCTCACGAGCAGTGGTAAAACAGGCTTTTTAATACGACAAACCAAGAGCACTCGCAGTGTTCTAACAAGAAAAACCAGGCGACAATCATACGCATGAGGGACATAGTAAAGGTGATGAGCATCATCAAAATACGCATGAGGGACATAGTAAAGGTGATGAGCATCATCAAAAAAGCTTCCCCCAGCCGTCAAATTCACTGACGGAAAACCACCTTGAAATCAGGGTAAATCAACTCCAGAAAGAGAAGATAAAGACCACTGGTCAGCCACTAATGAAAACGGCAAAGAACACCCTGTAAATGAGCATTGCAGCCTGTCACAGGCAATCCAAACCGCCACACCCTACATCAGCCCAAAGAGTTCTCCCTGTGTCATGAAGTGGCCCTTCTCAAGACATCCTGCTGTCAGCAGTCCACCTGTGACCAATACCTCCTAAAAAGAGGCGATCAGTGCCTCGCAAAAAGAGACAACCACACGAGCCCAGCGACTCCTCGTAGCCCGACCAGTAATGTCAGAGGCAACAAACACAACTATTTTGTGGAAACAGCCCCAACTGTATGGGCCTAAGTAATGCATCTCCACAGGCCAAGCAACTGTGAATCAAAATCCACATCAGCCAGGTAGCAGTAGGGTCAAACTAAAGGGAAAAACTTTGTCCCCGAACCAAAAGGATATAAATATCCCAGCACGCCCATTAGTACAGCAACGAGTGACTAGTAAATGTCATGCAAAAACAACTCCACAGAGTTCAAGCAGGCAAACAGCTACACATGGCAAAGACCAAAAGATCAGCAACACTTGTAGTCACATTGGATCCAGCAGACCAAGAACAAATTTCCGTTAAAGCCACTGCCTTGTATAACTGTTACTATATTATTAAGACCCAAAGAACCGAAAAATACCAGGCACGATTGGTAGTGATGAAATCAATGCCATTTATAGCGAGGCCAGCCAAAAAGTAAACCATAGTAAGCCGTAGGCCTCAATTGGCCTGCCCTGAACTTGACTAAAGTGGAACAAGAAACACAAACAACCCACGGTTGTAAACAGGGTGAAACAACCCGACTGACATCAGCGAAGTCAAATTTTATTTGAGGGGTCAAATTTTATTTGAGGGGTCAAATTTTATTTGAGGGTCCACATTTTATTTGAGGGTCCACATTGTATTTGAGGGTTCATTGTAGTGGAGGGTTTCAAGTATTTTGAGTGATATGTACAAACAGAAAACTTTGTACGATGACAGCATCTCATGCAGTCATATTCCCAATTTTCAAATTCACAACCACTAAAGCCTAAAGGTTCTCAAAGCAGCATCAGACATCGTATGATGAGGAAAAACTCAGTGTAAACCACAACATGGATTTAAAAACTTAGGCCTATGCAGAGCAAAATTGAAAGGCCTGATGACATGCCAGGCATGACAAGACCACTTTTATGATCGGTCTCAATAGCTAAAGTGTCTTTTTGTAAAAACCCAATTGGTCATTGAAATAAAACTTTGTATCTTGTATCTTGTACAGTGGGAAAAATCCCAGAAACCTCAAGGCAACCACTTGGCCTGCATGACTAAACAGAGCTCAAGATTTTAGGCCTATGAAAAACTGCTAAAATAAACTCTTGACTACACTAGGCAAGTAAAATGACAGTTGACAAAATTGTCAGCATTGTAAAAATAGGCCGGCCACGCCGGTCGCAAACTTGGTTCTACGGCCCTCATACGAAACGCCTCGAGAGGAAAAACAGGGCCAAACACAAACTCAAGCCCATGAAAATAATGGACAGCCATAGATGCAGCTGCTTTAACAATACCCTTGTCTGATACATTCATTTGGCTACTTTGGTATCTATGTACAATATATATATAAATAATTGATAATTTGGTTCTTGTTAGAGTGAACTGTTATCAGGAAATTTAAAATATGTTGATAGTTTCAATAAACTAGGCTCTATAACCCCAATATACAGGCAATTCTGGCTCTATAGACCAAAGTATGTATTTGACAGGAAAAATAATGTCAGAATCAGAATTCCTGGCATCAAAAACATATATTTAGAGCTATTATTTGCAATCCTATGACCTTTTGTTACTGAGTTATACTCAAAATTAGATATCGAGCGGCGGCCATTTTGAATTTGTTGCTATGGCAACCAAGACGAGCGCCTGCTCCGCCGCCCTAAAAAATTTGAATCTATATACTCTCAGCAACATTCGTGCCGAATTTCATGCTTGTAGACAAATATGCACAATTATCCCCATAAGCTCCTGGACTATATCCCATTAAGACAGCTAGCAATATAATTGCAATTAGCAATGGGGCACAAAAAAAAAATCATACACAATGGGAGAGATGGAGTTTAAATTGTTGTTGGTTTAATGTAAATTTAATGTGATTTTAAAAGGTGGTTCAAAGGAGGTAAAGGTGGCTGATTCTTCCTTCCTGTTGGGGGTAATCATCCTTTATATTTGGTTGTACTGTAGGGAGGATAGGGTTCGCGAAAGGTAATTTTGTAGCAAGTAAAATGGGGAGAGGGTCAGAGGGAGGGGATCGTTGGATGGAGGCTTGAGGTGTTATAGAGTTATTACATATAAAATTACAAGAGAAAAAAATGTAACAGATTGTCTGGTGAATTACAAAGTGTAGAGAACCCAGAACCTGACTTGGCAAAGGGCAGGGGAATTATACCAAAACAAACCAGAGTCAGGTGTAAGGAGGTGTGAGACTTAGGACTCACATGTGATGTTAAGGCCTTTAAGGACGTCCAACCTTCCATCTCCTCCCACACAAGACCCTGGAATGGAAATCTAAGAACTAGAGCTTCTGGCCTGGTAGAGACCTGACTGTCACAAAAAGGGGTGTACATGGGTCCCCAAAAACTGATGGAGTGTCAAATGTCGGGATTTAAGGTGAAAAACAGATATCTCTTGTCCCTTTTTATCTAAGCATAAATGATAAAGAAATATTTCAAATGTCGTTTGTCACTTTTTATCAGTGAACCCTATCAGTTTCTCTCGATTTTTAAGAGGGCCAGTGTCCCTGTGTCCCTTTTTAAGAAGGGCAGTGTCGCCATGTCGATCGTGTCGATTTTTACCCTTGTACACCCCCACAAAACGAGTACTACGTGCCATCACTGGAAGAGGAATCTCTTCTTTAATCTCTTCGGTGGACTTTGCATATTTAATAAACACTGTTTCGTGCTTTTTTTAAACACTGCAAAGTTGTTTGCATAAAAACCTATATTTATATCCCTGCCTGAGGAGAGAATCACATAATGAAATGTGCCTCACTGAGAAATCACTGTAATGATCACAAGCCCTGGCAAAACTGATGATGCGAGAAGCATAGTAAGCTGGCTTTTCTGGAATATTAGATGCAACAGGATATGGATAGTTGACAATCTTGAAGTTGAAGTCATCCCTTTTGTCATATAACTTAGTGTGGAATTGGTTATCCTGGACTGTTATAAGAAGGTCCAAATAAGAAGCTTCCTTACCAGATTGTGTTTCCTTGGTTATTGAGAGCTCTGGTGGGTAAATTTTGTGAAGGTATCTCTCAACAAGAACCCAGGGGTTCAAAATGGAGGTGGTGTAGTGTCCTAAGTAGGGCTTGGCGATATTGAGAAAAGTTGCGATATATGCGATACTGCGAAAAATATGCGAAATAAATGAGACATCAATAATTATTGCAACATCATCATTGACTGACAGCCAATCTTCAGCAACACAAAATCTGCTCAAGCCATCAAGGGCATAATTTCCTTTAACTTTGGGACCCATCTGGAGAGAATATAACTTTCTTGATTTTCAAGAACTTATAAAGGTTTATTTTATTTATGTTAAACATTGCATCAGTGAATGATTACTGCGATATCGATATATTTGCAATATATTGCCAAGCCCTAGTTTTCAGTTCATATCCCTTGAAAAAGACTATATCCCTGAGTGCCCAGAACCAGCTGTTGCGAGAATCCAGAAGTTGAGAAAAATATCAGAAATCCCAACTTTTTTCAGTTTTTTTGTTTTTATGAAAATTTCATAACATTTGCCCTCCAAATGAGTTAAGTCATTTAAAGAGACATAATGTAGACATGGAAATGCAAAATTTGAGAAGTCTAACTCCAAAATTTACAGAGTCATGGAACATTGTAAAAATAATTTTTTTTCACATTTTTTCTGAATTTGCTGTTATTAATTTTTGTAAGAGCATTGAGACCCCAAAAAGAAAAATTTGGGGTATTTAACGGATGGTAGATCTTAATTCCCACAGGTAGGTGACGTCACCTTGCTTTGGCAAGTTTGGTGCAGTTATTTGACAATATTAAGAAACTGGGTAATTGTACCAGATCAGATATTTTTGCATAAACTGACTCTACCAAATAATCAACTTTTGCATCTAATTTGAATAAAAATATGTGCATTGGTTATCCTACACGAGATGATTTGTTGCAAAATTTTGCCCTTTTTTGGGGTCACCTCGTTTGGCAACTTTTCTAATAACAAGTGAATTCAGTTCACAATTAATCACTCTCTGGCTAAATCAAGTAGTCAGTCAAGTCATTTGAACCATTATGAAGGTCGCTGGTAATTTTTTTTTTTAGTTGTTTTAAAATTTTACCCCAAAACGTGCTTTTTACTTATCAAAGTCAAACAAAAATGACAAAAACTTTAAGGGGAGTTATAGGTGAGAACGGCACATTCCTCCATTTTTTATAGAATAATGGTCAATATTTGGTGTCAAAAGAAAGGTTTTAATTAAAATAGATGATTTCAGACAATTTTGTATTTTTCCAATGAATGGTTGCCGTGGCAACCATTTTAAAAGACAAAAAATGGCAGATTTTTACTGCTCACGGGATGTGGAATTTCTGAAGTTACAGGCATGGTAGAAGATTTTTGAAAAAATTGATGAAAGAAGAAAAGCCAAATGAACTTATTTACAAAGCAGATTTTTGATATTCCTTTTAATAGTTTCAGGAATTGGGGTAAAGTAGACAAAAGTCATTTTTTGGGGAAAAAATGCATGTTTTTATGGCTACGATATGAAATAATTTTGTAACAAAAAAATATATTTAAAAACCTGTTTCATAAATACGAAGCCATCTTTTTAAGGATTCCGTTGATGTACCCCATGAGTAAATAGGTTGAACAGTGGTCAAGATTTTTCACATCCCGTGCAGAGTAAAAGCAATTTTTTGGACAGAGCGGAAAATGGCAAAATTGTGAAGTAACGTCATTACAGGCAATTTATCACCTGAAAACAAATAGGCCTATCGGTGGCTGTTTCTCCAAAATTAATGAAGCTACAGGCATGATATTTTGCAAAAATTAAGTAATCATTGTCATGTTTCACCAAAGTAAATGCTGTGTTGCCATGGCAAATGCCTTTTTGTGTGTACATCTTTGAAATGACACAACTCTGCTATTTCACTTTTAAAATTTGTCGATGATGTTATATTTAACATGGCTTAAAGTGATTATAGAGGCATATTTTGACATAATCGGAGTTTGCACTGGGTACCCAAGTTGGTATAGGTCAAAGATATGGCACAAACTAAATTTGTGAACCTTACTGAAATTTTGGTCATTTCTCACACATACCTCCTCTTAAAAATTCATTGTTCAGTCACATGACCAACAATTGTAAAATCACCATAACAGAAAAACGATGTTGAAGCAATGAAAGATGTTTAAAACTATTCATTTCACATTTCTAATAAATTAGACAAGCATTTGCATGCTTTAATGCAAAAATATTGTCATTTGAAGTCAAAAAGTTGCCAAACCAAGGTGAGTTGCCAAAGCAAGGTGACGTCATCTATAACTGTTTCGGAGTTCTGCTCCGGAAACGAAAACTTAATTTTTTTAATTTTCAATATTTTACAATGCCAGTAAGCGATTGCTTTAATATGAACACCAAAAGGCAACATACCCAGCTGACAATGCACGTGAAGTTCATGTGATAAACACGGGGGGGAAACTGGTGAATATGACATAACTGAGAGTTATCATGTGTTTTTGTTCACGTGAGAAAAACTCCCAAATTTTCACGGGATAACCACGTGATGAATGTCACCAGATTAACGCTTGACCATCTTCATGACATAACTGAGAGTTATCACGTGTTTTTTCACGTGGTTAACTGGTGAAGATTGCCCCCCAGAAATATAGATGGAGCCACCTGTACTAAAAACACAGCTGTGCACCAAGTTCCGCACTAAATTTACTTTAACTGAGTTTAAACTAATTAAACAAAGGATTATGATTTCTAAATCTGGATTAATGCACAGTATATGATGGAATGATGCTTATTAGCTCAAAAAGGAGCACATATTGGATATTATTACAAAAGACTAGTCATCCGAAATGTGAATCATGTATGACTGCAATCCTTGATTCTGGCAACCCTTAAGGAGACTGAAAAGAGACTCGCTGCATTACACTGGTTGTGACACATTTTCAGCAAGTTCTTGTGGCTTTTACTGCAGCCCAACAGCTATTGAAAGCCCCAGATAATGCTTGAAACAGTCCAAGTTGACTGGCTCGATGAAGAGCCAAGTTAACCAGTGGGAGATTTTGCCTTTTCTCAAATAATTATAACTGGTGAAGATTGCCCCCCAGAAAATCATGTGGTTAACTGGTGAAGATTGCCCCAAGAAAATCACGTGGTTAACAGGTGAAGATATTCACTAGAAAATCACGTGATTAACTGGTGAAGATTGCCCCCAGAAAATCATTTGGTTAACTGGTGAATATAGATATTCACCAGAAAATCGTATGGTTAACTGGTGAAGATTGCCCCCAGAAAATCATGTGGTTAACTGGTGACAAAATCACGTGGTTAGCGTTTGCAATAACCTATCAGTTTTCCACGTGATAACTGAGGGGCAATTTCACGTGATAACTCTCAGTTAACCACCAGTTTTTGTCAGCCGGGTATGCTATAAGATCAAGTCTGCCAAATATGCAAGTGCAATAGTTTAGGCACAGTGGCCAACACAAAATGTGTGATGCGGTGATACCACCCACAGTGGATCCAAGCAAGATAAAAAAGGAAGTCACGTCCTAATTACAACATGCTTGCTATAGCTATTCATCCTATGCCATATGCATGCTCTATAACCAAGTTAGCCTCGCTTCTTTTACTCAAAACATCTCCAAACATAATGGCCAATTCAGGGCCAAAAAGACATACTGAAAATACTCAATTTTCCCCCCAAAACATTCCATTATGTCACTGTGACTGCATAAATGGAGATGTGTACACTCCTCCATCAAAAATCCACCCTTATCTATCTATCTACCTACCTACCTATCTATCTATTTATCTATCAGTCAATAATCTATCTATTTGTCAATTTAACCATTCATATATCTGACTGAAATAGTTGGGAGATTTATATAACTATTGAAATCTTGCCTTTTGTGACCTAGTATTATGATGACATAAATTTCCAGATCAGAAAACTGACCAATACACATCCTAGTGCCACCCTGACATAGTTGCAGCCCTGGGGGGGGTTCTCGCCCCGAAATATGACGGGGGTGCTCAGCTGAGCGTCTCGCACCCTGACCCAGTAACGGAGTGCTATGAACCCAAAAATAGGACCCTGGACTAGGGAAAATTCGCCCTCAAAGAGGGGTTTTTTTTTTGGTCGCCTGTATCATTTCAATTATTTGTGCCGAATAATGGCTTTTTTGCCACCATAGATGTCTCTCGGAAGGTGATTTTTATGCGAAATTCGGAGTGCAGGAAATGTTGGACCATGTCTAGGAATATTCAGACCTCATTTTAGGACCCTTAGCTAGGGAAAATTAGCCCTTGAAGAGCCCTTCTCAGCCGAGCATAGGTGTAGACCAACATATAGTGAGAACCCCCCCCAGGGTTGCAGCTCAGCTCATTTGCATAGACAAAACACAATCCACATAATTTTCAAAATGGTGGACAGCTCATTTGCATACACAAAACACAATACACATAATTTTCAAAATGGTGGAGTGTAACACTAAAAAAAAACAACTCCAAACTATAAAGTCATTAATGGACTACTTAGAATTATTTCAGGTCAATACAAGTAGGCTGCAATAATAGCCCTGCATCTCTAGTTGCGTGCAATTTTAAAATTAGGAGATACTTTGAAACATGCAAAGAGTAATTTCAGATTTTCTTCTAAAATTTTGAATTTCCCGCCTAAAGTTTACACTTTCTCACTCACTCTCTCACCCACTCTCTTACCCCCCCTTTCTCACCAACTACATAAATGGCGGTGTGTTAACACACCTCCATTAAAAACCGTATTGCTTAGACTGACAAGGTCATCTATATAGCGGTAGGTGAAATTGAACTGTTTTGCATGGAATTTGTTTTCTTTTTCCAATGACTCCATGAATTTATATTCATATGACATAAGAAAGAGATTAGCCCAAAGTGGTGCACAACACATTCCCATTGGAATTCCAATGGTTTGTTTGTGTAGGGTTTTGCCAAATTCCACATAAATATTGTCAATGAGGTAGTCCAGAAAAAAAGTAGCCAAAGTAGGACTAATACACTTGTACATTTCGTATTCCTTTGAAGACAAGAAAGCTTTATGTAGGCTGGCACAGACGAAGTCCTTGCCTGAAGCCTTGAAAACGAATTGGATCAGATCCTTCATCTTAGCTCTCAGCTTGTCATGAGGTATTGTGGTGTACAAAGTACTAAAATCCCAGGTATTGACACATTTAGATCTAGAGACTCTAGACTCCTCATTGATCGATGACAGGTGTTCTTTCAACTGCATAGAATTGTCAAGTATCCACATCCTGTTATACCCAGAATATCTATATATACCATTGCAGTAAAGTTTCATAAACTGATATACTGCAGCCAGGCATTTTGTCATCAGCTTGTCAAGACCCTTGACGGTAGAACCACATGATGCTGCAATGTATCGGAGCTTAGGTGTAGGTTTATGCATTTTAGGGGGACCATAGATTGTCCGTAACTCAGGCTCATATTTACCACATTTGGGATCTTGTGAGACTCATTGAATAGGGCATGTTTCTGGATCATATCCTCAGAGGTACATGTGTCTTCAATGGCATAAGCCAATAGCGGATTTTTGTTACCAATAATGTTTAGTTCAGTGCACATTTGCTGCAAATACCACCACTTGCAAATGAATATATATTATTCACTGCCTTGTCAGCTTGAGCAAGGACATAACAAGATTTCAGTCTCTCTAACTCAAGCTTGATTGGAGATTTGTTTAGTAAATGTGGCCTATGTGCACTAAACCTTTTCATTTTGGCAATTTTTTTATCAACCAGGCCCATGACTTTTTCTTTGTAATCCTCCAAGCATGATTCATCAGCATCCTCCTACTTAGTCTATTTTTCTATTCTTTTTCCTCTATTTTTCTATTCTTTTTCCAATCGATGTGATTTTTTAAACGGAATTTGGGTCCTTTTTGGAATAGATTTCTGAGTAAAGAATTATCTACGATGTTGACTTTGACACTTGTTATGCTCTCGACAAGCTTATTGGGATAGGAGAAAACTGAAATGGGGCAAAGGGATGATTCTGCTACGCAATAGAGTGCCCTAGCCTGATTATGAACCCAGTACAGAGTGGTTGGGTGTTCAAAATGCACCACTGAGCTAACCTGCCTCCCAGTGGGTGACAGGAAAAGAGGCAGAGGGAGAGAGATAAGAAAGATGAGTGACTCCAAACCTTTTCCTCTCTGACTTCCCCGCCCTAATTCCAGACACCTGCAGCAGAAATTTGTTGGAATTGGACCACTGGTTCGGGAGATATTGCAATTTTTTTAGTTTCGCCCACCCTTGAAACTATAATTTTCAAATACCTGCCATACTTTGTTATGTCCAACTGCTGACATATACATAAACTCTGCATTTTTAGACATAAAATTGACTTTCAAACTTGTTCTCTATTATCTTTTCCCTAAATGACTTTACAAGTCCAATTGGCTTGGCAGCTATGGTGTTTGTTGTTTGATGAGGTGTTCAGCTTTTAGGCAGTGGTCAAGTTTTGTGACCTTTCGACCTCTGATGACCTAATTAATTTGCATATTGATCATGTAATGACCTATATTTATAGAACCCACAAGCCCGAACATTTTAAGGGGTAATATGTTTGGATAGCACCATTGGTTCAGGAGATATAGTGATTTTAGTTTCCACCGCCCTTAAAACGGTCATTTTCAAATATCTGACAAATTTCGTCTTGTGCCAATGCTGAAACACACATAAATTCTGCATTTTATATATATAAAATTTACTTTGACACTTTTTATCTATCATCTGTCCCCTAAATGACTTGACAAGTCCCATTGGTTTGGCAGCTAAGGAGTTTGTTTTTGGATGATGGTTCAGATTTTAAACAACAGTAAATTTTTGTGACATTTTGACCTCTGATGATAATTTGCATATTGGTCATATAATGACTTATATGTGTAGATAGGACCATTGGTTCAGGAGATACAGCAATTTTAGTTTCCTCCACCCCTAAAACGGTCATTTTCAAATATGTACCATAATTCATTATGTGCCGCTGCTGACACATGCATGAATTATCCATTTGTTGGCATAAAATGGACTTTCATACTTGTTATCTATGATCTGAGCCCTCCATGACCTACCAAGTCTCATTGGGTTGGCAGCTGTGTTCATTTGGACAATGGTTCAGATTTTAAGCAATAGTCAATTTTTGTGACCTTTTGACCTCTGACGACCTACTTAATTTGCATATTGGTCATATATTGACCTATATTTGTAAAACTCTAAATTCTGGACATGTTGAGGGGTAATTTTTAAATTGGTCCATTGATTCAGAAGACATAGCAATTTTAGTTGCATAATTCATGTGCTCATATCCGACACAGATTCCCATATTTAAGGGCTGATTACTACCACTAAGCTGCCGCGCCAATCTTGGGCTCCAACTTTTTTATAGTCTATAGGCATTAGGGGTCTACACCGGTTCGATAAATACCGGCCGTACCGGTAGTCTGGTCGGTTCCCGAACCGGTTTTCAAAGAAACACTTTCGGTTCGGTTCAATAACGCTATATCCAGCTCAAAAAGTTGTTTTATTGCCGAGATTTGACAGAAAATGTCCACATAATCATGAAATGAACTCGAGCACGGCGTCATCTTGACGTCCGCTCTGATGCGAGATCCGACTTTCCAGGCCAAAAATTTGGTTTGGCGGGTTGCGTATAAATTTCTAAAATGCAGATAGGCCCGAATTTGCGGACCGACGGTACGAATCGTGTATCGATCAAGTGTATTGATGATACGTATCGTATCGAATGTCGGCAACGATATAGAGCCCTAATAGGCATATATGTCTTTCAGAAAAACACCGTTAGATTTGCCACCCCGGGTGGTACCAATCTGTGAAAATATGGGGTCTGGCTCATGGACTATATGCAGAAACTGCAGAAAAGAGCTGCAAACCCAGGATGGATGGATGGGGCTTTACGTCCTGTATTTATGCACTTAGTAGGCTAATTAGGACAGGAGGAGGACCCGGCAATGAGGCGAAGGATGATTGAAACAGCCGTCCAACATAAGCCAAGGTGACCCAGCAATCCATGAAACAACGAACAATTGGTAGTTAAAAGCAATGACATCTTCCAGGAAAACACCCAGACCTCCCAACCTCAGCAACGTCAGTTCCAGGGTTCCGCATATTTCTACAAGGTTTTAATCAATAAATCGGTGTCCACTTGTACAAAATTTCTGTATTGAGAAATCGCAATAATACTCAAAACTTCCTGTGGATATGGTTGTACAACACACTTCCTGTGCTTTTTTAATTCAAGGCTAAATTACAGCACATGATCAATAACAGCAACTGAGCATCCTCATCAAGCTTCATGCAGTGTCGACTGGATAGCACTAATGGCCCAAAAATTGTTTAAGACAGAAAGTTTTTTCCCCAAGTTTTTTTAGGTTCTCAAAAAACAGGGTTTTGCATAAAAATTAGGGTAACAGGGTTTTTGGCTAAAAAACGGGGAAAACCCTTTTTTGTAGGGTGGTTGAGAGGTCTGAAAAAAAAAAATCACTGAAAACAGTGGCCAAAAAAAAAAAGGAAAATAATGGAGACCCAAAAAAGTGCTTAAATTAAGCACCGACCATTTGGCTCGCAACATCCCAAAAACTTTGATGAAATTCACAAGGAACATCAAAATGGACATTCTTTTTTCAAATACATAAGATTATAGATCAAAACCAACTGAGGATTGATCATTTAATTTTACACATACAAGAGTTTTATACACATGTACAATCTCTGAGTTGCTGAGCTTTACAAATTAGTAACACATATTCTTTACAACTCATTACAACAGGAAATCACATAATTCATAATAAGACATCATTAAAATTTATTTTCGCAGTGTTCTATCACAATTTGAAGCTAAACTGATTAGAGAGATTCAGGGCATAATCCGTTGCATGGATATTCACAAGGAGTTTACTGATCTGTTTGATGCTTTCCCTGAAAAGAAAAAACAATGCACAAATTAACAAATTGCCTAAGAAATGATGGTTGCAGTCTTAAATCACAGCAATAGCTCAGTCCTTACCTCACTTCCTTCCATTCCGTTTCAGTCCCTCCCAAGACACTTTTGTGGAGAACTCCAGCAGCTGAGGCCAAGTATCGACAGAGGTTTTCCAGTTGGGGTAGAGTGCTGTTGCCATCCAAATCTTTAAACCAACTCTTGGGGAGTGTGCTTGTCACCTGAAAATAACATGGTTTTATGATGTGTAAGACAAATGTACCAGTACACAAATCCTCACAATAACATATATTATATTCAGCATCAAAATTGTTGAGCCAATCAGACGACGTCAAATCCATCACATTAGTTTCAATAATGCAGCATGGTATCTATCTGTTGCCATTGTCATTGATACAAAATTGCCGTGAATTCATCACTGCACTGCTTGCTGGCTTGGGAGGAGGGGGGGGGGGATTCTAGAGAATTAGGATATTTATCCATAGGCAATATGTTTTTAAAATATTGATGACTGTTAAGGTCTGCTCAGTTTATTTTTCAATAGGCAAACAGATCTAAGTGAGTGAGTGAGCGAGTTTGTGTTTTACGCCCCATCAGCAAAACAGATCTATCTGAGACTAACCAGTTTCTTTTTCATGAAAACCATTTTTTATGCAAACTTGAACAGTATAAGTCAGAAAATTTTGTGCAGAATGTGACAAATAGTGGATGTTGAGTCAACCAATATTGACTCGGAACGATATAAGGAGTCTCGGGCAGATACATGGCTCTCAGGCACGAGACCATGATTTGAAACTACATATATATCATCACAGATGCAAAATTCGGTACCACTGGATTTCACTCTTTCCTTTAAAAACATTTTTCATGGGGAATTTTTCTTCCTGACACCTTACCCCCTAACACTACGTATCAGGCAGAACTGGCAATTACATACCTGTTGACACTTGTAGATGGTATCATTAGATATTGGAGAATTGAGCAGAGACAACACCATATATCTGTTCAGCAAGGAATCCAATCCCAATTCCATCAAGGTCTTGTCTGACAGGAGACCATGCCAACTGAATATGTTTCCCAACAACTGCAAAGGAATCAAAGACAAGTCTCAAGCATCAGTTTATCAAAATAGCGAAAAACGCAAGAAGCAACTTTTAGATTAAGACCATTACTTACCTTAACACACGCCCAGAATTGTCGTTGGAAAAATAAATAGGGACCCTGGTTTTTGTTTTCAAGTACCCTGCAAGAACAAGTCATTGACAAATCAGCATGAGATAAGAATCTGTCAGTTCAACACTCCGTCAATATGACATTTGAGTTGAAGGCAAACTATCAAGACCAAACATTGTTTTGTCCTGGACACGGGATGACCTGGGGCCACGTCCAGTGGTAGCAATCCAGTCTGCTGACCACAGAGAACCAGGTGAGACTCCCAGCCACACAGAAAATGTCAGAGGGTAGCCCCATTCCGTGCCAAGAATCTCAAGACTCAAGACAAATTTATTTTCCTAAAATAGTCATGATAATGTCTCATTAAGAGTATACCGTTTTAGATCTATCGGCACAGAAGACCTCTCAAAGATAGGAATAGCTCCATTCACTTCA
The DNA here is from genome assembly GCA_026936325.1 of Platynereis dumerilii. Lineage (NCBI taxonomy): Eukaryota > Metazoa > Annelida > Polychaeta > Phyllodocida > Nereididae > Platynereis > Platynereis dumerilii. The sequence goes on from JAPTHN010000001.1 coordinate 129,372,943, forward strand.
AGCTTATTACATAAACGGACAAAATGCCATATCACCATGCCCTGCACATATACAAGCAATACCAGATCAATTAAGTCTCACGTCTGTTGACAGGGGTTGTACCAGTATGCCTATCGTCCACCTAGAAGTCACAGTTGGTGCTTATTAGTTATCAGTAAAAAAGTACAGACCACTAATCCAAATGCTTCACAGCAATTGAATAGAATAAAATACATGCCTCGAAAACTCCTTACAAGGTCGAGTACAACAGAAACAGATTGCCAAGATGGGCATAGACTCTAACAACCAATCAATTCTCAAATATACTGATAATCTTGGATTGGGGATTAAAATAGGCAAATTTAAAACTGCTGATAGGCAGAACCGCCCTCAGTGACCTGAGAAGCACAGACAGTCAGTAATGGAAGAGGAATACTTACTGCTTTGAGTAAAGAGGAACGAACACATCATCGTCCAAGGTCTTCTTCAGGCGAGTGTGTATAGCACTCATCAATGCCTGTGTGCTCTTGCTGTCATGATTCACCATAGGATAATCTGTCAACAGTTTCTGCACCAATCTGACCAACTTCAGAGTCTGACTTGATGACAGTGGGTCCCATACTGTCTCAACCAAAACTGCAATAAGGAAAGGCAAGCACTACAGTTGAAACAAGGTTCTACATTTTTAACACCACTCCCTACTTTAATAGGAAAATCAGGAAATGTAACTATTTATCCGATACAGGCCTCAGCAAATTTTAATACATAAAATCAGCTGAGGCCCACAAGCTACACTCATTGGCAATTTATAAATTAGTTCAGAAACAAGGTTCTACGTAGAAATGTACATATTGTAAGTTTTCAAATGGGCTTCTGCAAGATGGGTTCAAATGGAACATCTCCACCAAGACCCCAAGAAATCCTGTGCAAGGTTTGATAACTAATCTAATCTAGGACTTTCAGCAGAATCAGTGGTGACAGCTCAGGGCTACTCATTATCCAGGATGTTTCAAAACGACAATAAATAAGAATACCTGTTAATTTGGGTAAAAGCACCTTTTCTATTATGCTGGGAATGAGCTTGATATCATTGTCATCAGGTTGCAGCTCTTCCCTATCTCTACAGCCATAAAACATGAGGCTCTCGAACCAAGGGTTCTCTTCGAAGTTGCCACAGCCATCCTGCAAAACATCAACAAAATTCATAGACATGCTTTAAAAATAACCACAACGAAATGCCAGACCAGCAAAATCAATCAGTGGGCATTTAAAACAACAAGTAACACACAGAAGAACGATAAACTGGGCATTGGTTAAATTTACAAATCTGAAATGTGGTACATCAAATGGACCTGTTTCATGGACTAAGTTTATTATATCTTTATGTGATTATTACCACAAAAACCACAGGACGAAGTCCCAGTGATATGCTATCTTTTAATCGGCTTTCCCATGCTGCATGACCACATTATGATCAGGCAAAAACAGGAAGGACGTGGTGGTCTTTTATGAAGAGAGTATATCTATCCCACCTCCAGTGGGTTCCAGTCTATCAGAGCGAGTTTGACATAGGGTGTGAAGAGCTTGGGCAGACAAAGAGCAATGTAAGCCTCTTCATAGGACTCCGTCTGGAACTTGGCCCACTCCTCAAATCGTCTTTTGAGTATCGACAAATTGTAGAATTCTTCATTGACGTCTTCAAAGATGGTCCTGCTGTCCTCCAGGATTCGTTCTAAAAACATTTTAATAAGTTAGAATTCTTGATCTTTAGTTATTCCTGAGAAGTGAAGATAACAAAAACAAAAATCCATGGATTCAAAACCGGCCTTTGGCAATTAAATATTTGGGGTTGACATCATGAAGACGGTGATTTATACATTAATACATGGATTGTAGTGGAGTGGTAGCATGCTGGGCTGCCAATCGATGGGTAAAGGGTTTGAATCCAGCTCTTTCCGGGTCAGCTGGGCCCATGTTGGATGGCTGTTTCAATCATCCTTCGCCTCATTGGCGTGTCCTCCCCATCCTACTTTGCCTACCAAGTGCATAAATACATGATGTAAAGCCCCCCAATCATTCTTCCATCCATCAATGATGTTTGGCCTCAACATATTCAATTGATGCACTTGGTAGGCTAATTAGGACACAAAATGGAAACAGCAATTACATGAAGGATGATTTAAATGGCTGTTCATCATAAATCCCTTGGAAATGGTCAGACCAGGCAGTGCTTTTCATTAGAGGCTTGTAGCACGGGAATGTGTACATTCACCTTCAGTGAGCTTCTAGAGCTTATACGTTTTTCAATATTTATCTTTATTTCATGGAAATTGCATCAGTTGATCGCTTGTTTAATAACGGTCAATTTGATATATAGTTTGTAAAGGGTCATATTGTTCTTTGCATCCTACTTGGCAATTTAGAGTAAAAAAACAGGGGAAATTTTACATTTTATAGGGACAAGTCGCTAAAAGGGGGTCAGAGAAGTGACTGGAAAATATTTCCAAGCAGTACCAGCTACTTGGAATAACTCACAACAAGAATCCGCGGATTCAAAGCCTGGCTCAAGTGGCAGTAATGACGGCAAAATATGTAGCAATGCAGATGAAATAGTTAGAGTCTACTTTATGGTTTGGAAATGGCAGAGAAAGGTGGTTCTGAATTGCGGCAAGTGAAGTGTTGTTATTGTAGTTGTTCTATGTACAAATTAATATCCAAATAACCACGAAAGAATGTGTACGATTTTTTCAAATCTTGAAGTCGCCCAATCTCCTCCTTTGCAAAAATTGGCGAAATTTAAAAAAATTTGGAACAAAAAAATTGTTTTTTTTTAAATCTAGGAAAACTATTTTTTTATTTAGGAAAAAAAATTGTAAATCTTGGAACAAAAAATGTTTAAATTAGAAAAACAGAAGTTGCCCGATTTCCTCTTTTTGAGAAAAAAAAAAATTATTGTAATTGAAAAAAAGTTGAAATTCTTTTTTTTCAAATCTTGGGAAAAAAAAATTTTGGAAAAAAAAAAAATTTTCGAAATTAAAAAAAAATTTTTATTTCCATACATCTAGCTACCCTAATAAACCAACAAGAATCCGCGGATTCAAAGCTAGCCATTTGGTTCAGAACCTATATTAAAGGGGCAGTGATTAACATGGAATGGGTTGATAGCAATTTTGACCTCATCTAGAGTATATCCATACTGAAGACAATCAATGTAAAAACAATTTGAAGAATGTAAATAATATCATGAAATCCTCAATATAAAAGGCAACTAAGAAGTTTCTTGTAAATTGGAGGGAAAAGAATAGAATACATTAAAATAAGAAAATAGATAAATAGCTAGTACGATAGATAGGCGGATGGACTTGAAAGAGGGAGCTTCCGCCTTAATAGGAAGGAAGGTGCATGACTACCGCCATGACAGATTGGAAGAACAGGCAATGTCTATATAAGTTGAGATGATATGAACTCTATCATTTTGATGCAAGTGAAGTACAATTAAAGGAATAAACTAGGGGTCTACACCGGTTTGATAAATATCGGTCGTACCCGGGTTCAGTCTGGTCGGTTCCCAGACTGGTTTTCGAAGCAGCACTTTCGGTACGGTTCAATTATGCAATATCCAGCTAAAAAAAGCAGTTTATTGCCGAGATTTGACAGAATATATCCATAAAATCAATCGCTGAACTCGAGAAGATCGTCATCTTGACGTCTGCTCTAGTGTGAGATGAACTTTCCGAGCCAAAAATTCGTTTTTTCGGGAGGCGGATTTCTAAAATGCGGATCGGCCGAATTTGCGGACCGATGGTAGGAATCGTGTATCAATCAAGTGTATCGATGATACGTATCGCATTGAATGTCGGCAACGACATAGAGCCCTAGAATAAACCCATTTCACTGAGTGGCCTGAACATTGGCCCCAAACAACTTTTTGTTAAAACAGTGATTCATAACTTGCTTTTCACATGAAGCAGACATTGCACTTTAATTCCAGAAAATACCGTGCAAGCACGTAAACAACTCGGTTGCAAAGTGCGACAGACAATATCATGGCATGGCAAGGAGTGCAATACACATGAAGTAAAGACATCACCAAAAGTCCCAGAATGCACTTTAATTTGTGCGATTTACCCTGAAACCATTATAAAATGTGCTGGCAGTTGTTGTTCATGAGGCCAAGAATTTTGTTCACTTGGGACCATGAATGGAGTGGAGAAAGTATGAAGGTTTTGTAGACTTGTTAAAATTGACCAGGATGCGTTGTGTCTTGTGACAACTCATTGAATGATTCATTTGGTACATAGGTCCATGGATGGAGAATTGCACATCTATGCATCACCTGTGCTCTGTTACTTCAAAGGAGGCTGAATACTTCCCATTTGAACTGTTTAAAGTGTTTTTGCAACAATAATAATGCACTGCTCTTTTTTATTGTCTGTGATAATTCTTTTTCCTGACTTGTTTTAAACAATAGGGCCTTCAACAAAACACACTGCACCATGCACCCTCTTATCTCCGTGTTGACAGGTCATGCATCAACAGGATTTGATGGGTATTTTTACCCAACTCTCCAACACATGTGGCATGTCACTGGCACCTCAGATTGACAATTTATTGGTTTGTTTTCCCACATCATGACACATGACAGTTAAGCACGTGCACTGTGAAGGATTTGCTGTAAAAACTTACTTGTTCTTGTTTACTGTGACAGTTCACATTGCCTAAGGTGGAGATCCACACGTGCGTCCGTGTGTCCGTGTCCGTCCGTGCGTGCGTGCGTCCGTCCGTGTGTCTGTCCGTCCGTCGACCGTGTGTCCGTGCGTGCGTCCGTCCGTGCGTGCGTCCGTCCGTGCGTGCGTCCATCCTTCTGTCCGTGTGTCCGTCCGTCCGTGTGTCCGTCCGTCCGTGTGTCCGTCCGTCCGTCCGTGTGTCCGTCCGTCCGTGTGTCCGTACGTCCGTGTGTCCGTGCGTCCGTCCGTCCATCCTTCTGTCCGTCCATCCTTCTGTCCTTGTGTCCGTCCATCCGTGTGTCCGTCCGTCCGTGTGGCCGTCCGTGTGTCCGTATGTCTGTGTGTCTGTACGTCCGTCCGTGTCCGTCCGTCCGTGTCTGTCCGTCCGTGTCCGTCCGTCCATCCTTCTGTCGGTGCGTCCGTGTCGGTGCGTCCGTGTCGGTGCGTCCGTGTCGGTGCGTCCGTGTCGGTGCGTCCGTGTCGGTGCGTCCGTGTCGGTGCGTCCGTGTCGATGCGTCCGTCCGTGTGTCCGTCCGTCCGTGTGTCCGTCCGTCCGTGTGTCCGTCCGTCCGTGTGTCCGTCCGTCCGTGTGTCCGTCTTCTTCAGATTCTGACAGGTCTGAAGATTTCATCACTATTTTGGAGCATGTAGAAGAAATATATAATTCCAGTAATTTTTGACAGTGTACATGAGATTCTTTGTAGCAATAACTTGGGAGAACACATGTTAAAAACATTTATTTCAAAGCATCGTTTCGTGTGGATTTCAGAAATGCACATGACTGAACTTCTGTCATTCCCAAAGTTAGGCAGAAATAAAGCAACATGTGTAGTTTGACAGCAGCAGGTGCGACATGCGATGAGTTGTGCTAGGACAAAGAGTGTATGCAGCCGTGTGGGCAAATGCAAGTTTTGGCCATGCGCCAATGCAATACAGCGAGTTCCTCGTTGTAAAAAACAACTTTCAAAGCCTTAAGTTACATTGAAATTCACTAAACATACTCCAGATTGTCTCTTGGCTGGACCAATCAGAGACATGGTCGGGAAATCTATCAGCCAATGTGATTGAAGGATTCAAGCACTACATGTACCTTTCCCCTGGGGTTAACTGATAGAATTCCCATAAAGTTAAAACTACGGGGCCCTCCTTTTTAAGCAAATTAGCAAAAAAATCAATTGTTGATGTGGTAAAATAGGAAGCAAAATGCATGAAAGCCAAAAATATCATACAATCAAAACACACATTTTAGAGGGAGAAGAAGGTTGTACAATTAAAGTTTTATAGGCTACCAGGCCAAATTTGGGAAAATTTAAATCAAGATGATTTTAATAACTTTTATGTTTTCATCAATAAAGTCATGGCACTAAATCATTATGTTCACTGTTATGTTCTAAAAATAACATGCAAGCACTTCAAGAGGTGCTTGCAGATAGAATATCTAGCTATTTCCTATTTGCACATATTATATGATTTTCTGTAAGGATCTATCTATCTATTCATAGCCCATTGCTGGTTAATGGCAATTCAAGTTCACACCTTGACCATATTGACACAGGAAATCCAATGCATTGTATTGTATATAATTACACTCCTGAAAGGTAATTAAGCTATATTGCTGTTAGACCTGTCAGGGAATGAACTCAAGATAATTAAAGCCTTATCCACCAGAGGGCCATTTTGCATACAACAGTGGACAGTGCTGCCACCTAGCCTGTTCTTGGTTCACATGTTTATTGTTTTTTGTTTACAGTGTTTACAGTGTTTACATGGTTTATGGTTTTCAGAATCCCATACACTCATCACCCAATCCAATAGCTACGCCTTTGGCTAGCTAATAAAACTCAAAAACAGATATATTGAACCTATAGTTATTGAACAGTAGAGTTGACAGACAATATTTTCAGACCATTACTACTGAATTAGCCTGGTGAGCCAGGCTAATAAAACAAATAAATGCTTGTCTACGAGGAAAAGCAATGATAAAGAAGCTGCGTATATTTGGTGCCAAAAAAATCAAAGAAATGCCCAAGACATGTGTGTTTTGATATATTTGTCACAGACTGCATCCAATTTTATAGTTGATTATGAAAAACATTTTCTAAAATTTCACAGTTATTATTGGGTGTTGTTGGTTCTATAAGTTGTAGATTTTTATCTACTTCTACCTTATGTCTAACTGCTAAAAGCACAAATAGTAACAAACAATGTTAACAGTTTGTGATCACCACTGTTGATGTATGTTAATTAGAGTTTGTCATGTGATTTTGGAATAGGCTCCCACTAGATGCATTTCGTCAAAATATGCAAATACCATAAAGCCAAAAATGATTTGCATGCCACAACATTATCTAAATAAGTGAGATGTATGAGGTCAACTATTGCATTTTCACCATATCTGTATGATATTTGCAAAATGACCCTGCTTCTGCAATCTCCAAATTCGAATTGCATACGCTTGTATTGTCTTATAGGGTATTATTGGTATGCATGCGCATGTTATACATACATCAATGCAATGAAGATAGAAGAAATATCACAGAAAATAGAGGACTTTCATTGAATTTGGTCACTTTTTCATTATTAAATTATGATAATTAAACTTCACCTTACTTTCGTAACTATTCTTTTTATTTCTCTTCCCCAAAAATTTTTCTGAAAAATTTTCAAATAATTCATGTACATAGTCCTACATGACCTAATAAAATTGACCCAGTATCGTTGACCTTGACTTATTTTTCAAGGTCATAGACCCTTTCAATGTCCACTTTTTCAATATTTCAATTGACCATTACTCCACTAATTACTAATGAATTACAATTTCCTAATAAACTATATTATAATAAACTTATATAAATAAAATGACCTAATTTCAAGAATGTAGGTCAAGGTCATAGGACTACAGGTCAATTTTTACTCTCATCGAATTGTTCACGTAATGTCAGAACGTGGAGGTACCTCAGTTATACAATTGATGCTCTAAGTTGCCCAAACTACTGAACTAGGTCCAAGAGTTTTGTTTGTGATAATATCATGCTTGGTTATTGAGTTATGTAATTTTTAGCATCAACCGCGTAGTCAAAACTGGTGACCTTGACTACTTGACACTGAAATATCGATTTTAGGCCATAACAAGAACCCAGGGGTTCGAAATGGAGGTGGCGGAATTTGTTAAGAATAGACAATTTCTGGACCAATCAGAGCCAAGTAGGTTGGCCTGTAGGATATTAGAGAAATGCAGGGGAAGGACAATCACCTACTATTTTTTGCACTCAGCCAATAATTCTTTCGTCTTTGCACGAAAGTAACTCCCTATATTGCTAAGACCTGCTTAGTTCCCTACTATCATGTCAATAAAGATCTTACTTAATAATATGCTGCTCTATACACCTGTCAATCGACATATAATACCACAACCAGCTAACTTGTAGAGTCACTTGTATATTTCCAGTTGATAAAATTTGACGAAGAGTGGTATAAAAGAGTAAAATTCAGACATGTTTGTGGAAAATTTGATACACCAGGCCAAAAATTGACTGATGTACGATTATCTGAAAATCCATGATATTCATTAAATTTTTCCAATATTAAACTGTGATTTGAATAAGAAAATTAACATTGCTCAAAATTAGCATGATTCTGGTGTGTTTACTGTCATGTTTATTTTGCTAAGTATTCCAAAGCCTGGTATTAAGCATAAATGAAAATGGGGAGGAAATAAGACATTTTAAACCTTTTTTTTTGCATTTTAAATTTGCAATAACTCATGCAACAGCCTTGATTATTCCTTCATATTATGTTTAACTATGATATGCTTTAATTCTAACAACTTAACCATTATTATTTTGGCATTTCACTGTTTTCACACAGAAATGTCAGAAAATTGGCAAAAATCATTATTTTTTTAAGTTTTTAATTTTCATAAAACAATCATGTAGGGTTAACATTCCAACTAGAGATGTTAAAAGAAAGCTAACTAGAAAATTTCATTGATGAAACTGCAAGATTGACCGAATCACATAGTTAAAAAAAAAAAATTCACATTTTTTTGGTGAATTTACATCAGTCCCTGTTTCTCAGAACATTTATACCGTCAAAAGGCACATCTCGGGTATTTAATACATACTATATATTGAAATTTCAATGACATAAGCACAGCAGCCTTTGAGTTTAGTTCCGGAAATTTTTTTTTTTCACATTTTTCAATAATTTTGAGAAAAGAAATAATGTCATGTGGACTGGACCCAGAAAAGGCATAACTAGGATAAAAGATACAATAATGTGCCAAAAATATAAAACATACAAGCCATAGTTCTGGCATTATTGTCCCATACACAAACAGGACACACATTATATATGCATTCTAGCTAAAGTCACGTCCGAATTACAACATGCCTGCTCTTCATTCCAGAAGCAAGCTCTATTATCAAGTTAGATAGCTCGCTTGACCCAAAACAATTCCAAACAAAATGGCCAAGTTATGGTCAAAAGACATTCTGAAAATGTTCAAATTTTTAATTTCCCGCCAAAACTCCCATTCTCTCAACTGCATAAATGGAAGTGTGTCCAAACCTCCATTAAAAATGTATTGTGAACCCCCCCAAATATACCCATAAAACACCTGTAGCCACCTTCAAATTTGACCTTGACCTCATTTTTCAAGATCATTTGACCCGTTTAAGCTTTAATTCGTTGGATTTTCAAAAATTCCAACAAGTATGTTTTTTTCAACATATCGGTTTAATTTTATGGATTCTAATAGCCAGCAGCTGGGTTGTTTGAACCTTGAAATTGGAATATATTTATCTCTTCATGCTGATTTATAAAACAAGAACCCGCGGGTTGCATAATGCAGGTGGTATATTCTAATATCGGGTTGCGTTTGACAAAATATATTTCAAAACTTGGATTTTCATATTTGCTTATGAGTTCTGAAACTTCAAGCCTTAGCAAAAAACAACCATTTTTGTCTTTTTTTCTTTAATACACAGAGTAGCAGCTCTTCAAGCACACCAGTTTAAAAAAAAAGTCATTTGATGTTATTTAAAATCAATAAAATTATGTATTTAACTTTTTCAATTCCTATTGAAATACAAAACAAAAAGGGAGTCAATTAAAAAAACTTTAATATTGTGTATTTAAGCAAATTACCTTGAATAAGCCAAGGTCAAATCTGACAGCTGATGTGAAAGTCTAGGATTATGTATATTGTCCTCACTCTTCAGGATTTGATCAAAAATCCCAGTTCCAAAAATCAATGTGGGTTAGACCAAGACTGTCTTTGATTATACTTCGGGTGTGACAAACACTTGACCTTTGAAAGCAAAAAATAGGTGTATAGAAAGTCAAATATGTCTGTTGCAAATGCCTTTTTTCCATTTATTACAAACGGAAAAATGAAATGCTTTTTCTTATTTTTTCGGCTGTCAGAAGGGAATAATTTTTTTAATATAAATGAGAATATTCCGTCTCTTAATACACTTTACATAACCTATAATGCTCCTACACACCATTGCAGATGTTCTCCATTTGTGAAAATCTGAAAACGATATCTAAATGGCAAGATCAAGGTGCTCCGTCCAATCCACAAAACCAATCTACAAAAAAAAATCTGTAATCGGACATGGAGCACAGAACACGTTTGTAAGCAAAAATAGGTATATAGAATGTCTGAAGTACATTTCAGATGCATTTTTCTTGTAGGAAAAAGAAATCTTATTTTTCCTAGCCATCATAAATTTTTTTTGTAATTTTGGTTATAAATGAGAATACCTGTCTCTTAATACCCGATGTATAATCTGAAATGCTCCTATATACAACTGTATATGTTCTCCATAAGTGAAAATCTGACTTTCAAAAAAGAAAATACTATTTAGATGTCGAGATAATGGAGTTCATCCCAATTCACAAAACCACTTTTTCTACAGGTACTATCGTTCAACAGGCCTAGAGCAATAACCACTGGACTTTTTATAGCGAAAATTGATATATAGATTGCCTTATACATCTTCCCGATACACTTTTCTTGATTCTTAAATATAGGGATTAGAAAAAGTTAAATCTTACTTTTTCGGTCAGCAGAAATGCATAATTTTACATCATATTTTAACAAATAAGATTTTCTTTCTAAAAATAACCAATACATAATCCAAAATGCTTCTGCGCACAAAACTAGTGCTTCTCCACTAACGGAAAATCTGATTTTCAAAAACGAAAATGCCTTATTTGATAGCAATATGGGGGTGCATGTTCCAATCCACAAAACCCATTATATGGTCATAAGTGACTGGTATAATGCAGTTGCGCATGCGCACCTGCATTAAAAATTCCAAATATTGCATACCACGTGACATGGAAAATTAGCCTATTTTTGCCAATTCGAGAAGTAAATATTGATCCTACGTAGTTCAAATAATTAAATGACCCCCCCTATATCACATACTGCCAATCTGGGAAAAATATTGGTTTTGACCTTGGAAGGTATTTTCAGGGTCAAAATCAAGGTCAAATATTTGACAGAATTTAATATTTGAGATACTTAATTTTTTTAAAGAGGGAAATAATTAAGGGATTCGTAGAGAGTCTTCAGCAGTCTGGGAAATTACCAACATATGATGACAATAGCAGTTGCCGCTAAGTCCTAGCCCTGACAGGATGATTGAGTGTGTAGGGTGGCCGATAAAAAAAAAATTCTTAAATTCATATCGCATACCCCTTCATTTTATGCGAAATGGTAAAATAAACACGCTGTTAAAATTTAAGAAAGATCCTTCAAGTCTAAGTGGTCCCCCAAAGCCACTCGGTTTTTGCCCAATATTTTCGAAAAATGTCCTTTTGCGTAATCGCGGTTATAAATATCTCGCTTATTATTTGACTTACAATGATAATATTTATACCATTGATCTCAGCAGAAAATTAGCTTCAATTTGAGTACCAGGAAGCTATACTTACAATAACGTTTAAGCTTGCAGGTTTTCAGAAAACTCAAAATTTCATGTTGTCTGGCACAAGGGAATAATACAACGAAAGCATGTGATGTTTTGAAAAATGAGGGGCAGACAATAATCCTCAGGGTGCATTGTCTGTCAAGTGTTTGGTGATAGGGCTTTACATCCTGCATTACTGCACCAAGCTTACTTCGAGGGGCAGGGACCGCACAACATGTTTTTTTAGAGGCGATGCATCAGCCAATCGCTGGTACAGTCTTAGTGATTCTATATATAGCCACTCGCCTCTGTATAGATGGCCACAGGCCTCCCGACAGGAGGCTTTTCCAAGATTCAGAATTTCAGACTGTGAAACTTCGTCATCAGAACGGGTGGCCAGCGTCGTAGTAAAATGCGGGCGGGCCTAATTTGCGGAACGGCGGGCCGCGGGATTTCGTAGTAACACGCGGATGCCCAGTTGCAGAACAGGACGCTTTTTGCGGGATCGGGCCGAAATTAAATGTAGATTGGGTGAAATACATGGAACAAGCTGAATTTGCTTTAAAAATCGCCTCTATTTTTTTTTGAAAAAATTTTCTTGTTCCTCAAATTGCAAGTAAGATCGTAATGGCCCATATTTACAAAGATTATAAGTATAAATTTGAAGAAGAGATGCAGCATCTGGACAGTAATCCTTAGGGTGCATAGAATTATTAATAGTTTGGCTGGATTTGTGAGAAAGAGAATGCCAACTTGATTATTTTCTGCCACATACGACTGTGCACCGAATGTTTTTTAATGGTGTTGTGAAATTTTAAGATGTGAAGATTAAATATCAGTATGGCTCTAAGATTTAAAAGTATGATCCTAAGTTTGGAATTGGCTTTCAGGATCATAAAATACAACCTTCATTGAAATTTGGTGGCGTCTGAAAATGGCAATGTGTAAAACATTTATATTTAATTGCCGTATATACAGCGTAGATTTGTGTCTCTCTGCAGCAAGGCTATCACACCATGAAAACCTGTCAATATCCTCACTTTCAACAGGAAATTGTTCCTTATGCACTTCATTCTTAGTAGGAATTTTAATTCAGCTAAATTTGACAATATAGACTAATGATTTCAGCGATTTGGCTTGACAACATGAAATTTTGAGTTTTCTCAAAATCCTGTCAGCTTCAAAGTTATCATAGATATGGCTTCCTGGTACTCAAATTGAAGCTAATTTTCTCCTGAGATCAATGAATGGTATAAATATTAACATTGTATGTCCAATAATAAGCGAGATATTTAAAACCGCGATTACGCAAAAATGAATTATTTGTAAATTTTGGCCTGAAACCGAGTGGCTTTTGGGGACCACTTAGACTCGAAGGATCTTTCTAAAATTTTAACAGAGTGCTTATTTTACCATTTCGCATAAAATGAAGGGGTATGCGATATGAATTTCAGAAATTGGTCTTTTTTCCGGCCACCCTAATCAGTAGGGTATCAAAAGGAAGTCTGATCTCTGTGCAGCCATCCTCATCACACAGCAGCATGACAGTAGTCCAGAACTGGGCTTAGAGGGCTGCACTTACCATATCTATCTATCTATCTATCAATCATATTATATCCAATTTTGCGAAATACTGCAAAGTCATCAGCAGCTGATGACAGTTTCCAAATTTTTCTGGAGCCTTCGGGTTCTTTTCCTCATTATGTAATGGATAGGTCTGCCAAAATTTATTGAGTTAAGTTGACACTGTGACACAACTTTATGCCAAGTTGGAAGTGATAGTAGAAGCAGTTATTTTTAAATAGCCTGTCAAAGATGATTTTGAGCACTGCTTAAGTTATGGCTGTGGCATGACACTTTGAGAAAGTCATGGGAGGATGATGACGGTGCTGGGGCGAGTGTCATGTGGGGCTGAAGACATTGGTTGTCATGAGCACAGGGGTTTTCGCACCAATATTTTGTTGATTATATGACTATATAATTTATGTTATATATTTGTATCTTACACAAAGATAATAGGTACAAAAACCCCTATGGTCATGAGCAGATGGTAATTTCCTTGACTGTTCAGGCTTTAGTCCTATAATACCCTAGAGGAACTATGTAAAGTTTTAAGGTCCTCGGATTGACCCACATTGAACAATAAAGGTCACAAGGTCAAAAAATGACTGCAAAATTGACTCTCTCATTATCCAATTTTGCACTTTTACTTAAACTCTTAACGGGTCTGTATCTCCGGTTCTAATTAAGTTACAGAAAAGCTGAAAGCATTTTTGAAAAGCCCAGCTTCTCTTCTAGTATTTCTTTTTATACATTATAATGTATCTCTGCCAGTTAAAAAGATCGCCGGACCCTGAAAAATTCATGTTTTCAGTCAAGATTTCACCATTTTACATTTTTTTGGCAAAGAAGTCAAGTCTTCAAAAAATTTGATAATACTTGGAGATATAGTCCTAACACATTTACAGTATTTTGGGCAATTTCAAGTCTCTCCTTCAAACCGTTTGCCTTTGGGAGCAAATTGAAGTTCAAAACTGGATATTTTGCAAGTCAATTTTTTGGTGAAATTTCACATTTTTACCATTATTTCAATCAGCTCTATCTCTGGTTCAGCAATATACCTTAAATAAATATCGTAAATTGTTTTAATACTATTTAATAAACTGTTTTACATTCTTGCTTATATACTATTTTACATTCTTGCTTATATACTATTAGTTACACCCTGCTCGTTTCGAGGGTACGGGAATATACACCACGAAGGACTCCATACACCACGAAGCCGTACTTGTGTTTATGTACTTGTGTTTATATACTTGAATATATACTTGTTTATATACCTGTTTATATACTTGTTTGTATACTTTTACATATTTAGAATATTTTCAACAACTGCTTGGTGAAGTTTTATTACCGCTAGCGGTTATCGACATCTAGTTTAGGTTCCAGTTTGAGTGTATATTCTTCTAATTGGAAACTTAGATCCAAATCTGTATGATCAACCAACAATGTAATAATAAATAATGTGAATTAACAGCTGCTACCAATTTGTGAGAATTATCAATTAACTGACATTCACTTTCATTTCCCTAAATGCAAGTTACCAAATCTGACAATTCACACCTGGAGGCAATGACATGGAATGACTATGAGAGATCGAAGTGAGTTCACAAATTTTATTGGATATAATTTTGTTCACATGATTCCATGTCGAACAGCATAATTATATCATTTTAAGTACATCTGTCGCCCAAGCTGTTTATGTTTTACCTCCCATCAGCACCTAATTGGGACATCCGTTGCTGAACATTTGAAAAATACTGTAATGCATTTAAGAATATTAAACAACTTAGTGTTCAGCAACTAGGCTTCACTTCTCAACTGATTAAGCTTCAATGGGAAATTGAACTGGCTTGAACATTAAGTGACAGTGTCAAATGTAGATTCACGAAGTACTGAGCAATGGATACAAAAGTATTATTTAGATCAGTGAAGTGATTTCAGATCGAAATCACATAACTGCAATAATTGCATTATTTCATTGCTTGGTGGCAGCACCAGACTTAACTTTGATATACACTGACACCTGGTGGGTTTGTCTGGAACATGTCAATGTTTACATGTTGACATATTAACACGTTGACATGGTTGACATCATAGTCCTTTTCACTCCGACTTTCACCCTCCCCCCTCTCACCACCACCCACCGCTCTCTTAAAACCGCCGTTATGCCGGTTAAAAGTAAATGAGAAGGGACTCGGGCAATGCTCACCTCTCTCAGCAGCAAACTTGGCCAAGTCAGAATTGCTCTCCTCATCATCTGTGGACATTCCATCATCATGCCTCACAATCCCCTGACTCTCCCGCTTTCTTCTCCGACGAGTCCTTGAGAAAAAACAAACATAATGAATGAGGTCAGTTAAAGAAATGCATAATTATAATCATGTCAGTCTGTCAGCCAGATATGAGACATCTTCAGGAAACTTTGTGCAGCTGGGGACCAACTAAGGCACCATCCAGAAATTCCATAAGCTGTGAATGCAGTAACAAGAACCCAGGGGTTCAAAATGGAGGTGGTGTAGTGTCTTACTTCATATCCCCCAAAAAAGACTTTCCCTCAGTGGCCACAACCAGGTGTTGTTTATGTTGTGTGCTAAATTTCAGAATTTTTAAAAATAACCCATTTCAAGGCGCGAAATGTGGCATAGGTGATATGGAAAAAAATACTTTTCCATTAATGAACTTTGAAAGCGCTTTAAAATGATGCATGGAAACTCGCGTGATCGGCCAGGTAGGTCAACATCCTTTTAGTGGAAGGAGCAGCACATTCATTTTGGTGATTATCATATGAAATTGAGATGAGATGACTGGAAATCTTACACATACTCTTATCCACCAATAGAATTAGTTGTCTCAGTATGGAACACGGGATACGAGTTTCTGACATATGTCAAAATCCAATGGGCTGTGACAAAACTGAGTTCCAACACAAAATTTTACACTAAACTATGTGGATATATGGCTACAAAAGTAACTTCCTAGCATGATTAAGTAAATATTTCTTGAAGTTTACCAATTTATTGTTTACCATCAATTTTTGAGAAACAAAAATATGAGAAAAATATCAGAAATCCTCATTTTTCCCAGTTTTTTATGAAAATTTCATACGATTGGCCCTCCAAATCAGTTTAGTCATTTAAAGAGGCATAATTTAGACATCCAAATGCAAAATTTCCGCAGTGCAACTCCAAAATTGACGGAATCATGGAGCATTGAAAAAATAATATTTTTTCTAATTTTTACTGAATTTACTGTTATTAATTTTTGAAAGAGCATTTAGACCCCCAAAAGGAAAATAAGGGCATTTAATGGATAAGATGGCAGAATTTCATGACCATAGGTACAACCGTTTCAGAGTTCTGCTCTGGAAACGAAATTTTTAAAAATTTTTTTTTAATTTTCAATATTTTACAAAAACCCTGCCAATTGCATAAATATGAACACCAAAATGCACATATATGCTGTAAGACCCATTCATGTGCCAAATATCACATACACAAGTGCAATAGTTTTGGCACAGTGGCCAATACACAATGTGTGCAGCCGCAAGCAGTGGATCCAAGCAAGATATAAAAGAAAAACACGTCTTAATTACAACATGCCTGGTATTCATTCCTATGCCAGAAGCATGCTCTATAATCAAGTTAGGCGTTCCATTTAAAACTCTGGGAGGGGGGTGGTCGGGTTGATTTATTTTTCGTAAGATGGATGGGGAGTCGGCGAAAATTCACTTCAGATGTATGGTTGGGTGGCAAACAAACCGATTTAGATGGCCGGGGGTGGATCCGAAAAATTCGATTTAGATGTATGTAGGGGGTCCTCCGACCCTCCAGACAGCTAATAAATAAATTATAGATACATACATGCTTCAAGAAATTAAACAAGAATCCGAGGATTCAAATCCTGGGCTCTGTTGGGAATGAGCAATTCGGTTCGACAAGTAAGAGACCAGACATGGAGTTGAGTGTAGGTTAATTTAATTCAAGACATATTAGGCTAGGCCTTTGATCCCCAGAGAGATCATATGGTGCATCTCTGTAACTAGAATTTGGTGCATCTCTGTAACTAGAATTGAGTGCATGAGATGCACACACGTAACTGGTAGCAGTGAAAGAGACTGCATTTAGAGATGATCTGCAAGACTAGCAGGGGGTAGGCAGTGATTGCCAGAATGCAATATATGGTGCATCGTCTGGCCCTATACAATATCCCAAGTAAGTGAGTACACCCCTGTGACTCGCAGATTAACTTGGTAATGCTCCGCACCCAAGTAAAAAAAATCCAAGAAATTGTAACATAATTATCGGCCATATATTTAATCCTATCCTACTATTAATTCATGGACCCCTCCTTTGCCAGCCAAAATATAAGTTGCCCATCCTAAAAACTTGCATGCAACCTTTTCTCACCCACTAGGGTAATATTCTTGGAGTCGGACACTTTATTTCTAGACATATTAGACAAGAACCCAGGGGTTCAAAATGGAGATGGTGTAGTGTCTTACTTCATATCCCCTGAAAAAGACTTTCCTTGAGTGGCCAGAACCAGGTGTTGTTTATATTGTGTGTTAAATTTCAGGATTAATAATCCATTTCAAGCCGCAAAATGTGGCATAGGTGATATGAAAAAAAAGAATACAATTATTTTCATTAATGAACTTTGAAAGAGCTTTAAAATGATGCATGGAAACAGGTGTGATCTGCCAGGTAGCTCAACATCCCTTTAGTGGAAGTAGCAGCACATTCATTTTGGTGATTATCATTTGAAAATTAGGTGAGAAGACTGGGAACCTTAGGCATAGTCTAATCCACTAATTGAATTAGTTGTCTCAGTATTAGCAAGAACTGACTGCTTTGGCCCAGGAGGCCTACCCAAGGCAGGACAGTTTACCTCAATATCAAACACTGGATACAAGTTACTGACAACCATCCAAATCCAATGGGCTCTGACAAAACCGGAGTTCCAACACAAAATTTTACACTTAACTACATCTAGATATATGGCTACAAAAAAACTTCCTAATATGATTAAATAAATATTTGTTGAAGTTTACCAATTTATTGTTTACCATTAATTTTTTAGAAACCAAAATTTGAAAAAAATATCAGAAATCCTAATTTTTTCCCAGTTTTTTCGTTTTTATGAAAATTTCACAAGATTGGCCCTCCAAATGAGTTAAGTCATTTAAAGAGGTATAATTGAGACATCTAAATGCATAATTTCTGCAATGCAACTCCAAAATTCACAGAATCATGGAGCATTGAAAAAATAATATTTTTTACATTTTCGCTGAATTTACTGTTATTAATTTTTGTAAGAGCATAAATTTAGACCCCTGAAACATTAAGGGTATTTAATGCATACGATGGAAGAATTTCATGTCCATAGGTAAAACTGTTTCAGAGTTTTGCTTTGGAAACGAAAATTTTAATTTTTTTTTATTTTCAATATTTTATAAAAACTCTACCAATTGCTTAAATATGAACAACAAAATGCACATAATTATATGCTGTAAGTCCAATTCATGTGCCAAATATCATATATACAAGTGCAACGGTTAAGGCACAGTGGCCAAAACACAATGTGTGCAGCCGCCCCCAGTGGATCCAAGCAAGATATGAAAGGAAAACACGTCATAATTACAACATGCCTGGTATTCATTCCTATGCCAGATGCAAGCTCTATAGTTAAGTTATCCACATGTCTTGACCCAAACATCTCCAAACAAAATAGCCAAGACAGCACCCAAAAGACATTCTGAAAATGCTCAAATTTCAAATTTCCCGCCAAAACAGTCCATTTTGTCACTGTGACTGCATAAATGGAGATGTGTACACATCTCCATTAAAAATTATAATTGTGATGGGCCTACTGGCTCTAGGTTAGCATACAGGGTCTCAAACTAGATGGGAGCATATTTCCATATGCAAGACGAGCAGCAGGCAGGCGGTGATTGTCGGAAGGCGATGTAGGGTTCATTATCAGGCCTAATACAATATCCCTAGTAAGCGAGTACACCCATGTGATTGGTAGAGGAATTAGGTAATTAACTTGAAGTCGCGTGGAGATTGAATGGATCGCCTATGCTGTCCCACAGGGACTAAATGATCGCCTGTGTTACATAATACGCAAGCCAAAACCTTGTTTTGCGAATTTGATTGGGCAATACTTCACCAAGTTCCCTAATACTAAGGAAATAATGCATCTCTTGCATGACAAATGGGGCTCTTTTTTTTACGAGGGGCTGGGTATTTATGCAACAGAAGTTTGCCAGTATTAACTAGAATGGTGTGCATGAGATGCACAAACAGAGCTCTGCTACCTGTACATGACACGATGCTAAGTGGGGCAGCCGAGGAGGTTGGGCACCCCAGGGGGGAGGCACTCTAGCAGCAGCAACGGGGGTCAGCGGGGGTAAGTCCCCATGTCCGCGGGGGGTATGTCTCCATGTCCGCGGGGGGTATGTCCCCATGTCCCTGGGGGTAATTCCCCATGTCCGCGGGGGTAAGTCCCCATGTCCGTGGGGGTAAGTCCCCATGTCTGCGGGGGTAAGTCCCCATGTCCGCGGGGGTAAGTCCCCATGTCCGCGGGGGTAAGTCCCCATGTCCGCGGGGGTAAGACCCCATGTCCGCGGGGGTAAGACCCCATGTCCGCGGGGGTAAGACCCCATGTCCGCGGGGGTAAGTCCCCATGTCCACGGGGGTATGTCCCCATGTCCCCGGGGGTATGTCCCCATGTCCCCGGGGGTATGTCCCCATGTCCCCGGGGGTATGTCCCCATGTCCCCGGGGGTATGTCCCCATGTCCCCGGGGGCCGTGTCCCTATGTCCCCGGGGGTATGTCCCCATGTCCCCGGGGGTATGTCCCCATGTCCCCGGGGGCCGTGTCCCTATGTCCCCGGATATTAAATGGTTGCCCCCTTATTCTTAGTAATATTAAATGGTCGCCCCCTCCTTAGTAGATATTAAATGGTCGCCCCCTTATCCTATCTATCTATCTATGTATCTATCTATGTATCTATGTATCTGTGTATCTGTGTATCTGTGTATCTATCTATCTATCTATCTTAGCACCTTAGTAGATATTAAATGGTTGCCCCCTTATTCTTAGGAGATATTAAATGGTCGCCCCCTTATCCTTAGTAGATATTAAATGGTCGCCCCCTTATCTAACTATGGAGCCTACAATGGGGTCCCTTTTCAGGGGGTATGAGGGGCCCCATGTGAGGGGCCCAATTTGAAGGGGCCCCATTCGAGTGCCCCCAATAGGGTGCCCCATGTTAGTAGATATTAAATGTATTTATGTTATCTTAGTCTCTCAGTAGATGTTAATCAAATAAAAAATATCTATCTATCTATCTATCTATCTATCTAGCATCATTGACTTCCATCATTGACTTCCATCATTGACTTCCATCATTGACTTCCATCATTGACTTCCATCATTGACTTCCATCATTGACTTCCTTCATTGACTGAGTTGCATTATAATACCCTTTCAATGATTGCCATCATTGTTTTTTCATGCTTACCAGCCACAAACGAATTATCCACTAGGCGGAGCCTGTGTGAAATACTGCCCCCTAGCGGAAATCCAGAGGATTCGTTGCAACCTCTTTTCCGGGACGCACGTGTTGTACTATTTTCTCAACGAAGAATGGCGAGATAATTCCAAATAAACACTTGAAATAAAAGCCATTAAATCGGGATTTAAGTATAGGAAATGCTTCAGGATCAGCATGTCGCATCTTCATAGTTGAGATGAGTGTTTGGGCAGGTAAGCAATGAATTATTGAGACGTTTGCAGCCCATGAATGAGAACGAGATGTGCACTCATTGACCCGTGATTTGAAACCCGGATAATGACTCGATCCAGTCATACTATAGACGGCTCTGCTCGTCTAATAAAACGTTTTCCAGAACTGAATACGAAATTGTTCAATGGGGCAGCTAAATTCCTGAATATCATGTTAATTTTTCTGAAACAAAAAATGAAGGGGGGTATCTTTGAGTCGGACAGTTAACTCCTTCAAACAATACCTTACAGATATAACTGTTTAACAACATTCCAGTCCTTTAAAAAAGCCTGAATCGTATAGCACACAACTGATCAAGGCCAGCTCCAGCTAAAAGATAGACAAATGGAAGTACAATCAATATCATAGACCCACAAAAGACTTTAAGCTTCACTGTGACTAAATTCTACTAAAATGCACAAATATCTAACAAAACATTTGCAGAAAAACACAGTTTTTACCCCATCTTTATAGCCATGAAAAGTAAAGTTAAGTTTCTCATATTATGTTGATACTTTCTGAGTAGATAAAGGAAGTGTTAAGCAAAATATTGGTACCAAATATATAGGTATACATGCTCTCAAATAGCAACTAAGCCCAGCAAAAAGTGTCCGACTCAAGGTGTCACCTTCTAAGTTTCCGACTCAAAGAGCATTACCCTACAAGGTTTTAGGCTTGGTTTTATGTTCAAAATTTAGATGTCATATTTTGCCCCCCCCCGCATTTAACGGGTATCATGCTTGTTATTATAAGGGGCTCTAAATATTGACCAACATTCGAGGTTGATATTATTGACGTCATTGACTGGCGTCATTGACTGACATATTACTGACATATATTGTTGATTGACATCGTCGATTGACATCATTGATTGACATTATTGACTGACATCATTGAAGGCATCATTGACTACATTGATTGACATCATTTATTGAGATCAGTGACTGACGTTGATGGCATGATTGAATGGCATGATTGAATGGCATGATTGATTGACATGATTGACTTGACATCATGGATTGACATCATTGATTAACTGATATTGATTGGCATCATTTATTGACAGCATTGATTGATCACTGATTCAAATCATTGAATGCCATAACTCAAAGCAGCCACTGACTGCACTCAATGACAGTTATTGACCTGTTCCTGCTGTTCTTAGTGGCTATTAGATGATTAGATCAGGAAATTACATAGATCTGGTAAATTCGCTGGTAGATGCCAATTTGAGGGGGTACCTAAAAGACGTGACGGAGGCACGGGACGGCACGTGACCGGCGGGACGAACTGAATGGCGTGACAGAGATACGTGACAGCTTCTGAAGTGTTTAAATAGATGCAGTTAGACCAAAGATTATGTACCACTTGACGTACAGAAATGGCAGACCCCATTTTAGAAACAGGAGATGTCGGCCTACTTCATACCAGGGTCGATTTTAAGATGGTGGGGTCAGGGGTGCCCCCCCATCCCCCTCCAAAAAAATATTAAAATATGAAAAACGTGGGCTTGGGCAAGTGACATCACATTCCTGATATCAAAGGGTCTTCAGTCAGTTATCATAGATGAAATGTCATTACCCTCAATTATTGAACTGATCCATAGGGGATCCATATATATGAAACTTCATTTCTTATTTTTAAAATTTATCAAGTTTTACAAATTGTGTCTTTTATACCTTTTTTGGATTATAAGCAATTTCTAGATTAAGTTGTTTTTAAGTTGTAAGTTTGGACCATGGAATAAAAGTCCAGGAAAGTAGAAGAAAGTGAGCAATTAATTAAACACTTTAATGAAAGCAAAAGAATGTTTTTCCACTATACTGTGCAATGTACAGAAATGGTTGGGCATAACGCCATTAAGAGTAATGTATAAATGTGATGAAGTCAGTATGTAGGCCTATATAGATTTTTTATGTATATTCAAATAAGTTACAAGATTTGTCATAAAAACTACATGGTTCATAAAGCAAAGCATTTTCGTAAGCCAAATTATATACATGTATGGTCAACCTGCCATTTGTAAATATTGAGAATCACAGCAACTGGCAGAAAATGAATGTCTTTTCTTTGACTTCCGAATCAATACTGGTGAAGATAAAACAAATTATATTTATAATTAAGTCCACATATTTTTTTTTTTAAGGTCTTTTCACAAGTTTTACCATTAAAAAAATGACATCGTCCCAAAATTGGCTTAAGGACCACATAAGTGATGAAACATTAAAAATAACAAAATTTCTGTTCTCTTGGAAAGTCATCATCACATTTTGATGGGATAGAGACAGAAATCTGCAAATTGAGGTCTTCCATAATACTGGAAATCATCTAAGCTTTCTAAATTGGGGTCTGCTGTTTCTGTGAAGCCAATAGCCATGACACAAGGTTCGTTTTAACTTCTAAAGTGCTGTCCCGTAACATAGTCACTCCATTTAGTTCGTTCCGCCCGTCACGCCCCGTCCCGCGTCCTGGTCACGCCTTTTAGGTACCCCCCCAATTTGACAACATATTCCTCAACTCTTCTATAAGCAGTCATCAGTCACATATATGCTTGGCACTTTAACATAAGAATCAATTAAAAAACTTCATGTATACTGTTGACAGTGTCCAGCTGATCAGATATGCACATTCCATTTGCTATCTAGTTTCTTCTTCTTTGTGGTACCATGGTACAACAAATCACTAATAAAGCCACTTTCGTTCAACCGTTTACAGCTCTTTTGTATCCTTAACTAGAGCAGAAATATAACAAGTTTCAAGTTTTTATTAGCTCAGATTAGTCAATGTGATACGGAGCAAAAATATATAGACAGATATCTGTGGACATCAAAGCTGCAATGCAAAGTGCAATCAGCTTTGACACCCATCAGATTGACTCAAGTGCTGTTTCTCAATGGCAATTTGGTAAGCTGAGGATGAAAGAAGGCTTAAGAACCTCCAGAATTGCAATTAGTATTAGTTAGACTGCTTCTGAGATTAAATGCACTGCAAACAGCAATTACTAAATGCTTTATTGGCCTTTCTTGACACCCATTAATGACGATCGTCATGTTGGCGATATCGGAGTGATTCAAATACTGAAAGAAGAATTTAATTTGAATTTGAATATAACACAATAAACTATCCCCAATTCCACAACGCATTTTAGAACACATCGATATGAACACAAAATGGCCCACTCGACCACACCAACACCTGTATTAAGCCCAGGAAAACTTTTTTCCAAAAACATCTCAGACTGGTTTTTTTAGATAAAATTATCCTGGGGGAACCCAGGATCATAAACCATCATTTCAGACGAATTTGCACCATGTTTTTGCCATCTTTCATGATCGCGACTAGTAGTATGTGGTTTGACGCCGGACGCCGCTTCTTGTCTCAGTGGACAGCTCTACCCTCCTGCAGTTAGTCCTGGACAGGTGCTAAAGGATGGAGAGCTGTGCCATATTGTATCAAAAGTGGCTAACCCTACACCTTTACTTTTACCACACTTAGGAAAATAACTTAGTCATGTTTTAGGCTGACTAGGCTTTAGTAGCGTATCCAACATAGAGTGACTCCCCCAGAGTCTGGGGCCCAGACTAACTGTGACTGAGCCTGTCCTGTGGCGGCTTATTCAGTTAGGGGGGGGGGCACTCTCAGTTGGATACACTATTTGGGCCAATATATATATATATACTCTTCAGTATGCTTGGAATTATTTGTAAGACATATATTATAGTATATCTGACAGTTCTGGTGGGATCAGCTATTGATCTTGTGCCGGATCTAAGGAGGCAATACATATATTATGTAATGGATGTTTGACATGTGATCTTATGACTTGGACGCGAAAGAGAAGGAGCTCTGCCTCAAGATAAGTTACATTGATACAGAAATTGCCAAAAATTGAATAAAATGATTTTTCTTGAGAAAATCATCTATTGGATCAATGGAGCTCCATGGAATAATTTGACTGCAAACAAAATGAGGAAATTCTAACTATCTTGAGAAAGTTAAGAGTTTTTCCCTGCTGCCTCCGTCATATCACAGAGAGGATTCCGAGCCTTTCGTCCTATCACGGAGAGGCCTCCGCCTCCGCACGGAGAAGCATCTGCCTCAGTATGGAATCGTCAAGACGCTACAAAATATAGGCCAAGAAAAATGGAAAAACTAAGTCCCTTCTAAAAATAAATATTAATTTCAAGAATTTTGGAGGATTTGACTTCCTCCTCCATCATATCATGGAGAACTGCCTCCACCTCCATCATATCGCAGAGTCTTTTGGAAAATAAGGAATAAATTCAAGAATTTTGGAAAGTCTCGCTTCACCTCCGTCATATCACGGAGAACAGTAAACCTTGCTTAAGTAGGAGTAAAGTAGACTGCACTATTCTGTCTGAGTTAAGAGAATATCTAGCTGTCAGGCCTAGACATAGAACTCTTATTTAAATATGAAGCAAGTTTTCCAATGACCATTGTCCGAGATAGGCAATGACCCAACTTTAATATGCAAATCCTCATTGCCGTGTCGTTCCCCTGCTAATTAGCCGACCAAGTGCAAAGGATGTGAAGCCCAAATCATCAATCCATCCATCTGAGATAGGCTAGGATCTGAAGTTGATGTCATCAGTGTAAGAAATGGCTTTCAGAAAGCCCTAGTCCGAAGTTGGACGACACATAAATTAACATGGTGATTATTAATTTTTCAGTCAAATTTCACTAGTCCAAAGTTTTTTTCAGGTAGTTAGGATGATCAGACGCCCTTTATTTTGCACACTGTATGTCATACAGTGCAGCCAAAGACATATTCAACACATTGTTGGAGATTCTCTCAAAAATTCATATGTAGGGTTGAGATTTTTTTTTTTTCGGTCTAAAAATTAATAAAATTCAGATGTATGTAGGGTTGAGATTTTTTTTTGGGGGGAGGGGGTCAAAATACATTTGTCGTGGGGGGGGGGGGCTAAAAAAATTCGGATTTGATGCATGTAGGGTGGGTAAAAAATTCGCATTTGGTGCATGTAGGGTCTCAAAAAATATCGCAGTTGATGCATGGGGGGGGGGGGTCGAAAAAAAATTCACTTTAGATGCATGGGGGGGGGGTCAAAAATGTAACCTGACCACCCCCCCAGAGTTTTAAATGGAATAGCCCTTATGCACATCTCTTGACCCAAACATCTCCAAACAATATAGCCAAGACAGGGCCCAAAAGACATTCTGAAAATGCTCAAATTTCCCGCCAAAACTGTCCATTTTGTCACTGTGACTGCATAAATGGAGATGTGTACACACCTCCATTAAAAATGACATGTAATCTACCAAGGCAGGAGAGAGCAACAAGCAAATATCGATATATCGGCTATAAACCAGTGGTAGAAATTTCCTGGCACTCTGACGCCAAAGAAATCCTGAATGGCTCCAGAGCCTAGGCCTCTCTTCTCATTTTCAAGAGTCTTAGGTTAAAATTGTTGAAATTGGCATCAGCTGCTGTGGATTTAGTCCAAAATAATTCATAAGCAGTAAAATTTGTAGAAAATTACATTTTTACAAGTACTTGCCCCCTGTATTGCAAGAGGAATTTTGGGGAAGCTTCCGACCACATAGGAGGTCGCACTGTTTCACCTATCACATTGAAACTTAGCATACAGTGTCAATATAAGTTTATCTTGTTTAGAAAAACTTTGGGTACACTTCCGTGACAATATATTTTGATTTCATACCTAATATGTACGTTTTTCCCATAAATTTTAAATGTTGTGCTCACTGAGATCCATTGTTCTACTGCAGCGATGGCAGAAGCAACAGGATGAGTGTTTATAAATTAACTAAAAGCTTAAAACGCTAAATTAAATTAATTAAAAGCTTAAAACTATAAAGGAAGAGAGGAAGGAAGGCAGATATAGACACATAGGACAGGTAGATATAGATAGATAGATAGATTGATAGATAAGTAGGTAAATAGCCTGTTAAAGTGCTTGCACGTTATTTATGATACTTTCAGTGATTTATCACATTTTTAAAACATTATTTTTTTTACAGGAAATAAATTTTCAGTTTTATTCAGTTTGACCTTTTGACATGTCAAACACGTTTTCTAAAGTATCCATCACCTACACAAGTTAGGAAGAAATAGAATATGATGTGTAAGTGAGTGTCCCCAGTTGCCCCCAAGTGAGGAGTGAATAGGGACAGTGGTTTTTTTGGGCCTAAATAATTGAACATTTGAGATATCTAGAAACGCTCAGAGAGACAGACCTCTAGGACACAGCATGACAACATAATTTATTATTTTGATCTCTGGGATGATTTGTGCTCATACTGTGACTGTAAAACACCCAATTTTGTCCCTATTCACCCCATATACATCAGGGGAATTTTGGGTAATAACAACCGTCCTACCTCCTTGCTTCTCTTTCAGCAGCTCTTCTCTGTCTTTCTGGAGTAGGAGATGCTGTTGGAGCTCCAGAATTTTTACCAACTGCAAATTAGAACACACTTTTTAAATAACCTATTGAGGCAATCATCATACAAATAACAACATAGACAGCATAGCAGCAAACCTTCAGCAAAAATACCATTAAAGGACACAATTACAGCATAAAAGTGATGTGAACCAAATTGCATACAAGTATATATAAATGCAATGGTGGCCCGGTCTTGGCCTGAAATTATCTACACTTCAACCTCACCTTACGACCACCTCTCTAATAAGGCCACCTCGGAATTACGGACATATAGCCCTGGAACCGAATATTTTCCCTTTCTTTCATGCTTACTAAAACCTCTCTAACACGGGCACCTCGCTAATGCCGCCAACTCGCAAATGCGGGCACTTTCTGTGGCACAGAAAGGCCATTCTAACCTCACCTAATACGGGCAGTGTTGTATTAAACAGCTCTGATACTGTTGTATCAAAGAGAAATGTGTATCGGCGACACTCTGTCTGGCCGTATGTTGGTTTAACTTGCAATGAAAAGACAGATTGGCCAGTTCAATGCCCTATTGTGATAGCACCCAATTGAAACTATACACATGTGCGATTGTCAATTGAGATAGGCTAAGTGTAATTCTATGAATTTAGGGTTGCTTCTTCTTCATCTATAGTATATCCGTCCGCTGGGGGACCACCTTCTGTTGAAGTATCAATTGACATCGGAGTTTATGTAAATCTTCCACCAAGATATTACATAGGGCATTGAATTTTAAGGGCCATTCTTCACTGCAGAGCATCTCCCCTTTCCCACCATTTAATATGATCCTGGTCAGTTCTCCCTCTGATTCTGTCTGTGCTGTTGTTCCCTCAGTCATATCATTGATGTTGCTGATCCATTTCGTCCTGGGGCTGGTCAGGGCAGGACATTTGCATATGAAGTGAGCCGCATCCTCTTCTTCGGTCTTACACAGCGTGCAGGTAGCACTAGGACTTCTGTTCATCTTGTAGCTGTTAGACTCAAGGGGGTAGACTCCGACAAGTAGTTTTGCCCTGATGCTGGCCTTCCTTGTGGCTGAGAGGCTGAACTTGGAGGTTTCCTAGATCGGGTGTGGCTTCCCTTTCTGACAGAGAAGTAGGTCCAGCTGCTGGAGGCTTGTTTTCTTGCATCTGGGTCTTCTCGTACGAGAGTAACAGCACATCGTCCGCACATGTTGGTGTTCCCAGGTAGATGTCACCGATGGAGGCGCCTGTGTCTGCCAGTTCCATGTCTAGAAGTAGAGGGTTGACATATTCTTTATAGAGGATGGTCGAGAGGACGCCCCCTTGTCTCACTCCCTGGGCGATGCTGTAGCTCCTGCTCAGTTCACCCTTCCATTTGACAGTTTCTGTGCACCCTTCGTGGAGGCTGTCTACTAGAAGCCAGCCAAGGCCTCGTGTTCCAGTGTGGTGGAGTCTGTTGCGTAGGATGTTGTGGTTAACCACGTTGAATGCCTTTTGTGCATTTAAAGTTGTTACGTAGAGGTTTGACTTGGGAGTCCTTGGCTTCCCTTATGACCTCAGTAAGACAGAGGGTTGCCATTGACTGGGATTTCCCTTCTTCAAATCCAAATTGGAGGCCGCTTGTGTTGGCTGCTAACGTGGACTTCCACATTTCCAGGATGACATGCTCTAAGATTTTGCCTAGGATGGCAGTGACGGTGATCCCTCGATAATTGCCTTGGATGAGTGGGTCTTTTTGCTTCTTTGGTATCGGAGTCTTGAATCCAGACTTCAGTGCCTCTGGTATGGATCTTTTGTCGAAGATCTTCTGGAGGATGACAGTGAGTGGTGGGATGATGCTTTTCCCTGCCAACTTGAAGTGCTCAGCTTGCAATCCATTGGAGTCTGCTGCTTTTCTGGGGTTGAGGTTCTTTATCGCCTTTACACCTGGTGAGCCTCAATTATTGTACGTTGGGAAATTGCGCTGTTGAACCATCTGATGGCTTCCAGTGTTTCTTTTTGGGGTGCGGCTGTCGGGGTTGCTAGTCCTTGGAAGTAGTCTGCCCAGGCTTCCCTTTGAATGGAGTCATCGTAGATTAGATCACCAGCCAGTCTTAGTGTAGTGGAACCATTCTGGGTGCCCTTCTTGTTCTTGATCAGCCTGTAGAATGTCGACTGGTCCTTTTCGTGGGCAACCATTATGTCTGTATATAGCTTGTTCCTTTCTTCAGTTTCTTCGTGTCTCTGGATACGACGGACTTCTTTTGAGGTGGCTCTTCTCATCTTAGTCAGCGGGTGTTCATTATCGGGTCTGCCTGCGTCTTTCCACAGGTGGTGAGCCATCTTGGAGTTGGAGACTGCTGTAGCCAGCTGGGGTGTGAGCTTCTTGGTTGGTCCTTTGATCACCTTCGTAGTTCGCGAGGGGATGGTCTTCTCTTCAGCCTTGGTGATTGCTGATTGCAATATTGCGATTGCCTCAGTTGTGGGAGTGGTCTGTAGTTCACATCCGTCTAGTTGCTTGGTGATTTGTCTTTGGTACTCTTCAATGTCTCCCTCCACCCAGTCAATACGCTTGTTGCCTGGTGCTCTGTTTCTCGTTTTTAGTGTTATGCTGTGTGCACCGGACAGCTCCACTTTGATTTCTACCGAGAGATGCGCGGACGAGTTGGTGGCTGCGTTCGGAGTTAGCCTGATGCTCTCGTTCTGGCTGTTCAGGTCCGAAGTGAAGAAATAGTCGAGGTGTGACTTGGAGTTGGAGTGTGACTTGTGGAAGAAGGTGAATTCGTCCCGGATATGCTTGTTAAGGGTTGTTTTTCAATCGGGGTACATAGTTTTGTCTCAAGGGGGTCAAAAATAAAGGTATTTTTTTTCTGGCCAAATTGACTTTTTTCTGTTGCTATATACTGTGCCATGGATTTCTGAAAATTTTAGGGCTACAAGTATTCTGAATATTTTTTTTTTGGACTTTTTGTGTTGTTGTAGATAGTTTGACCAAGGCTGATCCCTCTATTACTTGATGTATAGAACACCCAGTTGTATGGGCTTGTGCTGAGTGGATAGATATATATCTGACAATGAAAAATCATCTTACTTGCTTAATTTTGGCCAAGAACTTTGTGCGTGTCAAGGAAAATAGACATTTTTGGAGAGAACAGCATATTTTCGGAGAGGACAGTTTATTTGACGAAAGCTGGTTTTGGTATTTTCCGCTACGAGCATTGTGCAGTTCGTACAACTGAAGTGAAACACTTACCAAAACTTTGTCTAATCTATTTAATGAGTATTTCTATAAAATAAAAATACCATTAATGTAATGTTATTGCTGTTTTGCTGACCCTATTTCGGAGAGGACAATATTTGACGGAATTGACCTTCATGTGTTCAATGCAGGATTCTGAAGAGACTAATCATAGTTGTTGCATGTAATTCTAATGTTGAACTCTTGGGACCATGTTGAAAGCATATTCATATTCGTTAAAACTTACTGTTAGGTCAGGACTGAAAAATCTGAAGCGATATTTGCCTAATTTGCAAATGAGACAGTCAATTTTGGTCAAAATGACACAAATAAATTTTTTTCGGGCAGTTATCAACCGATTTGAATAATTTTTTCGCTACTGTAGGTCCGTCTCAGTATGTTTAATCATTCTGTGTAACGTTTTTTCCACATATATGCTTGGTATTTCTGGTATTTTGGATATCGTGTGACTTTCCAGAGCGTACCCCGATTGAAAAACAACCCTTAACCATCTGTAGATTGTATTTGGCCATTAGGCTTGACAGCATATTTCTTTCCTCGATGTCCGGTTGAGGAGGTCTGAATTTAGGTCACCTCCAATTATGATCTGGTAGACATCTCGGTGTGTGGCGATTAGAACCTCCAGTACAGCCAGATCTTCTACGAATTTTTCCATTGCTTGCGCAGAGTTTCTAGATGAGAGTAGCAGTTTATTAGTAGGACCATTTCCTTGCCAGTTTCCAGGAGGACCGGTAGGATCCTTTCGTTTCCTTCCTACACCGATTGGTATTGGAGGCTAATGTCTGACTGTGAAGTTTTCTAAAGCGCAATTAGGCCCATCAGTAATTACTGCTGACATGGCAAAGTTGTAATTACGATAGATCTGGCTTTGTTTCAACTGTAAAGCCCTTAATTTCCATTGATGATGTTTTCTTTTAAATACCTAAAGCTACCTAAAGATAGTTAAATGATTGAAGTGGTACAAACAAGAACCCAGGGGTTCAAAATGGAGGTGGCGGAATATTTTAAGAATAGACAATTTCTGGACCAATCAGAGCCAAGTAGGTTGGCCTGTAGGGTAATTAGAGAAATGCAGGGGAAGGACAAACATCTACTAATTTTTTGCACTCCCCCAATAATTCTTTAGTCTTTGCATGAAAGTAACTCCTATATTGCTAAGACCTGCTTAGTTCCCTACTATCATGTCAATAAAGATCTTACTTAATAATATGCTGCTCTATACACCTGTCAATCGACATATAATACCACAAGCAGTTAACTTATAGAGTCACTTGTATATTTCCAGTTGATAAAATTTGACGAATAGTGGTATAAAAGAGTAAAATTCAGACATGTTTGTGGAAAATTTGATACACCACGCCAGAAATTGACTGATGTACGATTATCTGAAAATCCATGATATTCATTTAATTTTTCCAATATTAACCTGTGATTTGAATAAGAAAAATTTTCATAAAAATATCCATGTAGGGTTAAAATTCAAACTAGAGATGTTAAAAGAAAGCTAACTAGAAAATTTCATAGATGTTACTGCAAGATTGACTGAATCACATAGTTAAAAGAAAATAATTTTTTTACACATTTTTTGTGAATTTTCATCAGTCCGTGTTTCTCAGAACATTTAGACTGCCAAAAGGCACATCTCGGTTATTTAATACATATTATATTGAAATTTCTATGATATAAGCTTAGCAGCTTTTGAGTTTAGTTCCGGAAAAAAAGAAAAAATATTTTTTCACATTTTTCAATAATTTTGAGAAAAGAAATAATGTCATGTGGACTGGACCCCAAAAAGGTATAACTAGGATAAAAGATATGATAATGTGCCAAAATTATAAAACATACAAGCCATAGTTTTGGCATTACTGCTCAATACACAAACAGGACACACATTATATATGCATTCTAGCTAAAGTCACGTCCAAAATACAACATGCCTGCTCTTCATTCCTATACCAGAAGCAAGCTCTATTATCAAGTTAGATAGCTCGCTTGACCCAAAACAATTCCAAACAAAATGGCCAAGTTATGGTCAAAAGACATTCTGAAAATGCTCAAATTTTGAATTTCCCGCCAAAACTTCCATTCTCTCAACTGCATAAATGGAGGTGTGTTCACACCTCCATTAAAAACTATTTTATTGAATGAATATAATCCTTTTTACAATGATGTTGGCCCAGGCTGAATTTGGATCAAAACCAGCCTCTCACTTACAGACTTGATCATGAGTCTATTACTAAAGTGAACTCTTTTGATTTTGATATTGTTAGGCCTATTGTGGATTTA
This sequence comes from Platynereis dumerilii, assembly GCA_026936325.1. Lineage (NCBI taxonomy): Eukaryota > Metazoa > Annelida > Polychaeta > Phyllodocida > Nereididae > Platynereis > Platynereis dumerilii. The sequence continues at coordinate 129,405,865 of JAPTHN010000001.1, forward strand.
ATTGCACTTAACTTTCTTTATGAATACTGATAGCCTATGCTGAGGGCTTGTCAAATGACCACTGCTGTTCAGTAATCAGCTGGTGCCTCTGCTGGCAACAGTGGCGCCCCTAGCGGCGGCTGTTTTTGGCGGCCCCTGGTGGTCTACTTGAGAAAAGTGGCAACCTCTTCATTGCGACCACCTCGCTAATGTGGCCACTTTGGCTAGGAACCACTGGTGGTCGTAATAGAGAGGTTGAAGTGTATATGCTTGCTGCCCTGCCACCTGCCTGCCAGGGTATGTAAAACCATGGAAAGGCCTAATTAGACTAATTTACACATATTATGGACCAGTTTCATGCATATATACAATCATGTAGCCTTTCATTGTGTTGACTCCATTCCAACCAATTTCTCGATTGTCATTGAAGGATGAATCTTCTATTGTCAAGATGCTAATCGCAATCAAGGATAATTGACCAAATTCCAGTTAAAGTGCACATCCAAAGTAAAACCATTTGCAGTTTTTTTTTAAATCGTAAAAATGTTTTGAATTTAATAGAATAAAAAGAAAAAAATCATGGTTATGCCAGATAGATAGATAGATAGGATAGGATTGAAAAACAGATTGATAGATAGATAGATTGATAGACAGAAAGATAGATTGAAAGATAGACAACAGATATATAGGTGGCTTGACAATTTTTATTTTGCTCGTTTTAAAAGAGTCTAAAACGTCAAATTGTTTTTTGCTTTCCTTTCAGCACAAATTATGAATGGTACATGACAGTTCTCAAACAATGGTTTAAGAGTCTCAAATTGGAAACAGGCAACTCTTTTATTTACAAACATGTATGGTAAGGAGACCAATATTGAGTTTTATTGGCCTAAGCAGGTAATATTGGTCTCGGCCTGAGGCCGCGGCTATTATTACTGCTTCGGCCAACAAAACTAAATATTGGTCTCCTTACCATCCACTATCTATATAATATAGGTAATGTGCATCAAATTTCATCTGTGGACATTAGGGTTGGGTTCGATGCATCGATGTATCGTCGTCATCTAGGAGGCGATACAAGTATTGTGAGTTTATAAATGCCTAAAAAACGTTAATTTGGTAATTCTAGACAGAAAAACTGAGTAAACTAGCCTGTATTATCAAGTTCTGAAGTGAAATTAACTTCATTTTCGGCATTTTATTTAGTGGTGTGTGTCCCGCGATGCAACCCACATAGCAGCCACCTGGTGTAAAGTTGTTTTCCTGCCTAAACAAAGTGGGCACAGCAGCAAACCTGCACTATCAAAGAGTGGGACTGACCAGCTGACATGACTTGAAGTATCGGGATACTTATTGTATCGCGAGTCTGTATCGTGATACCTTATTGCATTGCATGGTGCTCAGATGATAAGTATCGTGGAGGTATTGAATTCAAGGGGTAGTATCGTGATAAGTATTGAATCCCACAATTCTAGGCAATACCCAACCCTAGTGGATGCAATAATGGCCAAGTTTTTGCCTAGAAACAAAAAATGTTTTTTACATTTCTTGCCAATATTTCACACATCCAATGTCACCATGTCAATGTTCCAAGTCAGCTCATTTTCATACGCAAAAAACAATAGGCCTACACATTCTTTTCAAAACAATGGACGATGGATGGATGTTTGGGGCTTTACGTCCTGTATTTATGTACTTGGTAGGCTAATTAGGACAGGAGGACGACACGGCAATGAGGTGAAGGATGATTGAAACAGCCGTCCAACATAGGCCCAGGCGACCCGGCAATAGCTGGATTCGAACCCTGGACCCAGCGATTGGCAGTCCAGCACGCCACCACTAGACCAACCCTCCCCCCTATGATGGACGATGATAAATTGAAAGAAAAACATTTATAGAGTATAATAGAATTATTTCAGGTAATTACAAGTAAGCTACAATAACAGCCCTGTACCAGTGCACCTTTAGTTCTGTGGAAAAAATTATTCAGTTCGGCAAACGTCAAAATTCGGCAGCGCTGCTTTATTTGGCATCCCCCGATGCCATTTTCGGCAACCGTTGCCTTATACGGCATCGCGGAGATGCCGAATTCGGCATCCCCGTAATTCAGGTGAATCTCGGCAGGTGGCGCAAATGATCGGGGGTGACGTATGTGCTTCCACCTTGAGTTAATAAATATTTCTATAGATCTATCCAAGGAAAATATGAATCTATCCCAGCATTTTTGATTATTTGGCTGTTCTTTAGAAGCTATTTAACTAATTTGACATTAGACTGCTAATTTGGGTGTCTGACTCAGTTAATTACATTGTGCACCAACACTAGGGTGGGCTGAAAAATACTTTTTTTAAAATTTCAATATGCCAGTGGTACAGAAAGTTGGTTAATGGCCAAAAAATGATAATAGGTGCAAAAAATAATCCGGCTTTTATGAAATTGCATATTTTCAGCCATTTCGCATGCTTTTTTAGACCATTTCTTGGCCTGAGTCAGCTTCCTTGGTTTCAGAAGGCTCATTGGCATAATTAAATCTTTGAAGGCCATTTTGGATATGAAACACCATAAACAGGTTGCTTATATTTAATGTATAGCCATTTCTGGGTAAATGTTGGGAATCAGAATTTGGCTTTTTTTGCTAAAAAATTGTCCGAAAAAACTTGAAAGTATCGGAATTGACCCCACAAAAAATTATTCCTCCCCAAAGCCCTAAAAAACATTTCCCCGGTTGAATAGTCTGGCCCCCCTTGCCCCCCCCCCCTTGAATTAAATCCTGGTGACACCACTGGGGCTAGTAGTCAGTGTGCTCCTCCTCCGTTTATTGTGCATTCTCCCTGTCTACTTCACCCCCACCCCCAACCTGTTTGCTGCTCATAAGAACACTTGCCTCCTCAGTCTCTGTCTTTGTCTTATCCCTTTCTGTATCACCCCAAGCTTTTGCCTCCTCCCTATGCCTCTTTCCTCCTCCTCCCGTTAGCTTTTTCTCTACTGCCTTGTACCCATTTCCAGGGGCGGACTGGCAGATTGGCAGCTTCCACAGGCCCAACCACTCACGGGGACCCATGCAAGGTGCCAAATGATGTTTAAAAAAATAAAAGGAGAACAAAATTTCTTCATTTGCAACTGTGAAACAATCAAACTTTTAGATCAGGGCCCCCATGTGAGAGGGCTCTGTATAGAAAAGGGCCATTCAAGCTGGGTCCAAATGGAGTTTTGCCGAAGATAGGAATGTGGTGGGCCCATTCTGATTGTCTTATTTTGCCACGGGGCCCAAAATGCCGCCAGTCCGCCCCTGCTGATTTCTTCTCCCTATCTCCGCCTTCTCACATCCTCAGTTCCAGCTAGTAGTTTGCAAGGGTGCCATCTCACAATAGCCCTTGTCTCCTTCCTGTCTACTCCCTCTCTGCCTCCCTCTAACGATTATCTCCTAATTAGCCTTGCCTCTCCCATCTTTACTTTTTTCCTTAGTTTCTTTCTATATTTGTGCTTACTCTGCATTACCGTAGAACGGGGTAAAGTTGGCAATCTGGGGTAAAGTTGGCAATCTGGGGTACAGTCGGCATGCTATTTTGACCCAGTTAATGGAAGAAATGCCAACTTTCCTCACTGACACAAGTATCTTTGGCACAATTGCCATACATGTCAGTGAGGAAAACTTGGCATTTCGGCCATTAAGTGGGTCAAAATAGCGTTCCAACTTTACCCCGGATTGCCAACTTTACCCGTTTTACAGTATCCATTTTTTGGTTATAGTCACCCAAAAGCAAACTGGCCTACGTATTTTTTTTTTTATAACTCTGTGAGAAATGGAAACTAAGGCCATCTTTGTTCCGATGACCAAAAAGCTTGAATATAAATTTTTTGTCTTTTTCCTAGCTATGGAATGGATAATTTTTCCACGATACCAATGAACTATATTGTCAACATGGCCCTGTTAAATTAAATAATGTGCAAAAAAAGAATTCGAGTTTCGAGGCACAGACATGTATATTATTTGAAAATTAATACAGTTTTTTCTTTCATGTGTATTGATTAGTGTCATAAGCTTCCCATAGTACCAAACTGCAAAAATGCCCTTTAGAAGTGACTTTGGCCATTAAGGCCTTAGCTTCTGGCTGTCAATATACTATAGAGTAGGTCGGGGATTCGAGGTGCGATTTGACCTACTTTTTATGGGCGATTATTTGAATGCTTATGCTGTCAGAAAGGGATCACTTGCCTCTACTAATAACTAGTGAAACAAATGTCTGCCAATTTTAATAAAGGAGTTACAGCCATTTTTGTAAAAAATTTAAAATGGCCTTCTTACCCCACCCATCGAGCAAGAAGCCCCCCTATTATAATCCTATGGCAATTTTTTTTGCGAGCGCATTCAGCCTAAAAGTTATTTCTTAGGGTTCTTCTATAATTTTTAAGGCATTCTATTCACTTTTTCTGAATTTCAGAATTTTTCTGTTCATACTTTAATTTTTTAATATTTTTTGCCCTGTTTCAATTTCGGGCCAAATTATTTCTATTTTAATTTGCTATTCTATCAAGATTTAAGGTAAAGTACACATTATTAAATGGTTCCTGAAGCAGCTTCGACCCCCCAGTGAAGGGGGCCTCATGCCCCATATAATGTGAGACCTCTCGCCCCAAACCCACATATTTTATTTTGACCTCTATATTTACAAATCATATTTATGTGATGGTCATAAAGTGGAGCAATGCAGATATCCATTATACTTTTCAATATTTCAAAAGATATTTCTGACAACCCCTTTCAAAGAATTAGTCAAAGTTACAACAAGAACCCAGGGGTTCAAAATGGAGGTGGTGTAGTGTCTTACTTCATATCCCCTGAAATTTATTGCTTACCATTAATTTTTGAGAAACCTAAAATTTGAGAAAAATATCAGAAATCCTCCTTTTTCCCAGTTTTTTTGTTTTTATGAAAGTTTCCTAAAATTGGCCTCCAAATGAGTTTAGTCATTTAAAGCGGTATAATTTAGGCATTCAAATCAATTAGTAAATGCAAAATTTCCGCAGTGTAACTCCAACGTTGACGGAATCATGGACCATTGAGAAAAAATTTTTTTTTTGCTGAATTTACAGTTATCAATTTTTGTAAGAGCATTTAGACCCCCAAAAAGAACACAAGGATATTCAATGCATATGATGATAGAATTTCATGCCCATGGGTATAACTGTTTCCGAGTTCTGCTCTGGAAACTAAAAAAAATTTTTTTTTTTTTAATTTTCAATATTTTACAAAAACTCTACCAATTGCTTAAATATGAACACCAAAATGCACATATATACTGTCAGACCCATTCATGCGTAAAATATCATATACACAAGTGCAATAGTTTAGGCACAGCGGCCAATACACAATATGTGCAGCCGCCCCCAGTGGATCCAAGCAAGATTTAAAAGGAAAACACATCTTAATTACAGCATGCCTGGTATTCATTCCTATGCCAGATGCATGCTCTATAATCAAGGTAAACATATCCCTTGACCAAAACATCTCCAAACAAAATAGCCAAGACAGGGCCCAAAAGACATTTTGAAAATGCTCAAATTTCAAATTTCCCGCCAAAACGGTCCATTTGTCACTGTGATTGCATAAATGGAGATGTGTAAACACACCTCCATTAAAAACCATGCACATTTTTTTGTTTCTTTAATTTCTACTATGGTTTGGTGCTGTTTGCCCTGAAAATTTGTGACGTCACCTAAACGCCTTTAGCTTCAATCCTATCAATAGATAAATGCATGAAAAATGTAAATTTGGATATAACCCTGGGGGGGGGGGGGGGGGGCTCTCACCTAAGGCGGGCTTCTTGCCCAGACCTGCTCTATATAGGCCTAGTGATGTTTTTGACCATCTAAAATACACAGTTTGCACAATGTTAAGACCACAATTATCTGCCCTTGGGATCTTGAATCGGCCTTCAGTACTCATGTCGATACATGACCTTTGGTGCTTCATGCACCACGATATGGGGGCTGATGTGTTTTAAAAGTGGTAAGGGTGTAGCAGGATAGGATAGGATATTTTATTCGCACAACTTGAGTACTTACAATAAAATGGAACATACATAAAAATATTGTAGCAACTTATATACACACAATTTAAAAAAAAAAATTAATGTCCTCAGTTTTAACTGCTCCTTGAAGCTGGAATTGTGAGCTTGGATGCATAGGCATCATTAACATCTGTGGAGTACCATTAATTTAAAAGTACAATTGAACTAGAAGGCAAATTGCAATTTGCATATCTGGACGCTGATAATTGACCTGAACATTGTAACATAATATTGGTCTGGTAGTCTGGTTGGCTGAATTATAATAGCAGTAGTCAGAAGTTATCAGGGCATAGTGGCCAATGGGCCTTAAGAGAGAGAAATAAATGTATTGCTACATAGCGATGCATGAAGTTTTTTGATTGTGTGTGATGGAGTTGTGTGTTTAACAACTTGAAATAGTTGTGTTAAGCTGACAGAGGAGATACACACCCACAGCTCATCATTGCTTTGGACATCTTAAGCTAAGGTAGATACAGCTCATCTTCATGAAGCAGACCCACTTTTATGATTTCAATAAAACCTGAGATGTTCGAGAAAGAAAGCAATAACATAATTTAAACGAAGTCAAAGAGCCCTGAGGCTATTGCCCTGCTTCATTGCACATTGGCCTAGAAAAATGGACCAAGGGCAGAGTAAATGTATTTACCCCTTTTCACACCTCTTTCAAATGACCCAACAATCTTGCAGTATGTGTATGTGTATAGGCATATGCAGCTTACATTTACCATGACAGTTACCCTTGTAACTGTCATGCATTTACTAAAAGTACACTGTATAAAGTTTATAAACTTCAAATTAAAAGTAAAACTTTTATTTGATTATGTATACTACACTTTACTTTATTAAAACATATATGCATCATGGGAGAATTCTTTTTATTTTGTTTCTATACATTGTCAAACAAATGGACCAGTGTAGTATGCTTCCTCAAAAAGCCATTCTTTAGGTCAGAAGGAGGTGTGAATGAGGTCATGGTTGTAATGTAAAACAGTTCATCCTGTCTGAGCATAAGTCGGTCACAAGTTGGTCAATAGCTTTAGGGCTCTTTAACCCCCTTTTAAATTGTTTATGCATGCCAGTTTCAATCTAATGATCTAGTTGTTGAACACCGGCAAATCTATATAGCTCTCTCAACCAATAGCATTAGTGCGTATTTTGCATGCTAGGTGGCTACTGCGTGTTGATGACGGGTGTGCGCTGAAGCATATCAGATTCTGGTAGACTGGTCCCCCCTCCCTGGTGTGCCATAGGGACAGTATATCAGTTATAATTCTAGTACATTGTCCTATTTAGAATCCAGTCAATTTTCCATGATTGCAACACAGATTTCCAGCTATTCTCGGTGTTAAGGACCAATTCACCGGGTGATATCTATAGATCTATCCACTATCTGTTTGCTATATCAGTCTGAGTCACTTGGATCACGTGTGTGCAACATAAAGTAAGTTTGATGGGTTTACTGTGTACATCACTATGTCTTATGTTCAGCCAACAGGAAACTGAAAAACACAAGAAAAGACAGGAAGTAGGCCGTTGTGAGACAGTATCTGGACGCCAGAGGCGTCCAGATAATTATCCTGCACATGGCAGGCTGGTAGTATTTAGGCCCAAATGTGAAAAAATACTAGCCCACTCAAGAGGTGCCCAAACTTTCATACCCCACCATATAATACGAGTGGTGCATCACACTTTTACAGCACTGAAAAGAACATAAAACAGTAACAGCTGCCTTTAACAGCATCGGGGATGCCTCAAACGGCAGCGGGATGCCTCAAACGGCAGCGGGGATGCCTCAAACCGCAACGTTGCCGAATTTTGACTTTTGCCGAACTGATTAGGAGACACTTAGAAACATGCAAAGACGAATTTCAGATTTTCTTCTTCAATTTCAAATATGCCTCCAAAACTTCAATCCTCTCTTTCTCCCATTCTCACATTGTGACTAAATAAATGGAGGTGTGTAATTAATTGTGTATACACCTCCATCAAAAACAAAATCTATGGTAATACATATCAAACATAATTAATTTTGACATAAAATACAGAATAAAATGGAAACAATCTTCAATTTCATTATAAAAATATTAGCTTCTTACAAGCAGCATTTTCATCTGACTGATCCTTGACATCATCCTGTCTCCTTTTAATGAACTTCTCAGTCCTCCCCTTCAGCAGATGATGCATACAGCGTTCTAGATATTCGATCTGAGGAACCTGCAAAAATACACAATAAGCTACAAGTAAGAATTGCATTCATTTATTCAATTTCAAAATAAATATATTATATGAGCTTGAAAACTTAGGACCACCTTCTCATCGAGGCACTCCACAATGTTGCGAACATAAACCTTCATTTCCTGGTAAAATTTGTACTGGTCTTCCAGACGTGGTTTTTCTTTCTCACATTTCTCAATGTTCTCTTGACATTGCTCAAATCTACTCTCCATGCTGTCTCTTTCAAGAACATGAGTTCTATAAACACCCGTAACTTCCTCGAGTCTGCAAAAGATCACCATGAATAAGATTGACTCAGAAATCATACCCTAACTTTTATATTCACTATACAACAGGTTATGTATAAAGCCAACCCACCTCTCCTTCATGCTCTTGGACACATCGGCAATGTTGAGATTCTGCATATCAGCCAGAGTTTTACTGAGATCATCTTTGGGGGGCTGTGCAGCAGGATTGTAAAGTACTTGGTTACTAACAAACAGAGTACCTCCTTGACTGTATCCTTGCTGTTCATAGTTTCCATTACTTTCAGAAGGACCATTGCCAGCGTTTGGCTGAAAGAAAATTGTCACATGAAATTGATCACTTCATAGCCACAATCACTCAGGACATCACTAGTACAACCTAGGGTGCAACAAATGTATAAATCACACTAAGGTGACGGTCAAGGAACAATTTTAGGTCCATTGCTGTTCTTAATTTACATGAATGATATTTATATGGCAACAAGTTACTTCAACATTGTTACATATGTTGACGACACGACTCTGTGCAGCAGTCTTAGCATAGGAAATAATGCAAACACAGACATTGTAAATGAAAATCTCAAAAAACTTTCCAATTGGTTAGTACTCAATAAATTATCAGTAAATGATAGCAAGACAAAATACATGCTATTTCACAATTGGCAAAAGAAAATCAATCTAATAAAACTACAGTTTAATAGCAAATCTATAGAATCAGTGGATTACTTCAATTAGACAATTACCTTGGCATAACATTAGACAGTTCTGTTACTTTTAGTGAACACATTTCCAAATTGAGGAATTCACTTGCGAAAACAATTGGATCAATGAATATGATGAGAAGATTTGTCTCTGAGAGAATTTTAAAACAGATTTACTTCACACTTATACATTCAAAACTTTGCTATGGTCTACTAGTATGGGGTCACAAATGTTCAAAACTAACACAATTGCAGAAAAGAGCCATTCGAGTTGTGACCAACTCTAAATACAATCAACATACAGAGCCATTGTTCAGGAGATTAAACATTCCAAAACTTAATGATATGCACAAAATACAAATCTATTTTCAAAACTTCAAATAAACACGTTCCAGAATATTTTCAAAATTTAGAAATTGTCAAATCCATGGACGTCCATTCTCATGACACTAGATCAAAATATATGTTGCGTTTTAAATTCCATAGAAGGGCCCTGACTGAAAACTGAATTGGAGTTTAGGTTACAACAAGAACCCAGGGGTTGCAAAACTGAATGATGCCGATATGTGGTAGCACAAGCCACCCAAGTGTACTCAGGTTTTGACAGCCATTTTCATAGGCGTATCGGAGGGAGGGGGGCGATCGCCCAAAAGTTTGGGAAACAGTAAGATTCGGGCAAAAAGGCTAAAACATTCAGGCAGATGATTAAATAAAAACTACCGAAAATTTATGATTTCCAGGCAATTTAATTTGAAATGTTTATAAATTTAGATCGTGAAATTCGGGCAAATGTCGCTCGCCCCCCCCAAAAATCGCGCGCGCCGTACGCCTATGGCCATTTTCACATATTCAGAAAATCATGGTCCTCTTAATTTCAAACATAGGACCAATCTATCTGTGCAAACATGTTGTTGGAATGTGAAAAAAGGTACAAACGAGGTTACAGATCTATTATTGCCAAAAAAAAGGAATCTTTACTCTGAACATGACTTTGTCCCTTTGTTATCAGAGAAATACGAGGGGTGTCCCAAAAGTTCTGACCAATTTTTTTGGCAGACCTTTCTATTTGAAGCAGCTGTATGAAATTTTCACAGAATCAAATTCAGGTATTTCACTATCCATTTTGAAAATATGGTACCTGTTCGAACATTTTAGATAACTTTTCTGTTGCCATGGAAACAGAAGGTCAGTGCACCCAGCGCAGCTCAATTTTTTAGGCCAAATCCAAGTGTCTAGTCTAGTAAATAACCAAGGAATTTACTGTAAATATGCAATGGATGATCATGAAAAATATTATTTGGAAACCTAACTGTATCTCAAAGTTTTTCATTTACATTTAAAGTCACTGTGAATCAGTTTAACTCATGTGCTGAGGCGATCACGTGGGTCCTCCAAACTGGACGGTTCCTAAATTGTGGAATTTCAGTGTATGTGGAAACTGCTTCATTTCTCGTTGTGACTTATTATTTCTTTAATTATTGAACTGGTATATATATTTTAGTATCATGCAAAGTTGCAGAAGGTCAAATCTGGTACCTAAAGCAGATGAGATTGGATTTTGAACCTAAGGTTCTTGAGCACTGCCTCTTGACAGCAGATTGTTTCAGCCAAACCGTTTCAAGCGCTGTTAGGCAACTGCTGGAAAAAGCCTTTGGTAATTACCTCAGCTGATCAGGTTGAAATATAAATAAATGTTTATAATCTAATGGAAGATATCTTGAAAGACTGCAAGCTTATCAGAAAATACATTTTCTTACAATCATTTGCTTTTTTACTATAAATTCTCTGACTTTTAACACAGCAAATTTGCTGAATTTCGTCTGAGAAATTGAGCTGCGCTGGGTGCACTGACCTCTCGTAACCATGGTAACAGAACAGTAACTTAAACACTTCTTACAGTCTTGATTTTTTCAAAATAGATGGTCAAATACCTGAAATTTATTCTGTGAAAATTACATTTAGCTATTTCAAATAGAAAGGTCTGCCAAAAAAATTGGTCAGAACTTTTGGGACACCCCTCGTACCATTATTGTTTTCTCAATTTTTCTTCTGATAGCATGATGGCCAGTAATTTGGTATTTAAACAAGATCTAATGCAGCTAGAAGCAGCTCTTTTTTGTTGTTGAACATGGCAACGTCTATACTCAACTCCTTTAAAGTTACAGCTTCCCGGCTTATCCTAACATTTCCAAAGTTGTTTTCTGTCAACTGCACCAAAAATAACCTATACATGTACTTCTTTAAATGACATAGGCACAGTCATGGGACTGTAGCAAAACAATGATTCAGTGATTATTTTATTTTGAGCCCTTTATTTGAAACTACAACTGTTTAACCAGAACCGCAAGCGGTTTCAACGCTCGTCTGTTAACGTGAAATCTATCAATGTGTGCCTGATATTCACCCTAAGGCTAATAACTCGATCTAATTTTATTGCCAATCACACCCAGAGGCCAATACCGGTACCAAATTCCATAACTCTAAGCGAAATACTAAGGTCGCATCAATTGGGCAGTTTAAGAGTGCAGAAAGATTGCAGCCAAAATGGCTGACAGAAAATGGCCACCATCTTGGATTTATCAGCTATTTCCCAATCCATACTCACAGGTCAATACCTGTATCATATTGCAAACGAAATATTAAGGGCACAGTGGGCAGTTGAAGAATCAAAAAAGACGGCCGCCAAAATGGCCGCCACAAAATGGCGGCCATCTTGGATTTCTCAATATGTTCTTGATCCATACCCACAGGGCAATATCTGTACCGAATTTCATAACTCTAAGCAAAATATTAAGGGCACAGTGGGCAGTTGAAGAATGAAGAAAGATGGCCGCCAAAATGGCCACCAAGAAATGGTGGCCATTTGGATTTCTCAATATGTTCCTGATCCATATCCACAGGGCAATATCTGTACCAAATTTCATGACTCTAAGCAAAATATTAAGGGAACAGTGGGCAGTTGAAGATTGAAGAAAGATGGCTGCCAAAATGGCCGCCACGAAATGGTGGCCATCTCGGATTGCTCAATATGTTCCTGATCCATACCCATAGGCCAATATCTGTACCAAATTTCATAACTCTAACCGAAAAATTAAGGGCATAGTGGCCAGTTGAAGAATGAAGAAAGATGGCTGCCAAGATGGCTGCCACGAAATGGTGGCCATCTTGAATTTCTCAATATTTCCCTGATCCATACCCACAGGCCCATACCTGTACCAAATTTCGTAAGTCTTAGTGAAATACTAAGGTCACAAATGGACACTTACACAAACCTTAACCGGGACAACGACAACGACGACGCCGACGATCGAGTGACGGCAATAGCTCTACGTTTTCAAAGAAAACAGACGAGCTAAAAATGATGTACGCACATATTCCAGAATCCATCTTTGTTCTCTTAAGTTAAAAGTTTGGTAACTGCCAAAATTGATACATGCTAAAACTAAAATCAATTGTGCAGTGGTACTTTGAAGTGTTACATGAAATACTTTTGCCAAATGGGCAGGTCCCATAGATTAAGTGTGCAAAATTAAAAAAATATCTAAATGTCAAACTACCACGTCAAGTTCATTCAACTACATTCCTGGTGGCTCCATCTATAATCCAAAGTTGGTACCACCAGCTGTTTATCAGTTTATAAATAGACTTCTGGATCTGGATAATTACTCAGCATTGTCACTGAGGGTTGATCGCCGAGTGATAAATGAAATGATAAGGCTGAGAGTCAGGAACACACCCTATTAAAATTTTTAAGGCTACCCTGCATACCTCCTCACATATTTTTGTATATGTATATATACATTGTACAACTAATCTATCACACATATGCTCGAACCCATGCAGGCACAGCACTTCCCCATAGGAGCCCGACGCTCTACCAACTGAGCTATCCCCCTCCTCTTAGTCTAGTTCATGCAACAGTTATTGCAACTATAGTTCTAGTGGCACCATATATAATCCAAGGTTGGTACTACCAGTGACCCAAAAACTATCACCAGATCATACATAATACTAGTCTATATTATTGCTTATTATTCCAATAAAGGTTTAGCCCTCACAGACATTTACTTGGTGTGAAAACATAAGAAGTGGGATGCTATGTGCTGTCCATAGGCTATTCCTGTATAAAATAAAACCATGCATTGAAATGGATATTCCTTACTAAACCTGGGCCTGTGCCAAACTTTAAAAAAAGTCATCTACCTTAGCATGATGTCTCCTCTGTCTGCTCTGCTGGAAGTGAATGATGAAGTCAAATGCCTCCACTTATATACTATGCAAATAGTTCAACTAGTGTCATCATGATTGCAATTTGTCTGAGCTGCTGTCAACTATTAGAGAAAAGCTCACCTGATTGCAATTAACTTGACCTGCTGCCAAATTTACAAGAATAGCTCAGCTGATTGCAATTTGCTTGAGCTCCTGTCAACTGTCATGGAAAAGCTCACCTGATTGCAATTTCATCAGTGTGACACCCAATTAGGTTGAAAACAAAAATTGGTGAAATAAACTACAATTAACCTTATATAATGATTAACTTTTGTACAGATATTTCACTTACAGCTATGAAATTTGGTACAGGTATGGAACTCTAGGTATGGATTGGGAACATGTCAAGATTCCAAGATTTAGGCCATTTTGTGGTGGCCATTTTGGCAGCCATCTTTTTTCATTATTGAACTGCTCATAGTGACGTCAATATTTCGCTTAGAGTTATGTAATTTGGTACAGGTATGGGCCTGTGGGTATGGATCAGGAACATGTTGAGAAATCCAAGATGGCGGCCATTTTGGTAGCAATCTTTCTTCATTTCTTGAACTGCCCATTGTGACCTCAATATTTTGCTTAGACTTATAAAATTTGGAACAGGTATGGGGCTGTGGGTATCAGTCGGGGGAACATGTTGAGAAATCCAAGATGGCAGCCATCTTTCTTCATTCTTGAACTGACCATTGTGACATTAATATTTCACTTAGTTATGAAATTTGGTATAGGTATGGCCTTTTTGATATGGATGAGGAACATGTTGAGAAATCCAAGATGGTGGCCATTTTGGCAGCCATCTTTGCTTTTTTTTTAGAAATCTGTTCAAACTGCAATGATTCTATACTAATAGTCTAGCATCTTCCAATCAACTATTTCTCCTATCTTCCAATATCAGTTGCTCAGTGGTTTAAGCAATGGCACCTTCAATTTCATTGCGCTAGGTCGGTTTTGAATCCGCAGATTCTTGTATTTCATTGCAACATCTCTCCTCAGTACCTTGGATTTGTGGAACACCTGAGCAGGGAAATTTGTAAAAATTAGATACAATAAAAAACTAGATGAAGGCAAATTAAAATTTGCAAGACTAGCAGGCCGAGGCATATTTAGGGAGGTGCCTTTGGGCCATTGCCTCCCTATGTGAAGGAAAAGTAACATGGGAAAGATAGCAAAAGGGCCTCCACAGGTTAGCAGCATTGAGTGGCCTAAATGTCATGAGTGATTGCCGGCATTGATTGAAAATAGTCATATATGTGTAATTAATGAAATAATTATCACCCACTGAAAAGTGTAATTAAAAGGCAAGAAATGGAAGAAGAAGAAGAACGAAGGCAATCAGCAGGTAGCTTACACTTGATTGCCAGTATAGACTGCCATCATTGATGGTAATCATTGATGGTCATCATTGATGGTCATCATTGATAAGAAATGTATGTTTGTCAATAGAAAATTATCATAGAAACAGTCATATTATCACCCATTGAGAAATGGGAATGAACGTTATGAAAAAGAAATGAGTTGCTTTGTTAAAAACTTACCAGAAGTGTAGATATTTCCCTAAACAAAACTTTAGCATTGCAATGTACTTTTGTGTCTTTCCTGTGTCTTTAAGGACAATAAATAGCTTGATTGAAAAAGTTCTGTGCAACAGCATGATTACACCAGCCATATTGGCCCCAAGATGCCACCTAGTGTAATTGAAATGCAACACTGTCAATCTCCATCTAGTGGATATACAATGAACTATTGGCAAAGAGCATGGAGATTTGTGCATTTGTAAGTGAAATACAGCAATTCAATACAGATCTAAGTATAATAATTGTTTGAGAATGTGGCATGTCGCATTATAAAGGTTTGGTTCACTTGACTGACAGGTAGGCAATGTAGAAATATGACTATTGCAGCTGGTACTTGAGCTCATGTGATGATGAGTTAGCAGACAACAAGTGTGTACGTAGAAATATTTAATGTGGCAACAGGATCCTGACAACTTCTAGTATCTCTATAGACTAGCCTCCTGCTAGTCTAATCATATACCTGAATATTCATTCCTAATTTAAGCAACGCCTTATAAAGGAACACCCCGGCAGAAATTTATTTCATGATCGCTCAAAAAGAATTTAATTACTTCACCAAAAATGCGCAAGAATTATTTTTTATAACTCCAACCCCCCTCCCTTAATCATTATTAAATGGTCACCCCCTTATAGATGAATGCATAACCCGTTAGATAACTGAGAAAAAGGACAGAAGAAAGGAAGAAGGATAGATATATAGATAGATAGATAGATAGATAGATCAAAATTCAGGCTCATATTTATTTATCTCAAGGTGCCACACAAAAGAATAAAAATGGTTGCTTTACAAAAGAAAGTCCACAAGACGGAATGGTTCAAGTGACCAATTATGTGTGAAGAAAAATAAGATATGTCATGTCCTTAAGTAGAATGGACTTGAATTGCCATGAATTGTATTTATGTACCTTTGTAATCAGCTGAGAAAGTCTTGGAGGCATAGTTGAGTTTGTTCATATATATAAAGAAAGTAGAATAAGCGCTCGGAGATTGCATACCTGTGCCTGAGGTACTGATGATATCCATTATCAATAATGAAGTAATATAGGTATAAATAAAGGTATATGTGCAGTGTGCAGGGTAGACATGCCACACAGACTAAGTTGTGCTAGGACAAAGGAATCTGATCCAGCCGTGGTAAACATGCCAATTACCCTCCAGCAGCCTACATACCACTTTCCTTTAATTTCCCCCCCTTCCCTGTTCACTCTCCAGATAAGAAAGTACAGAAAAGTAAAAAAGAATAGGATTTGATGATAAATTCCAGAGGTAGGTCTACATCAAGAAGGACCAATTCGCACAATTTATGCCTGGTGACACATGATGACAGCTTGGGTCACACTTAAAACACCCCTTTTAGTAGAAAACATATGGCCTACTTATAGCTCAGATCAAAACATGTCGGAGAGCAGGAGGTTAGCATTATTTTTCCAGGTGACGAAAAGCATTGTTTCGTGTGGATTTAAGAAATGCACATGACTGAACTTCTGTCATTCCCGAATTTAGGCAGAAATAAAGCAACATGTATAGTTTGACAGCAGCAGGTGTGACATGCGATGAGTTGTGCTAAGACAAAGATTGTATCCAGCCGTGTGGGCAAATGCAAGTTTTGGCCATGTAGGTCATGCACTTCGACAATACCCGGAGGCAGTACTGCCTCGGGCAAAAACCTTGATTCACAATATCCTAACAAGACCAAGTATCATTCAGTAGAATTTAAAAGCTTTACAGTGAATCAAAATTTCTACACATAAATATATAAACAAATCCAATCATCTACTGGAATTCATTTGATACATTTTTCTCAAATTACTCTCTTTACAAAAAGCACAACATTTTTCATAGGTTGCCAATAGGCCTACTAGCCCAACATTTCAGTTTCATTGGACTTCTGAGGTGTGTGAAGTATGCCACCCTACATTCTTTTGTTAGGTTGCATAATATTGTATAAGGTGATAGGGGTACAGCAGACAATGACCAATTGATTTGGGTGTTGAGCAGCTGAGGAGGGGGGGGGGGAAAGGGATGCCCCTTGTCCCTTTAAGAAGGACAAATTTGTAGATGGCACTGGATGCTCATATAAATGTTGTAACTTAACTTCAATTTTCACAACATGTGTCTACAACACAATAATTTACTTGGCTGCTTTCTAAAACTTGGATCAGGATGATATAGAACTGAAGTCAGTGAAACTGTTTGATAAAGCTTTACAGGTAAAATAGAATGAAATTGTTGAACTGATTGATGTCTAATTTATTGTTCAAACAATATAGCTACCCTTATTGCAATGTCCCAATGCTCACAACAGACAATGCATGGTCTGTGTTTGGATTGCAGTTTTAAAAGGCAATGGCCAGTGCAAGAATAGCAGGTAACATTCATGAATTTATATTTGAGTTATTGATATTAGACTCTTTTTTTGACAATGTATCCCACTGTCTGGAGAAAAGGCACTCAGTAGCCGAGGGTATGCTGCCGCGCAGCCTATGTTTTTAATAGGCTGATCGCTGAGAGAGCGTTAACTGATATGTACTATATTTAGATACTGATAGGGAGCCACCTGGTGCTAGACATGCTGCAAAGTGGTCTAGCCAACTGAAACTCAAGTTAGGTTAGAAACTCCTACCCAAATAATTTCTTCAACACTACAATAGGCCTAACCATATAAAATATTTCACATGTAAGATATATTTCTGACCAAAATATGCCACTGTTTCAGGCCTATCAAAAAGGGTAAATAGAATAGCAACATTGAAGTATCAACTTACGATAAGAATATTTACACCCTTCCTGATCTGCTGCTCCTCCCACTCGTTCTCGTGGTCGCTGCTCTCCTCTTCCTGCATTGCATCTTGCAGTGTCTTGTGCATCTTACGCAATTCTTGATCTCGACCATCTACCGCAAATTTCATTCTACTGCTGCCCTCTTCATCGCTATAGTCATGATCATCTTCCCTGAAACAAGATACAAAGTCACATATATATAGAAAGCATCAAACATGCACACAGCCCAATATAACAAAGTGTTTTAAGGGACAGGGACTATTGCAATCACAGGAAAAGAAAAAAGCTACTGAGAAAGTAGCCTACAGTTGCCCTATAATCCACAGGGGTAGGGGGCACGGGGTTTACTGGTGCATAATTGTAATCCAATTCAATAAACTATTTTCCAGTGTAGAGATCTGTCATGACAAGCTATCACAGCAATTAATGTGATTGGCAGGTTAATGGCTATCGTAAGGTGTCTTTTCTCCAACAGGATGTATTTCTTGCTTCATTCATTTTCAAAATGTATTTATATATATATATATATACATATGTTATATATTTTTAAGTCAAACTTAAAGGACCCCAGAAAAGCAATTTAACTGTTCATTAAGTGCTCAATTTCTGAAGGAATATGCATGCAGCATACCGAACCAGCCTGGACTTGGCATTCTCAGGCTCCTCTTCCTCCAGTGGAATGAAATCTTGCTCTTCCCTAGCCCTCTGCCGCTTCATGCGAGCCATGTGAATCATGTGTGCATCCGGAATTTGCCCAGCTAAAAATCAAATGAAATAAACTTTTGACCTGTAAGAAATTCCAAGGTCATCACTTCTTAAAATATATATGCCAAGAATACCTACTCTGCAAAACTGAACGGAATGCACCAAAGTTTTTCTTGTCTCTCTCCGAGTCTGAATTGTCACTGTCTGAGTAAGATATGTGACCATTCGGACTGTGGGAACGGTCGCTCTGAAACAGGATTTGTAATATGCAATGAAAGGCTAGCAAATGAAGTAAGTGCAGCCAAACTCTAATACTTATAGCACTAGAAACATATTGAACAAAAACAAGAACCCAGGGGTTGCAAAACTGAATGATGCCGATATGTGGTAGCACAAGCCACCCAAGTGTACTCAGGTTTTGACAGCCATTTTCACATATTCAGAAAATCATGGTCCTCTGAATTTCAAACATAGGACCAATCTATCTGTGCAAAGATGTTGTTGGAATGTGAAAAAAGGTACAAACGAGGTTACAGATCTATTATTGCCCAAAAAAGGAATCTGGAGACACATCTTAACTCTGAACATGACTTTGTCCCTTTGTTATCAGAGAAATACCGTTATGGTTTTCTCAATTTTTCTTCTGATAGCATGATTGCCAGTAATTTGGTATTTAAACAAGATCTAATGCAGCTAGAAGCATCTCTTTTTTTTTTTTGAACATGGCAACGTCTATACTCAACTCCTTTAAAGTTACAGCTTCCCAGCTTTATCCTAACACTTCCAAAGTTGTTTTCCGTCAACTGTACCAAAAATAACCTATACACGTACTTCTTTAAATGACATAGGCACAGTCATGGGACTGTAGCAAAACAATGATTCAGTGAGATTATTTTATTTTGAGCCCTTTATTTGAAACTACAACTGTTTAAAAATGATGTACGCACATATTTCAGAATCCATCTTCGTTCTCTTAAGTTAAAGTTTGGTAACTGCCAAAATTGATACATGCTAAAACTAACATCAATTGTGCAGTGGTACTTTGAAGTGTTACATGAAATATTTAGCCAAATGGGCAGGTCCCATAGATTAAGTTTGCAAAATTAAAAAAATATCTAACTGTCAAACTACCACGTCAAGTTCATGCAACTACATTCCTGGTGGCTCCATCTATAATCCAAAGTTGGTACCACCAGCTGTTTATCAGTTTATAAATAGACTTCTGGATCTGGATCTGGATAATTACTCAGCATTGTCACTTGGATATTTCGCTGAGGGTTGATCGCCGTGTGTTAAATGAAATGATAAGGCTGACAGTCAGGAACACACCCTATTAAAATTTTTAAGGCTACCCTGCGTACCTCCTCACATATTTTGTGTGTATGTATACTATACATTGTACAACTAATCTATCACAAAAAATCGCTCAGATTTTCTGAAGATATAACTTTTTTTTTAAAAGCCTTTATTTTTCAGCAACACTTACTGTTGACTGGGATGTCTATCATTCAGGCAAATGGATAAATTATATAGTCAAATGGTAAACAAATAGATACATATGCTCGAACCCATGCAGGCACAGCACTTCCCCATAGGAGCCCGATGCTCTACCAACTGAGCTATCCCCCTCCTCTTAGTCTAGTTCATGCAACAGTTATTGCAACTATAGTTCTAGTGGCACCATATATAATCCAAGGTTGGTACTACCAGTGACCCAATGGAATGGTAAACTACCTGGCTACTGTAATGATCCGAGACACCTAAAGACTTCATTTTACTGACCTTAAAATGTATATTTAAGAAAGATTTCAATTGCAATGATTTTAAGACTGTTTTTGACTGTTTTTGAGCAAATTCAGGACTCGAAATGTTGAGTCAAATATACAGACGGAACAGTTTTTAACAAGCAATGGAACTTATTTTATTTTATTTATCAGTTTAAAATTGATATATATATATGTATACTGTATAGGCCTAGACTGGAAATATATGGTAAAAGTGATGGTAATCAATACAGACTTGGTGGCATTTTGTCTATTTCAAACCTCTGTCAGCTTTGACAGCTTGGCAATGAAAGATATTTGCTATTTGATCTAAAATTGTAGGCAATTCCTTCAACAGACATCAATTGGATTGCCTCAAAGCATGAGCTACTTTGCATCTCTGTTTACAGGTGGCCTGGTGGCTAGTTTGCAACTCTGCCAACAGGTGGCTGATCACTGAAGCATGGGTTGCATTCCTGGCAAAGTCCCAATATTTACATATGGAGGGTTGCCAGTTCTTGGCTGGCTAGTGGAGAGGCAAGTCAGGGCTGGAATGCATCAGGATAATACAGCAGTTATCGAGCAGGCTTGGTCAGTTCACTGAAAATATCACTAAGACTGGAAGTGTGCTAATGCCCACCCTGACATCTGGGTGGACCCATAAACTACTCTGCTGACCTTAAAAGTTTACCATTTTCTACTTAAAAACAAAGAAATCTCTCCAAGGTCAACCAGTTACAGTATCTTGACTGGTATTTTAATGTGATTTTAATAGTTGGTCAATTGCTTGATAGCTTTAGTCTGGGCTATCGAAGTTTATGATCTGTAGGGTCTTCTGAGTGAACTGACCAAGCCTGCTCGAAAACTGCTGTATCATCAAAAACACCATCAAATGCACTCCAATCTAATTTTTGCTTCCAATTTTTTTTGCTCATTCACTCCATACATCAAACTAGCAACTAAGAAGCCCAAACTCCTTGCCTATCTTGAGATTTTGCATATAATTTGCAACTGATGAGAACCAGCCAAGAGTAACCAGAATAACTGAATGAGCCTATGGCTCATTCAGTTAACAACACTCCCTATATTACCTCTGACGATTGCCCTCTTTGTAACCTAGCCTTCTCCTCTGCATCTTTTCGGGATCTTTCTAGCTCCTCCCTTTCCAGTTTCTCCCGTTCTTCCTTTTCTTTCTTGCTCTCCTTTTTAATTTGCTTTGCGATTCTCTTGCTGTGACTTGATTTTTTCACTTTGAAAGTTTCAATCTCCTCTGAAAAACAGATCAAAATGGATGTGGTTAGTTATTAATAAACTATGTGCTAAATTTCAGAATTTTACAAATGACCCATTTTCAAGCATCACAATATCCTTGTGGTATATATAAGTGATATGGAAAAATGAATACATTCCACTAAAGAACTTGGAAAGAGCTTTAAAATGATGTATGGAAATGTGTGTGATTGCCCGGTAGTTCAACCTCCTTCTTGTGGAAGGATGGATGGATGATTGGGGCTTTACGTCCTGTATGTATGCATTTTGTAGGCTAATTAGGACAGGAGGAGAACACGGCAATGAGGCAAAGGATGTTTGAAACAGCCGTCCAACATAGGTCCAGGTGACCCGGCAAGAGCTGTATTCGAACCCTGGATGGCAGTCCGGCACGCTACCACTAGACCAATCCTCCCCCCTCCTTTTTGAGGAAGGAGCTGTACATTCATTTTGGTGACTGTCGCATGATAATGAGATGAGAAGACTGGAAATATTGGACATACTCTATTCACTAAAAAGAATTATTTCGTCTCTGTATTGAACACTGGATACAACACTTACTGACATCCACCAAAATCCCATGGGCTCTGACAAAACTAAGTCCCAACACAACATTTTTAGCAGCGCAGCTGCTCTTACCCCAAGAATTTTTCAAAGCACTCTGACCATATAGGTGCTGGCCCTCTTTCACCAATCTCATTCAAACTTTCCATACTTTCTCAGTAGCTATTTTAAATTCGACCAATCACTTTTGGTGCCCATCTGTGATGGAAAATTTAATAAAGAAAATAAATATGCTGGCTATTTCAGGTCAAGGGTCAATCACGCCACCATGACATTTCTAAATGTGAAGGAGGTTGCTTGGTTTTTGTATGCCACATATAGCTAGGTGCCGTGGCCGAATGAATAGAGTGGTTGCTCACCAGTGCCACTTTTTCTGTGGTAGAGGGTGGAGGCTGGAGGGCCCAGGTTCGAATCTCGGCTGCGCAAACATTTTAGATAGGTACATAGGTAGATAGGCAGATAGATATCAAATATAAAAAAATACCGTGCAAAGCACTGGAAGGTTCGAATCTCAAATTTGAAAACGAGAAGGCACATAAAGATAATATGCAAAGGTCGGTGGAAGTATAATTCTTACTGAAAAGTAGAATGCACGAGATGCTCAAACATTTATATATCTGCTTGATCTCTCCACCCAATTGCTTCAAGCAAATTTTCTCCACGCACTACTATCCATCAAATTGTATTTCCCCTATTCTATCTATGAAATTCTATGCACCCACATCATCCCATAATGATAATTGACAGAAAAGTTAGGAAAAATACTGTGCAAGCACGAAAACCGCGGTAGTTGTTATATAGGCACTATTATATTGCCTATTGGAACGGATGGATTACCAGTCAACCAGGTGACAGACAACTCCAGTATCATGGCACGGCTGGGAGTGCAATACACATGAAGTAAAGACATCACCTAAAGTCCCAGGATGCACTTTAATTCGAGCGATTTACCCTGAAACCATTAGAAAATGTGCTAGCAGTTGTTTTTCATGACGGCCAAGAATTTTGTTCACTTGGGTCCATGAATGGAGTGGAGAAAGAATGAAGGTTTTGTAGACTTGTTAAAATTGACCAGGCTGCATTGTGTCTTGTGACAAATCATTGAATGATTCATTTGGTTCATACATTGTAGGTCCATGGATGCAGAATTGCAGATCTATGCATCACCTCTGCTCTGCTACTTCAAAGGAGGCTGAATACTTCCCATTTGAACTGTTTAAAGTGTTTTTGCAAACAATAATAATGCACTGCTCTTTTTTATTGTCTGTGATAATTCTTTTTCTTGACTTTTTTTAAACAATGGGGCCTTCAACAAAACACATTGCACCATGTACCCTCTTATCTCAGTGTTGACAGGTCATCCCGGGCAGGTCATGCATTAACAGGATTTGAAGGGTATTTTTACCCAACTCTCCACCCCTCCAGAACATATGTGGCATGTCACTGGCACCTCAGATTGGCAAGTTATTGGTTTGTTTTCCCACATCATGACACATGACAGATAAGCATGTGCACTGTGAAGGATTTGCTGTAAAAACTTACTTGTTCTTGTTTACTGTGATAGTTCACATTGCCTAAAGTACAGATCCACATTTCTGCAGTCTTTCTGAACTGACAGCTTATACACTGTATAAGCTGTATAATACACAGTCTGTCTTGAGATTACATATACTGGATACATGTTGACTGATTGGCCTGCAGGAGCATATAAAGCAATTTAGTACTTGCAGATCACTCAGCTGGTCATTTTGTCTGTAACTGGATATTGGGCCCTCCTACAATAAATTCTAAAAAAGAGAGTAAGAGCAACACGCAGGATGTCTGGTGAAATGGATTATTTATCAGATTCTTCAGATTCTGACAGGTCTGAAGATTTTTTTGACACTGACATCACTATTTTGGAGCATGTAGAAGAAATAATGCAAGATATTCAGAAGTCAAAGATAGTTTTGAGAAAATAATTCCAGTCATTTTTGACAGTGTACATGAGATTCTTGGTAGCAATAACACAGTGCATTGAAAAATCTAATTTTGAAATAAAAGCATAAATAGAAGGAGGACAGACCTGCTGCCTTTCTAAAGTTCATTCATAGATATGCAAACTGGCACAGGCAGAAAGTCAGAATTGGGCTTAGAAATTGAGTAAATGAGCGGCATAGGTCCTGTCTTCAGCCAGCCGTCAATCCAGCACAACACTGATCGCAAGAGGTGAGAGATTCTCACCTAACAACTGCTGTAATGTTCATTGGTCAGTGATAAATCCTAGGCCTCATCCGTGACAAGTTTTCATGCCTGCGCTGCTTAAAGTGCTTGCATGTTATTTTTAAACTATATTCAAGAAAATATCAGAAATCCTAATTATTTCAGATTTTTGGTTTTTTAATGAAAATTTCATAATTTTGGCCCTGCAAATGAGCTTAGTAATTTAAAGAGTTATAATTTAGACATCTAAAGAGTTATAATTTAAACATCTAAATTTCAGAGGTCTAACTCCAAAATTGACAGAATCATGCAGCATTGAAAAAAGCTGGTTTTTTTTCTCCAAATTTTTGCTAAATTTCCTGTTATTAATTTTTGTAAGGGCATAATCGACCCCCAAAAGGCACATTGGGGGTATTTAACATATAATATGGCAGATTTTCATGTCCATAGGTGTAACCCTTTCTGACTTATGCTCCGGAAGCGAAAAAAAAAATTTTTTTCTAAATTTCCAATATTCTACAAAAAATATAGCTATGTTTAAATTTGAACCAAAAGGCTCATATATGCTATAAGACCCATTCATGTGCCAAATATCATATAGGGGAGAGTGGCAGGGTTCCCACAATTTTCTCCAATGGAAATTCCCTACTTTTTCAATACTTTTTCAAGACTGATGCGTCATTTTTCCAGACCATCTACTAGCTCATATTTCCTGCCTTCACAACTCTTAAAACAGATTGTCAAAGCGCAGTACTATCTGTTTATGAATTAAGTGCATTCTTCACGCATCAGGCCGAATAAGCAGAAGTCTCAAGTAAAGAAAAATCTGAGACCAATAGGACAAGTTTCTACCCAGGACAGATCTTTGTGTTACTATACAGTTTATTTTATCTTATCGCGGCTTATCGATGTTTAAAATAATCGGCGAAATGCTTCAGCAAACCAAAATTCCCTACTTCAAATCAAAATTCCCTACTTTTTCCCTACTTTCCAGGTCTGGAAAACGGCTTTTGGAAATTCCCTACTTTTTCCCTACTTCTCAAGACCGTGGGAACCCTGGAGTGGGGCATAACCACCCACCGGGGCATAACCACCCGCCCAGTGGTTCTAGGTGATTGGTTCAACATAGTGAAAATATTGTTAGTGCAGGTGATTTTACTTGTGGGAGACGACTTTTTACTGGAAGGGGGTGAAAGTATAAGGCAAAACCAAACGGAACAGTTCTGTTTGTTTAGCTTTTAAAGCGGCTTCATCTTATTTTTACATGAGACCGTATTTGTGGTGACATTCAACATAAAGGAGATGTAACGGAACGGTGATAGGCATTGTGTTGGTTCATATTCTGACTAATTTTCAAATGAGATTTAACTGTCATTAAATCACGTCATGTGTGATAATAGGGGTAGTGGCTGCTTTACCCCAATATGGGGCATAACCACCCGCCCCTGGAAAAAATACAGTGGGGGAGTGAAAGAAACAGGAGGGGGTTTTCCAAAAATGTACTATAAATGTGCAACAAACTTGGGAAGGGTTAGAATAGATTATGTCATTTGGGCTGTGTTGAAAAACATAAAGATTGATATTGGCGGGAGGTCCTGGAGAGAAATATCTCAGAATGCATTACCATAGCAAAAGTAAGGACACTGAAATGCTTTGATACTTTCCCAGTCAAGAGCACCTGCATTTTCGTCAGAAAGGGACATAGTATCCTTCCACCAGATCTGGAAATCCTCTAGTTATTTTTGTTCCTCGTACCAAGGGGGGGGGGAGGTTATGCCCCATGGGGCGGGTGTTTATGCCACCCACCTGCTACCAAAAACTATTTCATATCCCTGTGCTATAAGGGAGAGTCATTTGATGCTGCTGATAGGGGACATGACCACTCTAAGACTGTGTCATACTCAGTGTGAGAAATGGCTTTCAGAAAGCCCTAGTCCGAACTTGAAAGGTATGCAAAGTAACATGGTGATAATCTATTTTTAGCTGAATTTCACTAGTCCGAAGCCTTTTTCAGGTAGTCGGGACTATCGGACCCCTGCCATTTCGCACACTGGTCATACTCCCAATTGGAGTTCTTAATTGTGTTGGTCATTATCATCCTGTGAAACATTTTGTCTTAGGGGGGTGGTAATGCCCCACTCTCCCCTATACAAGTGCAATAGTTTAGGCATAGTGGCCAATACAAAACGTGTGATGCCGCCCGTAGAGGATCTAAGCAAGATTGAAACAAAGTCACGTCCAAAATACAACATGCAGACTATTCATTCCTATGCCAAATGCTTGCTCTATAATCAAGTTAGTGTGCTTTTTTGACTCCAAACATCTCCAAAGAAAATGGCAAGTTAGGGCCCAAAAGACATTTCGAACATGCTCAAATTTCAAGCCAAAACTTCCAATCTCTCATTGTGACTGCATAAATGGAGATGTGTACACCCCTCCCTTAAAAATGGTGGCCAATAGTCAGGGATCACACTGATATTCAAAATGCTTCCCCACTTCAGTTAACTTTCTCTGGACATGGTACCACAATTCAACGTCTAAGTGCAACATTGCTCAACTTGCAATTTATATAAATATTCATTATAGAGTTATGGTAGGACAAATGGTAGTTTGGTACACAGAAAATGTTTTATTTGTATAGTGCTGTAACTGTTGGAAAGGAAGGGGGGGAGTAAAATGCACATTCTGACACGTTTGCTATGGCTTCTTGACATGCTTTTCAGTCTTCTTGAATTTGGATTCACAATCACAACTAAAACCTGGCCTAATTTTGCATGAAAGCAGCATTTTTTTCCCTACAAGTGAAAGTCAAGTTGGCAAGTTAGTCACTTTTGACCAGGTGAAAATCAAGTGACACAAGTGTAACTGAAGTCACTAAAGTGAAGTTAGCAGCAACATCTTGGTGAAGTCAGCGAGATTTTGCAAAGCAAGTTGCTTGTGGGTCTAGGACCTCAATCAGTCAATGTTTTCAGAAAGTTGACTATTCTAAACATTGACTGTCATCATTTCTTGTATTTCACTTGTTAATTTGCACCAAGCTCGGTGTGAATAGCCCAGGTGGCTAATGTTTGTTTTTCATTGTAATTGAGGGTAATTACAGTCTGTCTTGTCTAGCATGCGAACTCAAATTTGGTTCGGATTCTACAGGATGTCAAAAACCAATGCATTAACTTAGAGCAATGTAAATAATTAACTTTAGCAAAACTAAGCCGTGAGTGGCGCTGCAGTGCATTTTTGTGACGTCATGACAATGTAGACCATTGTTATGGTTGTGTCAAAAGTGTAAACAAGTGTGAATGGACCGATGTCATCAGAAAACGCCAAAAATCGGGTAAAACGGCACCAAAACATAGCGAAAATGTGACCAAAAAATTGCAAAATGGCTAATCTATCCGTGAGTATGTGTATTTCTACTGTAAATGCTGAGCAATCAGGCTAAACACCAGTTCGCATGTTGATGAGACAAACTTGTAAATCTTGATTTGATTTGGCAAGTGGCCCTGACTGATTCAGTTTCAGGTTTAGTTCAATTTAGTTTCTTTGAGTTTTTACATGTGTAAATTTGTAAAGGTAGATATATAAAAGTTAAATTTAGATATTTCAAATATGCTCGAAGCTGGAGCTCCTTATTGATAATACAATGTCGCTGCCAGTAATTTGGTAATTCTAAGACTTGTTTTTCTAAACAAAAACAAGGTGCTATATGGTATTTAATATTACTGTTTAGGCCACACCAAATAAATTTTATGGATGACGGATTTTTCTGAGAAAAAAATGGAGCGAGCGAGCGAATTTTTTTTTTAAATTATTTTTTAGATTAATTTTTGAAAGGTTTTTAAATACAAGCGAGCGAATAATTTTTTTTAAATTTTAAATTTACTTTGCAAAAAGATGCAAATTTCGAGCGAGCGAAAAATTTAAATTGTCTTCTTGAAGCTCAATTATTCCCAGCTTGAAGACTTAACAAGAATCCAGGGATTCAAAGGTAGTCGTTTCGGGATTATTATATCGAAGGTGCATTGATTAACATGGAGTGGGTGACAGCGATATTCCTCTCTATTTCATCTGTATTGGAGACATGGTTATCAACTTATCATATGGACATGTGAGTAAGTGAGAGAGCATTCTTTTTACACTGGTGGCGTAGCCAACTGTGTACTGTTTCGCTCGACGAAGTCAACAGGCACATCAATGCTGGATGAGGATTTCGCGGAGTCTAGCTAAATGTCTATCGCACCTATTGCATGGAAACTTTCTCCCTTACTTTATTTCAGCATGAACTCGTGTATGACATGCTTCCAGCCATTTCACTGACTTGGAAATATGCCAAACGCTCTTTTCATGTGCGAGCAGAATTTTGACATGCCTCCTGCTCTCCGACATGTTTTCATCTGAGCCAGAATCACCCGGATGTAAGCCAAAATGCACCAGGGTGCGCTGTTTACGTTATTATCCGCCAGAGGGCCAGGGCAATTTCATTATCGCTCAATGCATTCACATCAAAACACAAAATGGACAAATCAAACCTGTTTTTACACTTATAATTGACGGATTTTCGCGTTTTAAAGCTCTAAATGGTTGGAAATTTAATTTGGGATGTGATAGAACCATCAGTTTGGACGTTCCCCTTGAAATAACATCGGGAGGACGGAAAAACGCCAAGGTCGTAAGTACCCATGCATTCATTCCTGTCATGATAATGCCACTTCTATCTTACAAAAACTGCGTAAATCATCTGGAAACTCCACAATGTGGTTAGCTGACCACATTGATACAGCTGTTAGGTGTACAGAAATGACAGACCCCTTTTTCGACAGCTCAGTGGAATATCTGTTATGTATCGAATCAAATGTCTTGTGATACCTCCCCCTCACACATACCAGGCCAACCTTACGCATACAACAAACAATTTGCCTAAAGCCACCAGTGTTTACGTGCTTGCGCGGTACTTTTGGACACTTTTCTGACAATAATTTAACATGCATAAATGATAGGCCTATAAGCAGATTGAATACCATCAAACTTCTGATGAGTGAAATCATCCCTTTTGTCTCATGATTTCATAACATTATCATTCAAAGCAGAGTACTTGATCTTTACCGCAACCATGCTTTGTGAAAGTAGTCTGGCGTAGTAATGCGGACAGCTGTTGTGTGACCTGATCTTGTTACCTGTCCAAAACATGACCCAATTGATTTGATTTTCCAGGGACTGACAGCATTCTGCTGCCACTTTTAAGTCCAAAACAGAGACAGACATAAACATTAATTTTGATGAAATCATTTGAAATTTGTTTGTTTATTTAAAAAAATTGTTTTGGGTGAAAAACAGAAATAACATTAACAAGCTTTTCTTGTGATGTGGGAAAATGGAACATGAAAAAAAAAAAAAAAAAGAAACCCAAAAATATCTTCAAATCCAACAGGGAAGTATGGCTGTGATAAATACGGTAAAAAAAAAATATATATTTATAGTTATGTTTTGATCAATCAAAATATAGCACATATTGCATGCTTGTGCTCTATTTTGCTACCATTTTACTTGACATGACAACCAAATAAATCTAAGACATATAAGTCCACTTGAAGTGGCATTTATTCTATGATCAGCTCAATCGGATATCACACACATGAACACTTTTTAAATCATTTACTCTCACCAGCTCACTCACTGTGGTGTACAATATAAAACATAAAATAATTACAATTGATTTAAAGCATAGTGTGATACTTTCAAGATATTCTGATAAGCTGTCATTCCAATTGCAATGATTTGATATTTTCTCTTGACACTGCTCAATGAATAATTGCAAATTTGCAATCATTCGACACTAGGCTACCTGCCAACTAAAGCCAACTTCCATTAATTGATATTGCCTTCGACACTGACTGAGGTCAATGAGTAGTTGCAATTACAAGGCATGACCTGCCAACTGAAGACAATTGAGTTGATCAATTGATATTACTCAATGAGTAATACCAAAGATAAAACACTACCTGGCACCTGCCAAAGTTCTGTGAATATGCCACTGCTTAATAAATAGTACATAAAGATCAGCTTTGGTATCTATCAGTCAGTGTACAACAAGACAGGCTTTTAGAAAAACATTCCAAATCGGACATTAAATTGGATAGAGGAATGGACAACGCATAATCTGAGTACAAAAAATTAAATTAAAATAGGATGAGAAAATAAAAGGAGGACAATGCCATTAATGGCTCTCAAGTACATCTGAAGGAAAAAAAAGGTAAATTAATAAATTAGGCCTATCTTAAATGTTATAATTTCCTCTAGGCCTAGTTATCTTGTGCTTGTTTTAAGCAGATGTCCATGAGCACCTTCTCATACTAGCCCAGAATGTATATCATTGTCAGAGATACATGTAGGCCTATGTTTAAAGTTGGGCTTACCAGCTGAGCACTTTATGTCTGCATAAAAAGACCAGACTATACTCTATCATTATTGTCACTAAATACTTGGACAGTCATAAATTTATTGAAATATTAAGCTGTTGCCATTTAGGCCTAATAGTTTGGTGCTTATCTGTAGAGGGAGCGGTTGTTATTTCAATTAACATAAAATGCATAAATTGTTTTCAATCTCTTAAATTTGTTTTATTTTAAATTAAAGGAGTGCAGTAAGTAATCATTAGGTAGTTATTCACTAATATTTCTAAAGAAAAGGACGTTTTCGAAGCATTAGTAGCGTTGATAATTCAGTTTAAATCACTGATTGCTCCCTGGCGCTCCCACTGTGTGGACCCAACCGGATCCAAAACAGCACCACTGGCTTCGCTCACTCGCCTGAGCGTTGCGCCAATGTCGCATTTCTAAAGGCAGGGCAGCGCGGATTCGCTTTCCTCCCTTTGAATAATGATTGTTAGTCATTCCTTTCAGTCATTAGTCACCCGCAATGTGGTTTTGCGATGGTTACTGACGACGTAGACGATGTGTGAGGCAAATTTGCATTACGGTATTTTGAATTTCCGATTTTCGCGGGATTTTTCCACTTGTCATTGCAAGGGGTAGTCGTTCATGAACGACTACCCAAAAAGTGAGTGACAGTTTTTAGCAGTAAGCATCTGTGGTTTGCCACCAGAATAGTTGTTCTAATGTCATTATGACCTTCTTGTTGACCTTTCTTGCTTGGTGGAATATTTGAGATTTACAAGCTTCCAAAATGATTTGAAAAAATGTTTTAATGAAGTGTTATATATTTATTCAAGGGAATAAACAGGTATCTCGAAACAAAATTATTAAGATTACCATGAACATATCGTATCTTAATACTTGTTTTTACCTTTGGTATTTAGATTAGCAGTATTATTCTTTATTTTTAGCGTTTTTCCGAAAAAAAACAACAACTCTTTTTAAGTGTCATATTCGCTGATTAACTATGGTTAAAATAATTTCTTTATACAAGATAGATCCATTAATATTTTCATTTAATTTTCTCATTCTTGTCTTATTGATGGGTGGGGAATCAAAAGTTTTAGTGAACCTTCATGAACAAAATCCCTGGATGTATGTCATTAAATTTGTATAGCTTTGTATATTCTTCAAGCCTCATTGTATCAGTGTCTATACTCTCACTTGAGGTGAATGTGTAACATGTTGAGGGCTCTCATCTCAACAATCAACTGTGCTTAGAGGGCTGCATAGAATTGGGCTAAGAGGGCTGCACTTACAATATCTACCTATCTGAGGCAGGTAAAACAGAAAATGTTGAGGTATTCAAATTGATAAAGCAAAGGCAAAAACAGATTTAGTAAAGGAACTAAGGTGAGCAGTAAGAGGGAGAGGGAAACTTACGGCTTCTGTGCTACCCGAAACAAATGAACCTTGGTTCTGATTAATTCAACAATTAATTTTCTAACTGTCTTTAAAGCATTTAAAAGCCATCCTTACGACTACTAATCTGCTTTGAGCAAGCTAAGCATAATCTGCGATTTCTAAAATGGGGTCTACCATTTTTGTACACCCAGTGGTTGTGTTTTTATGTTCATTTGAGCTGGAAAATTTTTTTTTTTTTTTCCAGGCTCTCTGAATCCATGCGGGCGCAAAATTTATTTTGAAATTAATTTTAATTTTAAATTCACAATTTTAGGAGCGGCGATTCCGCCATCCATAAAATTATTTTGGTGTGGCCTTATGGTGTGTTCATTTTAAGTCTGTACTGTACTGATTTATGATTTATTGTATTTTATTTTCATTTTGACAAAGACCAGTCAGGGAAATTACCATTACATGATGACAATTGCAATTGCCGATAAGTCCTGGCCCTGACAGGACGATTGAGTGTGTGGGGTTGATCAGTTTGGTATCAAAAGGAAGTCTGATCTCTGTGCACCCATCCTCATCACACAGCAGCATGATAGTAGCGGGACATATTCTATCCGATTTCGCGAGCTACTGCAAAGTCATCAGCAGCTGATGACAATTTCCTAATTTCTCTGGAGCCTTCGGGTTCTTTTCCTCATTATTGTTGACATTAACTGAAATGATTAAGCAATAGATAAGCCTGCCAAAACTTGTAGAGTTAGTTGATACTGTGATACAACTTTATGCCAAGTTTGGAAGTGATAGTAGCAGCAGTTATTTTTAAATAGCCTGCCAAAGGTGATTTTGAGCACTGCCAAAGTCATGGCTGGGCCATGACACTTTGAGAGGGTCATGGGAAGGTGATGACAGTGCTGAGATGAGTGTCATGTGGGGCTGAAGACATTGCTTGTCATGAGCAGATGGTAAATTCCTTGACTGAAGACAAAGTGTTAGGGCTGCACGATATATCGAAATGATATCGATATCGCGATATCACATGCCACAGTATTGATATCGTGCAAAACACGATATTCACGATATCATTAATTTCAAGAATTGTCAAAATACAACCCACTTTTTGGCCCGCCGAATGCCGTTTCGGCGGCAAAAATGGCCACTAAACGTCCGTAGAAGGTGGCCAAAGGTGCCAAACCATTAAATTAGAAACATTTTAACGTTTATTTGATGAAAATCCGACCAGAATTGACGAAATTAGCAAGAAATTGTGGAAAATCCGAAGCATGCTGCTGCATGCAGTCCTCCCTGACACTATCTGACCTACTGAGGCGCTTGGTCCCACTGGTGGGCGCCGGGAGCAGTCAGTTGAGGGAGCAGTTCTTTAATTTTACCAAATATCGAAAATGATATCGTTATCGACAATTTAACCCCTAATATCGATATCGACCATTTTTCCAATATCATGCAGCCCTACAAAGTGTTCAATTTGTTTGTGAACGTGTCAATAAAAAAATATCGTATCGTATCGTAAAGACCACACATCACAATTTCTCTCACCATCCTCATCACCAAAGCTGAGCATAGTGGCCCCAGCCTTGTCTTTGCTCTTCGTCTTGGTCTTGGCATTTACATCACTTTTCGTTTGATTGGGGACCGTGGCGATGGTCAACTCGGACATCTGCAGATCTTCCTTCCCGGAGTTCCGCCAGTGGTGATCATCTTGCTCATCCTCGGACTCACTGTTGTGCGCCCTACGTTGCCTGAAGTTCCTCTTTGGTTTCTTAAACATAACTGCAACCCTTTCTTTAACTGTAAAATAACTGAATTAGTCTCAATATGACAGTCGTACTCGTACTCTCTTCAAACCAGCCATTTTCACAAACATGCCAAAAATGGCGGTGGCCGGAAATGGAATGACAATTTCAGTTATATTTTCCATTGGTACAGAAATAGGTGGGTTTTATTTAAACTGTAGTTATAACGTGTAAAATGTAACACTTAATTGACAAATAAGAAAAAAGTGCTGCCAACATTTTTGAGGTAAAAAAGAAAAACATTGACCCATTATCGCCCATTTTGTTGCGCCAAACTTTAATGCCCTTCTCTTTGGCTGAAACAAGAGGTCGACTGCATTGTGTATTCTCTGGACTGTGGAGAAGAATGCCATAACATGGAGACGCATCCCACTTTTGTGGAGGAGATCGAGTTCAAGGAGCTTCAATTCCTTGAGGTATTTCTATTTCTTAAGTTAAAGCTCAACGCCATCAGCAGGCGCATGCATTCCCCCACCCCAAAAAGGTCTTGGGGGGAGATTTTCCTTGCATACTGGCAGTGAATGAATAACCAGAGCGAAAAAGGCACTGTATCGGTACCCGGTACTATCAGTTACACCCTGCTCGTTTCGAGGGTACGGGAATTTATCCTCAGTCCAGTGTGAATCCTTGATTCTTATTGGCTGAGAGCCGCGGTGTATGACACCGTACACCCTGTCTGTCAGCGCCAGACAGGGTGTATGAGATAAACAATGATGTCACAATTGCAACCACAGGATTGTTATGACGTCATCCTTGTAGCAACAATAGTCATGACGTCACAATGCCATTGTTTGACCCATTGTGACATCATCAAGGTGACAGCTCTAGCTCTGGTGATGATGTCACAATGCTGTTGCTTTGTTACTGAAAGACATTTCAGACTCAGTTTGCAAGATAATCTATGGGCATCAATAAAACAAGAAGTCTGAGGATAAAACCGTTACACCCTGCTCGTTTTTCGAGGGTACGGGAATATACACCACTCATGCCTCCATACACCACTCAGCCTTCGGCTTCGTGGTGTATGGAGTCCTTCGTGGTGTATATTCCCGTACCCTCGAAACGAGCAGGGTGTAACTGATAGTACCCTCGAAAAACGAGCAGGGTGTAACGGTTTTATCCTCAGACTTCTTGTTTTATTGATGCCCATAGATTTTCTTGCAAACTGAGTCTGAAATGTCTTTCAGTAACAAAGCAACAGCATTGTGACGTCATCACCAGTGCTGTCACTGGAATCAGCCTGGATGATGTCACAATGGCTCAAACAATGCCATTGTGACGTCATGACTATTGTTGCTACAAGCATGACGTCATAACAATCCTATGGTTGCAATTGTGACATCATTGTTTATCTCATACACCCTAATTTTGCAGTTTTTGTCTTCTTATTACTTTTAACTAACACAGGGGTTTTTGCACCAATATTTTTGTTGTTTATATAACTATTATTCACCATTTTATGTTGAGATGTCAATGTCTTAAACAGGCAGCTCTTGAAGTGGCAATATACAAGCCTGGTGTCAATGAATAATGTAAAGGGCAAGCATGACACCCAGTCTTTGATATCTGAAAGTTTCATGGAACTGCAGCAAACAACAGCTGCAGGGTTGACTAGTGAATTTTTTGTTGATTTTCTGGGCAATCGGGGAAGACTTCCAGTCAAACGGCGATAAACCAGAACGGCTATTCATATATTTACAAACATTACCTAAACGGCGATGATCATAGTCCAAAACGGCGATGACAACTTTAGTTAAAAAATCAACAAAAAAAGTCTGCTATTTGTTACCTTGCAACAAAAAAGTTCACATCCAGCATATTTGTTACTTTGTAGGCCTAGTTTAAAAATAACGTCATATTTTTTTTGTCTGATTTGACATGTTATAATGTAGCTAAACTTAGTAAATGAGTAAAACTTGATAAAATGTAACAAAAAAGGTAACTAAATGATGTTTTTGATAACGGAAATAATGCTGGATAACAAAGTATATTGTCAGGGTTCCCACGGTCTTGAGAAACCGGGAAAAAGTCGGGAATTCTCAAAAGTCGTTTTCCCGGTCGGGAAAGTCGGGATATTTACTGTCTTCTGGCAGTCATCAAATTACTCTAATATTGCCCACATGAACGAGCGTCCGTGCGTGTCAAGAATGCTCAAGAAAGCAATTAAAAATTGCTCTTTACATTGTATCAGATCTATTTACAGAAGCAGTCTAACAATGCTAATTGCAATTTGGGGTTGTTCAGCTTTCTTTCACACTCATTTTAACTTTAAAAAAAATGGCAAATTGCCATTGACACAAGTTTTGGAGTCAGTCAATCTGACAGGTGTCAAAGCTGATTGCACTTAGCAGTGCAACTTTGATGTTGTGCATACATAGCCTATGTTAAGCATAATAATTGGTCAATAACGTTTTTTTGGAGGGCATTATGGGGTATTAATCAGTTATGGCCTGAGGGCAGAAATCATTAACTTAATGCCCGAGCCGCCAGGCGAGGGCATTAAATGATTTCTGCCCGAGGGCCATAACTGATTAATACCCCATAATGCCCGACAAATAAATGTTATTATCATTATTATCATTTTGAACACAATCCATATCCAAGAAGAAAGTTACCTTTTTTTTGGATTCATTAACGCCCGCTCCGTTTTGGCGTTCTCACGCTCTTGTTATTGAATCTAGAGCAAAACCGATTACGTTACAGTGTTCTCCTCTTCGTGGAGATATTTTTAGGCTTTTAAATTTTTCAATTCTGACCATTTTTGGCCGTTTTAGCCCAAAAAATCAACAACATCACCATGACGTCACTTCTGATGACGTCACAATACACCAGGTGGCGTTTTCGCGGGCGTTAACGGCCATTAACGCCCGCGAACTGGGCGTTAATGGCCAGACAATGCCCTGTAAAATGATAATAAGATGCAATGACAACAAATAACTATTCAGAAAATCTTAAAGGTTAATTTTTTAGGCAAATTTTTCATAAAAACTTAACTTGGAAAGTAAAAGAGCCAATATGTTGATGGTTGCATATCATTGGGATCTACATCCTAAATGAATTTGTGCTGTCTGACACTGCCACTTTGGCATGCATTGATGAGTTTTTGAACTTTCATGTAATACAGGCAAAAAATAACCCGGGAAAGCCAGAATAGAGCGGCATGTCACCCATGTAAATTTTACTGTTGACCCATGAAAAACCCATGAATTTTATTCTTGAAAATCTGTGGGAACTCAGAATTAATTTAGACAATAACAAAGTGTGCACAGCAGCAAACCTGCTGCAGACTGCAGTACACTAGCTCTATTAATTACTATAGTTGTTCAGAACTTATTCACCTGTGAATTTAGGGTTTTGTACATACCAATACCTAAATTTAGTTTATAAATTCTTCAGCAAAAAATGTCATTCTTCAAGCAAACCATGATATTGATACGCGAGCTTTGGTCTGGAAAAAGTTCGAAACAGTCTGGAAAAAGTCTGGAAATAGTAGGGAATTTTGAAGTTGAGATTTTGTGGGAACCCTGTATTGTATTAAAGTAAAATTACTAAGTATTCAAGCTATTTCTACTGAAAATTAGTGCAATAGCCGTTCTTGTTTTCTAGTCAAATTTATCATCGCCGTTATGGTAAATATAGGTATAGCCGTTCTGGTTTATCGCCATTTTGACTGCACACCATCGGGGAATAAATGCTGTTTCATGGATTCTGGCACTCAGGGTAGCCAATTTGAAAGATTAGGTTAAAACAAAACCCAAAAATTGGTGACCGGTTCAAGGAATATATTTGATATAACAGGCCATTCAACTCACTTCAATTTGCAGCCAATGGCCACAATATTTCGCATTTATTCCCTGCATCACAACTATTCACAGCAGCTCTCACCATGGTTTTTTGGCATATTTCAAGCTGGCTGCTGAGGAGCAGATGATCAGGATGGCAAGATATTAAAAGACCTTTCTAGGAAAATACAGATGATATAAAGTAAATTAGACAACGTTTATTTAAGCAAAACTGACTTCTGAGGATGATGATCAAGTGTTTTAGCATTTCCATCTCGTGAATTGACAACCTGAGAGGTTTTACCAGCATATTTGTAGGGAAGTCATGAAAGATATAATATTCGCATTTCAAGCTTTTTCACACTTTTCTGGCTTGAAAGTGCTCCCATTGGGTCAGAAGATGTCCTAAATGCATGAAATTTTTGCTGGATGTTTGGGAGATATTGGTGATTAACCAAGACCATATTTGCGGATGTCATGACTAACACAAACATGTGTAGATTGACTTCAATTGAATATTAGGTTGTTTTTGGTGACTTCCCTTTATATTATATATTTGTATCTTACACTAAAAAGATGTATAGGTCTGTATACATAATATTACTATTTAAGAAAAAAAACAACAAAACTATTTTTTAAGTGTAGTAACTGATAAATTTGTTAATTGTAAACACTATAGAGGGGATAAATGTTGTTAAAACATGTTGCTAACACAATACACTCAGCTTGCAATAGGTAACAATAGCTGAAAGGAAAAAAACAACAGAACCATGCTTGAATAGTGTGTACTGTCGGACAATGATAGCACTGCTGAGTGCTAACACACAGATAAATGATGAGCAGGGCCGTATCAGCACATTTTTGGGCCCGGGCTAACTGTTTATAATGGGCGCCAGGGGCGGACTGGCCCTACAGTGGGCCCCTGAGCAAAATCGTTGGTGGGCCCCTGTTATCGCAATGGCGTCATCTTCAATCTAGCATTCTGAATTAATTTGTACCTCGATATATATACCTGCATCAAAAACCACCGTAACTGAAGAATTGTTTTATCTGCATGATATTATATTAAATCATGAATAGTAGAATATAAAATAAGACAAAAAAATCGGCATGAAAATCAGGAGGGGGGTGATGATAGTGTCATTTTGGGCCGAAGGCCCAAGGCCAATATGGGCACGAAGCCCCTGTGGCCTTGAATTGTCATTACTTTGTACCCAGGTGGCCTTGTTTTTCTTCTCCGAAGATCAGATTTATGGGCCACCTGGGTGAGTTCATAGTCTTTTTGGGGGGGGGCACTTGGGAGGGGATCCAACGGGTCGCCAGCTTTTTCGGGTCTTTTTCTTCTTTCGTCTGTGTGCGGGGTCCGGAGGGAGGCTGTGATGTTCTTGTGATGGTGTTCTTCTTGTTTTTCCTGAAAAGAGAATGAAAAGAGAGAGCAGTATCTGGGCTTTTGAGTGAGACGAGTATTTAAGACAGAGATGCTTTCGCATTGTTTTGTAGGAATTGAGTATAAGAATGAGAGTCTGGTACAAGCCCTATTGATTCAGGGATGTCCAGGGTCTTTCAGTTACCCCGGCATAGAATACCGGATACAACCCGCCTCCATTTAAAGTCCCATGGGCTCGGACTGGATGTGCTGTACACAGTGGCTGCGGTGACGCAGGTGAGCTGTGTATGTGGAAGCAAAGGAGTGGGTCTGCGCGGGTTGGCAACAGGGCTCCCACCCACAGTCGGTTGGCGTCGCCCCACCGTACATACTGGCTTAGGGCCAGTCATGATATGTGGGCCTCAGCCTGACTGCTTTTTGAGCTTTTTTGGGTGAACATTTTGATGAAAATTTGGATGAGAGTGATTGAATCATACACAGTGATAGGCTGCGTCTGCGCAGTTTTGGCTGTGTATAGAGGAAGCAAAGGAGTGGGTCTGCGCGGGTTGGCAACAGGGCTCCCACCCACAGTCGTTGGCGTCGCCCCACCGTACATACTGGCTTAGGGCCAGTCATGATATGTGGGCCTCAGCCTGACTGTTTTTTGAGCTTTGAGTGGTGAAGATGATGAAGAGTTGAATGAGAGTGATTGATACATTGATCAGTACACAGTAAGAGGCTGCGTCTGCGCAGTTTTGGCTGTGTATTTGGAGAGCAAAGGAGTGGGTCTGCGCGGGTTGGCAACAGGGCTCCCACCCACAGTCGGTTGGCGTCGCCCCACCGTACATACTGGCATAGGGCCAGTCATGATATGTGGGCCTCAGCCTGACTGCTTTTTGAGCTTTTGTAGGATGATTTGATGATTGTGATGAGAGATTTTTAGGTTATTGAATATTGAGTGCGAGGTTTGGTGAATGGGAAGGGTAGCCTGCGGATGGGCCTGAGAGATTCCTGGAGCTCCAGGAGAAGCTCGGAGTCTTGGTATCTGACAAGGGCTTTTGCTTTGAGTTCTTCATTACGACTATTGATATCTCTGATGTTTGCCATTTCATAAAGAGCCTTGTTAGTTGTTCTACTTTGACCAGGAATGTAGAATTGTTTGAGGGCTATTCTAAGGGCTTTACATTCAGCTATAGCTAGTTGTTTTTTGGCTGTCTTTGAGGCTGAGACAGTGGCTACATGGCCTGTTTCAAGAACAGGACGGATGAAAGTTTTGTATAGATGGAGGAGGGTTTGAATGTCGGTTCCCCAATCTGTACCTCGCAGCCTTCTAAGAAGGTTTATTCTGCGGATGGCATTGGCTTTTTTCTCTTTGCAGTGCTGAATTAGGGACAGAGATGGATTGAGTGTTAAGCCTAATAATTTTGCTGTAGGAGCAGTTTGGATGTGTGTGCCAAAAAGGGTGAAGTTGGAAGCATATTTGTTAATTCTGTTTGTTGGGAAGTGGATAAGTTGAGATTTTGAGGCATTAATTTTAATTCTCCATTTGGAGCACCATGCTTCTAGCTCATTAAGTGAGTTTTGAAGGATTTTGCTTGTTTTCTTTCTGGCATTTTTGCCTCTGGCTGATGTCCAGAGAGCAAGATCATCTGCGTATTGAGAAATGTGGAGTTCTGACTCCTCTGAGAAAGGGAGGTCATTTACAAACATGTTGAATAGGATGGGGCTCAGTACAGAGCCTTGGGGTGTTCCTGCTGCCAAGTGTACTTCTTGGGATATGGTGTTTTGAACTCTAACTTTGATGGTTCTGGAATCTAAGAATGAAGAGAGAATTTTGATGATTTTTAGGGGGAGCTCAAAGGTGAGCAGTTTGAGTTTGAGACCGTTATGCCAGACAGAATCGAAGGCTTTTTCAACATCTAGAAATATGGCTGAGCCTTTCCAGCCATAGTGGATGGATGTTTTCATGTGATGGAAGAGTCTGTATACATGTTCATTAGCTTCTTTTTGGGGGATCAGGAGGGGGGGCCCTTGCATCTAGCTTTATACAGTTAGCTGAGTGGGCAGATATCGCAGTTTCAAGAGGGGTGTAGGGTAGGGTGATGCAGATTGCGCACAAAAAAATAAACTTTTGAAATTTCAATGGGGCACCCCCCCAAATATGTTCCAATATATGAAAAAAAAATTCTGTAAAAACTTTAGCCAAACCGGACAAATTTTAGAGGGTGCTACCGCAATTTGAAATATAACATTGTATTGCAATGGGCGAAATCCCAGTTTTATGGGTGATGGGTAAAGGAAGTTGTCCACGCACTAGAGTGTCGGTAATTCTTTTCATGTTTAAGCTTTCCACTATTCTCATCACAAATCCATTCATATTTGCCAATATCCGGTCATTTCAGGCTGCAGGGCACTCCCAAAGCAACAAATTTTGCCCGATTTTTACAGTATTAAGGTTAGACGCGGTATTGAATAACATAACCTGGAATAAAGGTACACAAATATATGTTACACCATCTTATTAAGCAGGAAAAGAGCTTTCATTTAAATACCAACATTACTATGCTGCTATATTCTACAGTATTACGGCAGTGCTTTGAATATTGGGAATTTTCCCAAATAATTGTTAATGACAAATAAGCTTGTTCAACGGGGTCCGATGGTCAGAATATAGCAGTGTTGGTATTCAAATTAAAGCTCTTTTCATGCTCCATCTAATGAAGTAACATTCATTTCTGTGACATTGAAAGTCGTAATGTTATTAAATACCGCGAATTTGGTGTATTTTGACTATTTTATCTTCGTTAGTCTGGTGGTAGCAGCATGGAGAAGTAAAAAATAATCCAAATTTGCATTGATCCGCTGTTTTGACCACCAGACCCAAAAATTATGACCATGCCGCATTGGTTTGGTGCACCAGGTATAGTTGAACTCGCTACATGCCAAATAATTGGATATTTTTGTATTGAATACTAATGTTAATTTTGATGATGCGGTTGCACCCTCTAATTTTTGTCCGATTGAGCTCAAATTTTTACTGAATTTTTAACCGGCCTAACAGCGGAGGCCGGTTAATACAGGAGCTGTAAATGGAACAGGTGAAACCATAAACAGTAGGCATAAACTGCAACCACAAGCTTGCAACCACAAACCAGATGTAAACCACGTTTGGCAATGACAGACACGGTTTTTCCCCATTGTGACCTTAATATTTCACTTGCAGTTATAAAATTTGGTACAGGTATGGGCCTCTGGGTATGGATTGGGAATATGTCGAGAAATTCAAGATGGCTGCCGTTTTGTGGCGGCCATTTTGGCAGCCATCTTTCTTCATTCTTGAACTTCCCATTGTGACCTTAATATTTCACTTACAGTTATGAAATTTGGTACTGGTATGGGCCTCTGGGTATGGATTGGGAACCTGTCGAGAAATCAAAGATGGCGGCCATTTTGTGGTGGCCATGTTGGCAGCCATCTTTCTTCATTCTTGAACTGCCCATTGTGACCATAATATTTCACTTACAGTTATGAACTTTGGTACAGGTAGGGGACTCTGGGTATGGATTGGGAACATGTCGAGAAATCCAAGATGGCGGCCATTTTGTGGCGGCCATTTTGTGGCAGCCATCTTTCTCCATTCTTGAACTGCCCATTGTGACAATAATATTTCACTTACAGTTATGAAATTCGGTACAAGTATGGGACTCTGGGTATGGATTGGGAACATGTCGATAAATCCAAGAATGGCGGCCATTTTCTGGTGGCCATGTTGGCAGCCATTTTTCTTCATTCTTGAATAGCCCATTGTGACCATAATTTTTCACTTACATTTATGAAATTTGGTACAGGTATGGGCCTGTGGGTACGGATTGGGAACATGTAGAAAAATCCAAGATGGCTACCATTTTGTGGCGGCCATTTTGGCAGCAATCTTTCTTCATTCTTGAACTGCCCATTATGACCATAATATTTCACTTACAGTTATGAAATTTGGTACAGGTATGGTACTCTGGGTATGGATTGGGAACATGTCGAGAAATCCAAGGTGGCTGCCATTTTGTGGTGGCCATGTTGGCAGCTATCTTTTTTCATTTATTGAACTGCTCATAGTGATCTCAATATTTCGCTTAGAGTTATAAAATTTGTTACAGGTATGGGCCTGTGGGTATGGATCAGGGACATGTTGAGAAATCCAAGATGGCAGCCATTTTGGCAGCCATCTTTCTTCATTTCTTGAACTGCCCATTGTGACCATAATATTTCACTTAAGAGTTATGAAATTTGGTACAGGTATGGGGCTGTGGGTATCAGACGGGAACATGTTGAGAAATCCAAGATGGCTGCCACTTTGTGGCAGCCATTTTGGCAGCCATCTTTCTTCATTCTTGAACTGACCATTGTGATCTTAATATTTCACTTACAGTTATGAAATTTAGTACAGGTATTGGCCTGTGGGTATGGATGAGTAACATGTTGAGAAATCCAAGATGGCGGCCATTTTGACAGCCATCTTTCCTTTTTTTAGAAATCTGTTCAAACTGCATTGATTCTATACTAATAGCCTAGCATCTTCCAATCAACTATTTCTCCTATCTTCCAATATCAGTTGCTCAGTGGTTTAAGCAATGGCAACTTCAATTTCATTACGCTAGGTCGGTTTTGAATCCGCAGATTCTTGTTTTTTCATATATTGGAACAACTTCAGGGGATGCCCGATTAACATTTCAAAACTTCACTTTTTTGCATCACCCTAGTGTAGGGGCCTCTGGGGCCCATGCCCTTTTAGGTCCCGAAACAAAAAGTGATATTTTGAAGCAAAATATAAGTAGTATGAGGATTGAGGAGGGTCCACAAATTTCAAAATACATCTAGTCCCCTCCCAGTCTACCGTAGCTGGAGATCAAATTGGGTTTGGACCTCTTACTTCTTTTTTACCCTCGGCAATGTATACATTGCCGACGGGTATTGTAGTTACTTTTGGAAAATTTGTCCGTCCAGCTGGCGGGTAGGCTGGCGGGCGTGCATGCGGGCGGGCGTCCGGATAACGGGCGTCCCACTTGTGTATTGGCAGTAATGCGAAAACTATGGCATGTAAATATTTTATTTTTTGGACATTATTGTATCTATCATCCTAGTTTAGCCTTTTAGGGGTCTTATCCACATGACATTAATACTTTTCTCACAGTTATTGAAAAAATATTTTTTTGTGTATTGGGCGTCATGCCAAAACTATGGCGTGTATATTTTTATTTTTCAGACGTTATTATATCTGTCATCCTAGTAGCGTCTTTTAGGG
This sequence comes from Platynereis dumerilii, assembly GCA_026936325.1. Classification (NCBI taxonomy): domain Eukaryota; kingdom Metazoa; phylum Annelida; class Polychaeta; order Phyllodocida; family Nereididae; genus Platynereis; species Platynereis dumerilii. The sequence continues at coordinate 129,450,253 of JAPTHN010000001.1, forward strand.
GTCTAATCCTTCAAACATGAATACTTTTCTCACAATTATTGAAAAATGTGAAAAAAATAATTTTTTATCATTTTCCGGATTGACTCAAATACTGTTGTACTTATGTCACTGAAATTTGCATGTGGTATGTATTAAATACCCAAGATGTGTCTTTTGGGGGTCTAAATACTCTAAGAAAAACTGACTGACGTACATTCATTAAAAATGTGATAAATTACAAATTTTTTAAACCTGCATGATTCAGTCAATTTTGCAGCTACGTCTATGAAATATTCCAGTTAGGTGTCTAAATTATAGCTCTTTAAACATCTCAACTCGGTTGGAATGTTAATCATATGAATGTTTTATGAAAAATAAAATCCAGGAAAATCAGGATTTTTGCCAATTTTCCAACATTTTTGTCTGAAACGCATAGATAATAATGATTGAATTTAAAGTATATTATAGTTAAGCATACTATAAAAGAATATTTACGGCCCCTGAATGAGTTATTGAACATTTTTACATGGAAATTCAAGATTTGAAATGCAAAAAAAAAATTCTCCAATGTCTATTTCCTCCCCAATTTCATTTCATGTCTAGCAAACCTAGGATCAGTAGTTTCTATATAATTTAAATTGTAACATCTTGATAACCATTGATTTTCAGTGATGTTTCATATTTGACCCCCTCCCCCTCTCATCACTGTCATACACATCTGAGGTGTGAAGTAATGCACCCTCCATTGTTTACTCAGATTACATCATGTTTAGTGTTGTGCCGGTTCCCGAAATTTCGGTTCGGTTTCGGTTTCACCACTACAACCGAAACTCGAACCGAAGTTCAATCTAACAACCGAGTGTTTCGGTTATCGTAAAATATCTAATTTTTAGCCTGGCTCACCAGGCTAATTCAGGAGTAATGGTCTGAAAATATTGTCTGTCAACTCTACTGTTCATTAACTACAGGTTCAATATATCTGTTTTTGTGTTTTATTGGTTTGTTAGGTTTCCAAAAAAAAAAAATTCAACTTTTTTTCAATTACACTAATTTTTTTTTTTTCAAAAAGAGGAAATCAGGCAACTTCTGTTTTTCAAAATTTAAACATTTTTTGCTCCAATATTAAAATTTTATTTCCTAAATTAAAAAAGAGAAAAAAAATTGTTTTCCTAGATTAAAAAAAAACAATTTTTTTGTTCAAAATTTTTTTCAATTTCGCCAATATTTTCAAAGGAGGAAATTGGGTGACTTCAGGATTTAAAAAAATCGTACACATTCTTTTTGTGGTTATTTGGATATTATTTTGTTCATGGAACAACCACAATAACAGCACTTCACTTGCCACAATTCAGAACCACCTTTCTCTGCCGTTTCCAAAAAAATAGACTTAACCATTTCATCACTGCCACATATTTTGCCGTCATCACTGCCACTTGAGCCAGGCTTTGAATCCGCGGATTCTTGTATTGAGAAAACGACGAAATAATTAGCAAAATGTCAATCTGTTCACTCTCCCAGACGAGCGCCATGTTGATGTATTGAATTTCTGGACCGAAAAACGATTTTGCGGACCGGGCGCTGAACCGCGGATCGCAAAATCGTGTCGTGCACATTGCGGACCACGTGAATTGGTCTGCAACCGAAACTCGAACCGAAACTGCGGTTTTGGGTCGTAAAAAACCGAAAACCGAACGAAAAATATCACAACCGCCCAACACTAATCATGTTACATAAGGTGATTGGGGTGCAGCAGACAATAGCCAATTCATGCCTATAGGGGAGGGGGTTGAGCAGCTGGGAAGGGGAAGAGTAGGCCTACAGGTGCCTTTAAGAAGAATAATTGATATAGGTGCTCATACAAAAAGTTGTAATTTTCCAAAATGATCATAACATGTATAGGGTAAGTTTCCTTGAGTCGGACACTTAGGAAAGGTTACCTTGAGTCGGGACACTTTTAGTTAATCTCTGCAGGCTCATTAAGAGCTCGTATAATAGTATATTTGGTACCAATTTGCAGCCCAAGATGTACTTTATCTATGCCAAAAATATCAGCATGATATGAACGAAAGTGGTGTTTTTACAGCTATAAAGATGGGCCCAAAACCCTGTTTTTCTGATAATTTTTTGTCAGAAATTAGTGCATTTTAGTAGAATTTCATGATTTTTCAGGCATCTTTTGCTTGCCCATGGTATTAATCTGAGTTCAGTTTCTTTGTAATTCAGTTAGGAGTAAGCTTAATCCATTCTGTGCTATAATATGGCCTTTTTTAATTGAAGAGGAGACTCTAAAGCACCTGCGTCTTTGAATTCATGTTTTTAGAAGACAACTGTCCGAGTCAAAGATACCCTATGTCATTTTTTATTTCAGAAATTTAGCGACTAATATAGATCTTGTGTTGTCCCAATTGCCAATTTTCTGTTAGATTAAGTAAAAAAGTTAAATTTGAAGCCCTGGTTGACAATCAATAACCTATAGGCCAAGCAAAATATCACTTTTTAAAAATTTACAGAATATAAGTGTTTGACTCAAGGAATTTTACCCTCAATACAATGATTTATCCACATTTCATTTCACATTTTCCCAAATCCTGCATTAAACATCTTTTTAAAAAATTGTCATACATATACTCCAGGTCTGTTTTGGACCTCCCATTTCAGGCCTGAGGCTTCTTCATTTTTCCTCTCAGGTGCCTCAGACTTTTGATGTGAACTGAAAAATGGCCATTCTAATGCATTTGCTTATTCCATTTCGTCTAATCCCCATGTCTCAACCCTAATTAATGACTGAAATCACGATTTCGTACGGCCGCTTCGCTCTTTACCCCGTTTTGGACCTCCTATTCCACGTCTGAGGCTTCTTCATTTTTCCCCTCAGGTACCTGAGATTTCCCAGGTAAACTAAAAAACGGCCATTCTAATGCATGAACCTATTTCCATGGATCTTTTTTCCTTCCTGCCAACCATAATAAACGATTGAAATTGCGATTTTATATGGCTGCTTCTGCTCAATTTTCCCCAACATTTTTTTGTAAATTAGCAAAATTTTAATTTTTTTAATGAAAACAATGCTCGTAAGTTACCTGGATGTTCCTCAGGTTGTCAAGGTGTGACAGCCACTTTATAGGCTGTTAGCATATAATTATTACTGTAAACTTTCTGTAACCATTTATTTTCAGTTGATTTTGATGTTAATTTGATCATCTGCCGAAATTTTTTGACTCCTTGCACACATTTGAACTGTTTCCTGCTTTTTTTTTTGGTCCTGCCCCTGGTAGGCCAATGTATCTGACTGACTGCAGAATAGCCGCTGAATAGCCAAGGGTATGCTGCTGCGCAGCCTATCTTTGTATTAGCTTGTCAAGCTCTAATTGATGATATTCTTTTATATCCTGAAATTCAATTTTGACTCCTAAGTCTTTTACATCATTTTTCATAATTCTGTTTTTTTTTAAGGTTACTGGTGGGCCGCCTCAGGCGGTGGGCCCCAGGGCATTGCCATTCTGCCCATAGGGCCAATCCGCCCCTGGGTCTCCCTTGCAATCCAAAAGCTCTCTAAATTCTGAAAATATGTTCTCGGCGGAACTTCTCGCGTTAGTTACCCGAGGCACTTTATTTACTGTCGTAACTCTTTTCAGCTTCATAAATGTTTATTTACTGTTTTAGTTAACCAAGCTGACTAAGTCAGCCAATTTCATAGTTAGTCAAGTGAAGTCACAAAGGATGACCAAGTCGACTTAGTCAAGGCTTGTAGCATGGGAACGCGTACAGATTCTGGCCACCACAGGGTGGCAAATAAAGGTTCCCGTAATATTCAACGTTAAACACCATTTCAAAGGGGACCATCCCAGACACGAACCAGAGAAATTTCAGAGCTTAATACCTCCTATGTGATGAGATACGTATCTACTCCCATTGTGAAGCACAATAATATGGGGCATTTTCTGCAATTCGACCCACTCATGACATGGGCTTTGCTTCAGGCCTGCAATACAAAAATGATTTTATTACCAGTGCTTGGCCTTGTGGCTATGTCTACTTCCCCAAAATGAGTAACTCTCCAAAGTAGGTTTCCATATTTGGCCAAATATGTGATGCCCGAAAATGGGACGTACGAAAAATGTGACGTATTTTGACAGAAATGATTGAAAGAGCTTTTTGAAAACTTTAGATAACGCTTGAACTTTTCAAAGTAATACCCTATTGTATGTTCCAGACAACAGTATACACTACCTCTTGACATGATTCAAAACTGTTTCTGTCAATTAGAAAAAGAAAGAGAGGGGGACGTACAAAAGACGTGACGTATTTTTTTGTGTATCATTATTGGACGTTTTATTAAATACATTCACAGAACCAGTTAAGTACATAGGCTCAAAATATGCCCAGGTAGTACAACTACTAACATACCATAAACAGCTGTCTTGAACCATTGGTATGTCTCTGTTGTAGTGAGTTTTGTGACATACAAGAATGTACCGTACTCTCTCACACCGCATTATGGTCCACCGTTGGAAGTCCTGATGCTGTAGGTTGACCATGTTACACAAACATTTTAATCATAAAATATATGATTAAGTTGTATTGAAAAAACTTTCATGAAGCAGCTTTATGGGTGTTGTTCGCAGCCATAAATTAAATTACCGTACTCTTTCACATTTGGCGGCAGTCAAGAAAGGCTATGGTGATGGAGTGATCTCCTAAGTGGATAGGTGTATTTGCGATATAATTCTGCTGTACACAACATGGCTATCTTAAAACAACATGCAAACTTCCTGACATACAACCTATTTTGATCTGGTAACATACATATCACAGGTGATTTAAAAAAATTGTCCTTGATGTAATCAATGAAAGAATAAACAGTAAGAAATTTTGGCACCAAATATATGCAGCTGCTTCATTATTGCTTTTCCTCATGGACTGACATGTATTTCTGATGTATTGTGAGTGTTTCCAAGTGGCTGGTACTGCTTAGAATTATTTTCCCCTCCCTTCTGTGACCCCCTTTCAGCGGCGTGTCCCTATAAAATGTTAAATTTCCCTGTTTTTTTACTCTAAAATTGCCTTGTGGGATCCACAAAACAATGGGACCCTTTACTAACTATATATCAAATTGTCCGTTGAAAAACAAGCCATCACCTTATGCAAGTTGCAACAATTAAGAATAAATATTCAAAAACATATAAGCTCTAGAAGCAAACCGAAAGTGAGTGTACACGTTCCCGTGCTACAAGCCTCAAGTCAAGTCATTGAACATCAAGTCAGTCATCCACGCACGACTTGACTGGCTTGGGAGTCTAAGCCTGCTTGGGCTATAAAAAGTCTTGTTCCATGACCCCTGTGCCACAAGCCCCTGATTGGTTAACATCCCACCTGCATAATGTGATGTTCACCTGCGATGTACACCTGTGCGCTGGTGTGTGACAGGCAGGTCAATAACACATGTGTTATTCACTGATCACCTCCCTGGGAAAAAATTTCCGGAAAAAACAAAAACAAAAAAATCCGGGGAAAAAAAACCGAAAAAAAAAAAAAAGTCCAAAAAAAGAAGTTTCCAAAATTAAAAAAATTCCTAAAAATATAAGATTTCCAAAAATTTTTAAATTTCCGCAAAAAAAAATCTCCCCGAAAAAAAAAAGAATAAAAAATTCCAAAGTAAGCAGAAAAAAAAAATTCTAAAAATAATCATTCCACAAAAAAAAAAAGTCATTGAACAAAGCAATATCAGGTTTTTACGGGCCTGACCTAGTGATATTCACCTCGGCCTTCGGCCTCGGTAAATATCATTGGTTAGGTCCATAAAACCCTCAAACGAAGTCCATAATTGTATAATATCTCATCTTCTACTGGGCCCAGGATGGTGATTCAAATTGGAAATTTCATTTTATGTTCAAAATAAAAAAACATAGGCGGCATGAGCATTGAGCAATCACCGCAGTTTGGACAAATTTATATGAAAAAACATAGGCTGCGTAGCAGCACATCCTCGGCTATTCAGCAGACTATTCTGAAGCCAGCGAAATCCATTGAAGTACTGGCGAGGAGGGTTGGCAGCAGGACACCCCCCAGAAATGAAAAAAAACTTTTTTAACATTTTGTTCAAAAAGTTATGGAATATCCATCAATCAGAGCATCAAAAGGCACAACCAGACCATACAGGCTACTTGTATCGGCCAAAAATTTCATCCATGTACAATGTACAGGTAATAGCCCAGAAACGAAAATGATATTTTTAAATATTTTTCTCAGTATTTAAAAAAGTCAAACATATCCATCAATCAGACCGCCAAAACACTCTGGGACCACTGAGTATGGTATTTAAATTTACCGTTCCGAAAATGGCGATGTGCCTTTATGACCTTTAAACATTATATGGCAAATTCTAATGAAATTTTGACCCCTGGTATGTTAGATACTGTCTTCCTAAAGATACTGATGCACATGAGCATGTCTTTGATGAAGAACTGGTTGAATAATCGATCATTTTAAAAGTGAGGCAGGAGACGGTAAATTAGTATGAGGAAGAATGTGATGAGAACGGTAAATTTTATTCAGAGAGACGGTAAATCCAGCATTAAAAATTTATTATCACAAAATAGAAGCAATCTATAAGAAATGTGGGCCGCAGGAGGGGTACTATATAGGCCTAAATGAATCATTTAAGCAAACAACTCTCCCTTTCAAAGATATTCCACACCTTAGTTTGATTAATTAAACAACATTTATTCCGTGTTTTTGCAAGGCAGTTTTCTATCAGTGAAAGTGTTCAAGGTTCTCGTTGATTTTCTGTAACTTATAAGTCTAGACCACACAAGATAGCACCTTTTTAAAATGTTAAGAATTCAGCTGCATGTTTAGAATTCAAGTGTCCGACTGAAGCAATATTATTCCAATACCCTTTGGTCAATAAATTATAACTAGCATAGTACCCGTGAAGTGGGGTAAAAAGGATGAGAAATATTCCTGTTGAAGTATGAGAAACATGTTTTGCAGGGGTGACACTTTGAGATAAAAGATTGAAATGGAAATGAAACATAATGATTGGAGAATAATGATGCATGCTAGGCCAGAAATGACTAATAACATGCTGATAAAAAAGAGTAAGTTTCAGGGACCAAACCCAGATAAGGTTCTTTTAGGATGTGAAAGAAAGCAGGGTGCAAGTTTTCATGTCGGAGCAATGAGTATAGTTTGGCTAGAGTAGCGTAAAACATCCATGAATTTATAATATTTAGGATACACATCTATAAGCCCACCCTTGCCCCCTCTAGGCATACTCTTATTGCTCACCCTTACAACAACTTATAGTCATAATTATCATTGTCAAAAGCATTGCAAATTGTGTGTTATATTTTATACATCGCAGACATGCAGTTCTAGACAGAAGTGCAAACTTGTTGATGAAGTAGGCCTACCAATGTGAAGTGATCATAAAAAGGCTTTGTAAAGTGGCACTCACCATCTGCTGGCATACAGTCCTGATGAGCTACATATCCATTTACTATGGCCTGATACTGCAGCCTCAAGAGAATTTTTGTCTGTTGCCAAATAAAATTGTCAAGCCTGTGACCCTCTATGAATTTTTGTAAAAACTATGGAGCACAAGTTTGCCCGTATTCACATGAGCGCTGGCTCACGAGTCAGGCTGCAAAGCCTGCGATAGGTTTATGAAACTTTGCTGTAAAATAAATATTAGACTTCGTGGCTGCCATGAAAAAACGCATTTGCGTGGTATGAGAAGTTGTTCATTGAACATTTGCTGCGTGCCATGCAGCCTATGTTTTTTTTGGCTTTTCTTAGTGCTCACAATGCCTCGCATGAAATTATGCACTCTGGAAAATGTTGGGGCCACACATCACTTAGATAAATGCAAGGGTTTAGGAGGATCATGTCTCTTGGAAAAGTCTAAACTACGTAAGATGACCGGTGGAAATTGAGAGCCCCTTCAAAAGGCTTTTATATTGCATGAAAAATAGAAGACAAAATTTTTGATAACTGCTCAATAATAAACATGACATTTGAATTGGATGGCCGGGTTGTAAGCCTATCTGCATGGCAGTGGGGGAGGGGGAGGGACTGAGAATACGAAAATACCTTGTTTGTCCAAATTATTGTCAATGAGGTCACTGTGACCTAGATATTGCAAAGGAGTGTGGAAAAGCTATCCGCTCAATTCTTATTCTGGAACGGAGGCAAGTGGGATGAGAGTTTGTCTTAGTTAGTCAGGTCACATTTCCAGAAAAAGGGCTTATTTAAGGTGCCCAAGGCATTTTTTAGTAGAAGCAGGCAACAAGTTGATTCTTATGTAAAATTTTCTGTAGATTTCAAATTTTGCTGTTGCCAAGCTGAAATATGACTCCTTCACCCCCTAATTAGCATAAAACAAGATGGCCGCCAATTTCCTTTGTTTAGTGATAATTTGGCTTCTACTTGCACTAGGACAACAAGTAAAAGGTGTATTTTGATGTTTTTTGACCTGCTGAGTTCAAATTTGATGACTACAAAGTTGAAATATGACTCCTTAACCCCTAATTAGCATAAAACAAAATGGCTGCCAATTTCCTTTGTTTAGTGATAATTTTGCTTCTACTTGCACTGGAACAACAAGTAGAAGGTGTATTTTGATGTTTTTACATCCAATGAACACAAATGTGACAACTACATAGTTGAATTATGACTACTTCAACCCTTAGCATACAGTATACAATTCAGACAAGTTATTGTGGTGTGGCCTCAAAATGGGTTCTTTTCAGTACAGCATGTCAGAGTCAATTTAGCGTTTTGGAGCAAATTTCAAGAGCAACATTCACTTAGCTTTGGAGGGTTGACAATTATGTATAGTAACATGAACCTCGAAAGCTGACATGAAGGGATATCCATCCACATCCATTTGGGTTGGTTAAAATTAGTTTTCTAGTGATATGGATGGGTGAAATTGAAAATACATGAGGAGGATTTTGTGTTTCTCAGGAGATTATCTACACTGACAGTAATATTTATTTAGCTTTTGGAGGGTTGACAGTTGTAGTAGCATGGATATAAAGCTGCCAAATAAGAGTTGACATCAAGGGCTATCCATCCACATCCCATTGGGTAGGTTAAAAATGAGTTTTCTAGTGATTAAGATAGGTGAAATTGAAAATACAAGGGAGGATTTAGGGTTTCGGATGATATTTTCGACACTGACAGCTACATTTATTTAGCTTTTGGAGGATTGACAATTGTGATAACAAAGAAATCAAGATGCCAAATGATAGCTGACATCAAGGGCTATCAATCCACATCCATTTGGGTTGGTCAAAATGAGTTTTATAGTGATGAGGATAGGTGAAATTAAAAATACATGGGAGGATTTTGTATTTCTTAGGAGATTATCGACACTGATGGTAATATTTATTTAGCTTTTGGAGGATTGATAGTTGCAGTAACCAGGAAACAAAGGTGCCAAATGAAAGCTTACATCAAGGGCTATCCATCCACGTCCATTTTGACTGGTTAAAAATGACTTATCTAGTGATTAAGTTAGGTGAAATTGAAAAATGCAAGGGAGGATTTTGTGTTTCGGAAGAGATTTTTGAAACTGACAGCTACATTTATTTAGATTTTGGATGGTTAACATTCACAGTAACAAGGAAACAAAGGTGCCAAATCAAAGCTGACATCAAGGGCTATCCATCCAAATCCATTTTGACTGGTTAAAAATGACTTATCTAGTGATTAAGTTAGGTGAAATTGAAAAACGCAAGGGAGGATTTTGTGTTTCGGAAGAGATTTTTGAAACTGACAGCTACATTTATTTAGATTTTGGATGGTTAACATTCACAGTAACAAGGAAACCTAGGTGCCAAGTGAAAGCTGACATCAAGGGCTATCCATCCACATCCATTTTGTCTGGTTAAAAATGAATTTTCCAGTTATTAGGATAGGTGAAATTGAAAATAAATGGGAGGATTTTGTATTTCTTAGGAGATTATCAACACTGATGGTAATATTTATTTAGCTTTTGGAGGATTAATAGTTGCAGTAACCAGGAAACAAAGGTGCCAAATGAAAGCTGACATCAAGGGCTATCCATCCACATCCACTTTGACTGGTTAAAGGTGACTTATCCAGTGATTAAGTTAGGTGAAATTGAAAATGCAAGGGACGATTTTGTGTTTCAGAAGAGATTTTTGAAACTGATAGCTACATTTATTAAGATTTTGGAGTGTTCACATTTGCAGTAACAAGGAAACCAAAGAGCCAGATGAAAGCTGACATCAAGGGCTATCCGTCCACATCCATTTAGACTGGTTGAAATTGAATTTTCCAGTAATTAGGATAGGTGAAATTGAAAATACATGATAGGATTTTGTGTTTCTTGGGAGATTATCGATACTGGCGGTAATATTTATATAGATTTGGGAGGATTGATAGTTGCAGTAGGAAGGAAACAAAGGTGCCAAATGAAAGCTGACATATATGGCTATCCATTTACATCCATTTTACTGGTTAAAAATCAGTTTTTAGCAGATTTCATTCAGGGTTGGAAAAAAACCGGGTTTTATTCATTTTGCCCAGCCCACCGGTCAAAAACCGGTTTAAACCAGGGTTTTTTCCCAAAATCCGGGTTAAATGCGGGTTTTATTGATTTGAACACCAGTTCCACCTTCTAGAATCCTCTTCTCACCTCTAAGCAAGGAAAACAACATTGGTCCATCTCTGTACATTCAATATTAGGCCTACACACACAGCAGACAGATGACTATAGCTGTGTATCTCTTGCTTTTTACTCCAAAAAGTCTGAATTCTTAGTTTGCCGGCTGAGCTCAGCATAGATTGAAAGAATATTCTCTAATTTCGGTTGGACACCAACTGACGTCCAGATAGTGAGTTTAACCCAGATGAATTACTCTCTAATGGTTTATTATCATAAAGTTACCATTAGTTCCTCAGAGGCGTAACACCTATCATTTTAAAGCTCTTGAAGATATCCATCCGTTAGAATCATAACTATGCTATTTACGGAATGGCTTAATAGGGCTGCAACGGTTTATTGCGGTACGAATAAACCGCGGTATTAGACCTCACGATAAACCGTAACGTCATTACGGCGAATAATTCGGTAACCGTAGTTCCGATTTCCGCCACTAGGGGCGCCGCCGTCGCGCCAGTGTGATCAGCTGATTCAGGTGAAGTCTGCAGCAGAACTGTTGAGTGAAGCCATTCAATTGAGTTGCTGTCAAGCATGATTGAAGCATCTGCACAATAGGCATCAATTGCAATTTATATTTTACCCCTTTGACCCTGTTGACACCTGCCAATAGCCAATCAAAGGAGGCAGAGGTGTGAACAAGTCTGAAGTGCAATTTTAATTGTAAAGGCCTCCATGTGCAGTTATCCTTTTGGAAAAATTGTAATTAATTTACTGCCCTGTCATATCAATGCTCTTTAAAATAGGCTACATTCATGTAGCTGATTTTAGAGTTTTTTTTGTTATTCTACAAACTATTAATATTGTTTTACCAGTAGCCTATATGTTATGGGCCTAATAATATCACATTAATTAGTTGAGTGTTAGGTGTAACTTAATTTCATTGAAGACATTAGGCTAGGCCATCCCCAAAAAGATTGTGGTGCATCTCTCTAATTATCTGAGGAAGGCATTTTGAAAAAAAAAAATTTGCCGATATAAACTGAACCGTGAAATAACCGAACCGTGAGTCTCAAACCGAAGACCGTACCGAACCGTGAGGCAGTGAACCGTTGCAGCCCTATGGCTTAAGCCGGCTAAATCAACTTCATTCGGATAACATGTGCGGTTCATGTATGAAAGGCCTGTCCATGGATCATAGGCATGTTATTGCCTGGAAATCTCTAAATCTAACTTGAAATTTTTGAAGGAGGTTCCAAATTTCAGACAATTTTGTCTTACATAATCTATTTGCCTGGAAATTAAAATTATTTCTCGTCCTTATTGGGGTACAGGCATCAATTGCATTGTTGGCTGATAGTTGCCATAGTGGTGAAATTACAAGGACAATAGATTTGTTTGATGTTTTTGTGATGTTAGCTTTCTTTCTCTCCAATTTCTGATATTTATCTTGCAAATTTCAAAACAATTTGCCATTTAACCCGGATTTTGACCACTTTTTGGGGAAAATACCATTTTGCCCAGTCCGGGTTAAACCCGGGTTTAATCCGGGTTAAACCCAGGGGGTGGGTTTTTTGTGCCAACCCTGATTTCATTGTTTTTCATTGTTCTATTTTAGCTGTTCTACTTGGGTGGCTCATCGAAGTGTTGTCCTGAAAATAATTTGTGTTATTGTTTACTTAGTAAAATAAAAATTATAAAGAAATGAAGCCATGTAGCACCAATATGTGTCAATACAGGAATGTAGTTTAACTAATTGAATCAGCAAGCTGGTATCTGCAGTGCCATGTAGACAGTAAGACAGCCAATCAGGTAACTGGGAAATAGCAGACTGAAAGCTCCACTGTGGGTAAAGCTAGACACTAGCAACTCTTTTCCATGCCTCCCAGTTGTACAGTGTACGTACAAACGTAATCTAAACTGCACGGCTGTGTGAATAGACTTTTCCAGGCCGCTCTGCTTTGAATCCTTGGATTCTTGTATAGTGATTCGGATAGGGGAAATTGTAAATACATCGGAGGATTTTGTGTTTCGGATGAAATTTTTGACACTGACAGGAACATTTATTTAGCTTTTGGAGGGTTGAAACTTGTAGTGACAAGGATACAAAGATGCCAAATGAAAGCTGCCATCAAGGCCTATCCATTCACATCCATTTTGACTGGTTCAAAATGACTTACTTAGTGATTAGAATAGGAGACACTGAAAATACATGGGAGCATTTAGTGTTTCAGAGGATATTTTCGACACTGACAGCAACATTTATTTAGCTTTCGGAGGGTTGAAAGTTTTAGCAAAAATGAAACCATGCCGAATGAAAGCCCCCCCCCCCCCCATAGCCCACTTCTAGCATGGCTACCAAGTATAAACAGGAAATGCCAGGAAAAAAGATTCTAGAGGCTTTTTTTAATTTGTTTCTTATTGCAATCAAAAGATAGATTACTGCAAAGCAAGGGTTATTTTTGGCCACCTTGTTTACGCTAATTGTGGGTGAAGGGGTCAAAATTCTATTTTGTAGTCGCCCAATTTCAATTCAAGATGTCAAAAACCATCAAAATACACTCCTCACATCAAGTGACTCACTTGGTGTCCTGGTGCAATCAAAAGCAAAATTATCGCAAAACAACGGAAATTGGCAGCAATTTTGTTTGATGCTAATTATGAGTGAATAATTCATAATTCAGCTTTTTAGTGTCAAAATTTGAATTCAGTAGGTCAAAAACCTCAAAATGCACCTTCTACTTGTTGCTCCAGTGCAATTAGAAGTCGAAATATTGCTAACAAGGGAAAATTAGGAAAAAATTGGCGGCCATCTTGTTTTATGCTAATTAGGGGGTTAAGGAGTCATAATTCAACTTTGTAGTAACCAAATTTGAACTCAGCAGGTCAAAAAACATAAAAATACACCTTTTACTTGTTGTCCTAGTGCAAGTAGAATCCAAACTAGAGGTCAACATGATAGGGGCATAGGAAAGGTGTATGTAACACTGATTGCTACGGGATACAATGCAGCAATCTAGGTGCAGTGCTACTTATACAAACTGCTTGCAGTGTGTGATTCACTGACCCTATTTATCTATCTGTCACCTATCTATCTATCTGGTCAGAGCTGTCTTTTGTCTACCTACCTGATGTAAGAACGATGCTTTTTACAAGCTTTATACTGTGTCATTAGATAAACTTAACAATCATAGTTAAATGTTGATTTGATAATGTGAAGTAGTCTATTTCTTAAATTTTTAAAGTTAAATTTGGATAAAGATAATGAAATTACATTCAGAAGCATTAATCAATTCCCTATTAATGATCAGGGGGAAAATGCCGACCAATGAAAATTAGTACATAGATTTAACTGATTTAACTGAGCGACTTCTACATAGCAAGCCAACTCCTAAAATCATTACATTCATTCATGGTTTCACTCATTCTCACTTCTTATCATCTTTTCATTCCCTCTTCCCAGTCTACCCCTTGTCCAATATCTTCATAAACTATACTTTCTTAAATTCTGACCTGTTAAACATTCAAACACAATGAAGTGACCAGTCTCAAACATGCCTGCATGAATATTTTACACTAATTATGTGACATACAAAAGGTGGCAGCATCGGCAGCGTTACACAAGTGACTTAGATGCTGCCTCCTTGACCATAATTTTTATTATATCTTATTTAAACATATGAAAAAATATTACTATCAAGCATGTAAATTGTAATTGGTCTAAATAAAAATATTTTTCTCTCTCTTCTCATAGAAACTCATCATTTCAATTTTTTTTATGACAAACATATTATCCCTTTCTGAACGGAAATAATTTAAACTGAAATAAAATTTACTTCTATATGAAATATAATAAGCCTATGCTTTTATTTTGTTAATTGCTATGTATACAGACTTAGACGTTTACCTGTACAATTTATCCTGACACATTTTCTTTAATGATGTAATGAATGACTCAATTAAAACAACAGTGTCATCCAATTCAACTTCACACCTTTTCAGACAACAGACTATAGTATTACTGCATTAAACTTTTTTTCTCTCAAAAAGAAAACAAAATTCAAAAATTATGATTTTTCTTGAAATATAGATAAGACAGAAAGATAAGATAGAAAGATACAAAGATAGACTATCTAAATAATATGATTGCTGACAACGATACCGATACAGTATCGTGATACACTTTCTTCAATCGTGACTGACATAAAGCTGCTATATTGCAGAAAATCAAAGTTTTATTTCCATTTAATAAATTTAACAGATAGAAAGAGTCATGATTAATCTTCAATTAAAAAGTATAGTTAATGTGACTTGTTTTCTTTCTTTGCCCACTGGTCTGTGATCAACAGAGGTTAGGTTGCTCAACTGCTGAAGAGATAACAGGTCAATTGTTCTATCAGCTGGTTAAAGTCAGTAAGGTATATGTATACCTAAATACCTTGTAGCACTGCAGTTAACAATCTGGTATCAGAGGAGGTCTGATTCTGCTAGATGAATCAACATGATCAAATTAATTCTGTATTTCAAGTGGGTACAATGTAGGCATTGAAATATGTGAGCCTACACAGACAATAAATTTGGTTTGACTCTCAATGAGCTTTGGATATCCATACTCTCTTTGGTGCACTCATACAGTAGAGCACTGTGCATGCTGCAAGCCATGTGACTCTCACAAAGAATTCAGCAAAAGCCAATGACATGGATTCTTTGACAATGTTACAAATGTGACAATCTTCCAAATGTGAAGTAAAAATTGTTGGCCCAGACCTACATATCAATATCTATCTAAAATGCTTCTGTAATCTCATTCATAAGCAATGCAACACTACCTCTATCCACTGTCCTCGGCAGGGCAGCACAGTGGCCAGTGGCCAGCTGCATGCTGCTGGTGTGCTGCCCCAAACCTCTGGCCAGTGGTTCACCTTGATCCTTCATAGGGTCCAATCAGGCATTGGAAAGGTGTGCTTGGTATCAAAATCACTTTATTTTGCATAATTTTAACTACTTTAATGCTTATTTGCAAGTAATTCTAAGCCTAAAGTATTTAGAAGATTGAAACACTTTTAAAATTGGTAAACAATCAGCAGTAACTTGCCTGCCATGGTTGAGTGCACACACAGCCCAGTGCCTGCATGGCCAATTATTATTCCAGGTTGACCCCCTGCTACATAGGTTGCTATGGCAACAGGGTGCCCTGAAAAAGAGGGGGTGGCTCAAAAAGAGGGGGGTAGACTGGCCTGCCATGGTTGAGTGCACACACAGCCCAGTGCCTGCATGGCCAATTATTATTCCAGGTTGACCCCCTGCTACATAGGTTGCTATGGCAACAGGGTGCCCTGAAAAAGAGGGGGTGGCTCAAAAAGAGGGGGGTAGCAAAAACCCACAGGACAAAATTGACAGATGCTGAGATAAGAGGCCCAGTGAGATGTTTTGCTCCTAATGTCAAAACTGGGGGTTAAATGAAAAATCTAAAGATGTTACACCTTAGGAAAGCATGGTAAGTAATCTGTGTGTAAAGGAGAAGACTGGACATGCCCTCAGGATAGTGGGACAGAGTCTATAAATATTGGAGGTGTGTAAGAAATCTCGGACGAACTGTTGATTCACTGGACCCATCCTGTGGGTCAGTGAATAATTATCACTAAACAAAGGAAATTGGCGGCCATCTACATAGGTTGCTATGGCAACAGGGTGCCCTGAAAAAGAGGGGGTGGCTCAAAAAGAGGGGGGTAGCAAAAACCCACAGGACAAAATTGACAGATGCTGAGATAAGAGGCCCAGTGAGATGTTTTGCTCCTAATGTCAAAACTGGGGGTTAAATGAAAAATCTAAAGATGTTACACCTTAGGAAAGCATGGTAAGTAATCTGTGTGTAAAGGAGAAGACTGGACATGCCCTCAGGATAGTGGGACAGAGTCTATAAATATTGGAGGTGTGTAAGAAATCTCGGACGAACTGTTGATTCACTGGACCCATCCTGTGGGTCAGTGAATAATTATCACTAAACAAAGGAAATTGGCGGCCATCTTGTTTTATGCTAATTAGGGGGTGAAGGAGTCATATTTCAGCTTGGCAACAGTGAAATTTGAAATCTACGGAAAATTTTACATAAGAATCAATTTGTTGCCTGCTTCTACTAAAAAATGCCTTGGGGTGTTCACTTTTTTGAAAATGTGACCTGACTATAGTTGGATTAACATAGACCATGACAGCATCACTAAACAAAAACCGGGAAATATTAGTTTTACTAGTTTTGAGTGTTGTTAATATTTCATTTTACAACACTTGTCTAACATATATGGCTCTCAATCCTAAGTAGGTCACCAGAGCAGTGAGCCACAACAATGTTATTATTGCAGCAATGCAAATGTATGCACAGATACAAAATATCTGTGTGTGTGCATGATTGTGGTTTCATCGCTTTTCAGTTTCATGCCAGCATATCTGTGAGTGAAATGTTCAGCCTCAGTCGCACTAAGTAAGTAAATTGGTGATAATAGTACTTTTTGTTGCTGAAATTGGTCATCACAGTGACTGCATGGTGTCAAAATTTTTTACTCAAATTCAGATTTTTTGGTTGTATTGAGAATCATGACCAACATCGGTATGAGGAAAATATAATCTATTGGGAAATCCACAGGTTATAAATACAAAATACCTGTGGCATGTGAATTTCATTCAAATCAAATTTGATGCTCTAAAAAGACCCCCAGCACTCAATTTTCGCAGCAATTTAATAAGCTCGAGTTTCTGAGTCACTTGCCAAGCACCACTTTAGCTTCTCCTGAACTGTTGAATCAGTGTTAATATCCATATATGTAGTAGGCAGCCCAAAATCTCATGCTTATCAAAACTGCTGTGAATATCACTGTCATTCTCGGTCATGGAATATGATATCAAGAAGGTTGATTAATTAATTACAAATTGACTGATCTACCTGTGAGTAGCCTATGTATATTACACTGTGTGACTTTTACATGCTGAGCAATCAGGCCAAACTGCAGTTCATTTCCACAGCTGAGGCCACACATAATTGATCTTTAGCTTTTCGGACCCTCTCAAGGCACTTTTGCTAGGGTCGGTCGGTAGGACAAAAAAAAAAAAGGTGAAAAAAAAATTTTTTATAATGTCAAAAAAAAATTTTTTTTTTTTTTTTCAATTTTTTTTTTCCATCGGCAGGAAATCTATTGTGTTGGCGGGCCCGCGAAGCTAAAAATCAATTATGTGTGGCCTGATAATTGGAAGTACTGTTCTTCCTTTTTGTAGGTACCATCTCAGATCTGTGTTAAAAGCTCCAAATGAAGAAATACTTTTCATGGAAAGTCCCTAACTTATTGGCCATAAAGCATCAGCAAAGTGCTTTGTCATCAATTTATGTGTACTACAGTGGTGTAGCTACATGAGTTTCTGGAGGGGGCAAATAGGAAGTTGCACTTGCAGAGATACTTTCCTTATGGTAGGAGTACATTCCTGATTGACATCCAATATTAGGAGGGTGTTAATACCACAGAGGAAGTATCTGTGAGTACAATTTTAAGATCAAGTATATATTGCCCCCTCTTGAAATGGAACTAGCTACACCCCATAGCATCTAGGTCATGGTTGAGTGAGCAGCTGCTTGTATTGATGTTCATGGTTGAGTGATTGGGGACCATATCCAAAGCACACCTGGAGCATATCCCACAGAAGCTCATAGAGATTTCCTTCAGAAAATTGGTTGAATATAAGTACTGTATTATGTATATAAAGATTTGGGATGATATAATAGATGTGGCCAAACAACACTGTATGAAAATATTATATATTCAACACCTCACAACTCCTGTGATTTTCATAAGCTGCACATGAAGGTGTAATATCCAAATATACAACTCCGGATTAGTTTTTAGAAATTTCATGTTCATGACAAAGAATATAAAAGGGCTTCTCACGCCTGGTTTGCTGTCTGTGTTTGTAACACCTGTAATTAGGCATGCCTGATAATGAGGTAACTAAATGTGAAATCACAGTAAGTACATTGGAGGTATATGTAACTGCTCATGCATAACAAATCAACAGAATATTATAAAAATAAAATATGTGTTTGAAGAAATCTCATATTTCATACAAAGATTCCTACAATTTTTTTAAAAAGAATTTCTTGTTACATAATTTGAGATAGGATGAGTACAATCAGTACACACTCCCATCTCCGTCCAAAAATAGATTAAGGATGCGACCATTCAACTTTCGGGGGAAGGCTTGCATTTTCCTCAGAGGCAAATTCTTCCTTTCGCTTTACATGTTGCCCAAAAGTAAAGGCTTTATCAACAATTGAACAGTTATATATTCACTCTATCTTCGCTCATGGCCCACAGACTTATTGTCACTCATCTAAGAGAGTGACAACGCTTACTTGTGCATATATCCCTCGAACAAGCGTTCATGCGCTTGATCCGTCTGAGAAATTAATTTTTTGGGTGCCTGTCAGAGCCTCTCGCTGTCCCACAATGCATTGCGCATCACTTCCTCTTTCTCTCAGCCGGCCCAGCACATCGGACGTATGTCTGGCCGGCCGCTTTTTTCGGTTGAAATACTCATTATGGGGCATTCTTCTTGGTGTCATTACGTTGTTAAACGTTTCAGGTAAGTGTTTCTTAGTTTTCGGGTCCATTTGACGCCGGTAAGTCGTTATTTGGGCTCGATTTAGTCGCCCCTGAGTTCGTCGATGTTTTGGCGGGTCCAGTGTCATGGCGCCCGTCGAAGTTTACATCGATCTGCGCAGTGTTTTCGGGCGGATGGCGCCCTTCTGAGCGGCCCATCTCCCTCAAATCTTCACTGCTGGTGCTATTGCTGCTTATTTCTTCAATCCTACGTTCGTTTTGGGTTCCCCACTGCCCGACACGATCGTTTTCGTCCGCGATTTCGTCTGGTCCGTTGACAGCGAAATCCAAGATGGCGGCCGTTGTTTTGACAGCGCCGCGCATGACGTAGCCTGTGACGTGCTGTCCTGGTCCTGGGTTCCAAGCCCACTCTTCACCTAGCTCCCATAGCGTTCAGGTGTTTAGATTGCTGCATACATTGCGTTTTGCTGTGTCACCCTTGCCTTGCTGTGCGTCAAGTTCAGTGTTCTTGCTTGCTGCTGCTTGCCCCCTGCTTGCTGTGCAGTTTACTGTGGAATTGCCTTGCCTTTTCCCTTTGCCTTATTACTGTGTTGTAGTACTTGTACTTCAGGGACCCCAACCCCCTGTTTTCAAGTTTGCGGTTTTTTGTTGGCCTGGTCAGCTCCCTCATGTCTGACCGTCACGCCAAGGCCCAGGCCACTCTCCAGGCTGGGCGCCGCCTCAGGTCGTCTACCCGGTTGTCTCCGCCCCCCTTGCGGACTGACCCGGCTAGGCTGGACCCTCCCCCGTCTACGGTGGTCTCTGGCATTTCTGCCAAGACTGCTACCGGGGCCCCGGATTCCAGGCTTCCCCCTGGGCAGGTTGTGAGCATGCCTCACATCCGGACCTTCTGCACCCCGGAGCGGCCCTCCCGTGTGGATTTGGACCTCTTCGCCCGGGGGTCTTCGGCTTTGGACCGGGAGATTTTGGGCTCCCCTCTCCCCCCGGGGGGCAGGGGCCGCCCCGACAGCTGGACCCTTCAGCTACGGATCCCCCTCCTTCAGGGGCCCCCTCCTCCAGTGCCTCTGCCACTCTGTCTACTCAGCCTTCCTCCGCCTCGGCTGAAGTGGCTGCCCTGCAGGCGCGTCTGGCCCTGTTGGAGGCCCAGCTGGGACCTTCTGGTTCCACGCGCAGTTCACCGACTCGGCGCCGGGGCCGCACCCCGCCTTCTCCTCGTCGGTCGGTGGTATTGGGGCGGCATGCCCGCAGTCGGTCTCCCCGACATCGCAGCCGCTCCCCGCGACGACGCTCCCCACGGCGTCATTCCCCTCCTCGCCTGTCCCCTCAAGTGACCCCTCGGCGTCCTCGGGACTCGTCCCCGGAGGGCTCGCCCAACTCCCCCCGGGGAGTGTGTTTTCTCGGTTGGGGGCGCGACGTTCACGGTCCGCCTCCCCGGCTCGTCTGGATGATACCGATGATACCGCGGTTTCCTGGGCCACTCTGGTTGACCTCGGTCTGGTGTTGGCGGGTCAGGCTCCGCCGCCTTCCCCACCGCCGTCGGACCACACAGGCTTGCTGGCTGAGGCGCCGGCCCCGCCCACTCGTCTCTCGTTTCCGCCCTCCACTGGGGTCACTCGCTCCCTCGAGGCAGCCTATGCGCGGTTCTCTCATCATCATGACCTCACCCGGGTCCGGCCGGGGGAGATGCCGGGCGACGTGACGACCCAGGTTCCGGCGACCAAGTTTGGTCCCGGTTTTCGGACTAAATATCACGGGGGCGACAAGTTCCCCCTGTCGTGCTGCTCCGCCGCACCCACTCCCGAGGAGCAGTCCTTCCTCCGGTCCAATGCCGTTCCGGCGGTGCCCGTCAAGAAGGTGGGCGATCTCGAATTTCTTCTGCGGAAGAATATCCGCTCGCTGTCCTCCCTGGACTGGCTACTGAAGACCCTCCACGAGGTGTCTTCCCTTCCACATCCCGATCCGGCCGTCGTCGAGGCCCTATGGTCTCACATCCGTCGGACTTTGTCCTACTCGACGGATTTCACCGCCGGGGCGTTGATCTCGTCAGTCATCCTCCGGCGGGAGGCCTTCTTGAAGGCTTGTGATACGGTTCGGGTTCCGCGCCGTACCCACACCTGGGCCACCCTACGGCCCGTGTTCTCCACCTCGGCTGCGGCGCTCTTGGGGGATGCGGCGACGGTCTTGCGCTCTTCTGCCCGGGAAGATCGGGAGATGGCTCTTATGTCATCCCTCTCGTCTTCCCGTAAGCAATCGGGTCCCCGGGGCCGTTCTGATGGCCCGTCGTCCGCCTCCTCTGGGCATCACGGCTCTTCCGGTCCTCGTCAGTCCGCCACGAGAGGGGCTCGGTCTCACAATCAGTCGTCCCGTGGCTCTGCCCGGGGCAAGGGGCGGGGGGGGTCCTTTCGTAAGGGCTCCTCTTCTAAGTCCCACTAGCTCCTCTCGGCTTCCCCCCGGCGGTCTGTCCGCTCCCGTCGGGGGAAGATTGAACGGGTTCTTCGACGCTTGGGCCTCTCTGCGTCTTACGCCCTGGCACCTTCGCCTCCTGACGACAGGTCTCAGCTTCTCGTTCCTTCGTCCGCCCCCTCTGTCCCTGTCTCCTCGTCCCGTTCAACTGCCACTCAATTCTGCCAAGAGGACTGTCCTGCTGGCCGAGGTGGATTCTCTCCTGGCCAAGCAGGCTCTGGAGCCGGTGAGAGATGCCTCCCCAGGCTTCTACTCTCACCTCTTCACGGTTCCCAAGAAGAGTGGCGGTTTTCGGCCGGTCATCGACCTGAAGCGCCTCAACGGTTACATCCGTTGTCCGCGCTTCAAGATGGAGTCGGACCGGTCCATCCGGGACCAGCTTCGGGCGGGCGAGTGGACGACGAGTTTGGACCTGTCGGACGCCTATCTACATGTCCTTGTGGATCCGGCGTTTCGCCACTATTTGCGTCTTCACATCCGGGGGGAGTCCTTTCAGTTCCGGGCCATGTGCTTCGGTCTGAACATTGCCCCCCGGGTCTTCACCAAGCTCCTGGAACCCGTGGCCTCCCACCTACGGGCCCAGGGGGTGCTATTGCATCGGTACCTGGACGACTGGCTCTTCCGGGGCCCGTCTCCAGAGGTGGTAGCTGCCCACACCGCCTTGGCGGTGCAGCTCTTTGCCCGTTTGGGCCTCTTGGTCAATTTGGCGAAGTCGGACCTGACCCCCCGGACCAGGTTCGTCTTCTTGGGCATGGATCTGGACCTCGCTCGGTCCTGGGTTCGGCCCACCACCGAGGAGGTCACCAAGATCCGGACGCTATGCTCTGCGCTGATGCGCAGTCCGTCGGCTCCGGTTCGTCTCCTTTTGTCACTTTTGGGGCTCCTCAATCATGCCTCTCAGTTTGTGGCCTTGGGGCGCCTTCATCTTCGGCCTCTGCAGCTGTATGTCAAGGCCAAGGCCCCCAACCTCCATGCGATGATAGATGTCTCTATCCCGCTGGAGGATCCCTTCCGCTTGGCACTGCGGTTTTGGCTGGACGACCGGCGCCTCCTCGCCGGCGTCCCTCTGCACCCTCCGCCTCCCACCCTGACGCTGACGACGGACGCCAGCCTCCAGGGCTGGGGGGCCTTTATGGAGGGCCATTCGGCCTCGGGCCTGTGGTCTCCCCAGGAGGCCACTCTCCACATCAGTTTGCTGGAGTTGCGTGCCGTTCGGCTCTCCCTTCAGGCCTTACAGCCTCAGGTCCACGGCCAGTCGGTGCGTCTCCTGGCGGACAACACCACGGCCGTGGCCTACATCCGGAACCAGGGGGGGACACATTCCGTGTCTCTCTTCCGCGAGGCTTGGCTCCTGTTCCTTTGGTGCTCGGACCATCAGGTGACCCTTCGGCCTTATTATCTTCCGGGTCACCTGAACTCCTTGGCCGATCTCTTGTCTCGACAATCCCAGGTGCTTGGCACGGAGTGGACTCTTCACCGGGGGATTGTCGAGCGCCTTCTGCAACTTGTCCCGTCCCTGTCGGTCGACCTGTTTGCTACCCGCCTGAACAATCAGCTCCCCCTGTTTGTCAGTCCCTGCCCGGATCCCCTGGCCTGGCAAGTGGACGCCTTCTCGTTCGAGTGGACGGATTTCGTCGGTTTGGCCTTCCCTCCGACGAAGTTGATTCCGGAGGTCCTCCGGAAGCTCCGTCAGTCCTCCGTCCAGCTCTTCCTGGTGGCCCCTCACTGGCCCAACCAGGCTTGGTTCCCGGAGTTGTTAGATCTCCTCTTCGATCTACCTCTCCAACTTCCTCCGTGGCATCGTCTCCTCCGGCAGCCTTGCCAGGAGGTTTTTCACCAGACGCCAGCCCTCCTGGCTCTTCACGTCTGGCCTCTCTCCGGCTTCGCATCCGACAGGCAGGATTTTCTGAGCGCGTTGCGGGCTATGCGTCCGCCTCGCAACGTGACTCATCGCTACGCCTGTACCAATCTCACTGGCGTAGCTTCTCCTGTTGGTGCGAAGAGCGGGACGTCGATCCATCCTCTGCGACTGTTCAACACGTCGCAGAGTTCTTAGTCTACCTCTTTGAGGAGAGGCAATTGGCACCTAAGACCATCGCCAATTACCGCACGGCGATTGCGTCTACCTTGGGCTCAGTGGATGGAGTTCCCCTCTCCCTCCATCCCTGTCTTTCTAAGCTCCTTAAGGCCTTTACGACGTCCCGCCCCCGGGCTCGTCCCCGGGTGCCGGAGTGGGATCTGGCGCGGGTACTTCGCGTACTCCGCTCTCCTGCCTTCGAACCCCCTCGTTGGGATTCCTTGGAGGCCCGTCAGCGCACGACCTGGAAAACCGTGTTCCTGCTGGCGCTGGCCTCCTCCTGCCGTCGCAGCGAACTGCAGGCTCTGTCGCGGGACCCCCGCGATCTGGTCTTCTCTGACCGGGGCCTGTCGCTGCGGGTTGTTCCTGGCTTTCTTGCCAAGACAGCCATTCCCGGGATGGATCCGGCCCCCTTCACAATTCCGGCCTTGATCCCCTTCTCGGGTCGTGACTCAGCGGATCGTCTCCTCTGTCCGGTCCGGATGGTGCGTCTCTACCTGGGCTTCACCGGTGGTCCCTCTGCCAGGGAGCGCCTCTTCTGCAAAGTCCGGGGGGGGGGTGCTCCTACGGTGCAGACGGTGGCCAACTGGATTAAGGATACTGTCCGTTTTGCCCACCAGCACCGCCCGGACCTTCCAGTCACGGCCCATGAGGTTCGGCGGATGAGTGCCTCTTGGGCTTTTCACGGGGGCTCCCATTCCGTGGATGATATTCTTCAGGCCGGCACGTGGGCGTGCCATTCCACTTTTACTTCATTTTATCTGGCCGACGTCCGCCTCCAACCGGATGGTCGGCACAGAATGCATCCAGTAGTGGCCCGGCGTCAGCTGGCCAACTACTGATGTCCGCTCTTCCTTTGCCGGATTCTCGTCCCCTTGCGGCTCCGGGTTCCGGTTTTCTTCCTCGTCTCCCCCTCTTCTGCAGCCTTCTCAGCGCTCGGGCGGGTGGGCAGGGGCGAGCTATGCAGCAGACTTCACGGCAGTCCTGGGCAGCAGCATTTTTTGAGTTTTCGCTCTGCTTCTGGTGAGTTTGCCTTGCTTTCCTTTCAACCTTGCGGGTTCCTGGCCCCTCCGCCACTTTGTGAATCTGCACAAGTAAGCGTTGTCACTCTCTTAGATGAGTGACAATAAGTCTGTGGGCCATGAGCGAAGATAGAGTTTGGGTCCTCCCCTATCGGGATAGGACCTATCTCTATGAGCTCATGGCCCACAGACTTATTACTTGAGCTTCCCACCCACCTCCCCTCTGGTGGTATGTTGATGTGCTTCGGCCTCGTGAAAGAGGAAGTGATGCGCAATGCATTGTGGGACAGCGAGAGGCTCTGACAGGCACCCAAAAAATTAATTTCTCAGCCGGATCAAGCGCATGAACGCTTGTTCGAGGGATATATGCACAAGTAAGCGTTGTCACTCTCTTAGATGAGTGACAATAAGTCTGTGGGCCATGAGCTCATAGAGATAGGTCCTATCCCGATAGGGGAGGACCCAAACTTCTGTCTATTGCACTTGATGTCTCTATACCCATTCTCCACTATGCAACATTTTGCACTAGCAAGTGTGCAGGTGTGTATTATCTCAAAACTGCCACTGAATGTCTAAATGCTAGGCCTCCACGCCCAGCCAAGTTGTTCCATTCAAGTGCTGTCTTTGTGAGATCATTAAAACCGAAAGGTTCTAGTTCTTGCTTAACTTTCGAAAGTTACCGTTTCCCTCTATCATTTTGCTGACAAAGCTACCGTGTCCCTCTGATGAATTTTCATAAAGTCAAGACTATTAGACATCAAACTTAGGTAGCTACTTTAGCACGGACACTAAAACTTTCATTTTCATGCAAAATCCAGTCTCACAGGTTTTATTTAACGAATCTCAGCCAAATTAAATCCTTGCTTCAGACAGAAAATTTAGAGGTCGCCATTTTCGGAGACGGTAAATTTAAATACCGTACTCAGTGGTCCCAGAGTGCAAAAGGCACAACTAGACCACATAGGTTACACCTCTATCTTCAGTCATGGCCCACAGACTTATTGTCACTCATCTAAGAGAGTGACAACGCTTACTTGTGCATTATATTCTCAAACAAGCGTTTACGCTTGTCACAGCCGAGATTTTAAATTTGGCGTCACCGCCAGACCACCTAATCTCCCATAATCCCATGCGCTTAGACTTCCTCTTCTTCTCGGCTGTCCTACGCATCGGACGTGTGCTAGACAGCCGCTTGTTACAGTCGATTGGGGCATTGACAATGGGTTATTTCGGTTGTATTTCGTTTTCTAGGTTCTTAATCACGGTTCACAGAGCTGAACCGTGTTCAGGTAAGTTTATTTACCCAATTATGTCGCCTCAAGACGTCGCGTTTTAGCTGTCGAAGATGGAGGACGCTGTGATGAACGTTGACATTTGTGAGGGATTTCGAGTAATTCTAGACATAGTACATGCTCTAATTCTTGAATTCCTTGCTAGTTGGTGCCAGTGCACCCTGGTTTTTCACTAAACTAGCCTAGCCTTAACTTTTTCACTTCGTCTTGTACGAATAACGACGCATTTCCCGCTTGACGTTCGCCCCTCAACATGGCGTCCGTCCCGTGTGAGTCGTCGATGTGCGAAGTATTTCGCCATTTTTCAGGCCGTCTCCCCTCTCTCACGGTTTAATTTGTACATGGACTCCTCTGTTCATTAAAATGTACTATTCTGCTACGTTTGTGTGCATTTTCCTCCCTCTACAGCGCTGCAAACGATCGTTGATTTCCACGTGCGTCCCACTGGTGGGACACCCTGGGCTCTGCTCTGGACCTCGATGACGCCAACCCGGCAAGCCGCGCTTCCGGGCTGTGTCTTTTCATGTTCCCGGCGTCCAACTGGTCGTACCTGGCTGGGCGTCGTGCTACACCTCGATGACGTCGACTTGGTTTGTGGAGCGGACGTCTCACTGGTCGTCTCTATTGGGCACCCGCCCCTTCTTGAGGATGGACCAATGACTTTGGAGAGGTATGGTCCTCCCTGGACCATTTCTCCCTCTTCTGGCTCCCGGTTTCTGCTGTGGTGCCTCCTGGATTTGCCTCTACCGGTTCCGACTGGTGGGGGCTGCCTCTCCTGCTGCCTGCCTGCTTGGGTTAGGGTGGGACTGGCGCCCCAATGGTTGCGGATCAAACCTGACTTTTTTTTGCAAGTGAGGTTGGCATATGAGAGCATGTGTGTAAAATTTCAGCTCCTTCTATTTATATTGAGAGGTAGCACATTTCACTTGAAGTTTATAATGTAAATCCCCATCGGCAAGACCTGAAAAAACCTGCAAAAAAGCATGATTTTCCAAAAATGAGACTTAGAATCAATATTTTTCGATCATTCAAAAACTATGGGTTAGCGTTTTGGGAGGGCAGTTCATAACTGCCATAATTTGGTATTTTCCACTCTTCTTCTCTGTACAATGTAATGTCCAATATCAGCTGAATATGACGAAAATGACTCAAAAAACGCCTAAATTTCAAGATTTTAGCTCCTCATAGTGGCCAAACAATATATGTTATAGCAAAATGGACGCCTGTTCTGAAGTGCCCTCCCAAAACCCTCCAGCATAGTCTTTGAATGGTCGAAAAATATTTATTCTAAGTCTCATTTTTGGAAAATTATGCTTTTTTCAGGTTTTTTCAGGTCTCGCCAATGGGGATTTATATTATAAACTTCCAAGTGAAATGTGCTCCTCTAAATATTAATAGAATGAGCTGAAATTTCACACGCACACCCTTATATGTCAACCTCTCTTGCAAAAAAAAGTCAGGTTAGATCCGCCTAGGATTTCCAAAATGTGGGGCGCCAGTCCCACCCTAGCTTAGGTGCCCCCATACCCCTTGCTGGGCCTATTCTGGCTACCCGGTTTCTGCTGTGGTGGCTCCTGGCTTGCCTTTACCGGTTCTGGCCGATATGGGCTACCTCTCCTGCTGCCTGCCTGCCTGCTAGGGTATCCCCATACCCCTTGCTAGGCCAGGCTCCTGGGCTGCCTGCCTGCCTCTCCTGCTGCTGGCCTCTCTTGCTGTTGGCCCATCTCTGCTGTGGATGGCCGGCTTCTCCGGCTGCTTGCCTGAGTCTTTTGGCTGCTGGCCTGCCTGCTGCATGGGGTACCCCCCCCCCCCATACCCCTTGCTAGGCCGGGGTCAATGCCTGCCTGCCTCTCCGACGGCTGGCCTCTCCTACTGCTGGCCTCTCCTACTCACAGCGAGCTTGAACAAACTTTGGGGTTAAAAAAATTGACCAAGAAAACGATTAGCGCAATGATGTAGAGGAAGGTCAGATGAACATTTTGATGTATCAAACGAAAAAATCTGTTGGGAATTTTTTGAGATATTTGAGTTTTAGAGTTTTCATTTATCACACCCTATTCTTAGCATGTAATCTCCATGAAAAAGTGATCAAAACTGTCTATTTTTCCTGTTATGTAATATCTAAGATTAAAGTCATTATTCAGAAGTAAAAATATGCAGTCATTGTCTCCGCAGAAAGTATGTACCACTTCAACCAGACTGACAGGGTGTGATAAACCTATAACAGCTAACATTTCTGGCTAAAGGCCTGAGAAAATTTTTGCAATACCAGGTTGTGCTTGTTATATACTTCTGGTAAATAACTTTAGCAAATTTGGTCTCATCATCTCATTGTAACAGGCTTTGTTGAGTTTTTTGTGCATTTTATCACAAATTTTGCCACCGTGAAACAAGCATTTCATAACAATGTAAAAGGATAGACAAAATCGAGTCAATTATCAGACAGTGCATGCATATAATGTTTGTAAGTATCTGCTTCACTATAAAGTTGAATCCCCTGATATTACATGAAAAGTCTTTGCAATTTGACAAAAATACCAAAATAAGATTAAAAGCTATAGATAAACAGTAATATTCATGCTTGACATATTTTGATTACTTAAAATGGATGTTGGGAGTTTAATGTTGATGTAGGTTATCTGGCATCCAAAATCAACCAGTCATTAATTGTATAGAACAACAAAAATAGCATAAATTCAGTAAATTATGTGAAAATGTGGTTAATACAAACATGTACAACTATTGCACATTAAGACTGCAATGTCAAAGTATTTTACTCCATACTTAACTAAATGCTTCCAAACATCCTATCTTCGCATTTTCTGATGATTCACTCAACATTGGCTACACTTTACATGATTGCAAAGGACTTGTTTCACAGTGGTGAAATTTCTTAAAAAACGCATAAAAACCTCAATAATACACCATAGAGTTCAAAAGTGAGGTAGATTCTACAACAATTATTCATCAGAATGATGAAACTGAGGACAAGCTGGCAAATAAACATATTTTATAAATTTTCTGAGAAATGTTTACGGTTATAGGTTTATCACACTCTGTCAGACTTTCAGTCTGAATGAGGTGGTACGTACTTGCTATCGTGGCAATGATTGCATATTTTTACTTCTGAATAATGATTTTTATCTTAGATATTACCTTACAGGTAAAATGGGCAGATTTGTTCATTTTTAGATCGAGATTCCATGCTAACAATAGGGTGTGATAAATAAAAAGTTTAAAATTCAAATATCTCAAAAAATTCCCAACAGATTTTTTCGTTTGATACATCAAAATGTTCGCCTGATCTTCCTCTACATCACTGCGCTAATCGTTTTCTTGGTCAATTTTTTTAACCTCAAAGTTTGTTCAAGCTCGTTGTGTACTGCTAGCCTCTCCTGTTGCTGGCCTCTCGTGCTGTTTGCATGCCTCTTCTGTGTATGGCCGGCTTTTCCTGCGGATTGCCGGTTTCTCCTGCTGCTGGCCTGCGTCTCCTGGCTCCTGGCCTGCCTCTCCGGGCTGCTGGCCTGCCTGCTAGGGTATTCCCATACCCCTGTCTGGGTCAGCTCCTGGATGTCTGCTGGTGTCTGGCGCCCCTGCTTTTGGATCCTCTAGGGGGGCTTGGCCTACTCGGCTGGGCCTCTTTCTTGGCCCTGCCGGTTTCGGCTTGTGGGGGCTACTTCTCCTGTTGACGCAGCCTGCTGGGGTACTCCCATTCCCCTGGCGCTGCTTTGCTCCCTGCCTTCTTCTAGCTCCTGCTGATGGTTGGATTCTCCTATTTTTGGGCTGTCGGGCCTCCGGCTTTGCCTCTTGCCTGCCTCCTGGGCTTGCCCTGCTGGTTCCGGCTGGTGCGCGCTGCCTTCTTCACTGTTTGTCTGCATGCTGTGGTCCCTCCATCCCCCGCTATGTTGGGCTCCTGGGCTTCTCCGCAAGAATGGGCTATCGCCCCAAGCCTGGAATTCCCCCTGAGTCTAGGCTGCTAGTGCTGGATCCGGTTCTCCTGTTCACCTGGTTGCTTCCTTGATCCGTATCCGGTCCCCTATTGCGGGTTCTTCGTCCCATGGATCCTTCCTCCTGTGGATTCCCTGGCGGTGCTTCCAGGCTTTGGTCCTCTCCCTGGGTCTCTGGCCTTGGGCCGGACTCTGCCGGACCCCTGGGCCCATGGCGGCTTGGGTCCCTGGCTCTTCCCGGCCGGTCAGGTTCTTCCTTGGCCCTGGCTGTTGGCCCCGTTGGCTCCTGCTTTGGGGGCGGGCGTCCTGCTGCTCCTCCCTTCCCGCAAGGGACTTTGGTCCATTCAATGGATGCTGGCCTTCTGGTGGTGATGGGTCTAGTCTGGCTCCTTGCTTGCATCGAGGCTGTCCTCACGTCTCACTGGGGTCCTCACCTTGCTGCTCTGGCGCTGGCTTGTTGTCTGTACCCTGCCTCTGCCCTAGACTCCTCATACGGCCAGGGCCAGCTCTTGGCGGGTCACCTGGGCCTATGATGGACGGCTGTTTCAATCATCCTTCACCTCTTTGCCGTGTCCTCCCCCTGTCCTAATTAGCCTAGCAAGAGCATAAATACAGGACGTAAAGCCCCAATCATCCATCCATCATCATACGGCCAGGGTTGCCCTCTTTGGCCTTCCCTGGGCTACGCTCCCCGGGATGTTGGCGGGGCCTGGTGCCTCCTGGCTCTTGGTTTTTCCCTATCCGGGGTGGCGGGCTACGGCCCTCGCTCCTGCTCTTCAGTTTCCTGGGTCATTCTTCCTGGGGCATACACCAGGCACAATGAGGCCGTGGGGGCACCCCAAACGGCAAGAGATTGTGCCGTGGAGGGGCAACAACCAGAACTCCCCCGGCACCGGGAGGCGTGCTGCAGGGAGCTTGGGGGCCAGCCCCCGGAGGGACACCCTCCGGAGGGACACCCCCCCCCCCCCCCCCCCCGTTGGTAAGCTCAGGGCACAACCAGGCCTGAGCAAACAGGAGGCAGAAGACCAGGGCCAGCACCCGCACAGGGAACTGGACCCCTAGCTGGAGAGCGACTGTCAGCAGAGACTGCAGAGGTCAGGAGGAGAACGAAGACGGGAACTCCCCCGTAACCGCAGTCTGAGGGCAACCTCACCACCGGGTGAGGAGGAGAGCGCCCAGGGTCCTGGAGCAACGCCGCAGAGGACGGCCCGAAGGACTGGAGAAGGAACATCCACCAAGAAGGCACTGGGGGAGAATCCCAATGGCCGGCAGACCACATCCCGGAGGAGTGGCCGGAGCACCTAGGCCAGAAGTAGGACCATCCTCCTCACGAAGCAGGAGGAGGGACGGCTAAGGCAGTCAGAGCAGAGGGTGGAAGCCCGAGACTGACGCAACTGGTCCCAAAGGTTGGGACCCGGGGAAGGGCCGCAAGTAAAGCCACAACGGCAGAGGCCCATCCGCAGACATCCAGAAGGCCCAATAGGAACGGAGGAGGCCAGACCCAGGATGGCAAGGCAAGGTTGACCAAATGGGCATACCAAGGGAGCAAAGTCCAGGAGACCAGAGTGAGGCCCAGACGTCCAGATGGGATGGCCGCATAGGAAACAGGTAGGCCATCCACCATGGCAGAGAAACCGCAGGGAAGTCTGAGGAAATCCGCCAACCAAAAGGAGCTCCTGGGAAGGAGCCAGGTGTCCTCCTCCCCAAAGCCCAGAGACGGGGAGGTGGAATGTCCTTGCGGTCCACCTCGAAGTAGAGAAAGTCTAAGCGCATGGGATTATGAGAGATTAGGTGGTCTGGCGGTGGCGCCAAATTTAAACGCTTGTTTGAGAAGATAAATGGACAAGTAAGCGTTGTCACTCTCTTAGATGAGTGACAATAAGTCTGTGGGCCATGAGCTGATAGAGAAAGTTAGGATGTTTCAGGTGCCCCCAATATTTTCTGATCCAGCTTGACCTTGGTCTGGTATTGCAGTTTATACAGTAAAGGTGAGAGTAAATTTTAGTCATTCTATAAATACCTAGTACCTTTACCAGAATTCTCTAGAAGTTTATAATGTCATTCCCCATTGGCGAACATGCAAATATTACTCAAGATATTTCAAAACCAATGAAGAAATCAATATTTTTTTCTCAATCCACAGTTCCTGAGTAAGTTTTGGGAGGTTAATTCAAATCTGGTGTTATTTTTTGTATAACCCCATTTGCCAAGCTGCCAGAAGCTGTCAAATTTGTGAAAATCTGCATAAATGGCAGAATTTTAGGAAATTCAACACTACCTAGCTCATTAGGAACACCTGCTGTAAAATAGATGTGAATTGCCCTACCAAAATTACTCAGAAACTATAGATTGAGGAAAAAATATTCCTTCATTGATTTTTACAATATCTTCAGGATTTGCAGGTTCGCCAATGGGGAATTACATTAAAAACAAGTGAATTCTGGTAAAGGTAAATATTTATAGAATGCGCCAAATTTTTACATGTGACTACTATATAAACTGCAATACCAGACCAAGGTCAAGCAGGATCGGAAATATTGGGGGCACCTGAAACACCCTATTACACGTGTACCAAATTTCATCCATGTTCATGCAATAGGGGCTGAGTCCTGGCCCGGAAACTATCAATTCGCCCGCCGCCGGGACGCCCAACCGCCTGTCCAGCGGTCGGACAACTTTTGACCAAAATGATAACAATACCTTCTTCGAAGGTAAAAATTGTTGGCGCCGAAATTGGCTCACTTCGGGCGCTTCTGCTGGCCCGAAAACAATCGGGTACCACTAAAAACTTTTGAGAATTGTCCAGAACACTATAATAAACAATTTCAGATGCCTGTTAGAGCGCCAGTCATTGTCAAAGCCTAATATATCCAAGAGAAGACAAAAACTTTGCCAAATGTGAACCAAACATTTCAACGGCGGCCATGTTGGATTCGTGTATCACATGACCCTCGAGAGCCAATAAAAAACAATTGAAGACACTGAAACAAGAGAAATTCAAAATCAGAGGAGGCCTTTTTTGGCTCTTAGCAACGAATGCCATTTTGAATTTTGAAAGCCCAGACTCATATTTTTTCACAAGACATCAGCTTTCAAGCAGCCCCACAGTAGAAAAAACAGCTGAAAACTATTGAAGCTGGCGGCGTAGGGTGACTCCTCGATATTTCAGGGAGAATTTCATCCTTGAATAAATTCAAGAAAGTCATGGTTCAATTGAACCGCGCTATGTTCTGAAAAGGACGGAATAGCGTTACAGAAGAAGAAGAAGAATAAAAGAGAGCGTTGCAAGGCAATGGATCATTCTGGATCTGGACTTGGAAGGGGAAGGAGCTCTGGCCAAAGTTACAAAAATTGTCAAAAATTGAATAAAATGCATTTTGCTTGAGAAAATCTTCATTTGGGTCTATGGAACTCCCTAGAAACATTTGACTGGCAACGAAAAGGAGAATTTTTTGGGAAATTATAGAGTCTTCTCCGCTGCCTCCGTGGTATCACAGAGAGGCGTCCGTCATATCAAGGAGTGGCCTCCGCATCTGCACGGAAAGCGTCTGCCTCAGAATGGAGTCCTCTGGACACTAGGAAATATTAGCCAAGGAAAATGGAATAAATAAAGTCCCTTCTAAAAATAAAATATTGACTTCTCCGTCATATCAGTTAAACCATATCATTGAGGCATGAATATTTTCATGAGAAATTGAGATAGGGTTGGTTGGAGCAGCAGAGCCAGGGCACGTTGGACCATTTTAAACTGGATTGACTTTTTAAAGAAGTTTTCGATTAAGACCCAAATGTTAAAAAGTGGACCAACGTGCCCAGGTCTCCCCTACATCGAATGGCTCAGGCATCGCCTCAAAAATTCATTAATTAAAAGTAATATTTTATTTTATCTCATTGATTTAAATTCCACATCGGTCACATGACTTATCAATTTTTAGTAGCGTTGTTGGCTATGCCCAAAGTTGACACTTTAAAATTCTGATGGCACATAATCGCTTATTTATGATCACAATAGATAATTGGAAAGCTGACCATAATCCATCAATTAATTTATTATTTTGAATTATTGGTTGTTTTGGATTATTGTAGTTTTAATCCATGTTCATAACTTTGTAAAACCCGTATGTTAAACGAGACGACAATTCGTCACTTCTGAGGCTTTTCCGAGAAATGTACAGAAAAATATTGTTTGGGCCCTATGTTCAACTAACATTATTTTCAATAATCGATTGGCCTGCATGCCTAATCGATTATGGTTTTTCCAACAAATTCCTAGCACCAGTGTCTGTCTACCTTGTTCAAAAGCCTGTTCAGTACCAATTTTAGCTGCATGCACGTTCCAATTCCTAGCTAACAAAGTATATGTTTTTGCAGATTGTCGGACGAGGAGCCTTTGGTGTGGTGAAGAGAGCTAAATGGAGAAATGCTGATGTGGCTGTAAAAGCCATTGAGACTGAATCGGAGAAGAAAGCATTCATAACTGAACTCAAGCAACTGTCTCGTGTGAATCATCCGAATATTATCAAGCTCTATGGCGCCTGCACAAACTCTCCGGTAAACCTTTTTAATGCGGTTGTGCATGGGCAGCTGCATCATACAAGGGCCCAGTCATTAGAGAAATAGGGTTTGTGGATTGGAGGGAGCACTGCGATCTTGTTTTTGAAAGTCAGACTGTCAGTCATAGTTCTGGAATACATGTGTCTCGTGTGAAGTTGTAAGCAAAAGATTTACAAACCCCAGGGCAAAATGTAAACAACCAATTTTTAAGTGATGTGTGTAACACTGTGTAGAGTGTAGACTGTAGAGTAAATGAGGGAGTGGAAGTTTTGGCAGGAAATTCAAAATTTGAGGAGAAAATTTGAAATTACTCTTTGATTGTAAGTTATCTCCTAATAGTCATAACTTATATTTTTATGTCAATAAAAACATATATATATATATATATATTGAGCATAGCTAGAGATACAGGCTTGTCAGTGTAGCTTACTTTTAATGACCTGAAACCATTTTAAATGCTTGCTAAATGATTTTCTTGAGTGTTTTATTTCTACGCAAATATGCTTACCTGGATCTATGTCATGGTGACATTTGGACGTGTATTGGTCAATTTGCTGACCTGGAAATTTGCCATCATAATACTTGGTCACAAGAGATGAGATTTTGTTTTGTAAATCTCTAAATATTTCAGTCAGATATAGGGATGCATGAATTGATGCATAGATGAATATTGACATACTAGCATTTCTGAATCTGATCTGAAAAAAATACTAGCATTTCCCCATGATAAATGGCAGTCAGAGAGGTGTGTGGTGTTGACGAAGCATATGAGATTTTAGCTTTCAAATACAACCCTCAGAAGTGGGTGAAAGCCTGATTGAAAGGTGTTCTAAATGTAGGAGTTAGAGTGGGGGAGGGGCTGAGGTGCTCACAACGGATTAATGCACAATTGATTTTAATAGACTTTGCAACAGGTTTGTTTTGAGGTTGCACATCAGTGTACAGTTGCGGACGAAAATATTCATACAGCTGAGTATTCTGCACATACCTAGTATTTACTCTTGATCCAGGGGTGCGAGGAGAAAAATTTCACTTTTAAGTCATTGCCCTAATCAATTGTCATTGTCAAGCACTGCAAACCTAAGCATATCTCTGTTTTCAAACTCAGGGGGCATACAAACGTATAATTTCAACATGACAAAAGTATTCATACAGCTCGAACACGTTGGGTATAAAGTGCATCAAAAGATTGAATTTCTATTCCAAATCATTTGTAACTTTCTGTGGCTTCTTTGGATAACCTCATTAGAAGTCCTGAGTGCTTTTTTGGGTGTTTTTATCTGCGTTGGTTGACCCACACCACCCTATAGCACTGGTATCATTTTACCATTAAATGTATATGACATTTCTCAAAAGATGGCACTAAGTCTGTAAAGAATAACCTCATTATTTCAAATGGTCCATCATAGCTTTCTTTATGCTATAGGCTGTGCCTGATGTAAACTACAAGAAGATGCATTTGGTTTTACAAGATTTAGACATGGGTAACAAATGTCTAGCGAAGTCTTGAAAGTTTTGCCCATTGAAATAGCATTGGGTCTTGGACAATTTTTATCCTAGGTCTTTTGCATCATGTGCAAATCATCACCTGCATGCCACAAGTAAATTTTAGTCCAAATGAGAGTTTGCACTAATGATTAAGGCAAGCAATGAAAGCAAGTTTTACTGTGTGTGAGCATTAAGCTTGGCTCAGCGAGCATCGTTGCAGAAGTTTCATATACATTTAATGGTAAAATGATACCAGCGCTATAGGGTGGTATGGGTCAACCAAAACAGATAAAAACACCCAAAAAAGCACTCAGGACTTCTAATGAGGTTATCCAAAGAAGCCACAGAAAGTTACAAATGATTTGGAATAGAAATTCAATCTTTTGATGCACTTAATACCCAGCTTGTTCGAGCTGTATGAATACTTTTGTCATGTTGAAATTTTACGTTTGTATGCCCCCTGAGCTTGAAAACAGAGATATGCTTAAGTTTGCAGTGCTTGACAATGACAATTGATTAGGGCAATGACTTAAAAGTGAAATTTTTTTCCTCGCACCCCTGAATCAAGAGTAAATACCAGGTATGTGCAGAATACTCAGCTGTATGAATATTTTCGTCCGCAACTGTATGAACTTTGAGACATTTTATTAAATGCAAGGATTCTGTATTTATTAGACACCGATTTGGAGGCAAAGAATTGTCTAACTGGCTTAGACATCATACGCTTCTTCTATGGTATATTTTACCATATAATTCTTGCAAAATAAACAGTAATGTGATTTAGTAGATGAATTTACCTTCAGAAGATCCATTAGATTGTGTAGCCATAATTTTCGGAGACATCTCGTCGTCTTCATCAATGGAAAACCCCTTGTGCTACATTGTAAAAAAAATGTTTAGGTTTACTTGTGTGTTTCCCTTTTCCTATTTTATTCAAGTAATGCTTGTTTTCTTTTATAGGTATGCCTGGTTATGGAGTATGCTGAGGGTGGATCCTTGTATAATGGTATGTTCACTTTTCTGCTAACATGAAACAATAAATACCTAGGTCTTAGTTATGTTTTGATTTCACTGCATATTAGTGAAGCAAAATTCTTAGTGCGCTATTTGTACAGTCACAGAAAAAAGATTTCAAATTCCCTAGTGGCAATTATAAAGATTTGGCCACTCATTACTGATAACTGATTCACAGTGCTCCGATATATATACATGTATATATGAACATTGAGGTTTAAAAAATTTAAACGAAAACGGGATTATACAGTATACCACCTGAAATTAGATGAACTAGCCTCGGCAAAACAAAACAAATCTGTCTGGAATTTTTTGAAAAAATCAAGTTAAAAAAAATTTAGTTTATCGCGCCACTAGAAATTTTAGAATACGTGTACAATGGCTAAGATAATAATCATTAAGCAATCTTAGGCCTAAAATGAGATTAAACATTTGATTTCTGAAGCTCTCTAATGTATTTAAGCAAGTTACAAAGTTCTTACAACAATGAATTGAAACTATTCACGAACTTCATCATTCAAACAAATTGTTAAATCACACACTGTAAAAATGTAAAAAGGTTGGACTCTCAGAAGTCCCACTTCTGCTTTTTTTGTTCTTTGATTAATTATCCTTAACCTCGATATTGGATGGTTTTAAAATGTGGCTTCAAAAGTTTAAAAAAAAGAAACATGTATAAAATGTGTGTGTGTGTAGGCAGACAAAAAGTGGAAAGTAGTTAACTCACTTGTAGCTATGAACCTTTCCTACACCAATTTTACATTCACAACTTGCCATACTCAGTTTGAGAATAGTATCTCGACTATCTCGTTGCTTCAATGTTCATATAGCTGTCATAAATTAACTGCGTGCTCTTTTGCCAAATCTGAATGACTGACAGGAAAGTAGGCCTACGACCCTACGTCTATTTGCACATAGTAGAATTTTATTGCAATAATTCAGTTTGGTCTGTGGGCCTATGGTTGTGCCTGAAAGACACTGTATGGCAATCAAATCTTCTAAATTCCATCTGGTTAAAGTGAATTAATTAACTGGTTAGTTGAATTGGTTGTACCTAAATTTAATTACTGTGTATGAAATGTTAATAGATAATTGCACTTTGCTTTTTCAATTTAATTTTTGAGGTATTTTTCTCTTTCTACACAATCAAGGAGAAGGGAACAGTCATGCCATCTTATCAGCTGCTATAATAGCTAGCATGAGAAAGCAACAGTTTTATCGATTACCATTTGATTTGAAGCTTTTGATAAATTGATTGTGAAAGGCTAAAAGCCCTAATAGGCCTAAATATAGAGCTCTAGACTAACAAGATGAAGCAGGTTTGTAATCTTGGTAGGCTTATTTCACTTATGTTTTCCTGATTGTGTCATTTCAGTGTTACACGGGGAGAGCATAGAGAATCTTCCCAGTTACACAGCGGCTCATGCAATGAGTTGGGCCCTCCAGTGTGCCAGGGGGGTATCTTATCTACATGGAATGAAGCCAAAGCCGCTTGTTCACAGGGATCTAAAACCCCCAAAGTAAGTGTCTGATATTCATGTTTGACTTTGAAGGTTTGCATGTGCAGGGAATTCAAAACTGGTATACACTGTATAAATTATATTCTGAAGGGTGATCTATTTTTTGGTTGAAACTTATATCAGGTTTTGATATTTGCCCCTCCTTGAGGTTGTTGTCCTTTTCCCAACAGCTTTACCTGCTTTAAGGTAATGTTGTTTAAGGGCTATTCCATTTAAAAACCTGGGGGGGGGGTGGTCAGGTTACATTTTTGACCCCCCCCATGCATCTAAAGTGAATTAAGTTCGACCCCTCCATGCGTCAACTTCGATATTTTTGGAGACCCTACATGCATTAAATGCGAATTTTTTACCCACCCTACATGCATCAAATCCGAATTTTTTTTGGCCCCCCCCCCCACGACAAACATTTTTTGACCCCCTCCCCCCCAAAAAAAATCTCAACCCTACATACATCTGAATTTTTTTAATTTTTAGACCGAAAAAAAAACTCAAATTTTTTAAAGAATCTCCATCAATGTGTTGAATATGTCTTTGGCTGCGCTATACATCAACTTCAGATCCTAGCCTATCTCGGATGGATGGATGGATGATTGGGGCTTCATGTCCTGTACTTTTGCACTTGGTAGGCTAATATTTAGCAGGGGAAGGACAGGGCAATGAGGATTTGCATATTAAAGTTGGGTCTTTGCCTATCTCGGACAATGGTCTTTGGAAAACTTGCTTCATATTTAACTAAGAGTCCTTTGTCTAGGCCTGACAGCTAGATATTCTCTTAACTCGGACAGAATAGTGCAGTCTATTTCCCTCTGACTTCAGCAAGGTTTACTGTTCTCCGTGATATGACGGGAGGTGAAGCGACACTATCCAAAATTCTAGAATTTATTCCTTATTTTCCAAAAGGCTCTCTGTGATATGATGGAGGCGGAGGCAGTTCTCCGTGATATGATGGAGGAGAAAGTAAAATCCTCCTAAATTCTTGAAATTAATATTTATTTTAAGAAGGGACTTAGTTCTTCCATTTTTCTTGGCCTATATTTTGTAGTGTCTTTATGACTCCATACTGAGGCAGACACTTCTTTGTGCGGAGGCCTCTCCGTGATAGGACG
The DNA here is from genome assembly GCA_026936325.1 of Platynereis dumerilii. Lineage (NCBI taxonomy): Eukaryota > Metazoa > Annelida > Polychaeta > Phyllodocida > Nereididae > Platynereis > Platynereis dumerilii. Next base: position 129,489,951 of record JAPTHN010000001.1, read on the forward strand.
GAAGGCTCTCCCTGATATGACGGAGGCCTCTCTGTGATATGACAGAGGCAGCAGGGAAAACTCTTAAATTTCACAAGATAGTTAAAATTTCCCCATTTTGTTTCCAGTCAAATTATTCCAGGGAGCTCCATTGATCCAATAGATGACTTTCTCAAGAAAAGTCATTTTATTCAATTTTTGGCAATTTCTGTATTAGTGTAACTTGTCTTGAGGCAGAGCTCCTTCTCTTTCGAGTCCAGGTCATAAGATCACATGTGAAACATCAATTACATAATATGTATTGCCTCCTAAGATCCGGCACAAGTTCAATAGCTGAACCCACCAGAACTGTCAGATATTATAATTATATACTACCAGGAAATACCTATGAAGAATGGAAGAAAGGAACGAAGAATAATATGAGTTGTCAGATTTATATTCAGCAGAAAGGACCCACTGCATTGCTGAATGTATGCAGAAGCCCTTGCATGTGTCATGCTCTGGTATAGGAATAAAGAGGTTTGAAAGTGGCAGCATCTGATGAAGACATGACAGGGAATCAGTGTTTAACACCAGGGTAGAGCAGGAGATCGACAGGGATGACAAAAACCTTAGACAAAATTTCATAAGAAATTTTTTCTAAGATCCTGCTGGAACTTCAGCGAAATCTTTTGTGCAATGAAATAGAATTTTTTTCGCAATGTTGGTTGTTTCAAATTACTAAAAAAACAATGGTATTTTCAAAATTTCTTTTAGCCAGATTTGGATTCAATTTATCATTTTGCTGACTGGCTAATGGCCAGCTAAAGCCTAGTCAGCCTAAAACATGGCTTAGTTATTTTCCCAGTAGACTTAAAGTCTGGTAAAATTAAAGGTATAGGAGTTAACCACTTTAGGATAACATGTTAAGCGTTGATACAATCTGGCACACAGCTGGTGGCGTAGATTTTTCATTTTTGTAGGGGAGATGATTTCGGGGATCGCAAACTTCGCGCCTGGCCCAACGGGCCGAAAGTCGCGCAGTTGTAGATTTCGAGGGCCACTCTAGGGCCCAAAAGCCAAAATATTACAGATCATAGAAGGCTAGTTCTGAGACTTTTTTTTTTCCACACAACATGCAACTGGCATGGAAAACTAAATATGACAGATAATTGTCAACACCAAGTAGGCCCTAATAATTTGAAATTCTAGGGGCGGGGGGGATAATCATATGATCACCCTTCCCCCCCCCCCAGGTTCATCCTAGGGGGGCTAGGGGGGAGGGATGCATCCCCATCCCCCCACCCCCCAGGATCTACACCGCCCCCTTGAGTGGTTGGGCCCGTGGCAGCTGCCACTCTGCCACATGCTATGCTATGCTATGCTATGCTATGCTATGCTATGCTATGCTATGCTATGCTTTGCTATGCTTTGCTATGCTATGCTTTGCTATGCTGGTGGTGTTCTCCAATAATTCACGGCAAATTAGTTCCCCAAATTTCCGTCAGGGGGACGTTTGTAGCTGTGCTAGTTTGCTGGTGCCATCTGGCGGGAATTTGCATAATCACGTCTTGCGATCATGAAAGATGGCAAAAACATGGACACGAAGGTGCACAATTCGTCTGAAATGATGGTTTATTTAATTTCTTGTAGCATGTATGTAGCAATTATTTATTAATTAGGTGTAGGAGGGGGTCAGAGGCCCCCCTACATGCATCTAAATCGAATTTTTCGGGTCCCCTACGTACATCTAAATCGATTTCTTTGGCATCCCTCCATACATCCAAAGTGAATTTTCGCCGACCCCCCCATCCATCTTACGAAAAAAAAATCAACCCGACCACCCCCCCCCCAGAGTTTTAAATGGAATAGCCCTAAGTCGGACACTTAGAAGGTGACACCTTGAGTCGGACACTTTTTGTTGGGCTCAATTGGCTATCTGAGAGCATGTGTAGGGGAGACCGGGGCACGTTGGACCGCTTTTTAAGCATCAGCTACTTCAGTAGCAGATCGCTTATTACAATCGTCCGTTTCCATGCCGGCAGGCAGTTTTTCCTATCACCGATGATTTCTCTGTCAATCTACCCAGTAAACCAACCAAACTCCTCCCGAGTCTTTATTAGCACCTGACCACAAGACAGGGTTATATTTCGGACATACCGAGTGCCTATTTCTTCTGATTCAAGCCATTTTATTTCTCTTTCCATCCTGCACAACCTTCCACGTCCGCCATTCTTTCTAATCTGGACGTCGGCTAACTCCGGCATCTGACGAAAACACCCAAAGTATCAAATGCTCTTTTTTTGCGGTTCTCATTTGCTGATTTTAAATATTTCTTCATTGAAACAGTCACTTTACACCTACTGCGAGTCATTTGCACTCCTGTTTTCATAATTTGCAGTCATTTATTGAAAAAATAAATAAAAAATTTAGTCAGCCAATCAGGTCACGGCATTTCATGGAATTCCAATATGGAGGACGAGAGGAACAACAACTTGGTTTTGCAGAAAAATTTTGGCTGGATTGATAATATATGGCGGTATGCGTGACTGTCAGGTATTTAAACTTATGAAGTTAGGCGTAATTGGCATTGTACTGTGGAAAAATATTATTTCAAAGCAATTTTGGGTCTATTCAGCCTTGATTTATCATTGTTCTATAATATCGCTCACGCAAAAGATCGCGGTCGCGGTCAAGAAAAGCTGTTGGGGTCAGTCAATGCATTACTAAGTCAAGTCATTATCTGGACGCCACTGGCATCCAGATACTGTTTCACAACGCGCTACTTCCTGTCTTTTCTCGTGTTTTTCAGTTTCCTGTTGGCTGAACATTACACATAGTGATGTGCACAGTAAACTCATCAAACTTACTTTATGTTGCACTCACGTGATCCCTGCGACTCAGACTGATGTAGCAAACAGATAGTGAATAGATCTAGAGATAACGCCTGGTGAATTGGTCCTTAACACCGAGAATAGCTGGAAATCTATGTTGCAATCATGCAAAATTGAAGGGATTCTAAATAAAACACCATACTAGAATTATAACTGATGTACTGTCCCTATGGCACAGCAGGTAGGGGGGACCAGTCTGCCAGAACTAGAGATGCTTCAGCGCGCACCTGTCGTCACCACGTTATGGTAGCCACCTAGCATGCAAAATGCGCACTAGTGCTATTGGTTGAGAGAGCAATATAGATTTGCAGGTGTTCAAAAACTGCATCATTAGATTGAAACTAGCATACATGCAGGTCTAAAGTATAGCTTGTCTGGAATGAATTCTGAGCTATATATAAGGAGGGCACATATATATATACTCTAAATATCATTATTTATAACCCGGGCTTTTACAACGGGTAATTCTAGTATATATATATGGTAAAAACAAAATCTGTCAACAGTTTGATGTCTCATGTTGAGTTTGACTTATATATCACAGGGCTTACAATCATTCTACACAAACCCCCGTTCCCAAAGCCTACATTTATAACTATTATATATATATAGGGGACTGGTGGGTTTCAGAATGATTGGTGGCTTGTGTTATAGATCCATGGAAAAATAAAATAATTGTATTTAGTCTTAATTTGGATATAGGCCTACAATATCTATATCACACAGTGTCAGGTAACAGATGTAGTGCACTGATCTGAGTTTTTCCCAGCAGGTTGTAGTATATAATAAAATTGGATGCTTAATTTCTGGAAGCTATTACATATATTAGAAATATATTGAATGAGATATTCATCTTCTACACGATTACAGAATTCTAAAATAATTTTTATCTACCTTAGCTTAAGATGTCCAAAGCCATGATGAGCTGTTGGTGTGTATCTCCTCTGTCAGCATAACACAAAAATGTCAAGTTGATCAACACATAACTCCATCACCCATGGAAACTTATTCTGTGCTGGCCAAATTGAACAAGAATCAATCAAAAAACTTCCATGCATCGCTGTTTAGCAATACATTTATTTCTGTCTCTTAAGGCCCATTGGGCATTATGCCCTAATAAGTTCTGACTACTGCTATTATAATTCAGCCTACCAGACTACCAGACCAAGATAATGTTACAATGTTCAGGTCAATTATCAGCGTCCAGATATGCAAATTGCAATTTGCCTTCTAGTTGACAATTCAAGCCGTCAGTAATGTGTTAAGTTAGCCGCCGCCGAATTTTGTACCCTAACATATTTGGTACCGTTGGATTTTCCTTGAAAAGACGATTCTAATGGTGTCAAAATTGTCAATATTGGATGAATCCGACCCAAACCACACATGTTCAGTGATTTTGGTTGCATTTTAAGACATAATATTTTGATATATATATGGGTTTCACCAGCTAGGCCCTTCCAGGAAATAAGCATGATTAAATAAAATTATAAATTCCACATATTTACAATGTTCATTCATTATTTTAGTTTGCCAAGCTGACTTAGTCAGCCAACTTCATAGACATAGTTAGTCAAGTAGTCAGTCAAGTCATGGAGCATCAAGTCATTCATCCAAGCATGACTTGACTGGCTCCGGGGTCTAGTCGCAGTAAAAACTGCATAAATTCTATCAAAACTCAATCAATGCAGCTGAATGACCACAGTTATACAGCTATTAGGTGTGTATAAATGGCAGACCCCATTTTTGAAAGCTCAGGTGAATATCTGTTTTCTGATGAGTGCATATAATTGAAATTCCTGAGTCTCCTGCCACAATGGATAGCGATACTCAGGACTATCATTTAATTAACATATCAGATCATTTACATTTTAAGCTATGTTTATTTCTACAGCTGATGCTTTACATGCTTTGCATGGTATTTTTAAGCATCAGCTACTACTAGCTGATCGCTTCTTACAATCGTCGTTTTCGTCGCAGGCAGGCTGTTACCACACAACATCCATGATTTCTCTATTAATCTGACGAGTGAACCAACCAAATTACTCCTGGACCTTTATTAGCACCTAACCACGAGACAGTATTATATTCCGGACATACGAGCGCATATATCCTCTTATTCAAGCCATTTTATTTCTCTCCCCATCCCGCACAACCTTCTCCGTCCACCATTTTTTCTTGACTGGAAGCGGGTGACGTCGGCCAACTTCGGCGTCTGACGAAAACACCCAAAGTATTAAATGCTCTTTTTTTCGGGTTCTCATTTGCCGATTTTAAATATTTCTTCATTTGCACACTAACTTGACACCTACTACGAGCCATTTGCACTCCTGTTTTCATAATTTGCAGTCATTTATTGAAAAAAAAAATTAAAAATTGGTCAGCCAATCAGGTCACAGCATTTCGCTGGATTCCAATATGGAGGACAAGAGGAACAACACTTTGTGTTTGCCGACAGATTTCAGCTGGAATGATCATATATATGGCCTTACACATGACTGTCAGGTATTTAAACTTATGAAGTTAGGTGTAATTGGCATTGTACTGTACCGTCTGACCGACTGCCTTGTCAAAACAGCAAAATAAGGCTGACAACCCGATTATCGCTCGTTATGAACGAGCGTCAATTGCGTGTCAATGCAGCAGTTGACAGTTGATATCTTCAATTTAATCAATTAGAGAAATATCCAATCATGCAAATTGCGATTCTGGAGGTTCCTAAGCTTTGTTTTACCCCCAGTTTCCTAAATTGCCATTGAGGAACAATAAATAGGGTGATGCTGACAGGTGTCAAAGCTGATTGCACTTCACAATGTAACTTGATAATAGACCTTCCCCAGCCATTAACTGATTAGAATTGTCTGATTGAGGGATTGAAATCAATTGATAAATAAATAACCAGGTTACACAGAATGAAATTCAAATTCCTGCAGAATCCTGCCACAACAGTAGTTTTGCCTCCTATCATTTTATCTTTCACATTTCAAGCAATATTTATTTCTGCAGCTGATGCTTTATATGCTATGCGTGGTATTTTTTATTTTTTGGCTATCAATCAAAAACTTCTCTAAATATTTGAAAAATCTTTTTACGGACTGGCTTCTGAACATCTACACTACCCTTATGCCAGACCAAGTTGATCTACCTTCTATAGTTGTGGAGAAAAATGAGTTTGAAAAAATTTTTTTTTGTGGTCCAACGTGCCCCGGACCCGGAGCATGTTGGACCGCCATGTGGGGCACGTTGGACCACGGAATAAAAGTCTTTGAAAATAGAAGAAAGTGAGCAAACACCACAATTTATTCTCACAGATCACAACACACACTTGTGTGTCATTGCAGAATGATTATATTGGAATATTTACCAGATAATTTTAATAAGTCTTGTTTCTGCTAAAAAGGCTGGCAGATTAGCCAACTGAATTGATTTTACCCTCATATTGTACATAAATGACTTAGGTGCTCTATTAATGTTAAAAATTACACTGCTGGCATTTTGCCGATAATTATCGCCCATGCTATGCTATGCATAGGGCGATTATGCTTTAGTGCTGAAATCTACTGAAGGGGTGAAACAACCAATGCTGTGGCCTCAACCAGCCCACTCTGGAAGTTCTTATCATATGCATAACACATTGATACCATTGTAGATGTGCACAACGGTTGGTATTTTCAGTTTAATTCAATATTAGAAAATTTACTATTATCAGTTTTAGAGGCTATCAAGGTCCAGAAAGCCTGCATTGTGGTGGCCATTTTCCCTTCCACAGGGTGAGTTTTAGTACACAGAATGGCCACTGCAAGCAGCAACTCATTCACATACATTACACAAGAGGGCAGCACCTGCAAGTCCTTTGCCAGTTCCTCCCTTTGCACCACATTCTATTTCTGGGAAACTCAGCAATTCCTGCATCTCAGTATAGTTCATGCATCTTTCCAACTAATTATACAGGTAGCACGGGCTTATATTGTATCTATTTCATATTATTCTATTCTCTTCCCTCCAATCTAAGGGCAACTTACTATATATTATATAAATCTGTTTTATATTTATGTAAATAAAATACTGGTTATAATATACACTCATGTAAACAAAAGATAGACATATAGATAGATAGATAGATAGATAGATAGATAGATAGATAGATAGATAGATGCATGGATAGACGGATTGGCAGGCAGATAGGATAGATGGATGGGATATACAGTAGGATAGGATAGATGGATAGTATTAACGGATAGGATAAACAGACAGGATAGATAGATAGATAGATGGAGGAATGGATTGACAGATGGATTGATGGATATATGGGTTGACAGACGGACAGGATAGACGGATGGGATAAACAGATAGGATAAACGGATAGGATAAACAGATGGGATAAACAGGTAGGATAAATGGGATAAACGGATTGGATATACGGATGGGATAAACGGATAGGATAAACGGATGGGATAAACGGATAGGATAAACGGATAGGATAAACGGATAGGATAAATAGAAACTTAGATAGATAGATGAATGAATGGATTGACGGATGGATTGAATGATAGATAGACGGATGGATAGACAGATTGACAGACAGATAGGATAGATGGATAGGATAGATGGGGATAAACAGATAGGGTAGATGGATAGTATAAACGGAGAGGATAAACAGACAGGATAGATAGATAGATAGATGGAGGAATGGATTGACGGATGGCTTAATGGATAGATGGGTTGACAGACGGATAGGATAGACGGATAGGATAAACGGATAGGATAAACAGATAGGATAAACAGATAGGATAAACAGGTAGGATAAACAGGTAGGATAAACAGGTAGGATAAACAGGTAGGATAAACGGGATAAACAGGTAGGATACACGGATAGGATAAACGGATAGGATAAACGGATAGGATAAATGGGATAAATGGGATAACGGATAGGATAAACGGGTAGGATAAACGGATATGTTAAACGGATAGGATAAACGGATAGGATAACAGATAGGATAAACGGATAGGATAAACAGATAGGATAAACAGATAGGATAAACAGGATAAATGGGATGAACCAATGCTTATGGGGTACTGGATAAACGGGTCGGATAAACGGATAGGATAACGGATAGGATTAATGGATAGGATAAACGGGATAAACAGGATAACGGATAGGATAAACCGATAGGATAAACGGATGGGATAAATGGATAGGATAAACGGATGGGATAAACGGATAGGACAAACGGATAATATGAATGGATAGGATAAACAGATAGGATAAACGGATAGGATATATGGGTAGGATAAACAGATAGGATAAACGGGATAAATTGGATAAACGGGATAACGGCTAGGATAAATGGATATGTTAAACGGATAGGGTCAATGGATAGGGTAATGGATAGGATAAATGGATAGGATAAACGGATAGGATAAACGGATAGGATAAACTGATAGGATAAACTGATAGGATAAACAGATAGGATAAACAAATAGGATAAATACATTAGATAAACAGGATAAATGGGATGAACCAGTGCTTATGGGGTACTGGATAAACGGATAGGATAAACGGATAGGATAAACAGATAGGATAAATAGATAGGATAAATGGATAGGATAAACGGGATAAACAGGATAACGGGTAGGATACACGGATAGGATAAACGGATAGGATAAACAGATATGATAAATGGAGAGGATAAATGGATAGGATAAACGAACGGGATAAACTGGCTAACGGATAGGATAAACATAGGATAAAACATGCAGGGCATGGGCGATGCTGTGCCATTATATGTGCTTGTTTTTTGTCAGTCAATCCAGTTCATAATGGTCCAACGTGGTTATTTATTTATCATGCTGGTCCAACCTGCCCCGTCCCAACCTCTTATGAGAATGTGCATGTCTCGCTGACAAGGTTGAATGTGAACTTGGGAGACTTATATAAAACTTTACTCAAGTGGAGATAGTTTCAGTTTATGAGACTTGTCTGACTAGATCCCCCATATTTTAAGAAGGGTTACCTGGCCATCAAGACTTGAAAATATCACTTTTTATGCCGAAAAGCAGGAAACCTGAAATAGAACTCACACTTTTCCTTCAATGCTCGTGAAATTTTTTGGCTAAAAGGCATACCACTAAAGGTCTCTTCACCAGGGATCTGGATAATTGTGCATGTTTTATAAAAAAAATATTGGCAATGGTCCAACGTGCCCCGAGGTCCAACGTGCCCAGGTCTCCCCTACCTATATATTTGGTACCAATGTAGGGGAGAGCGGGGCACCATGAGCCACGGGGCACCATGAACCACGGCCCCTACAAAAAAAACGGCGAGATAGAACTGCTTGATAGGAAGACCATATATTCCTTTATTAGTGTAGAACTGGCTAGGGTAGCAATCACAATCTTTCTTTTCAATGTAGGACCAAGAATTGAAAAAATACTTTTGACCAGTGAATTTGAGCGCAAAGTAAACATATTGGACGGTGGAACTTTTACTTCTGGTACCTTAACTATTTCCGGCATTGTCATAAAACTTAGTCTTCTTAGAGAAGGTAAGGCATGTGCTAGGATGATGTCATAACATTGATAATATGATAAACTGGAAAATGGTGATATGCACTAATAAATGAAATTTAAAAATGGGGCACCATGAGCCACTTAGAGATAGGGCACCATGAGCCATTTTCTATAAAGTTTTAATGTACAATTAAAGCTGAATTGTATTTTGTAACAACAACTCTACTGAACTGTATGTCCAGAACTATAGTGCAAGACATCAGCAGCTGTTTAGGACACATTTGTGCTATTTCATAGAAAAATATGTAAAATCCATCTGATCCATATTGCGGTGTATGCCAAGGGAAAATTTAAAGTAAAGCATCTGGTTTATGAGGTATCAGTTCTTTACAGTTGAATAAGAAGGATAATACATGTATGTAAACAGCCGTCCATGCCATGGCTCATAGTGCCCCAGGGTCGGGGCAAGATGAGCCGCTAAACTACATTTTTTAAAGACAATGTTTTGACTATTTAAGAATTAAGAATATAATGTAACAACATTGGATATTGTAGCCAAGAGGTCTTGCTATGATTATATAGAGCAACCAGCTATTCACCATTGAAACTTTAGGCTCAGGAGCTTAATTTCGGAAAAGCGGCTCATGGTGTCCCGCTCTCCCCTATAAAAGTCTTCCTTTATCTACTCAAAAAGTATCAACATGATATTAGAAACTTAAGTGTGTTTTTCATGGCTATAAAGATGGGGTAAAAAGTGCATTTTTCTGAAAATGTTGTGTCAGAAATTTGTGAATTTTAGTTGAATATTGGCCTGTTTCAATTATCTGTAGCTGGCCTATGATATTGAACTGACTTCAGTTTCTTTGTCATTCAGTTAGGAGTAAGATCAACTTATTATGTGCTGTAATATGGGGTTTTTTAAGTGAAAGGAAGACACTAAAGCACCTGTGTCTTTGATGTCATGTTTTTAGAACACAACTGTCCGACTCAAAGATACCCTATGCCATTTCTTATTTTAGAAATTTTGCCATTAATTTGGTTCTTGTGCTGTGCAAATTGTCAATTTCTGTTAGATTTAGTAAAAACGTTTAATTTGAGGCCCTGTTTGACCATCAATAACCCTCAGGCCAAGCAAGTTATCCCTCTTTTAAAATGTACAGAATATAAGTGTCCGACTCAAAGAACTTTACCCTATAGGTCAATCCATATAGCTTTGAAATTAGTACCTACACGGCCTTGTTTTATTATTTTAAGCGAACAAAAACCCTATAAGAGCAAATTGAGTTCCAGGAGTGGGAGTCGACCCCACGACCTCACAGTCAGACTGGTAGCACAAGCAAGTGCCTTGCACCATTAGGTCATTAAGCTACGGTGCTGATGGCTTGTTTACTGCAGTGCTGATGACCTTTGTGTCTTTTTCGGAAAGATTGCACTAGTAACTCATGTGACACAGGTAATGAGGATTTGTTTCTGAACGCGCCAAACTGTACCTTCCCGGGAGGTGCCAATGTCAAGTCTCGAGTGTTATGTTTCCAGCTAGGGTCACAAGAGTTTGCACAACATGCAAACTGGTTTCTGCTTCCTCTTCTTGTTCCGGGCTACCCTCGTGCATGTTCGGAAACAAACACGAGTCACCCGAGTTGCCCGTGTTACTCATGTAAGTCTTTCCGAAAAGGCCCCTTTACTGTTTTGATCAATAATGATGTCAAATCTTTCCACATGGGTTAGCAACACTCCTGCTGTGCATTTTACTCTTTCACAAAATAACGCAATTCTCTTCATATCAGCAGAGCAATTCTGTTGTGACAAGACCAGATTACAATACACTGTTCCAGTAAGTGTTATTAGAGTGACTGAATTGCAGAGTAGCCTAGTATAATTTGACACCTTCCCATTAATGTGAGGCTGAACTGAAATTAGCAAAAATAAGTCGGTCTGAGTAACTGAATCATTGATCATTTGTCATATGTAAACTTATTATTATCATCACCAGTGTGATTGAATTTATTATTTGTGATGATAAATTTATATTATAACAAGAATCCATCGAGTATGTTTTTATGACAGCCAGTCACCATAAATAAGATTTGTTTTTTCTCACTTTCTATTATTTGATAAATAAGAGATATGTTTCTGAAATACACCTTGGGCATTCTATAGTCTACCTATTTTTGCTTGCAAAAATCTGATATTTGGTGCTCCTTGCCTGATTACTTATAGTGTTTTATTTGATATAAAAATATTAGATAATGATGCATTTGTCAATGTTAGTGTCACAAAAGTTATTAACTGACAGTGATGTCACTGATGTGAAAAAACCAGTTAATGCCCACCACTGTGTAATTGCAGTTGTATAACCTTAGACTTTCAAATAAACTGTCAGATTTGACCTTGACTCGAAAAAGATTTGCGGAACGCTACCCTATCGCAGGTTCTTGTTTACTGATTGAATTAATTTGGATCAAAGTATAGATGTTTGGAAATGGACATAACCCACTGATATAAAACTTTTAAATTCCCATTCTTTATTTAGGGTATGTCTTATATCACAGGGGCGTGAGTTTTATTTTAAAGTGGTGGGGCAAATACTGGTCACACCTTCGTAGAAGATGTCAGGGGAAAAATTAAATTTATGGCTCATTCAGTTATTCTGGTACTCTTGGTTGGTTCTCACAAATGGCAAATTATACGCAAAATCTCAATTTAGGCAAGGAGTTTGGGCTTCTTAGTTGCTAGTTTGATGTATGTAGTGAATGTGCAAAAAAATTTGGAAGCAAAAATGACATTGGAGTGCATTTGATGGTGTTTTTGATGATATTTATCCTGATGCATTCCAGCCCTGACTTGCCTCTCCACTAGCCAGTCAAGAACTGGCAACCCTCCATATGTAAATATTGGGACTTTGCCAGGAATGCAACCCATGCTGCAGTGATCAACCACCGCTGTTTTTTAGTAGCTTTTAATAGCTTTTAGAGGTCCTAGTGGTTTTAGTGGTTTTTAGCCGAAGGCGCCTCTCAGAGGCGCCGAAGGCTTTATCTGGTTCTCTGTGGGGTTGTTATCACTTGCAAATTATACGCAAAATCTTTTGACAGAAGAGGCTGAGGGCCAAGGTAATGTTGTGTGCAGAATCTAATGTACTTTATCTTCAAAAATTTGGAAGTAGATTTTTGTTTTATGTACTGGTTGTGGTATATTGTTGTTGTCAAGTTGAGCAAGCCTTCCCCATGTTCCTCCACTGTCACAGCAGTGGACACTGAATGAAATCAGTGAAGCATGTTGGGTCATGTGGCAGGTGGACCGGTCCACTTTGCAATGGGGGGGGGAAGTGTCTCCACTGTCAACACAGTGGACACTGAATGAAATCAGTGAAGCATGTCAGGTCATATCACAGATGGACCGGTCCACTTTGCAATGAGGGGGGCGGAAGGTTGTGAGAGGATTTATCCCAAAGATATTCTGGGGATTTATTTTGTGTTGTGAACTTGTGAATTTATGATCCATTAGGCCCATTTCAGTGGAGGCCACTGAGAAGAGCTGGAATTTCAAGCAGGACATAAAGTATTTTCCTCAAGTTGTATGTTGTGCACCTGCCCTACCCACCTCACTGACTTTTTGGGTCAGAGTCACATGGCTTGGGCTATTTTTAGAACTTTCCTGGAATGATTTTGCTGGAGGAGGGGCTTCTCCAAAGCAGCATCTGATCTTACTTGGTTGTCCATGGAGTCTAAAGACCTGCTAGTTTCTTGGCCAACACTGGCCGGGACTGTATCAAACTTGATTGAGTGTGTCATTTGACCTGACATCACTGGTCACATGGTAGTCTTAACCAATCAGAGAACACAATGTGGGCCACTCCCCTTCCACTGAAGTCCCCCAATCATTGCCATATATGTGGTGTGTGAAAGAAAATTTATCTTTCTGTGTGTTTTCTTTTGCCGAAAATACACTCAACTATGCCATGAAATGCAATAAGATTATAAATGAAATTTATCAGATTAATTAGTTAATTTTTATAACTGCTTAATTATTGAATTAATGAATTTCATCAAAAGCCATGGTTTTGCACACTGCCCTACTTGCATAGTGCAATATTACCAATCAAATTGTTACATTATGATTTATTTTAGCATGATTGAGTTTATTTGTTGGAAAGAGGGGGGTAGTTGTGAAATAGATGCCTAAAAAAAAATTCATTTATAACAAGAATCCATGGGTTACAAAAATTTTTGAAATTCTGTAAAGGTATGACATGTTAATCAGAAGGATGCATCAAGCATAATCATGATTTTCTGGTAAGAACGAATATAAGCTAAGAACTTACTGGGCTTTTTCAGCTGTTTGAGCTTGCTCAGTTGGTTAAGTCACATGACAGGAGTCAGTCATCGTCGACTCATGTGACCAGCTGAGACAGCTGAAAAAGCCCGCTAAGTTCTCTCGGGCAGCTGAAGAGGAAGCCCATGGAAGATGGGAGAAAGCTCCTGGTGAGTCATTCAAATGTGCATTTGCAATATGAGCAGTTAGTCCATTTTAGGCCTACATCTTCATTGCTCTGTTTTCAGGGAAATGGTGGTTATGTTGTACTCAATCATCTTTCCTTGCTGTCTGCTCAATCTGAGAAAGTACAGTCACTTGAAGAAATTTGAATTTATTGCCTCTTTCTTCAGCTAATCACAATTGAAATCTTACACTGACCAAGGCAATTATGTAGCATAAATTTTGGCAAAATTACAGGAAGATTTAATGTCATATATGACTTCCTCCTTTCTTTTTGCATTTAAGATAGATGCTGCAATACTTCTCTTGAAAGTAAATTGCTACAATACTGGGCCATTCCATGCCAAATGGACCAATGCCTCCCACTTCATAGCTTCAGATTTTAATGAAATTGTTACACAAGTTACATGTACATGTTTAATGAAGCCATGCAAAATATTTTCCCTGTATTACAGGTATTTTGAATTTGACAGCATTTTCAAAATTAAGGTCTGCAAACTAAAGTTTCTATTTTCGGCTTGTCAAGTCATTTCAAAAAGCTGCTGAAGCTAAGTTTTTCAAGATATTGTGATAAAATTGCACACAGATCAAGCTCAGATATATAAAATGATGCTGGCCGAAGCTAATACAGATGATGCTTTCCAAACGTTCCCACCAGCCTGTTAAATTTGGTTAATTTTTGCGAAATTTGGGTAAATTGTGGGTTTTTTTAATTTTTTCACTCAGAAACCAAGCGTTCAATAAACCTGAAACTTTGCATGAATTGAGGCAGTATTGAGAGCTGATGGTACGAATTTATTCATATTTCTGACTCCAATACCTTTTATAAATGCACATGAAGAAAATCTCAGGACGATTCCTAAAATGGATTAATTTCAAGTGCAAAAATGACCATGTGGGACAGGTGATAGAAACTTGAAATTTATTTTCTAAGCAGTTTATGAGATCATCTTGTATTTCTGCAAAAATGGTAGAGGTGTTATTTTTAATTTTTGTGGAATTAATTTTTAGAATTTCCAAGACCAGGTGGAACCTTAGATAAGGAGCTGAATTTATTTCTGAAAGTACCTCAGATGAACAAATTTTAATATTCCTAACTTTAAAGAGGTATATTGGTTTCTCACAAAAGGAAATAGTAAAACAATTATGTTGTGCAAATTTTTGCAAATAAGTTCAAAATTGACAATATGGGACTGTTGTGACAGATTTTGTAAATTAGATTAGTTGATACAGATGCCTTTTAATGATTTATATGACAAGGTAACTTCGGTTATCAACACATAAAAAAATATCACAATATGATGAAAAATATGTAAAATTCATGTGCAGTGACACTTATTTCAGTTTTGGAAATAACATCTAGTGACAGATGACCAGAATTTGTGGCTATATAATTATTAAGTATGTGGTTATATATACCCCAGGGACCCCAATATGGGTGCAAAGTAATGCATTCCATCGTAGTCATGAGAATCTGACATGATTTCACACGAAAAGAACTTGACAAAATAAAAAAAAATTCCTGGTGACTCTAAATAAAACTGATTTGTAATATTCAGAAGGCTATTTGAGGCACCTTAAAAAAAATTGCACTTTATTTTGAATTCCACCTGCTCTTGGAAGGCTCCTACATGGTATAAATAAGGCTTTTCTCCAAATTTCTAAAAATTAAAATGAAAAATAACACCTATCATTTTTGCAGAAATACAAGATGATCTCATAAACTGCTTAAAAAATTAATTTCGAGTTTCTATCACCTGTCCCACATGGCCATTTTTGCACTTGAAATTAGTCAATTTTAGGAATCGTCCTGAGATTTTCTTCATGTGCTTAAAAAGTATTGGAGTTAGAAATATGAATAAATTCGCACCATTAGCAATCGATACTTCCTCAATTCATGCAAAGTTTCAGGTTTATTGAACGCTTGGTTTCTGAGTGAAAAAATTCCAAAAACCCACAATTTACCCTAATTTTGCAAAAATCAACCAATTTTAACAGCGCTGGTGCGAACTAATTGAAAGCATCATCTGCATTATGTTCAACGTATATTATGCTTTACATCTCACCATGATATATGCTTAGTTTTGTGGCGATATCTTGAAAAATGAACCTTCAGCAGCCTTTTTCAAAGATATGAAGAGATGAAAAAAAAATTTTATGTTGAAAGCCCAACATTTTCAAAATGCTGTCAAAAGCAAAATGTGTGGAATATGTCAGAAATATTTCGCATGTGCTCATTAAACATATACATGTATATCAGGTTAAAATTTCATCAAAATCGGAAAACATGATGTGGGAAAATATCTTGGTCCATTTGGCGTGGAATGGCCCTACTACTATTGAAAGTAACTTGCACAAAGTAATACAAATTAATGTAGGCAATCAATGCTGGCAGTCTATGGTGGTAGTCAATGTTGACACTCAATTAAGGCAATAAATGATGGCAGTTAATGTCACTTTTGTAAATAGACTAATTTCATAGAAAGTTCTGTTAGTTAACACTAAGGGAAAAGTGGTGCTTGGTGTCTGAATACTTAATTTCCTTTGGCAGATAGATTTCCCGGCCTTGCCTCTGATTGGTCCAACCAAGTGACACCAATCATGAGTAGGCCTATTTACAGTGCATTTTAATGCAACTTTAAGGCTTCAAAACTTAGTCATTCTTTTAGATTACATTTTGAAAGCTGTGTTTTTGGAAGTAAAGGGCATACATTACATCTACTATATGTGGAAAGCAAATTAAGAATCAGTGAATTACAAAAAAGTTATTTGGGGCCAATGTTCAGGCCACTCAGTGAAATGGGTCAATTAATTTGAAATACTTCTGCCTCAAATATTCACTTCACTCCAAGAACTTTTCTGACATATGCGTATGTGAAAAAATATTTATATCTAATGTAATGAAAGTTGTTTCTTCAACCACAATCTGGAATTGCTACCTCATTGGTAAAGTATAGTATTGACACTTTAACTGCCATTTTAGGCCAACAACTATACTGCCAATTTTCAACATCCTTCGGCTTTGCAACCCTTGGGTTCTTGTTATTAGTAACATCTGCGTACGTATATTACAGCAGAATGGATTTTACTATATACATAATTACAGAACTACTACTCCTCAAAGGAGGTTCGTATGATTATGAAAGACGGAAACTCACCAGAAGAAGAAGAAGACCACCTGTTGACAGAGTTGCAAACTAGCCACCAGGCCACCTGTAAGCAGAGATGCAAACTAGCTCATGCTTTGAGGCAATCCAGTTGATGTCTGTTGAAGGAATTGCCAATAATTTTAGAACAAATAGCAAATATCTTTCGTCGCCAAGCTGTCAAAGCTGACAGAGGTTTGAAATAAATAAAATGCCATCAAGTCTGTATTGATTACCATCACTTTTACCATATATATCCAGTCTAAGCCTATACATATATATATCAATTTCTTCCATCGTGGATATTTTGATAATATGAAAATGTTTTTAGGAGTGAAGGAAAACATTCGTCTGATATTTTTGTAAGCAAAATATAACATTTGAATAAATACTATCTAGTTGTACTCATGTGGAGTTATGTATACTATTGTATCATTTATTAATGCATTTTCTAAAAAGCATGGTTTGTACATGTATGTCTGTAAATGTTAAAAAATACATAATTAAAAATGTAAAAGGTAAATTACAGCATAAACTGATAAATGATTTAAAATAGAATCAGTTTCATTGCTTGTTAAAAACTGTTCAGTCTGTATATTTGACTCAGCATTTCAGAGTCCTGAATTTGCTAAAAACAGTCTAAAATCATTGCAATTGAAATCTTTCTTAAATATACATTTTACAGTCAGTAAAATCAAGTCTTTAGGTGTCTCAGGTTATTACAATAGCCAGGTATTCCATTGGGTCACAGGTAGTACCAACCTTGGATTATATATGGTTAGGGATGCAAAGGCCGGGAAAATTTCCGGATATATTGGGAAATTTTCCGGGGAAAATTTTTGGGAATTTATTGTTGCGGGAATATTGGGAATTTTGGAAATTTTCAAATAAACTGCTTAAATCTTTATATATTTGTTATTGGTCCTCTTAATAGTGGTCATTTGGATGTCTGCCAATGACTGCCATTATCTTTTGATAGCCAGTACGGCAGTATGTGGTCTTTAGGTCTTCCTGGATATCAAGGTTGCATATATTGGTCTGGCAACGATGGTCAAGTCCGTTGCCATTTGTTCTCGAGTTTTGGTAATTTCAAAATCTTTAAGGCATAATTTTGGGACTTCTTTTTTGCTTTGTAAAAATCAAAATTATTCTGTACTTACCAAAGGAAACCTTGTTGAACAAGATTTTTTTTGCACAAGCCTGTTCATTGAGGGACAGTGCTAAGGAAAAGTCACATTAATAAACAGGCCATCACACGTTTTGGGCCCAGTTTTCAGATAGAAATATTTTTTTCGAGGTGACCTGTGTAAAATTATTGGAAATTAAATTCCTGAAATTTAGATGCTGCTCAAAATACCGGTGGACTTCTCCAGAGTAACTATTCGGTGCAGCAAAATTTTCGCAACTGTATCTCTCTCAAAGAATCTTATAGTTTATTACTTCATACCAAAATGAATATTCTGATTGCAGTATAAGGATTATGAAATTTTTTATTCTGCAGGAGGAAAACCAAGGGCTGTATTTGTGATTGGTTTAATTTCCAATTAAAGGATGTTTGATGAACACTTTTGCACAGACCCAGAAGTGTTTGACTTTGTCACTATGCTATACAGTGCATGGAGATATAGTCTATAGTCTAGCACTTCTAGTCTTCTGCGCTTTTGACCTCTGCTGCAAATGTAATCAAAATTTCACAAAATTTAGGTATCTACGAGGGGTTTTCCAAAAGTTCTGTCCAACTAGTCATAATTTGTGCAAGATTTGATGTAGAAACATCATATTTGGGCAATACAATATTGACGTAATTTGGAAATAATTCCCAAAAAATCAGATCACAGAAATAAAAATAAATGCTGAATCTGTTGCCATGGAAACCAGAAGTCGTGAAATGCGGCCCAGATTTTGTAGTGCTCTTAAAATTAATTCAAAACCTGCCTGCATTATCTGTGTCTTGACTTATTGAATTGAAGTATATTCATAATTTTATTTATTAAATACAATCAGTTATTTGTAACATAATTAATAATAATGGAAATTAGTGTAATTCTCGTATCTCAGTTACTTTACCATCACTCATGCAGTTACTCAGTTTTTAGATCTCCTAAAGCGGAGCTTTATGAGATCTATTACATTTCTGAAGTTCTCTGTGCTAATCTCAATCTAGTTCTCAAATGAGGTCACTGTGACCTAGATATTGCAAAGGGATGTGGAGAGCTGTTTGCTCAGATCTTATTCTGGAACGGAGGCAAGTGGGATGAGAGTTTCTTTTGGTTGGATTAACAGAGGAGCATGGCAGCATCACTAAACAAAAACCGGGAAATTTTAGTTATACAATATTAAGGTTGTTAATATTTTGCAGCACTTGTCATTTTGCAACACTTGTCTAACATATATGGCTCTCATTCTTAAGTAGGTCACCAGAGTACAATGTAATTATTGCAGCTGTCAACTGCTCCCACAGAGCAGAACTGCAGCAGACGCTAAATGAGAAACACACACCAGCCTGAGTTAGGCCTATTTCACAGCAAGGCTTTGACTCTGTTGTTAGATTTCCTGGGGTATTTGTCACATTTAGATCAACCATGCCCCAGTGGTTTCAGCCAACCAGAAGGCAGCTTTCATTTCAATGCAAGCAATCCATGAATGTTGAACAATGAAACAAACATGCAAACTGAAAACAAGAACTGTCATGAAAAAAATGCATAAACTGTGAAATTACAGATATCACTGTCACTACCAAGTTGTCCAGGGGCAGTTATTAAATCTCGGGGTGGTATGAACTTTGGATTATAGATGGAGTCACTAGGAATGTAGTTGCATGAACTTGACGTGGTAGTTGACAGTTAGATATTTTTTTAGTTTTGCAAACTTAATCTATGGGACCTGCCCATTTGGCTAAAATACTTTTTCATGTAACACTTCAAAGTACCACTGCACAATAAATTTCAGTTTTAGCATGTATCAATTTTTGCAGTTACCAAACTTTAACTTAAGAGAACGAAGATGGATTCTGAAATATGTGCGTACATCATTTTTTAACAGTTGTAGTTTCAAATAAAGGGCTCAAAATAAAATAATCTCACTGAATCATTGTTTTGCTACAGTCCCATGACTGTGCCTATGTCATTTAAAGAAGTACGTGTATAGGTTATTTTTTAGGTGCAGTTGACGGAAAACAACTTGGGAAATGTTAGGATAAAGCTGGGAAGCTGTAACTTTAAAGGCGTTGAGTATAGACGTTGCCATATTCAACAACAAAAAAGAGCTGCTTCTAGCTGCATTGGATCTTCTTTAAATTCCAAATTACTGGCCATCATGCTATCAGAAGAAAAATTGTGAAAACCATAACGGTATTTCTCTGATAACAAAGGGACAAAGTCATGTTCAGAGTAAAGATGTGTCTCCAGATTCCTTTTTCGGGCAATAATAAATCTGTAACCTCGTTTGTACCTTTTTTCACATTCCAACACAGGTTTGCACAGATAGATTGGTCCTATGTTTGAAATTCAGAGGACCATGATTTTCTGAATATGTGAAAATGGCTGTCACAACCTGAGTACACTTGGGTGGCTTGTGCTACCACATATTGGCATCATTCAGTTCTGGGTTCTTGTTTAAATTGAAAAACATGTATACTTTGGAAAAAAAGTGGCAGGGCATCTGCCCCAACAGCCCCATAGGAAATGACGCCACTGTCTTATCATGAAATTGCAATTGATTTTCTTGTGTTATTGTGGTTGTAGATGATGTAAAGTTACAACAACAAAAAAACTTCTGCGATTTTGGAATTAAAGTTGATGCCTAACCAGGCTGTTACTCTTAGTCAATACCTACAATTACAAAAAATTGATTTTCTTCCTATAGCCTTCCGAAATGTAATGTTACCTTGAATATTTTGATTTCAAGCATGATATCCTTAAACATTGCTAAATGTATCTCTGTTTCAGTCTGCTGTTGATCAGCGGGGGCACAGTGCTTAAGATATGTGACTTTGGCACAGCTTGTGATGCACACACCCACATGACCAACAATAAAGGCAGTGCTGCCTGGATGGCTCCTGAGGTCTTCGAGGGTATGTCCCTTTTATTTCTTATGGTTTCAGCAAAATGACTGGTGATGCCAAAAATAATCTGTTAATCCATGTATGTGATACACCGTATATCCTCATAGAATTATTCCCACAGGCAGGAATGATGTGGTGGATGACATATTATTAGTGTTCTTGTCAAACCATAGCTTTGTAGGGGTTACAACATAATAAATATAAGTTTATCAAAAGCTTGATGATGACAATCTTGCAAGACTGATTCATTTTTCTACAAAAATGGATCATTTTTACCCTCGGCAATGTATACATTGCCGACGGGTATTGTAGTTACTTTGGGAAAATTTGTCCGTCCGGCGGGCGGGCGGGCGGGCGGGCGTCCGGATAACGGGCGTCCCACTTGTGTATTGGGAGTAATGCCAAAACTATGGGATGTATACTTTTTATTTTTCGGACATTATTATATCTTTTATCCTAGTTGTGCCTTTTAGGGGTTTAATCCACATGAGATTAATACTTTTCTCACAATTATTGAAAAATGTGAAAAAATATTTTTTTGTGTATTGGGTGTCAAGCCAAAACTATGGCATGCACATTCATCATTTTTGGGTAAATATGGTATCTTTTATCCCAGTTGAGCCTTTCATAGGTCTTATCCCCATGACATTAATACTTTTCTCACAATCATTGAAAAATGTGAAAAATTGTTTTTTTTTGTTTCTGGGACAGAACTAAAAACTGCAGTACTTTTGACCCTGAAATTTGCATATCGTATGTATTAAATACCCATGACGTGTTTTTTGTGGGTCTAAATTCTCTGAGAAAGTTGAATGGACGACAATTTACCAAAAATATGAAAAAATACTATTATTTTAAACTTGTATGATTCAGTCAATTTTGAAGTTAAATCTATGAAATTTTCCAATTAGGTGTCTAACTTATGCCTCTTTAACATATCTAATCAGTCGGAATGTTGGTCCTATGAATTTTTATAAAAACCCCAAAATTCGAAAAAATCCCGATTTTCCAACATTTCTGCGTGAAAATCCCAATGGTAATGGGTAAGTTATTTAACTTTAGGTCTTATTGTAGTTCGACACACTATAGACTAATATTCACAGCCATTGCATGAGTTGTTGCAAATTTTTCCATTGAAATGTATGATTGAAAAACTGCAAAAAATCATGAAAATGTCTATTTACTCTCCATTTCCTTCTAATGTCATACCAGTCGTTGACATTTTTTTGTCAAAATAAACCTGACATGTGTCACATCATCATCATGCTGATTTTGAACAATATGAACATTTTTATTCGTAGCAGAGGTCAATATTAACAAAATTACATAAATATCAAGGATTTTCAGATAATCATAATTATATCAGTAAATATTGGCCCTGGTCAATCAAATTTGCCACAATAAATTTGACTTTTTCTATCTCTCCTAACGAAATGTTATCAATAGGAAATATATAAATTTTATATATATGTGTGGACTTTCAAAGCATTAATTAAGTATATTCAAAAACATTCATTTGTGTGTTAATATTTTAAAATGTTGACACTAAATCTATAACTCTCAATTATTATAACTTTATGGTTAATATCTAAACTCAGTGATGTAAATTTTAGAAGATAAAGTAATATCAGCCCCTTTTATTTAGTTGTTTGCTCGAAAATTAAATGTGAATGAATCAGACAGATTGGCTTTTGTTGAATGGAGCACTGGAGAAGTCTTGATTATGTAATGTTATGTCACAGGGTAATTGTCTTCCCTGCTAATCCTTTGACAAGAAATCTTAAACTCTCAATTCTAACATAATTGTTTAAATCTAACCTCAGTTATGTACATTTTAACATATGAAGTACTGCCAGCTTACTTTTATTTTGGTCTTTAATGAAAATTAAATATGAACATATAAAACAGACTGGCAATAAGACCACTATGTATATATAGAGGGTTATTAAAGAAAATTACTTGGCATGCAAACCCAATTTCTGCACATTTTAGTGTGTAATTTTACATTTTAAGACATTATTGGATAAATCTGTCTTTTAATTCATTTTAAAACTCACTCCTATTGTATTTTTAGCATTTTAAAGAAATATTGGTTAGGGGGTAAAAGTGTCATCATTGGAAGGGGTCCAGTTTTTGTTGAATGGGCACTGGAGACATGATGCAACAACGTGGCAGCACTGTACATGTTGTACATGCCTTCCTGTTTGATCAAAACATTGGCTTGGAGAAAGCACATGTTTCAGAAAAAGTCAATTCATATAAAATAAAAGTGCTGTCAGCTGCAGAAAACACCTAGAACTGGTGTATTTAGTCACTGTGGACAAAGCCTATGCAAAGTGTAACCTTGAAAGTTCTTTGATATTTGATTAACAGCCTTCAAAGTTTCAATGTGAGTGGGCAAAAAATTCTGTGTTGACATGGCCATAGGAGAATTTATATCTTACCTTTTCTATGAATCTGTATCCTACAATTTGTCCTGTTAGCAATTCCAAATATAGATATCCCATGCAATATAAATATAGTCCATGAATAATTCCAAGTGGATAAATGGATGCTCAAATTGTAAGTTTCTTGTACAAGCAATATTCATATTTATATTCATATTTCATGTCTATCATATAACAGGGCTGTGTCACAGCTTCACTCCCCTATGGGAAAGCTGCCCTTTGTCAGTTGGTCATTTAGAGTTACAAAGACCAGAATGCTATACAATACATACACAATGGCTTTGAAGCCACTATTAGCACTTGGCTTGATTGCACCCAGGTGGCCTCTGAATGGCTCCTAACTGCTCAGGTGTGGAAATGGAATTGACCACCAACTGTGGTCAATGCCAATTCCCACTGAAGGTACACAAAGGGGCCTATCAGGGACCACCCCCAATCAAGCTAAAGTAGCTTGGGTAATTCCAAACTAATCAATTGCAGAAGTGGAATGTATGGGGGTTAAACTTAATAACAGAGTAAACCAACTACAAAGGGAAGCTATCTCATCTATGACAAATTCAAGGTGTTTGGGACTGGAGAAGGGGGTCAGGGTGTTTGACCCCCCACAGCTCCCCTTGGCCCAGTGGCCACTAGGTGTCTCTCTGTATACTCATGCTCAATGGGCTGGAACAGCAGCCATCTTGTATCTTACCTGAATAAATCAGTTTATATCCAGCTTTCAAGGAGTGAAGACCAATTCCAATCTTTGTCATTATTTTACACCTTCTGATGGAATCTTTGGGAAGCAACTAATCTTTACAATTAGTTAGTGATGTTCCTGCAGGGCCTAGTTTAACTGCCGCCAGAGAACGTACACTGGTGACCCGACGTTTACTTAGAACACTCAATTTAAAGTTGCCAAAACTTTAAATCCGGACAAAATCTACTCATGGAATAATGACTTTCCAACCTGGAAAATCTTCACTATCATCTTAAATGCCAGGTGGACGTTTACCGAATCCATTCGCAGGCTTCAGGATGCCTCAACTACCAGCTGGACAACAACAGCCGCCAGCTGGACAACAGCCGCCAGCTGGTCAAGTTCCACCAGCTGGGCCACCTCAACAACCGCCAGCTTCGCAACAACAAATGGTGGAATTCTTCCAACTCTTCAGCAGATTCCTCACACAGGATCAGGAGGATCGCAAGGCCATTAGGGAGGCCAACTTTCAGGAGGCTAAGGATAAAATTGAGACCGACAGAAATCGTAGAGAGCATCAGCTCAAGCAGGAAGCTCTTAAAGAAGCTGATCTCAGAGCCGATCTCATAACCAAATGTGATGGTTCTACCGCGGAGCTCACCAGACAATGGCTCAAAGACATTGAAATGACCATTTCTTATACCACGGAAACGGTCAGAATAGCCACCCTCACTGCCTCGGGCGATCTCAAAGACGAAATCGAACTATTTCTTAATGGTCGCAACAGAACATTCATTACCTGGGCTCAGCTCAGGGACCACGTAAAAGCTCAGTTTCTCCCCTTACAAGAAACAGAGCATTTATGTAACCAAGTCGACTCAATCAAACGAGGTCCATATGAAACGACAGCCACATTCGGCAGGCGCTTCAAACAAGCTGTGCAGTTAGCTTATCCATTGGCAGCTGGCCAAAATAGGGATCCAATGGCGACCCGCTACCTTCGTCTCAAATACTTGGCTGGACTGGACAATCCCGACTTGGTGGGACGTATTCTAAGAGAAGGTCGCCCTGACACCTTCCAAGAAGCCATGGAGTTCGCAGCGCGATATGAAGCTGATGAGCAAAATGTCAAAGCTCATGCTGGCCAGTGTTCTGCTCCCACAACAGACAGAGTGGAGGAACCCATGGAAGTAGGTGCAGTTGGAGGAGCTCCGAGGGCCATTACCAAGACATACACGCCCAAACCGCCTGCGCCACAGCCTCAAGACGCAGATTGCAAAGACGCCTCGGACATGAAACGACAATTGTCTGGCTTGGCCAAGCAATTCACACAGCTAATGGCCTCATTCAAAAGACTTGAGGACAAAGCTTGTTCTCCCTCGCCTGCCAATCAACCTGCGCCACAGCAGCCAGCTTACACAGCCCCGACACAGGCATATGCTCAGCCACAGCAACCCTTCCACCAGCCCTCGCAGCCCACGTTCTTTCCTTCGATGCAACAGCAGTATCCCAACTTTCATTGGACGGACGAAGGCAGGCCTGTATGTGCCTATTGCAAGAAGCCCAATCACACAAAGAAAGACTGCAGAAAGAAAATGGCAGCGGATGCTCGACGCAACCAGGGGGGGTTCTAAGCGTCGTAGGCCCCGATGACTTCGTCTACGTTGACCTGGTATTTAACAACATCAGAATATTTGCCATGGTCGATTCGGGCGCTTGTCGCACCGTCCTACGACGCTATGAATTTCAATTATATTGCCAACAAACTGGTCGATCCCCCGTTTTGAAAGACACTATAGAACTAGTGGGTGTCACAGGACACAACATAAAAGTCTTAGGGACCACGCAACTTCACGAAAGAACTTTAGGTCCCATTGATGTTATTGTGGTGGAAGATATTGCGCACCCATTGATATTGGGCAGGGACGCCATGAAAGCCACCAAGGCTCTGATTGATTATGACAATGGGGTATTACGTTGCAACAACAAAGTGTTACCCCTACTGCCACGCCCACCTTCGATGGCCATTAATTCACTTGGTCCGCGACCCCCAGCAGTACACAATACAGCAATCAAACAATGTGTTCTGGATCATGAACACATATTTGCAGCGAAGGGTGAAAATCTAGGATGTCACCCCAGTCTGCAATGCCGCATCATCACTGATGGGGATCCAATTCGTCGCAGGCCTTATCGACTGCCCCTCAAGAAACGGGCAGCACTGGATGCTCACATCGACGATCTCTTACGTCAGGGTGTCATAGTGCCCTCGTCATCCCCATGGGCATCTCCAGTCGTACTCGTCCCCAAGCGTGACCCACTTGACGACTCAATGAGATTTTGTGTGGATTTCACAAAATTAAACAATGTGACAAAGAAGGACGCCTACCCCATTCCATTGATCAGGGACATATTTGACCAGTTACAAGGAGCCAAAATCTTTTCAACCTTGGATTTGAAGTCTGGCTTCCATCAGCTGCCCATCGACCCCAGGGATCAGGAGAAAACGGCCTTCATCTGTCACCGCGGTCTGTTCGAATGGACTAGATTAGCCATGGGCTTGGCCAACTCTTCTGCTCAATTTCAGCGTGCTATGGAAGTCGTCCTAAAAGGTTACATAGGTCAGTTTACTTTATTATATATTGACGATATCGTAATCTATAGCCAGAACGAAGAGCAACACTTAGAGCACCTCAAATTGATCTTTGCCAGGCTACAAGAATTCAATTTACGTCTCAATCCAGCAAAATGCGTCTTTGGCCTGAAAGAGGTGAAATTGCTAGGCTTCATTGTTAGTGAACAAGGCCTCAGGGCAGACCCTGCCAAAGTAGACGCAATTGCACGCATGGAGGCACCCACATCAGTGGCAGGCATTAGGTCTCTTCTGGGTATGGCCAATTATTACCGCTCGTGCATTGAGGGCTACGCACGCATCGCTGAACCCCTTGTTGTTCTCACAAAGAAACATGCAAGATTCCAATGGGGCGAAGAACAGCAACGAGCGTTCGATCAATTGAAAGCAGCATTAGTCAGTGATCAAGTCATGGCTCACCCACAGACAGACAAGCCCTTTTTATTATATACAGATGCGTGTGATTACGCAATAGGCGGCATATTATGTCAAGTAGATGAAACAGGTCTTGAGAGGCCCATTGTCTATGTTTCCAAAAAACTCTCTGACACGCAAAGACGCTGGGCCACGATCGAACGTGAGGCATTCGCAGTTATTCATTGTCTCAAAGAACTCAGAGCCTACCTGATAGGGGCTGAATACACGGTGTACACTGATCACAAGCCAATACTGAGCTTATTCACCAAGGATCTCAACAATACAAAAATCCAGAGGTGGGCGGTTCTCATGGCTGAATACAACTGTAAGATCAAATACCACAAGGGCAAGTTGAACATCCGAGCTGATATGCTTTCTCGCATCAAACAAAAGGAGTCAATCAGCACTTTTGATGTGGGCTATTGGCAGTTAGGTGATCAATTACCACACGCCCCAGCGGATGACACAATGCCTCAATTGTATGACATTGACCTGGCTCAGGTAGCACGTGCGCAACGCAGCATGACCGAATGGACGGAGCAACACGATGACGAAAGTGATTATGTGGTGATCAATGGGTTACTTTACTCAACAAAGCGCCCATTCAAGCACGCTACTGATCACCCAAGGCTAGTGCTGCCCCAGCCATTCAGACAACACGCAATCACCAGAGCGCACAAAGACGTGGGCCACATGTCTTTCATGAAGACAATGCGAAAACTTCAAGAAGCCTTTGTGTGGCCAGGCATGAAATCGGACATCAGCCAATTTACAAGCACCTGTCCTTTATGCATCGCACACTCCAGGTCTACGCAGAAAGCGCCCATGGGCGAGATGCCCATTTCTACGTCTCCAATACAATATGTAGCCATGGATCTCATTGGCCCCCTTGTTCCCTCTCCACAAGGGAACCAGTACATTCTCACCATAGTGGATCACTGCACCGGCTGGGCCGAAGCTTTTCCCATTCCCAGGAAAACCAGTCATGAAGTCTGGAAAGTCCTCACCAGGGAATACTTTCCACGTCACTCTTATCCCGATGTGATCATATCAGACCTCGGTTGTGAATTCAATTCACATGCTCTGAGAGCATATCTACATGACCTAGGCATTGATCACAGACGTACGACTGCCTACAACCCACAGGCCAATGGGAAATGTGAGCGCTTCAATGGCACACTCAAGGCCATCTTAGCCAAGCTCATTAACAATGACAGGTCTACTTGGCAAGACCAGCTTGGTCCAGCGTTACTAGCGTACAATTGCTCAGTATCCAGTGTACATGGCTATACACCGTACTTTCTACACTATGGCAGAAGGCCACGTTTACCACTGTCAAAGCTTTTGCCACAAGATCAACTCCTGGATAACAGACTAGACGATGTAGCCAACGCCCTCAGAGCAGCAGCAGCAGCTACAGCGCAGTCACGACACCACAACAGGGAAAGATTAGCACGGCAAGCAAACAATAAGGAGATCAAAGCAGGAGACACTGTGGTAGTCAAAGTGCAAGAGGGTCTCTCTTTAACTTCCAAATGGGATCCACAATGGGAGGTCACGCAAGTCAAAGGCAAGGTGCTCAAGTTACGTCATCAACAATCTGGTCAAATCAAGACACTCAACGTCAACAAAGTCAAGCTGGTAGACCCAAACATTGCGTGGGACGTATTATGCAAGAGACCCCTCAGAAACCCCCGCCAGGGTCCACGCATCAACAAACGCACCTTCCTTGTTCCGGTTCCACAACCAGCCAATGACAGCGCTGACCCCCCACCTGCGCGCGCAAACAAACGACGCAGGGTGGAACAACCCCAGCAGCACCAGCAACAAGACCTCACAACTGTCCCTTCGCAGCTTGACAAGCACCGGCGCAGGACTCGACCTACAGCTACAAGGCCACAGCCAACACGACCAGTACCGAAGTGACGTATAACATGCCAGTCCAGGCAAGAGCATTAATAGTATTTGTGATTTATCCTTTATTGTGTTTACGGTTCGGTGGCTGCCAGTAAGTCGTATGATTCATCTCTAGTGCTTCAACAATAAAATGTTTCAATTATCTTTTCTTGGGCTAAAAGTCCCTGGCTCTGTGAGCCTCTAACACATTTTCTTATGCTATGACAATGTTTAAAGGGGCCCTGTTACAAAATAGCAAGCTGGATTATCTTGTTTAGCATTGTTTGGCATTGACTGTTTGTTGTAATCACCTGTTTCGAACCTCAGTTCAGTGGAGTGCAACAATTTCTCTGTGAATTCCATATGTGTGGTTGTGGGACCATGTGGAGACATTGTGTCTGTGCTTCATTGTACCCCTCCCCTCCAACCATTCATGTTATGTAACATTGTGTCACTAATCCTCTCCAGTGACCAAAGCTAGGAACAAAGGAGCACAAAAGCAGTACACAGCACCCTCGACTAACAAATTTTCTTTTTTCTTAGAAATATGTCCAAACTGCATTGACACCAACTTTTTAGTTTTATAACAACTAAAGAAATTTCCAATTTGAATAAAAAATGCAGGCCAAGTAGAAACTGAGGTATGGCTTTTTGTAGCCCACTAGCATAGTACCCGTGAAACGGGAATAAAAAAAGGGTGATGGATAAATGGTGATTGAAGAAAAGATATATATATATACTGTATACATTTTGTGATGAGCTGAGAAAGATAGCATTCAGCCAGTGATCAACAGTGGCCCATGCCTCCCTCTTCGGAGTCCAGGGAGAATCATCAACCAACCACAACCGCTAGAGAATAGGCCATTGATAGTCGTGCATAAATGTTATAAGTGCACTGGTATAGGCCTAATATGAACAGCTTGAGAAACCAGACCGACTTATGGTTGTTGTATGGTGTGAAATAAAGTTGCTTGCAAATTTTTAGTCATGGGCAATGAGTAGTTTGGGAGGAGTAGCGTAAAGCATCCATGAATTAAGGGTATGATGATGCAGGCTGTACACAGAGTTGGGACATGTTTCTTTTGTTTTGTTTTTCTTTACAGCTATTGTTATTCTTCAAAGTTTGACCAGTATTTAACCTTTGTATTAACTAGCAACTTGCTTAGTCTTAAAAGAGATATATATACTGGCATAAACCTTGTTTTAGTCTTACTATTTACTATGGTTTTGGTTGGAGACATCTTATCTATAATTTCTGTTTTTAGACCCATATTCCATATTTGTAATTTATGATAAGATTAGCTAAGACTAGATAGATAGATAGATAGATGGATAGATAGATAGAAAGATAGAAAGATAGAGATAGATAGATAGATAGAAAGATAGAAAGATAGAGAGAGACAGATAGGCCTATAGATAGACAGATTGATAGATGCATACATAGATGGATAGATGGGTAGATGGGTAGATGGGTAGATAGATAGATAGATAGATAGATAGATAGATAGATAGATAGATAGATAGATAGATAGATAGATAGATACGAGGGGCGTTCAGAAAGTTCACAGCTTTTTTTTATATGGACACTTATTTTCAATCTAGAACTATGAATTTTTTACAGGATAAAATTCAGCAGTTTTGGAATGGATTTTAAAAAATTTGGACAATTTGGACACTTTTAAGTCATTCTGTGGTTGCCATAGAAACAGAAAGTTTGGCTAGGTGGAGCAGGTAGTACGGAGATCACGAAAATCAATGAATTGCGGCTGAGAGAGACCTCACTCTGCCACTTTTATTAATAAGACTGACAATATTTGACACAATAAATATAATATTACCTTTTAAAAATATTAGCAAGTACTACAAAAGCATTTATTCATACACCTGACGCGTTGAAATAAATGTTCCTTGAAGCATTCCAGGAAAAGTTTATGTGAAAGCATTTCCGTCATCCAAAGCCTTTTCTCCTCCAGGGCCTAAAACTATTGCCCCCAGTGATTAAGGTAATGGAAAACAAGGTCTTATGTAAAGCTATATGTCAAAGGAATAGCTGGGATGGATAATGCTGTCCCTTCAGGTCTCTTGCTCATACCAGTGAATCCATGCTTTGTCATAAGTCCTGATGTAGTTAAGGACTCAAATTCTGGCGCCCGAATCGCTCTTGCCAAATCGGGCATGCAGGAGTGCTTTTCCACATTGGTTCACTGTAAGAATACAAACATTTGGTATGCTTGAAAGTATATTTAGAAGCTAATATCATATTTCTTGTGTCAAATATTGTCAATCTTACTAATACAAGTGACAGAGAGAAGTCTTTCTCAGCCGCAATTCATTGATTTTCTTGATCTCTGTACTACCTGCTCCACCCAGCCAAACTTTCTGTTTTCATGGCAACCACAGAATGACTTAAAAATGTCAAAATGTTCCAAAATTTTGGAAACCCATTCCAAAACTGCTGAATTTTATCCTGTAAAACATTCATTGTTCTAGATTGAAAATAAGTGTCCATATAAAAAAAAGCCATGAACTTTCTGAACGCCCCTCGTAGATAGATAGATCAACATGTCATCCAGGAGATTCAGACATATTGTCTTAGTGTCAAAAACACCTAAATTTAACAAATGGGACTGAATGTGCCACTTTACGGAGCTTTTGGTCGTTTTTATTGTTATTCGGACCTATAATCTGACTGTCGTCTGACCCTGGTTGTTTGTATTATTTGTAAATGTGGTCAGCAAGGTAGTTCCAGCATTTGATTGGAAGCTGCTTTATTAGGATTATTCTTCTAGTTTACATGTAGGCCTATTGGAGCTAACATTTGAAATGAAACTAAAGATAGCTAAAATAATATAATTTAGTGCACAGTAAGCTTTGGAGCAAATTCTCTGTGTTTTTTCATGATTGTTCCTGCTTCACCAGACATATATTCCCCGACATCAATTGCATTTATTGCTGCGTTAATGGAATCCTTAAACTGACTTTAACAGATTTTTTAAATAAAAAATGGTCTCTTTCCATGTGTTATCATTTATCACAGATTTAACCAAATTTCTCGTTTCTATCCGAAGTTAAAGGGTGGCAACCTGGTATAAAACCAGGGTGGTTTGATTGACTGATCTGTTGATTGAATGATTGCTTAATTAATTGTTTGACTGACTGATCAAATAATCAATTTCCTTGTGCAAATGGATTTTAATATTGCATTAAATACATACAGTATTTGTATATTACTATTAGATCTGTAGATTTCATAGAATGGGAGACAAATTTCAGTCATATCCAATAAATTCTAATTTTAAGATTAATAAAATTTTAAAAATGAACTTCTGTATGCAATAAAAGAACAGTATTTCTTAAGATGGATGGATGTTTGGGGCTTTACATCCTGTATTTATGCACTTGGTAGGCTAATTAGGACAGGAAGAGGACACGGCAATGAGGCTTTGAGGCAAAGGATGATTGAAACAGCCATCCAACATAGGCCCAGGTGACCCGGCAAGAGCTGGACCCAGCGATTGGCAGTCCTGCACGCTACCACTAGACCAACCCTCCCCCCTCAAAATCCTGTCTTTGTTTACAAATCAAGTATTGCTTAAGTTTTTTTAACTGTATTTAAGTGTTTGCTCTGCAGTTACGGACAGTCAGGGAAACTCATGAAAAACATTGTGGTGATGGAAATTCAACAAATTGCCAAAACAAATTTTGGCCTTGAATCTCGCTTAAATTTTTACAGATTTTCATTATGGCACTTGCTGTGACCTGGTGGAAACGGACATCAATTTAAAGTTTTTAGGGACCTTGCCCCCTCAAAGCCCGCGCCTCCTGAGGGCCACTTGATTTCACTTCCTCCAGAATAGCCACTGATTAGCCGAGGGTATGCTGCCGCGCAGCCTATGTTTAACAGAGGTGTACATATACCCTCTCTTGAATGAGTTGATTTAGATTATGGAATGGATGTGTATTTGTGGTGCAAGGAAAATTTCATGGAAGTTGCAACTGGTTTTTTCTTAATTATCACTGCTGGGGCAGAGAGGTTGTTCTGTGTCCTGTGGTGTAACCTCCACTCTGATGTTACAGGTCAGGGTGGCGCAGGGTCCCAGATTCGTTGTCAGCTTTGGGGCGTCCTTCCTCACATGAAGGATGCCCAGCTTGTTATTTCATTCTGTCTTTCTATTCAATTGTGTCAATAATTGCCATTTTGAACACTATTGTTAACTACTATTTAACACAGGTACAGCAACACCCCAGTGAAATAATTATGGAAATTGTGGGGCACTATGGCAGTGGCTGTGCCCTTCTAAAATTGGTCTCGTACACAAGCCTTTAAAGAGAAGTAAAGAAAATGATATGTTGGTATTTCTGAACTATCAACAGAATTCCTTTAAAAATTATGAAATATAAGCATATAACATAACAATAGCTTAAATATTTTTGGGACTTTAAAACAATTTTTTCTGGGACTTGAAAACAATTTTTTGCTCAATTGTTCAGCTGTTTTATAGGCAAAAATTCTGTTGTCCATATAATTATTTTGAGTGGACTAACCTCTCAATGAAGTCACTATAGAGCCCTTGCATCACCTCTTTAAAAAAAAGTGCAAGCACTTAAAGTGGTGCTTCTGTAATTTTTTTCAATGATGGAATGGTATTCGGATATCAAAAAGACGAAATTGCACGTTAGGCCACATAAAGTTTTTCGTCTAAAATTGAATTAGACTTGAGACTGTATGCTACATTTGAATAAGATTGAATTGATAGGACAGCCTGCAGAGTGGTCACAAGAATTAACCAAATTCTTTTGGTAATAGCTAGTGCTACGCACCGCTAAACATGTTCAAATACAGGTATACGGAGGGCGTCGGAGGCACTAACCTAAACAGCTTTTCTTACATAAAGCTCCATCAAACATCCAATGGCTTCCTTCAGTGTTAGCAATAGGTAGATCTCAGGTGACTAACATTGTTGTCACTTTGTTGTTACCTCTGCTCAGTTTCACTCTCCAGGGAAGGAAAGCTTTTTTCCCCCACATTTTTAACAGACCTAACGTCGGTTATTAGAGGGGAGTGGGTAGTGAAAGGGGACTCATGTAAACCATGTCCATGTGATGTGTCCACATTTCTTGTTAACATGTGTAGAAGTCCATTTGTGACCTTAGTTTTCAACTTAGAGTAATGAAATTTGGTACAGGTATGGTACTATGGGCATGGATCGGGGCATGTCGAGAAATCCAAGATGGCTGCCATTTTGTGGCGGCCATTTTGGCAGCCATCTTCATTTTTAAACTGCCCATTGTGACCTTAATATTTCGCATAGTTATGAAATTTGGTGCAGTTATGGGACTCTGGGTATGGATTGGGAACATGTCGAGAAGTCCAAGATGGCTGCCATTTTGTGGTGGCCATTTTGACAACCATCTTTCTTCATTCTTGAACTGCCCATTGTGACCTTAATATTTCACTTACAGTTATGAAATTAGGTACAGGTATGGGACTCTGGGTATGGATGAGGAACATGTAGAGAAATCCAAGATGGTGGCCATTTTGGCAGCCATCTTCATTTCTTTAACTGCCCATTGTGACCTCAATATTTTGCTTAAGAGTTATGAAATGTGGTACAGGTATGGGGCTGTGGGTATCAGTCGGGAAAATGTTGAGAAATCCGAGATGGCAGCCACTTTGTGGCAGCCATCTTTCGTCATTCTTGAACTGACCATTGTGACCTTAATATTTCACTTACAGTTATGAAATTTGGTACAGGTATTGGCCTGTGGGTATGGATGAGGAACATGTCGAGAAATCCAAGATGAGGGCCATTGTGGCAGCCATCTTTCCTTTTTTTTACAAATCTGTTCAGACTGCATTGATTCTATACTAATAGTTTGGCATCTTCCAATCAACTATGTCTCCTATCTTCCAATATCAGTTGCTCAGTGGTTTAAGCAATGGCACCTTCAATTTTGCGCTAGGTCGATTTTGAATCCGCAGATTCTTGTTCATCATGAGCTTCTGCAAATTGAGAATTGACCTAATAACCATAATTCAATATTTTAATCACTCTTTCTAAATTAACCATTCGGTAATTGATTGGTCTAAACAGCTGTTTTCTTAAATTCCATCGGTTGGTCCAGAGGGATCTTTCTCTGTGACTTTCCCTTCTCTTAAATTAGTATTGAAGCTGCACTGCTGATTCCTTAGATATCCACCATATTGTTTGTATTTTCACATGGGGTGACTTTATTTCCAGGCAACAACTACAGTGAAAAGTGTGATGTATTCAGTTTTGGAATTATACTTTGGGAAGTCTTAACTCGTAGAAAACCATTCGATGAAATTGGAGGCCCTGCTTTCCGGATTATGTGGGCCGTACATAATGGTAATGTCGTCAAGGTTCTATTTTGCCTCTTTAATAAAAAAAATTAATGTTGCTAGCATTTTTTCCAGTTGGTGAAGCTACTCTTTTTTCTCATTGCAGGCACACGCCCTCCGCTAATTGCAGGTTGTCCTAGGCCAATAGACACGCTCATGACAAGGTACATCATCATATGGAAAAAATGCCGCTTTTTGGGAGCATAATAGAGATATTATTATTTAAAAAATAATCATTACAATTTGATTACTCAGTAGGCAGATACTCAATTACTCATGGTGCTTCATTGTATTCAGATGCTGGTCGTCTAATCCTTGTGAAAGGCCGTCAATGAGTGAAGTGGAGAGAGTCATGACATATCTGTTTAAGGTATACAGAACTGCCTTCTTGTGCAGTTAGACTGTCTTCAATTTTGAATAAATATGTTATACATAAATTATGTACTGTAGTAAATTATAATCAGGTACGTGTAACTGACTGTCGCTGTTATTGATTTTATTTTGCTGGAATCATTTTAGTATTTTGAAGGAGCTGATGTGCCATTGCGTCATCCTGGCTACGATCACAGAGGTGAGACTTTTCCGTACTAGGTACAAGGTTTTGTAGCAAATGTAAACATGTATGACAGTAAAAAGTTTTTTTGTTTTTTTTTTCAAGTTATCTAACCTGCCCTATCAATACTTGAACCTTTCAGGGGTGCCTCTGGAGGATGATGCGAGTGTGTCGCAAGGTGGCAGCACAGGCCAAGGTCACACCATCAGGGAGACAGTCAGAAATGCCTTCCCGCAGATGGGAGAACCTGTTGCTGTTCCTGTAATTCCTTACAAACCCAAGCCTATAGTCCAAGTGGTGAGTAACGCCTTTGAAGCAGCCATTATAAGGTCACAGATTGATAGATTTATACTCTCAAACAATTATTAAGAATTCTAATCAATGCTCTAAATTGACAAAAGCTAAAATAAAAGATACATTTTGCCATTTGATGCATTGATCTGGTACCAATAATTATTCTCTTCATGTGTTGAATTATATTCTTTCAACTTTTCAAGTAAATATATGTGATGACCATTGAATAATTATGATCCTAAACTGCAATCTCTTTGCAAATATTTAAAAAGTATTTTAATATGTAAAATGATGCATTGTACTGTTGTCTTTGCCCTGCAGGATGAGAGGACCAGTGCCCCTGCATCTCTTGCGGCCAGTCGTGAGAGTTTGTTGGATGGCACTCGGGGGTCACGCTCCAGCACTCCTTCATATGATATAATCAAGCGCTACTCAGCTGACCTGAGTAAATTGGAGGAACTGGACTACATAAAGAATGCTGCAGGGGTAGCTTCTGTTAATGAATCAAAGAAGCCAGGTATTTTTTGCTTGCTATCTTGGTTTATGTCTGGTATATTTAAGCATTGTGTAAGCCTGCATTACATAGTTTTAACTGAGGCTATGTTGTTGTTTTGTTTTGGCTGAAGCTTCAAAGAAAATACTCTTAGTTTCAAATATTAAAATAAGTGTTTTTTGCAATGGCCTGCTGACTATAACTAAGAACTCAAACTTTTAAACCTTTTTCATTTCTTAATTTATATTTCTGTTTTAATTATAATACATGCTTTTAAACCTTTTGTGAACAATTTTTAAACAAGATTCAATTGCTAATTAAAGCAAAGAATATACTGTGGAGCGCAAAAGTTTTACTTGGGTTTGCATTTCTACATTGGCAATGGTTCGCATGTCGTGAGGTGGGCACCTAAGAAGGGTGGTATTGTGACACTCTGCAAAGAAATTTGTCATTCAACTGTCCATTTCTCAAGGACTGAAAGGTCTATCAATGTGGTTGTAGTCTCGTATTGTAGCCTAGAAAGTTCTCTTTAATTTTACTGCAACTTTATTTAAATTGATGGAATTGGTTGGGCTCTGCTACGCTGCAAATGAAAAAATCCAGGGGCGGAGTCAATTCTAAGGCGATTTGGCCTGGCATTGTTGTTTTTGTGTTTAAAAAAAGGTTCGAATTAAGAAAAATGCGTTTTTAGATCAGGCTTTAGTGCATTTCTTTGTTAATTAATTACAAATAAATGAGTATATCTCAGTTATAAATAAAGATAATGAAGATCTGTTTGCAGTATTTGATGTGTGTGATGGCCTACAGTAAGCTGTGGGAATATTGAAAAATGGGTCATTTTGACCATGTCACACATTTATGGCCCACCTTATGACTTGCGACCAATGGTATTGTAGTTATTATGGAAATTTTTGCATAGAATTATATGCATGGGCATCATTCACTCATATAATTCACATTTGAAAGCAAATAGTTTGTCCGTAATGAGAAAAAATGCGACCCCACTCCAGGGTTGCCTAAACTTCGCACACCAATGTACCTGTGATATTTAATTTTATTAATGATATTGAATTGAATGTGCATCATGGACTCATGCAATAGTAGCATTGGTATCAACTGATTATGATTCGACATCTATGGAGAATCATATTGTTGTCTTTGATATTATTATTATTTTTGACCGCCGTATACTAGTATATGCTCGGTTATTGCGTTCGGCCAGTCAGCAATTGTTCAAGATTGTATCCATATTGACTTACACATTAAAGAGTCGTCCGCATCATCACATTACCCCTTCTACTGCTCTTCAAACGCCTATTCCCTTCAAATAAAATCTCAATCAATGTTTTGCATTTGTACCTTGCTATCCAAAACATATTTATGTTCCATTGCTTCAGTTTAATCAACAAAACATCCAATTTATAATTTATTGCTGTTCATTTCAAAACACGCATCTGGCGAATGCAGGATGCACCAGCACTCAATCTGATGTGGCTCTTCCCTTATTTGTGCGCCCTCCCCTTGCTCTTCCAACCAAGGCACTGTGTTTTAGGGGGAAAAGTCCAACAACAGGAACAGCCAAATGACCAAGCGTTCCGATTGGCCCACTGATTGACCTTGATCTATAAATAGATTCCAGCCATGTGCTCAATTGAAAAAGAACGCGTAGATGAATAAGTAGACAGATCTATAAAGGTAGGTAGGTACATACTACATAGATAGATAGATAACAAGAAATTTAATAAAGCCATCACATTAGGAGTGACCATTTAATATCCGCAGTTTTTTGTTTTTTTTTAAATAAATAAATAATTTTTTCTTGCTCAAAATTGCATAAATAAACAAATTCTGTTTCAATTTAGCCAATCATGAAATAGATAGTTTCGGCTTGGAGTTTTTCAAAACAATGTGTTGCTTACTTTTGCAGAAAAGACCTCTCAAAAACTCTATATAGGTAGACAGATGATAGATAGATAACAAAAACAATTGTATGTGAGGGTGACCATTTAATATCCAGGGCTTGGATTTTTTTCATATCAAATAAATAATATCTTGCTCAATTATCGTTTAATTAACAAATTCTATGTGGGTAGTCTTGAAATAACTAGTTTCTGCTTGGGGTATTTCTAAACAAGGTGTTGCTTGAATTAGCAATGAATATTCGGACAGTTATCATGCTTGAAACAAATTATTGCTGTCACAGCAAACGTGAAATAACTTCCCACCAAGGAAAACTCAAAGCCCCCACCCCATATATTAAATGGTCACCGCTACAGGTAAAGAAAGGCTATTGACCTGCATTTTTACTTCTAATACAGCAATCGGCCAATTGTGTGCCCTGTGGGACTAAAATTATTTTGGTTGTGTGTAAATGCGATACATTCTAAAGGCGATCCATTCAATCTCCTCATTACTTCTAGTACTACACTAGGTTGCACTAACTGCTTGCGGGTACCCACAGGCACTACCTGCCCCGCGCAGTTCTCTACTAGGTTCCCCCAGTGTAATATAGAGAGAATGGTTCAAAATGTTTTCCTGTCAAAAGTTGTGGCTCAGTCAAATTTAAAGGTTTTAGAACCAACTGGGGACCTTAGTATACTTGGTTTCTGAAATGAACCTGTATGTGCTGGGGTTATTGAGAGTTCGCAACCACCCATCGGGTTTCTCAGATGTGGCGAACCTCCTGATGAGAATTTATTTAGCTTTGTTAGCTTTATTATGGTAGCTTTATTAGTTCAGTTTGTGTAGGTGAGTGAGCAGCCCCATTGTCTTGCCAAAGAACTGTGGATTATTGACTTATGAGGTTGTGACCCAAATAACCATGCAAACTGTTAAAACTTTAAACTAATTTGTTTTTTCGGTGTTTATAAATGGTGTATGAGCCATGGTCTGGAAAAATCACAAAAAATCTGGGAATAGTAGGGATTTTTAAAACTTAAAGTTTGTGGGAACCCTCACAAGGGGTTACTTACTTAGATATTTGAATTTAAAAACGGATGTTTTGACCCAAAAGTGAAAACAATTTCAAATTTCAGTTTGACTGAAAGGATTTTGATGAAACTTCGTTGGTATATATATATAGTGTTTGAAATTTGGTAACATATTATACCTCAAGATCAAGGTCATTGTTACTTTTATGACTTGTGGTTAAATGTAGCTTTGCATATTCTGTTTAAACTTAGGATACCATGTTGAAGATCAAGGTCAAATCACTATTTTTGCATTGTGCTCTTAATTGGTCCTAGTTGCAACTCTATAAAAAAGGAATTTGTCCTGCTAACGACTGTTTTTAATGGCAAGTGCTGCAGAAGTAAAAAAAATTAAGGCATACAGCACAATTAGTGAGTGAAATATATAGGTTTCAGTTGGGTCAAAGCTTGATTGTCTATTTGGAAGTTAATGGACAAAAAGTGTCGTTTTTAGGTAATTTAACGAAAAAGCGATACACTTAAACTTGTAATTAGCTTTTACAATTTTTGTTAAACTTTGGTTTGTCATTTATATGGATTTGATAGATATTTAAAATAAATGTAAGTAGTTGATGTTTTAGACTGACCAATGAAGGGCTTTATTCTACGTAATATGATAAAGTGAATAATTCTTGCTATTTTTTACTTATCTGCAGTTAATCATCCTTTGTTTATGTTCGGTTTCTCCAAGTGTTCAACGTCGAATCATTTTCTAGCTTTTCAAAGCTTGACATCTAGTTTTGCTTGTTCTTTGTTGTTGTCTTGAGAACCTTTCCTTTGATATCAACCTTTATAGTGCATGTTGTTTGCAAGCTTGTTAATTATGAATTTTGTGTATTCTTGTGTTGCTAACACAGTTCTGGGCCACCGAAGATCTGGATCTTATGGCAATTCAAGTAATATGCTTGGGCCTAACTGGCAACCAAAGCAAGGTAACCTTTGGCCCTCATGTCAGTGACAGGTTTCTAAATTGACTATTATCTTCTCTTTGTGTGGAATGACACACGTTTACTATAATTTAGTTTGGGTGCTTTTCACTTCTTAATGAAATGCTGAATTCTCTCACGTTGCTGTCTTTGACTGCATTTAGGGACTTAATGGGAATTTTTTATTTATAGTTGATATTTTTTATATCACATTGCTTGCTTGTTAAGAATGCTTAATTGCTAACATTTGTTGTTTTGTGCAATAACTAACAATTCAAGGATAGATACCCTTTGCCATGCCTAAAATGCGTTGCTATATTGCTAATAAAAATTACTAAATGTTATTTTAAAAAGTTCTAGTCATTTTAGTTTGAAGATTTTGCACTACATGTATATACCAGCTACAGGCTTCTGATCACACGGCATTTGCCTGCTACACTGCATTGCCAATTATTATGCAACTATGCATCTGCCTAATATGTCCATAGGTAATAACACTATTGCAATATCATTTACAAATAATGACGTGTGTCATGAAGCCAATATCTTGTCAATTTTGTCCACTTCTGTTCTTTCAGTGAGGAGCTATGCTATATAATCAGGTTTTGGGGCTTTCCCAATTATGATGCATATTCTTGAAAAGCACCCATCGCCATCCAAAATCAATCAAACTAATCTTATAATGTCATGAACATAATGCCCTATACTAAAAGAAACATAGAACCATAATTTGAAATATGGATGCCTTCATGACCAAGGAATACATATAATAGAACTGCGTAGGAATACTATTGAAATTGGCTTTTTTCTTAAATTAAAGTCTCCTTTGTACTTAAAAAAGGTAATATCACTGACAGTTCAGTTTAGAATACAGTACATCTTTAGGACCTTATTGTCATCCATACAGAAGAACCATCAAATACAATGTCTCTAAAAAAGTCTCACCTCTCTTCCCATGGAATAGCATTGTCAATTCGATGAGCTAAATTAACTTCAAGATATTTTTCAAGTACATTGGTGTAATTTGATTTTCTTTGGCTTAGGGGAGAGTTCTTTACCTAAGGGATGCAGAAAATAAGTTTAGTATTGACTTCGTATTTTGTCTGGAGGCTTTTTATTGCAATAAGGCAGTAATTTCAATACGGGGGAAAAACTTGGATTTCTTGGATATGAATGCATCCATGTTCCAAATGATGGTTATACTTTTCTTTTAGTGTTAGAGAGTATATGACCATGACCTTTTCATATCAGTTTGGGTTATTTTGGTTTGCAATGGATGTTTTTTCAAGAAATTGCATAATAATTGGGAAAGTCCCAAAGTCTGATTACCTGTATGTGCCATAACTCCTGACTGAGCCTATGGATTTGGACAAAATTAACAGGATATTTTCTCCATGGCACAATTATAATCATTATGTGTGAAGGATATTGAAACGGTGTTATTCCTTTTGGAGATTTCATGAAAAAGTATAGCTGCATAATAATTGGGAAAGCAGTGTACATGCTCTGCAGACTAGCATCTTTGTATTAGTAGCCCAGGAGCCAAGAGATCAAAAAGTGCTTTATTTAAGGATTTGCCTGACCCCGAGAGAGGAATGGACAATCTATTCATCGTTGGAATGAAACTTCTGTAGGTTATGAAACTGGGGGATTCAGTTGAGAAAAGTGGTGCAAAAAAATCTGTTAACATGGCTACCAAGTCAGAATTGTTTTAAACTCGCCTTTATACCAGTAAAGTGCATTTTTTAGGCCGTTTCGCGAAGCGAATTGAGCACGAGAGGACGCAAAAATCTGTGCAGTGATGGTCTCAACATCAACAGTCCACAGCAGGGAATTAGGTCAAGTGGGTCCAGCTTCTTATCAATATGATTTGGTCCGTATTTAACAGAGCGTAACAAAATCATCTTCAAAAGTGTCTTAAAATTTCAATTTACTCTAGTGATATTTCCTGTTACAATAATT
Organism: Platynereis dumerilii; assembly: GCA_026936325.1. NCBI lineage: Eukaryota > Metazoa > Annelida > Polychaeta > Phyllodocida > Nereididae > Platynereis > Platynereis dumerilii. The sequence goes on from JAPTHN010000001.1 coordinate 129,532,645, forward strand.
TTTATGGAATAGTTGATTATTTGCCCTGACAAGCTAACTTAAATTATTAATACATGATTCATTTTATTTCCAAACAGACGACAAGAAAACAGAACAAAATTAAAGTAACATAATATTTATAAACTGATGGTTATGTAACAGTGAGCAATTAATCAACACACATTGTTATTGTTTTTTATTACTATTACACTATTATGTATGTCAACAATCTAACATAGACTTAAATTTGGAAGCTTTCAGTGTTGTCTAGCTTTTTACCATTTAGCTGATTGTCTGTCAGTCTCATTAATCCATTTAATATATATCTAGCTGTCTATTTATCTATCTATCTATCTGTTTATCTATTTATCTATCTATTTGTCTATTTATCTATAATATTTTTTATCTATTTTATATTTCTATTCTACATTTCTCTCTGTCTTTCTAAATATCTGTCTTTCTAATTATTTGAAACTGTTATGCAACTGCCTTTCATGCATACCTTGAATATGAAATAAAAATTAAAGTTATGGTAACACTATAATTCCTACAAAAACTTTGAAGTGCTGCGCGAATTTCATGGCTGTGCCATTTACATATTACAGAAGATTCCTAAGGCTCTGTTAGCTGGCCTGGTCAAATAACAACCCTGACCTATTTTTACAATCATAATGTTAAGTGTTACTCAGGATTTTACATGAAACAGCTCTATTGATGAATCTTGGGCTGAACTTTTCATGACATCTCTTCCTCCCAACAGGTCGACCATCAGATCAGACTCACAATGGAAGTAGATATGTATCGATGGGAACAGAGAGTAGTTTGGTGAAGGCGTATGGCTTTATAGTAGCCTGCCAAGGTGGAAGCATGACTATTTCTTTACATTGTCCTCAGGATTTGGTGTATCAACTAACCTGCTTGGGTGTATCAACTAACCTTAGCAGGTGCGTTAGTTGATACATTCGACATGACCTCCTTTGATGCCATCTGGGGTAAAACTACCCGACAGAGAAAGTCAAGTTTCTCAAATATATTTGAACTATGTATTTCCCCATACACCTGGCTATCCATCATTCCAATTTCATCCTCAGTTTAGCTTGCAGTCGGAACTTTTCTGAAAAATGTCTCAACTAACCTGCCTCTCACCTATTTCACATTTTCATGATGTTTTAGGTTCCATTATTGACTGATATTCTACGACAGCATTCCATTGATAAAAATGGGACTAAGTGTAAGCCTATGTGTTTTATAGTGAAAAGTTGAACCTAAGGAACAATGAAAAGACAAAGATTTGCTGCATATCAGTTTTGTCATATAATACAGTGAAAAAATTATGTGCAAGCACTTTAAGTGGTGCTTGTGCAATTTCTCACCTCTTTTTCAGGTGAAACTCCAGAGAGTTCATCCAATGGGATTAAAAACGCAAACAGCCCCCAAAATTCATTCCTTGTGTCTCCTAGGTTGCCACAACTTCAACAATCATGCTCTGCCATCATATCACAATTGTGATCTGTCGCCTAGGGTTCGCTAGACATCCACTTTAATCTAAAAACTTGTACTTCACTTCCCCATCAACAATCTACCTTCTCCTTATAACCAACAAACTGCAACCCTTATTCAACATCTGTATAATATCGCCAGGCCAGGCTTAGAATCCCCAGATCTTTTATTTTGATTGCACCACTTTTCTCAACTGCACTCTCCAGGTTTCATAATCTGCAAAAGTTTGCAATTCCAACAATGTATAGATTGTCCATTCCTCTCTCGGGCTTAGCCAACCACCCAATTTATCTCCTTGGCTCCTGGACTATAGTGGGTGGATAAAAATAAATACATCATTTTTACTATTTATTAATTTCTTATGTTTGTTAGAGTTAGTTAGTGTATTATTCGTATTTATTGAAGGCAAAATGTGATTTTTTAACTCCGATGTTACTCCATTGATTGTCTCACAGTATTTTGTATGTTATATCTGTGTGACATAGTATAAATATTGCATGTTTTATTAATTTTTTCTCTCTCAAATTCCTATCACAATACCTGTGTATGTTGTTCTGACATAAAGAGGCGTTTTCAGGTCGAGGACATACAAGGACGGGGTCGCATGGCAGTTCTAGCATCGTTCTTGAGCCCGAGCTTCACCACGCTGCCACTGCCCCTGGCCAGCTCTCCAAAGAAGGAGGCTCTGAAACTGAAATTGATAGGACGGCATTTAATCACTCCCAGTCTTGGGCTCCAGGAAAACTCCAGCCTCAGAACATCCCGCCAAATGTTCCAGGTATCCAAAGTTCCTATAATGTACATTAAAACTTCTCATTTTAATAGTTGACAGTACATATCGTTGCATTAAATGTTATACCTTCAATGATACTTTAACAATCTCACTAAGTCAATGTTCCAACCTTTTCCTAGCTGTATTGAGGGTGATGCCCAACTTGAATAATCTTAGTAATAAAGACAAATTTGTAATTATTTTGAGATCCAAGGATCCAGTCATCCTAAAAACCCCTGATGATTTCCTGTATCAAGTTGTGTGAACTGTATAACAGCAGGGTTGGGTTCAAATACAGATAAAAGTATTTAAATACAAATACAAATACTTTCAATCTTTCTAAATACAAATACAAATACAAATACACCTGAGCTCAAAAGTATTTAAATACAAATACAAATACTTTCAATTCTTTCAAATACAAATACAAATACAAATACTCAAATTTTGAAAGTATTTAAATACAAATACAAATATATTTGCAAATATATTTGAAAATACTTTCAATAATTCTGTCTTGGAACTTCAAACTTGTCTTTTTGAATTGTTTCCAATCTTACACCAGATAGTGTTTATGAATACAATAAACTGTTATGGGTCTATATGTCATATACAGTTTAACAAGTATAAGAATAGTTATTAAATTTTTCAGAATTTTATTATCAAGTTCCTTCATTAAAATCTGTTCAAATCGGGGCATTTGGGTCATATACTTACCCGATCATAAACTGAAGAGTTCCATAATGTTATAATTATGATTTTAAACATGCAAAAATATTTATTTATCTTATAATAACAGGCTATCTAAATAATATGGTACATGTGGAAAACCAAGTTATGTGAATTAAAGAATAATAGGACAAACAATGATTTATATTCTCACATAAATATATGCATATGAATTATGATTAATAATAATAGTGATTTATATAGCGCCTCTTCCAGTAAACTGCTCAGAATCGCTAATAAATGCCAAAATATAAGGAAACTATAATTAAAAGATAGACCTCAAGCATGATTGAGCACCCTGAGCCCTAAAAGATGTCACTTCATCATTGCAATATGTATTTAATGTATAATCTACTTTGTGCAATATGTCATGTGACATGCAGTCATAAATAAGTTATGGTACCTTGTAGAGTCATTAGTATTAATCGGTATGTTATATTAAAAGAGATAGTATTCAGTTAAACGACTTTTATGGGCCATAGCGCCTGAATCATGCTAAATATCTAAAAATAACCAGGCAATATTCCTGTACCTTTGTGGATAGGTTGCCAAAGACCCTTTAATCTTCTTCTTCTTCTTCTGTGTGCATCCCTGGATCAGCCAGGTTGCTCACCCAGTGTTAGTGGGGAGCAGCACTATGAAGTACTACACTTTTTGCAAAATTGGTATTGCCAAAAAGAATCTGCAGATACACGTGTAACCACTATCCCTGGATGAAATATTGCTCTCAAAACTGGTGGGAGGGCCTTTCTCAGGAAAATTTTAATAGAATTACACAAACTGTTCCAAAACATTCCAAATGTATGTCTTACATTGACAAGACCTATATATAACAATTTTTGTTATCAGCCCACAAAAACGTTACTTTTGTCAAATTCTATGTTATGATGAGTTTTTTGTCAAAATAAGTTGAACACCTGTTATTGTATTTTTTGCGTATGTTGTTTCATTTTTCTGTGTCATATACCACATGTTACACATGTCAGGGAAAAGTCAGGAACAGGCAAAAGTCAGGAATATTTGAAATTAGTGATTTTGCCAAAAGTCTTGGAAATCTGGCTTGGGTCAGGGAAATTTTGCATAAAAACTAATGCGCGACACGAATGGCAATGGTTTCATGCTAAGAATCACAGAAGAAACTTACATCATTTTCCCGCATAACCTGTTGGATGGTTGTTATGAAGTGGCCTTAAATTCAGGAATCTATAACATAAGGCATCTTGAGTGTATAATGAAATTGTAGCATCATCCCTTTTCTTTTTGTTTCAAGTCGCAACATAAATACACAAAGACCGCAAATTGCCTTCAAAAATGTTGTGCGAGAGCCTTTTTGTGGTCAGGGAAAAAATTCTTGGAGACGGAGAAAAGTCAGTGAATTTCGAATTCTGACTCGAATGGCAACCCTGAATTGTATCAGTGTTTGATATCAAGATGACAATAAAATCTATACATTGTATATTAATAACATGGTGGCCGATGAATGTGTCCAAATAATTTATTAGTCCTTTTTGATTTGATGTTTCAGATGTAGTTTACAATGACCCTGCCTGGAACATGCTGATAACCGCCATGGATCACCAGCTTCAGGTATGCTTATTTATTTGCATGTTATTAACTTAATTCATTGTCAAGTTTAATATGTTCAATTTCCCATTGATGCATTGAAATATTACCATGATTTATACTGTGTCATTTGTATGTGTTTATCTTTCTAGCCATTACCACCATGCCCAACTAATGAGCAGTCGGTTCAAATCTACAAACAACATTGTGAAGTAAGTGAAGCACAGCGTCCCTGAATAAAGTTTGGGGTTTAAAATATTGAACAAATGTGCCACGTATGCAGTGTCTCAAGAAGGCAATCAAGGGAACATTTTAAGACAAAAACGAAAAAATTCTGTTGGGAATTTCTTGAGATATGACAGACACAATTATCACTGAAAACTAATTCATTTTGCTGATTTTTAATAACGCTATATAAAACTACAGACTGGCATGCATTTAAACCGTTTAAATTGTGAAAATAGTGTTTCTGATATTTCTTCAAGCATTGTAATTATTATCTAGGCGCTGCTGCGCCTAGATCATGCTTGTACAACCTGCCATTTCCTGCATGTTTTTCAACTTCCTGTTTGTGGAGAACATGAAATACAATGGTTTCATGCGTTTACCTTCTAACTTCGTAAACACATAAACCCTTCTAGCTTGGATGCTGTAATTGCTATTGATGATGGATCAGTAACAGATCTATGGACTGTGATTGTAAATAGCTGTCCTCTTTGCTGTAAATTGGCAGAAATAACTATTTCTGGTCACAAAATATCAGGTCACTGTCCTAGATTTATGCAATGTCTAGACTGTGTGCACTCAAGCGGAACATGTTAGCATATTAGAACGGGCTGCAGCAAAATGTAAATAAGATGAAAACAGCTTTTGGTGACCCATTCGATTTCATATCCTATACAATATATACATGCTATATGATAGGATCTCTGGCCAGCTGGATGGTTCATTCACAATGGAGGATCTACAATGGCAGACAGAGGTTCATCTCATGCTTAAATTGTCAAGTTAACAATCAGCGCCTAGATTTGCAAATTTTATTTGCACATTCTAGTTATGTGAAGTGCACTCTGTTTATTTTCCTGTGCTATTTAATATATATATCATCTTTTTTTCTCATATAAAATATGTTATAAGCAAAACCTAAAACCAGTATTGATTAAGTTTAGAATAACAACCACATTTTTGAGCAGCAGTTATCCTTCTGTCTCTTCCTTGAATTGACAGGTTTTTTGGACAATAAATGAATTGTCAGTGAATAAAAGACCAAACCTGGTTCGTTTGAGGTTTTACAATAGGTCCAGTGCCGTGAGTTGGTAAAATTTCAGTTTTGGACCAATATGCACTTACATTTTAGGTCATAACTCAGCCCCATAAAGGAATATATGCCAGTATTATGGATCGAATGATAGGCAAAAATAACTTCTTTGATGTAAATAGCAGCAATTGCATCCATATGTAACTGGTCTTGAGATAATGAGTGATACATGATTGCAGTTAGGCAAATTTTTGGTGTCCCGCCTGGACACTGCATGTAAAATTTCGGCATACAACTTTCAAATACAGGAAAAGGGATGGATTTAGGATCAAAATTGCAATGCATTACTGTTCCCTGATTAGGTGGGCATCTAGTGAATCCAGAAAAAATGGCAATTGGATGTTTCTATATTTTTTTAATACACCTTTTGTAATCCTCAGTTGGTGTGTCCCGGGTGAAGCTTAAAAGTGCAATGTGATTTTTGATGCCACAGATAAACCACTGATCGAAACATTTTTGAAAAATTTGATGTACAAATGCATTGCTCATGACCTTGTCCGTCAGGAATATATCACTTAAAGTGGCTAAGGCTGTTGTGCCAGAAGCTGTGATGGCTTGAGTAAGACTGACAACAGCGCGACGCTCTTATATTCTGCAAACATTCTGTGGGACTTCTCTTGTTCGGGTACTTCCTGATGAAGACTTGTTGCTGGAATTCTTGCATTCTTGGTATTATTGTCATGCTCATGAGCCTGGCTTTGTATTAGTGTATAGAATAGGGTAGAAAGTCCAACCCACAGTGGCATTAGAGCCCTATCTTTGAGACTGACAAAAAATGCGACGCTCTCACATTTTGTAATATTTATGAGGACCTTTCTTTTTTACACGCTTCTTGATGAAGGCTAGTGGGAGGAAATGTAGCTTTTCTGATATGATTTTGTTGCTCATGAGCCCAGGTTTCTTTCGGTCTATAGAAGGCTGTTATACATGTAACCTAACATGGTATTAGTGGCCTGTCTTTGTCACTGACAACAAATGTGGCACTCTTACACTTTGTAAAAATGTATGTTCAGACATGTCTTGTTCAAATGCTTTGTGATAAAGGCTCTTTGTTGGAATTTTTACTTGTTTGATATTGTGTTGTTACACTTGAGCTTAGCTTTCCATTGGTACATACAATATGGTTTTAAGTCAAACCTATCATGGTATAATGGCCCTGTGTTTATGGCTGACAAAAAGTGCAAAGCTTGCTTTCGGCATTACCTGCTAATTACACCATAGAAGGTATGAGAAGGCAAATAATGAAAAATCTGTTTTTTGTTTGTTTTAAGAATATTATTAAAAAAAACATGTGCAAGTTTCATATTGATATCTTAAAAAGTCTTTGCTGCAGACGTATTTGAAGAAACAAAGTTTCGTTTTGAATAAACTGCATTTTAAGTTAGTATTTTCTTCACGTTCATGTTTAAATTTACTAGCATAATGTGGCAGAGACATCACAAAAACGCATTTACAACCTCAAATTTCTGGATTTGGAATCTAATAATACATAGGAAACATATCAGTGATTATTGATTTTTGGCCAACTTCACCAGAAATCCCAAATTTTACCAACTTATGGCATTGGTCCAATAGAGATAACACAAATTCAGTTGTTATAAAGACAAGTCATTCAAAATCCAATGATTTATTCTGCATTTTATCGAATTTATTTCCGAATTTTTAGATTTGTTCAGCATTGCTTAAGAATAAAGTGGATAGCTATAAAAAAGATCACACTGAAGCATCTGTGTGTGATAGAACTTGTAGGAATACACGTACACTGCATGCACTCTCCAAAAAATACTTACATTAAATGATCATACTATTATATATATACAGAGCGAGGTTAAGCATGTTTGCTTTATTTTGTATCTTCAAACACTAGTTTTACTATTTTTTGTCAATCTATTTTTACCAATAATATCTAGACAACTTCCATGCCTACAAAGCTAGGGATATATAAATATTCATAGGCTTTGACATGAACTCCTGGGAGGTTCTATAAGGATTTGTCACTTGAAGTGCTTTACTTGTTCAGTGAAGAAAACTGAAACAATCAACTATGTAACACAAAACAACTATGAACCAAGTTGACATTGATTAGCAAACCATTTAGGATTATAAGTTCATTAATCTATCATCACTAACAACAAATGCTTTGTGTATTTAAGTTATGTTTATTTCAGCTTCAAGTTGTGTTCAAAGTGTTGTTGTGCTATTTTCCTCAATGTTTATATTTAGGATACACATGTATTACAGGCACTGAAAACCAGCAATTAAGGAGATCAATGAATAGAATAGCTATCACACCTGCAATCATTTGCAACCCATGCAGGCTGGGCCCCAATTATCTGCTGATCTTGCAAACATACTATCACAAGAAGTGACTACAATAATTTTATAGAATTATTCCTCATGCTTTGTATTGAAATTTCTGCTGCAAAGAAGTCAACAGAAGTAATTTAGAGAACTCATAGTGAATTGTATAGTGGCATTTGAAATGTTTGAATCATGTTTGAAACCAATTGAAATTTGGCCCAGGGGGAGGCAGATCATGTGTTGCAACAGCCAGCTGCATTAAACAGAAGGCTAAATAGGATTATTACTCTCTTATTAATGACATTTTAATCTGTAAACAGTGTTAGATAAGTCAAGTTGGTCTAATTCTATTTATTTGTTATGCAAGCAGTGGATGACACTTTGCTAAAATGTCAAAAAGTGATATTTTTGAGGAACCCTCACACTAGCAGACAGCCACATTTTGCAAGAACAGTGCTGCCACCTTTGCCCACTGTGAACTTCATGAAGTATCAAAACTAGTATGTTATGATTTTTATATCAACATAAAAAACCATTTTTGACATGAATATAAGGCTGGCTGTGTTTATCACACACAGATAAGTTAAATTCAAATATTAAACATTCTTACCACATAATGGCTGTGGAATATAAATTAAAATGTGTGCCATTGCAAATGGCATTATTTTGATTAAATTTTCACCATTACTAATTGGTTTAGATCTCCTAAAACCTTCAAATATGATAGTGTGATAAACCAAAATTTTGAAATTGTCATATCTCAAGGAATTTTTTAATTTTTGTCTTAAAATGTTCCCGTGAATGTCTTCTTGAACACTACACTTGTGGCATATTTGTTCAATTTTTTAAATCCCAAACGTTATTCAGGGACGTTTTGGAAGAATTGTTGGTGGGATACGAGTAGCTGGAAACTTTACATTGTTTCATTTAGGCAAAATGTTAGTTACATGTATTATCTTTTGTTTCAGTGTGCCATGGAGTATCTTCGAGTTCAGACTGAGATTTACCTGTTGAAGCAGAGAGAGTAAGTTTGTAGAATATGTGTTTCATGAGCTTTGATGCTTTAGATTTGTGTCTGATATGTTAGAAAAAGCTTTTTTGGGCATCATGTGTAAAACTGTGCCAGGAGCTACAGTTTTTGTTGAATCTCAAGTGCAAGGTTGCAGAACGTCACCAAGATACCCGAGAACAAATTCAAATATCGCACATCACTAACTGTTGGAAATTTACATGACATGTTACATATATATATGTCTGTCAGATGTGAATTATATAATTATTGTAGAGTTCATAAGAAATCGATATGTCAAGTGAGCATATCATTTCAGAGCAATCCTTGGATTTAAACCGAAGTGTCTTGCCTTTTTTGGTATAAGAGAGCATGATTGATGATAATGGTTGCTATTTATTAATTTGATGATGTAGCTTGCCTTTTTAGAAGTCCCGTACATTGTTTGTACTCAGCAAGAAATGTCTGTACCATTCAAGCTGGACTTTTTATAACCTAATATGATACAGAAGAAGTCAGGCCTTCCATTGATGTATAATATGGCCTGTTATCCCATGTCTAGCCAACTTTTGTCCCTCATACTGAGCTTTTCCCTGGTAAATACAGATTGAGAGAGGGAAATACAACAAAAAGAAACAGGGATATATTTAGTTCAACCAATCAAATTCCTTTGGCTAATTAGCCAGCGGGGCTATACTGAAAGATAATGAGATCAACAGGGATATACAGGAACCGACCAATCAAAAGACAACAGTGCCCCTATATATCATGCTTATTAGCATGTAGATACCAGCATATTTGCTGATTGTTGTGATTTAAGGCAATTAAGTGCTGCCAATTAAGAGTATTGATTTTTTTTTAGCACAGCTGCATTCACATTAAGTGCTTCAAACTGTTTTACATTGATATAAAATTAAAGTATTTGAAAAAAAAGACATGGGATAAAAAGGTTATACCATGGGTGGAGGCAGTATATCCCTGGTATAGCCACCCTTGATCCAGTATAGTCCCTCGACCCTTCGGGTCTCGGGACAATACTGGATCTCGGGTGACTATACCAGGGATATACAGCCTCCACCCATGGTATAACCTCATAGTACATACATGTTATGTACAATTTGTAAATGTGATCATTATTTAAATGTGAAATTTCTCAAATTGTATAACATTACGGCACATGACCTAATGCAAGTGGCAAGTGGGCCCTGTTTGTACTTTGTGAAATTTGTCATACATTGCATATTTCTTATTTTGTGTTTTATTCAGACAAGAGTTGGAAAAAGAACTTCAGGTTGAAGAACCAGAAGATGGAAGCACAAGGCTGATAGAAGAGTTTCAACAGTTGATGTCAGAAAATGTAAGTTCAACTGATGAATGGAAATTATTCTTACATCAACTGTACAGTGCGTTAATATAACTCTTTTTACCCTCGGCAATGTATACATTGCCGACGGGTATTGTAGTTACTTTGGGAAAATTTGTCCGTCCGGCGGCGGGCGGCGGGCGGGCGGGCGGGCGGGCGGGCGGACGGGCGGGCGGGCGTCCGGATAACGGGCGTCCCACTTGTGTATTGGGAGTAATGCCAAAACTATGAAATGTATACTTTTTATTTTTGGGACATTATTATATCTTTTATCCTAGTTGTGCCTTTTAGGGGTTTAATCCACATGAGATGAATACTTTTCTCACAATTATTGAAAAATGTGAAAAAATATTTTTTTGTGTATTGGGTGTCAAGCCAAAACTATGGCATGCATATTCATCATTTTTGGGTAAATATGGTATCTTTTATCCCAGTTGAGCCTTTCATAGGTCTAATCCCCATGACATTAATACTTTTCTCACAATCATTGAAAAATGTAAAAAATTGTTTTTTTTTTGTTTCTGTGACAGAGCTAAAAAACTGCAGTACTTTTGACACTGAAATTGGCAAATTGTATGTATTAAATACCCAAGATGTGTTTTTTGTGGGTCTAAATGCTCTGAGAAAGTTGAACGGACGACAATTTACCAAAAATATGAAAAAATACTATTATTTTTAACTTGTATAATTCAGTCAATTTTGAAGTTAAATCTATGAAATTTTCCACTTAGGTGTCTAACTTATGCCTCTTTAAACATCTCTAATCAGTTGGAATGTTGGTCCTATGAATTTTTATAAAAACCCAAAAATTCTAAAAAATGCCAATTTTCCAACATTTCTGCATGAAAAGCCAAATGGTAATGGGTAAGTTAGTTAACTTTAGGTCTTATTGTAGTTAGACACACTATTGACCAATATTCACAGCCATTGCATGAGTTGTTGCAATTTTTTCCATTGAAATGTATGATTGAAAAAAGGCAAACAATCATTGAAATGTCTATTTACTCTCCATTTTCTTCTGATGTCATACCAGTCGTTGACATTTTTTTGTCAAAATAAACCTGACATGTTTCACATCATCATCATGCTGATTTTGAACAATATGAAAACTTTTATTCGCAGCATAGGTCAATATTAACAAAATTAGATAAATATTAAGGATTTTCAGATAATCATATATCAGTAAATATTGGCCCTGGTCAATCAAATTTGCCACAATAATGTCTAAGTTTTACTTTTTCTACATCTCCTCATGAAATATTATCAAGAAGAAATACATAAATTTCATATATAATTATGTGGACTTTCAAAGCATTAATTAAGTATATTCAAAAACATGCATTTGTGTGTTAATATTTTATAATGTTGACACTAAATCTTTTTAAAACCCCCAATTATTATAACTTCATGGTTAATATCTAAACTCAGTGATGTAAATTTTTAGAAGATGAATAAATGTCAGCCCCTTTTATTTAGTTGTTTGCATGAAAATTAAATGTGATTGAATCAGACAGATTGGCTTTTGTTGAATGGAGCACTGGAGAAGTCTTGATTATGTAATGTTATGTCACAGGGTAATTGTCTTCCCTGCTAATCCTTTGACAAGAAATCTTAAACTCTCAATTGTAACTTATGGTTTAAATCTAACATCAGTTATGTACATTTTAACATATGAAGTACTGTCAGCTTACTTTTATTTTGGTCTTTAATGGAAAACATATAAGACAGACTGGCAATAAGACCGCTATGTATATATAGAGGGTTATCAAAGAAAATGACTTGGCATGCAAACCCAATTTCTGCAAATTTCAGTGTGTAATTTTACATTTCAAGACATTATTGGATAAATCTGTCTTTTAATTCATTTTACAACTCACTCCAATTGTATTTTTAGCATTTTAAAGAAATATTGTTTAGGGGGTAAAAGTGTCATCATTGGAAGGGGTCCAGTTTTTTTTTTGTGAATCAGCCAGGAGACACTATGTCTGTGCTTCATTGTACCCCTCCCCTCCAGCCATTCATGTTATGTAACATTGTGTCACTAATCCTGTCCAGTGACCAAAGCTAGGAACAAAGGAGGACAAAAGCAGTGCACAGCACCCTCAACTTTTTAACAAATTTTCTTTTTTCTTAGAAATATGTCTAGACTGCATTGACACCAACTTTGTAGTCTTTTATTGAACAAATAAAGAAATTTCCAATTTTTATAAATGATTTAGGCCAACTAGAAGCTGAGATATGACTTTTTGTAGCCCATACAGGCTGTACACAGAGTTGGGACTTGTTTCTCTTGTTTTGTTTTTCTTTACAGCTATTGTTATTCTCCAAAGTTTGATCAGCATTTAACCTTTGTATTAACTAGCAATGTGCTTAGTCTTAAAAGATATATATATATAAACTGGCATAAACCTTGTTTTAGTGTTACTATTTACAATGGTTTTGGTTGGAGACATCTTATCTATAATTTATGTTTTTAGACCCATATTCCATATTTGTAATTTATGATAAGAATAGCTAAGACTAGATAGATAGATAGATAGATAGATAGATAGATAGATAGATAGATAGATAGATAGATAGATAGATAGATAGATAGAAAGATAGAGATTGATAGAAAGACAGATAGATAGATAGATAGATAGAGAGATAGATAGATAGATAGATAGAGAGATAGATAGATAGATAGATAGATAGATAGATAGATAGATAGATAGATAGATAGATAGACAGACACATGTAGATAGATAGATATATATATATATAGATAGATAGATAGATAGATATATAGATATATAGATAGATAGATTGATAGATGCATACATAGATGGATAGATTATTAGAGTAATTTTAATCCTGTACAATTTCTAAAGCTTTACAATGATTCAAGATTCCTATACATGGATGTATCACAAAATCCAATCATCAACTGGAATTATTCTTTTTTCTCAAATTATTCTTTTTACAAAAAGCACAAAATCAGCCATAGGCCTACTTGCCCGAATCACATGATCCAGATTTCATTTTGACTAGTAGATATATCATTTCAAGTTTCATCTCTTGGTAACCATTGATTTTCAGTGATGTTTCATTGGACCCCCCCCCCTCATCACAGTGGCACACTTCTGAGGTGTGAAGTATGCCACCCTCCATTCTTTTGTCAGGTTACATAATGGCATTGCATAAGGTGATTAAAAGATTGGGGTAGAGCAGACAATAGCCAATTGATATGAGTGTTCAGCAGCTGAGGAGGGGGACTAAGGAAGCCCCTTTAACCCCTTTAAGGGGAATGTCTGCAAGGATAATGTAATTTAACTGAAATTGTTACAACATCCAACAATTTACATGGCTACAGTCTAAAATGGATCCAGGATCAAGATGATGTAGAACTGAAGTCAATGACACTGTTTGATTAGATATAAGATTTACAGACAGAAATTTATTGAACTGATAGATATCTAATTTTTGTTCAAACAATAGCTACCCTTATTGCTATTCAGTTTTATGCAGTTTAAATAAAATAGTAATTTTATCTTTTCTGCAGGAATTATGACACATCTTAATAGAAAAACTGATAATTGGATTGATCAAACTACCAAAAATCTATCTATCTATCTATCTATCTATCTATCTATCTATCTATCTATCTATCTAAACTGTCCCCTACATGTCCTGATCGTTTTCTGACTGTCTTTATCTCAATTGTTGTCCATTTCTAGCTGTCTTTTTAATGGTCATTACCTGTCTATTGTGCACTGCATTGCTTTATTTTCCTGTCTGTCACCACTGTATATTACATTCAGACAAAAATAAGTTTGATAAAAAACCAACTTTCTAAAATGGTAGTGGAAGAGGGGACGAATTACTGTGGGTAATCCATGCCGGATAATATTGTTCTTAATATTGTCACCGGAACCAGTCATCTTCTTGACTTCATTTATTTTTAAATTTTATTTCTCAAATTGTTTGTTCACAAAAAGGCACAGATTTTGCCAAAGGCCACCAATAGGCATAGTGGAATACTTGCCTGAATTTCATTATCCAGATTATACCAAATTATACCACTTCTACAGTAAAATGTAATGTCTTGCTAATTGCTAACCATTGCTTTTCAGTTCATTTGATCTTGTGTCACACTTTTTGACTCCTTGCCCAAATTTTAACTGTTTCCCCTCTTTTTCTGGGGGGACCCATCCTGCAAGCTGATTGCATGTGGATTTTGAATTCCCGCCAATACAAAATGGCAGACAGGAAACATTTATATTATTTTGCTCACAGCTCTTGGCCATTCAATGAAAGTTTTTCAACGGGAATTTCATGTTCATGAGGATATTAGAGTACCAGTGGGGTCCTACCTCAATGTATCCCACTGTCTGGAGAATAGCTGCTGAGTAGCCGAGGGTATGCTGCCGCGCAGCCTATGTTTTTTCTACTTGATAACGGAACTTTGCTTCTACCTTTTTAAATATGTTCTATTATATACCGTAATATGAGGTGAATCTGGACAAGCCAGGAAAGCATTTTAATCTTCAAAAAGCAACAATTTCTACTTGTTAGAGGTACGTGATTTTTCGCACGTTTTTAGTATATATGCAAATGAAGATTCGGGTGGATTTTCGCGATTTCACCTGCAGGCAATAAGGAGCTGCAGCACCTTAAAAATTGTCCTGCATAATCTACATTTTCACAAGCCAGTCACAAACTATAAGGTCACGGTTTTTTGATTCCTTGTTACTCGGAACTTTCTTGAAGGCATTTGGACCAGTTGGTCGGTCGGCAAATAAATAAAAAACTGTACTTCCTGATGTCATTTTATTTCCATATTTCCATCTGAGAGCAGTCGGTCAGACGAAAAGAAAAATTCTTTAAGAAAAAAAAAATCTTTAAGATGTCCAAATAGAAATTTGGCGAGTGATTTCATGAGTAGAACCACATTATATGATTTTCTTATATGTAATGCATGTATGACAAAATAGAGCCCTACCCTAAAACGCTGAGGATAAATTAAGTAATGTACTTGTAGCTTGTGAGTTGAAACAGGAAAACAACAAGACAAAAATCTTTCAATACCACCAAGGTTCTCTACTGAATCAACGATAACATTTGCAGCAGTGACAAGCTTTCATATAGATAGCACTTGTCCTGCAGTCTGTGTAAATGAGTGAGCTGGAGGAGGTGGACCATCTTACGCCACACCAAAATAATTTTATGGATGACGGAATCGCCACTCCTAAAATTGGGAATTTAAAATTAAAATTAATTTTGCGCCCGCATGGATTTAGACAGCCTGGGAAAAAAATAATTTTTTCCAACTCAAATGAACATAAAAACACAACCACGGGGTGTAAAAAAATTGTAGACCCCATTTCAGAAATCGCAAATTATACTGAGCTTGCTCAAAGCAGATTAGTAGTCATATGGATGGCTTTTAAATGTTTTAAAGACAGTTAAAAAAGTTGATTGTTGGTATTAATCAGAACCATTGTTTATTTTTAGATCTCATAAAGCAAAGCTTTATGAGATCTATTACATTTCTGAAGTTCTCTGTGCTAATCTGTGTCTAGTTGTCAGTGAGGTCACTGTGACCTAGATATTGCAAAGGAGTGTGGAAAAGCTATCCGCTCAATTCTTATTCTGGAACGGAGGCAAGTGCTATGAGAGTTTCTCTTAGTTGGATTAACAGAGGACCATGGTAGCATCACTAAACAAAAACCGGGAAATTTTAGTTTTACAATATTTGAGTTGAAATTTTGCAGCACTTGTCTAGCATGCTAAATATATACAGCAAAATGGCCTTCATTTTCTATGTAGGTCAAGAGAGAGAGGCATGGAGCCGTGACTTCATCCACCTGAAATGAGGTCAAGAGTTGTCAAAGGCTGGCCAATATTCAAATTGCTCTCAAGAGGGCAGCACCTGGGAATGAGTTGGTGGAGATCTATGCGATATAAGCTGCCAAGCAAGTCTAGCCACTGCAGCCCTTACATCATGGCTGTCATCTGCACAATTCAGCCAGCTATCCATGCTGTCAATACATTCAACTCATGTTTAGTACTTAATTCGGATTAACTTTGTTAATTCCTGTCAAAGGTTTCACGTATTTCAAACACACACAGACGTTTTTGGAATTTTTCAGTGTAATTACATTTCACACCTCCCCGGCCTGTGTTGTCCCTGTGATCGAAACATCAGCATTGAAGCTGTCCCATGAATGAACAAATTCCAAGGCTCAATGGTCTTCTACTTCATCAATTAAGTGCCATTTATATTCACACCTATCAATCAGAGGTGGCGGAACGTTTCGAAAAGTGGGGGGGCTCCGGGGCACCTTGTCTACGGTAATTTCAAGGAGAAAAATGGGCATTTCATGTATTTTTGGGCCCAAAAGTGGGGAGGCAAGTGCCCCCAGTGCTCCCCCAGCTCCTCCGCCCCTGCTATCAATACACAACCTCAAAGGTCATTCCGTGAATTTCTCAACTAAAGCCATCCCCTTCATCTTCACATAGAAAACTGCCCTTCATCAAGCAATTTATACACTAATCAAAAGGCATGTCTCTGCCTCATTTCACTTTCACAAATTTAACTGAGTATATCATGTATATGTGTAATATTAAAACCTGAATAACCATTGTCCATTTTCCTTCATTAATAAAACCATTTTTTACCATGGGCAATATCCAGTTGGTTTACATTTTGCAAAAACATATCAGATCTTTCGGATATCTACAGCAAAAACGTATCCGATCTTTCGGATATCTACAAATGTTAAAATCACTCAAGAACAGCCCATCAGTTGCCTAAATTGGCTCTTCATCAAGCCAGTAAACTATCACTGTATAGATAACAAGCACTTGGTTATTTATCACTTGTTAAGAAATGAGGTTTTGTCACAATTCACAAATTAATAAAAGCTGGTCTCTGCGCAAAAGCTAAATTCATATAACAGTCTATTCATCTGATACATCGGTTGATAATTGGAAGTACAAGTCAAGTCAAGTCAAGTCAAATATTTTTTATTTAAGTGACCTGCAGTTTACACTGCCAGGCCTCTAAGGCCTACAAGTCACCAGGTGGGCCACAAAGAACACATGCAAAAACCAAGCAAAACATCAGTATGAATAATTGAAAATCCTCATCTCCTACATTTATAAGCATTCTTTATAAATTTTGCTAGATAAGTACATAATTGTTTACAATTTAAAATAGATTTGAATTTGTCTAATTCATCCAAATTTGAAAAATTGTCAATAAATTTTACACAATTCTCAAACAAAATATTTCTTTGAACAGTGTGCAAAGTACAAGTCATCAAAAAATGTTTTTCATCTTCAATTTCATTTATATTACAATTTGGACAAACTCTATTTTCCAATGGAGTAATAGGGGAAGTAAATCTACCTGTTTCTATTGACAAGGGCAATATTCCTAACCTGAATTGAGCAAGAAATGATCTCTCAGAACGGTTAATTACTCTATTGACATAATATTCCACATTATAATCATTTTTAAATATAAGATAAGTTCTAAGTTTTGGAAAATTAGCAAGATCCTGTTTCCATCGATTTTTATAACTTTCAACTAACCTGGTTTCGGTAACTTTCAATACACGATCTAAGCAGAATTCATCAGACATAGATTCAAATAAGTTAAGCTGATCAGTAGCCTCAAAAATCTGTTTAACCTCCCAGGCCCAATTTTTTAAATTCGATATTTTACAAAGGTCAACATCATGTAAAAATATTCTTTTTACTAGCCTAGAATCATCTAATCTAATCAACCTACACCAAAGGCGGACCATATTAACTTTTCTTCTTATTTCACTCGGAGTCCAACCTAGATCTCCCCACACTGCCAAATTTGGTGCAAAACGATGCACTCCCAAGAAATAGCGCAACATTTTATTCTCCATAATTTTAGAACTATCATACGTTTTATAACCCCAGACTGCAGAAGCATAGTCCATGATGGGATGAATACACGTTTTACATAATTTTTCAAACAACTGAAAATCAAATGTTTTCAAATTCCGCAATTTTTTGACAAGATCAAACCGAAGGCTCTGCATGAGCTCTCAGAAAGAACCTTTGCTGTGACCTGGAAGTTCATATTTTCTTCAAGAATTATTCCCAAATATTTGTATTTATGATCGACTACAAGTGACTCTTGAAAACACATGAAGTCATAATCAGTTCTGGGTACTGAAGGATTACGAAAGTACATGTCTGTTCTTCCTGGTCCAATGTCGTGAGTTGGTAAAATTTCTGTTTTGGGCCAACATAGACATGCAATTTAGGTCATATCTCAGCTTTCGTACAGAATTTATGCATGTATTATGGATCATGTGAAAGGCAGTGATGTCTCCTTTGATGTAAATACCAGGAAGTGTATCCACTTCCTAAAGCTTTTGACATATTAAATGGTAAATTATTGCATATGCGATCAATTTTTGGCGTCACGCTGGACACTGCATGTAAAAAATTCAGGTAAAACTTTAAAATACAAGCAAGTAAATGCAGTTAAAATAAAATTTGAAATTTGGTATTATGCTCTGGTTAGCTGAGCATATTATGAATACAGAAAAAAGGCCATAATATGTTTCTGTATTTCAGAATGACATGTTTTGCAGTACAAGGTTGTCATGTCACACGCAAAGCCAAAATGGACAATGTATTTTTTGATGCATCAAATACACCATTCACTGATTTGATTTTTTTTTTTAAATTTACGTCAATGTTTTGCTCATGACCTGGTCTGTCAGGAAATAGTAACAAAACTTTGTAGAGGCTCTTGTTTTGGAAGCTGTGTGGGCCTAAGTGAGACTGACAAAAAATTGACACCCTCTTTTTTAGTGAGAATTATGTGGGTACTCTATTGTTCAGATGCTGTCTGATTATGCCTCAGTATGGCAATTTTACATTTCTGGATGGTTCGAGATGCTCATGAACCTGGCTTTCCATTGGTGTAGAGAAAGTGGTTGCAACTCTAACCTTTCATGGTATTACAGCCCTGTCTCTGAGACTGACGAAAAATTGACACTCTAAACTTTTTGTAAAATTTATGTCACACCTCTCTTGTATAGATACTTCATTATGATGGCTTCTAATGGAATGCTCATTATTTTGACATTTTCTTGTTGCTTGTGTGTCTGGCTGTTGATTCAGGTATAATATGTGGTTATAAGTCTGACCTATTAGGTATTAGAGCCCTGTATTTGAACCTGACAACAAAATCAACATTCTTGCCGATAGTAAAATTTTGTGTCTGGACTGCTCTTTTTCCGATGCTTCTGGAAAAAGGATTGAAGCTAGAATGGCCATTATCTTCATACCATTTTTTGCTCATGACCATGGCTTTCCATGTCTATACACAATATTGTTGTTTGTCGAACCTATCTTGGTATTAGAGCCCTGCCTTTGAGACTGATAAAAAATATGGTGCATTCTTGTTTTACAGTAACTGCCAACTGCCATAAGAAAGGTTAAGTGAGGAAAATATCTTAAATGATAAAGTTATTTTATAAAGGATAGCATTTTCTAGATTTCGTGTTAATTTCATTGTGATATCTTTAAAACTTTACCCTACAAGTCCATTTGAATGAAGTCAGAACAGTTTCGCAAAAACTGCATTTTAACTTTGTAAATCCTTCATATTTATGTTTAAAAATAATGGCATTATCTAGCCTCGTTTGCTTAAGAATGCATTTACAACCTATAACTTTTGCATTTTGGAATCTACTAATACATAGGGAACATATCTGTGAACATCCATTTTTTGTCCTGAATGACCAAAAATCACAAATTTTACCAACTTGTGACATTGGACCTCCTTGATTTTCACATCATTTAAGATAGGATGAGTCCATGCTCCCACGGTCCCACCAGTCGAATAATCAAGGATGCGACCATTGGATTTTCGGGGAAAGGTTGCATTTTCTTGCTTTCACTGTTCATGTTGCCCAATGTTAAAGGCTTTATCAACAATTGATCAATTATATTTCCTTCTGTCTATTGTACTCAACAAAATATGTCCCTACCCATTCTCCTCTATGAAACATTTCGCATTTCTCAAATGTGCAGTATGTGTTCTCCCAAGACTCCCACTGAACTTCTATATGCTAGGCCTCCGAGCCGAACCCAAGTTGTTCCTACCAACTGCTGTCTTTATGAGATCATTAAAACCGAAAGGTTCTAGTTTTCGGGTAGCACATAGCACTAAGTTTCTCTCTCTCTCTTGCCTTGGTAACTCTAACTTTACTAAATCTCTTTTTGCCTTTTCTTTATCAATTTGAATGCCTGCTACTGTTAACATTATCTGTTTTACCTGCCTCAGATAGGTAGATATGGTAAGTGCAGCCCTCTAAGCCCAGTTGATTGTTGAGGAAAGAGCCCTGAACATTAGGGTGTCCCAAAAACAGTGAAAGTCTGAAATTCATTGGGCCTAACCTCTAAATGTGTTCTATAGCCCCTCTCTGACTAAAATTCAGCTCATTTGAAGTTGTTTTAGATGTTGCTCAAGAGCCCTAAAGATAGATAGGGGTTTAACATTGAATTGTCATGCGAAAATGGCTATTTTAGCTAATAGCTCATAAATTATAGTTTTCAGTCCACCCAAACACATGAATAGTTGATACAAAGATGTATAAATTATTCTGCTCACTGTCGTACCAATTTCATATGTAAGTTGCTTGGGTATTGAGAAAATGTACATGTATGGGATATACCTATTTATGCGTTTTTCAATTTCACTATGTTCTGATTGAATATCGTCTATTGCTACAAATTTTGCTGTACTTGTAACAATAGACAATAAATTATTATCGTATCGTATCGTATCGTATTGACCAAAGGAACCTCAATGTATTGTATTGTAATTAATTACACTTAAGAAAGCTCAGCTATTCCTATTTAGTCCACAGATAGTATTTGCCATTAGCAGTGCCAGTCATTGAAACTATTAAATCACATCCGAACTTCTGAAGACATTTCAAGCCCCGTCCACCAGAGGCTCTGAGGGTTTTTTTTTCTTCGGACAGTGCTGCCACGCAGCGGCGGTCGGCAAATAAATAAAATGACATGGAGCAATTTATTTTTTGAGCGGAAATGACGGACCTAGAGCAAACACAAAATTATCAAAACACTTCGAGTACACTTCAACCTCACCTTACGACCACCTCTCTAATACGGGCACCTCGCCATTACGGACATAGTGGCCTGGAACAGAATATTTTCTCTTTCTTTTATGCTTATTAAAACCTCTAATGCGGGCACCTCGGTAATGCGGTCAACTCGCAAATGCGGGCACTTTCTCTGGCACCAAAGGACTATCCTTTTCTCACCTAATACGGCCACTGTATGATTGAGCAACTGATACTGTTGTATCAAGCAGAAAATTCGTATTGGCGACCGTCTGTCTGGCTGTGTGTTTGCTCTACTTAATTGGAAAGACAGCAAACCAATTGAAGCAATTGTCAATTGAGATCTGTCAAAACTCAAAAGGCGTGAACTGAGCACTCGTTCCTGATTGGTATTGAACGTTTTCTAAAATGCAATTAGACCTATTACTGAAGTCTTTCAGTATTCTTAATTGTACTCACTCAAAAGCAATTGAACATGTCATCTTGTATCCTCTTATAAATGCATGATGTTATAACAAACATAAGAAGGCAGGATGAATTGCCAATATCATTAATAAGCAGTAAAACATGCTATTGTGAAAGCGATTATTTATGGTCACTTCCAATCCATTTTCAATAGCATTTTGTACATCAGCATGATAAGTTTCAGCAAAAGTTTGATATGCTTGTTCTATTTTATGATTAATTCTGCAAGTTTTTGTTATTACCGATTTTTAAAGTGATATGGTCACAGGCCCAATTAAGGACTCTAAACTTGTCTCTTATGATCAGCTGGTTATATCTTGGATTTTAGAAATGATATTCGCGTAGCGAAACGGTCGTAGGCCGTTCCGCGAAGCGAAATTGAGTTTAGGAAAGGACTAAAAAATCTCTGCAGTGATGCTCTCAACATCAACAGTCCACAGTAGGGAATTAGGTCAAGTGCGTCCAGCTTCTTATCAATGATTTAATTTCGTATTTAACAAAACATTGCACATTCATCTCGAAAAGTGTCTTAAAAATTCAATTTCTCTTGTATTATTTCCTTCACCAATTTATTTTAATGGAAGAATTGATTATTAGCCTTGACAAGCTAAATTAAATTATAAAGACATGATTCATTTCCTTTCAAAAAAGACAACAAGAAAACATAACAAAATTTAAGTAACATAATCTTTATTAACTGGTGATTATGTAACAGTAAGCAATTAAGCTACATGCAAATCATGTTATTGTTTTTTTATTACTTATTATTATACTATTATATAATATCAACAATCTAACATAAACTTGAATTTGGCAGCTTGCAGTGTTGTTATTTTTTACCATTTAGCAGATTATCTATCAATCTTATTTATCTGTTTAATATATTATTTATTTATCTAATATATTATCTGTCCATCAATTTATCTATCTATCTATCTATCTATCTATCTCTCTCTCTATATAGGTCTATGTCTATCTATATCCATCTATATTATGAAATAAAAATGAAAGTTATAAGTCCTACAAAAACGTTTTTTATAACATAAGACTCTTCTAAATCAATTTCTCGACAGACTTCATTGCACTTCACACCTTTTTCTCAGAATGCACATGACATGACAAGTTTGACAAGTTTTATTTCTGCTCAGAACATATACATGTTATGGAGCACCAAGTATAATATAACAATAACAGAATCAGGTTTTAAACCAAAATAAATGAGACTAGTAATTGAGATACAAATTTCAATATAGAAAATTGAATAATACTGATATTAAATGGCTAACGAAAATATTTAGCGACAGTCGCCCCCTAGGGGTGGCTGCTAGTGGCGGCCCCTGGTGGTCAGTTTCAGATAATTGCTAACCTCTTCGATACGGCCACCTCGCTAATGCGACCACAATGGCTTGGAACCACTGGTGGTCGTAATAGAGAGGTTGAAGTGTATATAGTTGTGGCCAATTACGGAAAAAATCATAAACTTAGGTACATTAGCACTGACTATATTCAACAGGCATTAATGCACTGTCAGTTTCAGAGTTATTTTAGGTTTAACTTTCGACAGCCAATAATGACCAAAGAAATTATATCATTGATGGAATGTTATAAAAATACTGTTTGATAGGGTACTACCATGCTGCAAAATTATTTTATTCTTGTATAAATGCTATACAAAGGTCAAACTCTGCTAAAATTGTGATGAATATGCAGTATGCACTTTCGGAACCTGGTAAAAGTTAT
The DNA here is from genome assembly GCA_026936325.1 of Platynereis dumerilii. Classification (NCBI taxonomy): domain Eukaryota; kingdom Metazoa; phylum Annelida; class Polychaeta; order Phyllodocida; family Nereididae; genus Platynereis; species Platynereis dumerilii. Next base: position 129,556,513 of record JAPTHN010000001.1, read on the forward strand.
GTGATAAAACGTCTAATAAAGGCAGCAAAATAAAGAGTTTATAGTCCAAATCGATTTAAACAGTTATAAGAGACCAGAAGAGTTGCTGAGATTTTGTCTGTTCACTAGTCATGGGTTCCGATCCGAGAGAATGGCACAGTTACAGACATAGGCGTACGGCGTGCGCGATTTTTGGGGGGGGGCGAGCGACAATTGCCCGAATTTCAAGATCTAGTTTTAGTACCATTTCATATGAAATTGGCTAGAAATCATTAATTCACAATAGTGTTTATTTAATCATCTGCCCAAATTTTTCAGCCGTTTTGCCCGAATCTTACTGTTTCCCTAACTTTAGGGGGGCGACGACCCCCCTGCCCCCCCCCGTCCGATACGCCTATGGTTACAGAGCTGGCCTGAAAAGTCTTAAGCCCCTTTCCCACTGGATGCATACAGTCACGTTTCATTGCATAATAATTATGAAAAGTCAGGGAACGTGTCAAAATGCAGTGAGGGACACGTTTCTTGTACCTGGTTAAAAGACTATGATGACCAGAAGTAGCAGACTTATGCAAAGCTTTGCAAAGCTATTGCGTAGGCCTGCAATGCCATTGCAAAGGCACTGCATGTGTCTACATATGAATGCATACGTCTGTAATAAACTCCAATAATGCAGCTGAAAGCAACTCAATTATCAATAGAAAATTCCAGTTCACTTGAATATGACCTCATATGCCTGCATATGACCAAATAAATCTGCAAATGCTCTGCATTGCTCCACGGTTTGTCACATAGGCTTTCAAATCAATTAAAGAGGGGAGGGGGTACTAGTTGCTAAGATTAGTCCCTGTCCCGATTCACCCCCAAAGTGACGGGTGAATTCGGACAGTGGTTTTCTCAGCCTAAATCCTTGGAAATTATAGATATCATTTAATGCTCTCAGGGATAGTTAAATCTACGGCCTGGACATAATTTAAGACTATCCTGAGATTTATTGGAGGTTTTAAGCCCATGCTAAGGCAGAAAAAGGGCCAATTCTGTCCCTTTTCACCCCATATTACGGTATTTAATTAAGAGCTTGTCAAGCAAAATAAAAAAGTGTGCAACTTTCACAGCGTACATCATACTATAAATTCATGGATGCTTTACGCTACTTCTTTAAAATATGCACACACTCAAAAACTTGCACACAACTTATCAAGCTGTTTTACAACAACCATATCTATCTATGTCTCCTTTCAACCTCTTCCATTTCTGCTCGACCCCTTTCCACCAAATCCCACCCCTCACTCTCTTCCCACTGCTGTTAGTCCATGGGCTGAGTGGGCTCACCTTGCACCCCCCCCTAAAATTGATGAAAGTGCATACAAATTGTAGTATTTGATCTATATTTTCATTTTTTTCACGATACCATTGAAAATATAGGGACTCACTATCTCTTCTGGGTTGTTACATTAGGGCGCGGCTGACAGCCTCGTCGACGTCATTTTAGGGGTAGGGAAAACAAAATATGATATAACTTTTGACTGAGTTGCAATAGAAAAGTGTATGACCTATCAAAATGTTTGTCTAGGGCAGCTCTGGAGTTATCAATACTGAATATGCAAATTATTTGCATAATTAGGTCACCAGAGGTCAAAAGGTCATAAATTTCAGGATATTGCAAAAATCTGGAATCCGAGCTTGTGTGTATTCTCTGAAGCCCTGAAATAGGAAGCACATCCACTAAATCTCCTCTGTGCAATTCATAGATATCCTTTTGCTATATTAACCCACTAATGTTCCTTAAATCTTCAAAATTATGACTCTGTGATTAACAAAATAAGGTCAATAGACGAAAATTCAGCAAAAATTGACGTTTGAAAGTGGTAATGCATAATTTAAAGTCAGTTGAAACAAATTAACAATGATCTCCGGTCAATTAATTGAATTAGACATTAAGCAATCAACAATTACCCAAAATGTATTTATATATGCAGGTTAGAACAATGTTTACCATGAAAATTGTCTGCTAAAAGAAGCAACACGGGCTTATCGCGAAGCTTTGTAGGCCGGAGAGTATAGTGGGATGCATGTAGAGTCTACGTGTATTCCACTCCACTCAATAACTTAACAAACCCCCTTTTTCTTTTCCCTAAAACAAATATGCAATAGAATCTGGTGGAAAAAAGGAAAAATACAGGGATGTGCAGTGTGTTTACATATCCAAATATACAGCACTCCAATATGACGGCATGGCCATTGGCCATTTTCGCACATAATTTCACTCTTCTGTTTCACTCTGTGGACAAAATTTTGTAACTTAAACTGGTGGTATTGTTGTGAATCATGTATCAAATTAAAGCTAATAGCATGGGGCCCCTAGCTACACCACTTGTAACAAAATATCCAGATCATGGACTTCACAATGTAGGTGCAACATATTATCTCGGAGGATGACAGATTTTTAGCGTCTGCAGTTCAATAGATTCATAATCATCTCCAGAGCATATATGTGGGACACGACACTGGTCCAGAAAACACTTCAGTTACAGGGCAGGATTAACCATCAGTCTTAACGCCTCAAGGCCAAGAGGGCCATGCATTGGGGTGAAAATTGAAAAGGGGGTGCCTCATGGTCAACAGCTATGATAACGTCCCTGCATTCTTAGACAGGTGGGGAAATGGAAAGTTACACAAGAGTTACATAGCTACCTCAATAAACGTACATACATTCTTACAAAAGCTGTTGCCTTCTCCATGATTGTCAATGCTACATTTGGGGCAATTTGCTTGTACACTCTGTGTTTGACACTCTGCAATTTAGGTTTTGAGAATGTCTGAGAAAGGTAAGGGATTTTCATGACAAGTAGAAATGGCAAAAATGAAAAAGTTAGTCCGCTAAAGTATGACTCCAGTGCCCCCAAGAAAATTCTATTGCTGACAAATGTGAGGGATTTAAGCCGTTGGATTCTTGTCATGTTGACAGGGAAGGGCACATGTACTTAATGTCTTTAAGTCCAGATCAGGATTGTGTTTTAGGATTGTGCATGAAAACATAAAATCTCCGTCAAAAGTTCAGGAGAACCTTGAGCTGCCCCCAGACCTCCTGCCATAGTGGGCTTCCAAATTGGCTTTCCACTGTCTCTGTTCCTGTCAACTTGGTACTTCCAAAGAATTTTCCGCTGTCTGCCATCAAACAAATCTTAAAAACATTGACTTGATTTAAACCTGCACTAGGCTGCATACCCTATGATTGTTTTGGTTTAGGATGTTCCTTGGAAAGAGGTAGTTAACAAATAGGCTGTGACAGTTGTCGTGGTTCACAGCTCTAGACTTGTGATGACTGGTGATCTACAGATATTAGGACCAGGAATGGGGCCTCACACGGGGGTTTAGCTTTGGGCCTGCTTGTGTCGTAAACTGGCCCAGATCAGTTAGAGACATGTACTATGAAGATCTAAGGTAGGCCTATTACTCATTTACTAGCAGTAAAATAGAGAGATTTTGTGACACGTATACAGATCCCATGAACGTGCAGGTTGTCATGAGAACAGTGCTATTAGATAGCACCTGCACAAACATGTCATATGTAACATTTTTCTTAACAGGTTTGAACTCTAACAGAGATTAAACCAAATTTAGTTGGAACTTCACACATATTTTCTTATATGTTATAGTGGTTAGTGAGTGAGTGAGTTTGTGTTTTACGCCCCATCAGCACCGGTGTGGGCTATTTAGAGGCAACTGTTATAGTGGTGAACTATTGGTAAAGATAGAATGGGAGAGTAAGAGGGAGAAGTAAGAGTGGGGGGATGCAGAGGGAGGAGACAAGAACTGTCAAAGCATGCAGAAGAGCTGCCAGGGAGGAGCCAACAGCTGGGGAAGAGGCAGAAAGAGAGAGTCAGAGATAGGCCTAGAGGAAGTGGAGTGGGAGGATAGGAGAAGGCATAATTCAGGGAGGAGGCATATTAAGAGAAAATACCTCTTATCAGGGTGAAGGCAAGAGCTTCGGTGTAGGGAGAAAGAGATATAGGCTTGGCAGAAGGCAGAGGGAAAGAGGGAATACAATCAGGGAGGGGTTAGAAAGGGAAAGGTAATGGAAGCAGAATGGGAGTAGGTATACACCAGGAAGGACAGTTGAAGTAAAGGGAGGAGGCAGGGGCAGGAGATAGAAGGGGAGGGCAGAGAGCAGACGGAGGAGGGAAGGCCTGGCTATTGGAGAGGAGGCAAGAGCTAGGGAGGAGTCAGAAATAGAGAGAAGAGTTAGGAGGGAGGACCTATCAACATTGATCAGGATGGAGGAAAGAGATAGGGAGAAGGCAGAAACCCTGAAATGGAGCGTCAAAGATAAGGGGAAGGAGGGAAAGTGGAAGCAGGCACCTAGAAAGAAGGCAGAGAGAAGGTAGAGAGAGAAGGCAGAGATAGAAGCAAGCAGAAAATACCTATAAATAGGTAGAACAAGAAAATCAGATATGACAGGGTAGAGAGAAGAGCTTTTTGGAGAAGCAAATCCAGTGTCAAATATAAGTTTCCTCTGTATTCGTAGATTGAAAGTTACAAAACTCTGAGGTTATAAGTGCATTTCCAAGCTAGATATATAATTACATATAGTACCAATATGAAGGATTTACCGAGATAAAAAGCAGTTCCTGCAAAATTAACCTCGCTAAATTCCTTGCTTTATTTAAACATACTTATAGGGAAGGCGTTTTAAGGCATCACAATGAAACTCACACGTGCTGGAAAATAATATGCACAATAAAGAAGTTCAGTGATTTTTCCTCTGTGTACCCTTTGTAATTTAGTTGATATGCATTGCAGAATCAACATGGTATACATTATACAGTATCTATTGTCAGCCTCCGATATAGGGTTCTAATACCCTGATAGGTGCATTTTAAAGTTCCGCATAAACTGATCCCACATGTTATCAAATATTACACAACGTAATGTATCAAGACCAGTGAGACATGGAAAAAAATCTGAAATTAACATGAAATGGGACCCCATTGCCTCTGATATGATCCAGAGTATGAGTTTAAGTTGAGAAGCTGAGATATGACATACAATTTTCAGTGGCCTAGCAGTTGCTGCATCTGATTTCTGGCAAAGTTCACTGCTTCGCGGCTCACTGATATTGGGCCTTTCGTACACACAAAAGCAGTTCTTGCTTAATGAATATAGGTCCATGTATGAACTCTGTGTGCAGAGTAAAGATAGAACATTAATGTGGCAGGTGAGATGATTCTCTAACATTCTACAGGTCTTCATTTTAATTAAATTTTATATTCAGTTTTTGAATAAAGATTGGAGCTTTGCATGGTCAGGCCATTTCTAGATACGCCCCTGCCTGCATTCATAATCATTCTGCTAGCAAATGAGTGATATGTTCCTGGCTAGGACCTCCACAGTCTTACTTTCCAACTGAGATGTTTTTTAGAGCAATTGTTGTGTACCATGCTCTGGAGATGATTATGAATCTGTTGAATAACAGACGCTAAAAACTAATTTTCAAGGGACGAGATGACATGTTGCATCTACATTGCGAAGTCCAGGATCAGGATATTTTATTATAAGTGGTATAACTAGGGGCCCCATGCCATTAGCTTTAATTTGATACATGATTCACAGCAGTACCACCAGTTTAAGTTACAAAATTTTGTCCTCAAAGTGAAGCAGAAGAATGAAATTATGTGCGAAAATGGCCAATGGCCATGCCGTCATATTGGAGTGCTGTATATTTGGATATGTAAACACACTGCACATCCCTGTATTTTTCCTTTTTTCCACCAGATTCTATTGAATATTTGTTTTAGGGAAAAGAAAAAGGGGGTTTGTTAAGTTATTGAGTGGAGTGGAATACACGTAGGCTCTACATGCATCCCACTATACTCTCCGGCCTACAAAGCTTCGCGATAAGCCCGTGTTGCTTCTTTTAGTAGACAATTTTCATGGTAAACATTGTTCTAACGTGCATATATAAATACATTTTGGGTAATTGTTGATTGCTTAATGTTTAATTCAATTAATTGACCGGAGATCATTGTTAATTTGTTTCAACTGACTTTAAATTATGCATTACCACTTTCAAACGTCAATTTTTGCTGAATTTTTGTCTATTGACCTTATTTTGTTAATCACAGAGTCATAATTTTGAAGATTTATGGAACATTAGTGGTTTAATATAGCAAAAGGATATCTATGAATTGCACAGAGGAGATTTAGTGGATGTGCTTCCTATTTCAGGGCTTCAGAGAATACACACAAGCTCGGATTCCAGATTTTTGCCATTTCCTGAAATTTATGACCTTTTGACCTCTGGTGACCTAATTATGCAAACAATTTGCATATTCAGTATTGATAACTCCAGAGCTGCCCTAGACAAACATTTTGATAGGTCATACACTTTTCTATTGCAACTCAGTCAAAAGTTATATCATATTTTCTTTTCCCTACCCCTAAAATGACGTCGACGAGGCTGTCAGCCGCGCCCTACTGTAACAACCCAGAAGAGATAGTGAGTCCCTATATTTTCAATGGTATCGTGAAAAAAATGAAAATATAGATCAAATACTGCAATTTGTATGCACTTTCATCAATTTTAGGGGGGGGTGCAAGGTGAGCCCACTCAGCCCATGGACTATGTGGAGTTGACATTTTTTCCCCTGCACATGGCATAGTCCCATCCCTTTGGACACTAGGATAGGCCTATACCAACAATTCCCTCTCTCTCTGCCATTCTTACTCTCATTATACCCATTATCACGGGTACTATGCTATTGTGTATAATTAATAATTATTGTTTGGTTTGGGACTTTGTGGTAAATTGAAAACCTTAGCTTCTCTTTGGCTGCAGTAGCCTTTCTTAATAATCCATATCCTGACATTAAATTCATTATGATACATATAAATCCTTGTTTCATTGTACTTGACCGGTATGTTTTTTTTTTTCGTACAGGATTCCCTGGGACTGCTGCTGAAGAACCTGAAAACACAAGTTCAACAAATCAAGGAACGGCAAGAAGCCCAATGACAATTAGAACACAATGACAGCGAAAATGAAAATTCTGGCGACTTTGTATTTGTTTGAATTACTCTATGAAATAATTTGTGCTCACCCATATGAAGAAAGAAATATGCTGAAGTGTCAGTTATACAAACACATCAGAAAAATTATAGGGTGGCTCAACACAAGATTGGCAGAATGTGATGAAGTAATTTTTTGTGTTAATTTTCAGGATCTGCAGTTAAAATTGTCCTCCCTCCGTGCGGGTTGCTGTGTCCATTTGTCCTCTGGATCACATTTACAATGAGAAATGGGTGTATTTGAAAATATGTCACTTGCCAGGGTGTCTGCCAATCCTGGAAAAGCCTGGAATTTGGTTTCTCAATTTCCAGGCCTTGAAAGGCCATGAAAAACCAGCATTTTGAACAAAAAAGGCTAGGAAAAGCCTGGAATTTAGTTTGTGTAGAAATGAACATGGTCCACTGCTAAGTCATGTTTGGCAATTTCAGGCGATGGTCAGAAAAAACTAAAAAGTCGTGTTCGGAAAAAAGTGTGTGTATTGCGTCGTTATTTGGTCAGTTATTCGAAAAATTGGCCTGGAATTTTGGGAAACTTGGCCTGGAAAAGCCTGATATTTGGTTTAAAAAAAAGATGCAGACACCCTGCTTGAGTGGTTATGAAAAAGTTAAGCATTTGGTTATTCAGAAAAAGAAAATTTTGAAAGAATGTTACATTTAACCTTCGAATAATGCATAAATGAAATTATTACATGCACCAGTGTCCCTGACAAGAATCACAAATTTCTGGTATAAAATTACTTGATTTTCCTGCCTTAAATACACTGGAGAGACCTTTCAAAATGATAGATCAATAAGAAATGGAGTTAATGTTGAAACTCAGACTGAACTGAATTGCTCCCTTTTTTGCACTAAGTCATTTATTACTTAGAACTACTTAATTTTGTGATCTGTACACAATCTCTATTTCCGGGATGCACTCTGGGCTCTTATGTCATTGAAGGCGTAATTTATTATTAGCATTTTTTTGTGACAAGTGGACCTGTGGGTGAGCAGTGAGTTGCCGTGTGGTTCTCCAGGTTGCATTTAAGCTGTCATTGTGTCTATCATCTCAAGACTATCAAGTGTTAGTCATGCCCTTTTTTGGTTTTTGAATGTTAATTATGCTGAAATTTTCTTGTACACCAAAAACTTGACAAATTTAACTATTTTTGGACATAACAAACTGATTGTGTCGAAATAATTACACAATATGTTAGTTTGTACTGTTGATTCACTGAATGACTTATTTATAGCCTTTTTTCTGAAAATTATGGTGGAGTGTGCACCAATCTACATTATTCATTTTAACTGACACAATTCCATGCATCAAATGTTTGTTTTGTATTAAAAAGTCTTTGTGTCTCTGTGTCACCTTCTTTCCAATTCAGTAGTTTGGCTTTTGTTTTTGTGTTGATGACCTTGATACATTGCTGTACAAATATATGAGTGGTGTAAATATTTATCAAATTGCCCTTGCTGGAGCTTCCCGGAGGAAAAAAGAGTACATTTGAAGCGCTTGAATTATTTAAATTACCAAATTTACTCTGATTGTACTGCAAAAATGCGTATGTACAAGGTAGTGTATTTGGAGCGTATGGATTCGCTCATAGGGAGTATAAATGAAGCGTAATTTAAGTAATTTGAGCGCTTCAAGTGTAGGGCTACCACGAGCGGAAGTACCAGTCATTGATAGACATAGTATATCAGGGCTTGTAGATCGATTCAATCCATCCATATACTAGCATATGACCAAGTCCAAGAAATGCCCTGGGCATGTGTGTTTTGATATATTTATCACAGATTCTATCACATTTGACAGTTGACTGTGAAAAACATTTTCTCAAGATTCACAGTTATTGTTGGGTGTTGTTAGTTAGAACTATAAGTTGCAAATTCTTATATATTTTTATCTCATGTCTAACTGCTAAAAGCACACATTGTAACAAACAATGTATAACAGTTTGTGATCACTGCTATGGTTGTATTCTAATTGGAATTTGTCATGTGACTTTGGCATAGGCTCCCACTATTTTTGCATTTCTTCAAAATATGCAAATATTATAAAAAAGAAAATATTTTGCATGGCAGAACATTATCAAAATAAGTGAGATGTACAAGGTCAACTATTGCATTTGCACCATATCTGTATGTTATTTGCAAAATGACCCTGCTTCTGCAATCTCCAAATTCGAATTGCATACGCTTGTATTGTCTTATAGGGTATTATTGGTATGCATGCGCGTTAGGGCTACTCTTTTTTCCCCTATGGCATCAAAAGTTGTAAATCTCTGTTTTCTCAAAAATGACTTTAGTCGCTTGAAGTTGATGGTCACAGTTTGAAGTTGTTGCTGCTGTTTCACATGGTTACACCTTGAAAAATTGTGTATTGTTGGAGGCTGGTATCACAGTTAAGACAATTCCTTGGTGTTATGAATTTTGACGGTAGTAAAATGAAACAGTTTGAATGTTTGCTTGTTTAACATCAACTGAACCAAATAAAAAACGCAAAACTATTCCCAGGGCTTTATTTTTCTAGATATGTTTCATATGGGCTGTTCAGTGTATGCATTTGTGATATCAGGTGTCAAAGGACTCAGTTGGATGAAATAACTCAGGTGTGACAATTTTTCGCATGTCTGTGACCAAGTTTATCACATTGGGGTATGGTGAGTGGACAGGGGTATTAGGCACCATATAGGGCAAATCTAATGATTTCATGTTAAAGCTTGAATAAAATGCTGCAAAAGGCCACACAATTCACTTCATTTACTGCCACCTGACTTGTTAAAAAAAATTATTTTTGAGAAGTCGGGTGAAAGTTTTCCACACACAATGCTATTCCAATGGAACACTGCAATTACAGAAGCAAGTCATGAAACAGCCCAGACAATAGCTGCGGATGAAAATGGCTTAGGATCATTCAGAAAGGCTTCACACAACCTGTATATCAACTGCAGTGTTAAAAATCAGCACTTTCTGTGCCCTCCTTTCGCTATTCTCAAAACCACACATCTGATGCCGCAAGAAAAGCAAAAGGAAAGCACACATTGTACTGATGTTTGTCCTGTGGCTGCTATACAGGTTGTTAGAGGTCTTTTTGATGGACCCTATGCTTTTCCACTATGTTTCAAGTGTTTAGGCTGATCCTTGACCTGTTTCCATAGTTGAAATGTTTCACTGCAATATCATTGTGTGTGACAAAATCTGACCTGACTTCTCAAACAAGCACATTTTAACAAGTTAAGTGACACCAACTGAAGCAAATTGTGTGGCCTTTTGCATCATTTTCTTCAAGCTTTCACACTAAATCATTAGATTTGCTCTGTCGAGTGCCTAATACTCCTGTCCAATGACCATACCGCAATGTGATAAACCTTGCAGCAGATGCAGATGCAATGGTTAGAATTTTTCGATTTTATGGAACTGAGTCCTTTGACACCTGATTATACATATGCATCATCTCAACAGCCCATCTTAGTGACATACAGAAAAATACAACCCTGGAAATAGTTTTGCGTTTTTTATTTGGTTCAGTTTAATTGTGGCTCACTTTCCTTTAAGTGTCTGTTGTCTGAATTTTGTTTTATTACAGTTCGTAATCGCTTGGAAAAAATCATTGATTATTAAATAATGCATGGTTATATAATTTTATACAACTAGAATTACAATATATTGGCTTTGTGTTCTCTTTATCATGTTTATTATATATGCAGAAATGGTATATTATATGTGTATACGTATATAAAAATAAATATATATGCTAAATTTACATACCGTATTTGTCATATCTTCCTCGATGATCAGAATGAAATCTTGAGATTTAAATAAAATTATTGTTGGTTATTTCAACTTTGGAAGAGGTGCGTCACTCAGAAAATGAATTTAGGATCATTTCTTCTGCTTCTCGCTTTTATAGACTGGAACTTGGGCAAAGTGAAGTGCCAGACTGGTTTTGTCTTTTTGATTCTTGACAAGCAGAAATAGTGATGCCTATTAGCCTATTAGGTCCATGCGACATGTTTCTCAGTAGGGGAGAGCGGGGCACAATGAGCCGCTTTTCTCATTTTAGGTAGGTAGGTAGGTAGGAAAAATTTTATTTAACGTCGTATTCAGTCAATCACAAGATAAAAGCTGCTTCTGTACGACAAAGAAAGCTCCTGAGCCTAAAGTTTCAATGGTAAATGGGTCTGGGAGTGGGGCTTGTCAAGGGTTGGTTGTCAGTCTGGGCTAGTGCATCCTGCTATTGTAAGGTGGCAGCACAAGAGAAGTATACAGCCAAATGTGTGTCATAGTTTGTTGACCCAAAAAAAATCGAAATTGGGACATCAAGAGCTGGGAAGAGGAGTCTTGTGACTTCATTTGCAAGATGTCAGGGGGAAATGCAGGGGTGGATTTTGGTTTGTATCAAATATATGTGAATTTTTGTGCTATTTCAGTTCTTTTTTATTGTTGTTAGGACAATTATCACTTTCTATTTTGCAGATCCCTGTTGGTTTAATAAAGTTCAGGTCAATCTCCCTGCTGTGAAAAGAAGGGCAGAGCAATTGGGTTCAAGAAGAACAGTGAAAAAACAGTGGCAGGTACATTTGCAGGGTATTTATAAGCGTGCAACGATCCCAAAATGTGCAATGATCAATCTGAAATGTGCAGTGATCAATCACCCTTATTGTGCTAAATTATGGTGAACTGTAGAATCCCCACATTATACTTTGTATTTCCGCCAATTTGACACTTTTGTTTGCCTGATGATTGTCAATTGGTCATCTTTTGGAAATTTGTAATGCTTGATGTCACAAAGCCAGCCCTTAAGAACACCGATTGGTTATCCATAGTAATTGCGATAGTTCGCGCAAGACAATACGCGCAGTGATCAAATTTTCTTATTTTATACCCTGTACATTTGTGTTTATATGCTGTGTCACTGTGTGTCTGTGTCAGTATGCCGGTGAACTAAGATGTAATTTTATCTGTTTTAATTCTAAACCAAGGATGAGCTATCCAAGCACAAAAATTAGTACATTTTAAACGCTCAAATTATCTAAATTATGGTTCATTTATACTCCCTATATATATATATATGCAAATCAATATGTTCCAAATACCCTCCCTTGTATGAAGTATAGGCATTTTTTGCAGTAGGCCTACTATCCGGGGCCAGGACTCAGCCCCTATTGCATGTACATGGATGAAATTTGGTACACATGTAGCCTGTATGGTCTAGTTGTGCCTTTTGATGGTCTGATTGATGGAACTTTTGTACTTTCTGAAATATTGAGAAAAATATAAAAACATAATTTTTTTCATTTCCGGGCCAGGACTCAGCCCCTATTACATGTACATGGATGAAATCTTTTACAGATGTAGCCTGTATGTTCTAGTTGTGCCTTTTGATGGTCTGATTGATGCATATTCTATAGTAATCTATACCTTTTGAAATATTGAAAAAAAAAATATTTTTCTTCATTTCTTGCCCAAAACTTGGTCATTATTTGCGAGTTCACTCGCATTTGTGAGTGAACCAGTTAAATAAGGGGTAGTCAGAAATTTTGGATCGTTTGTGAGAGTCAAGGAAGCACTTATCAAAGTTTCTTTTTCATGAAATTAATGAAGAATAGGCTAACTTGAGGCGTCTTGCTTTTTTGTGTGTCTTTTGTGTCTTGTTTAATTACAATTTAAGTTTTTAGTTTCAATGAAATCACGGCAAAACAGGAAATAGAAATATTGTTGTTATTGTTTTACTGCCCTCTGATTGGCCGAAACAGGTTTGATGTCTTCCCGATAGTTTTTGAGCACTTCTATTGGGGCTAAAGGTACAATTGTAGGCTCTTTAGAATCCTGATTTATCAATATATATTATTTCGTTTTTTCATGAAGATATCTTTATTTATTGCCGAGAATTCGTTGAAAAAAAAAAAGAATTTGTACAGTGTTGATGCTGGTCTATTTTTCGGAAAAGGTGTGAATCTTTACAGGCTCATTTCAGCCACTTAGAATCATCAGATCTTCACTAAATCTTCACACAACACAGTTTAGAACGTCCCTGAAGTAATAAAACCACCATTTTCACTCCGACTATTTATTAAGACCCTTTATTTTCGCTCGTACGGTAACGTCTTTTTACCGCAAATCACTTCTGGGCAATTCCGTAAAGTCTGATTCGAAGATTTGACACTTTAGCAGCTTGTGTAGCCCTACCATTAAACCTCAGCTATTTCATTGTTAAACAGGGATGAGGCCAGGTAATAGGGGTATCAGACAAGCCACCAACGAATGCTCCAAGTGTAACAGGAGTTGAGCTATGGCAAAATGTCATGGTGTCGGACGTACACCGTGTGATGTACGTCCGACACCATGACATTTGGCTTGTAGGTCAGCTCCTGTTACACTTGGAGCTTTGGTTGGTGGCTTGTCTGATACCCCTATTACCTGGCCTCATGCCTAGATAAAAATGAAATAGCTGAGGTATAATGGTACGGCTACATAAGCTGCTAAAGTGTCAAATCTGCAAATCAGACTTTACGGAATTGCCCTTCTTTCATCATTTCAAGTTTTCGATCATCACCTTCAACTTTTCTGTCAATTTTAAACCACTTCTAACCATCGTAGAAACCTGCAATTAGGCTCATTTTGTTCGAAATTTCATTCTCTACAAACTGGTAATTTTTATTTTCTCAAATTGTTGACATTAAGCCCTTCAAAACGCCCGTTGCACATCGTGATTTCACCGCTACACTTAGTTTAGTATAGGCCTACATCCCAACATCCAATCACATCTCTCCATTTCAAATTCCCCTTTCCTCATCTACCTATCCCTCTTATAACCTCATCTATCCCCTCATCACGTTCCACTATCCTTCCTTTCTTCCCCTTCTCCCTTTCCTCTTCCTATTATTCATATTTAATTCAATTTTTCACTTTCTCATCATACTGTCAGCTCATTGGCTGTCAATGTAAACATTGTATGTCATTTTCGTCATCTTGCCTGTGTATGATTTTCACCATCTTGACTTAATTCCTAACCACCACATCCCTCATTGTTGTAAACATTGTACATGTATTTGATTTTCGCCATCCACCATCCAACCCTTATTTGTAAACATTGTATCCCATTTTCACCTCTAGGAATAAAAAGTAAACATTGTATATGATTTTCACCATCTAGGACCTGAACTCATACTTGTCAACAGTGTATAGCGTTTTCACCATCTAGATCATAACTCCTTTCATCACATAAGTCCCCCACATCTCCTTCTCTCTCATCACTCCATCTCCCTTCACTTACCCCCACCCTACTTCTACTTTACCCCACCCTACTTATACTTTACCCCCACTTACCCCCACTTACCCCCATCACTACTTTTACCCACAACTTCACTTTTTCCACTTCCCTCAACCCTATACGTAAAACATAATGTGGACAAGGCACTTTAAAGCAGACCTCGTGGCATGCAGTGAGAATTTACCATTAAATCATAAAATAACTAGATGAAGCATATTTCCATATGCAAGACGAGCAGCGGGCAGGCGGTGGTTGTCGGAATGTGATGTGGGGTGCATCGTGAGGCCCTGCACAATATCCTTAGTAAGCCAGTACACCCACGTGACTGGTAGAGTAATTAGGTAATTGTGCTCCTGAGGTGAGGGCCTGTGGTGAGGCCCCGAGGCCCCCGCCCCCGAGGAGATGCACAAACAGAGCTCTCCTACCAGTACATGACACCATGCTAAGTGGGGCAGCCAAGGAGGTTGGGCACCCCAGGGGGGAGGCACCCTAGCAGCAGCAACGGGGGTCCGCGGGGGTATGTCCCCATGTCTGCGGGGGTATGTCCCCATGTCCGCAGGGTATGTCCCCATGTCCGCGGGGGTATGTCCCCATGTCCGCGGGGGTATTTCCCCATGTCCGCGGGGGTGTGTCCCCATGTCCGCGGGGGTGTGTCCCCATGTCCCCGGGGGCCGTGTCCCCATGTCCCCGGGGGCCGTGTCCCCATGTCCCCGGGGCCGTGTCCCCATGTGCTTGGGTTATCCCCGGGGATGTCCCCATACTTGGGGGGTGCTAGATATTAAATGGTTGGCCCCTTATTCTTAGTAATATTAAATGGTCGCCCCCTCCTTAGTAGATCTATATTAAATGGTCGCCCCCTTATCCTATCTATCTATCTATGTATCCTTATTCTTAGTAATATTAAATGGCCCCTCCTTAGTAGATATTAAATGGTCGCCCCCTTATCCTATCTATCTATCTATGTATCTATCTATCTATCTATCTATCATCACTGCTTAGGAGATATTAAATGGTTGCCCCCTTGGTTCATTCATGCACGTACTTTTGTTATCTTAGCACCTTAGTAGATATTAAATGGTTGCCCCCTTATTCTTAAGAGATATTAAATGGCTGCCCCCTTATCCTTAGTAGATATTAAATGGTCGCCCCCTTATCTATTAATTAATTTTGTTGATTTTATTGTTTTTAATGTAATTTGTATTATCTCTTATTGAGGCAAATAAAATATTTATTATTATCTATCTATCTATCTATCTATCTATCTATCTATCTATCTATCTATCTATCATCATCATCATTGATTTCCACCATTGATTTCCCATTTCCCTATTTTTATGCTTTCCACCCACCTACGAATTATACACTAGGTGGAGCATGTGTGCTTGGTTGCAACACCTCCCAGGACGCATATGTTGTACAGTGTTGTGCCATTTTCGAAGCATTGCATTTTGGATAATCAGGAGAAAAATGACAAGTAAACACTGGAAATAAAGCCATTTTATGCAGATCTAAGTAAAGGAAAAGCATCAGAATTGGAATTTCGCATCTTGATAGTTTATATGAGCTTTTGGGCAGGTGAGGAAAGGATTAATTTGACGTTTGCAGGCCACGATTGAGAACGAGATGTGCACTCATTGACCCGTGATTTCAAAACCGGAACATCACGGGATCTAGTAATACTATAGACGGCCCTGCTCGTCTAATTATGTGATAATAGTGAGAAACTTAGTTATATGTTCCTCCATGGCCCAAAATGTAAATGGGAAATGCATACGGGATTTTTTTGTTGTAATCTGTTGATTACTTTTTGCTAGAGATACCCTTTTTTTCTGTACAATTGCATTTGAAAACGTTTTCTTGATTTTGTAATGAATTGCTCAATTAAAATAACAATGTGTCAGCCAATTAAAAGTCACACATTTGCAGAACAATGATATAGCTTTTATGTATTTACTTTAGTGCTAGAGAACGTCTTCTGCACTTTGTTCATACCTGCAAAGCTTGCTTTATTATAATCAGATCATTCATCCGTGTCACTGTAACTTACAAATTCTAAGAAAGTCACAACACAGAACTAGAATGGTGTGCATGAGATGCACAGAGCTCTGCTACCAATACATGACACCATGTTAAGTGGGGCAGCCGAGGAGGTTGGGCACCCCAGGGGGGAGGCACCCTAGCAGCAGCAAGGGGGGTCCCCGGGGGTGTCTCCCCGGGGCCATGTCCCCAGGGCCGTGTCCCCATGTCCCCGGGGGTGTGTCCTCATGTCCCTGGGGGTGTGTCCCCATGTCCCCGGGGGTGTGTCCCCATGTCCCCGGGACCGTGACCCCATGTCCCGGGGACCGTGTCCCCATGTCCCCGGGGCCGTGTCCCCATGTCCCCGGGCCGTGTCCCCATGTCCCCGGGGCCGTGTCCCCATGTCCCCGGGGCCGTGTCCCAATGTCCCCGGGGCCGTGTCCCCATGTCCCTGGGGGTGTGTCCCCATGTCCCCGGGGGTGTGTCCCTATGTCCTCGGGGCCGTGTCCCCATGTCCTCGAGGGTGTGTCCCCATGTCCCCGGGGGTGTGTCCACATGTCCCCAGGGCCGTTCCCCATGTCCCCGGGGTTGTGTCCCCATGTCCCCGGGGGTTAGTCCCCATGTCCTCGGGGCCGTGTCCCCATGTACTCGGGGGTGTGTCCCCATGTCCCTTGGGGTGCTTGGGGTATCCCCGGGGATGTCCCCATACTTGGGGTATCCCACCCTTAGGGGATACCCCAGGAGGGCACCCCTTATCTATTCATCTATCCAGGAGGTCAACCCCTTATCTATTCATGCATAGGTCACAGTTGACTGCACACTTTGCTCAGACCGATGCCTTGTTTTGGGAACCCCTTGGAGATCAGGGGGGGGGGATGCATATGACGTCATTCATTGCTACAGCATTGGGTTGAATGGATTTCCCTTGCCAGAGAGTTTATTATGGGATTAACATGTACCAAAAGTTGATCACTTCACGTGGAGGCCCATCACATGATACATGGTAAATGGAATTATGATTGAAGAAGGCAGGCAGCAGAAACTTGACCCACAAGATATGGCAGAATTTCAATCTCATAGGCAGCTCCTCTACAAGGTCCCCCACTTACCCCCACTTACCCCCACTTACCCCCACTTACCCCCACTTACCCCCACTTACCCCCACTTACCCCCACTTACCTCTTCTCCACTTTAAACCTCTTTCTCTCCCTCCCCTCACATCCTACACTTCAATTACCTCATTTACCCTCACCTAACCCCACTCACCCCATCACTTTTTCCACCAAAAATCTGTAGAATAGAACTGAATGAATTAATATTATTAAACTGACTAGAATCTAACCTCTCGATTCCATATTTGTAACAAATATAATTCAAATTCCTACTTGTTCTACCATAACACAACAATGCATTAGGCTACTAAAAATGAATTTTAAGACTAGGTTATAGCTGTGGTATAGGTTTTCGTGTTCCTTCTTTGTAGCGGTTACTGCTTCCCATGCATAAGTGGCAATTGGTATTATGCAGGCCTTTACCACCTATCAGAAGGTTCTCATCTTAATTCCTTTAAGGTCTGGGCTTCCTGCTATAGCCATAATTGTGTTGTAAGCCGCTTGTACTTTCTTTTTTACTTCATTTAGTTGCTTATTCCATTTCTCCACTTTTTGCAACCATCAGTATCTGAAAGTCGGGGGGAAGCCCCCCCCCCCCCTGGCACCTCCTGGTTGTACCACTGCTAAGTTTATCGTCTGTTATATTTCTCCGATCATGCATGAACATCTACGCCCCAAATTCGACACCATTTTCCCAAGAATCAACACATCAAAGCAAAACAACATAAGCATGGTGAACTCGCATGTGTTCCGCTTGCGACACAAATTCTAGTTGCATGTGCATCCATGAAATTTGTTACACATGTCACCTATGTGATGAAGTCGTGCCTTTTGTGGGTCTATACTTTTTGAAATATTGACATAAAATATCAAAATTATTATTTCTGTTCCAGGCCAAAACTTGGCCATTGTGGCATGTCCATATGTCCATAGATGAAATAATTTGATAGGCAATACCTATAAAATGTTTTACTGCCTTTTGATGGTCTGATTGATAGGAAATTTCGGCGGGAAATGTGTTTGTGCGGTGGTGGCGATGGGCATGCGCATGCCAGTTGTCTCACGTACGCCATCACCGCAAGTCAACCTTTCTCCTGTGTCAAGTTTTTGCTCATAATTTGTGGATTTAGTTTGCCTACCTTCGTTTGACATTTTTCCTGGGACTGTCACTTACCTGAGCTATTTCTTATGCCATCCAAGCCGAGAAAAATACAAATAAATATTTTTAGGTTCCAAACTGACAGCTTACAACCTATTTCTTTTTATGCATGACACAGGTCCATCATATGTGTAAATTATTCTAGTTAGGCCTTTCCATATACCCTGGCAGCCAGACGGGCTTATGGCAGGACAGAGAACATATAGACAATTTCAGGCGAACACCGGACCACTATTGCACATACTTACATTTGGTTCACATCACTTTTATGGCGTAATTGTGTCTCTTAATGGTGCTTTTTCGCTGAAGGTTTGCTGCTACGCAGCTTATGTTTTATATTTATAGCTCACCAAATGAAGTTTTCTCTGTCGTATTGTGACTTAGTTAGCACGCAAGTTAAATTAACAGTAAATTGAATAATGAGATTGCAAGTAGTTGAGGTATTGTGAGAGGCCGAACTTACAGCTATTCTCTAAATTAGCCGAGTACTTATTTTATCATGCTATCTTACCATAGTTGCAAAGTTGAAAGCTGTCGAACAGCTTAATTATTATGACATTGTATCCCGGGGGAAGGGGGTACTCAGCCGGATATTGATGCGAATGTGTGGCACACGTTCGGAAATTTGTACCCTGTGGTCAGGTTTTCGGAGCCCGAATTTCATACCCTATGGTCAGGTTATTATATATGCCTTATAGCCTATTATATTGAAATAAAAGAGAAAAGGTCATCAGAAAAGGTGTGGAAACTAAATTGCAATTAAGACTGACACCTAACACCTGCAAGTTCAATGCAAATTAGACATTGCCTGATTGAAATTTCAAAGCCCAAACCTTTGTGTGATGTCCAATTGAGAAATGTACCCTATGGTCAGGCTCCCCAAAGCTAAAAAAACGACCCTATGGTCAGGAAATCCTCTTAAAAACCCTATCTTTTGAGCAGCACAAATGTTGTATGACTTCCATGTGAGTGCCCCCCCCCCCCCCGGGGCATTGTTTATTGTATTGTATTTTGCTAAAAGCGTACAGAGACCGTAGGGCACCTGTCTATAAGTTGTGTTGGTCGGAAGAAATATCCCATAAAATAATCCAAATTTCAAATAGCCTATTTGGTAGGGTCGACCCACAATGCCAGCTGAGTCAATAAGAAAATTATTAGCTAATACACAATCGTAATCATGCTAATTAAAAACAAGGGCACACTCAGGCCAAGAGGACAAATCAACAACTGAGGTCAAGCTGCTCTCTTTGTTTTATACATTTGCCATTTCAAATAGGCCTAATATAATAACAATATATATATATATATATATATATATATATATATATATATATATAATATATACTTATGCAAAAAGTAAAAATATTCCTTGCTGCATATGATCATTGCAATAGATCCTGGTTATTATTTTTTACCTTCAGCGAACAAAGTTAGATAAGGTTTTGGGTACATTCGTTTCGCTGCTCCAAAGTGCTCCAGGAGCAGGAGTAGTTCACTCCAGATCATTCGTTTTGCACTTCCGGGAGTAGTTTGGAGTAGATTGGAGTAGATAGGAAGTACTCCAAGAAATTGGGATATCCCATGACGTCTGATTGTTTACATTAATAAATGACACTTGAGAAGCTTTGATTTAGTGCCTGGTTGCTTTGTTTCGATACAGATTGCTGCAATTCAATTTGCACAGTTAAAGCAATCGATTGGAGGTGCCAATTACAATATAAATTGCTATTAGCAAGGGAATCCTTGTAGCAAGGGATCCCCAAAACAATGATGTTCCTAAGTACTCCTTTCCATTCGATTCGGGCCAAGCTTGGAGTAAACTACTCCAAGTTGGAGTACTTCACTCTCAGAGTAGAAACGTCACTTCCTGGAGTAGTTTGGAGTAGTTGAGAGCAGGTGAATCGAATGTACCCATTGTAATCACTTTGGTAAAATGTTGTCCGTCCACCGGGCGGTCGGGCGGATAGATAAATTCCGGGCCAGGACTCAGGCCCTCCCTATTGCATGTACATGGATGAAATTTGGTACTCATATTGCCTTTATGGTCCAGTTGTGCCTTGACGGTCTCTATAAAGGTAGCTTTCCATGGATGCTTCAGTCCTGACACTTTGGCGTCTTTTAAAATGGCTTCACCCATATATATAGGCCTATGCCTATATACAGTCTGTCTCATTTCTAGAACGCACGGTCGTCGTCAAAAATCTGACAAAAAAAGCACCAAAACATCACAAAAATGTGATAAATAAATTACAAATTTGCTCTTCTATCCGTGAGTATGCGTATTTCTACAGTGTGACTTGTAGATGCTGAGCAATCAGGCCAAACACCAGTTCACATGTTGTGAGACAAACTGTAGTTGATGCAAATTTATACATTTCAAATTTGCAGAATAGATACTTAGAAAACATATATTAAGATTCCTACTATCTTCTGCCAAGTGTTCTTTACTCTTAATTTTAAGACAGCTGCGCAGAATTTAAAACATCTATTAGATCTGAATACGAAGCCTCCTCTGAAGCCTGCGCATTGACCGCCGCATTCAGTACTCTTACTTGCTGTTTGAAGACAGTTTTATTTTCTGTCGAAGATAAGAAGGCCGGGGACCTGGGATGCGTCGAAATGTCTCTCTTTTAGAAGGGTCATGTCGCGACTGCAATCCTATTGAGTTTACCCATGTGCAGCTGCTTATGACTATTGCATACACATATCACTGATCATTTTGTTATCCAAGAGCATCACTTTGATCCCTCAGATTCCGAATGGCAGATAGGTTGTTTATTGGTTGCCCATATAGTAGGGTGGCTTAGCCTCAATATTGGGTGGAATCGTTCACTTTATTACAATTTTATGAGGTTTTGGTTGTGGGTAGACATGACCAAGACCTTTCAAAATCCACCGACTGCCAAGCTGATTTCGCCCCCTGGTGGCCATATTTGGCAAATCCAATATGGCCGCCATCGGATTTTGCCCATTTCGTAACTTTTCAACCGGGCATCGTAAATACTTGTGTGATACCTCTAGTGTGGGGTTTTACTGACTGAGGAATTCATTTTTGGCATTTATTTAGTGATTTGAGCAGTCCTAGTGGCCATATTGCACAAATTCAAGATGGCCGCGCTAAAAATTGGCGGACTGACATAACTTTTTGACTAAGCGTCGCATATTCTCTTATGATACCTCTATATTGGGGTTTTAATTGGTGAGGAATTCATTTTTTGCATTATATTTTTGATTGGACTATACCCTCATGGTCATATGGGATTTCAATAACATGTTTAAGTCAGTGCAAATGACACCAAGGAGTGTCAAGTCATTTTGCTCAATTATGCTCGACGAAACAGTGTCCGATAACTAGTATCAGAGAAAGCTCGTATGAAAGGTAGAACCTCCTACAACATGCTTAAGTCCCAAGAGTTGCTACATTTTCATTCATTGATTTCGTTATCATTGTTTTATAACCGAAGAAAATTTTTATGCTGAGATGAAGTTTTGTCACTTTCATGGACTGACTAGAAATAAAATTGCATAATTGAGTTAAGTTTTAAGCAATCAGAAACCGCTCACTCACTTATGTCATGGCTGATTGATAATAAATCAAGAGTTTCATTTTCATGACAAGTTGATCTGTTTCTATTTGGTTTAACTAGAACATTGTTGCACATTTTTAGAATTATATGTATTCTAGCAGTATCAGCAAAAACCTCCAAAATGTATTTTTTATTCTTCAATTTTACAACGTTAACATGATTAATGTCCTGTGATGTTTATTTCTAGTGACCTCCAAGATTATCTGTAAAATGTGGGTTTCATACCTGAACTATGAAAGGACCACCTTCAGTTCCTAGTTCATTAGAATAATTGAAGCGAAACATTTAAGACACTCACACTCTCAAATCAGCTTGTGGATTGAATATATTTACTCTCAAAGATTGTATGTCCACAATGCTCTTGACAAACTCTTGAAAAATGAAGACGATACTCTGCTCTTAAACAGGAGAAAATTTCTCAACAAAAAAGATCTTAAGAAGGATTATTTCAAGATGATTGCTTGATTTGTCCTGCATCTTGAAAGTTCAGAACAAGTCAAACAATATTGCTGGTTGGCATCAAAGACCGAAGCGATCATCTGGATTCCTGTCAACACTCTCCAATTCACTGTAAAGCCACAAAAGCAACAGGGAGAGAAAAAGAAGAAGCACCCACAAAAGATACGATAGTCCTACCTTCAATTCCCACTCTCTCAAACAATCATGCACACAGCTCTAATCTGCTTCATCCATAATTTACAGAAGAAGGACAAAATCTTGAAGACAATGGCAAATTTTGCTGTACTTGTAACAGTGACAATAAATTATTATTGTATCGTATCGTATCGTATGGACCAAATGCTCAAGGAGTATTGCAAAGGGTTGCATAATGCTGTGGCAAATTTATCAGTTGAGTTTTATTCATTGACCAATTGCCACAAACACGACTCTGTGTTTACAGGGGTACTCCTGAAAAGACATCAGGAACCTGCTTAACAAGACAAAACTGTCAGTGTTATTGTACGATATTATGTATATTAAGTACAAGTTCACTCAAACAATCCATAATATGTATCCGCCAAAACAAATATCCCAAAACATCCAGTTCAATCTGCCCTCTAGCGATGTCAGTACAATGGAAAAGAACCATGCATCTTGCAGTTGAACTGGCATGTCACTTTATCATGTTCATTCATCATAGTTTACAATACATTTTTCGGACAAAAAAGAAGGCATGCATGAGATACAAAAATTTGCAAGAAGTTGTCTTCGATGTCTGGCTGCTTCTGAAAAAGCATTGCAGGAACTTAAAATTTGCAAACTAGTTATTTAATGTGTATCATCATTGTAGCTTTGGACTAAGCCTATTAATAGAGCAATATGAAATTCTGAACAGCTGATGGAGGTTTGTCCAAATATTTATGCCTCTTATGGTGCCAATGCAAAAGCCGTAAGAAAGCCAGAAGTCACTTAATCATCATCATCATAATACTCCACAACATCATCTTTGATGGCTTAGTGGAGGCACATAGCGTGTGTTAGTAAGAATAAAAGAAATAGAGGAAAGTAATACATATGATTTGGCTATTTACATAATTATTATGTACAAGAGATAGAATACATGAGCTTAGGGTACTAGTACATGTTTGGCCAAGGCCATCCTGAACTGGTCCAGAGTCGGCACCTCTGCCCGGCTGGCTGGAAGCGCATTCCACTGCGGCACAGTCCTGTGGTAGAAGGAGTACTTATGGTAGTTTGTCATTGTAGATATACACTGGTAAGTGAGGCTGTGATTCTGGCGAGTTGGAAGCTGGATTGGCGTGAGGTATACTTGGTTGTCTACAACGATCAGATGGAGGATGGCTTTGTAGAGCATTATCAACCTCATTTTCGCTCTTCGTTGCTGCAGTGTTTCCCACTCCAGTTGGCTGAGCATGTCTCCAACACTGGAGGTCTGGTGGTATCGTCTCAGGACAAATCTTGCTGCTCTTCTCTGTGTCTTTTCTACCTTCCCGATGGCGTCCTTCGTGTACGGGTCCCAAATTGCTGCACAATATTCTGTCTGTGGTCGGACGAGGGTCTTGTAGGCAATGGCTCTTGTTGTTTCCAGAGCACTCTTTAGGTTGCGCTTAATGCTGATGTGCAAGGGCCCACATTTCCTTGGTAAGCAGGACATTGAGACATGACAACAAATCTGGCTCTTCAGTGTTTCAGCTGCTAAGTGTCTCAAACTCTGAAGTATCTTGATCTTAGAAAATGGCAGATTGGCTGGCTGGTTGTTGACAGTAATTTTCTTGGATAATGCCAAAAGCAGAATAGTAATTTCATTGCTTTTTTCTGTCAGTTGGCAAATGAATAACATACATTATTCCAATGCACAAATCAGATTGACAGCCAACTGATATGACGAGAGTTTTCAGTCAATTCACATTGGCAGGTGTATAAGGAGAATTTCGAAATTGCTTGTTCAACTTCTGTGTTTAGTCCCAATGTCAAGCACTGATTTTGTGTGAGATACATTGTAGCCATTCAAAAAATACTGAAAACATCTGAATCATGTTCCTCTACTTCAAGATTATAACATTAATTCATTGATGAACATTTATCTGATTGTTTTGGTGGTGGAACAAGAAAGTCACCAAGTGAGTCATATAAAACGCACCTGCTTTGTGGACACTTTTTGATCTTTTATTTTAAAGGGTAGAATTAAGGTAGGGTTGCTTCAATTTCTCCCTCCTTTTCAGAGAAGTCAAGCCTTTTCTGTTATATATATATCAGTGAAGTGTCTTGCCCTAATCTTGTCCCCATAGCACCTGCTTTTTCAATAACACGCTACCACAAATCCTAGAATTTTGGAATACAGTGTGTAGTCTTTTGGCCTACCATAGTGAAATTATGAAAGCCACTATTGCAATTCTGGGAGCTAGGCGCTATAATGCATCAAAGCTGTATATAAGAGATTGCATACTTTAGTCCAAGTAGTCACTCTGGACTTTCACCTCCAAGTTTGGGAAGGGTGCTAGAATACATGGATTGCATTACATTTTGTTTTTCATAGGGCGAATGCAAGTATTTCATAATTTTTTCTTATCGGTGAGAGACACAATTGCAAGTGGACTGCCCTCCCACATAGGTAATGTCCCACTGCATTGTTTAAAATTTTGTTTTAAGCTAGAAAATAAGCAACCACCAACATATTTTCTAGGTTCAGGCATTTTTATGAAAAGGAATGAAATTCATGAACATTTTAACAGGAGAATGAATGATTATTACATACCAAGGATACGACATGAGTTTATGAAACAAGGAATAAGATTTAAAGTAGCTGTTACTTTTAATAATATGAAGCCGGCTTTCAGGGACAAGATAGATACTCACAGCCTTCTTTGTTTTAAAAACTATGTGAAAAATGCTATGATAGACAGTTATGATCCAATTTGCCGCATTGAACACTGTGACATATGCAACAGACTATAAGTTATTATTACTATTTTATCTTATATTTTTGTCATTTATTGTTTTGCTTTATAATTTACTTGACAGACAGACAGACAACGTTGAGTAACTTTGTTCACAAAACAGTTATGTGACTTTTCAAACGGACTGATACTACTGAATGACTGACAGAAGCCGACTGATTTAATTACTTTTGTTTACTGGCAACTTTTTTTTGTTTTTCTTTTTCATAATTATATATCTGCTGTGATTCATGACTACTTTTTAAAATTTCCTTTGCTGTCTCCCACTCTGCCTCTCAATAATTTTTTTCTTTATGGTGGCCCTAAGCCAGCGGCCAATTAGGCCTTTTTGGGGTCTCCGACCTGACAAAGTTGAATTTGTTTATGCATGGTTTGTACTGCAAAACTGAAAGGTAAATAAATGAATCTGAATCTGAATCTGAATCTGAATCTGCATCTTATTTGATGGTATATTGATTTCTTCAATTATCAGTTTGAAGGTTGAAATCCAAGCAGTGCCTACAGCTCCAGTGAGAGTCTGCAATCGACATCTCTTTGCTAAAACGGATAAGGTTTTGTGCTAAAATGAATATGTCTGATGATCAATGACATTGCATCGTCCCTCCGTTGTGCAAAGTCCCTAGAAGCCGTTCTTTGTGTTTAAAGATGCCAGATAGCTAAAAAGTAAAGAGTTTCACCTATACTCCCAATTAATTAATTGATCTTGCAATGCAAATTAAATTATAAATATATTCCGAGATAAAAATGCATAAAAAAGGGTGTCAATTCAAAAATCTTGATGCACTTCTTGAGGTCTACAATACTTTGTTCAGTGCTACAGAATACATGTACTCGTTTCCATTGACTCAAAAACATCATGTTAGAATCTCATAGGACCACCAGGGGTAATCCAATCAAAGATATAATGCAAAAAATGAATTCCTTGCTCATTAAAACCCCAAAATAGAGGTATCATATGAGAATATATGACACTTAGTTAAAAAGTTATGTCAGTCTGCCAAATATTAGCGCGGCCATCTTGAATTTGCGCAATATGGCCACCAGAATTATTCAAATCACCAAATTGATGCCAAAAATGAATTCCTCAGTCAAGAAAACCCCAAACCAGAGGTATCACTTAAGTATTTATGATGCCCGGTTGAAAAGTTACAAAATCGGCAAAATCCGATGGCGGCCATATTGGATTTGCCAAATACGGCCACCAGGGGGTGAAATCAGCTTGGCAGTCGATGGATTTTGAAAGGTCTTGGTCATGGCTACCCACAACCAAAACCTCATAAAATTGTAATAAAGTGAACGATTTTCTGACTAAGCCCCCCTACTAATAGGGATTGGTTGTATTGCCATCTTGTAGGCAACTTCACAAATATACATTTGTGCCGAATTGAAAACTGAATTGTATAGCAGGCTGCTTTAATTTTGACAGGCTGCCTGGCTCCTCAGAGTGGTCCAGTGTATCGATCTGACTGCCCTTTCTGGGGATGACACTCTCACCAATATCCGGCGTCTTTGTTTCAAGGCGAAGCAACCTGTCGAACCTGAAATCCTGAAAATCCTCAAAGTCACAGCATGTAGGTCTGGGTGTTTATTTAATATTTTATCACTTTTTTGTTAGTTTTATTCTTCTGCTTTCCTTATCAATTATGTTTAATCTTCCAGCAATAACTACTGGAGCTGTATGCGTCTATCCTAGCAGAGTTGCTGAGTGTGTTAAAACGTTTGAAGAGACAAAAGCTCCTGTCATACCTATAGCCTCTGGTATGTCAATGCTATATCCCTAAGCCTTTTGAATACTGTTCTATTTATTACTTAATTCCTTTAAATGTTTGCTCTTATTTAACAACTACCTGTTTCTTTTGCAGTTGCTACAGGGTTTCCTGCAGGACTAACTCCTCTTTCTTCTCGGCTGGCTGAGATCAAACTGGCTGTTGAGGATGGAGCTTCAGAAATTGACGTTGTTATTGTGCGAGGTCTTGCATTGGCTGGGGATTGGAAAGGTATTGATGCACTAAAAGGTGTCTGACAGTCTATTATCTCAACTCAACATTAATGACTGTCTTGTTTAATTCTAGCTTTACCCAGTACCGGATTGCATCAATGCTTTACACTGATAATCCAAATGTGGTCATTACCCCGCTGGCTATGTAATAGCCTACGGGGTACTGCAGTCCTCAATGCCTCAATGTGCTGGGGATTTCGTCAAGCATAACTCACTTTGTGTTGCTCATATTTCATTCAAATTTTGCCTGTTATCTTATTTTGTCATGCAGATGGGAATGACAAGTCCGTGCGTCCGTACGGACACACGGACGTATGGACACACGGACGGACGGACGGACAGACGGACACACGGACGTTGTGTTGCTCATATTTCATTCAAATTTTGCCTGTTATCTTATTTTGTCATGCAGATGTGAATGACAATGTCCGTCCGTGTGTCCGTACGTCCGTACGCCCGTGTGTCCTCAATGCCTCAATGTGCTGGGGATTTCGTCAAGCATAACTCACTTTGCGTTGCTCATATTTCATTCAAATTTTGCTTGTTATCTTATTTTGTCATGCAGATGGGAATGACAAGTCCGTGCGTCCGTACGGACACACGGACGTTGTGTTGCTCATATTTCATTCAAATTTTGCCTGTTATCTTATTTTGTCATGCAGATGGGAATGACAATGTCCGTCCGTGTGTCCGTACGTCCGTACGCCCGTGTGTCCGTACGTCCGTGTGTCCGTACGTCCGTGTGTCCGTACTGGTTATCTGACAGATATTCCGTACGGACGCACGGACTTGTCATTCCCATCTGCATGATCCGTACTGGATTCACGGACGTACGGACACACGGGCGTACGGACGTACGGACACACGGACAGACACACGGACACACGGACGGACACATTGATCCGAATGGTCTCAATGGCTTCACATAGAGCCAGCGGGGTTTACGTGCTTGCACGGTATTTTTTTACTTCTATTGTATCAATGCAGTGAACATGAATTGGACAACCACAGTTTCTCATCTAACATGCGAACTGGTGTTTGGCCTCATTGCTCAGCATCTGCAGGTGACACAGTAGAAATACACATACTCACAGACAGATCAGCAGTTTTGCAATGTAAATATCACATTTTCCCGATGTTTTGGCGCTGTTTTTTGCCGATTTTGGGCAAATTCAACGATGCCAGTCCATTTTGACTTCTTTACATTCGTGACTCAACCAGCTAGCTGTCACAATTGACGTGACGTCACAATATTGAACTACCGTGCCACTCCTAAATTAGTTCCAGGTAACTTGGCGCCAGTGCCACACTTCCAAGCCCTTGCATTGCTTTTATACAGACTGCTGAACTTGTGCTTAATTTCAGTTCGCATGCCAGATGAGACACACTGTAGTTTTAATTGACTGAGCTCATGTTATAACATGAATAACTTATTTTAGTCAGCGTGTTAGAAGATACGTCATAGGAGTTAACCAGATTAGGATCACCCGTTTTAAGCGTTCATACAATCCGCTACAGGTGTCTATGACGAAATCAAACAAATGAAAGAAGCTTGCGGCAGTGCCCACCTCAAGGTAATACTGGCTACCGGGGAACTTGGATCCTTAACTAATGTCTACAGAGCAAGCATGGTGGCAATGCAGGCAGGTGAGTCAGCTGCTAAAGGATCTTCTTTGTAAAACATGTAATCATTAGTCGATGTAACATGATTATAGCCATTGATTTCTATCACAGACACGAGGTATGGCTTGGGGTGAAGTACTTTTATTAACCATCAACATAGTAGAGTTCCACAAACGTAAATATACTAAATAACACCAGAGGTCGACACGAGTCAGTTGACATGTCATCTCCCTTTAAGAAAACCAAGTTAACGGTACAAGGCATTAGTTAACTTACTGAAAATTTTACTTAACAATTTACTATCTGACCTCTCCCTTTAACAAAGCTTACAACTATAAACGTCTTTAAGAGTTCCAACTTTAACAAAGTCATTGAAATACTGAACACGAAAATTTAGCAAGCAGTGTGAAAATCTGTCATATACATTGAAAATCTGCAACTGTGATAATAACGTCTTAAACATTTAACATCATAATCTTAATTTTAAGGAAACGTAATACAGGAACCTGGCCTATATAAAATTATGACAAGTTGAAAGTCACATTTAATAGTCAATGTTGACATGAAATAAAACAAATTTGAAATTCACACAAGTTGTACAGTGATAATGAAATATATGTGAACATTTGAAAATAAGCATTGATCAGAGTCTTTGAAATTGAAAATTGTCTTTGATTGAAATCGAAATAAAACGTCCATGATTGAAATTGAAATAAAATGTTGAATTGTCTATTGATAGATTAAATGTAGATTGTTGGAAACTTGGGGATTGGTGACATGAAGTGGAATCGGCGGGGGAAAGTGCTCATAGGCGGGAATGGGACAGCGCAGAGGCTCTTCACTTCAATGTCACCACGAAATCCTTGAATTTGTCAGGCAGCTTCTTTGAGCAAGTTGGATGGGGTTCGTTTGCTGGCGGAGGGGGCATGTGCACAGAGGGGGGTTGGGGCGGCTCAGGTGGGGAATTCGCCATGGGGGTCATCAAACTTGGTTTGGGGGTCTCGAACTGGAGATCGGGGACAATTGTCATAGGGGATTTATCTGGGTCACGAGCCAAGTGCACACGATTTCGACGGTACTGCCCACCATTCTCAGTAGTGACGTAGTAGGAACGGGGCGATTTGTGGGCACCAGTGACAGTCGCACGTTCCCAAGTGCGATTCTGCAGAATGCGACAAGAGTCTCCAACATTGAACAGGGGAAGTGGTTTTTTGCCACGATTGTAGCATTTAACCATCACTTTTTGGCGACTCTGAAGGTCTGCACGGCTGTTGTGAATAATCTGTGGTTTCAATTTAGCACTAGACACAGGTAGGACTGATTTTAAGCGACAACCCATTAACAACTGGGCAGGGGTAGCATTAACTCCACTAATTGGTGAATCACGATAATCCAGCAAGCACCGATAGATGTCTTTTCCTTCATCAGCTGCTTTGCGCATCATTTGTTTGATGGTTTGGTTGATCTTTCACTTTGTCCGTTGGATTGTGCATAGGTTGGACTTGACGTCACAAGATCAAAGTTCCATTCTGTTGCAAAAGTTGTCATTTCATGACAAGATCATACTTCATTAGTCTGAGAAGCATCTTGGTGAAGCTGTGTGGCTTCTTTGTGATCATTTCTAAGGGTTTATGATCTGACTGGACCTTTACAGGTCGGCCATAGATGTAGTGGTTGAATTTCTGGGCAGCAAAACAAATAGCCAAGAGTTCTTTTTCAATTTGGGAGTAATTCTTTTCTGATGCTGTTAAGGATGTTGAGTCATAAGCAATTGGGTGGTTCTCTTGAAGCAAACAAGCTCCTAAACCAGTAGACGAAGCATCACACTGGATCACTGTGTCCTTCAGGACATCAAAGAACTTCAGAAATGGGTTGCTGCTAATCAGTGACTTCAATGTCTCTAAGGCTTTAGACTGTTCATGACTCCACAGTCCATACCCAAGGAGTGTCCTTCTTGAGTAGATCACGAAGCAGTGCGCATACAGTAGACATGTTCGGAATGAACTGCGCCAGAAAGTTGAGCATGCCCATAATGCGTAATAGTTCCTCTCTGTTTGTGGGGATAGGCATTTTCTGGATAGCTTTCACTTTATCATCTTCTGGTTTGAGGCCATCTTGGCTGATGATGTTGCCTACACAGACAAGTTCAATCAGTTTAAATTTAATTTTGGACTTGTTAAATTTGCAACCATGTTCACACGCTCTCTGCATGATTTTCTTCAGTGTTTCATCATGTTCTTGCTCTGTGTTGGTGGCGATGATCATGTCATCTGCGATGATGTGCATGTTCGGAATGTCACCAAAGACCTGCTGATTGAGTCTCTGAAGGACTTCACTTGCACTGCAGATACCGAAGGGCATACGTTGGAACGAGTACCAGCCAAAGGGCGTATTGAAAGTGCATAGGTCTGTACTTGCCTCTGAGAGAGCAACTTGCCAATACGAGTCCTTCTGATCCAATACACTAAAGCCATCTGGCTGATGACGTCTGCACTCGTTGGGATCATGAAGTGTTCTATTTTGATCGCCTGGTTCAGGTCTTTCGGGTCTAAGCACAGTCGTAGTGATTTGTCCTTCTTTTCGACAATAACAAGACTGTTGACCCAGTCAGTGGGTTTGGTAGTTTTGCGAACTACTCCAGCCGCTTCCATGTCATTTAGCTTCTGCTTAAGTCTATCGTGAATCGCAAATGGTACCCGTCTGGGCGGGTGGATCTTTGGTAAGTTGCTTGCTTTTAACTGAATGTCATATGGTTCTTTAAACATACCAAGGCCACTGAATACATCTGCATTCTCCTGAATGAGAGCTTCCTGAGAGAAGAATTTCTCCTTCACACTGGTAACATGCACAAGTTTCACAAGCTCGAGGTCAGAACATGCTTGTCGACCCAAAATCGGGGGTCCATTTGTAGTGGTTATGAAGAAGTCATACATAGCCGACTTGCCATTCTCTGCTTTACACATTAAGTTGACCTTACCAATGTAGGCAATTGAGTGCTTTCCATAGCCTCTGAGTTGAGCGTTCGACTTTCTCACTGGTATCTGCCTGTACCCGGTGAGTGTTCTGAAGGTGTTTAGTGGAATACAATTGGTGTCGGCTCCGGAGTCAAGTTTCATCCGCAGTGAATCACTCCTTAATTTCACCTCAGCATACCATGCGCTGCAATTGTCATGTTCAAGAGCGTCAATATAAAACGATTCAAAGTCATACTCCTCATACTCCTCCTCAATGGAGTGCATCTGCTGTGCTCCACCACGGCCACGACTGCGACCGCGACTGTAACGACCTTTTGACTGACTGCGGGGTTGGGGAGCGGGAGAGGTACATAGGTTTGCGCAGTGGTTCTTTTTACCACATCTTCCACATGTTCTGCCGTAAGCTTGACAACTTCCTGCTTGATGCTGTAGTTCACATCGTGTACACATATTGCCCTCGTTGGAATTACTATCGTAACTATAGGGCTGTGATCTTGACCATCTACGACGTGGTTCACGACCACTCGGAGGAGGAGGTCTGCTTGAATAGTGTCTGCTCTGTACGGTATGCGTGTCCCTCTCTGGTTCTCTCTGTATGGCGTGCACCTGCTGGTCTGGTTTAATCATATCCAATTCTCTTCTGGAGCACTCGAGTGTGCGCATGCGCTGGATAACTGTCGGTAGGGAGGCATTGCCATCATCTCCCATAACCTTCACCTTGGTATTCGTGTCACTAATCCAGAAAAACAGCTTGTCACGTATCATATTGTCAATATTTTCGAATTGGCAATTGGTCGCCATTGTACGCAAGTCATTTAAGAAGGCGTCTAATTCTTGGCCTTCAGGGCGAGTGTATTCCCAAAATTGCCCTCTAAGTGCCAACACAGGATTTATTGCATTGCAATAGTCGGTAAATTTATCACATATCACCTTGTAGCTGTTGCTGTCCTCAGTCTCTGCGAAATTAAAGTTGTGGTGCACATCAAAACCAGATTCACCAAGTGCTGAAATTAGCATTGCAAAATTCGTGGTGTCCTCTTCTGCTGTGTGCTTAGCAGCTACAAGATAGAGATCGAATCTTTTCAGCCACTTTTTCCAGGCTGCACTGACGTTTGGACCGTCAAAGTTAAATTCCGCCGGTGGCTTGAACACAAAGGCTTCCATGTCTACTAAAATCTAGCCGTTTCTAGTGGTTATTCATGCGTTTTTGCTAAGATTTCCCAACTTTCTGTCACCATATCACAGACACGAGGTATGGCTTGGGCGGAAGTACTTTTATTAGCTATCAACATAGAAGAGTTCCACAAACGTAAATATATACTAAATAACACCAGAGGTCGACACGAGTCAGTTGACTACCATTACAGGCTAATACATGACAATTTCTCTTGTCGAGTAGTATTTGAAATAAAATAAATTTATATGATGATATGTAGAGCAAAATGACGTACCATAGGCTAATTGATATTCAAACCAAATGGTTTCAAAGTGAACAGGTTTGGTCTCTAAGTCATTGCTAAATTTTTGGCGGAGAATCGCAATAATTGCATACCTTGTTGTCTGAATTCAAAATTCTTGGGTGTTTTTTAAATAATATAAATATATCAAAAATATTTTTCATGGTCTTTGCAGTATACTTCTGCTGGTTTCATTGTCTTCTATTATTTTCCCGTCTTCTGTCAAAGTCGTCATTACTTCTTCGTAGCAGTCGTCTCCTGATGTTCCAGGTTTCTTTCTTGTCCTTGCTTTCTGCAATATTCTATAGCACCCAATAGATTCATAGGCGTATGGGACAGGGGGGGGGCAAAAGTTGGGGAAACAGTCAGATTCGGGCAAAAAGGCTAAAAAATTTGGGCAGATTGTAAATTAGGTGTGCTGTTTCACACTAGACTTCTATATATGTTTCCCAACGATACGTTCCTAAGTAATATATTAGGCCAGGCTAATTCACTGACTCTGTTTTAAATCCAATCAGATATATAAAAGTAAGGAACTCAATGCAATTGTGTGTGGCACATTCAAGCTACTTGCAAAAACGGATCTTTATTGGGCACTTTCTGGCCACCAAAATCACTCAAGTGTGTCCTTTAAAGATGGCTGCCACCCTGCCTCCTTCTGGCTGTAGGAGCCAGTTACATGTCAGCAAGGGTGGTAGTCCAGCCCCATACAAACAATCCCTTATGCAAATACAATGGAGGTCAGCAGTTGACCTATAGCTTGGGTTGCTAGCCAACCAGTTAAATAACAATTAGAGTTCACTACAATTGAGGGATATAGCAGGTCCAATGCCATTCAGTCTATCTATTGACGTAAGTGTGTGTTTTAATACAGATAATTATGATCATATAGTTTACAAGATGATTCAATGAAAACTATTGAAAATTAATGATTTCCTGGCAATTTAATTTGCAATGGTATTAAGACTCAAGACTCAAGATATTTTATTTCTTTCTGAAACATTATGTTACAGTAAAGAGGGAGGACATCTCTAAGACAAGTACTTATCGCTAGCGAGATGTCCCCCCTAAAAAAAATTAAAAGATCATGTCATCATCTCAGAGATCCATTAAAGAAATAAAATAAACAATAGTGTACAGAAAATCAAAGTAACAATGGTACAATAAGTGCATATTGGGTGAAGAACCAAATATATATTATGGCGAATATGATATGAACACAAGTATGAGGACATAAAGATAAGAGCGATATTTCAGAAAAGGTAATTGCACATTTGGCGGAGTATGTAAGTCCAAAGAATCTGAGCATATTTCATAAATTCGATGAGAATCACATGTCCACAGATTCTGAACTTATTTTTTATGTCGTAGAATTTGCAATGCGCAATTTACAATTTAAGAAGCAGCTCAGAGACCGAAATTCCTTTGTAACATGGTATTAACTAGGTATTCAGACATATATAGCATAATGGGATATTATACAAGTTTTCATAGCTCTGAATAATTTGTAATTTGATGTATTTCGCGAAACCCTGTAAACTGTGAGTATGTATCTTATCTTTGAAATTCATTGGAACATTATTTATGATAGCAGGTAATCTAAAACGAATACTATTTTTGACAAAATCATGCTTCTGCTGAGGTATTCGGAAAGCATATGCATGCCTGGTGTTGTAATTATGCATGTCAACGTTTCTAATGAAGACAGAAGTTAGGAATATTGTCGGCAACATTCGATTTTCAAGCCTATATACAATTTATAAATTTATACTCATTCAACCGCAGAATATCTGCAACTTTCAATAATCTAAGAGACTTAAGAATAGGTTCCGTGTGGGCATTAAATTTTGCTTTCATTACAATTCTGACAGAACGTTTTTGTACTTTACCGAGTCTCTCAGCATGACTTCCCCAGACAAGTATTCCATAATTCAAATATGGTAGGACCAACGAGTTATACAGTAACTAGCAGTGTACCCGTCTTACGTCGGGTAGAGTGATAACATAATGAAAAACGACCTATCAAAATAATTAAATATTGTTTCTGGTTATGGTTAAAATGATGGTAATGTAGGTATTAGTTTCCCCTCCCCCTCACCTTGCTCCCCCCCCCCAATCTTGCCCACACACTTACTCTTGCCGGGACTTGCCCACTCATTTTGTCTTCACGATCCCCACATTATTCACTTTGTCTTTGCCAGCATTATTCAACACTCATAACGTTTAGAGATACAGATGAATAGATAAATGAGTACTTAATGTATAGAGAAGACTCGGAAGAGATTTTGTGTTGAAAAGACCTTTACCCCATCTTGTCTCAACGGCCCTTTCTTGCACAACATCATCTTTCCCCACTGATCTCGCCCCTCTAATCTTTACTCCCTCATCTTACCACCCACCCTAAATCTTTGCCCTCCTTATCCAATATTTTCTTGAAATGTCGCTTGATCTCTGGGCAGTGGTCAACAAAATTTTATTCACTCAAGAGGCCAAGACAAAAAGTGTGTGATGTTGGATAATTTATTTTGGTTATATATAGGCTAGATGAATTAGATTTTTCAGTTGTATCTGCCTTAAAGGGCATTTCTAGTTTGACTATCAAAGTGCATTGGGAATGTGTAATGTCAGCTTGTTGTCATACTGCCCCCTACATCATAGCCACAGCATATGATAGCCACAGCATATGACATAGGGATTTATTTCTATTACTGGGTAAGTTCAGCAAATGTGGTTTTATCTTTTGCAAATATCTTATAGCCATGCAGCTTAATTTGAAAAATTCCTCTTTATGTTAGACAGCCTCTGTCCACGGAGCCCACTGAGTAGATCCTGCTTGCATACCAATATCCCTCTATTTATTAGCAGAGCAGCCAGGTAACTGGTCTGCATTCTTTAAAAATGGTCCTGTACATGTAATTGCCAAGGCCAGCCATATGCGACACAGGGAATTTGTGTATTTCTGAGCAAGTTAGATAAGTTATTTGGAAAGTTTGTGTTGAAAAGGACCCTGCAACCATCTTTACTCAGTGGTGTCTTGCACCCAACTGAGGAGTTTGGCCTTGAGCAACTTCATTATTAAGAGGTATTACGCAATGACATTGGATTACCGTACTTGCTTGAAATATAATGTACTCTGTATTTTTTTTAATGGCTAAAGCTGAAACAATAGGATAGATACATTTTGACCTATAGACCTGGAAATATATATTTCTATTTTCTAGATTAATGAAGCTGTAAAAATGTGCATGCTGCCCCCCCCCCCACCCTCTGGAGGTTGTGTCATGTGACACTACCATAGCCACTGTTGAATTGAACCTCACTTTGAGAATAAACCTATGTATCGAATTATGTTTTTCTTTGGTTCACTTGTTATTCTATCAAATGTTGTTCAAGTCAAATCATACTTTTGATGATGGCAAAACATAGGAGATATACTATATATTAAGAATGTATGGCAGAGTTTCAGGCAAGTCAGGTAAGCAACAGCTGAGATCTCGCGTGAAAAAGCATGGGCCTGGACAAATAACTTTAAAACAATGTGACACAGGAGATTTTGTGTTGAAGAGAACTATACAACCACCTTTACTCAATGGTGCCTGCACCCAACTGTCACTGAGGGATATCTGACCAAGAGCCACTTTCATAAGAGGTAGGCCTATTACGCAATGACGTTGGACTACCATATTTGCCTGATTATGGCTCTCTATTTTTCTGAATGGCCAAAGCTAAAAAAAATATAGAAATTTAGGTTTATAATAATACAGATGAAAACTGTGAGCACTGTCTATATACATGTAGGGAGTGTGCTATACACAGTGAGGCTTTATAACATGACAGAAATGATCATCCTGCTTCAATCCTCAGTGCCATGTCACGTTGCCATGGAGCTGGGCCTGTTCCCAAAGTGAGGTTCAATTGCAGTATGTCTGACTTGAGCGTCCTTGAGATCATTTGTTATTTTACAATAAGCATTGTTCAAGGAAATGAAAAATTCACATCACGCTTATGAGGTGGCAAAACACAGATCAAACATGTTTAGAATGTGTGGCAGAGTTTCAGGCAAGTCAGGTAAGCAACAGCTGAGATCCTGCGTGACAAAGCATGGGCCTGGACAAATGTAGCCCTGGACCCCTGGGGACAGGGGTCATGGATCCTCCCATTGGAAAATCATGAGATTTGAAAGACATCGTTTGGGAGAATCAAGATATCTCAAAATGTATGTAAAGCAGGTTAATTTCAATTATACCACCAAAAAGTATACAAAATTTCCTACTGACGGCACCTATTTCTGTTTCTCAACACATGAAAATAAATTAACAGGCACCCTGTGAAGTTCTTGAAATGATTTTTTTCTTTATACATTGAACAAATGGCCTCTTCCCATTGGGTAAGAGAGGGTGATGTCACAACAAACGTTTATGATGTCATAGGTTATTTTTGTGACGTCACAACGGTGATATCACACACCAAAGAGAGGCTGATGGCTTTCTCTGAATTATTTTTGATATTTCTCTGATTTAAAAGTAATTTTTACCATGCCAATCTTTGTAAAAATGCCACCAAGACTGGTGCCGTCAGCAGCAAAATATGTAGGCTACCCAAATCCAAAATTTCATCAAATTTGGATAAGAATTGTTTAATCTAGACCAATTCTCCCGATACAGTGTCAAAATCTCAAGATTTTGAATGGCGACGACCCATGACCCATGCTACGCATGGGTCCCAGGGCTAGGACAAATGTAATGTACTAGCAGTGTACCCGTCTTACGATGGGTAGAGTTTTAATAGGCCTACAATGGAAAATTAACTATCATTAGGCCTATTGATTTTTTCTTACCTCGGTCTTTGTTTATCGTAATTTTTTTTTAATGTCAGGATGAGTATGGCCCTTTATTGCACGCATCATCTTGCCTCATTAATTTCGCCCCCCCAAATCTTGCGCTCTTCATAGAACCTCATCTAGCCTCCCTAATACATCCCCTCAATCTTGGACCATATCTTGTCTCTCTTGTTAACTCCCCTCATCTTGGTCCCCTTATCATTTGAAAATCATAATTAATCTGCCTCTTTTTATGTCCTTCCTAGCAGTGCCCAACGGCCTATGTTTTTTAAATGTCAATCGGCCACTGGGCAGTGGTCAACAAAGGTAAGTATCACATGTGCAATGGGCATTTCTAGTTTGACTGTCACAGTGCAATGGAAATACAAAAGCAGAGTAGCCAAATACTAAAAAAAACTCCAGACACCCCCCTCCCGCCCTCCTCCTGGTTATTCAATGGTCTCCCCCTTATTACCGGCAACTGAAATAATGTGCTACAAAGAAAGGGCCAGTAACTTTATTGTGATTACAGAGAATGAATATATATTATACAGTAATCGCACAGCACCGAGTGCAATATCAGTTTTTATGGCACCGAGGTGACTAATATTGCACGAGGGCGCAGCCCGAGTGCAATATTAGTCACCGAGGTGCCATAAAAACTGATATTGCACGAGGTGATGTGCAATAACTGTTATAACATATGGGTTTTTTTTTGGCAAATACTAAGGAAAGGGCTGGAATGCTGATGTCCAAACTCGTTTTGGGTTTCTTTTGACCTGCATGTTTAAAATGTATCTCGTCAAAAATCACTTTTTTTTTCACACTTTTGGAATCCATAATCCATAGATGATATGTTTAATGATGGGTCTTCTTTAATTTTTTTTTTCTCAAACTTTGTAGCAGACTTAAGACCTCTAAGCACAACGAAGTCACTGAAAAATGGGAGAAAAAACTGATTCTCGGCCACTTTTAAATGATTTATTCTGATTAAACAAATAACATAAACAGTGCAAAAAGTTGATATCTACTTAACCCTTTCATATAGGCCTACGCATCTTTTGGCCATCACAATCATTTTTCTATCTATTTCTAGTGCTGTCCAGTGACTTTCTTTAACTATTTAAAACCAAAAAACGATCTTGTTGCTGCTGCAAGACTCAGTTTGTGTTTCTTTCAAACCACATATTTAAAATGTATCTCATTAGAAATTGATGAATATTTCACTAAAAAAAAAAAATTCACACCTTTGGAATCGCCAAATTATATACTTGATGATAGATTTAATTTTCGATTTTTTTTTAAAACTTTGTAGCAGACTTTTGACCTCTAAACAAAATAAAATCACCAAAAAATCGGCAAAAATGCCGTTTTTCGGCCACTAAATGCTTTATTCTGATAAAACAAATGACATTAGCAGTACAAAAAGTTGATATTCGATTAGCCCTGTAATATACGCATCATTTGCCCTAAAAATCATCTTCCTATCTGCTTCCATTGCCGTCCAGTACACTTTTTAGTAACATTGAAAAACACACTTCGGTTGTTTCTTGTGCTGCAGCAGCCTCAGAATAATGGTGCTTCCTCTCAGGTCCGTCCAATCTTTCACATGTTAAAATGACCGTGCAATATAATGGATTTATGCATGCAATATCGTAGAATATTGCACGGCTGTCGGCCAATCAGCAGCCAGTATTTCGGCTTGCCATATGATATATATATATATATATATCAGATAAATGGTTTGATTGTCACATTGCTTGAACGCTATTGTTTATATGTACACAGCA
Source organism: Platynereis dumerilii (assembly GCA_026936325.1). Classification (NCBI taxonomy): domain Eukaryota; kingdom Metazoa; phylum Annelida; class Polychaeta; order Phyllodocida; family Nereididae; genus Platynereis; species Platynereis dumerilii. The sequence continues at coordinate 129,596,771 of JAPTHN010000001.1, forward strand.
GCCAGGCAGGCTGCATGTGTAATGGTTTTTGCTCAGAGTCTTGGCAAAGTGACCATGGATAAAGGTTCAATGACCATTAGTCTTGTCTAACAAAAGATCCAACAACAGACTTAAGTTTAAAGGTTTATTCAATACTGAACATCAACCAATTGTACCAATATGGTGAACAATAAACCCAGTCTCTATATATATATACAGTGTGACACAGAGTAAACCAGATAACTGACTGTAAAGATAGCCTGTCAGCCTTGCAGCACTTCAGTGCTATAGCAAGTCCAGTTACATGAGAGACTGCTGAAGACAGCAAGTCTCTCAGACAGAAGACTGTCCTGTGTACAGATACAAGTGAGGAGCAGTGAGAGAGCTCACCAGCAACCAAATATGGAAGCTGCACTTACTCAGAAGCAAAACCAATGTCCCAGGGTCTCAGGAGAGCCAGTGCAGGAGCACCTTCTAGTCCAAAGGCTGCAGAGCAAGAGAGAGATTCCAGGTGAAATCTGGCCACACTTCACCTAGCTCCCTCTAGCAGAGAGCACCAGCCAATCAGAGCCAAGTGGCCAGGTGGCAGTGCTGCCCCTACAGGGGAGTGGCTAAACTACAGTGCTGGCCTCTATATGGATAGTGGCAGACTGAGTCAAAGAGCTCCAACTCTCTAAGTCCTAAACCCAACATCATCACACTCTCCCCTTCTTAAAGCACAAATGACCTCATTTGAAAATATACACACATCAAATACAAACAGAACATGACATATAGACACAATGTCAACCCAATCATACACATGACATGTAATGCGACAAACACAATGAACAGGGCAACAAACAAACACACAATTCAATATGACATGAATAATAACAACATATCAATCAGTCAATCAATATTACAGTCCAATATATATCATCTAAAGAGTTCATGTAAATGTCCATGATCAAGATCATGTTCGCAATGATCAAGATGAGCGCTTGGGTCATGTTCGCAATGACCGGTATGTCGAATCTGATGATGAAGATGAGCGAGATGGATCATGTTCGCAATGATCTTTTCGAGCGAGCGATTTGGGGTCATGTTCGCAATGACCCAGTGATGATCATGTTCGCAATGATCATAGATTAACCTGAAATAAAGTAAATGTCCACAAAATATTGTCCAAATCATCTGAAATAAAACTCATCAATGCAACACATTCAATACATTCACAACATAAACAGACAAGTGCATACAGTACTCACTCCAAACAGGACATGTTAAACAGCACAAACAAACAGCAAACATTCACACAAAACAAACCATTCAAAATAGTATCCCAACCCCAATAATTTATCATTATTGTGTGCACACCTGGTTGGAGCTTCACCAGAATCAAATCCTGAAAAGGACATGAACTGTGACTTAATAAAGCACCAAGTACATCCAAGAGGGATACTGGTAATTTGGGTCCCAAGTATATCCATAAGGCATACTAGAATGACAACAGCCCTGGCCAAGGAACTGTCAAGAACTAGTCAGAGAGCTGACCAAAACAAGTTAGTAGAACATTAGTAAAACTAAAAGTACTAAAGAATCCAAGGTGGATCTCTTCAAAACCACATCCTCCTCACCCAACCAAAAGGATGGGCAGTCAGACTGAACAGGACATCAAACAACTTGGGCAGTCAATGTCCTGAAGACTCTCAGATCCACAGAAGTGGGTCATGAACATCAGAGCAGCTGAATGCAACAGGTAGCATGTCATGGCAAAACATCGCCATTTGTGACACCACCATGACCATCAGCTCTCCATGTTCAGTGATGTGAGAGTTTCCTGAATCCATTGGGACCCAGGGGAACCACCACTGACATCCCCACATTCCTTCCTCAGTTCAGAGGAAGTTTCATGGATCCATTGGGGTCCAGGGGAGCAATCAGTGGCATCGCTGCATTCATCTTTCAATCCAAGGGATGTGAAAGTTTCCTTGATCCACTGAGATCCAGGAGAGCAGTCGGGCCTTACAGGAGGTTCCTCTGCCAACTCAAGGGAGCTAGCAGCAACAGTCACTGTTTCAGCCTTAGCACAATGCGAATCATGCAATTTGGAAGTACCATTGGACTTCCTTCTGCCTCTTCTCCTTGATCTCCGGCCATGGGGCTTGGATCTCACAGTTGTCCCTTGAAGGTCACCACAATTCAATGGAGCAATGTCTGCCCCTTTCTTGTCTGTGGAATTCGTGTTAACAACAACCTTCAGTTGGGCAGCATCAAGAAGCATCTTAACTTCTGCCACAGTGCAACCATGACCAGTTCTCAGGTGAGATTTGAAGAGGCCTTTGTGAACAGGGTGGAAGGTTCTGGGACAGCCATCTTTAGGGCACTCAAAACCCTCAAAGGAAGGTTCATGAGTTGTCTCCGAGTGAGCCTTAAGGTTCCTCTTGGCCCCAAAAGCCCTGCTGCACGAGGTGCACACAAATGGCTTCTCTTGGCCAGAGACAGAGCTTGGGCTAACAATAGCCACATTGTCCACAGAACTGCAAGGTGACCCAGTCTTCACCAACATGGCCAGAGATCTCACCTCCTCACCCAAATTCCTCACTTCTGCAATCAAGGAATGCAGCTGTTGGATGGACTGCTTTGACTGAGGACAGTTGCAGCACCTGCAAAAAGTGGCTTCTTGGGTCTGAGAGGATCCATGTTTCATGAGATCATTGAGATCCTTCGGTTCCACAGCCAAGCTTTGCAACTGCTCCTCAAATGTGAGAGAGCACTCTGGCTTGTGAGGGACTTGCATTGGCAGATTCAAGAGCGGCTCCCTCTGGCTAATCCTTTTGGAAGCTTCAACTGCCTCCTCAAACTGACATGCAAGGTCAATTGTGTCCTTCAATGTCCTAGGATTGTGAGCCACCAGCCAGACATGCAGATCAGTAGATCCTGCTGTTTTAAAGAAAGACTCCCTTGCTATCCTCTCCTGTTCTTTAGGAAAGGCAAATGGGAATGCATTTCTTGCTAAGCCCAATAGATAATAACCATATGTTTCAAGATCCATAGAGATGTCTCTTTCCACTTTGGCTAACTGATCTCTGTAGGCCTGTACCCTCCTTTCACAATGGAAAAAGGCAAGCAGATCCTTGAGAAATGTCTCAAGATTGGAAGGATAGGGCATAGTTTTTATGCAAAGTTTTGCATTTCCAACTATACTGTTCCAAAGCTGGAACAAACATTCCTTCTCAGTCCACTCATTGTACTCAGCAACTCTCCAGAACTCATCAACAAAGTCAATAATAGACTTGTTCTCTCCATCAAAGGTAGGAGGCTGAGCTTCCTTAGAGATTCTCATCTTTCTCATCTTTTTGACACAGTGACCACTGAATTCAGAGTCACTTGGAGAACAATCGCACTCCTTGTCAAGATTCACCTTTTGACCTCTGACTGCAGAGTTCATGTGATAGCCATCAAAGGCTCCATTCACATCTCCATGCTCACTGGAGCATTGATATGCTTGACTGAACATTGGTCCAGACAAATTGCCAGGCAACAAGGAGCTGTAATGTGACCTGGTATATACCTGGTCCACAGCAACAGGGTAATTAGAGCCCTGATATGCATGAATGACCATGGGGCTATTCAGCTCATTAACAGTCTGGAGACTGCTATTTGACCTGTTATAAAACAAGTCAATTACAGCCCTGATATGCCTCAATGACCAAGGGCCATTCAGCTCATTAACAGGTGCTATTTGACCTGCTAGAGACTAGGGGTCAAGTTACAAGCTAACTAGACTCATCTCTATTATTCCAATTTCTAACTGTAGAAATATATATTCTCTATGTGAGAATATTCACTGAGCATTTATGCTTACAGTGCCTTTCAGAAATGCTAGGTCTATGAAGATCTAACAAAATACAGTGTACTCAGCATCATGACAGCATGTGTTCTGTATCCACTAAGCAATTTTGCTCTCTGTTCAGCTTATTGTTGATTCTATTGAGAGTCAGCAATTTAAGTAGGCCTACAAAGCAATGGTACTCGGCACAATAAAGCAGTGGTGAATGCAAAATAGGATCAACACAGCCCTTTTGTGCTACTATAATACACTGCAATGTAGCTAGTGTTGATTCTAGGCAGGGCCAAGAATGTCAAGTATTCAGCAATGCTGCCCAATACCAGAAACCATGTGCTGGAAGCTAAGTAGGACCAACAGTCAGCATTTAAAATACTCAGCAATGAAGCTCAATATCCAATGTTGATTCTAAGCAGACTCAACATTTAAAAGTACGGATCAACGCTGTTCAGTACCAGAAAGGTTTTTTTTCTATTGGAAGCTAGGTAGGACCAACAGTTAACCTTTTAAATACTTAGCAATTGTGCTCAGTATTGTCAAGCAGTGTCGAATGCTATGTTAGGATCAACAGAAAAGTACTGATCAACGCTGTTCAGTACCAGAAAGGCTTTCTATTGGAAGCTAGGTAGGACCAACAGTTAACCTTTTAAATACTCAGCGATTGTGCTCAGTATTGTCATGCAGTGTCGAAAGCTATGTTAGGATCAACATTATTGTTGCTTCTCAGGAGAGCCAACAATTTCAGTACCTAGCAATGCTGCTCAAGTACAAGAAAGCAGTGCAGGATGCCAAGTGGGACCAACACTACTTTTTATGATCAATTGTAGACAGACTCACAGACCAATGGTCCCATGTAGGGCGCCAAATCTGTAATGGTTTTTGCTCAGAGTCTTGGAAAAGTGACCATGGATAAAGGTTCAATGACCATTAGTCTTGTCTAACAAAAGATCCAACAACAGACTTAAGTTTAAAGGTTTATTCAATACTGAACATCAACCAATTGTACCAATATGGTGAACAATAAACCCAGTCTCTATATATATACAGTGTGACACAGAGTAAACCAGATAACTGACTGTAAAGATAGCCTGTCAGCCTTGCAGCACTTCAGTGCTATAGCAAGTCCAGTTACATGAGAGACTGCTGAAGACAGCAAGTCTCTCAGACAGAAGACTGTCCTGTGTACAGATACAAGTGAGGAGCAGTGAGAGAGCCAGTGCAGGAGCACCTTCTAGTCCAAAGGCTGCAGAGCAAGAGAGAGATTCCAGGTGGAATCTGGCCACACTTCACCTAGCTCCCTCTAGCAGAGAGCACCAGCCAATCAGAGCCAAGTGGCCAGGTGGCAGTGCTGCCCCTACAGGGGAGTGGCTAAACTACAGTGCTGGCCTCTATATGGATAGTGGCAGACTGAGTCAAAGAGCTCCAACTCTCTAAGTCCTAAACCCAACATCATCACACATGCAGTGACACTGCAACTAATACTGTACGTGTTAAGGCCAACCACACATGTTCCTACTAAAGGAGTTTTGTATTTCTTTGGTAAGTTTAGAAAATATTATTGGAAAGTTTGTGTGGAAGAGAACTCTACAACGACCTTTACTCAACAGTGCCTTGCACCCAACTGTCCATGTGGAGTTGTGGGCCTCCCTCCACTTTCATAAGAGGCCAGTGTGTTACGCAATGACATTGGCTTACCATATTTGCTTGATAAACTTTTTTTATATACTCTTTTTTTTTCAACAGATGCCTATAGGCTTAAATAAATGTCTGATTTATGAACATGTCAAAAGTAGCCAACTGTGTGAATTTACTTCTTCTTTGGTTCACTTGTGAATTTGTAATAAGTGTTGTTGAAGTAGCTTGTGAGGTTGGTGACGTTGCATGCCTTGACTCCAGGCTGTGTCATGTGACGTTTCCAGGGAGCTAGGCCTTGTTCCAAAGTGAGGTTCAATAGCAGTATGTCTGAACTGCATGTCCTTCTCGGTTTTCCTTTTTCATAAAAAGTGTCGTTAAAGGAGTGAAAATAGTCAAATCATGCTTTAAGGGTGGCAAAACACAGATCAAACATATTTAGAATGTCTGGCAGAGTTTCAGGCAAGTCAGGTAAGCAACAGCTGAGATCCTGCGTGACAAAGCACAGGCCTGCACAAATATATGGTTACTAGCAGGGTACCCGTCTTACGACGGGTAGCTAGAGTGGTAATATTCCGTTGAGTTATCATAGGCTTAGGTGGCAGGGCGGCTAGGGGGGGGGGGCAGCCCCCCTCCCTAAATTTTTGAAAAATCAATTTTTCATGGGGTTTCAGGCAGAAAATGTTTATTTTTACTTTTTTGTGGCAATTTGGGCAATATTTTTTGGGCAGCCCCCCCCCCCAAATTTATTGACCTCCTACGCCTATGTGAGATATAAACTTGAAGCTGTTGAAAATTTCTTCTTTTCACAGAAACATCACTTTCCATTGATCACACATATAATATTCAACTGTCCCATAGGCCTTGGTTAAATTTTTGAGGAATTTTTTGTGGATGCACATCATTCGGGGCAGGCTAAAAAGGGATACTCTGAAGAAAAAATGGGGAATTTGTGAAGAAAAAATTGGGAAATTGTGAAAAATCGGGAAATTCTGATAAAACTCTTCCTTTAAATCCCTTTTCTTGCATTTTTTTTCCCAGTTTGCTTATCATATCACCATTTTTCTTGCCATTTCATTTTTTCCCTTTTTGGCCGATATATCTGCAAAAATTTCCCCAAAATCATTTCGGAGGGGGGGCAACTTGGGGCTGGCTACGCTACTGGTCACTGGGCAGTGGTCAACATGTGCCTTAATAATCAATGGGCATTTCTGACTGTCACAGTGCATTGGAAATGTTTGCAATTCATGTAACACAGGGATTTCTTTATTACTGGGCAAGTTCAAGAAATTAGTTTAGTCTGTTCTTTGTATATATCTAGCCAGCTTACACGTCATGTATAATTTGACCAATGGCTCTTATTAAACACAGTCACACAGGAAACTATGTATTTAATTCTGACTGCAAGTTCAGTAAATTTAAAAGAAAATGTTTATTGAACAGAATACCACAACCACAGGTCTTCACTCAATGGTGTCTTGCACCCAAATGATGAGTATTGGACCTTGATCAACTTTCATAAGAGGCTCTGTGTATATTACGCAATGCCACTGGCTTACCATATTTGCTTGATAAATATAGGCCTACTCTATATCTCTGAGGCATATTGATGTGTTGCTTGCTGGTGTTTTCTATTGTTGTTGTCACTATTGTACATAATTTAAATGTTTTCTTTTGTATATATAGGCCTAATTATATATATCTCACAAATTTCTGAGAAGTGAAACTTCTGGATTAGGCCTATAGAGCTGGTCAGGTGACATAACGTCATGCAGCTTCAATCATCAATGCCATACATGATTTGAATGTTTTCTTTTGTATATATAGGTTTAATTATATATCTCACAAATTTCTGAGAAGTGAAACTTCTGGATTATAGAGCTGGTCAGGTGACATAACGTCATGCAGCTTCAATCATCAGTGCCATACATATGACGTTACCATGGAGCTGGGCCTATTCCCAAAGTGAGGTTCAATTGCAGTATGTCTGACTTTAGCGTCCTTGAGTTCACTTGTTATTTTATAGTAAGTTTTGCTCAAGTGGTTATACCAGTGATATCATACATTTGAGGATGGCAAAACAGAGTGGACATATATTTAGAATGTCTTGCAGAGTTTCAGGCAAGTCAGGTAAGCCATAGCTGAGAACCCCCGTTACAAAGCACAGGCCTGCACAAATATATGGTTATAAAGATAAAGATGGTAGATAACAAGATATTCTTAGGAAGAAAATTCTTAAGTTTATTCATTATACCATTAGTCTTTGCAATTTTCTTGGCTATATGGTTTGTATAAGGTTTCCAATTGAGACTTGAGTCAAAAATAATGCCTAAATAATTAAACTCTTCCACAAATTCTATTGGTTTATTCTCTACTAGCATTTAGCCGTGATAAATAGCAGTGAGGGAGGCATGTGCCAGTCTGCAGAATGAGTGTTGTGTCACAAAACGTGTGAGACAGGAGGATGAAGTGATGTAACTGTGACACCTGAAAGGAATCATTGAAGGAAAGATGGCTTTATTCCTTGGTAAAAGAAGCAGCACTTTGTTAAGGAATAGGCGCAAAAGAAAGAATTTATTTCAAGAGTGGCCAAAAATAATTTCTTTATTTCACCAAAAGTGGGCAAGAAATTATTTATTTAAAAAAATCCAAGCCCACTGGCCTTCAGATGAAATGGTGGCCCGCTAAATGAACACAATATGGCATTTTAGAAGACATAATAGAGAATTAGTACTGAGTTTATGTGTTGATGGTTCATGACTGAGGGATCCAAGCCTAGACAAAACTTTATTCTGACTTTGGATACCAAATAAATCTTCCTAATGTTGTTTAGAGATAATTGGATTTGGAAATTGTGAAAAGATGATAAGTTTACCAAAGGAAATGCATGTGTTTCACAGATCTGTAAGTGGAATTGCACGTGAGTATGACATTTACGAAGCTGCCAAAGCTTACCAATTGATCCTGAAAACCAGAAACGATTTTTAGCTAGCCAAAGGCAGCTAAAACAGTGGGTCTGGGAGGGTTATGAGACTGAAGCTGAAACCATAAACCACAAAACATAAACATGTAAACATGTAAACAATACCAGTGCTTGCTTGCAGGTGCTGCCCTCTTGTGTATAGTGTGTGTGTAAATGCAGTCCCACTGGGGCTGAATGGTCACCACATTTTATATCGCTTTGTCGAAATTAATGAATTGATGATAAAGTGCTTGTTTAAACAAAAGAACAGATGTACATTTATGACTATACATTTTTAATGGAGATGTGTACACATCTCCATTTATGCAGTCACAATGACAAAATGGACAGTTTTGGCGGGAAATTTGAAATTTGAGCATTTTCAGAATGTCTTTTGAGCCCTGTCTTGGCTATTTTGTTTGGAGATGTTTGGGTCAAGAGATGTGGATAACTTGACTATAGAGCATGCATCTGGCATAGGAATGAATTCCAGGCATGTTGTAATTATGACGTGTTTTCCTTTTATATCTTGCTTGGATCCACTGGGGGCGGCTGCACACATTGTGTTATGGCCACTGTGCTTAAACCATTGCACTTGTATACATGATATTTGGCACATGAATGGGTCTTACAGAGTATATGTGCATTTTGTTGTTCATATTTAAGCAATTGGTAGAGTTTTTATAAAATATTGAAAATTTAAAGAAAAAAAAAATTTCATTTAGAAGCAAAACTCTGAAACAGTTTTACCTATGGGCATGAAATTCCACCATCATATGCATTAAATACGCGTAATGTTCCTTTTGGGGGTCTAAATTTATACCTCTTTAAATGACTAAACGCATTTGGAGGGCCAATCTTGTGAAATTTTCGTAAAAACGAAAAAAACTGGGGAAAAATTAGGATTTCTGATATTTTTCTCAAATTTTGGATTCTCAAAAATTAATGGTAAACAATAAATTGGTAAACTTCAACAAATATTTACTTAATCATATTAGGAAGTTTTTTTGTAGCCGTATAGCTATATAGTTTAGTGTTAAATTTTGTGTTGGAACTCCTGTTTTGTCAGAGCCCATTGGATTTTGATGGTTGTCAGTAACTGTTGTATCAAGTGATTCATATTGAAGCTTATTGAGATAACTCCAAGAAACTGGCCTGCCTTGAGTAGGCCTCCTTGGCCAAAGCAGTCAGTTCTGGCTAATACTGAGACAACTAATTCCATTAGTGGATTAGACTATGCCTAAGATTCCCAGTCTTCTCATCTAATTTTCATATGATAATCACCAAAATGAATGTGCAGCTACTTCCACTAAAAGGATTTTGAGCTACCTGGCAGATCACCTGTTTCCATGCATCATTTTAAAGCTCTTTCAAAGTTCATTAATGAAAATGACCTCTTTTTTCCATTTCACCTATGCCACATTTTGCGGCTTGAAATGGATTATTTTTAAAAACCTGAAATTTAGCACACAATTTAAACAACACCTGGTTCTGGCCACTCTGTGAAAGTCTTTTTCAGGGGATACGAAGTGAGACACTACACCATCTCCATTTTGAACCCCTGGGTTCTTGTTCATTTTATCAGAAAACAGTTAGTATCAGGTTATTGGCAAGCAAGGATTATTACTCTTTATTTTTTGCTCTCTGCTCAGTAGTACATCTAAGTGGGCTTTGATACTTATATTTTCATTGACACTTTTTCAAATTTATTTTGCTTGGTCCAATGTCGTGAGTTGTTGGTAAAATTTCAGTTTTGGCCCAACATGGACATGCATTTTGGGTCATATCTCAGCTTTCGTATAGAATTTATGCATGTATTATGGATCATATGAAAGCCAGTGATGTCCCCTTTCATGTAAATAGCAGGAAATGTATCCGCTCCTCATAGCTTTTGATATATTAAATGGTAAATGATTGCATATGGGATAAATTTTTGGTGTCATGCTGGACACTGCATGTAAAAAATTCAAAAGAAAAACTTTAAAATACAAGCAAGTAAATGCAGTTAAAATTAAATTTGAAATTTGGTATTATGGTTAGCTTAGCATCTTGTGAATTCAGAAAAAAGGCCATAATGTGTTTCTGTATTTCAGAATGACTCATTTTGCATTATAAGGTTGTCATGTCACACTCAAAGCCAAAACGGACAACGTAATTTTTGATGCATCAAATACACCATTCACTGATTTGATTTTTTAAAAAAATTACATCAATGTTTTGCTCATGACCTGGTCTGTCAGGAAATAGCAACAAAACTTTGTAGAGGCTCTGTTTTTTGAAGCTGTGAGGACCTAAGTGAGACTGACGAAAAATTGACACCCTCTATTTTAGTGACAAGTATGTGGGTACTCTAATGTTCAGATGCTGTCTGATTATGGTTCAGTATGACAATTTCACTTTTCTGGATAGTTCCGAAATGCTCATGAGCCTGGCTTTCCATTGGTGTAGAGAAATTGGTTATAACACTAGTCCATCATGGCATTACAGCCCTGTTTCTGAGACTGACGAAAAATTGACTCTTTCAAATTTTGAGAAATTCAAGTCCGCACCTCTCCAGTTTAGATGCATCTTGGTGAAGACTTGTGCTGGAATGCTTATGATCTTGATATTTTCTCATTGCTGGTGTATCTGGCTATTCATTTACGTATAAAAATGTTGTTGCAAGCCTAACTTATCATGTATTAGAGCAATGTCTTTGAGACTGACAACAAAATCAACATTGTGACTGATAGTGAAATGTTATGTTTTGACTTCTCTTGTTCAGACGCTTGTGACAGAAGGACTGATGCTGGAATGGCCACTATTTTGATATTATTTTGTTACTATGGACATAGCTTTCCACTTCCATACACAATTTGGTTGTAAGTTGAACCTATCTTAGTAATATAGCCATGCTTTTGTGACTGATAATAAATGCAGCGCATTATTTTCTGCAAAGCCCCCCAAATGCCATAAAAAACACTAAATGAGACAATTTTTTAATCACCCTACTTTTGTATAAAGGATGTTATTGCCTAAAATTTGTGTAAATTTCATGGTGATATCTCAACAACTTTTCCCTACAAGTCCATTTGACTGAAGTAAGTCTAGTTTCGCAAAAACTGCATTTTAAGTTTGTAAATCCTTCATATTTATGTTTAAACATACTTGCATTAACTAGCCTTGTTAGCCTAAAAATGCATATACAACCTATGACGTATGCATTTTGAAAGCTACTGATATATATAGGAAACACATCTGTGATTATCCATTTTTTGGCCTAAATGACCAAAAATCCAAAATTTTACCAACTTGTGACACTGGACCATTTGCTCTTTTGGTGTACCCCATTTTCCTATTTGTGAGAATGTTAGTTTTAATGCTGTCTTCACATATGCTAGAGCAATTCTGTATTCATTATTTTCACTTTTTTCATAATAGAATGTTTAATGTAAGCCAGTAAAATTTTAGCTCCATGGCATTTGAAGAAACTGTGATCCCTACTTTGCACCAACTTATGCTATAATCTGGTTATCATTTGGATGTGCACTTATGAACATTTTGTGACGCAAAAGCAAGCAGCAGGTCAATGTCAATCAGACAAGAGATCTTTCTGATGTCACTAGTATAGGTTGCCACTGGTCAGGGAAAAGTCAGGGAAATTAAAGGTCAGGGAAAAGTCTGGGAACTTTGATATTAGTCAGGGAAATTGGTGATTTTGCAAAAAGTCTGGGAAATCTCACCTTGGTCAGGGAAATTTTTCATAAAAACTAATTAACGACGCAAAAGGCGACGGTTTCATGATGAGAACAACAGAGAAATGGATGACATTTGCCTGTCTAACCTCTTTGATGATTATGAATTGACCTTAAATCAGAAATCTATAGCTTGAGGCTTCCTGAGTGAGCAACGTGGCTTCATTCATTTCCTTTTTGTTTCAACTTGGAACGTAAATTTATGAACGCCCGTGAACCGCAGTCCGAAATTTTGTGCGAGAGCCTGTTTAGTGGTCAGGGAAAACTTGTTTTGAGACAGGGAAAAGTTAGGGAAAAGTCAGGGAATTTATAATTCCGCCTTGAGTGGCAACCCTGATAGTAGTAGTAGTATTTTATTTTCAGAATGTGTCTACTAATATATGTATACATCCACACATCCGTTCAAATTATAATTACATGACGAATATAACAAAATATAGACAAATTACCATTATATAAATGAAATCCACAGAAATGTGGACAAACCAGTGAAATATTAAAATATAAGTAATTGTATAGAAACCGGTGTTAAATGATAGATAAAAACCAATATTTCGGACTTCGGGTGGTTTTAATTAATTTGGAGTATGGGATCCCCTGTTTTTGAGCCAACATTGTACATGACATCACACCATAATCTGAACAACAGCAAAAGGGGATGGATACCTCATCTTTCATGAAGTATAACTAAAGTTATTTTCACTTCTCATGGTCACTCAGCATATCATTTTGTACAAAATGACAATATTTATCATTTTTAAATATTTTTCTCAACCGTGTCATGGAGTATAATGAGTTATTCCCACTTCAAAAGGGGTCATGGAAGAGTTATAGTCATGTCATTCCGTCACAATAATAACCTTATTATTGTTGTCGTGTATAGCATGTACAGTTTAGAAATGTATAAAAGTTAAATTCTACAATGAGACCACAGCAGAAAAATATTTTGGCTGGTTTCCTTTAAGTTTGTGGTCCATTCGTCTTCCTAGCTACCCTGTACGGAATGACATTTTGGCTGTGACGGAATGACACAAAATGTGATGGAATGACACCATAGCTTTAAATTATAGGCCTGCTGTGGTCCTTATCTCCCATGGCCATGTGTATGAACTAATATTGCTCTAGCAAACTATTTCTGAAATGTCTGATTCGAAATTTAATGAATAAAGCTGACAGCAAACTTTATTTAAGTACAACTCAATTTGTGTGACGGAATGACATATCCTAATCATATCATTCTGCCAAAATGTTAACCTTCTTTTTGTTGTTCTGTGAAGTATACAAAACTTGGGGGTGCATCAAAGCTAAATGCCACAATGAGGCAAAAGTAGAAAAGTATTCTTTCTCGTTTTTGGCTGGAGAATTCTGGAGAATTCTCTAGCCTTTTTAATAATGGGTTTTGGGGGTGTGGTCGATATTTGGAGGTGTGGCGCATAATGACAGGTATGCATTTTTGGCCATCATGCGTTGAGTTTGTGTTTGTGGTAATTGCTGGTTAGAAGCAATCTTAGTTGGCTAATTTGACAGCATTAGGCAAGGTGTAATGGGTTGACAGTTGTTCGGTTGAAACTGTGGCAGTACTTAAAAATTTTTAATTTTTGGGGGTGTGGCCATTTAGAGTCAATGAGAATCAGGGACTTGGTGGGAGTGGCCATTTCAGCCAATAGGCAGACATGTAGAATGCAAGGCCTGGGGGGGGGGGGAGGACACATCCAGGGGGGTACTTGCAGAAATTATTTTTTTGCTAGTTATACTTCTAGGCTGGGGGTCACCTCGGAGGGAGGTAATTTTAAAAATTTTAGATTTTAAAAGTCCCGAGGGGGGTCACCTCGGGGGGGTACTCGCAAAAAAAAAATTTTCTGCCTGTTATATTGCATGACTTGGGTCACCTCGGGGGAGGTATTAAATTTTATATTCTATACAAGGCCCCGGGGGGGTCACATCCGGGGGGGTACTCGCAGAAATTTTTTTTTTTTGCTAGTGATATCTTTAGGCTTGGGGTCACCTCTGAGGGAGGTAATTTAAAAATTTTTAGATTTTACAAGTCCTGAGGGGGGTCACCTCGGGGGGGGGGTTACTCGCAAAAAAAAAAAATTTCGGCCTGTTATATTGCCAGGCTGGGTCACCTCGGGGGAGGTATTAAATTCTATATTCTGTGCAAGGCCCCGGGGGGGGAGGACACATCCAGGGGGGTACTTGCAGAAATTATTTTTTTTGCTAGTTATACTTCTAGGCTGGGGGTCACCTCGGAGGGAGGTAATTTTAAAAATTTTAGATTTTAAAAGTCCCGAGGGGGGTCACCTCGGGGGGGGGTACTCGCAAAAAAAAAATTTTCTGCCTGTTATATTGCCAGACTTGGGTCACCTCGGGGGAGGTATTAAATTTTAAATTCTACACAAGGCCCCGGGGGGGGGGTCATATCCGGGGGGGTACTCGCAGAAATTTTTTTTTTTTGCTAGTGATATCTCTAGGCTTGGGGTCACCTCTGAGGGAGGTAATTTAAAAATTTTTAGATTTTATAAGTCCTGAGGGGGGTCACCTCGGGGGGGGGGGGTACTCGCAAAAAAAAAAAATGTCTGCCTGTTATATTGCCAGGCTGGGGTCACCTCGGGGGAGGTATTAAATTCTATATTCTGTGCAAGGCCCGAGGGGGGGGGAGGACATTTCCAGGGGGGTACTTGCAGAAATAATCTTGCAGAAATAATTTTTTTTGCTGGTTATATTTCTAGGCTAGGGGTCACCTCGGAGGGTGGTAATTAAAAAATTTTTGATTTTACAAGTCCCGAGGGGGGTCACCTCGGGGGTATACTTGCAAAAAAATTTTTTTTTTTCTGCTAGATATATTGCTCGGCTCGGGTCACCTCGGGGGAGGTATTAAATTTTATATTCTATACAAGGCCCGGAGGGGGGGGGTCACATCCGGTGGGAGCTTGCAGAAATTTTTTTTTTTGCTAGTTATGTTTCTAGGTTGTCACCTCGGAGGGAGGTAATTAAAAAATTTAGGATTTTACAAGTCCCGAGGGGGTCACCTCGGGGGGGGGGGAGTACTCGCAAAAAAAAAAAAGTTTATTTCTGCTAGATAGGCTGGGGTCACCTCGGGAGGTATTAAATTTTATATTCTATACAAGGCCCGGGGGGGAGTCACATCCGGGGGGGGGTACTTGCAGAAATTTTTATTTTTGCTAGTTATATTTCTAGGCTGGGGCTCTCCTCGGAAGGAGGTAATTTTAAAATTTTATATTTTACAAGTCCGGGGGGGGGGGGGTCACGTCGGGGGGTGTCCTCGCAAAAAAAAATTTTTTTTGCTAGTTTTGCTAGTTATATGCTAGGGGTGAAAGCAGAAGAATGAGTAGCCTACCTGTCGAGACAACTGAGATAGCGTGCATTTTAGCAGCCGTCTTTCTTCATTCCTGGACTGCCAAATGTGACCTTAATATTTCACTTAAGAGTTATAAAATTTGGTTCAGGTGTACGCCTGTGGGTATTGATTGGGAACATGACGATAAATTCAAGATGTAGGCCTTTCTGGCAGCCATCTTTTGTCATTCTTGAACTGTTCTTTTGTGACCTTAATATTCCGCTTATTTTAGAGTTATGAAATTTGGTACAAGTATACCACATTATGAATTTGTCGGCCCATAGCTCTATATGGGCAGCGACCAGTGCTGGGCACTTCCGCAAACACTTCCGCAAACCGCAACTTCCGCAATTTGCGGAGGTACGAGTTGTTTGTTTGTTTGCATTCCTTAAAACTGTGTTTGCGCAATTTGCGCTTTGCAGTTCAAGGCTAACTTCCGCAAATGCAAACAGGAAAATGCGCCAATTGTCCTCTATAGCATGTCAAGCAATTGAAGCAGTATGAAGTGCCATTGACAACTGTTCAAGCAACCCCAAATCAATTGCAATCGGGCAATTGACAGCATGCCCAATTGAGACTGAGCATGCCAAGTTGTCTATCAATGACAATTAGCCTTTTTGTGTACCCAAAGTGACACTACAAGATTTTCTAATCGTCCAGTATGAAGTGCAATTATAAGATGCAGCTTTCTTTAGATGTTGTTTATTCTTTCTTTTCACAGTAATTAAAGGTTTAAAAAAAATAAGAACATAGTAATATTACTAATAACAACTTTTAAGTTAATAACTGAATATCAACAGACATGAACCACCGTCACATGATTCAACATCAATTCCAGTAAAAGCCCTGCAATTGCTGTTCAGTTCACCTAACACGGCCAAAGCAACTGTTTGTAAGTGAATAAATGGCAAAAACTTAATTACAATGCAGGCCAAAAATACAATCACATTTGGAACAAATATTCAAGTTTGGCCGAGTGGCGTAACTAGGGAGTCTCGAGCGAGGGGGCACCTGGGGGGGCATGCAACTCTCTGGGGGGGCACCCTCTATACTAATTGTATATTTTAGCCAGAGTTGGAAAGTTCATATGGGGGGCACCTGGGGGGGCACAGGTCCAATATGGGGGGGCCTGTGCCCCCCCATAGGGACGCCACTGGTTTGGCCTTATTAGTCAGAACATGTCAATTAGCATCTCAAGATCATAATGTGATAGGTAGGTTTGCATTTGCGTTTGCATTTGAAATTGAGGTTTCAAAACTAATGCAAAGTTTGCAGATTTGCATTTGCGGAAGTAGAGAATTTTGGTTTGCAGTTTGCATTTGTGGAAGTCAATTTTTGTTTGCATTGCCCAGCACTGGCAGCGACTCTGTTAGACACTAGTGTCTGCTGTCACGCTCTACTCAAACACTTGCGCAATGCTCACTGCAGCAAGTTGCACCTATACTTCATTGCTGTACCCTCACGTCAAGAGAATCTAGTTCACGCAGACATCACCCTACTATACCTCAACCTCCAGTTCCACTGTTCCTACACTCATATTTTTTGCCTCAGACGCTCTCGCATGCTGCAAATCACACCTTCTACTTTCCCATAGGATTAACCAGCCATTGTATCGAGGATGCTTGTTTCAAATTTGTGGTCAATTAGTATGCTTAGCTACAACAAATGAGATGCCATTATGGCCGTGACGGAATGACGCAATACTAAAGAGAGTAATTGAAAAATTACTGTATATGTAAAACATAATTACAAATTCCACTAATGATGACATAAATGAAACCTCCTATGATATATCGTTTGATAATGATATACATTTATGAGGTTGGTGGAACAGATTTGAGCAATAAACAGATAACAAAATTTCACATTTTTGACAATAGACTGAGCAGAATTGACACCAAAATTTTGTGGTCACTCCACAACATGTAATAGTAGTTAGTGCATGTGTATGTATGCATTGGAATCTAAATATTTGTAATGGCAATTGAATTACTTATTTGTCCCTTTTCAAGTGCAAAGTTATTCCTATTAATATTTTGCTAGTCAAGCCACAATTACCTGATAGGTCATGGCAACTGTCATTCCGTCACAGTGCCCCTGGCTGGTGTACATCTTGATACCAAAACAAAAACTGTTGAAAGTTCAAAATTTTTGAATGACAGACAAGCTCACATTATAGACTTTGTAAAATGTACAAATCTATATGGTAAAAACAGGTATTGGAAGAATATGTGCAACAAATTCAAATAAAATGCATTTTTCTTTCACTGTCATTCCGTCACAGCAGCAGATACATTTCAAACATATAGCAAGATATACAAATTTTTATATTGTTTGAATTTTAACTTTGGAATATGTTCCACTATAGCTAATCTACAAGTATACCAAGTTTTGTGTGTGTCACAAGAATATCCGATGCAATAATATAAAATATATACATGTTTTCATTTGTATTATTGGTCCTGTCATTCCGTCACAAATTAGATCTGGCAACTGTCATTCCGTCACACTACCTCTTGTGGGTATATCTCATTGTTCTAACACAGAAACTATTGAAACTTCACAATTTCTGAATGAAAGACAAGCTAAGAATATTTGCTCTGAAAATTAACCAAAATGTATGGTAAAAAACACAAAAGATAAGCAGTAAAAATTAATTATTTGAGATGATGAAATTCTAATGTCCATTTCACTGTCATTCCGTCACGGCAGTTAATACGCATCATATATATTTTACAGCCCTTTATACGATTTTGCATTCAAGAAAAACGTTAACTATCAAGTGTGTCTCAACAAAATATGCATATTTATCAGCCCTACTTCACATTATTTTTGTGTTTTTAAAGGAAGAAGATACAAATGATGTTCATTTTTGTCATTCCGTCACCATGGACTTCATATACTGTTTAGATAAATGCATTTTTATAGTTCTGGAATCTTCAATATTTTTAAGCAAAGTTCAGCGATAATCAAGTCATTTCCTTTTACTAACTATGGTAAAGAGTCAGCATTAACTCCTAGAGAAAACTACATACACAGGTTTATTGCTATTCATTTGTGAACTATATGCAATCAACTCAATTGTGTGTCATTCTGTCAACCTAATTGACCTCTTGTAAGCTAACTGCAATCATGTGAGAGATCTTTTACTTGTCTAGCATAGAAACTGTCTAGCATAGAAGCCAATTTAACGTCTCATCCAAATGACACCCAGCTGGGATTTTGCTCATGAAGGTGCACTGAAAATTTTGGGTTCCCCACCCGGGGTTCAAACCCATCCAGGCAAAGACCTTCAGCGGAGCAGGCCGGGCACCTATGCCATTTGGCCACCCAGAACAAATATTAAACTTCAAAATCACTCTACATTCAATAGACCAACTTCATGGAAATTCAGTTAGTTAACACCAGGGGAAAAGTGGTAGTTGGTGTATGAATCCTCAAACAGTGAAATGGGCCTGATATATTTCCAGCCCTGATTGATCCAGGCAAGAGACACCAATCTGGAATTAGTTTAGTGCATTTTAATGTAACTTTAAGGCTTCATAACTTGGCCATTGCTTCAGGTTAAATTTTGAAAATAGTGATTTCAGAATTAAAGTGTATATATATGTATATATACATTTAGAAAAATAACGTTTCTCATAACTTTAGCGAGTGGCCTGAGCTATTTTACCCAATGTAGCTGTATTTATATGTGCTCAGGGTGAGCCAATAAAATCTTGAATCTAGAATCTTGAATCACTTAAAACTTGACACTTCAATACCAATCAGCAATATTGTTGATTGAAGTTCAATGGCAAGTTGACACTTGTGACATTAATGACAATCAGGCTTGCTCAGTGAAGTTCTTTGTGACACTTGAATGGCTATTAGGACTTTCAAGACATTGTAATTACAGCTACATGCCTACACACGTAATCCTACCTGAAACAACATAGGCCTACATGTACCAGCACTGCTGATAGGGGGCGAAATGGAATGGATCACAAGAAATAAGATGGCGGCAATGCGCTCGCTTGGAAACGTACCATTGAGTGAACATAAAAGATAGACGATGGATAGGGTCAAATTTTGTGTTAATGGACAGGAAAAAGTGTTACGCATCTGCAAGGGCATGTGTAAAGTCAGGACAGAGAAGGATAGGCAACAGGATAGGTTCAGAAATTAAGGAAAATGGCATGTGACGTCATGCTATCCCAGAATGCCTTTGGCGCGAATGATTATATAGACGTTCAGAATAGGTGTTCTAATTTTTCTCTGTTTTGTGTGAAATATCATTGCTTTGGTTTTGCTAGTATTCAAGGATAACTTATTTAACTTAAACCAGGTGTTAATTTTTTCTAATTCTTCATTAATTGCACTATCCAAAGCATGCCTACTAATGTCAAATGCTTCCAGCGAAGTGTATAATGCCGTATCATCTGCATAAACTACCGGTTTAAATTGGTCACAAGTATATACAAGATCGTTAAGATATATGATAAATAGCAAAGGTCCAAGAATAGACCCTTGCGGAACCCCAGTATCTATTGATAATAGATCTGATGATGTCTCGTCATATAATACCAGCTGTTTTCTATTACTAAGATAGGATGTAAATAAATCGAGTGCATTCGTTTTAATACCATAATATTGTAATTTTTTCAAAAAATTGTGTGCATTATACGCCTATGAATAGATATGAATGACATACTTCGCAATGATTTTAATCCTCATGGGCAAATAACGATCCTCCAAGGGGAAAAACAATCCTGCTGAGCAATTTCACATGCTCCGGGGAGAGCAGCTCCCCTCCAACCAATCGGACAGGTGAAGGGAGCAAATGGTTAGAGGAATCGTGTTCTCGACTAAAAGGCAGCTCTGATTTACGGTGAAAGTTAATTCCAGGCCTTTCTTAGAGTCAGAGTAGCTGAAACAATGTTCTGGACCTTCAAAATTCAAATAACAGCTTAATTGTTGTGATCATGAGTGAAACAATCCATGCAATGACTTTTTGTTTTCAATGCTGAAATCATGAAACACTTTCTATCAGAGCACCTGGGACATGTATGCTGCTTCTGGGCAGCCAATTACAAGCTTTAAAATGCAGGTGACCTGATTAGGAGTTGAGCTTAACTGATGTTCTTCATGTACATGTATGTAAAATTATGAGATTAGTAGCCTATTTTGAGTCACCTACAAATTGACTCTGATGCACTTTCCCATGAAGGATAATTTTATTTTCCACAATAGGATAGTTTCATCCTTTCTTGTAGGATTATTTCAATACACTGGAAACAATTTGGGTCTTATTATGCTGTGAAATATGATTTTGACACGAGCTGAATAAATTCTGAAAACAATTTACGACTAAATATTGCAGACTAAGTCTTCCTGTAACCCTATTTGTCCTTGAATGTTTTCTAAATTGAGAAAATACATAAATCTGAATTGTTTCAAATCTTTGCAGGTGCTGATTTCATCAAAACCTCTACAGGTAAGGAAGCAGTGAATGCCATTCTACCTGTAGGACTGGTGATGGTCAGAGCTATCCGGGAATATTACCAAAGAACTGGAATCAAGGTAAAGAGGTTGCGGCTAGATGCCCTTGAATTTCTTCAATGCTGTGGGTATATCTTAGATATGAGTGCTTGAACTTAATGTTTGAATTTATTTCTGGCAAATACTTTCATAATAAGTATAGTTGTTTTGCTTTGCTAAAATTTGTTTTGTAGGGCGATCTTAGAGAGTCCTATTGTCACTAAAATCTTGAAGAATCTCAGTTTGTGTGCAAATTTACAGGCGATACATATGTAATAGAATGTTTATAAATCTGAAGTAATAAGCAAAAATGATATATTAGAAATAAAAACATTAATTTTTGCATGATACACAGTTGGATTTACAAGGTATCCAAGTTGAGATTGTTCTTTTAAAGACTTTTAAGTCACTCAGCTCATTCCAGAGCTTAGATCCAAGCAGAGAAATTGACTGTCGACCTTTTTTTACAGTCCTACTATGTACCATTTGAACCTTATTTCTATGAAATTTTAAGTAAAAGAACGTTCCCGATGTTAAGTCCGGTACATTTAAATTTCTTCCTGCACCTGCATATTCTGCAATAAATTCTGCAGTTCTGCAAGAATTTCCAGGAAACTGCAGAATTCTGCAATTTTGCAAAGAATTCTGCAATTCTGCAGCGCTATCCTCGAGGTAGGGAGGACCGTACCAGAGAGATCCCGGCATCCCACTGGTATGGCCCAGTTGGATAACCCCGAGGGAGCAGTTCTTTTTTCAAAATTAGGACAGTGAGGAAACCAGTGGGATACCCCAGTACCAGTAGAATACCTATACAAGAGTGAGGACAGTGAAGAAACAAGTGGGATCGCAAAAATGTCATTTTACAAACTGCTGTATCAAAATTAACTTCCCAATGACGTTTTGCCTCTCTGCTCGGTCAATTCTCAACCAAATTTTATTCAGAAAAAAAAGTTTCAGGTACCCTACAACCAGGTTTATTGACAACAGTAGTCAATCTTTGTCTGTCGTTGTTTCTTTTCGCCGTACGACCCTTTCTTTTCGGCGATCGGTCAGCTCGCAAAAATATTAATTTATAAACTGCTGACAGTGCTCTATCAAAATAAACTTCCATGGACGTTTTGTCTCTCTGCTCGGCCAATTCTCAACCAAATTTCATTCAGAAAAAAGTTTCAGGTACCCTACAACCAGGTCTATTGACTACAGTAGTCAGTCTTTGTCCGTCGTTGTTTCTTTTCGCCGTACGACCCTTTTTTCGGCGATCGGTCAGCTCGCAAAAATGTCATTTTATAAACTGCTGACAGTGCTCTATCAAAATAAACTTCCATGGACGTTTTGCCTCTCTGTTCGGTCAATTCCCAACCGAATTTCATTCCGAAAAAAGTTGTAGGTTCTCTCCA
Source organism: Platynereis dumerilii (assembly GCA_026936325.1). Taxonomy (NCBI): domain Eukaryota; kingdom Metazoa; phylum Annelida; class Polychaeta; order Phyllodocida; family Nereididae; genus Platynereis; species Platynereis dumerilii. Next base: position 129,619,185 of record JAPTHN010000001.1, read on the forward strand.
ACCAGGTCTATTGAATACAGTAGTCAGTCTTTGTCCGTTGTAGTTTCTTTTTGCCGTATGGCACTTTTTTTGGCGATCAGTGTGCTCGCAAAAATGTCATTCCACAAACTGCTTTCGGCAGAACTGTGGAATTTGCTGCAGAACTGCAGAATTCTGCACTTTCCTGCAGAACTGCACAATTCTGCAGTTTTTTTTTAACTCCAGAATTCCGCACCTTCCGACAGAATTCTGCAGTTAGCTGCAGAAGTGCATAAAACCTCCCAGGCTGCATATCTCCTACAGAATTAGAGATTTTGCTGCAGAAACTTTTCAGAAACGCTGCAGTGACAGAGGACTACCAAAAACCCTGATCCCCCAAACAACAATCCCCCAAACCACGTTTCCTTGGTAGCAGCAAGCCCCATGTCAGAGAGGTCTGAATTTTTTAAGGCTGCATATCTCCTACAGAATAACAGATTTTGCTGCAGAAACTTTTCAGAAACGCTGCAGTGACAGAGGACTACCAAAAACCCTGATCCCCCAAACAACAATCCCGCAAACCATGTTTCCTTGATAGCGGCAAGCCCCATGTCAGAGAGGTCTGAACTTTGAAGATGCATTGCAATAAACTACAGGAAGTAACAGAGGTTCAGAAATCATGCAGGGAGTTGCAGAACTGCAGAATTCTGCAGCTTCCTGCAGATTTTTTTTTAAACTGCAGAATTCTGCAGATTTGTTGAAACTGCAGAATTCTGCAGATTTGTTGAAACTGCAGAATTCTGCAGTTTTCTTCTGCAGAACTGCAGAAAGAAATTATATACTCCTCGGAAAATGTATCAATTGGACACTCTTTACCAGGTTCATGTGTCTAAAGGATATTCTTTACTGGGAAATTCCCAACTACCACATCATGTTACTTGCAGATAGCATGATGTAGACTACTCTTGGCAGGAAGAAGAATACCAAAACAATTCTATGAAATATTAACTATACGCAGAACTGCAGAATTCTGCATTCTTTTGCATAACAGCAGAATTCTGCAGTTTTTTTGCAGAACTGCAGAAAGAAATGATATACTCCTCTGTAAGTCACATAGAAATGGGGACGATAGACTGTTTGGCACTTCGACTTTGCCCCATATATGCTATATCTATACTACAGTTGCCTGAGGGCCCTTTAAAGTGCCTTGTTCATGCAAGTTATTTTATGTATTTAGCATTACTTCCAGGCCAAAGTGTACTTGTGCTACATATAGCCAAGCCCTCACATTCTTATGCCATTTGGTTTAAATGTAAAGGAGTCAGCTGAATGGTGGTTGTTAACAATAATTATAATCTGCAAATCAATACACAGCTACTGGTGTAGGCTCTATTTTTCCATATTTGCATTTTGCTTGTTAGGTTGGCTTCAAACCAGCAGGGGGCATCAGAACAGCCAAGGACTCCCTGACCTGGCTCTCCATGATGAAGGAAGAACTGGGCGACCCGTGGACCGAGCCGTGCCTCTTCAGGATAGGTGCTAGTAGTCTGCTTGGAGACATAGAACGCCAACTGCAGCACTTTGCTTATGGCAGGTATGCAGCCTCACATGAGATCCCAATGAGCTAATTAATAGCAATAAATATCTTCGGGATCTGTATAATCTTGTTCATCTTTACTACTCTGCCTTCAGTAAAAACATATTGTTATTGTACATGATGTATATCACAACATGGATTGTATTACTGGACACAAATTATTAAAACATTCAAATTAAAGTTCCCAAGTGAGTTTTCCTGGTTTAACCTGCTCCACCAAAATGAGTTCAAAGTAGGCTATTTAATATTTATATTTCGCAGAAATGAGCAAAATGTGTCAAAAAGTCACATTTCAATGTTTTTTAGCTGTTGGCACCACGTTTTAGCAAAAGATATTTCCTTTGAATTATTAAGACCATTTTGCCAGAAATTTTGTAAATTTGGTGTTCTCTTTTTAGTTCTTTCATTGCAATGGCGGGAAATTCAAATGCCGTTTTCTCAAGTTTGATGTTTCGCATCATCTATGTTTGAGGTGCAATATCTTTGGATTGAATTGAGATATCAAAGCATATGAACCATCATTTTAAAGCCCATTTCTAGTAGAATAAAGTTATTTTCACAACTAAATATGATGATAGGCCGACTTTGAACCCATTTTGGTGGAGCAGTTCACATATATTTATATGCTTCTGTTGCTCTATATTTGGAAGCCCAGTGGTTTGGGCCTTGGGTACTTTTGGTGGCCTACTGCTCAGCAGTAAACAACACTGAGTGTAGGCCTACAGTGGGGTGCTAAAGTTTGGGCACCCTTGGAGTAGGGTCACATTTTTACCTGGTACTGCTAGGCAATATCGTGTAAATGGCTCTGATAGGGAAAATTGGGAAAAGCTTCTGGGAGTTTGTAGAGGTAGTGGAAAGATTTGGATAATGTTACAATGTGCAGAATTTAATTCTGGTGTTCTTGTACGAATCTGGTTTGCTTAGTAGCGGAAATTTTTTACGAAAGTGACATTTTCGAGGGATTTTTCAGTGAAATATGCAAATGAAACAAGCCTACACTGAAAAAAATGAGAGCTGAAATTCTTGTCAAAACTTGTCAGTTTTAATAATTGAAATGGTGAATTATATAACTTAATCAGTTCGGCAAACGTCAAAATTCGGCAACGATGCCGTTTGAGGCATCCCCCGATGCCATTTTCGGCAACCGTTGCCTTTCACAGCATCCGAAGATGCCGAATTCGGCATCTCCGCATTTTTGGCGTTTCTCGTCAGGTGGCGCCAATGATCGGTGGTGACTTTTGTGCTTCCATCTTGAGTTAATATATATTTCTTTTAATCTATCCAAGGAAAAGATCAATCTATCCCAGCATTTTTGATTTTAAACTGTTTTTAGAAGCTACTTTACTAATTTTGACATGAGACTGCAAATTTGGGTGTCTGACCTAGTCAATTACATTGTGCACCTATAGTATTATCGTATTATTGGAGATACACAATGGAATCATACTGAAAAGCTCTGAAATTATCAGTAGAGTACGTCCAGTAGACCTATTATCAGGGCCGAAAATAGGATTTTAAAGGGGTCTAACGGCCGTTTTGGGCCACTGAAACCAACTAATTGAGATTGCAAGAGATCCGTTACGACTATATTATGATCTGAGAGATAATGCTACCTGGTTACCATGAAAGGCATCACATGAAGAAAGCCACTCAAATTACCTACACTTACACAATTCATGAGAAAATAAGGAATGGCACAACATCAATACAAGTTGCTCAATGCTTATGATTTATTGTCCCACAGCCAAATAAGGAGAACACAGAAAACCCAATTAAGTCTCTCTGCCTCCCGTCTTTTTGAATCCTTCCTAGCTCTTGTGAATGAAGAAAGAGAGGAGGCTCTTGCGTTCTTCTTCTACAGTTGCCCTTTTCTCTCTGAATACTCCCTCTCTTCCTCCAATGGGGAGAATATAAAATGCATGTAGTGTGAAGTGCTAAATGAGCAGAGAAGAAGATAACTCATGTGAGCGTCCTCTCTTTCTGCATTCTCACTCCCCCCCCCCCCCAGCTGTTTGCTCCTCGTAATAAACTTCTCCCCAGTCTTTGTCTTTTCTCTTACTTTTGCCTCCTCCCTATGCCTCTTTGCTCCTCCTCCCATTGGCTCTTTCCCCTCTGCTTTGTATCGATTTTTCTCCCTGTCTCCACCTTCTCACAATAGCCACTGCATTGTCTCTCCCTTTACTTCTCTGCCTACTCACTCTCTGCCTCCCTCTAATGCGTGTGTCCTATTAGCCCTTGCCTCTTCCATCTTTACTTTTTCCATCTCAACATTCTCTTTCTATGTGTGCTTACTCCGTGTCTGCATTCTCACTGTCTGCATGTCTGCAATAGAGATACTTGAAAGGAAAAGGAGCAGAAAGAGGAGGCAGTTAGAAGACAAACTTATGTGTTGTTGTTTTTTTCAGCCCAAAACAAATTGGCCTATGTATTTTTTTACAATTTTCTGAGAAACAGAAAGGCAGGCCATCTTTGTTCTGATGACCAAAAAGTCTCAATATACCTATTTTTGTTTATTTTTGTCCAAACTATGGAATGGAGCATTTTTAAAATATTTTAAAATGAACTAAACATGAAACAAGACTTTTTAAAAATATTTTTTCAGGGCATGCATGTTCAGAACACGCCTGTTTTTCTACTTGGCCCTGTTAAATTACAATAGTGTGCAAAAAATTAATCGGGTTTTGAGGCACTTATATTATTTGAAATTATTAATTATTCCTATGAATATAGTTTTTTCTTGCAGGAATATTAGCATCAGGGCTTCCCATGTATACCACAGTGCAAAAACGCTTTTAGAAGTAACTGAAGCCAATTTAGGTCAAGCTTTTGTCTGACAATATATTATGTAGAGTGGGTCGGAGCAAGAAGCCCGGGTTAGGTGAGAGGCCCCCCCCAGGGTTATATCTAAACTTACATTTTTGGTGCTTTTTCTTATTGATAGGATTGAAGCTAGAGGCTTTTTAGGTGACGTCACAAATTTTCAGGGCAAACAGCACCAAACCATAGAAGTAATTAAAGAAATAAAAAAAAAGGTGCATGGTTTTTGTAACTTCGATTTTAAAATTCTTTGAAAGTGGTTGTCAGAAATAACTTTGGAAATTTTTATAACTATAATGGATATCTGCATTGCTTCACTTTATGACCATTACATACATATGATTTGGATCATATTTTCTGAATTTTAGCTCAAAATATGGAGGTCAAATTAAAATATGTGAGTTTGGGGCGAGAGGCCCCACATGGTATGGGGCATGAGGCCCCCCTTCACTGAGGCCTCGAAGCTGCTTCAGGAACCATGTTATAATGTGTACTTTACCTTAAATCTTGATGGAATAGCTAATTGAAATTGAAAAATTTGGCCGAAATTAAAACGGCAAAAAATATAAAAAAATTAATGTATGAACAGAAAAATTCTGAAATTGAGAAAAAGTGAATAGAATGACCTAAAATGATAGAAGAACCCCAAGAAATAACTTTCAAGCTGAAAGTGCTTGCAAAAAACTTGCCATAGGATTATAATAGGGGGCTTCTTGTCCAATGGGTGGGGTAAGAAGGCCATTTTAATTTTTTTACAAAAATGGCCGTAACTCCTTTATTAAAATTGGTAGACATTTGTTTCACTAGTTATTAGTAGAGTCAAGTGATCCCTTCCTGACAACATATGCATTTAAATAATCTACCACAAAAAGCAGGTCAAATCGCACCTCGAAGTTAAGGGGGCTGCATGCCCCGTGGTACTCTATAATAGTGATTATTATGACCATCTGAAATGAACAGATCCATCTGCCCTGGGCATAGAAATACATAGAAGGGACGCGAGGCTGTATGATGCCACCTCAACATGAGGTCACCAAATCCGCCATATTGGAAGTGCCCTGAGACATGACATCACAATAGACTAATTATGATGTGACGTCATGCCATTGTTGTAAGTGACATCACTGTTATTGGTGACATCATGGTTACATTTTGCCAGGATACAGGGCAGTTCCATGATGGTGGATTTGGTTTCTTCATCTGCCTGAGCCTCACGTCCATTCTATGTATTTCTATGGCCCTGGGAGATCTTGAATCGGCCCTCACTGCATCTTGTCGATACATGACCTTCGGGACAGCAATATAAAACGATATGGGGACGGATACTTGACATACTATGTGATAACATGTACAATTATCTGATTAGGGTGTCCCAACTAACATACATACAAAATTCAACAAATATTCTATTAAATTTGAATGTTCGAAATGTTTCCTTGAAGCTAGAATTCTGAGCTTAGCTGTATCCTTTTAAGCTCTATGAGGTACCATTAAAAGTAACATTAAATGATCCTTCACATGGCAGGCTCATTGTATTTAGGCTCAAATGCGAAAAAATACTTGCCCACTCAAGTCAAGAGGTGGCCAAACTTTCACACCTCGCGGTAGGCCTATATATAGGCCTACAACATGCGATGTGTTTCACTCACAGCACTGAAAAGAACATAAAACAGTAACAGTTGCCTTTAACAGCATCGGGGATGCCTTAAACGGCAGCGGGATGCCTCACACGGCAGCGGGGATGCCTTAAACGGCAGCGTTGCCGTATTTTGACTTTTGCCGAACTGTTATACAATTAAGTTTCAACACATAAAAGTCATTTGACACTTAATCCATTTAAACATACAATACAACAATTTAATCATTCACAGTTAAGCTAATACAAAATCTTTAAACTTTTCTGGCATTTTATGAGTACGTTTAGGACGTTCATTCACAGTTTGATTATATGATTGATTTGATTGATAAGTTTGATTTGATTCATTGGACTGATTGACAATTGATCATCTTCTCTCTCTCACTTCATTTTCATTTTGATTTGGCAAGTTCACGTTCACATCACAATCATTTCTTTGAAACTCAAAATTCATTCTAGCATTCTCAAATTGATCACATTCATTTGTTCTGAGCAAATGTCGTCTATTACGACTCAGTACATGACCTGAAGGAGTCAATACTCTGTAAGACCTTGGTTTGTCTGAATCTGGAGCTAACAATTTAGCTGGCATCCATGACTTATCCTTGCGAACTCTGACTGTGTCATTAGGTTCTAAGCATGTTGATCATAGTGAGATTTGCTAAGCTTTCTCTCATTTGACAACGCTTGTTGAATGATTGGAGGGGGGAGTACACTTGGTACTAGAAGTGAATGGGAAACGGGTAATCTAGTCTTAGTCCTTCTGCTCATAAGTCTTTGAGTTGGCGATCCTAAGACTGAATTTCTGGGGGTGTTTCTGTAGTCTAGCAAAGCTATGTAAGGATCAGTTCTATCTTCCTTAGCTTTAAGCCATAAACTCTTCGCTATCCATTCTGGAAAAGGTCACAACTCATAGTGAGTTTGGCTTCTCCTTGTATATCAAAAATTCATTGATCCATCAATACCAGGAACAATGTTCCATACAAAATTGCTTTATATGTCAATCCTCAAATATATAGTTTCATCCCTTTTCTTTTGCTGACCATTTCACTTCATCCCATCGACCCTCATACCATTTTCATTCATCCCCCTTCACCTTCATTTATCATTTCACCTATCAACACTTATTTTTAAGAAAATTTTGATTTCAATTTATTTGACATAATGTATGACTTGTGGTAATTAATTAAAAGTGTAATCTTGTTTTTCTTTTTTTTTTTCTCTAATAGGTGGAATTTATGGTAGCGCCATATTCATGGCAAAGTAAATGTCTCCTAACATTAAAATAATTGAACTATGTTTTTTAATCATTGTAACTGTATATTCATGTCAAATAAATATTTCTGTATGTCTGTCTGTCTGTCTGTCTATCTGGACACCTTTCTCTGCCATTTCATTTGCTTGAGGGTAACGAGCACTAATTGTTCTGTGCGAAAATTCCCAAGTTCTACTAAACTGTGCAAATTCACGACTACTGAATTGTGGACCATTATCAGAAATCAACAACTGAGGAATTCCATGCTGAGCAAAGATTCTCTTCAAACATTGGATAACTGCATAAGAAGAACTATTTCTCTTCAGTTCATCAACATCCAAATAACCTGAATAATGATCAAAAGTAGCAAGAAACATATTTCCATCGATTTCAAACAAATCTGCAGATACAATCTCATAGGGAAGCTTCGGAACCTCGAAACTGAACATTGGCTCTTTTTGTTGTTGTGCCCTTGCGGCTTGACATACTGAACATTTAGAAATCATGCCCTCTACTTGCTTGTTCATTCCTGGCCAAAACAATGTATCACCGGCTAATTGTTTTGTTTTCACCATTCCCTGATGACTAGTATGCAATAGAGTCAACATAGCATTCTGCATCACTAGAGGTACCATTACTCTTTCGCCTTTAAACAAAATACCATCATAGACAGTAAGTTCCTCTCTAGAATCCCAAAATGGTTTAACTAGTTCATCTAATTGGCTTCTTTCTGAAGGCCATCCTGATCTGACTACATCAATCAACATTTGTAATGCTTGATCATTTCTAACAGAATCCTGTCCTAATTCTTTCAATTTCTCAGGAGAAAATGATGAAATTGTTCTGCCTTCAAAAGCACAAACTTGTAAATCTGCCATGTCATCAACTAATCCTGGTAGCTCATTTTTGATTGGAGCTCGACTCAAAGCGTCAGCTACTGGAATTTCTTTACCAGTCTTGCCTACTAACTAAAAGCTGTAAGGTTGCAGTTTCAGAATCATTTTCTGCAGACGTAAAGGAATCTGTGACAAAGGCTTCTCAAAGATACGTAACAACGGTAAATGATCAGTTTCTACATTGAGCGTTCTACCATACAGAATATGGTGAAATTTTCTACATCCAAAGACAATAGCTAAGAGCTCTTTCTCTATTTGTGCATAAGCTTTCTCGGCACTTGTAAGCGATTTTGAACCATAAGCTACTGGCTGTCCTGACTGAAAAATTACAGAACCTAATCCATAACTAGAAGAATCACATGATAAGATCACTGGTTCATCTTGCGAGTAGTACCTCATCACTGGAGAAGAAGATAAGCAAGTCTTCAACTTCTCAAAAGCTTGGACTTGTGCTGAACCAAACTTGAAACTTTCTAATTTGCCTGACTTGTCTCTAGTCTGCTTAAGAACTTGTCTCAACGGATCAGTATTCTGGAAAAATTCTGAATGTACTTGGACAGGTACGTTGCCATTCCTAGGAATGTTCTAAGCTCTTCTTTGGAACTCGGCTGTGACATTTCAACAATTGGCTTAATCTTGTCAGGTGACGGTTTAACTCCATCTGCCGTCAAAATATGACCTGTATACTCAACTTCTGACTGTGCTAACATACACTTACTCAATCTGAAAGTCATACAATTAGCTCTGGCTCGCTCTAAGACTTGTTTCAATACAATCTCGTGTTCTGACAAAGTATTCCAATGGATGAGAATATCATCAAAAATCACTGAGACATTAGGAATGTCTACTAGAATTTCTTCCAACGCTCTCTGAAATAACTCTGGGGCTGACTTGATTCCCATAGGTAGTCTCTCATACATACACCTACCCCACGGTGTGTGAAAAGCTGTAAGAAGCTGACTGTCATAATCTAGCTGTAACTGGTAGTAACCCATGTTAGCGTCTAACTTGGTAAAGTACCTACTTCCATGAGTCTTTGTCAAGACCTGTTCTAAAGTGTTTAATGGGTGGTACTCTCTAAGTAAAGCTCTATCCAGAAACTTCGGATCAATACAAATTCTGACTGATTTTCCATCCTTCTTGTGAACAACATGTAATAGGCTACACCACGGAGTTGGAACTCCCTTCGGCACCTTGGCTATAATACCATGCTTCTCTAGATAGTCTAACTGAGCTTTTGTAGCTTCTTGTAATGCTGCAGGTAATGGTCTAGGACCATGAGCAATTGGACCTTCTTTGTAATCAGGATCTAAATGTAAAGACCACTTTCCAGGAATTTTACCTATTCCATGTGTAGGAAATCTATCTGAATACTGATTAACAACATTCAAGACACTCTTTAGCACTTTCTCAATTTCAGGTACAATAATAGTAGCACTATTCTTTGACACGTCAACTTTGACATTTTCACAATTTGACATTTTGACTTTTGACATTTTGTTTCTGACCTGATTTGAATACACACGCTTGACATAACCTAGTTTCTGGCTGTCTACAGCACTTAAAATATTCGGTAAATCAGCATCAATCACTTCACAATTCAATGAGTACCATTTTTCATTCTTTTGTACAATTTCAAAAGTAGTTTGACCAACAGGAGTGACAATTGAATTTCCAAAAGCACCAATAGTACTAACTGACTTTCTAAGTTTCACAGGAGCTTTCTCTGACATTCTTTCAAATGTTTTTCAAACATAACACACTGCATTGTGCCTATGTGTCAATATGCATCTTGACTGCTCCTCGACCTTGCTAATAAGGAGTACGTAGAATAACAGACCATGTGTCAGTCTTGCTAACATCATTTACACCAAGTGCGTAAATATTCATAGAATCAAAATTTGGTACAAGATCATAATCATCATTTTTATCAAAATCATTGTCATAGTCATAATAGTTCTGTTCCAATGGGTGCACATTTTTTTTTCTACAAACAGTCTCAAAGTGTCCCTTTCTGTGGCAAAATCCACAAGTTGCGAAATAAGCAGAGCATCTCTTGGGTGGATGACTCTTTCCACAATACGAACATGATGAGCGAGTTGAATCTTGTCGCTTGGAGTTGTGCGATCGATCATGCGATTGTCTATCTCGGTTTATACGATTGTCTATCTCGGTTGTACTATCTTGGTTGTACGACTGTCTATCTCGGCCTCAAAAACGCCTTTTCGCGTCTGTCTCCTTCGCTTCGTCTGTCTGGACGTCTATCTTCGCGTCTGTCTTGCTTCTGGTATTGACCTCGTCCTCGAAAATTTCCTCGTCCTCGGCTTCTGCCTCGGCTTCTTGAAAATGCATTGACATCTTTCTGACTCTGACTCTGTGGATGTGACTTGAGCATTTGTCTTGACTCTTCTCGCTGCTCGTGCAGGTAGCATTTCTCGACCTGGGTCAATGTCAAATCCTCGGACCATAATTTATCCTTCAGTGCAGTTGATCTGACACCCAGTGACAACCGTTTTCCTACAGTTTGTCTCATCAACATGCGAACTGGTGTTTGGCCTGATTCCTCAGCATCTACGTGTCTCACAGAAGAAATACACATACTCACCGATAGATTAGCCATTTGGCAATTTGTTTATCACATTTTCGTGATGTTTTGGTGCTGTTTTTTTCCCTATTTTCGGCTGTTTCTGATCAAGGCAGTCCAAACACTTGTTTATATTTTTGACGCAACCAAACAATGGCCTAAATTGCAGTGACGTCACAAAAAATGCACTGCAGTGCCACTGTAGACTTAGTTCTGGTTAAGTTAATTATTTGCACTGTTCTAACCTCATACAGTGGGTATTCTCAGCCTGTACAATCAGTGCTAAATTGCAGTTCGCATGATAGATGAGACACACTGTAGTTGAACATCTAACGTTGTTCCAAAATTACAGTGAGTTGCTGCCTCTCTCAGCCTGGCCACATAGTCACTTATACTTTCATTGGCTTCTTGATAGGTCTCATCAAATTTTCTGATTTCTAGTTTTACTAGTTTTTTCGGCTCAAAGTGTTCATCAAATTTCGTCAATACAGTAGCATAAACATTAGCATCACCTTGATTTGTGTATCCAAAATTCTTGAACTTTGTTTTTCTGTAGTGAGTTGGCATACCATTTTTAAACAACAGTGCAATCTTCCGTACGTCTGCAATTTCTGCGAATCCAGCAGCCACAATGTAGTTTTCAAAGTCATCTTCGTAATCCCGCCATGCAGAGCATGCGTTTGGTGTGCTTGCATCAAATTTCGGAGGTGGAATTGCAGCTTCAGCCATCGTTTTTTCGTCCGTTTTCCGGTTAAATTTCTTCTTGGGTTCCTACTGCATCATACTGATACATCCCACGATATGACACCATGCTGTGTTGGGCGTTTCACAGGCTAAATGACTAGCATTCAAAGCCATTTCAGAACAGACGACAACCTCGTGCTTTGAGTCTGGGCGGAAGTGCGTTTATTAACGTCATAGATTTTACACAAGAGGGCGCTCGTAACTGAGTACTGGAAGCTAGCGCCACCAGGAATGTGAATATACAACAAAATAGTCTTGGAATAAATTTAAAAATTGAGAAATAATCGTTTTCTGGCTGTGTCATTCCATATGATATAAGTTAAAATAATACAGCACCACTTGCTTTCAGATAATGTTCATATAACTTTATCCTTCAACAAAATATTATAAAGAAGTAGCATCTGTCGAAAGGCTTCTTCTTCTTCTTCTTAAGTAATACCCGCCTGTTATGGAAGGCGCACCCCGGGGGGGGGGGGTACTCACTATGAAAGGGTGTATATAGAGGCTCCGCTGGATGGTACTGGTTTTTTGGCCTTCTAGGATTAAAATGATCTTGGTTTTTTGGGATTTCAGATTAATTTGGTTGCCCTTTTTGCACGCCCAACATGTTTGGTACCGTTAGAATTGGCTTGAAAAGACGATTTCAATGGTATAAAAATCATAAAGAATAAATTGGTTGTGGTTATTTTTTACAAAAAGATTAAAATGGTTTGTGGTTTTGGTCGGTTTCCGGATTAAAATGGTTCTGGTTTTAAAAATCGCGGTGGCGCATCCCTACCCAAAAGTCCGCAAAGTACCACCCCCGGGGGGCGCACCATCCCCTGTGAGGGGTCTTTTGAGTGTTAATAAATAATTTCATTTGTCATTTAGGAGTGAGGGTTGTCAGTTGTGGAAATTATAATTTTCACAACAGAGCAAGGATTGCAAGGCTGCAAACCCTCAGCATGTGACATCTCAGTTCAACAGGGATGTTGTCACTCTGGTGGAGAATAATAACCATTAACATGATTAATAAGATATTTAAATAGTTAATTTTAACATAATAATATGTCCTTGGCAACAAATTTTGAAGAAAAATATTATTTTGAGGAATTTCAAGATATTTCAATAATATTTCCGGAAATTGGTGTACAAATGAAAATTAACTTCAGATTGACAACTTCAATGATATTGTTTATGATGCACACTTTAATTCAGAATCACAGTGTCGACAGAGTTAATAGGGAAAAAGCCTTCAGTGCAAGCTAGACTGTTAACTTTATGTCCAGCATCAATATTGTCAGCAGTATAACTATGCAAAGGAAATAGTACTAGTAGGCCTATGCATGTCCATTAAGATCATAGAAGTAAATCATAAATTCAATACTGAATAAATGTCAATCCAAGACAGTAGTTCATTATTAAAATCAAATACAAATGTCCTCTGTGTCATGTCTCAGTGTCGTTTAGGAAGGTAAACTAAATTTTTTTTCAACGCTTCCATGCGCGGGGCTTCCCTTGTGGACAATTTCCTTTGAGGAACGTTGGTCTGAGCACAAACGCATACAGGACGGCGAACTCCTATAGGTGGCGCTAGAAGACTTGTCATTTTTCGCAGCGCCACTGCGGGGGTGACACGAAGAGCGTGCATCCAGCACTGACAGCATGCAGAGGCAGCAGTGTGGGGGCACTGCTTGTGATTGTGAAGCTCTGCCAGACTCAGATACATCGTAGATTGCCATTAAATTACATAAAAGCTTTGTATAGACCATGTGAAGGTGTTAATTGGCATTTAGTGCTGATTCAGGCCCGATTGCCATTGTTAGGAATTAGGCAATCGTCTCTCACAACACAACATCCAATTGAAGCTAATTGATTCAGTCTTTCAATGAGCCCAGCTAACTACATTTTAGCATACATATACTTTTCCAACCTCTGCCCAGCTAGTTAGTGTTTCAACATGTATGGGTATATAATATTATATGGTACAAATGATATCCATCCAGAGAATCTGATCTGATAAAGTGATGATATCCTCAGCAAAAAAAAAATCATTGATGGAGGACGATAGATGTAAAAAGTCTTTTCAATATATATACATAGGCCCATAAAAACAAAAGTCTGATATTATTAATAGATCATTTAAGGGTTTTAATCAATAGATTGTTTGTCTAAGTGAAGATGTTTATTTGTGTCCAGGGAAGACAGGCTTTGAAAATTCAGAATTAATTCTTAATATTTACATACCTATAGATAGACAGAAATAAAATAATAAAAGAAAGATAGGCACATACAGATAGATCCAGATAGAAAGATAGCAGATATTCATTTTTCACCCAAGCTAGATAGATAGACCTAGGTAGGTATAAGTAGATAGGTACATCGATTACTCATTATTTTATATATTTCAAAATGTAGCCCAACTCCCCTCTGGATCCCTACTGGGCCTTGTCATGGCAGCAGTGATTAGGCCTACAGATGTTTTTTTTTTTTTAATCTAGGCTATGTCAGTATTGAAGTCATCTAGCTTAATACAGTGCACCACTAAGGGGGGGGGGCTGAGCCCCCCCCCCAAATGGAGCTTTCAGCCCCCCCCCCCAAATAAATCATGGGCAAAAAAAAAAAGAAAGTTCCTTGTATGGTACTGGTAGGGATTGAATAACCAGAGCCCAGGAAAAGACCCTGTACATAGTATATATTGTGAACGATGTGTCGTTATTTTTTAGGTTTATCTATTTATTTTATTATGCGCCCATAGATCAACAGACACCTTAACTCTTTAGATTCTGCGGCGGCTCGCGCTTGGATCCTTGGACCTCTAACAATGCTTTTAGACTTTGGGACTTCAGCCCCCCCCAAACTCGCATTTCTAGTGACGCAACAAATAAATAAGTGTCAACATCCACAATAAACCAAAAGCAAAGGCACTGTAGAAAAAACAGCCTTTGCATACTAGAAACCCGGGCACCAACCTATGAAATATACATTTTATGATCATGAAACTTCAATTGCAAGGCCCATCCAAATTTTTAATTAATATGATATATACATAATAATATAATATAGTAATTCAGTGACTTTAGGACCCTAAAGCTTTTTGGCCGGGAAAGAGTGATCATAACCAAATTGGCCATAGCCCCCTCAATAGGCCACTGCATGGAAAGCTGAATGAGTGTCGCACTTGCCCCCTCTTATTGGCCCACAAGAGTCCTACCCCCCCAGGCCCGATGTAAAAATTTTGAATTTAAGTAGGTCATGAAAATTAGAATTGAGAGTGCTCCTCCAGATTATTTTGTGCCCCTATTTGATCCCCTAGTATCATAAGTACCCTTGTCGCCTACAATCCGCAATTGAGGGGACACCAGGGCACATTGGACCTCGGGACACGTTGGACCATCTCTTATATTTTTTTAATAAAGCATTCAGCGTGATCCACATTTCCAATAAAGAGACCTTTTGAGGCATGCTTTTAATCATAACGATATGAGCATTAAATAATGCGAGCTCTATTTCAGGTTTCCTGACTTTCGACAAAAAAGTGACTTTGAGCAAGTGCCGATTGCCATGTCAACCCTATCAAAGTATGGGTATTTGGTCAGACATGTCACATGTGTCATCAATTGGAACTCTTCAATTTAAGTTTGAAACTAATTTTCTCAGTATATATTCACATTGTCATTGAGGTATGCTCGTTTTCATAAGATGTTGAGACGGGGCAGGTTTGACCAGCATGGCAATGACAAATCCGCAAAATGACTGCTATGTAATATTTGACATTTTAATAAAACTAGCATGAGACCCATGAAACCAGGCGTGTGAGGGAAAAATAGAGCAACTAGGCAAATTTTGTACAATTTGATGGTACATCAGTTCAGTTGGGTCATCTTCTAGCCCTTCTACCTGAAACAGACTCGAAATATAATTATCCGGGTAAATTTTCAGACATAATTGTTCTGCAATGACACAAAAGTGTGGGTTGTGATTTATAAATATGACATTTTAGATGATTTTACATGTGTATTCTAATTTTCAATTTTTTTGCGTAATTCACCAATGTAACATTATGTTGACAAACACCAATTTTTATTCCTATCAGTGAACCGACTCCCGACTCCTTTAATTGGCTTTCTGAAAAGCGATTCTAGCTGACTCCGACTCCCGACTCCTTGGGTCTGCTGCATTACTACTCCAGACTCCGACTCACCTTATCAGCATTATTGCACATAAATATTACATGGTTAACAGAGAAGAAAAAGTCATTTTACAATGTTTTCATAGGATTTTGTACTTGAATGCTTGCTTAGGAAGTTTTATGTAAAATTTGGGATTCATTTCACATTTTTGTAACTGTGTTTTTGTAACTTATATTAATTATTTTCAGTAGTCAGGAGTCACCACTTTGATTTACAACTCCGACTCCACCTGAAAATCAAAGTTTGACTCCGACTCCACCCAAAAACCTCCGACTCCACGACTCCGACTCCAAAGCCCTGAATTTGGCCATAGCCCTAAACTCACTAAATTGAATAACATATAAACAAATCATGTGTAGTTTGAAACTATGATATATTATCTTTAAAAATTGTCTACAATTTCCACTGCGTAAGCTTCCACTTGTCCCACCTAGAACAAAGTAGACACTTCCCTGCAAAATCACACTTTTTTGCAAATCTGCTTTTTACCAGAATGGCATTCACAAGAAGCACTGGTATCATGATATTGAAATAAAATTAAAGTACATAGAAAGTAGACAAGTAACTCTAGCAGATGCAAAAAGACATTTCATGGTAACTTCATTGGTTTGACAGATACAGGATATTGAATCTTTTTCTCATTTGGCGGCCAGAGTAGTACAGAACAGCCAAAGTAACTCCGTTTTACGGTACATTAAATTTCAATGAATCCGACATCATAAAGTAAAAGATTACAAAAATAACAAATTCTATTATATTTATTTAAACAACAGACAGCTCTCTCCGGAGTGACAATTGAAAGTAGCACATTCCATTTACAATCTAATATCACAGGTAAAAGTTGACAATTGTAGAATATCTAAGTTCCAAACAATAGCAATAACTTACTGGACAGGTAGCTAATTAAGCTATTCATAAATCATAACGCTCGAGCTGGTTCGTTCTGTCCTGATATCACATTGTAGTTCATAACTAATTGTCCACATTTAAATTCAAAAACTTACATAGACTTGGCAATGAGTAAATATTTGTCAATTTAATTGTGCTTATAATTGCTGGTTTATGATAGTCTTGCATGATAATCAGATATCCAGAAAATTTATGCTGATCCTCAAATTCATGAATGTCGGACATTGCAGCACTCAGCGAAAATCTTTTAGGGTGCATTGCAGGTGCACAAAATCAGATTTATTCCTAAGAGTGCATGAGTCTTGAAAAACTTTTGGTATGTTTCAGTCTCATATTTGTTGACAGTAAAGTGCATGTAACTTTTCCTGTTCAGCTCCAAGTAGTACAGACTACAGAGTCATAATTTCTGTGACATGATGCTGAGTTATATGTATATTTGGCCATCATCCTCAAGCAGAACTTGTTTATCATCCTTTGCCTTTCGAGACTGATAAGCCAGTCTTTGCAGTGGACAGGCACTGTGATGCCAAGTTTGGATTTGAACTTGAACTCTGTTTCTCTTCCGGAACTGTCAACCAGCGCTGTTGGGCAAGTAGTGCCTTGTGTGAACAGTTGTAACCTGCTCAATGCTTCATCAAATTCGCAAATATGTTGTCTCTGCGTAGTTTGTGGCCTACCTGTAAAAAAAAACAATGAATTGTGAAACAAATTTACTGTATATCTTGAAGCACCTTAAATTCTTAATGATCTTATTCATCTTAATTTAGGCCTATGTCCCAAATTTTATTTGCAGACTGTCCTAATCTGCATTTGTCCACCTTCGGTCATTGTAATTCATCATGCTACAGTGTAGCATATTAGGCCTTCCTCATTTGTTTCCAAAACCATTTCATAGCATAGCAATTAGAAGAAGCACCAAGGCTTTGGAGTTGGTAGTGACGCCAATATAACTGTTCTGTATACATACATGTACTGTGTTTGAAAAAAAAATAATAATAAAACATACTCTGGCCCAGACTCCGACTCCTTAGGTCTCCTGAATTACGACTCCACTTATCGGCGATATTGCTCACAAATATGGTTAACAGGAGATAAAAAGTAATTCTATAAAGTTTTCCATAAGATTTTGCAAATGAATTCTCTTGTCTAGGAGGTCTCGTGTAAATTTGATAGTGTTTGGTTTATTGAATCAATTATTATTAGGCACAGGAGTCAGGAGTCACCAATTCAATTTTAGTCTCCCAACTCCACCCGAAAATCAAAGTTTAGCTCCTACTCCACCCAAAAACCTCCAACTTCATGACTCAGCCTCCTGACTCCGACTCCAAAGCCCTGACACAGAGAAGCTTGAATGGTTTCAAAGGAACTCAAAAATATATAGCAACTTCATGCGTAATATTTTCAATAGGAAATTTCAAGCCAACTATTTGATGCAGTTGACAGTACATTCACTGTATGATTCACAATCTTAACTAAAATTCAACAAAACTTCATGCTTTGCTTTAAATTTGTTTTTTGTGTTATTATTACATGTAATTTTATTTCATAATTCAGTTTTCAAACAGATCACTGAAGACTGTGTATTGACATTTTGCCAATCTATTTTTACTTTGAACTGGTCAGAGGTAAGAGAAATATTATCTTATCTCTTATCTTATCAACACTATCTTAGAAAAGTCAATGCCATGCAAGATATGTTGGCAATAGGCCTACTCACAATAGGTATACACCAAAGTCACCTGGGGCTTTTTTTTTTGTCATTGGACATAACAAAGGGGCTTCATTGAGTAAATAATTCAACTGATAATTAAGAGGGGCACGATTGACATGATTGAGTAGTGATAAATAGAAACTTAAATGGAGAATTGCACTTAAGCTGAGGGGCAATGCTTCCGATCTAACACCAATTACTTAGGGGTATAACACTTCAAAATATAAATCAACAAGCTAA
This sequence comes from Platynereis dumerilii, assembly GCA_026936325.1. Taxonomy (NCBI): domain Eukaryota; kingdom Metazoa; phylum Annelida; class Polychaeta; order Phyllodocida; family Nereididae; genus Platynereis; species Platynereis dumerilii. Next base: position 129,637,704 of record JAPTHN010000001.1, read on the forward strand.
CTTATATCCCTGCCGGGTATAAGATGCAAAAATCATGGGTCACACGCTAACACCTGCAACAGCTAAAAACTCCTCCCCAAGCAATGCCACTCACCTGAACTGTCCACCTATCCTTATTCATCTATCCTGTCCTTCTGTTAACAGCAAATAACAGTGAAACAGCTCCCTTATTTACGTTTTCTGCCTCTACTGTTTTTCCCCACCAGGGGTGCATGCATCTCCATCGTAGTTCCGCTATTGCTCACGTTTAGGACTGGCGCCACCGTCTGCCTTCCCGCCAAAAACATCCACACACTTCACAATTAAATAGATATGGCAGTGCATTTGTAACTTCAGTTCCTCTACCACCAATATCTTTACTTATATTACAATTATTACTCAAATGCTATTTCAAATGGTCAGCATGCAACACGGGGCGATATGCCCATGCAGGTAGAGGGGGGGTGGGGTTAATTATTCCCCATTATAGTCCTGCCCCAAATCATGGGTAAATCTAGTTTATATATATTCCAATTAAATCAGTCAGGTGTCAAATGCAATTGAGTTATGAACAGTGTCAAAATGTCAACACTGTTCAAGGCACTCATAAGTTCACACATTAAACCAGTGTAATTGGCCTGAATTGCTATTGACAGGTGTCAAAATACACACAAATTGCAAGTAACGCTTCCTGTCATCATCAACAATAGCCTACTGACACATTAGTGTCATTTACTCACCTTTAAACTACGATTCTGGTTGATTTCTGCTAAGCTCTGTACAGCTTTCTTGTTGTTTACATGCTGCGTTGTCATCCCCGCAAGCGGCGCCACTAGTCAGTATAGACTGTTGTAACGTCACGACGCTGAGTACGTTGTCCTGGGTCAGTTTATGGTCTGAGGAAGCATTAAACCTCCCATTCACATTTGACCCAACGTTACAAAACTACGCATTTTGTCGACAAATGATTACGAGATTATTACCTACGTATATATCGTAAATATTGCGTATTTCTCCAACCTCCCTTGACTACGTTGAAGCAATGGTCGTTATACGCCACTGAGGTGGCAGGCCAGTCCAGCGAGCTGCTTCTTGCGCATGCGCAAAATCGATGAAGAAGGACTCCATGGCTGTCCACGCTCGTGTGGATTCATCATCATCATCGTCATCATGATACTCCACAACATCATTGTTTGATGACTTGGTGGAGGCGCATAGCATATGTTAGTAAAGATAAAAGCAAAAGGAAAGGATACATATGGTATGGCTATTTACATATGTACAGGGAAGAAGGAATATATGAGCTTATGGTACCGTGGGTGAATATTTGGCCAAGGCCGTCCTGAACTGGTCCAGGGTTGGCGCCTCTGCTAGGCTGGCAGTACATTCCATTGTGGCACAGTCCTTGGGTAAAAGGAGAACTTGTGGTAGTTAGTCGATGTTGCTATTTGCTGGTACGTTAGACTGTGGTTTTGGCGGGTCGGGAGCCGGATCAGTGTCAGGTATTCCTGGTTGTCCACTACGATCAGTTGATGGATGGCTTTATAGAGCATGATGAGCCTCATATTTGGTCTTCGCTGTTGCAGCGATTCCCACTCCTGTTGGCAGAGCATATCTCCAACGCTTGAAGTCTGGTGATATTTTCTCAGGAAGAACCTTGCTGCTCTCCTCTGGACCATTTCTGCTTTGTTGATGGATTCTTTCGTGTATGGGTCCCAAATAGCCGCACAGTATTCCGTCTGTGGTCGGACCAACGTCTTGTAGGCGGTTTCTTTTGCTTTTTCTGGAGCATTCTTCAGGTTACGCTTGAGGAAGCCCAGGGTCTTATTTGCCTTCTTTGTTGTCAGGTCCAGGTGTTTCTTCCACTCAAGTTTTGAAGTCATGTTAACTCCGAGGTACTTTGTCTCTTCTACACGTTTCAGTTGGTGGCCCCTCAGAGAGTATGTGGACAAGATTGACATTCACACTTATCAGGGTGAAATTTCATTTCCCAGTCCGTCAACTTATCTAGGTCCTGTTGTAGAGCGACTTGATCCTGGTGGTTCTTGATTTCCGTGTAGACCAGCAGGTCATCAGCGAAGAGTTTACACGGGCTGTTGATGATGGATGGAAGGTCGTTTATGAAGGTGAGGAAAAGGACGGGTCCGAGGACAGTATCTTGGGGGACACCGGAGACAACATCACAGAAGTCGGACATTTCACCGTCGATTAGGACTCACTGCGTGCGGCTATCCAAGAAAGATCCAAGCCATGAAAGGGTGGTAACACGGATGCCATAGTAGTCAGCTTTCTTCAGTAGGCGGTGGTGCGGCACTCGATCGAAAGCTTACGAAAAGTCCATCACGTTTACGTCGTACTGTTTGCCACGGTCTAGACCGTATGTTAGTTCCTGTGTGAAGTTTATTAGCTGTGTTTCGCACGACCGTTTGAATCTAAATCCGTGCTGGCTGTTGGTCAGTAGGTCGTTATCTTCAAGATGGGACGTGATGCTCCGTGCGACGATGTGCTCCAACATCTTTGAGGTGATGGCTGTTAGCGATACAGGTCTATAGTTGGCTGGGTCGTACTTCTCACCCTTTTTGAAGACAAGCGTGATGTCAGTGGCCTCCACTGTGTTGGCACAACACCTTCATCTACGGATTTCTGGAATAGATTTATATCGGTCTAGAACACCATTTATACTACCGTAACGATTTATTTAACCATGGCCGATTGATTCTAGGATTTGTTTTAGTTAAATGACTCATTCGGATGGCTGTAGATGTTGTGTGTGCTTCAGAATCACGCGATCTAATCGGCGATGTGAAACATGTGGATTTAGTGCTAGTGCTTGTTATTCTGATTTCAACGGACAATATCTTGTGAAATACGGCCTGAAATCACTTGTTTGATATCGAGGAAAGACTGATGTTCAAGTGTTACGGTGGATTACTGGTGTTCTGGACCGATTGCTTGTGTGCATGATGTAAGTAATTAAATGTGTAGTTATTCTAATTACATTGATCTGGCTGAGGAAATGATATTATATATGGCCTATGAAATTAACGAAGCATTGATTTTTAGATGCTTCAAATGTACTGCGATTGTACTGCAAAAATGCTTCCTGCTAGCATGTCACAGCTAGTATGCTCCTTTTATACTCGCTGCAAGGAAGCATTTTTGGAGCGTACGGATTTGCATATTGGGAGTATAAATGAAACGTAATTTAAATAATTCGAGCGCTTCAAATGTGCTCATTTTGTACAGTAAATATGCTGCGAAAATACTGCATTTGTACTGCAACTGCCAAATTTGTGTGAAAAATTCTGTCAACCGTTCAAATCGTCATTGCGCAATATGCTTCTTTTGTGCTTCTAATGTACTCCGATACCAAATATGAGTTATACTGATTTTGTACTGTTTCTGTGCTGCGAACGTACTCTTTTTTCCTCTGGGTATACTGGCTCCATGCCATCATTTGGTGAGCTGAATAAATTGACTTGAATTTTGAATTGAATTGAATTGAATTGAACCATTTATGGTGCTTGTGAGAAAAGGAATGATTCATGCATGAGTAGTGGCACAATTGCTGATGCTCCAGCTAATTCAATTCAGGACCTAACACTTGGTCTTCAGCATGGAGTCATCTGATGACAAGAAAATCACAAAAACTGTCTCAAATAGCCGTTGAACAGAGTGCCGGAATCAATTCAAATGTTTATAACAACATTCTGGAAGAATTTGTGATGCCATGGCGTTAGACAAGAAACTCCTTTGTTGGCAAAATTATCTTCCTACAAGATGTAGCACCTGTTCATACTGCATAGAAGACTCAGGAGTGCCTCAAAACAAAGCTGACAACCCTCACTCCTAAATGACAAATGAAAGCTGAGCTAGGTAGAGTGCCACCCCTTGTCTCCTGAGCTTGACAGTGGATTATTCAGTATGGGCAACTTTGAAGGCAGAATCCAGCAAGTTATCCCTACCAGTGATGGAAATGGAAACTTTTCGTCGGGGGAGCTCTTGGCTGGCGTGGCAGCGATGCGCCATTCCAAGTTTTTAAAAGGAGAAAAATTTCAGAAATCAGATTATATTTTGGCTAATAATACCTGGTATTATCAATGTATGGAGTACGAAAAAGTGACATTGATAATTATATATTTACCACTGATGATTGGGGGAGCTGCAGCAGGTCATAGCTCCCCCTGTTTTTTTATCAAGGGAGCTCAGCTCCCCCAAGCTCCCCCCCATTTCCTCCACTGATCCCAACCCTCGCAGTAAAGTTAAAGGCCTCCATCATGTCGACATGGAGCAAACTGTTGGTGCAGTGAATCAAACATGCTTTCGCATCATTTTGGCCTCATCTGCAAAAAGTTACGACAACAAGGGGTGCGAATAATGGGTAATTTGACTGTTCTGAATATACTGTTCATATACTAATCATGTTTTGTTGAATAATGATGCTTGGCGAAAAAAAACTGTAAACAAATCCAATTGTGTTGACTGTCCTTTTTTTCTGTAGACAGCCTGTACTTCCATCACTCAACAGCCTCCACATCCTGAAGAAGAAAAACTCACAATTTTACAGTGGAATGTCCAGGGTATGAGGACCTATCAAACACAGACTTAAAATATGTGCTGACCTGTCTCACCGATCTTCTGCCCCAGATTGTTCTCCTACAAGAAACAAACCTTCTTCCAGAAGACCCCCATTTCTAAATTCTGGGATACATCGTCTTCTCCCAGCCTGGCCCCAGGGGTCTCCTCACTGCAGTCAAGAAGAATATCCCATGTCAGAAAATAATCAAGTCTGTAGCCGGAACCATGCAATGTGGAAACTTTAACCATTCGTCTCCAGTTGCCTCAAAAGCAACTTGAAATTGTGAACATTTACCAAAACCCTAATCCCAACCGCAATTCCCATCTGGACCCAACTCTTCTCTTTTCTACATACCATACATAGACTGAAACCAAATTCCGAGTGGGTACTTATCTGCTCCAATATGGAATTTACATTATCATTCAATAATTTTGGGAGCTTATATCTTATACTGAGTTCCGCAAATTTATGTTTTAGCCATGGCAGCTGGAAAGACATTTGTCTTGTGCCATACGGATGCTCTAGCTTTTTTACAAAGGATGAGTCGAGGAAGTAGTGGGGTAATTGATTGCTGCTATATCTGAAAAAGAATTTGTATAATTTTCTCTTAACCATATCTTCAAAGGATAAGATGCAAAGTTTTTTCAATAGTGGTGCTGTGTGGGCATTATATTTACTATTTGTTATAGTTCGAATAGCTTTTTTCTGGAGTGATTGAATATGACTATTAGTAAACCCCCAGCAGAGAGCACCATAGTTCAAGTAGGAGTTGATTAAACTGTTATAGTTTTCAAAATATTTTTTTATGTTTTAATCTCTTCATAATTCCTATAGTCTTTGACATTTTACTACTAATGTAATTTATATGACTTTTCCAGTTGAACTGTTTGTTAATTATTATTCCAAGAAAGTTGAACTGTGTCACATATTCAATTTTCTCATTGCCAAGTTTTACTACCGGCAAGGTAACTTTTCTTTGGGATGAGCGGAAAGCCATACACTTCGTTTTTTTGGTATTAAGAGACAGTTTGTTGAGCATAAGCCATTCGCTGACTTTTTCAAGATTGTTATTAATTTTTTCTTCAGTTTCTTTGGGGCTATGCTGTGGGATATTGATAGATACAAAAAGAGTGGGGTCATCAGCATAGCAGATAAATTTGAAGTATTCAAAGCACACACAAAGGTCATTAATGTATATAATAAATAACAACGGGCCAAGAACGGATCCCTGTGGTACACCTGATAGAATAGTTAGTTTACAAGATCTAGTATCATTATATTCAATATATTGCTGTCTATTTTCCAAGTAACTTCTGAGTAGCGATAGTGCCTTTCCTCGAATTCCATAATATTCTAGCTTTTTGGCTAGTATGTCATGATCGATAGTATCGAAGGCTTTAGAAAGGTCCATACTAATTGGTAAATTACCTTGGTCCATTTCAAGTAGAATTTTGTCTGTTATTTCAAGAGTTGCCAGTTCCGTGGAGTGGAGTTCTCTGAAGCCATATTGATTTGAGAAATATAATTGTTTAGTTTGGAAATATGTATGAATTTGATTGAATATTGTCTTCTCAAATACTTTGGAGATAGAGGGCAATAGAGAGATTGGGTTGTAATTCGTTAATTGTTTATCATCGTCTTTTTTATATATAGGGATAACTTTAGCTATTTTTAACTTTTGTGGGAATATTCCATGTTCAAGAGATTGGTTTATAATCAGCTGCAGTGGTTGACACAACTCTTCCTTTATATTCTTGAGTAGTCTTGACGAGAGTCTATCAAATCCAGAGGTGCTTTTGTTTTTTAGTTGGTTTATTATTTTGATTACATCTTCCTTTGTAACAGGTTGGAAATCAAGATTTTCATTAGTTGGTTGTTTTAGATAAGATACAAATGATTTGTTTGGAACTTCAGGAATTTGAGAAGCAAGTTGAGGGCCTATATTTACAAAGAAGCGATTAAATTCATCTGCTATGTCCTGTTTGTCTGTTACATTTTTAACATTAATAATAAAGATGTCCGAAGAGGTATTATTCTTTTTAGCTGTATTTATTGTTATCCAAGTGTTTTTTATGTCATTTTTAAATTTATTAAATTGACTTTCATAGTATTTCCTTTTAACTTCTCTGATAAGCTTTTTAAGTATCTTATTATATGATTTCAGGTTCATCGTCATTTGATCATATACAGAGTCTGAAGGGGAGGTTTCTTTAAGCTTCCGATATAACTTATCTCGAAATTTAATTGATCGTATTATGCTTGAACATATCCATGTACAATTCTTATGTTTATGTTTGTTATATTTCTTGGTCTTGAGAGGCATACATTTGTAATTTTCGATCAGATCCCGTGGTGGTCGGTATACATTTCCTAAAGTAACATATCTATCTTTGTTAAGTTTTACTTTGACAAATTGTCCCTCCCAACTATTACTAGGACTCCCACATACATCTAATTGTGAATAGGTATATTCAGTTCTAAAGTAAATTGCCAACCCTGCATGGGTAGAGCATCTGTATGGCTGAGAGACAAGATTACAGCCCTCCAGCTGCAACAGACTTGTATCATTCGTGGCACCAAGCCAAGTCTCCTGGAGACAAATGGCATCAAAATGACATTTATTTTCCCTTAAATATTGAATGAAAATCTCTAGCTGGCTATGTTTAGCATTGAGACTTTGAATATTAACCGCTAGACATTTGAACACATCTTGTTTGTTTTGTAAAATCTCAATCAATCTATGATCGCTTACATATGGAGAGTGATGTAGCACCTTGGGTTCCTCTTCTGCATGATTATCATAATTAAGTCCAACCAGCCAGCTGGCTTGGACTTTTACAGGTTGTACGATAATTCATCGATTTTTGCGCCAGGATCATTGATCTCTGGTGTCTCCACACACACATTCAACTGCATGTGTCTCATTCCATTGGCTTACTTTAAAGTGCCAGGTCACTAAATCATCAAATAGGGTCATTTCACGCTAACTGGGACATTTCATGTGACCAACACCAAGTTCAATTTATTGAGGGTTACATTTGTGCAAAAATGCAATAAACCAATGTGCAGCAATCTACGAGTGTGTTGGATTATGATAGTGTATCAGAAGTGCTGAAAAAGATCATTTACTACTTATTATATATCTGCCAACAATGACACTTCCAGTTTTTTCCCTTGTGACAACTTGAGGTTGATTAATTCAATGGCTGTAAGTAGTAAGTAATTATCATGAAATCCACAGAAATGTGGACAAACCAATGAAATATTAAAATATAAGTAATTGTATGGAAACCGGTGTTAAATGATAGATAAAAACCTATATTTCGGACTTCGGGCAGTTTTAATCAATTTGGAGTATGGGATCCCCTGTTTTTGAGCCAACATTGTACATGACATCACACCAAAATCTGAACAACAGCAAAAGGGGATGGATACCTCATCTTTCATGAAGTATAACTAAAGTTATTTTCACTTCTCATGGTCACTCAGCATATCATTTTGTACAAAATGACAATATTTATCATTTTTAAATATTTTTCTTAACCGTGTCATGGAGTATAATGAGTTATTCCCACTTCAAAAGGGGTCCTGGATGAGTTATAGTCATGTCATTCCGTCACAATAATAACCTTATTATTGTTGTCATGTATAGCATGTATAGTTTAGAGATGTATAAAAGTTAAATTCTACGATGAGACCGTAGCAGAAAAATATTTTGGCTGGTTTCCTTTAAGTTTGTGGTCCATTCATCTTCCTAGCTACCCTGTACGGAATGACATTTTGGCTGTGACGGAATGACACAAAATGTGATGGAATGACACCATAGCTGAAAATTATAGGCCTGCTGTGGTCCATATCTCCCATGGCCATGTGTATGAACTAATATTGCTCTAGCAAACTATTTCTGAAATGTTTGATTCGAAATTGAATGAATAAAGCTGACAGCAAACTTTATTTAAATACAACTCAATTTGTGTGACGGAATGACATATTCTAATCATATCATTCTGCCAAAATGTTAACTTTCTTTTTGTTGTTCTGCGAAGTATGCAAAACTTGGGGGTGCATCAAAGCTAAATTCTACAATGAGGCAAAAGTAGAAAAGTATTCTTTCTCGTTTTTTCAAATTTGTGGTCAATTAGTATGCCTAGCTACAACAAATGAGATGCCATTATGGCCGTGACGGAATGACGCAATACTGAACAGAGTAATTGAAAAACTACTGTATATGTAAAACATAATTGCAAATTCCACTAATGATGACATAAATGAAACCTCCTATGATATATTGTTTGATAATGAAATACATTTATGAGGTTGGTGGAACAGATTTGAGCAATAACAAAATTTCACATTTTTGACAATTGACTGAGCAGAATTGACACCAAAATTTTGTGGTCACTCCACAACATGTAATAGTAGTTAGTACATGTGTATGTATGCATTGGAATCTAAATATTTGTAATTTTAATTGAATTACTTATTTGTCCCTTTGCAAGTGCAAAGTTATTCCTATTAATATTTTGCTAGTCAAGCCACAATTACCTGATAGGTCATGGCAACTGTCATTCCATCACAGTGCCTCTGTGTACATCTTGATACCAACACAAAAACTGTTGAAAAGTTCACAATTTTTGAATGACAGACAAGCTAACATTATAGACTTTGTAAAATGTACAAATCTATGTGGTAAAAACAGGTTTAGGAAGAAAATGTGCAACAAATTCAAATAAAATACATATTTCCTTTCACTGTCATTCCGTCACAGCAGCAGATACATTTCAAACGTATAGCAAGATATACAAATTTTTATATTGTTTGAATTTTAACTTTGGAATATGTTCCACTATAGCTAATCTACAAGTATACCAAGTTTGGTGTGTGTCACAAGAATATCCGATGCAATAATATAAAATATATACATGTTTTTGTTTGTATTATTGGTCGTGTCATTCCCTCACAAATTAGATCTGGCAACTGTCATTCCGTCACACTACCTCTGGTGGGTATATCTCATTGTTCTATCACAGAAACTATTGAAACTTCACAATTTCTGAATGAAAGACAAGCTTATTTGCTTTGAAAATTAACCAAAATGTATGGTAAAAACACATAAGATAAGCAGTAAAAATTAATTATTTGAGATGATGTAATTCTAATGTCCATTTCACTGTCATTCCGTCACGGCAGTGAATACGCATCGTATATACTTTACAGCCCTTTATATGATTTTGCATTCAGGAAAAACATTAACTATCAAGTGTGTCTCAACAAAATATGCATATTTATCAGCCCTCCTTCACATTATTTTTGTGTTTTTAAGGAAGAAGATACAAATGATGTTCATTTTTGTCATTCCGTCACCATGGACTTCATGTTATAACGAAATGAACAAACTTCAAGATAAAATGTTCTCTTCAATACTCATAAAACCAGAAATGGCTAATCACTTTGTACCTGCAACAGCACAATTTGCAGGAATTATCATTTTAGTTGTGTTACACGTTTAAAATGTCCGTGGTGTAACAACCACTAAAAATGGCTTGAGAACAATGATGGCTCCCTGGCCTTCAAGTCACATGACCTTGCATCACAATAAAATGGTCTGCTTTGCTATCTGAACAAAAAGTAAGTCAGAATTTTGTAAATTTCTGAAGTGAGGTACCCTAAAACTCAGCAAAACGTGTGTTACAAACTCTTTACAGTCCATGGTGTTCGCGATATAAAACCAATAATTTTAGCTTTTTATTAAAAATTTGCATGTTTGGATGAATTCTACTGAAGTGCAGTTTTAAGGCAAACTAGTTCTGTTGCACTGGACATTTTTTTCAGGGAGCAGTTATTATTTAAAGGAAAAATTGTCCGTGGTGTTATTGTCCATGGTGTAACATACACCACAGGCCATGTGTTACACCACAGACAGTTTGCCATGTACATGTTTCAAAGACTTTAATTCACTGAACAATCAATACATCTGGACAATTGTAATACCATGCACTCTTGTCATTGTTATTTATCCTTCAACTTAACTGGTGCTTTCTTATACAGGCCATTATGCCTAGAATGACTGCCAAAGAAAGGCGTGATATCAATCAGAAACTCATTTGGATTTGTCTGTGGTGTTATTTTATGTCTGTGGTGTAACAACACATATTTTCTTTTTGAGTTTTATGATGCAATAATGTACACTCAGGAAGTACAATATACAAACACAATCTTATATCTAAAATAAGGTTTACCAAGTGTAAGGAAGCTGTATTTTAATTAACGTTGTAACTCTGCGATGGCAATTTCTTGAATTTGTCTGTGGTGTTACATGTTGTCTGTGGTGTAACCATTTGACCATATTCCGTGGTGTAACATGGTAGTTTTCTCTTTGTCATGCCAAATTGGTACATTCCTGGGCCATAAGACATGAGAGGACTTTCAGACACAGACAGCATATGGGAATGGTGAAGGAAAATTTTAGAAATTAATGTCAGTATTCACTTCAGAAAAACTGAAAGACAATCTCACGATTAAAAAAACTGAATATTCACACATTTGTGGAATAATTTAAGAACTAAAAAGAGGAATACATCTTTATAACAGTACTGGGGTTGACAAGAACAAAGAATCTCCCTACAGGACAAAACAAAAATTTGTCAAATTAAAAGTAGTTTATATTTTAAAATTCTGCATCATGAAAATGCCCAGTTAGCGTGAAATGACCCAATAGTAAGGCCTTTCATAGATTTCTGTGATTGAGGTTTTACTAGTCGCACCCCCTACCTTATTTGTTTTTGGCTCTGCTGCAGGTGTGGCACAGGCCACACTGGCCCACAGGGAGGCCCTGGCAGGTTGGAGTGTGCACTGAGTGACCCCTGCAGCTTAATAAACTTGATTAAGACATATAAATATATATACTATAATGAAGAGGAGAAGCATGCACTGGAACTTTACTTTGGAATAAGGTAGAAATCTCTAGTTTTTTGCAAACACAATGAAACCAGATGCCTTATATAGACAGCAAACAATAGCAATATTACAGATATTAAAAGTCATGGTACTGATTCTGAGTTTGAAGAGTTTCACAATAATAGATAGATAGATAGATAGATAGATAGATAGATAGATAGATAGATAGATAGATAGATAGATAGATAGATAGATTGGTAGGCAGGTAGGTAGGTGGGTAGGTAGGTTGGTTGTTGGGTGGACAGGCGGATGGATGGAGACTGGGTAGGTTGATACTGGGTAGGTAGATACTGGGTAGGTAGATACTGGGTAGATAGATACTGGGTAGATAGATACATGGTAGATAGATACTTGGTAGATAGATACTTGGTAGATAGATACTGGGTAGATAGATACTGGGTAGATAGATATTGGGTAGATAGATACTGGGTAGATAGATACTGGGTAGGTAGATACTGGGTAGATAGATACTTGGTAGATGGATACTGGGTAGATAGATACTGGGTAGATAGATACAGGGTAGATAGATGCTGGGTAGATAGATGCTGGGTAGATAGATGCTGGGTAGATAGATACTGGGTAGATAGATACTGGGTAGATAGATACTGGGTAGATAGATACTGGGTAGATTGATACTGGGTAGATAGATACTGGGTAGATAGATACTGGGTAGAAGTCATGGTACTGATTTTGAGTTTGAAGAGTTTCACAATAATACACTGATAGATAGATAGATAGACAGACAGATAGATAGACAGACAGATAGATAGGTAGGTAGGTAGATAGGTAGGTAGGTAGGTAGGTAGGTAGGTAGGTAGGTAGGTAGGTAGGTAGGTAGGTAGGTAGGTAGGTAGGTAGGTAGGTAGGTGGGTGGTTGAGTGGATGGATGGATGGATGGATGGATGGATGGATGGATGGATACTAGGAAGATACTGGGTAGATAGATGCTTGGTGGGTAGATACTGGATTAGTAGATACTGGGTAGGTAGCTACTGGGTAGGTAGATACTGGGTAGGTAGCTACTGGGTAGGTAGATACTGGGTAGGTAGTAATGGGTAGTTAGATACTGGGTAGATAGGTACTGGGTAGATAGATACTGGGTAGATAGATATTGGGTAGATAGATATTGGGTAGATAGATGCTGGGTAGATAGATACTGGGTAGATAGATACTGGGTAGGTAGATACTTGGTAGGTAGATACTGGGTAGATAGATACTGGGTAGGTAGATACTAGGTAGATATCATCAAGATACAATTAATCTGTGATCAATATATATATGGGCACAGAGGGGCCACCCTTTTTGTGGAAATCCATGTAACACTTTTTCTACCCTTGGATGAATGAAATATTTTCCTTTTATTCACAAGTTATCAAATATATTCATGGGTATCAGTTACTGTGAGCTTTTGAAAATTCCGACGATCATTACAGAAATGTTGGCATTTTAAGCTCAGAAAACAGGCAAATTTCTAGGAAATTTGACTCAGTTTTCCAACATTTAAACTTCTACACTGCGTATAATTTTATTAGCAAATAATGTCTAATGTAACTTTTATATTATGTTTTAAGAACCTTACAAATATCAGTATTTCAAAGTTCTCTTAGATTTAGTAAAGTGCCCAGAACATGGCTAAGGCCGTGTAACATTTCACCCTCAAAATGTTACACGTACATCAACAAAATTTCAGTACCTTAAAATTTTGAATATTCTAATAGAGACGTTTTGCTACACGAATACAGGTCTCTTGAACGTGGGAATTGCCATGACAACCATATTATTAGATAGCACTTCCACACGTACACGTCATACGTAACGTGTACCAAAACCTCTCTATTCTTCACAAGAAACGTTATTTTGTTGCATCTTTATGAATGAAATTGTGTGGTATGCCTGATGATGCCTCAAGATAGCAATTAAGGTGTACATTTTAGTTTTTTCAAAAACTGAATTACATGACTCAGTCACTCTTTTGCCTGTTGCACGGTAAATATTTGGCCTATTTGAAAGCCCGAGGTGTGACATGTTACACAACCAACTTCTGTTTTTAAGTTTAATAACTTTAATATTCTGCTTAATTGCCTTACATTTGTTTCAAGATGAAAGTTAAGCATGATCCAGTGATACTTTTCATTCTGGGCATTAAATTAATGCTGCTGTGGTTATCCTGGCCAGCGTGTAACAGTGACATCAAGTAAGCCAGACCTTTCCTTCTCTTTATGTCTTCTGATGTTTCTAGTATTGTCCCGAGATATTTGCATTTCTTCCAGTTTTCCGGGCCATCTTTTCTAACAATGTAATGTTCAGTTTTACTTTTATTAATTTGAAGATTTCTCTCAGCTAATTGTCCAGGTATCCTTTCTTTGATGTCCAGACCTCCTATATTCCCCAAAATGCCTATATTTCAATGTAATTGTTACATTCAAGCAAATTATAAACTATACTTTGTCCAAAATCTTATGTCATAACAAAAAAAAAATTTCACTTTGACATCCATGGGCGAGTCCAGTCTTAGAATAGACATGTCCTGGTGTTGATCTTATCAACTGTTCTGACAACAATCCATCCACAAGAAATATCCCCTCTTTTTAAAATGAGACTCTAAGCATGCTTGCTATGGTCACACGACACAGCCTCACTGTGGTTGAGTTTGAGAGTACATAAATACATTCATTTTCTACTTAAACTACACAATATTTATTTAAGTCCTTTTCATTTTGTCCACGAATAGGCCTACTTAAAAAAATTACATTTTGAATAAAGTTCACATTTCCAACTGTTATTAGGGACTGTTCAGAATTTATGACAGGGGGGGGTAGGAGTTTTGCTGGTTGGACTTATTATTATCGCTTGCGATTCTAGTTATCAATCAATTCAACTAGAGAGTTGGAAGAGGGATTCCTAATGTTCATGTTAACCTCATCGAAGTTCATATGTACTTAGTAAAAGTATATCAATTCCCTTAATGTTCACATTGCATGCTATGTGTGTGGTTGAAGGGCGAAATTCCATGAGCATGATGCAGTGGGATGAAAAGAAAGACAGCATTTTATCTATTAAATGAAAGAGTCAGTTTGGCATTTTACATGAGACGTGGGGGTGGGGGTACATAGAAGTAAAGAATAGAGGGAAGAAGAGTTTTGTAAAATAATTACGAATACTAATTCAGTGACACAAAATAGTTACAATTTAGAGCTGTGCCTTCTGCAATATGGAAATGATTATTGCATTATGTAATTATACTCATTGAGTAAATGATCAATGATACCGCACAATTGACAATTGATAAAGTTAAAGAGATGTAAAAAAACAAAAAATGAAATAAAAAGTCACATAATTTCGGACTATAAAATAAGGGACATAATGTTCACTTTTTAGCAAAGTTAAATTTTTTTTGCAGGAGCATCAAAATCAGCAAATCTTTCTACAGTAATAATAATTTTGTGTTTATGCATCAGGGGGCATCAGCACAGACATTAAAAGAAGCAATTTGGAATGTCAGTTGTAGGAAACTTAAATTATTTGAGTCCCAAAGCATGCAGAGATATTTAATATTTATTTCTCATAACGATAATCTTTTTATGTTTACAAGAAAATAAGGCACATGAACAGGGCTAAATTTGTAATAGTGGTCAGCACGGAGTTTTAAAATTTTAGACTCCGCTTTCAGAAAGATCATGGTTATACAATGTAACCACCGATATAGTCTATATTTGACAAATAATCAGTTCAAACGTAATATAAGGGCTTTTAGCGAGAGATACAATTAGATCCCTAATATAATTTAAACCAGCTGTGCCTTCTGTAATATGGAAACAGTTATTGTATTATACTCAATGAGTAAATGATCAATCATGGATATCGCACAATTGACAATTGGTAAAGTTAAAGAGATCAAAATAAATATGTCACATTATTTGTGACTATACAATAAGGGACATAATGTTCACTTTGTTAGCAAAGTTACGTTTTTTTGCAGAAGCATCAAAATCAGCAAATCTTTCTACAGTAATAATAATTTTGTGTTTATGCACCAGGGGGCATCAGTACAGACATTAAAAGAAGCAATTTTGAATGTCAGTTGTAGGAAAATTAAATTATTTAAGTCCCAAAGCATGCAGAGATATTTAGTATTTACCATTTCTCATAGCGATAACCTTTTTATTCAACAGAACAAGGCACATGAACAGGGCTAAATTTGTAATAGTGATAAGCACAGTTTTAAAATTTTAGACTGCGATTTCAGAACGATCATGGCTGTACAATGTAACCACTGGTATAGTCTATATTTGACAAATAATCAGTTCAACATAATTAAAGGGCTTTTAGCGAGAGATACAATTAGATCCCTAATATAATTTAAACCATTTCAATCAGATTAAAAAAAATGGCAGGCATCAAGTTCAACATTTTATACACTTATTCACAAGATTGGCAATTTGAAGTTTTAAAAGACATAGTGGATTTGTCACATAATTTAGGACTTTACATAGAAAGACATCAGATTGTCTATGTCAGCAAAGTTCAAGTTTAATTATCAAGAGTTTGCTGAAGCATCAAGATCAGCAAATCTTTCTACATTAATAAGCAGTTGGTGTTTATGCACCAGGGGGCATGAGTATACATGTTAAAGAGGAAGCAATTTGGAATGACAGTTGGAGGAAAACTAAATTGGTAAAGTCCCAAATCATGCTAAGATATTTGACATTCATCAGTTCTCATGGCGAAAACCTTTTTTTCAAAACAAAATTGGTAATAGTGATAATTACAGAGTTTTTAAATGTTATACTCCGCTTTCGGAAAGATCACAGTTGTACAATGTTAGCACCTGAATACTGTATAGTCCATACTTGAGAAAAAATCAGTTCAACATAAATTACGGCCTTTTAGTGAGAGATAC
Source organism: Platynereis dumerilii (assembly GCA_026936325.1). Classification (NCBI taxonomy): domain Eukaryota; kingdom Metazoa; phylum Annelida; class Polychaeta; order Phyllodocida; family Nereididae; genus Platynereis; species Platynereis dumerilii. The sequence continues at coordinate 129,654,119 of JAPTHN010000001.1, forward strand.
AATAAGATCCCTAATACAATTTCCGCTATTTCAATCAGATTGAATAAGTGCAAGACATCAAGTTCAATGAGATTTAACACTTTAATAAATGACTTGTCACAGCTTTTGCAAAGTTCAGTGAAATTTTATGCTCTTTATGATTTATCAGTCACATATCTTTCCGCTTAACAACAATAACGTTTTTTTTATCCACCAGGGGGCATAAATATCATTATGTGGAGATTAAGCAGAACGAAGTATGTGAAATCAAGCCAAGGCAATATATCAGATATACTTATGTATTTAGCAGTTTAAATCGGCTAAAGACATGTAATGAACAAATGAACAAAGATTTCCGGCAACTAGTTTGAGATTCCCAACTTGCAAAATTAACTAACATTTCAAATCGCACTCAATCAATACTGACTATCATTTATAAAAGGACGACAGTATTGGTTAGGCCCTTCATATCACAAGAAAAGACGCAACAAAACATGACCCTCGGCTCTCTGTGATTTTGACTGGTTTATCCATATCCATATTAACATCATTTAATAAATGTTACATAATCACGGGTCTTTTCTGTGAGTAACACAAAATTAACAGTATTACATAAACCAAATCGATATCATATACAGTGAAGAGCAACAGGAGATTTATATATATAAGCAATTTTTTCATAAGGAATGATTAAGAGTGAATGCACCAGCGGTCCATTTTCTAACATCAATTGGAGAGAGGCCAAATGTTTTAGTCTCAACGTATGTTGAGATAATTAACTAATTTAACAATTGTTAAAAAAATAAAATTAAACATATAATAAGAATTTAATATTAATGGGCCACAATTGAAGGTATAATGATCGAATCTGAATAATTCAAGCTTTCTCTTAAACAATGGATGTTAGAACTTAGCAGCACTCAATTACAAGCAGAAGTTGCAGTACCAGCATGGTTTGCATAATTGAAATTTTACTTCTGCAGTAAAGTCATTATTATGCTATTTACACAATGTGATTCGTATATATCGCTGTAGAGTTAGCAATTTGTACAATAACAAGATATTTTCAATGAATATAGGACATTGTGCATCAGTTGTTTTTTAAATAGAGTCAACAAAGTGTAACGGGAGTTCAAATTCAAAGAATTCACAGCAGTTTTAAGTCATCACGGATTCTAGTCACATAATTATCTAGTGGAAAGAAATTGGACAGGGGGGAGGCCGCAGAGAAAAATGCTGTAACATCGCCAATTTTTCTTGTTGCGATTTTTTCCGGATTCAGGGCAATGGGTAGATCATTTAACTTGTCAATAGTGTAGAAAATGTTATTTATGACCAGCTTACCACCCACCAGGAAGGCTTTGGTATTAGGGAGCTTCTGGGCCTCTTTCATAATTGGATAGAGGGACCGTCTTTGCGCAGCGATTTCGGCAGGAAAATCTTCAGACACAGTAATACCACTATCTTTCAGCATCCTTCTTGCAGCCCAAACAAGCTGACGATCGTCAAAATATACAAAGCGGAAAAAGATGCTTTTGTTTCCAATTCTGTGGCATCGCTGAAATTTCATGACATTCACATCCTCTGAGTTAAGCTTCATATTCTTAACCATGACTTCCTTCACACTAGCTCTGCAGCCTTCTGGAGTTTTCTGTCCAAAAACCACTGGTTATTACAGTCCTTGTCATACTTACGTGGAATCTCAAGTTTTTTTACTATGCTGTTGAACTGTGATGTCAGAGATGACTCTAGCATTGCAATATTAACTACAAGCTGTGATGTCATTTCAAACTGGGTCAGATTCCCCAGCTTCTAACCAATGCGAATCCACCAAACTGAGCATCACAGTTTCAACTCAGTGTCAGAGTTAAAATTGGGTCTGGGAAAACCCATGCAAGTTTGACATCACAGCCTCTCAGCCAATGGGCTGCCAGAACAAATCTACATAACATAAGCCATGTGTTTACAAACAAATTGTCAAAGCCTTCTGCTTATACCAACTTTCATCAAAGTTTAAAGTTGTTAGTTAGCAAATTTGTAGATTTATCAAACAACTCTGTGGGGATTATAACAGTTGTCTATACTGTGAATGCTCACAAAGCTGCCATTTGGTAGGATTAGACTGGTGATTGCTGTGATAAATCATTGGGGTCAAAAATGTAATACTTCCTTCAATATATCAATGTTTGAACTGTGATGACGCAGTTTACGGTCAGCCCATTGGCTATCAAGCTGTGATGACGTAGTTGCAGGGGCTATCCCTGATAAAACTCTTACTCTGACATTGTGTTGAAACTGTGACGCTCAGTTCAGGAGGATCAACATTGGCTAGAAGCTGGGGAATCTGACCCACTTTGTGATGGCATCACAGCTTGTAGTTAATTCACATATATTGCAATGCTAGAATAGAGTCATCTCTGACATCACAGTTCAACAGCATAGAAAAAAAACGTGAGATTCTACGTAAGTATGACAAGGACTGTAATATATTGTACTCTGAAATTTGTAATTTCACATAATAACCCACAAAATGGCCATGTGGCGTAGGAGATATGGAAAAAACAAATACGCAGCCTGAAAGAACTTGGAAAGAGCTTTAAAATGATGTATAGAAATGTGTGTGTATTTGAGTTCTTCATATTGAATAGCCACACTCAAGTTGAGTAGTTTTCAATTAAACCAAAATTTTTAAAACAGATAGCTGAGTATTTTATCACATATTATATTGTACTTGTTATATTAATCATTCTCAATGAGTTTTACTTGTTCTGGATGACTATTTCTGGAAATAAATTAAGTAAATTTTCAACAAATCAATATTCTCATTAGGTTTCATTGGGCCTAAATTATAAAAGATAAATTGCATCGTTTAGCAGAGATCATATTGATGAAAGTCATGTGACAACTGTATTCATCTCATGCAAATGAGACTTTATCCATTGGCTGCTGCAATATTATATATTTTGCAGCAAGAAATACCACACGAGACTTTACAGCAGGGAAAGTAAGTCACAATTATTTGCTTATTTTTTAATCATATTTCGAAAGGATTACACTTCATCTCAGAATTTTTCAGGCAGCTAAAAAAAGTTAGCTCGAATTGCTACCATGCACAGTTGCACACCTAAACATCTTGATAGAAAAACCAAAATCTGGCGTTTTGTTGTTATTATCCTTCCAAAAAGTATGTAGAATTTGAAAAATCTTGCAAAGTTGGTATCTGACCTCACACAGTTGGGACATAGTGATTGGCTGTGGTGAGGAGTGTGATGCAGTGTTGGCGTATGATGTAGTGTGGAGAATAGCCATATATGGTATGTGACATAGTATGAATGTTTTATCAAGCATAACTGAGTAAAAGAAGAAGATTACAAACTGTGAAATTCAATAAATAACTGTTACTCATGATACTCATAAACTGTCTAATCTGAATGTTGTTTACAGTTTGCTGCCAGTGGCACAGCTAGAGTGTCTCAAGAAGGGGATACACAGTTGCACTTTTTTTGTTGGATGGATTCACCCTTGTGTATTATATCTTTTTGAAATATGATCATTATTTTTGTATGCCCTCGGTTCAGGGTTGAGGGGCAAGCCCCTTACCCCTCACGCCCAAAATTATCGTGGAAGAGACAGGGAATGCAGAGCTCTGCATTTTCACCAAATGTTATTTCCCCCAGGTCATTTCTCCATTGTAGATACGCCCCTGCTGGCCACACCTTTCAGTGTTTCATTTCTACACACATGGCTTGAAGTCATATGCCTGTATACTACCTCACAGATTTGATATGACATACTATGCAGAGTGAGCCCTGATTGGCTGAACAACCTGTGACCTCACATGGAACACCTGATTTTCAATGCTAACCTATGGGAACTGCCATGTGATGTCACACTTCAACATTACAAGAAAAAAATCACTTTCTACATACTTTTTGGAAGGATAATAAGATGGTGATTTGAATCTTAGTAATTTGATAGACATCTCATGGCATTGTGTGGACGTTTTCTGATGTCAAATGGTCCAGGCATCGATGTTGGGTGCCTGCTGACTGTATAATTGTCGAAATCAGTGACTGATCTTGAGATGCCGGCCAAAAATATAATTTTAGCAAATTAAAAACAGTTTCATATGTAATATTTTGGGTAGCTACCCCACTGCAGCCCTCGTTCACCTATATTAAGTTGACAGTATTTCAAATTGGGCACCTAGCTATTATAAATTACATTTTTATCATCACGTGATGATTAAAGTACTGAGAAAAGTTGCGAAAAATGTTTGCTTCATCCCAGCGGATAAGTAGTTAAAAAGTTCAGATAGTGTTATTTTACACAGCAAAATCTTACTATTCCTTCTACTACACGACAGGAAATGGTACTTGGCATATTGCATGACTACTGCTATCCAATTAGACTATTTTTTCACCATTTGCAAATAAATAAAAAATTATCAAAGTGGAAAAAACACTCAAGTTTAGTGCTAATCTTTAGAATGAAGGACTCAAATACACACCTATTTCTATATATCATTTTAAAGGTCATTCCAAGTTCTTTTATGCCATGTAATTGTCTTTTCTGTATCACCTACGCCACATGGCCGTTTTTTTTGCTTGAAAATGTGTTGTTTTGTGAAATTCATAAACTAAGCAGACCGTATTTCAATAACTGCTGGTTTTGGAATATTGATACTTATTGTACTTATGCTCTATGTGGAAAAGTTATACCATAGAAAGTATGACAGTTTTGGGATGTATTTAAGGTGACCAAAAAAAATCATGAATATCGGATTTTAGTGTGATAAATTAGCCAACTTCGAAAATTTCTGTGGGACAAGCAATTTCGTGGAAAGCCATTTCTCTGCTTCGATTTATTACTTTTGGATATCTTATGCATCGCAAAAAAATATCAAAAAGTTAACGGCAATCTTGAAAGTTTGATAGCCATTGACAATGCTCTTGCAATGTAGAAAGTTTGAATGGAATCGGACACGGTCATGCTGGGGATTTTCGGAAATTTGGTTGATTTGGTGTGGAATGACCCAATTATGAACTTAAAAAATTAATTCAGCATTTTATAAATTATATTCTCATACAAAAGACACAGTTCATTATAATCGCATAACACCTCCTCTCCAATATTTTACCCGCGTACATGATATATCTAATGATAGTGCCCAAAAAACAGTTTAGGAATTTAACTTCCCAATAAGTACCATTGACAAATATTCTATAATTGAAAGCGTCTTATTATAATGAGTAGCTAAATCGATGACTGTTTCTTTTTTGTATATCATATTTTGAGGCTAAACATTTACAAAATTACAAAATTAAAGTAAGTATCATTTTTGAAAAACCTGACTGATCATTCGAAACTTCACACATTAAAACAAACAACTTTTTGGATTACAATTAATTAAATTTGGTACATTATCCAACTCTTTGGCGTTAAAAATTTTACTAAAATATCAACATTTATTATACTATTCTAAATACAATTACAGATACCTTTTTTTGTCCACAGTTTGCATTTTTCATGGTACAGTTTCATATATCATTTGTGTGATTCTACAATTTCTCAAATCATCCCAGTTACAGCCAAAACTAACTAGATTGGTCTGAGGTGAATGGCACTAATGTTGCACAATTTTGTTTGTTTTGTGACGGCATCATGGAAATTTGCATGAAGAGAGGCAACAAATATATTTTCGTAAGGGCGTAGCCTCAACGAATGATCCTGCGGCTATCTGGACAATTCTGAGAGTCTTCTTCGAACACCTCTGTGTTTCCAAACTTCTTTTTCTTCCACGTGAGAGCTGGGTTCAGGTGTTGAATGTTTAAGCTCTGCAGGACTGCACTTGTGTGCATGAACAACACATGACACAACCTATAAAAATGTGGTCCTAGTGGTTAAAATCAGTGCGTTTGTGTAACAACATTTTATGAGCTGATGAAGGTTGTGTTCTACTTGGTCTCCACTGACAGGCTTTGTCTCTGTGTGAAGCAGGCCAAGTGACCCATACATGCTACTTTAGCATCAATTATTTGTCCTTGGAGACTGTCACAGTTTGTGGCACATATGACAGTGCTTCAGGCCTTTATGGAAGTTCGCTTTGTGTGTATATTTTTTGCTTTCGTGATTCCACATGCCGTTTTCATAATTTGAAAGAAGCCATAAAATGCAATGAGCCTGAAAGTAGACATACACACCATGTACATGAACAGCTAATAACAATATAAACTGGTATTCAGGAACAAGGCCATCATTACCTTCTGAGATATTATACAGGAGAGACAGTGTTGATAATTTTTCTTCAGTATTTAAAAATTAATTTAAATGTTTGCAAAACATCTATAAGTCTGACACCATATCAATGGCACTTGCTACTTTCTGAAAATCTGTGCTGGTCCAACTCAAATTTTAAGGCAGTGGCATTTATTGAAAATTTGCTTTTAACTTAGTCCGAGATTTTCTCTAGACATGTCCTTTTGTGAAGTGATTAGTGATTGCATGGATGCCGGGAATCGATCATTTGATCTAAGATTGGGTTAGTTTGATTGCATCTATTCTAACTCGGCCTATCCTGACAATTGTGTTTCTACTTTGAGAGTAAACTACTTCAAAATTTTCCAATTCTAATGAAAAGGAGTACGGAATACGAATTTGAACCATCATTTGACATCTTCAATTGATTGAATTAATTGTTTCAATTGAATTACAGCAATCCACACCACAACAAAACAACCAGCCACTAAATCTGAAGTTAACTATCAGCTTTTTATGTAATCAGTCCTATGTCATGGGATATCCCAATTTCTAGACTCTGATCTACTTCCGAAGATGCAAAAAATGATCAAGAGTAAACTACTTTACTCCAAGACTAGCAAATCAAATCCACTCTGCATTCATAGACTGAGTGATATTGTAGTGAAATGTGAAACCATTCTGGTCTAGATGGTCAAAAATGTACCATTGCACTGTCATTGTTACCTGAACCATTGATATGCTGTCATCATGATGAACCAGTTAAATATAGCCAAATGATGGACTTTGTCAAAAGTAACAATACTTGTTTGTTTTAAAGTAGTTACCTGAATAAAATTCCAGTAGCACCAAAACAAGGATCCAAGGCCACTATATGGCTAAGTGCAAAAAGTTGCCAGGATTTTGGGGACAGAGGCCTTTTATTTCGAATTTCATGCCACACTTCTGAATCTTTTCTGGTTTTAAGTTGGAAGGTCCCATCTCAGCAAGAGGACAATTTTCTTTCCTTGAAGCGTATTTGTTTTTTGCGTAACACAGGATAACTATATATTTACAGTGCCGCCTGTAAGTAAGTGAAACGTTTGAAATGGTGCCATTGCATCAATGATAAACATCCTCAGCAAAAATGCTTGTGGAAGCATGAATTCTCATCTGATGAGAGGAAAACATATTGGGTCATAAAGGCCGATATGTAAGGCATGTTGGATAACAATGGCAATCAATTGTCATTGCTGTGGTCGGAGTTAGGTATGGGTCAAAGCCTTTGGTAAGTGAGTGAACAACCCTTCCCTATTAAATAACATTCGGCCTGCGTTTCACTTACTTATCAAAGACTTTGACCCATACCTAACTCAGACTACAGAGAGAAAATTGACCGCCATCATTATCCAACATGCCTTACATATCGATCTTTATGACCCAATATGTTTTCCTCTCATCAGATGAGAATTCATGCTTCCACAAGCATTTTTGCTGAGGATGTTTAGCATTGATGCAATGGCACCATTTCATGCGTTTCACTTACTTACAGGCGGCACTGTAGAGACTGGTTACAAATTTGGAAACATTGCAGAACCACAAAAGGAATGTCATGCTGATGTTTTTTCAAAATTTGTTGGCCACCCCGGGCCCAATCCGCTCAACTTGGAGAAATAATTTTATGGATTTCACTGAAAGCTGTTTCCTCGGAAAATCTTTTTAAAAAATTAACTGGTTACGAGACATTTAACTGGTTTCATTGATTATTTCATTTGCAACTTTGACATTACCTTTAAATTTTGCAAAAAGATGTAGTGCTTAGATGTCTAAAAATCTATATTAACAACTTCCTGCTAGTAGTCATGGTGTACGCGCAAATGATGAAATAGTACTGGTTACATGGACATAAATCATTCTGCATTGATAAACAACTTAAGGTGGCTCGCTACTCATGATATATGGTAGTTAGCGCACATTCACGCGCAGCCAGGCAGGCCCTATCTATCCTAACGTCACTAAAGCAGGAGGGCTCTGCTGACACTTGTTCAGCATCTTTTTATATTCTTATAATTCCATGCTTCGGCCGCTTCGTTTGCCATTTGCGCCACTTCTGTTGGGGTTAGAAGCTTCTCGTTTAGAGCATAAGATGCGCTATGCAAATGACTATAACCTACCAGATTTTCAGCTATCTACTTTTAGTAGAAATTTTTTGTAGGCGATTTTCGTCAAGCATGTCTATTTTCTCAAAAATGACTCTGTAACACAAATAAATGTTTATATCAATTTCTAGGCCCGTAGGGCCGTATGTCTGTATCATTATATTGTTCCTTATTTCATTTGGAAGCAAATGACAAAGAAATAAAAAATATCCTATCTCGTCATTTTTTTTTAGCGCTATAGTTCATAAAAAATATAAAATTTTCAAAATCATAACTTTTGATCCGAACCCCCAGAAAAGTTCTTTAAACTAAATACATCTTTCTGGAATTTTAATCAGCTTTTCCGTAAAACTGTCCTCTTTGATTCCATACTTCATTTAATAACATAGGATGAATGGCCACTGAATGGCAGGAAAAACTTCACAGTAAAAAAATTAAGAAAAAAATTGAGCTTTTCAGGTTTGCGTGGACTGACTTTCTTTTACATAACCTCAAATATTTTAAAGAAAGGCTGGTAGCAACCACTTTCGTTTACATATCCTTGCTATAAACTATATTTTGGATCATTTTAAACTATTTTTAAGAAATCCTATCTTGGAAAGTTCACGAGTATCGAGCCACCTTAAATAGAAGCATTGAAAAAAATGTTATAGAGATTATTTGTCAAACAGTCTCCAGTGTTATGTTTCTGTACTTTGCTTTGGCATAAGAGCCCTAAATGGTTTATATGTACACCAAATTTACAAATTGAGGACTGGTTACAGGACATTGATGTTCAGATCTGCCAGTGTACAGCATTATCTAACGCTTAATTCTCAACAAAATGTTTATTATCCATGTGTTTGATCCAAAAGACACATTTTTATGCCATTTCAATAGGCATCCAATTGAATTTGTATTCAAAAGTCAGAGGCGTGTTACACAGACTGTCCTGTAACAAAGACTACATGTTTATTTCCTGTATTTACATGAAATTAATGTTGAAATTTCAGATATCATCATTAAGAGATGAAAATTACATTAATATGTAAGTTTTTGTAGGGAGGAAACATAACAGGCCTTACCTCTCCCGACAGCCATATTAAAATAAACAGTGTAATTCTGAAAGTGTTACATGGACTGTCTTGTAACATGTTACTATTCACTGAAAGTAGGGAATATTTTCAAATTCCATGTAAAATTTGGGTTTATTGAACTAATTTTGTTGTCATACAATTAGGAATATACTTTGATTCAGATCAATTTCAATATAAGCCGCAATTCATCAAATATTACTTTAAAAAGTATCAATTATGCATCCATACAGCTAATTAGCTCTAATAGTAATAATGCAATGGATGAGTGCTGAACATATTGTCCTTGTCAATGGTCCTAAAATGGTATTTTATTAATCATATTACAATGTACATGTTAAGTTTGGATTTCAACATTTCAAATAAGGAATATATCATTCAGTAAAAGCTTTTAATTCAAATATGACATGGTGTTACTGGACATGTCTTGATACCAGTCCCGAAAAAATCTGAAGATTTGACATACCAAGCCAAAGTTATTCCTAACATTCAAAGAAAGGTATCAGCTCAACTAGACTGAAGTATCTTGCCACACTGAACATATTACATTTGAATTTATCTTCATTAATAGAGAGTTTGAGATTGTAAAATAAGAACTTTTTACAGGACATGTCCAAGAACTTGTTACACAAATGTCCTGTAACATAGTAAAATGTCCTGTAACTCTTTCGAACAAGATATAAGTGCCTCTTGATATAGCTGGGCAATGTAATAGATAGTTATTGACATCTAACAGTGTCTAATGAGTAAGGGTTCATAATCTGACAGCAAGGTTCAAGCCAGTTAAGTGCTGGTTACATTTTGAGTTTTGTTACAATGGACATTTGTGGACATTTAACGTTTGGGGCAGGCTGTGACCTTGAAAATTGCATGCCATGAGTCCATTAGCAACGAACTGCATGAAACTTGGGATCTATGGAATGTGTGTCAGTAGGAAAAAAATGCCCCCTAAAAAAACGTGTTATTAAAGACAGGGGTAAAAATTTGAGACTTGTTACATGAAAAATGGTGGACACATTTTCAACGTCAGGTGGAGGAAACTGGCAGTATTCATCATGAATTCTGCTATTCAAAAATGTTCTCCCAATACCTGGGCTACATTTCAAACTTTCAAGGCATGCCTATATACCACTGATGGTGCCACAGATCACATATGGTGATGGTTACAAGACATCTTGAAAATGTAACCAGGGTCTTAACAAGCTCTGCATCACACATTAATACAGCAATGAGCGAACACAGATAATGGATCACTTCTTGACCATACATGTAAAGTATATGCTAAGTTTGACTAGTCTACCTATGGCCTATATATTTTAAATGGGAATTAAATTTGGTATGGTCATTTTCGTTCGCTAAAAATGGCTGATTTTGAGGGAATTCTGGAGATATGATTGCTTCTCAGGCAAAAAATAGTCAATATTGGGTCAAAAGCTGGTATATACTTCGAAGAGTAATTAAAATACTTATTTGTTTTTGTTAAGCATTCAGAAATGAAGGTTTTCCAGTGTGGACATTTTTTCTGTGAAAAAGGGGGCAACTTTTTGCACTTAGCCATATATAAAAGTGTCTGTCAGGTGGAGCCACAGCAACTGTCTTCCAATAATAAAGTTAGGTGGCACTGTCATCAAGTTACCCTTTTCAAAAACTTGTTTAGTCTGTGCAAAAGGTCATGTAGGTATCTACGATTCTACATAAAGTGTTTAGGAGCTCCACATATTCCAATTCTTATTCCACAAATGTTTAGTAAAGCTACGCAGTTTATTTAAGTGATATACATGTTGTTTAGAAAGCTCAACATCCCACTTACATTGTAAACATCATGTCTTCATATTGAACATGGTGTTGTCATTGACAACGTTTGAAAGCAACATCCATGGAGAACCTAAACAACTAAACATTTGAAATGTTTAGAATTTGTTTAGGTCAGTTTAGAGTGTAGGATTCGGACCTTTCTTTGTCATCGCTCGCTCAAAGTACATTTTGAAGGTGAAGTGTCGCAACAATTTGACCTAGAAAATGGGACCCCACAAGGATCTGTACTCAGCCCATTTCTCTTCAACATCATTATGGACTCAAATTCCCACCTAAAACCTATGCCCTCAGTTATGCTGATGACATTGCAATTGTTTCCACTGGCCCCAATGCTCTCGCTGATCTCCAGACTGCTCTCGGTGACTTGTCTCTAAAGTTTGATGTTTTGGGCCTCAAGGTCTCTGCGGCTAAGACAAAGTGCATGGCATTCCTTTCTCCTGATCCGCCCCTACACCTCTCCATTGGGAATGACCACATCGAATGGGTTCAGACATACCAGTATCTTGGCGTCCGTACCGACAAACAATTGTCAATGTCTGAGCACATATCGTACCTCCAAACTGCTATTACGAAGCAAATTAATATGATGGCCCTCTCATCAAGAATCAATGGTGCAAATGCTACAGTACTCAGAAAGTTTTACATAACTGCCATCCGATCCCTATTGACTATTCGGCCCCCGCCTTGATCATTGCTAAACCTTATTGACAAGTTAAACAAACTTCAGAATGTCGCCATGAGAATTCTCGGTACCCCAAATGGACAAACATAGCCACAATGCAGGAGGAAATGACACTTCACTCCATCCAACAAAGGATAAAATACATTGCTACTTCATTCCTTGTGAACGTCACAACTTCTGCCATCAACAGGCCCATCAAGGAGCCCCTTCATTCGGCCTACCAACACAACAGGGTTCCATGGACAGCTTGGTCCAGACAAGCTTCTTACCCCACTGACCATTATATTCCTGAGGCCATTCTACAGCGAGATCACAGACAACACCAATCCCCCCCCCCCACCTTGGTTTCTCCCTTTTGCCGTGTTCCACGTGTCTCGTCCTCCCGATGGCAAAAAGCACACCAGCCCCCATGTTCTCAAGACTTAATCACTTGAATGGATATCTCGCCCCAACCAGCGAAAAACATCCATCTTTTACACTGATGGGTCAGTTTCTCACACCGCAACCAGACATGCAGGGGCTGCCCTCATCTCCTTCACTCTTCCATTTCCCAACAACAGATTTCACAATTCGGAAATATCTATTCGTCTTTCGGACCATGCATTGACCCTTCAAACGGAACTCATTGCCATAGGCGCAGCTGTGATCATCTCCTCGATCAGACTTTCACTTCCAGCACCATTCACACTTATTCCCTATCTGCCATCCAGGCAATACAGAACCACGACCAACGTGACAACCTCGAAATAATTGGTACTATACAACACCAACTGAAATAATTGGTACTATACAACACCAACTCCAATTGCTCTCAGCAAAGAACTGTGAAGTGACTTTTCACTGGATATCCAGTCATGTTGCCATACCACTCAATGAAAGAGTAGACGCTCTTGCTGCTGGTACCATCAACCGTCCAACCACTGACTCTCATGTACAACTCATCAAGACTCAGGGATTTTGGTAGTCCTCTGTCACTGCAGTATTTCTGAAAAGTTTTTGCAGCAAAATCTGTAATTCTGTAGGAGATAACAGAGTTTGTGGTCACACAAACTCATTTTTGTGTGGAAAACCAAATTTCAACCATCACTTTTACAGTGACATCATCCTGCTGATCTCTGTGTGAACCCCTCAGCTCCCCAGTCTCTCACATTCAATTGGAGCACAAACAGGTTCTGTATTTTTTATCTTTTCCCGCCCAGCCCACCTCAATCATATGTCTTACCCTAATTGGGCCTGCTGTCTCCCCATTTACCACATAAAAGACGATATCAAACGGACTTTCATGATCATCAATTCATCATTGTTCTTCAGAATCCTGTTATGCTTACATTCATTTTTCCTCAACTTTTGGTATTCAATGTACTTGTCTCTTTTTCATATTTCAGTGCACTCGTTTATTAATTTTCCTCACATATGTTATACATACTCAAGTTTCTATACCAATTCCTATTGTGTTCCAAATGTATAAATCAAATCAAATTTTAATAAACATTTTATTACCCATATCTGTGTTTGGTTTTACGCACAAAAATGCAACCTGGGAGGTTTCATGCACTAGCATGCAGCAATTCTGTCGGAAGCTGCAGAATTCTGCAGTTTCAAAATATTCTGCAGTTCTGCAGCAAATTCGACAGCTCTGCAGGAAACTGCAGAATTCTGCAGTTCTGCAGCTTCTTTCAGATTTTTTTGAAACTGCAGAATTTGGCAGCTTCCTACCTGCAGAAGAGCATAAAACCCTCTTTCCGGTTACCTCAGGCGGTGAGCCCCCGTAGTGGGATACCGGTGTCCCACTGGTACGTACCATTCGGGTCCCCCCCCCAAGGGAGCAGTTCTTTTTTCAAAATGAGGACAGTTGGATACCCTGTACAGTTGAACCATGGGTGGAGGCAGTATATCCCTGGTATAATCACCCAAGATCCGTATATCCCGAGATCCGAAGGAAGTTTATTTTGATACAGCAGGTTGTAAAATGATATTTTTGCGAGCTGACCGATCGCCAAAAAAAGTGCCGTACAGGAAAAAGAAACAACGACGGTAGTCGTCTGTCACTGTAGCATTTCTGAAAAGTTTTTGCAGCAAAATCTGTAATTACTCCCAAACTGCAGAATGTATTGCAGAATATGCAGGTGCAGGAAGAAATTTAAATGTACTGTATTTTCCTTCTGGAAAGTGTCCATTGAGTCGGAGTGACCAGGGTATAAAATAAGCGTGCAACGATCCCAAAATGTGCAGTGATCAATTTGAAATGTGCAGTGATCAATCTGAAATGTGCAGTGATCAACCTGAATATGGCAGCGATCAAATTCACCCTTCTATGCTAAATTATTGTGAATTGCATAATCCCCACAATATATCTTCAACAAATGTAATACTTTTGCCAGCCTGGTGACAGTTTTGGCGATTTGTACTGCTTGATAACTCAAAGACAGCCCATTAGATTTTCCAGAGACAATGTATGAAGAATATAGATCGGAAAGGTAGGCGAATGATCAGTATGCTTGTGCCTGAGAGGCTGCAGGAAATTTTCCCGAGATAAGTTTATTTGATTCTTGTACCATAAGTGCAACTGCTTTGAAACCATACTCCTAAACGCTATGCGATTGAGAGTAAACCATCCAGTTCATGAATTCTAAAATAGTCATCAATTAGCTAACCGTGTTATTGTTTCTTATTGATCTGCCGAGGGGCAACATGGCAAGCAAAAAAGATCACAGGGTTCAGTATAAAATAAAAAATAACGTGCGCAAGGCACTTTAAAAAGGGCATTCTGCACATCATCTTACTACTGATCTGAAGTCCTGGTTATCTTGTTTAACTGTTATGTTGCTACTGCATAACAGGGCAAAAAAAGGTAGCAACACTTTGATGAAGCATGCTGCCATGTTTTGTCCTTATTGCTGACCTCTTGTTGTCTTGACAAATTCTCAGTGAGCTGTTGGGTTGGGGAAGCCCCTCAATGACATCACGGGATTCCCTCTTTCCAGTTTTCTAGGAATGCTTTTCCTGGGTCTCTAAAATGGTATTTGAACAATGTGTATGTTCCTGTAAAGTTGATCAACATAATCATAGGAAAAATAAACCCCATGTGGAAAGTTTGAATGAAATTGGTGCAGTATTTTGTCTCAAAATTGGTCCACAAGATTCCAGAGATGGACAGTAACAATAGGGCAGAATGCCCTAAAAATTAAGACCCCTCAACCCAACTTCATGTGACACACAATTTTGCATTTGTTGAAAGTTTGTCTTGACCGCATATTTTAGTCTCATGCACAAACCATAGCCAGTTGCCTGGTTGGCCACTCCATTCCAAATCATTTAAATTGAGTAGAGACAGACCTCACATGTTAAAAAAATTTGATCACTTGACATGTTAATTGCAATTTTAAATTGCTATCGGACATGAAATTTTACTGAGACTTTTGGTTGGCATTAAAAATTAGATTTGACTTTCAGCAAAAAATTCAGCTTCCTATATTTGATCCTATCTGTTCTTTCATAAGGGTAATTCTGTGTCATTTCAACCAATCGCTCCTGATTCAGAATGCCTTGAAAATTTACCACAATCAAGGTTTCTCACTGGAAGGCACAAATCCCAAGTAATGTAGTCTCAGAAATTTCAGGACAAAAATGTGAATAAACTGCAATTTTCAGATTTTTTCGACAACCTGTGAAATGGATGTAACTGCAAGGTGGCTGAAACAATGCATTAAGACACTTGGGCTACATTAAAAACATGTTGCCTGATTGCAGATCTCTAGGTTTTACACTGATTGAGTTACATGCTGATTGAATTACATGGTTTTAAATTTCTGGACTGATAAAAATTTGACAAAAATCTCGAATTTTTCTTGAATTTTTTTCATAGACACTATTCAAGATATCACTGTATCACAGGGATTTGTGCTTTCTGGTGAGAAACCTTGATTCTGGTAAATTTCCAAGACATTCTGAATCAGGCAAGTGGGAAAATTTTCTGAGTTTTCATGAAATGACATGGAATTACCCATAGTCTTTCAATGGCTCCAGTAACATATGTTCTTATTTTCTTCCAAACATAGACCGAGGTCACAGTCTTCACGTTGCTGTAGGCAACGTAGACTGAGGACATTCCTATTACTGAGCACCTCACTTGCGACATGGAAGTGTGTCGCGGCAGTTTTGGGCCTATTCTCAGCAAAATTAAAGATATGGGTAAATAGGAAATGTTTTGAAATGTATTATGTGTTATTTTCAGTACGTTCCTGTACTTTAAAGAGTCAAAATCGGCCGATTTTCGCTTAAACTACACAAAATTCAAGTTGACGAGAGGGGGAAACTCGCATAAACTCATAGCTGTTAGTCTGCATGTTGTTCATGATTCGCTATTCCTGTTTATGTGTGAATTGTTGTCATATTAACAGCTTTTGATTGTTGCATCTTGCAGTCAATCATCACTGACCATGCATAAAAAGTAAGAATCAACTCAATCTCATTGGTTGTTAATTGAGACAATTCCAAGAACAGTGACTGACTTGGGCGTATTAGACATCTTCAGATCACTAACATAAACTAACATACCTGTCAGTGAAGTGTTATCTTGTGTTGGAAAAATCAAAGTGTATTTAATCCCTTAAATTCATGCATGGATCACCCATTCAATATGAGAATAGCAGTGCTCTCTTGCACACCTATATAATATATATAAATTTTTTTCATTTAGGATGCAATTATTTGAGATAGTCAAGGAAATATGATTGGTACGATTTTAATTAGTGCAATGCAAATGATTAGCAAGACATTTTAAAACTGCACCATATTTTCATAACTTTATTTTGTGAACTGCTGTTCAATATAGATAGATTGATAGATCAATAATATAGATAGACAGATAGATAGATAGATAGATAGATAGATTGATAGATAGATAGATAGACAGATAGATAGACAGATAGATAGACAGATAGATAGACAGATAGATAGACACATAGATAGACAGATAGATAGACAGATAGATAGACAGATAGATAGACAGATAGATAGACAGATAGAACTTTTAATGTTACACAAAATTAAAGTCTTTATTTTATTTTGAAGGGTTAGGCCTACTTAGCATGTAGGGATGTGTATAATTAAACACAACTGAAAAATGAGTTTTTGTCATATAATATGTAAATGGCACTGCCATAAAATTCGCGCAGCACTTCAAAATTTTAGGACTCACAGTGTTACCACAACGTTTTATCTTTATTTCATATCCAATGTATTCAGCCAGTTATGTAACTGTTTCAAAAAAAATTAGGAAGACAGATATGTTGAAAGACAGATAAATGTAGAATAATAGAGAGATAAAATATATAATAGATACAATGTAGATAAATAGTTAGATAGATAGATATATAGAAAGATAGATAGATAGATAGATAGATAGATCAATAATATAGATAGATAGATAGATAGATAGATAGATAGATAGATAGACAGATAGATAGACAGATAGATAGACAGATAGATAGACAGATAGATAGACAGATAGATAGACAGATAGATAGACAGATAGATAGACAGATAGATAGACAGATAGAACTTTTAATGTTACACAAAATTAAAGTCTTTATTTTATTTTGAAGGGTTAGGCCTACTTAGCATGTAGGGATGTGTATAATTAAACACAACTGAAAAATGAGTTTTTGTCATATATAAATAGCCTATGTAAATGTTGAAGTCCCTACACCTCCTCCTTTTTTAACACCTTGGATGTTCCCCAAGTGTCAGACTTGGCACAATTGGTAAAACCAGCTGACCATTGACCAGTTGTGAAGTTATGTTTCTTTCTGTTTGCAGTTTGTTGTTTTCTGTTTGTCATCTTGTTAGATTGTTTGTTATTATCACTTATTGCTCGAAATAATTTCAAGAGTGATCAGCCTATGTATTGTCTCCCATCCCTCACAGCTGCACTGTGAGGGTGGGTCTTCCTATCTATTCCAAACAGTTTCATAAATAAATGTAACTCCTCAATTTTTACTGGTACAAATGGTGATCAATAGACTTCTGTACAAATTATTCAACTATAGTCCTGTCATGTTTAATTTTGGACTGGCATTTGGTTAAGCTACAAATAGCTATAGAAGAAAGACAAGTCAGTTGCTTTATTTATTTAAGAAGTACAGAAATGTACGCAGTAGATCTCAATCAGGCACAAAAGCCCATCAACAAGCTGTTCAGACACATACATGTACTGATGTTTCATTCCATAATTTTAGATGATAGGGCTAATATTTCATTTTTCAATTGAGCCATGCATGAATGCACTTGAGAATGCCGATTGTTCGCTGATTGGTTCACATGAGACAATATGTGCAGTGATCAAATTTTCTTATTTTATACCCTTCCATTGACATACGTTCAGAGGAAATTTAATCCTGGTGGACAATTTCTCCATAGAAATGATTGTCCAATTTAGAGAAAGATGTTCAAAAGATAAGACAAAGTTTTTCAAAGTTCTGGTTTGAAATGCAGTTCTAAGTGTCCAGGTCAATTTACAGGTGATAAAAGTCATGGCCACTATATCCTAATTTAGGATATCCTGAACAGGATGTCCTGGTAAAAAAAATGTATGTTCTTTGCAAGACCAATACTTCTAGATTTTCTGGTCAGAAAGTCCTGCATGATCAGAATATCCAAGTAAGATTGTGTCCTTTGTAGCACAATGACTTCTTAACCAATGCCCATGACAGGGTATAAAACAAGCGAGCAACGATCCCAAAATGTGCAGTGATCAATCTGAAATGTACAGTGATAAATCTGATATGTGCAGTGATCAATCTCAATTTGTGAAGTGATCAAATTCACCATTTTTGTGCTGAATTATATGAACTCTAGAAAATCCAAAATATACTTTGAATTTCAACCAATTTGATACTTTTGTCTGCCTCATGATGGTCAATTGGTCATCTTTTGGAAATTCGTAATGCTTGATATCACAATGCAAGCCCTTAAGAACAACCGATTAGTTATCCATATTAATGGCGATAGTTCGCGCAAGACAATACGTGCAGTGATCAAATTTTCATATTTTATACCCTGGCCCATGACATTTACTTATTTGGGCCATTCTCAAATTTTGGGACAAAATGCCCTGGGAAATGTGGTAACGGAGTGGACTTTTGATGCAAAAAACCTATGTTTTGAGCGATTTAGAAATAGAAAAAAATGAGAAAAAGTATGCCGTAAGTCTTATTTTCAGAAGTACTTCATCTCAGATCTATCGTTTTCTTAATTTAATATCGATTTTTTGTGGTAACGGAGTCGCCAAGAACGGGTAACGGAGTGGACAGGAACGGTTTGGTTTTCTCTTAATAGTGCATTCTATTTGGGAGATACAAAGTTATGATTGCATTCTATTGAATTCTGTCACCCTCAGCAATATATACATAAAATATCTTTGAAAAAGTATCACTGGTAAGCTCGGTATTGGAGGGAACTGAGTGGACATTTTAGTGGGACCAAAAAATGTACCAATGCAAATTATGCCTTAATTTGTTGAATACCTGTTTAATGAAAATCTGCAAAGCTGTGGTAGTGTGGCGCATGTGCATCTTACAACATTTAGTGGAAATTGCTCATTAAAAACAATAGCGAGCCGCGTTATGGCAAGTAACGGAGTGGACAAAAAAATCAACATGAACTAGTGACACGTCTTTTACATCAATTATTTCAATGAAATGAAACAAGAAAAAAGTTAGATATGATGTATTTATTAATTCAAGTCTATATTCTCATGAATCCTGCATAAAAACTTTGAAAATGATGGTAGTTTAGGATGAAAATTAACACTTGTTTTTGTCATGTCAGGTCCAGTGACAGGGAAAAACTATTGATTTGGCACAGATTACTGGACACAATGCACCAAAAAAAGGTCTAATAAATGCCTTTTTGTTCCAAATGAAGTGGTTCTAAATAGAAATATGAATAACAGATGTAGAGTGATGCTTCAGATGTTAATTGCATTCAAATTAATGTCAGGGAACTGGAGTGACGCAAATTGTCCCGAAATTTGAGAATGACCCATTTATATGGTAAATCATGAAAGAAAAAACACGCTGTCATAAAAAACATTTTGGATTCTGTAATGTATGTGCATGAACTTTGTTTAGCAGGCCCTGCACTCTACAAGTCAAATATATTCCTAGCTTTTTCGGTACTGTTTGTTTCAATAAACAGTCACATGAGTTTTGACATTTTTCTTAGTCGAAAATCAAAAAAACTGCAGTGCTCCGCTCAAATTAAAGAGGAATTACATACAATATATTGAAAACCCAGTGATTTGATCAAGTCTTGTCTTGAATGATAATACTAATAGGCTGAAATCACTGAATCTGTCATACAGTCTCTTGGATTTCGTAGTGATTTCAGGGAATCATTGTAGTTTTCAGAATTTCAACAAGACTGAAAGTTGAAAAATGCATTTCACAATATAGATATTGAAAGCAGTAACGAATTATATCAATTTCGACCACAGGCATGTGCATTCCTTTAGAAGCATAGCCCGTAACGTAAGTGGTGAAATCAGCTGCAACTGATGGAGGGAGGTTGCTCTACCCTTTTGGCTGCTGTGAGCTTACTAACCGTGATAATTCAGTGTAAGACATATGAAATTAAAGAAGAGATATTTGTGCAGTTTTTGGTGTCAAATATGTTCTGATTATATTAAAACAATCGTGATATAAGAGCTGTTTAAATTAGCAGCTTACACAAAAAAATCAAGAAAATTTCCACTTATGAATTTTCAAAATTGAATAAAATACAAAGTAATTGACCAATTACAATTATTTTAACACCAATGTTACTGTAAGATCCTCTATGCGACATGTCTTACGTTTCAAAGCCATGCAGGCCTTATTTTTCCGAAATTCCTCAAAATATGGCACCCCTTTCTTTCAAAAATGACCCCACCAAAAAAATACAATAAAATTGTCTGCAGCCAAATCTCCAACAGTGACACTTAAGAAAAACCTTTTCTGAAGCCCTAATATATACCCTAACAAGAAATACAACCCAAAATAAAGTATGATTACCCCAGCAGGAAGGAAGAATCAGCCACTACTTTGCCCTTTCACACCTTTGGACTCCTTTTCCTACTTAAAACTACCTTTTAAAATTACATTAAATTTACATAAAGCCAACAAAGGCTTCAAGATCTTAGTCAGGAGTTACTGCCACGAGTGTGAAAAAATTCTTGATGCTGCAAAGACGTATCACTGATTCTTTATATATTCTATCTTGTGTATAAAATTGTGCTCTTTCTGATGGTGACCTTTATAAGTGTCTTTATAATGACGTCCAAGTCGCTATCTCACCATTTAAGTGTAAAAACATGTGAAAAATGCTAATTTTTTGTGACAAATTTTTCAGACATTAAAGTTTGACTGTCTCTTCCTTGCTAGAAATCAAGGTTTCATGATAATTTAAGGTACCGTGGCATTCCCTATTGTCTAAAGTTTAAGATGGGACCCAGTTTTAATAATTTGTCCCAATACGTGCTGCTCTGTGAACAGGATATCGAAGCAAAGTCAGGTGACAAAAGTAAAAACAATTTATTAAAATGAAGTGAAGTTCCTATTTGATTTTATTTTTCAACGTCATGTAAGATATTTATGGACATTGTTGTGGACAGAAGTTCACAGTTTCCATTGATTGTGTGACTGCAAGTTTTCCTCTGTGAAGCAGCCACACTTCACAGTTTACAGTGTTATATTTGTATGTTTCCTGCTGAAGCAGTCGCTTTTGTGTATTCACTTGCTTCATAAAATTGGTACAGAGAAGACCTCTGGTCTAACATTGTATAAAGGTATGTGTAATTCATTTATGTTATAATGTTAATTTGCTTAGTTAGAAATTACTTGCATTTGTAGGCCTATAGCCATTATTACATAAGTATCACTTTTACCATATCAGTCTGATTTGTTTATTTTATTACATTAATGTAGCCTGTAACTATTCCTATTTTTGGTTTCAATTATTTTGTCAGGTTACTTATTATGTTTACATGGTTAACTCTATGAAGTTGCATTCGATAGTGAATATCGAAGCCTCACTTGAACCGAAGTGAATATCGAAGGTTCACTTCAACCGAAGTGAATATCGAGGCAGTCTCACTTCAGCCGAAGTGTATGTCGAATCTTCATTTCAACCGAAGTACTTCAGCGATTCCGATTCTTCAAAATGTCTGGTGACGAAGGAAATGGTGGATCACGGCAAGCGCCGAAAGATCTCAAGGCATCTCGAAAAGCCAGGAAGGCAGCCATCACCCGTGAACAGAACAACATACTGCGTTTCATCGCTGAAGAGGATGTCGAAGAAGTTAAGTCTCGAGAACAAAAGTTTAAAGATACTTTTAAAAGATTTGAAGATAGTCATGATGCTTACCATGCCACTTTACAAGATGAAACTGAAATTGATGAAAGTGAGAAATTTTATTATGCAGTTCAAGATGCTTATATCAAAGGTATCAAAGATATGAAGGCATGGTTACGTCAAAATGAAAATGGCACTGTTGATAGAAGATCAAGTGACATTTCGTACAATTCTCAGATAGAATTCTTGAACTCTTCTAGAAACCAATCCTCAATTGACATTGTTAATGCAATCAACACACCTCGTTTTTGAAATTGAGAAGTTTGCAGGTGACCCTATGAAGTATTATGGGTTCATTTCAATGTTTGAAGAATGTGTTGAAAATGTTGTAACTGATCCGAAAATGAGGTTGACTAGACTTATCAATTCTACGATTGGTGAAGTTAAGAAGGCCATTGAACCTTGCGCCTCTATCAGAGATAGTCAGAGAGCTTATAACCAGGCAAGAAAAATTTTGCATGATCGCTTTGGCAATGATCATTTGATTTTTGAGTCTGTGGTTAGCAGTTTACAACGGAGCAAAAAGGTTAAAACTGAATATGAATTGCAGTATCTAGCAGATCAATTGTCAAATAGCTACGAAATTATTAGCCAGATGGACAAGTTGTCGGAAATTGACAGCCACAATTTTGTGTGTGACATTGTTAAGAAACTTGAGCCCTTTTTGCAAGATAAATGGAGAGACCGGGCTGTGGCTTTAAAAAAGGCAACTGGTGAATATCCTGAGTTGAAAATGCTTGTTGACTTTGTTCGACAAAAATCTGATGTGGTGAATGATCCTGTTTATGGAAAGTCTAAATTTGGATCCAAAGATGAAAAGTCAAATATGCATGTAAATCAAAAGTCTCAGTCAACAAATTTCTCTTCTGATGTCAAGTTTACTCAAGGTAGCAAGGTGTACCAATGTATTCTGTGTAAAGCTGAGCACAAGCTGTTCTATTGTCAATCATTCAAGTCAATGAAACACCATGAGCGTTTGAAATTTGTCAGAGATAACAGACTTTGTGAAAATTGCTTACTCCCAAACCATCAGGCCTCTGCTTGTCGTAGACAAACAGTGTGCAGTGTACCTGGATGTGGAAAGAAGCATACACGATACATACACATCCCAGTTGGTACACAAGGTCAAGCTGTCTCACAAGGTGCCCAAAAGCGTGGCAGTAGTTCATCTTCTGTAACTTTGAGTAGTCAAATTTCACCTGATATTGTCAATGCAAATGCCAATGTTAGAGATGAATGTATTTTTATGCCTGTTGTTTCAGTCATGGTAAACGGTTCGTCTGAAGCGTGTGCCCTTCTGGCACATTTTGTACTCGCAGTCTTGTAAATTCCTTAGGAATTAAGGGTAAAATGACAAAGTATTCATTAAGCACTTTGAGTAACAGAAATGTGGCAAAGCAAACTGAGACTGTAGAGTTGTATGTTGCTTCCAAGGATGGTACGTCAGGTTTGCATCTAGGCAATGTCTTGGTTGTTGATGATATTCCTGGTAGAACGTTGTCGTTGGATTCTTTGTCTCAATATGGTCACCTTCAGGATTTGCAGTTGGTCGGTGGAAACAAACCCATTGATATTTTGATTGGCCAGGATAACACTGAAGCACTTGTGCCTCTTGAAGTGAGAAGTGGTGCCAAGGGTGAACCTTTTGCTAGTCGCACATTGCTAGGTTGGACAATTAATGGCCCTTCAAGGTTGAGTAACGTTGTGAGTCACCGCATTGTGTCACATTTCATTCCGTCTGTCGAACAACAAATTCACAACTTGTGGGAACAAGATTTTGGCGGTATGGATGATTATTCTTTGTCTAATGAGGATAAGCGAGTGTTGAAATTCTGGGATGAGAATTGTGTGAAGGTCAACGGTCATTTTGAGATTCCCATTCCTTGGAAAGATAATGCTCGGGTGTCAAACAATGTTTATATGGCTTTGACAAGGTTGAAATCTTTGAAGTCTAGTATTGTCAAGAAAGGCATTGAATCTCAGTATGTTGAAGAGATTGCCAAGTTGTTAGACAAGGGTTATGCGGAACCAGTTCCAAGTGATAAGTTGAGTTCTTCGGATGTTTGGTATCTCCCACACCATGCTGTGTTGAATCCCAAAAAGCCTGGCAAGTTTAGGATTGTCTATGACTGCGCTGCTAAGTTCCTGGGAGAGTCTTTGAACGACAAATGTTTTAGAGGTCCAGACATGAACAACAATCTCTTACATGTTTTGTTGAGGTTTAGGCAACATCATTTTGCATTTTCTGCAGACGTCGAGGCCATGTACTACCAGGTACTCATTCCAGCAAAGGACAGGGATTGCTTGAGGTTTATGTGGTTTGATGACTGCGGGGAAATCGCTCATTTCAGGATGACCAGACACGTTTTTGGTGGGGTGTGGTGTGCCAGCAGTTCTACATATGCTTTGAGAAAAACGTTGTCTGATTGTCATGATGTTGTTGATCCACTTGTTGAAAATACTGTGCTCAAGTCATTCTATGTTGATGATTGTTTGAAGTCCTGTGAATCCCGCCAAGAGGCTCAGTCGATCATTGAAGGAACTCGGTCGGTTTTGTCCAATGGAGGGTTTAATCTCACAAAGTTTGTCGCAAATGATGCAAAGTTGTTGAACTTTGTTCCGGAGTCACACTGGGCAACTGAAGGCAAGGATCTCGTTCTGGGGAGCGACTGCAACAGCAAGACCCTAGGAGTGAAGTGGGATGTGACTAGTGATTTGTTCTACTTCGAAGCTGACCTGAAGACTCCCGGTTGTGACGTCACAAAACGTAACATTTTGAAGATCACTTCTTCTGTATTCGACCCACTGGGACTGATCAGCCCGATTCTTCTGACTGGGAAGCTCATATTTCAAGACGTTACAAGACTTCAACTGGCGTGGGATGATCATTAGGGCTGGCCCTTTTTCACAAATGTTTGAAAAGTCCTGCTCCACCATTCTAATATGAGGCCTTAGGGTCTTAGAAACAACCTAATACCAAAATTTTGCAGATTTGATGAAAAAAACCCAGGCCCCTGGGTCATTTTAGAAATCATGTTTTCGACAATAAGAAAAAATGCAAAAATACCCTGTATCTTGAGAACTAAATCAGATACAGACATGATAATGACACCAAAATCTCCGAAATACCCACATTTATATTCATCTTCAATACATTTTGGGGCCCTTAACCCAATACTTTTTGAGTTATTGGCAAAAAACCATATTTTTGCCTTTATTTTCATGAAAATCGTCAGCAAAAATACAATTAATTGTGTAAATCATTGAAGACAGGTACTTGCTATGCCTCTGTTTCTCTCCAGTATATATTACATAATCTGAACATTTGATTTTTTTGTTACTTTCACAAAATGCCAGGAATTAGTTATTGTGAATGAGTACAACATGAATTATTTACATCGAAACACTGCCTCATTTCAACCAAGTCGGTCAAAACGTAAGTGGGGTTGCATTCTTACAAAGGTTACAAAGTATTCTTGGAAAAAAATCTGCCTTTACTGTAAATTGTGTGTAATGTGCTGTTAAAGCAGCTCTAGCTGTTATCAGAAATTATGTGCAAGACTGCAAGTGTCTGTAAAATAATCTGTTAAGAAGCTATACTTAGTTGGATGATTTCCATGGGAGTCTGCCTCCATCGGCACTTCTGCAGAAAACAACACAAATTGACACATTTTTGTGGACAAACAACAATATTGAACTTGAGACGTGTAGATTAGTGGTACTCCATCAAAGAGTAATGCCATCAGTCTTTTGAAGTTGTTCTTGTGGTTCATTAATTTCTGCTTTTGAAATCTATGGAATGGACTGACTGAGCACGACTTACCAACTGAAAATATTCAGAAAATGTTTTGTTTAAGATCCTGAGAAATATGAAGTCAATGAACCCGTGAGGAATAACAATAAAACAAATTGTTCAGTGTTCTGGATGATATAGTGAATGACACTGGGTATTTCAGCATAGAATATGGACTAAGTCATTTCACAGGGGTCGATGACAAATAAATCATGAGAGACTGAATCAACAAAAAATAGCGAAAGTCTTTGTTACATAATTATGTGAGAGATAATCCAAAGCATGATTATGATTAAGGCATAACTCAAGACAATTGATTTTAGATCCAAAGGGCCCCAATGAACAGTAATTAAAAGGGTGCAGTCAGCCATGAGCCACTGACATTCATTGATAAAGCAATAATCATTAATGATGTTCAAAAGAAGAGAGAATGAATATTAGCCAACACATATTAATACATATTGTAATCAATAATACATGCAAAAGTGGCTTGTGACCTCAAATCAGCCCTCTGTTTGTCAATTCTTGGCTTTCTTTATATAAAAAGAATTAAAACCTTTACTGCATGAAGAATATCCTGACCAAAGTGGACGATCAGCATTACAGTAATGGACCATACATTTAGAGTCATTACAGAAACTCACCAGTTAAAACAATGTTTTACATGCAAATTCTATCACTGGAAAGACAGAGATTATTTATTTTATTTTACAGCAGATTCAGTTAGTACGAATTTCTAAGGATTGTTTTCCCACTGTCTACGTAACATTTCCAGCTTACCTGATTGGAACCCCATGCAATGAAATGTGTCATCCAAATCTGTTTGTCGAACGTATAACGCAATGGAAAATGTATTATTCTGCTTCAGTGAGCAGTTGAGTTTGACAGTTGAGTTTGATCAGACTAACAGGGAAACACAGGCAATTGCCAGATTTTAGACACGTCAACTACATTTTAAAGACATTATAATATTATGCCATTCAAAGTAGTTTTTTGCCATGTAATTTAGTGTCACAATCAAATTGGAGAAACTCATATTTATCAAATTTGCTGTAAATAATTAAACTAGAAAATAAAATTGTTACCCTTTTCCAGTTCAATATCATATTGTTGGTCATCAAATGTGTCAATTTGTGTTGTTTTCTGCAGAAGTGCCGATGGAGGCAGACTCCCATGGAAATCATCCAACTAAGCCTAGCTTCTTAGACCAATTATTTTACAGACACTGGCACATAATTTCTAATAACAGCTAGAGCTGCTTTAGCAGCACATTACACACAATTTACAGTAAAGGCAGATTCTTTTCCAAGATTACTTTGTAACCTTTGTAAGAATGCAACCCCTCTTACGTTTTGACTGACTTGGTTGAAATGAGGCAGTGTATTGATGTAAATAATTCATGTTATACTCATTCGCAATAACTAATTAATAGCATTTTGTGAAAGTAACAAAAAAATCAAATGTTCAAATAATGTAATATATACTGGAGAGAAACAGAGGCATAGCAGGTACCTGTCTTCAATGATTTACACAATTAATTGTATTTTTGCTGACGATTTTCATGAAAATAAAGGCAAAAATATGTTTTTTTGCCAATAACTCAAAAAGTATTGGGTTAAGGGCCCCAAAATGTATTGAAGATGAATATAAATGTGGGTATTCCGGAGATTTTGGTGCCATTATCATGTCTGTATCTGCTTTAGTTCTCAAGATACATGTTTTTTTGCATTTTTTCTTATTGTCCAAAACATAATTTCCAAAATGACCCAGGGGCCTGGGTTTTTTTCATCAAATCTGCAAAATCTTGGTATTAGGTTGTTTCTAAGACCCAAAGGCCTCATATTAGAATTGTGGAGCAGGACTTTTCAAACATTTTTGAAAAAGGGCCAGCCCTAATGATCATGTTCCTCCTGATATTCAGCACAAATGAACCGCTTGGGTGGAAGACCTGCAGAAGATTGGTGCTCTGAAGTTCATCCGGTGTCTGAAGCCAATATCACTCAATGATTCAGCAATGCAGCTCCATCATTTCAGCGATGCCAGTCAGCGTGCGTTTGGTTGTTGCTCATATCTTCGCTGTGTGAATTCTCATGGTCAGATTAGTGTCATGCTTGTGATGAGTTTTCCAGGTGGATAGCCCTCGTAGACAAACAAGAACTATGTCACCAACCTTGACATTTCTACAAGAATCTCGCCATTTTGACCTTCTTTGGAGTTCAGGTAAGTACTCCCTGAGCCAACGACGCCAGAAAGTGTCTGCAAGTTGCTGAACGACCTGCCACCTACGACGATACAAATCACTATCACAGAATTTACCAGGAGAGACAGGAGGAGAACCCCGAAGCAACAAAATGTGATTAGGTGTCAATGGTTCTGGATCATCAATGCTGTCGCTGACCTTCGTGATGGGTCGACTATTCACGATGCTCTCCACTTCACAGAAAAGAGTGTCCAGCATGTCATCAGATAGCCTCATATGGATGTCAAACAATCCGCTGAACACCTGCCGAACAGTCCGAATCATCCGCTATCAACATCCTCCAAAGTGTGAAGCTCCAGGTGGATTGAAGGTCCAATCAATCTTCTCCTTCAGGCAGAATCGCTGCACTACCAGTTCATCAATTTGTTGAAGATTCTTCTCCAATTCCGCTTTCGCACCAACAAAATTTGTTCCATTGTCGGAGTAAATCTTCTCAGGTGATCCTCTTCTGGAAACAAATCTGCGCAGAGCATTAATGAAACCGTCTGTATCCATGCTACATCCATGGATGATAGTGATTTGTATCGTCGTAGGTGGCGTGTCGTTCAGCAACTTGCAGACACTTTCTGGCGTCGTTGGCTCAGGGAGTACTTACCTGAACTCCAAAGAAGGTCAAAATGGCGAGATTCTTGTAGAAATGTCAAGGTTGGTGACATAGTTCTTGTTTGCGAGGAGTCGACTCCAAGGGGGGTTGGCCAATGGGTATTGTCTCAGAAGTGTTGATCAGCCGAGACCAAATGGTTAGGTCTGTGAGAGTTAAGACAAAGGCCTCTACTCTTCTTAGGCCATTGTCAAAGATTGTACTTTTAGAAGGAGTGTGATGCTTATTTGTAACATTTTATTGTATTGTAAATAGATGTTATTAATTGTAAAAATGTGTTTGTATGTTCATGTAAACATTTTGTATGTTTGTGAAAATTTGTATGTGATAAACTTTTTTGATAAACTCATCAGTGTGTGATTGATGCGGATGCATCAATGTGGGGGAGTGTTGTGGACAGAAGTTCACAGTTTCCTTTGATTGTGTGAATGCAAGTTTTCCTCTGTGAAGCAGCCACACTTCACAGTTTACAGTGTTATATTTGTATGTTTCCTGCTGAAGCAGTTGCTTTTGTGTATTCACTTGCTTCATAAAATTGGTACAGAGAAGACCTCTAGTCTAACATTGTATAAAGGTATGTGTAATTCATTTATGTTATAATGTTAATTTGCTTAGTTAGAAATTACTTGCATTTGTAGGCCTATAGCCATTATTACATAAGTATCACTTTTACCGTATCAGTCTGATTTATTTATTTTATTACATTAATGTAGCCTGTAACTATTCCTATTTTTGGTTTCAATTATTTTGTCAGGTTACTTATTATGTTTACAATGGTATTTCAGTATGTGAGACTTATGGTGACTAGTGTCTCTCTCAGAGCACTAAAGCTGATTCATGTGTTAAGATGGTTAACTCTATGAAGTTGCATTCGATGTGAGTTATTTATCTACATTTATTCTGATATATATGGTTCTCATATTTGGTCTTTAGATTTATTGTGAGACTTAAACTTCAACTTATATCTTCTGGTTTTGAATTGTTTGTAATGGTTTATTTATTTGTATTTTATGCAGATTCACCACATACACATATACATATACATATTTGTGATTCGTCAAGCACATCCGTGCTATTTGGTAAACGTCATGTGCGTGAATAAAGTGCTCTTCAAATTGGAACATCGAGTTGTCATCACGTGATTCATACAAAGCAAAATTAAAGATATGGGTGGATAGGAAATGTTTTGAAATGTATTATGTGTTATTTTCAGTACGTTCCTGTACTTTAAAGAGTCAAAATCGGCCGATTTTCGCTTAAACTACACAAAATTCAAGTTGACGAGAGGGGGAAACTCGCATAAACTCATAGCTGTTAGTCTGCATGTTGTTCATGATTCGCTATTCCTGTTTATGTGTGAATTGTTGTCATATTAACAGCTTTTGATTGTTGCATCTTGCAGTCAATCATCACTGACCATGCATAAAAAGTAAGAATCAACTCAATCTCATTGGTTGTTAATTGAGACAATTCCAAGAACAGTGACTGACTTGGGCGTATTAGACATCTTCAGATCGCTAACATAAACTAACATACCTGTCAGTGAAGTGTTATCTTGTGTTGGAGAAATCAAAGTGTATTTAATCCCTTAAATTCATGCATGGATCACCCATTCAATATGAGAATAGCAGTGCTCTCTTGCACACCTATGACAGGCTTCAAGATCTTGGTCAGGAATTACTGCCAAACTCACCACTTTCTAGCATACACAAAATGTATTCCAATTTTAGCCTATCTTATGTAAAATTTCCTCAGGAATTCAATTTTGAAGAAAAAAATGCACCCACTCTTTTATTTTGGAAGTTACACCCCTATTTGTAAAGCCCCCCTCAGTGGGGCGCGCTAGATACCCCGAAAATATTATAAAATTTTCTGTAGGTTTGTGGGTTCAGTGACAAAGCTGTACTAATACCACTAATAAATTATACTTGAATTCGATGATGATCCATCAAAAAATAAGATGACTACATTGGTATGAATTTTTTGTTTAAATGACAAACATTTTGTGGTGCTAAGTCGCGGTTTCTTATATTTCGCTTAGTATTCATCTTACAGGAATAATTTTTACACCATCAATCTCAGCAGAAAATAATCTTCATTTTGAGTACCAACAACCTATATTTCCGAGAAGTTTAGCCCAAACCAAGGAATTAACTTTTTCAGAAATAAAATTCTAAATAACTTGCATTTTTTTATGGAGGCAGATATCGAAAAAATAACACAAACTCGTTTTAATGTAAATATCTGCGCATAACGAGTTTGACTTTCAGACCTGTATGACCAAAATTGACGAAATGCAAGTTATTTAGAAAAATGACATATTTTTTTCACACATCCAGAAGTGAAAAGCAGCGGCTTCATGTTTTGTATGTGTGAACCTAAATACACAAAGAAAGGACATTTTTATGTAGTCTGTTGCCTTCATCTGGTCCTTCTGGACACATTGGTATATAATTCATGTCCATTAACATCTCACTGACATTGAAAAAATAATAATCAAATAGGAGCTTCACCCCATTTTAATAAATTGTTTTTACTTTTGTCACTTGACTTTGTTTCAATATTCTGTTCAGAGACCCACATATATTAGTGCAAATTACTAAAACTGGATACCATTTTAAACTTTGGACAATAGGAAACGTCATGGTACTTTCAATAATCATGAAACTTTGATATCTATCAAGAGAGAGACAGTCAAACTTTGATGTCTGAAAAATGTGTCACCAAAAATTAGCATTTTTCGCACGTTTTTTCACTTAAATGATAGGATATCAACTTGAGATCATTATTAAGACAATTAAAAAGGTCACCATCAGAAAGAGAACAATTTTTTACACAAGATAGAATATATTTTAAAATCTATGATAAGTTTTTGTGGCCTCGAGAATTTTTTCACACTTGTGGCAGTAACTCCTGACTAAGATCTTGAAGCCTGTCCTATATAATATATATAAATTTTTTTCATTTAGGATGCAATTATTTGAGATAGTCAAGGAAATATGATTGGTACGATTTTAATTAGTGCAATGCAAATGATTAGCAAGACATTTTAAAACTGCACCATATTTTCATAACTTTATTTTGTGAACTGCTGTTCAATATAGATAGATTGATAGATCAATAATATAGATAGACAGATAGATAGATAGATAGATAGATAGATTGATAGATAGATAGATAGACAGATAGATAGACAGATAGATAGACAGATAGATAGACAGATAGATAGACACATAGATAGACAGATAGATAGACAGATAGATAGACAGATAGATAGACAGATAGAACTTTTAATGTTACACAAAATTAAAGTCTTTATTTTATTTTGAAGGGTTAGGCCTACTTAGCATGTAGGGATGTGTATAATTAAACACAACTGAAAAATGAGTTTTTGTCATATAATATGTAAATGGCACTGCCATAAAATTCGCGCAGCACTTCAAAATTTTAGGACTCACAGTGTTACCACAACGTTTTATCTTTATTTCATATCCAATGTATTCAGCCAGTTATGTAACTGTTTCAAAAAAAATTAGGAAGACAGATATGTTGAAAGACAGATAAATGTAGAATAATCGAGAGATAAAATATATAATAGATACAATGTAGATAAATAGTTAGATAGATAGATATATAGAAAGATAGATAGATAGATAGATAGATAGATAGATAGATATATAGATAGATAGAAATATTAAATAGATAAATAGGCCTAATATTGACAGATTGATCAATAATAATCTCAATGGTAAAAGGCAGACAATACTGACGTCTGCCAAATTTATGTCTAGGTTAGATTGTTGACATAACATAATAGCATAATAATAGTAATAAAAAAACAATAACATGATTTGCATGTAGATTAATTGCTCACTGTTACATAATCATCAGTTTAAAAATGCAACTTTAATTTTTTATGTTTTCTTGTCTGTTTTGAAATTAATTAATTAAATGAATCACAGGTTAATAATTTAATTTAGCTTGTCAAGGCTAATAATTAACTATTCCATAAAAATTACAGGTAAAGGGAATATTAATGGAGAAAATTGAATTTTTAAGACACTTTTGAAGATGAATATGTTATTTTTTTTATATACGAAACTAAATCATTGATAAGAAGCTGGGCCCGCTTGACCTAATTTCCAACTATAGACTGTTGATGTTGAGACCATCACTGCACAGATTTTTGAGTCCTCTCCTGTGTTCAATTTCGCTTCGCAAAACAGCCTGCGGCCGTTTCGCTACGCGAATATAAATAGCCTATGTTAATGTTGAAGTCCCTACACCTCCTCCTTTTTTAACACCTTGGATGTTCCCCAAGTGTCAGACTTGGCACAATTGGTAAAACCAGCTGACCATTGACCAGTTGTGAAGTTATGTTTCTTTCTGTTTGCAGTTTGTTGTTTTCTGTTTGTCATCTTGTTAGATTGTTTGTTATTATCACTTATTGCTCGAAATAATTTCAAGAGTGATCAGCCTATGTATTGTCTCCCATCCCTCACAGCTGCACTGTGAGGGTGGGTCTTCCTATCTATTCCAAACAGTTTCATAAATAAATGTAACTCCTCAATTTTTACTGGTACAAATGGTGATCAATAGACTTCTGTACAAATTATTCAACTATAGTTCTGTCATGTTTAATTTTGGACTGGCATTTGGTTAAGCTACAAATAGCTATAGAAGAAAGACAAGTCAGTTGCTTTATTTATTTAAGAAGTACAGAAATGTACGCAGTAGAGCTCAATCAGGCACAAAAGCCCATCAACAAGCTGTTCAGACACATACATGTACTGATGTTTCATTCCATAATTTTAGATGATAGGGCTAATATTTCATTTTTCAATTGAGCCATGCATGAATGCACTTGAGAATGCCGATTGTTCGCTGATTGGTTCACATGAGACAATATGTGCAGTGATCAAATTTTCTTATTTTATACCCTTCCATTGACATACGTTCAGAGGAAATTTAATCCTGGTGGACAATTTCTCCATAGAAATGATTGTCCAATTTAGAGAAAGATGTTCAAAAGATAAGACAAAGTTTTTCAAAGTTCTGGTTTGAAATGCAGTTCTAAGTGTCCAGGT
Source organism: Platynereis dumerilii (assembly GCA_026936325.1). Taxonomy (NCBI): domain Eukaryota; kingdom Metazoa; phylum Annelida; class Polychaeta; order Phyllodocida; family Nereididae; genus Platynereis; species Platynereis dumerilii. The sequence goes on from JAPTHN010000001.1 coordinate 129,688,197, forward strand.
CAATTTACAGGTGATAAAAGTCATGGCCACTATATCCTAATTTAGGATATCCTGAACAGGATGTCCTGGTAAAAAAAATGTATGTTCTTTGCAAGACCAATACTTCTAGATTTTCTGGTCAGAAAGTCCTGCATGATCAGAATATCCAAGTAAGATTGTGTCCTTTGTAGCACAATGACTTCTTAACCAATGCCCATGACAGGGTATAAAACAAGCGAGCAACGATCCCAAAATGTGCAGTGATCAATCTGAAATCTACAGTGATAAATCTGATATGTGCAGTGATCAATCTCAATTTGTGAAGTGATCAAATTCACCATTTTTGTGCTGAATTATATGAACTCTAGAAAATCCACAATATACTTTGAATTTCAACCAATTTGATACTTTTGTCTGCCTCATGATGGTCAATTGGTCATCTTTTGGAAATTCGTAATGCTTGATATCACAATGCAAGCCCTTAAGAACAACCGATTAGTTATCCGTATTAATGGCGATAGTTCGCGCAAGACAATACGTGCAGTGATCAAATTTTCATATTTTATACCCTGGCCCATGACATTTACTTATTTGGGCCATTCTCAAATTTTGGGACAAAATGCCCTGGAAAATGTGGTAACGGAGTGGACTTTTGATGCAAAAAACCTATGTTTTGAGCGATTTAGAAATAGAAAAAAATGAAAAAAAGTATGCCATAAGTCTTATTTCCAGAAGTACTTCATCTCAGATCAATCGTTTTCTTAATTTAATATCGATTTTTTGTGGTAACGGAGTGGCCAAGAACGGGTAACGGAGTGGACAGGAATGGTTTGGTTGTCTCTTAATAGTGCATTCTATTTGGGAGATACAAAGTTATGATTGCATTCTATTGAATTCTGTCACCCTCAGCAATATATACATAAAATTTCTTTGAAAAAGTATCACTGGTAAGCTTGGTATTGGAGGGAACGGAGTGGACATTTTAGTGGGACCAAAAAATGTTCCAATGAAAATTATGCCTTAATTTGTTGAATACCTGTTTAATGAAAATCTGCAAAGCTGTGGTAGTGTGGCGCATGTGCATCTTACAACATTTAGTGGAAATTGCTCATTAAAAACAATAGCGAGCCGCGTTATGGCAAGTAACGGAGTGGACAAAAAAATCAATATGAACTAGTGACACGTCTTTTACATCAATTATTTCAATGAAATGAAACAAGAAAAAAGTTAGATATGATGTATTTATTAATTCAAGTCTATATTCTCATGATCCTGCATAGAAACTTTGAAAATGATGGTAGTTTAGGATGAAAATTAACACTTGCTTTTGTCATGTCAGGTCCAGTGACAGGGAAAAACTATTGATTTGGCACAGATTACTGGACACAATGCACCAAAAAAAGGTCTAATAAATGACTTTTTGTTCCAAATGAAGTGGTTCTAAATAGAAATATGAATAACAGATGTAGAGTGACGCTTCAGATGTTAATTGCATTCAAATTAATGTCAGGGAACTGGAGTGACGCAAATTGTCCCGAAATTTGAGAATGACCCATTTATATGGTAAATCATGAAAGAAAAAACACGCTGTCATAAAAAACATTTTGGATTCTGTAATGTATGTGCATGAACTTGGTTTAGCAGGCCCTGCACTCTACAAGTCAAATATATTCCTAGCTTTTTCGGTACTCTTTGTTTCAATAAACAGTCAAAAGCACATGAGTTTTGACATTTTTCTTATATAGTCGAAAATCCAAAAAACTGCAGTGCTCCGCTCAAATTAAAGAGGAATTACATACAATATATTGAAAACCCAGTGATTTGATCAAGTCTTGTCTTGAATGATAATACTAATAGGCTGAAATCACTGAATCTGTCATACAGTCTCTTGGATTTCGTCGTGATTTCAGGGAATCATTGTAGTTTTCAGAATTTCAACAAGACTGAAAGTTGAAAAATGCATTTCACAATATAGATATTGAAAGCAGTAACGAATTATATCAATTTCGACCACAGGCATGTGCATTCCTTTAGAAGCATAGCCCGTAACGTAAGTGGTGAAATCAGCTGCAACTGATGGAGGGAGGTTGCTCTACCCTTTTGGCTGCTGTGAGCTTACTAACCGTGATAATTCAAGGTAGGACATATGAAATTAAAGAAGAGATATTTGCGCAGTTTTTGGTGTCAAATATGTTCTGATTATATTAAAACAATCATGATATAAGAGCTGTTTAAATTAGCAGCCTACACAAAAAAATCAAGAAAATTTCCACTCATGAATTTTCAAAATTGAATAAAATACAAAGTAATTGACCAATTACAATTATTTTAACACCAATGTTACTGTAAGATCCTCTATGCGACATGTCTTACGTTTCAAAGCCATGCAGGCCTTATTTTTCCGAAATTCCTCAAAATATGGCACCCCTTTCTTTCAAAAATGACCCCACCAAAAAAATACAATAAAATTGTCTGCAGCCAAATCTCCAACAGTGACACTTAAGAAAAACCTTTTCTGAAGCCCTAATATATACCCTAACAAGAAATACAACCCAAAATAAAGTATGATTACCCCAGCAGGAAGGAAGAATCAGCCACTACTTTGCCCTTTCACACCTTTGGACTCCTTTTCCTACTTAAAACTACCTTTTAAAATTACATTAAATTTAAATAAAGCCAACAAAGGCTTCAAGATCTTAGTCAGGAGTTACTGCCACAAGTGTGAAAAAATTCTTGATGCTGCAAAGACGTATCACTGATTCTTTATATATTCTATCTTGTGTATAAAATTGTGCTCTTTCTGATGGTGACCTTTATAAGTGTCTTTATAATGACGTCCAAGTCGCTATCTCACCATTTAAGTGTAAAAACATGTGAAAAATGCCAATTTTTTGTGACAAATTTTTCAGACATCAAAGTTTGACTGTCTCTTCCTTGATAGAAATCAAGGTTTCATGATAATTTAAGGTACCGTGGCATTCCCTATTGTCTAAAGTTTAAGATGGGACCCAGTTTTAATAATTTGTCCCAATACGTGCTGCTCTGTGAACAGGATATCGAAGCAAAGTCAGGTGACAAAAGTAAAAACAATTTATTAAAATGAAGTGAAGTTCCTATTTGATTTTATTTTTCAACGTCATGTAAGATATTTATGGACATGAATTATATATCAATGTGTTCTGACGGATCAGACGAAGGCAATAGACTACATAAAAATATCCTTGCTTTGCATAATTAGGATCACACATACAAAACATAGAACCACTGCTTTTCAGTTCTAGGTGTGAGAAAAAAATATGTCATTTTTCTAAATAACTTTCGTCAATTTTTGTCATGCAGGTCTGAAAGTCAAACTCGTTATGCCCAGATAGCTATATTAAAACGAGTTTGTGTTATTTTTTCGATATCTGCCTCCATAAACACATGCAAGTTTTTTAGAATTTTGTTTCTGATAGCCGAAATTCCTTGGTTCGGGTTAAAATAATCGGTAATATGGGTTGTTGGTACTCAAATTGAAGCTTATTTTCAGCTGAGAATGATGGTGCAAATGAATACCCGTGTAGTCACCATAGTTTTTGATGGACCATCATAGAATTCATCATGTTAATTAGTGGTATTAGAGCAGCTTTATTACTGAAGCCACAGAACTACAGACAAATTTATAAAATTTTGGAGGTATCTAGCACGATACCAAGGGGGCTTTACAAATAGGGGCATAACCTCCAAAACAAAAGGGTGAGTCCATTTTTTTCTTCAAAATTGAATTCCTGACAAAATTTTACATAAGATGGGCTGAAATCGGAATAAATGTTGTGTAAGCTAGAAAGTTGTGAGTTTGGCAGTAATTCCTGACCAAGATCTTAAAGCCTGTCATATATATATGCTTGTTATATCCCGCGTTTGAGGGAATATGTGATATATCCGAGGCGTTAGCCCAGGATTATCACATATTCACGAAAACAAGGGATATCACAGACTTATACCTTAAACAAAATAAAATAAAACAAAAACTAAGAGATTTTAAAAAAGAAAATAAAACAAGAAGGATTTGAGAGAAATAATTTGTCATGTGGGATAAATTTAATTACATGATGATATGAAATTTTTTAATAAAAGTAAGTAAAAATAAACGGAAAAATGTTGGGAAAAAAATAGTGTTGAAAAAAAAAGAAAGATAAGGTGAATAGAAAAATTAGGGAAAAAAAAGGGAAAAAATGTAGCTGGAAAATGTTTGTTAGAAAAAAAAATATTAGAAATAAATAAGGGGGGGGGAGGGGAAGTTAAAAAAGAAGTGTATTAAAAAAAAGATTGGAACAAATAATTTTGGTAAGAAATTAGGGGGAGGGGATATGGAAAAAGATATATATTGGGGGAAAATATAGGCAAAAATGGCATTACAGATGATTTCATATTTGTAGACACAAGGACTGAGTGAATTTTTTTTTCTAACACATGTATTCTATAGGGAAAAGTGACATAAAACAAATTGTGACATCACTTTTCCCCATAGGAAAACATGTCCTAGAAAAAAAATTAAATTTAGTTCTTGTGTCTACAAATATGAAATCATCTGTAACCCATATTCTCCGTGAACAATCTGTGTGTGTTTTCTATGTGGAAACAGAATATATTCTCTTTTGATTACCGAGATATCGGAGTGAATTCATGATCGTGACGAGGATAGGCTGGGGCTGGTTGTCACAGAGGCAAGTTGTCACAATGCTTATAACTTGGCTATAGGTGGCAGCAGTTGTGTTGTTATTTAATAAATTTCAAGATGTGTTTGTTTGTTAAGCTTTTTGTATGATTTGGTTGCAAGAAAGTATAATCTGTCATGTGTTATGTGGACTTCTTAAAAATGACTTTTTCAACAAAAATTTTACAATCATTTCAATGTCCTCCGATTCGAGACGCAATTTTCTGGTAGAAATAGGCCCTCATTTATGGTGGCATTTATCTAGAGTCAAGTATGGTAAATCCGCCCAGGAGGGTAAATCCGTACACCCCCTTATATAGGCATATAAATACATTTGTTACAGTTGTGTGACTTTTAAAAGAAAGAAAAACTCGTTTCTCAACTGATTTCCCGTTTTTATAGTGTTGACAGCATTTTAAATGCCGTTTCAGGGCCATTTAAAAACAAGACACAAAATACAATGAAATCCTGTGACGTCATCACAGCCATTTTGTGAATTACATGTAGGCAGTTGTTGGGCCTATTTAAATTAACAAAAAACGTTTAGAAGGAAAGAAAATATTAAATGAGATGCATAATTTTATTGTTCTTGTAGGATTTCTTAAATAACTTAATTACAATACCTGGAAGGGTGATACAATGGAAGTAAAAGTGGACGGAATTACCATCATTATTTTAAAACAGGCTTGAACTGGCGATTGTAAATCCGTCCACCTACTTCAAATGGAGTTTAAATGAACTTTTATGACTTTTTATATTTATAAATGGCATAACACTGATTAAAGAAACTAAATTTAGCAATTAGAACACTTGATTGGTCGAAAAGAGTTCTTTAATTGTAATTTAGGCAGTCAATTGAAATTCTTGATGGTCAAATTAACCTCTCTTATTTAATTCTTCTATTATAATTGTAATCTGTATCCTACTATCCTGAAAGTCACACAAAATCCTTTCTAATTGTTAATCAATTGCAAAACTTGAAAAAAATAACAAGATATGATAAGTTTGAGCTGGTTTATGCCCTATGGACGGATTTACCAACCTTGCTGGACCGATTTACCAGCAGGGTGGACGGATTTAGATGCCCCATCCTTCAATTTTGGTGCCATGGTTTCAGCAAACAATATTTGAATATTTGACTCTTTTGGCCTGCTGATGATAGTATGGAACAGGCCCCTTCCGAGGTCCTAAATTTTATTTTCATATCTACTCCCATCGTCCTGGGAATATAGTATTAGCCAAAAGTGGACGGATTTACCCTCCTTGACTCTAAGATGTGTATTTTTTTTTTTTTTTTAAGGAAATCGATGTATTGCAAGCTTAGATTACAGGAAATCTGTCTGGAGATGTTAGATCGGCTATATGAGTGTGACAACTTGCCCCAGGCTTGGCACAAGTTGTCACATTTTCACAAAAATGACTTTGAGTTACAACATGACCTACAAGGAAACACATGGTTGATAAATCAGGACGAAAGCTGAATAAAAACTTTCTCAAGACTTACAAAAATGTTACAGGGTTGGAAGTTTCCAGACAACCTGAACCTAGAGACCTCTTAGATACTGTCAAACTTGAAGCAAAAAAGGTTGTGACAACTAGCCCCGGTCTCCCCTACTTGGTCCTATTTATTTTGACTGGATGTATCCTCAAATATTTGTTTCTAAATCAAACCAAACCATGTTAGGAATTACCTCCACCATTTGTTTCAAGACTACTCAAAAGGTTTTTTAAATTTATCTCACCAAAAGTAGACAAGGAATTATTTATTTGGACTTGATGGTGTTTGTTGCCAGTGATGATGACTTGCTTCAGTCTTTAGATGAAAGGGACAGGCTGTCCATGCCATGAGTGAAGGCACTCATATATGGTCATCCAAATGTGCACTTACGCCTTTGTATCCAGGCCTGGATAAGACATACAAACGGAGGAGAGCCGTATATTGCTCTGCGACAAGCTGAGATTCTCGTCTCCAAATGAGGACTATTTTTGTTGTCTGACTGAAATGTCACACCCACAATGTCCACTTCATCTGTGATGTTGATGGGTTGATTATTTAGATGAAACATATAATAGATGTCTCTCTTGTCAGCTGTTTTCCAAAGATGATGCACTTGGTCTTTTTGGTGCTGAATTTGAAGCGCCACCTACTGGCATACGATGAACTGACATTTATTAGCTGTTGAAGACCAGGGATGGTTGAGCTGAAGATAGGTACATCGTCTGCGTATGTACAGGAATTCATATGGAGATCATCTATCCTAATACCAGTATCTGTATTTTTAAGATCGGTGAGTAGATCGTCAATAAAAATATTGAATAAAGTTGGGGAGAGAAGGCTGCCCTGCTTCATACCCCTAGAGATGTTGAAGATGTTGCTGCAGCTACCTTCCCATCTGACTGTGGCTTGCATGGACTTGTACATGTTCTTCAAAAGGAGCCATCGGTGTGACTGACTTGACGGTGGATACTGACGGGACGGTTGATTCTGACGGGACGGTTGATTCTGATTGGACGACTGATTCTGACGGGATGGTTGATTCTGACGATGCTGTTGCTTGTCATTCTTGTAGGCCTTGACTTTGTTATGGTTGAACATGGCATTTACAACATCGGGGGCAGGGGCTTCAAATGCAGCCGGTTGGGTTTCTCTAATTTCCTGTGACTGGGCTAGTTCAAGAGCCTTGGGTAATTTCAAGTCTTTCTCAGCAAGTAACTTTTTACGCAAAGTTTTGGATCGGCACTTCTCAATGATTTGGTCTCTTAGAAAGTCAGAAAGATTATTACCAAAGTCACATCCGGTAGACAGGTCACGTAGACGGGTCACGAATTGGGCCACGGACTCATCAGGCAGCTGGCATGCTTGTCTGAAAATGAGCCAGTTAAAGGCAACATTTCAGCTTGGGGAGATGTGGGGAGAATGGCGAGATAATTGCTCAGTCACAGCAATCTTTTGACTCCAGCAAAATCCACTGGTTTGTACCATAGGGGTGTTAGGACCAATGATTGTTGTGTAAATATAAATATAATATAAAGGGAATTCACCAAAAAACAGCATAAAACTCAATATATATCCATCTACACATGTTTATATCATTGATGACATCCGCAAAAATGGTCTTGGTTAATCAACAACACCCCCGAAACATGCTGCAAAAATTCCATGTCTCTAGGACATCTACTGACCCAATGGGAGCAGTTTGTATGCCAGAAAAGTTTGAAAAGCTTGAAAAACAAATAGAATATATGTTTCAAGACATCTTTCAAATATACTTTAAATATTTGGTCTGGTTGTCAATTCAGGGGATCAAAATACTCAATCATCACTGGGGGAAACCTGATAACTCCAGTTATCCCATCATTCAATATGGATGCCAGTGAAACATGTAAGCATGTTTGAAGTAATTCCTGCATGAATTGATTGATTCTTTATGCCACAGTAGGGGAGAGCGGGGCACCATGAGCCGCTTTTCTGATTTTAAGCTCCTGAGCGTAAAGTTTCAATGGTAAATAGCTGATTGCTTTATATAATCATAGCATGACCTCTCGGCTACAATATTCTGTGTTTTACATTATATTCTTAATTCTTAAATAGTCAAAATACTGTCTTTAAAAAGTGTAGTCAAGCGGCTCATCGTGCCCCAACCCAGGGGCACCATGAGCCATGGCATGGGGGCTGTTTACATATGCATGTATTATCCTTCTCATTCAACTGTAAAGAACTGATACCTCGTAAACCGGATGATTTACTTGAAATTTTCCCTTGGCATATGCCACAATATGGATAAGATGGATTTTGCATATTTTTCTATGAAAATAGCACAAATGTGTCCTAAACAGCTGCTGATGTCTTGCACTATAGTTCTGGACTTACAAAAGTAGAGTTGTTGTTACAATTCAGCTTTAATTGCATGAGGAGGTACATTAAAACTGGCTCATGGTGCGGCATTGGTGCCCCATCTCCAAGTGGCTCATGGTGCCCCATTTGTAAATTTCATATATTAGTACATATCACCATTTTCCAGTTTATCATAGTATCAATGACATGACATCATCCTGGGACATGCCTTACCTTCTCTAAGAAGACTAAGTTTCATGAAGATGTCAGAAATAGTTAAAGTACCAGAAGAAAAAGTTCCACCGCCCAATCTTTTACTTATCACTCCAATTCGCTGGTCAAAAGTATTTTTTTCAATTCTTGGTCCCACATTGAAAAGAAAGATTATGATTGCTACCCTAGCTAGTTCTACACTAATTAAGGAATATATGATCTTCCTATCGAGCAGTTCTATCTCACCGTTTGTTTTGTAGGGGCCATGGTTTATGGTGCCCCGCTCTCCCCTAGTTCTAAACGGATACAGAATCACAAGAGTAAGAATTGTTTGGTGAAGTTTTGTAAATCTATTGAGATATGGTAATATTCAAAATCGGCGAAATGGGGTAACAGAATTTAGAAGACGGTTTTTTCAAAATCCCAGTTTTCTTGCCGAAACATAAAACCTCAAAACTCTTGTCATTAGCACTTTATGCCATGGGGGCCCCACTGACTTTTGTTTGTCGGATATTAGATCATACTAACAAGTATTCAACACTTCAAATTGGTTTATTGCAAAGGAATCACACAAATTCTGTCCACAGCAAGATGGGGTAACTGCAGTTACCCCATCATGTTCCCCCAAGTGATCATCTTCCTCGGAAGTTATTTTTTCTGAAATGAACACAGTCAAACTAGATCTCAGTGAGGGCTGCAGTGAATGTTGTAAAGCAGAGAATAAAATAACGTGCAAGCACTTTAAGCGGCGTCAAAGGTTCATGACAACTGTTTGACTTGTCATGAGCCTTTGGCAGCACTTTCTTTAGTCGAAAAGATTTTCAGTGTTGATCGGTCTCTCGACTTGGACTTACCAAAATTAACTAGAACTTGCGACTCACTTTGCATAGCTGTAGCATGAGAATCAGCTCTCTAGCTGGCTTTACAAAGACCAACTTCTTTTTTCAATGTCAACTTGTTATCACTTAACAATCTGGATCGCACTGACGAGTCCTTAATTCAGTATAGACTACATTGTCACTAATCATTTCATCAGTCAATGTTCCGTACTCACAGCTGCTTGATAGCTTTCATAATTTTGCAAGATAGTGAAGATACGCATCAAACTTCTCACCTTTCTCTTGAGTGGGGACCTATACCATCTGAAACTACATGATCATACGAAGATTTTAAGACAAAAACGAAAAAAATCTGTGGAGAATTTTTTGAGAAATTCATGTTTTAAGAAATCTGGTTTATCACACCACTCGAACACAAGTGTAATATAATGGCATATAAAACAATTAAGAAGCTTGAAAATGTTATGAAGCCTGTCGGCTAAGCTCAGTAGTGCATTTCAAATAGGTATCAATGATGAATTTTAAATTGTTTATCGCATGCTGTAAGAATGCAAAAATGTTAAAAGTAACCAATTTCCCCCGATTTTCAGTCTTTGGTTGTTGAAATCTGAAGCATTATCCTTAGTATGGATATGTGAAGCTTTATAAAGCTTTCGAAAAGTTAATGCATGCCTAAAATGGATATAAATGTTACTAGTAAGCTGATACTCATAAGAAAGATGGCTTGTTACCCTTGTATCACACTATTGTGTGCACATTTTGGCCACTGATGATGAAAAATGAAAGTTATAGCACAACAATTAACTACTTCTTATATTTTGATAGCTAATATATTAGGGAAACTAAATCCAAAAGGATTGAGCTTAATGTGCATTCGTTGTTCCGTAATATGGGGTGAATTGGTACACTGGGGTGAATCATGACAGAACCGAAATCTGGTTTATTTCTTCAGAAAAATAACTACTTCCACTTAATCCAGGAAGTTAATTATTGGCATACTTATAATACACATACTGGAGTATATTTTGATGGGGTTTTACAATTTTAATTGCAGGCAGTGAGGAGCTGCACCTTAAGCTTCGCCCTGCAAAAATTGAATTCTCCACAGCTGGTCAAAACACTTGTGCCACAATAAGTATAGGTATTAAAGCCAACAAACAAACAGGAAATGTTCATGATATAGTGTTGACCAACTTTGGAAAAAATGGTAACCATAGCCATAACAGCATTGACTATACTCAACAAAAACCAAGCCAAAGTCAATTTTAGTGTTATTTTTGGATGAAAATAAATGATTAATAGCAGCACAAAAACCAAATAGGGGGTCAAGTAATATGAAATGAATAATGAACATGGTCAAAACATAGTGGAAAATCAATTTAACCTTTTAAAATTGGTAAATAATGACTAAACACTTCAATATTGTGATAAGGATAAATTACCTGAAATTAACAAGAAATCATGTGATATAATATAGAGATGAGGGTATCAAAACAAGGAAATTCTCTTCCAAATCAGTTAGTAATTGTTCCAGGGAACCAGATTATAAGACGTACAGTTTGATTTTGTATGTTGGGACTTGGGTTCTGTTCCAAATTAATAGCAGATTTTTGACTCTCCCAAAGATAGCCCTACTCATTCTCATTTGAACATATATACATAGTCCATTGAAGAAAATAATTCAAATTGGCATTATTGATATTGAATTTAATCCAGAATTACCTGCCTATAGCATAATTAAGAGAAAAATATGGCTTTTGATAATTTTCTCTAATTTATCATATTTTAAAAAATATGCTAATTTTACGCCTAATTGAGTTCAGATTTTTCTAAAAAAAAATATTTTGCTTCTTAAATATGTTTTCTAATGATTATTTACAAGTATCCATGCAAATTGGCACAGCCGTGGTGACATAGCAGCAGCGAGTGTCGGTTTCTTAAAACGTGTCGTACTTGTGAACACACTAAAATCAGCTCTAACAAGTTCAATATATGATAGTTAGAGACTTAATATTTTGTCAGGTATTGTAGTTTGATACATAAATATCTGTAAAAAATTGTCAACCTTACCTCTAAAAGTTTGACACCTAAACCTTCGAAATTATAAAACGTGTCGTACTTGTGAACATTTGCATAAGCAATGCAAAAGTAGGCCTATCCTAAATGTGCTCTTATAATGGTCTCAGGAACTGAAGAAGTGTTGGTCTGGAAGAGGGATACTATGGGGCTTCTACACAGCCATTAGCAATATTCCAGATATATAGTATATATATTCCAGGTGAGATCAAAAGTGCATGTAAGAAAATTAGTGGTTTTCACACGAAGTGACATCTTCATGTAAAAAATTCTCCTGGTGAACCCTAACACTGTAAAACCATAATTTTTTTTGGCTAAATATGTTCTTTGCACTTCAGTCTGTGATACTGAACCAATTATTTCATTTTGAAAATTGTCTGAATACCAAAAGCATCACCCTTTATAAGCAATACTATTTGTGAATGAGCTATAAACAAAGCAAAAAATGTGTTTTTTAGCGGAATTTCGATTTATGGTGATTGGCAAATCAACCAACACACCTCAAACCATATATTTCTGAAAACTACACATTCTCCTCTAGTCAATCAGATACATGCCATGTCCAAAAGACATGTCACGTCGAAATAATAAGCCTTTCAGTCTGTAAAAAGCCACTGTACACAATACCATGCTACAAGCCAGATCAATCATAATTCAGCACTGATTCCTAATTAGCCTGTTTAGTTCATGGTATAATATCTACATGCAATAGTTCAAATATAGAGCAAGGCGGCAGCACAGAATGATGCATGTTAATGAGAATGGTGACATATCAGGTCACGACAACCAAACCACATGCAAATTTCTTCATAGATTTGTGCGGGCAGCAACCATTTCCGTCATGCATAATATGCATTAAGACCAAAATCAGCATATGTATGGTTCAAATTTAGTGCAATTCAAAAATTCGGCTGAATTTCTTCAAATCATCAGTTGTTGGACAGCCTGTCAAAATAGGCATCACAGTTATTAACGACCATGTGTGGAAAATTGAGCAAGATGTTTGCTACACTTTTCCAGGTATACCTTGTACCTGTCTTATCGAAATGAGGTCTATGGTGGTTTTTGAAATATTCTATGGGATGAGCAAATTTACTGGATATAACAATTTCTTTGATTGGAAAGAATTAAGGGAGTTATCAAAGCATGTGTGTATGACATCTTGGAATGCAATAAAACAGCTGTTGTAAGGCTCCATATTTTCTGTGCAATATACTGGACAGCATATTAAGGGATACTCAAGGTCAGCAATTGGATAAATTAATTTTCCCCTGGTGGTTTCACTGTAAATTTAGTCTTTCACAGTCTTAAACTACACATATGCCAATGCTTGGACTGGTCATTCCAATTCAGAAAGAGCTTCAACAGCTCAATAGACAATTCATTCATTACAATAATTTTTTTTAAGAGAGAAGAAAAGAGGTAATTCTCAAAATGAGTTTAGTTAGTCATCAATTTTGTGCAGGAGAGGTCACAATGCATTACATGGTAAGAGAGTTGATTGCTTGCCACTCTTTCCTAGCCTACAAAAATACATTTGAGATGTTATTTCACTACAGGGTGACCCAAAAAAAAGTTCACACTCCTTTGAGTGGTCATAAGATAATCAATTTTTGCCACAGGACGTTGATTTATGGCTCATTTTGTTGGTAATTATCAGCACATAGCATTTGAAAGGCAAAAACGACAGTCTTACCTGCACAGCCTTGCTGCTATAACAAAGTGTGAGTTGTCCTCGATTTATGCTGCGCCGGGTTTAAAAATATGCATGAATAAGGTCGTTGAAAATGTCAATGTGAGTGGTCTGAGAAATGAAAAACTGATTGAAATTTGTTGACTGGTATGTAAAGAAGCTTGACACAGGAAAATGTGGTCCTGTAAACATCAGGCCCCCTTAGAATAATGTCAAATGGTCATGCAGGGCATAATATGCCAGGTCTAGCAGAGATTATTTCACATTAGCAGGAAATATTTGAAAAGTAAAGTCAAAAAGTGTCTTGTAATAAAGTATTGAGGCCTAACATATGCCTTGTTCCTTAGGAATGAATTGCTTTATGTCTATCTCAGAAATTGTGGCACATGAAATGGAGATGTGAGGACTTGATTGGTCATTGTGTGCCACCAATCTCACCTTGTGTAGATAATTACTGAGGTTGCTTTAATGCAAGTTTTGTCATGATATTGACAGGAAATTTAGTTGAAATACTACAAAAAACCCAAAAAATATTGTTTCAGGACCTTGCACATTGTATTAATGGAATTTGGGCAATTACTACCCTGGTGGTTGACGGACAGCCATATATTTCATTATCCATAAAGGAGCTGATAAAATATATAGACAACCTGGTTGAAAAATGCATCAAATCACAACTAAAGGTGCACAAACTATGTTCTGAACATAAATACACATTCCGGCCAGTTTAAACCCAGTACAGGATCTCAAAAGTGGTCAGTTGAAATTTCGGTAAATTTCGATCAGAAGTAATCTGTTCCTACAAAGCCTTGACTACCCGCAATAAGACTAAATCACAATGGCAAACATAAATGGCATTACCTTTAAGACATTCAACCTATCAACTGACTGAACAAAAAAATTTTATGCAAGAAAAAGACAAAAACTTCGAAGGACATAAATTACAAGGATATAGGTTACATTAAGGGTCACTCTGAGGTCAATTTCGCAACTAGGACAAAATCGCTTTAGCAGTGTTTTGCCAATATGTAGGTAAATCTCTGTATGTAATTTCATGAAGATTGGATACTTTTCAGCTGCAGTGTGCATTGCTAAAGTTCATTTACAAAAGTGTGAACTTTTTTTGGGTCACCCTGCAAAAGCCACCCAGACCAAAGAGAGGCACATTTGAAGCATAGAAATTTTTTAGAGGTACATTCGAGGCACGTTTGAGGCATACTTGAGGCACATTTGAGGCATAGTCTACCAAATGCAGTGTGCCTCAAATGTGCCTCTAATGTTAATGATGTGCCTCATCTATGCCTCCCTGCATAATGATATGCCTCAAACATGCCTCCCTGACTTATCAAGAAATGCATTACCTGCATCTATGCCTCAAATGTGCCTCAAACTGGACTCTGTTTTTCTACCCTGTGCCTCAAATATGCTTCTCCAACATAGCCAAATTTTTGTGTGGCCTGAATTCCCCCTTACGCCTCAAACGTGCCTCTCCTGTAGATTATACTAGAGTGTCTCCTTGTGGTGACCTAAATTTGCATTGAAAAGGGAAACTCCAACTAGGGAGCATGGTGCCAATGTTGTAAGTCACATTTTTACTTATACTACGCTGTACATGTCATACTTATAAATATGCAAGTTGTAGTTTTTATTGTAAAGGTGTTCTGAACAATAAGTTCAATTTATTTGGTTGTGTTGCTGATGTAACTCTTAGAATTTTGTGTTTTGCTCAACAGACTATATTATCAATCACATGACAACATGCTCTTTTGTTAGAGGTCAAATAACAATTTCCTTAATTTGACAAATAATCCTGAATGCATGTCAGATTGAATGTGCCACCCATTTGGCATTTACATCAAGGTCATTAAGTTTATTTAGTAGTTCTGTTTTTGTACCAAGTCTTTCCTTTGTTTGAGATAGAAGCACAATTTGAAAATGCAAATATTTGGCTCACTTCCTTAACTGTCAATGTGCCTCATTCATGCCTCAGATACGCCTCTTCTGTACCTCCATGCGGAACGCCTCAAATGTGCCTCATTTATGCCTCAAATGTACCTCCACTTACATGATGAGCCTACGCCTCAAATACGCCTCAGTTATGCCTCAAACGTACCTCATATGTGACTCAAATATGCCTCTTCATTTGCATAGGAGGCACATTTGAGGCACATCATTAACATATCTAGAGGTATATTTGAGGCATTATTAAAATTTTTGGAACGACTCAAATACGCCTCCTATATGCCTCAAATGTACCTCAAAAATGCCTCATATATGCCTCTTGCATATTTAATGAGGAGTTTGATATGCCTCCTTTACGTCTCCTGTGATCTCAGCTTATGCCTCTACCTACTCCATGGTATGCCTCAAATATGCCTATTCAGTGCCTCAAATGTGCCTCTCTTTGGTCTGGGCACAATATGCTTCCCACATCCTGGTTAAGGATAATCTTAATTAAGTTCTTACCAATCAAACACAGGAAAGTTCTCCTACAAGTGGGAGCCAGCAACCCCTCCTGCAGATGGGGGTAAGTGCCCCCCTTCTGCCAGTTGGGTCAGTATCCCCTTCTAGAGGGTTTAGCACCCACACACGGTAGGCGTCAGTGCCCCTCTCCTATAAGTCAGTGCCCCCCTTCTTTCAGTGGGGGTCAGTGCCCCCTTCAAGAGGGTTTAGCTCCTACTCAAGGTCATGGTCAGTGCCCCTCTCCTACAGGTGGGTGGGAGTCAGCCTCTCCTGCAGATGGGGGTCAGTGCCCCTCCTACAAGTTGTGGTCAGTGCCCCCGAATTTCGTATGAGTGCCCTCCTTATAACTTGGGCCCAGTGGGTGATGTGCCCCGCTCAATTGTTACAATGTTCACTTATTATATTCCTTTTGTCAACACCAGCCAACGCCTTTCTTAGTTTGTTGCCCACATTTTTATATCTTCATCTTTTATTGCATAATTTCGAATGTATAGGCCTACAAATGAACATTGGCCTACAATGTATGACATTACAACTCCCGTTCTTAGAACAGGTATTATGCTATATTTTTAATTCGTCATCAAAACTTGTTTGAAATGCATTACATAGCTTAGCCAACAGGTTTAATCACATTTTTAAGCTTGTTAATTGTTTTATATTCCATTACACATGTATTCTAGTGGCGGGATAAACCAGATTTTTTAAAACTTGCATTTCTCAAAAAATTCCCAACTGATTTTTTTCGTTTTTGTATAAATGTTCATATGATCGTGTAGTTTCAGGCGGTATAGGTCCCGTTCCTGGCTCATTTTTTTTTAAACCCAATGTTTCTTCAGGAGCACTGTGCTTCAGATTCGTCTTTCAATTTTGAGGCTACAATAAAGTCATCAAAACACTATAGGAAAAACATTTTCAGTTCGCTGAAACATCTCCAGTAGTTTTCATTGGCTCGGGATGGGGGATTGAGGGAATTTCCGTGGCCATGCAATCGAATGATTCACAATCCCAAATATACACAAAATCAAAACTGTCCACTCCGATTAATCCACATGTTAACCAGCTCCATCGCACCGCTAACAGATGCTCGGTAGTTTGGTGTACCTCCAGGAAGTCCTGGTTTAACCTGACACCATGTAATATTCCTTACTTTGAATGAATAAAGACAGCAAGAAGACTGAGTAAAGTTTGAAGTACCATGTGTATTCTGAAACTGAGCTAACGCACTATGTACAGAGAACAGTGGCGTAACTAGGGGGTCTTGAGCGGGGGGCAACAGGGGGGGCACACGATTCTCTGGGGGGGCACTCGTAATACTAATAGTATATTTTAGCCAGGGTTGAACAGTTCATATGGGGGGGCACCTGGGGGGGGGCACAGGTCCAATATGGGGAGCACGCAGTCACAGAATATTCCTTCCTAAA
Organism: Platynereis dumerilii; assembly: GCA_026936325.1. Classification (NCBI taxonomy): domain Eukaryota; kingdom Metazoa; phylum Annelida; class Polychaeta; order Phyllodocida; family Nereididae; genus Platynereis; species Platynereis dumerilii. The sequence goes on from JAPTHN010000001.1 coordinate 129,705,412, forward strand.
TCAAGCAAAACCTTCTTGAGAATTACCCAAACCTGAAATTATTATTTCAAGACTGGCCAAAAAGAATTCATTTATTGCACCAAAACTGAGCAAGAAATTATTTATTTAAATAAAAATCTAAGACCCCCCCTCCCCCTTGATATTAAATGATCTCCCCCTTATGAACTGGGTTGAGTGAAAATTTGAGCGAAACTGGATGAGTTTCAGTGGTAGATATGAGGCTGGAAAGTTTTGAAATGTCAGAAATGCATGTAACTGGCGGGGGGTGACGAGGCCTACCGAAGATGTGAAGTCTGAAGTGCAAGGTCAATTAGTCAAACAACAATCAGACAAGGAAAGATCAGACAAGCAAGCAGACAAGCACTAATCAGACATACAATAATCAGACAAAAAAAGGTCAGACATGCAATAATTAGACAAGATCAAACAAGGAAAGACCAGACAAGGAATATTCAGACTGGAAAGATCAAGCAACAAAATATTAGATCAGAGAAGATCAGAAAAGTAATAATCTTACAAAGAAAGATCAGACAAGTGATAATCAGGAAGGATAGACCAGACAAGAGAAGATCATAAAGCAAAAATAAGACGAGGAAAGATCTAACCAAAGAAGATCAGACAAGAAATAATCAGACAAGGAAAAATCAGACAAGTGAAGAGCAGACAAGCAGTAATCAGACAAGGAAGGATCAGACAAGAGAAAATTAGACAAGCAATAATCAGACAAGGAAAAATCAGAAAAGAGAAAATCAGACAAGCAATAGTTAAAACAGACAAGAGAAGATCAGGCAAGAGAAGATCAGACTAACAATAATCACACAAAGAAAGATCTGATAAGAGAAGATCAGACAAGAGAAGATCAGATAAGAGAAGATCAGACAAGAGAAGATCAGACAAGGAAATATCAGATTGGCAATAACAAGACAAGGAAATGTCAGACAATAGAAGGTCAGACAAGTAATAATTGGACAAGTATTAATCAGACAAGGAAATATCTGGGAAGAAATTATTAGAAGTAATAATCAAACAAGGAAATATCATACCAGCCATAATCAGACCAGGAATACCATACGAGAGAATGTCAGACAAGGAATATCCAGACAAGATTATATTCTGACAAAAAATTGGAGAAGAATATACAGAGTAGGAAAGGCCATACAAACCATAATCAGACAAGGAAAGAATGAACATGCAACAAGCAGACAAGGAAATACGAGGCAATGAATAATCAGACATGAAGATCAGGCAAAAGATAACCAGACAAAGAATAATCATGTGTGATCTTCCCTCATCTGATTACTGCAGCTTACTGCTCGTATATATATAAATGATAGAAAATTACATTGTTTCATAGAAACGTTAAAAAAATATATTGTGAGAGTAGAAAACCTTTTGTTAGTATATCATTAAACATGATAAATAAACGTCTAATTGACTGTAACAAAATCGAGAAAGGAAGTAGGGAAAGAAGATAAGGAGGAAGGAAGGGAAAAAGTAAGGGAGGGAGGAAGAATGGAAGGAAGAAATAAGGAAGGAAGGAAGGAAGGAAGGAAGGAAGGAAGGAAGGAAGGAAGGAAGGAAGGAAGGAAGGAAGGAAGGAAGGAAGGAAGGAAGGAACGAAGAAGGAAGGAAGGAAGGAAGGAAGGAAGGAAGGAAGGAAAGAGGAAGAAAGGGAATAAGGAAGGGAGCAGGGTTGTTTCAGGCCGTTTCGCGAAGCGAATTGAGCACAAGAGAGGACTCAAAAATCTGTGCGGTGATGGTCTGAACATCAACAGTCCACAGCTGAAAATTAGGTCAAATGGGTCCAGCCTCTTATCAATGATTTAGTTTCGTATTTAAAAAAACATTACATATTCATCTTCAAAAGTGTCTTAAAAATTCAATTTTCTCTGGTAATATTCCCTGTACCTATAATTTTTATTAAATGGTTTATTATTAGCCTTGACAAGCTAAATTTAATTATTAACAAGTGATTAATTTCATTTCAAAACAGACAAAAAGAAAACATAACAAAATCGAAGTTACATAATCTTTATAAACTGATGATTATGTAACAGTGAGTAATTAATCTGCATGCAAATCATGTTATTGTTTTTTATTCTATCATGCTATTATGTGATATCAACAATCTAACCTAGACTTTGACAGCTTTCAGTTTTGTCTGCCTTTTTACCTGTGGATGATTATCAATCAATTTATCAATCTTAGGCCTATCTATCTATCTACCTATCTATCTGCCTATCCCTATCTGTCTACCTACCTACCTACCTATCTATCTATCTATCTATCTATCTATCTATCTATCTATCTATCTATCTATCTATCTATCTATATATCTACATTGTATCTATGATATATTTTATCTTTCTATTCTACCTTTCTCTCACATTTCTCTGTCTTTCTACATATCTGTCTTTCTATTTTTTTTAAACGGTAACATGTAGGCCTATAACTGCCTTTGCCCTTAGGTATATATACACTGAAAGACAAAAGTTATGCATATGTTGTGCATTCATGAACCTCAACTGTGTGCTCAATATAAGGTTCTACCAAACACATGCTTTACATAAAATAAACCATAAAGTCTAAAGATAATGGTCTTGTGGTTCATTCGAAGGTTGAGATGTCCTCTCATCTGTAGCATCCCCTACAACATCCAGAAACATGCCTTCATTACAACGGAGGGTATCTTGAGTTCTGGTTGTTTTTCTGGGTCCAACACCTCTTTGTTTATTCCTTGTCTACCCTACCTCCCTTTGACAGGCAGCTTTCTTTGATACACTTGACAGATGAACATCTTACACTCTACAACATTAAGCTGGGTTTTCACACCTGTACCATTCCAATAGTTTCCTCCCCATCATATTCTGTAAGTGGGGACACAATAAATTCAGTTGTAAAAGAATTGTGTGCTTGAATGTTTAAGGATTCATTTAAGCTCACATGAAACCGCATGCCTGCAAGTGGTATGGGTCAACAGCAAAATCTGAGTTATCTGAAAACTCCCCATTGTCAGCCATTTTTAAAAAGGAAAATGTTTCCCGGTTCAGTGATTTATTGTTTGCGACCCTGTTTTTGAGTGTCTTACACCATGGAACCATCATATTGACCATAACCCTCGAACATCTTGCCCTCCCAACATATGCATAACTTTTGTCTTTCAGTGTACATTGAATATAAAAATAAAAGTTATGGTTACACTGCAAGTCCTAAAACTTTTAAGTGCTGCACGAATTTCATGGCAATGCCATTTATATTAGACTCTTTGCAGATTGCATTGGCGGTCCATTAGAAAAATTAATTTTCTTCTTTTCAATTTACAAACGGGCTTTTCTCGTCATTGACAGTTTTCTGTTGGTTTCAATCATAAAAACATTTTTAAGCCAGTGACGTCACAAGATCAAGTTGAATGTTAATTTTGAGACTGTTTGGGTATCTACAGCAAAGAGCTATAATTTGAGCAAATTAAGACGAGTTACACTCGCCCTATTATACCACAGTGCTTTTGCGAATTTGTGTTAGGGACACGTCGGCCCGGAGTCCCAGACATTCTGCAATGTAACCCACAAACAAAGCAGCATTGCCAGACGAATCCAGGCGTTGCATTCAACTCCTTATAAGGTCTCGATAAGCAGAAATAAAGCCAGGGAAAAAGTCTGTCTATCAAAATGGCGAGTTTATTTAATGTAAAATAAAAAGATGCAGTTTTTATGAGTGCCAAAAAAGTTGGTACTGTGAGACATTCAGCAGAAGATTCAAATGCAATAAGAAGGTTGGCAGCCACCACTTTCCAACGGCAAAAAGGGAGGAAAGTCTGACGAAGATTTATGTAGGATGACTGGAGGATTAATGAGACAGGACTTCAAAGGAAAAGCATACCTCTGCACAATGGCCCACCTTCGCATGCTCCACAAATTGTATATCTATATATATAGGCTCATGTAGTCATACACATTCGCAGTGGCAGGCAAAGGATCTACTCAATGCTTTACGACTGAATAGCAGTTCCCAGAAGCAATGCATGTCAATAAAACGGTGTTCAGGACTGAAGAACTGCAAAGATAAAAAGTCAAGTTATTGTTGAGGCAGAGTTCCAGAGAAAATGCCGAGGGCGTTCTCTCTGGTCTCATTCGGACCTCGGTGGCTTAATGGCATTTCAACGGCGAACATGTGAAGATTTATGTTGCAAGAATGAGACAGATCTGGAACTGAGTCAGGGAGGCATGACAAGCCGAACAATGTGCCCAGCCATGCACGACCACCATGCACAACCACCATGCACAACCTGCCCTTTTCCACGACTTTCTTCCAAGGACACGACAGTAAAAAAAAGAGACAACAGTCGCCGAAGAAAGGTTTGGAGAATTGTGGACTAAGCAAAAGTATATTATTACCGTACAATATTACTTAAAATGGCCATTTAGACAAGTTCACTGCTCAGGATGTGGTTGATTGAAGGAAAAGATCGGCAGTTGCAACCCCGAGCAACAGGCACCAGTATGCCTTGGGTGTCGTCCTGTCTGCTGAAGGGCTCTAACGGCCAGCAAAGATGACCTCGACTCAAGGGCACATTCCATTCAAATGATGGCCCCTCTGTGATCAATTAAATGTCCGGCAATTCGTTTAAGACTAAATATCCCACAGATGATAACATTGTGTTTCGCTTCCTGCTTGGGTTGGCCAGTTATCTGTGTACAGAAAAGGTCACAGGAATTGCATTACATGAGCAGTGCATTGTAAGAGGCAAATGTATATAGGCCTAGGCCTATATATAGGGCTCCATTAAATCCAGAGCCATTGCTTCTACGATTTGACCCCAGCTGAGGACAGGACTGCCTCCGTGAATTGGCTGCCTGGCTCGCGAGGAGCCATGACTTGGTTTGCTCTATATGCCCCAAGACCAACTCTTTGAATGAGCAATTGGTGGCAGGGCTTCTGGCTTGCACAGGAGAGCCACCTGTCACGCTTGGTTGATCTCCATTGGAGCCTCTGCAAAATGTCTCGAGTTTTCACACTGAGGACGAGAGTTTCCAAGTCGTTGGAGCGGATCGTTGAGTGTGGACTGAGGCAAGTTGAACTGTTCTCGACTTGCTAGGAAGTACTCATTGTGAAGTGATGTCCTGCACCTTCCAGTCAAGAACTCTGAGACCATTTATCAAAGGATGCTTACCTATTCTGCTGACATCTTCAAACTGACTTGATTGAAGCAATCATTTACCCTGACCTCTATGGGAAACAGTACTACCAGAGAAAGAAGCGAAATGGCTGATCCTTGTAACAATGCCGATTCCTATTGTGACCTCAGGTGAGTGCTCCAGTGCCACTGTCCCAACGTTGGTGTTGTTTTTTAGGGGACATCAATGCATTGAATGCAGGATACACCGGACAGTGGATAATAATGATTACCTGAGGGGTGTGACTGTGACAATCCAGAGCCTCATTGACTTCATCGAGGAAGGATAATCAAGGATTAACGTCGTTTGCAAAATCTAATTGGTCTCCTTTTTTGTGTTGTTGCTTCTACTGATCAACACTTAATGCTTTTTTTAATGGGTGAAATTAACATAGGCAAATAATTTAAGTGATTACCGGTGACATGGTAAGAAGCAGTCAGCTGACAGTGTAGGCTCAAGTTATTGGTAAGAAGCGGGCTGATAGATGAGATTCATTCAAACTGGCTATTGAAGAGACATTGACAAGGGAAGCTGCAAATCAGGTCCACGCCACTTGGTTAGAACTGGGCTGCACCGACATGAATAAAGCACCCCAGAGAAACATTGTGGAGCAATGTGGACTGCCCCTTCTTGGTTGCAAGACTGCCAGGCTGCTGTGGCCTGTGCTTCGGTTACCCAAACAACGCTGAGGTCGGCGGCCCTTCCTGCTGTCCCTGCTGTCCCTGCTGTCCCTGGGGCAAAACATTTCCTGCGCGTTTCCAACTGCAGTCAGGTCAGCCAAGCAAGCTGTGTCGCTCCTCTGCCACCTCTGCAGCTAATCTCCTTTTTTGAAAACACATTTTTTCATCTAGGCTGCCATTTGCATAACTTGCTGCATTCATTCCATACATCCTTTCAGGGGAGTTTTTTTAAAATCTGTCTGCTTCTTTTTTCGTGTTATCATAGCCATCGAAACACCTACGTGAAAATGGTGAATAGAATGTCTCACTTTCCCCAATCCTTTGCAGCTTTTGGGACAAATTTCTGGGTGTGCCTCAATGCAAAGTTTAGCCTATTCTTCTCTATTTTGTTTGTTGAATCGTCAGTTTCATTATCATTACATTTTTCTGTTATTTTTCTGTAGTTATTTTTACTTTCTCTGAACTGTTCCTGGCCCTTCCTGAGAGTTCCCCTTCATCCTGGCTTGTTGTCTCCTACAGCCATTTCCGAATCGTGAGTGTGTGTGTGTGGGGCGGGGGTGGTTGTGTGGTGAAACACCCCTACACAACAAGTAGTAGGCCTTCCCATAATGACATATTCATTGATTTCCGCAATAGGGTAATCAAATAGCAGAGGGACGTGTACACATGTCATGTGCTGTAGGATGGCACAGGGGATGGCGTGAGGACGAGTTGAAGCAGTCGAGAACAGGACGAGTGCAGAGCCAGTCCAACATTTTGAATGGGTCGACGGCCCCTTTCATGTCAGCTCCAAGCACAATGTTGCAGCTACCTTCCTGCAAGCGCCGCATGCTGATGACATGTCTGCTCCACAAGGATTTTTGCGCGTTACTTAAGTGTATGGGCCCCTAATATACATGTAAATATATAATATAAATAAAAACAGTTGCAAAAATATTTGGTGCAAAAACCCTGAGGTGCACAGCAGTCTGGAACCGACTGCTTCATTTAATCAAACTGCCTCTGAAGACAGCTTCAGCACCGTAGATTGCGCTATCCTGCTATCTGAGCCATGATTGGCAGCTTAGTGCTTGACATGTAGTGACCTGAACAGAATCCAGTCCTCTGCAGTGTGGGGATTTCCCATCCATGAGGATTAGAATTGCGTGCTGTCTTTAATGTTATTGATATTAAGAATTTGAGAGGCTTCGATAGGTGATTTTGTCTCATGATGCTTCAATCAATCTGTCCAGCAATCAGTCAATAAACCAAATCTATCTTTCTATTGATTTATATAGATAGTTAGATAAATGGACAAATAGATAAATAGACAGATAAGAAGACAGATAGATAGATACATAGATAGACAGATAGATTGATAGTTAGATAGATTTGATAGATACTATAGGAAAAGGTAAATAGCTAAAGTTAATACAGAGATGCAGTAATTTAAAAATGGATGGATAGACAGGCAAGCTGACAGGTAGACAGATAGATAGATAAAATGTAAATAGTGATGCAGCAATTCATTGTTGACTTTCATTTATTTTTAATTTTGGGTTTCACATCCATATTCTGATGTCCCATCCCACGGGTCCGCTAGTCTATACTTTATATTGCTAGATCAGGTAAAACAGGGACTTCTGGAGGAACACATATTTCATGCAGGTTGAAGCTTCAATCACGGCTGATGTACCTTCTTTGGATGTTAAACAATCAAGAGGGATGTGTGAAGAAGTTGTAACGGGTCTGTGAAGGCCATATAAAGCCTCTGAAGACAGCTTCTTTAGATCGCCGTTTCAGCACTGCAGAATTGAGCCACGATTGGCAGCTTCATTCTTGATAGACTCAAGACTCAAGACATTTATTTCTTCCTGAAACATACAGATTGTTACAGTGAAGAGGGAGGAAATCTCTAAGACAAGATTTTTGTCGCTAGCGAGATGCACCCCCCCCTAAAAAAAAAAAGAAGAAGACTAGTTGTCATCGCAGAGTGGCCCATGAGGTTTAGATGTAAAGAGCTTAATATGTACTTTCCCTCTAAATTGCAAACTATATATCTAAGCAATGTGCATCTGTGGTAACCAGTGTTGTCATTCATGAGTGTGTGAGGGCAGGCAAAGTAAAGCAAAAAACATCACAAAATGGTAAGGTGGTAAAAGTCTGCAAGCCCTTCAAATGAACCTTTTGGATGAAAGTCACATGACATTTTTCAATGATCATTTATAGAGCTCTTAGCGACCTGAACTGAATCAAGTTCTCTGCACTGCAGTGTGTGCTGAGTATGGTAACGTATATGTTGCCATACTCCTTGAATAAAGTACCCTGATAGTTAAGACAAGATTGCTTTTAGCCTGTTATATTTGTCTCGTGTTCCAAGGCAGCCTTGAGTCACATGAATATCCTAATTGGTTCATTTTTCAGACATGATTATTCAGGTCAAAATCAGTGAATTAGAAGAAAGCGTATGGCAACATGACTATCACGTTACCGTCTCCCGATTGGGTATCAGTGGTGGACCAGTGATGCTGATTTGGCATTGCGAGGAAAGATAGATAAAAAATGCAATGAAATTAAATGAGCAGTCGGTTCCCACTTCATGCTGGTTAATTTGCAATCAAGGCGATCTGTGTGTTCATTCTGTTTGAATTCTTACATCACTGCTTTGGCAAACACAAAATGAAATATATCAACGCCCCTATATTATAATATACTATAACACACTATAATATACCAATAGACGTCGTCAAGGATCACAAGGAATTTTATCGTGAGCAATCTAGCCTTTGTCATGCGTGGGCTTTTCAAAATGCTTTTGCTTTATGTAAAAATGCAAACTGGGAATAATTACGCATAGCTCTTTTTTTAAATTAATTTATTTTTTGGGCATCAAGAGATGTGCATTATATTACAGAAATAGGCGAATGTCTGCAGAATGATAGTGGCACGGAATGCATGTGTTTTGTGATGTGCTTGGGTATTAAGTGTGTACATGTCTCAGGTTGTCTGACCTTTTGCTGACCTGGAAACCAGTATCCAAGCTAACTCTGTGTTGAGTGAATTGTTTAGGTCCAGATCATTTGAGAAATAAAACTTGCCTGTGCAGATGGGGGTTGGGTTTCCACTGCTCCACTTATTTGTTCCATCCAGTGGTCGAAATAAGGGGGGGTCAGGGGGGGTTTGACCCCCCCAAATGGTCATGGGACCCCCTCAAATACATTTTTCAAAAGGACCCAGAGGGGGTCCTCAAAAAACCCCCCCAAATACTGAAAGTAAGCTGAGAAGTGAGTATGAAGCAGCAAAGTAAAGCCTAATCAGCAAACAACAACCTCTTGTAATTTATATACATTACCAATAGGGTTTTCACAACTCATTTTCTGAGATAAAACATACCTTTAAAAAGCCCGGAGTTAATTTTTAGAGCATCTGAAAAACTTCGGCTTCAGGGCACCTCTGGCGGCCCGCTGCGGCCCGCGGACTGCCTGCTACAAGGGCTTCAACCCTTTGGGTCTTCCAACAGAGAGACCCCCCCAAATAACAAGGCCTATTTCGACCACTGGTTCCATCCACTCATAATGGGGCAACCATTATATCTGGGGGGGGGGGGGTGTTCTAAAATAGGCCTATTTGTTTGTAAATCAAAGGTTGCTGCAGGCATATAAGAAATACCCCCCCCCCCACAGAAATTTATATTCAAGACTGTCAGAAAGAATTTTTTATTTCACCAAAACCAGGTCCAGAAAATCCCAGGTTCTAGTAAATAATTGTATGCTGTTTTTCTATTATGATTGCAGTTCCGCAAATTTGATATGAAAACGTTTTAGAAATTACTCGTGATTATGTGGGGAAATAGTAGCTTAATTTGCAGGGTGTAACGGTTGAGGAGCAATCTAGTAGGATATTCGAAGGGCAGAGGTTGAGAGATGTGGATGGGATGCACGCGAAAAATGTCATGTAAATGTTGGCTTTGTCATGATGTCGCCCCCCCCCCCCCCCGCGCACCTCTGTGCACCCGGTCTCCCATGACCGACTTATGTAATCATGATCATTACGACACAACGAGGGCACAGCTCCCAATTGCAGCCTTTGTTGGACATACCACCATATACGACAACTTTGTGGTCGGCATTTCCATGCATGATGGGCAATGACGGGCGACATGGAATATTCTGACTAGTTCTCTTGTCATGTATCTATAGATGTATGACTATCTTAAAATATAATACCAACCAGTGCAATAAATGCATGTATTATAACTTTTTTGAAGGGTAGATCTGGGACGACCTGTGCCATATATAATGAATTGTGAAAAGGCACCAATTTTGCGATGTGCCTCAACAAGCTTTTTACAGCTGCTTGCAGCCTGTATTACGAGAGGGGTTTCAGGAAAACTTATGACAACTGCCCTGGTCATGCTGTTTCACCTATGTCATTAAAACTTGGCATGCAGTCTGAATAGAATATTATCTTGCTTCCATCAACTTTTGGTAAACTTCTGTGACAATAAATTTTTATTTTCTAAACTAAAATGTACATTTTTCCCGCGAATTTCAAATGTTCTGCTGCAGTGATGGCAGCTGCCAAGTGCCAGCCAGGGGCTGGGCTCACGCTAGCCGCTCGCATTTTCGTTAATTACGATTTTGAATGACTATTTGCGAATATTAAATTGCCCAAATTCGCGCAATTTGCGAATCCACAATTCACGGTAAAAGTGGGATGTAGAGAAACGGAGCTCTCCCGTTGTCATTCCACACAAACAAGCAAGCACTGAATAGAGGCACTGATGGAGCAGATAGCACTTAATAGATGGAACAATAGATGACACTGTTCTGTTGTTCTAAAATCAATTGGAAGAATAGGGTACATGTTCTTAAGTGTAATTAAGATTGGAAAGGGGTGAAATTCTTGTTCAAGGTGGGAATTGCATGAATTGCAATTCGCCATTGACCAAGTGGTGCCCTGACAAATACATGAGCATGTCAGATTGATAGTGTCTGAGTTAGCAGTTAATTGTATCTCTTTACTGCATTTATATACAATAGCTATACTATTTTTATTCCAACTTATTTCAAACAAGTCTTGAAAGACAGTGAATTATGCTGCCACTATTGCTGACATAAAGTCAATTTAGCAGAACTTATACACATGTATGTTTGCATAGAGTTTATTGAGTTGAAATTTTCCATTTCCAATAACCTCAAGTAACTGTATACAGTATAGGCCTACCTGGTAAATTAAGTTTTGTATATACATACAAGTTATTACAACCTCTTTCCTCACCGAACGCAAGGCAGCAAACCCTCAGCACTTGGCACCTTCATCTCAAGCATACTGTCATTGAGAATTTCAGCCAGTATAGTAAGCTAAGTAGAGTAATCCTATAATCACTGAAGTCAACTTGGAGGAAGATGTCACTTGCTTAGGATTTGCTTCTTAATACCAATCAATTGTTCTGCAGCCATTTTTATGAAAGAAAATCTACTCACTCATTTTATACTTTCAGTTTTCATGGTAACTTTTTATGGTACAAATAACAAATGCCATCAAGCAAACTTCAGACAACAGGCATAGGGAATCCCTATTAGGGATATCACTTCATTTCTCTTTTGAAAAAAAAAAAAAAAGACGAACACATCTTCGTAACGATAGATAGATAGATAGATAGATAGATAGATAGATAGATAGATAGATAGATAGATAGATAGATAGATAGATAGATAGATAGATATATAGATAGATATATAGATGGCCAGATAGATAGTCTATCTACAAGCAGCTGTTAAAGTGCTTGCACGTTATTTTTAGGGTTTAAAAGGGCACAGAATATATATTGGCCATTAAAGTCAGATTTGGCTGATATAAAATAATAGCAGCAGGTGAATATCTAGCCCATTGATCTAAGATGACAGAGTTTTTCTCTCTCGCACGAGGTTATTTATACAATATGTATATGTGACCATGCCTTAGTTCGGTTCTTCCTGTACCCTGTTGGTAGAGTTAGTTTTTAGTAAAGGGTCGAGTCTGAAAGACACACTGGGTCAATGCATTCTACAAGAAGGCTGTTTGTTTTTGCCCTCTGAATGAGTTAGACCTTGTTGACTGTCATTGACCCATTGCGCTGTGTAGACCTATACATGTCCTGTGCATTGGTATTTATAGCAATAACAGCTAATAACCCGAGGACATCGACACGAATCCTAGAAAGGCAGCTAAAGGCAATGCCGACGTCGGCAAATATGGGCCCCTGCAACTTGCAAGCCGTCACATGCCTTGCCAGTTCATGTGTGATGTTGGACTGGATGACCAAAAGCAGTCCTCATTAGCCCTGCTTTGCCATGTACTTGTGGGTTTCTCATTAGCCTCTCAATGGATGGGCGTCAATGGGTGACCAACTGACCTTCTCCCTCACCTCCCTTGACCTCGTGGCTCTGCTGCTTATTGACGGGTGACAGGAAACACCTCCTTGGCTATATATGGGTATAGGGAACGCTTCGTTCACGATATATTCTGTGCCCTGCTCCCCTGTGAAGCGACTGCTTAGCTTTTTATCAGTCGTCTTATAATGCCATGAACTTTTTATAAGCTCCTCACCTTTTTATGAGTTCTTATTCGTTTTTTTTCTCCAGGTTTTATTTTGCTTCGGCTTGAATGTTTTTACGAAAATCATCACGAGGTGATAGAGTCTGTCATCTTCTAATGATTTATTAAATCTCCAGTGTGACTAGCAAGATTCTTTACATGGGCCAAATCTTGGACCAAGTGACATGACTGATCGTCTGGCAAATATTCCAGCCGAGGAAACTTCCATTGTTACGAGTCAGTCAAGCAGGCAATGTAAAGTGTTGTCTGTGTGGAATGGCTCACTGTGGAATGGCTCACCGTGGAATGGCTCACTGTGGAATGGCTCGCTGTGGAATGTGCTTTATGTATCAGGCATTACAGGCATTGCACTGCAGGCTCCAGGAATTGGCCATGCAAATGAGCAAGAAAAACATGAAAGTGAGACAAGAAATGGCAGAGTGAACTTGAAACTAATAGTTTTCATATCGTGGGAATTTTCAATTCATGAATAACAATAACATTGACAAGCAAAATAGATGTTTTATGCGTTGGCGGATCAAGGGCCCCCGGGGGGAGCTAGGGGAGAAAATATAGAGCAACGTGAATCCGCAAATGCCAAAACTACGCCAACATTGCCTGGCAATTGCTGAAACGACGCCCTCTAAGAATATACCCTGTCTGGATCCGCCACTGTTTATGTTATTAGGTCACAAGTACCAGTCAGACGTTATTATAATAAACAGGAGCTGCGGCTACAACATCAAATCCTAAACAAAAACCTTTTGTTTTGTAAAGTTATGTAACCAATCAATAGCCTGCGTGTCATCGGAACAAGAAAATCTTTTTCAAAAAAAAGATATGCTGGTTGTAGCAATGATATATTTGAAAAGTGAAAAAAAATTTTTTTTACTGGTAGGCCTTTTTATTTAACAAATATATCTATAAATTTAAACATTATAAATACCAGAAGTTATGAGCTGTCAATATAACATTAACCAGTGATGTAGCACTGTGCTTCATCATATTGAGAGAAATATTAATGAGGCATCTAATATAATATCCTTCTCTATTAATATATATTTTATATATTTCAAAAAAATTTCAGCAGAGAAAAGGTCTTTATATTTTGGTGTTCAGTCAAAAACCTTTTTGGTTAGAACTTAGAAGTAAATGAAAGACCATTTTTCAATGAATTTGAAAATCATATGGCCCAGGCTGGAATTGAACCCTGGCCAGTGGGGTGGAAGGCAAGCGCTCTACCAACTTTGTTACTGGGGCAGGCATGGCCACTGCTTTTTTTTAGGCCTATCTTTCAAAAGCCAGTGCTATACATATATTACATGTTTCTGTACCTCATAGTACGTGCCTTGGCCATGATTAAATCAGAGTGTTAACTTGGGCCTACTAATTGTGAACAAAAATACAACTGGAATGATTACAGAATCAATTCATGTAATCCACAGCATGATCAAGCAGAAACACAAGGATTCAAAGTCTATATTTAGAATTCTGACCAGTCCATTTCCTGGTCACATGACAAGTGTCGTCCAGTAGTCTGTATCAATCATGACAACTCACCTCCAGTTTAAATTGTACTAGAACAATTTTAGGTGGATCAATCATCAATTTCCGAAATTGCATGTGTATTTTGAAATAAATGCACCAACTTGAAGTATTTGCAATGATGAGTTATTTGTCAGTGCTCCACTTTATATCACTAAAGGCTGAGGTGAACTTGTGTTGACACTTTTCAGTATGGGGTGCCGAGTAAACTGCTGGTATTAATAGCTAAAGATATGCCATAATACATCTTTTCTTACAGCCCAATGGAACCAGCATAAAAAATACTAGAGGCGTCTGACTTTGTCACAGAAAGGTGGACTTCACAATTTGCAGTTGCATTACATGTATTGGCAAATCAGGGGGCTTGTCACATATGGATCATGGAACAATAGTTTATGAATACGTTTCAGTTGGGTGACACAATCAGAAATATTCTGTTTTTCATGTGGCCCAACGGGTACAGGTAAAAATTAACGAGTATATGGCACAATAAAATGTATTTAATTAATGTTAGACCTCACCATGACACTTTTACCATTTGAAAAGCTGGCATCTAACTAACAATATTGCATTTTAGCTAAGGATTCTAGGCTAACAGTACATTGTCGGGTTCTAACATTCCTGTGGTAGGGATCTAACTGACAAAAAGTGCATGTTAAAACCCTCCGAAACGGAACAGAAATACAAACGGACAGCCTCAACAGCAGGGATGTGACGATTATGGCAGTTAACCTATTATTTTCTTACATTTTATGCTTCGAAAACGTAATATTTGATACCGGCATAATCTAGATAGTTTCCCTGACATCTCTTGATGACGCTGGGTGCTTTACATCTTCTCATTTTCATGGATTATCAAGTTATCAAAGAATTAAAAAAACCTGAGAATTTTCCACACTGTGACACAATTTGTGGTCAATTACTTAATACCAAGAAGTTGGAAGTTACATTAACATGTTCCTAATATGGTTTGTCGTTTTATGCACACTATTTCATGAATATTTGACCAGTCAATTAGATTTAAATAAACAAATACCGAAGGCACTATTGAAATGTTCCAGTTCAAGCCTACCGCATTCAGCTGTCCTTCCAAGATTTGTGTGAAGAATCAGATTTTAAAAAGCTAATCTAGTGTATTAATGAAGCATTTTGAAGCTTGCAACATATCTTATAAAATACCTTATATTTTTAGCTATTATCCTCTTTTTTTTGGTTTTTCCAAAATGTACACAGAAAATAACTAAAAAGTGAGTTACAAAGAAAAAAGTGAGACATCAGTCAGTAAGTATACCCCAAAATGTCTGTGGTTACTTCTGTTTGAATTTTTCGTTAGGATGAATGTTCGTGTGATCATTTCATTCATTTAGGATCATAATATCAAAGCTGTTACATGTACACTGTTGTTTGTCTTCTTTTAAAATACGTTAACTGCCTTATTTGCCTGATAACTGCCGTTAAGTCTGTCCGTTTGCACGGCGTGTATTTGCAGAGAATGCATGACATGAATCAGACAGCCTTCGATGTGATGATGTGGACGGCTCAATTAACTATTCTATTAGGCCTACCCAGCAAATTCACCAATGCTGATAAAATCTATAGATTATAAAAGGTCTGAATTCGAACACGTGGAAACTGGTCAGGGGGTCACCTGTAGAATGAATGTGTTGAGCCATAGAATGTGCCCTCCTCCAGGAATCCTCCAGCAGTCCTCCTGGCTTCTGTGGTTCCCTGGCCTGTCCCCCGGGGCCTGTCCGAAGCACGTCCTGGCAGGTGAACATATTTGCCAGTGCTCCCACGTGCTGACCACAATACCTGTCACTATTTGTATTTTGTTGAGGCATTCAGAGCACATGTATAGCTCTGCATGCACTTGCCCCAACCATGGCGGTCATCTTGTAACAACCTACAGCACCACAACAATAGCAATGGGCAAGCTTGATAGCAATGGGCAAGCCTGATAGCAATGGGCAAGCCTGATAGCAATGGGCAAGCTTGATAGCAATGGGCAAGCCTGATAGCAATGGGCAAGCCTGATAGCAATGGGCAAGCCTGATAGCAATGGGCATGTCTATCAAGGGTTTTCTAGCATAGCGATGAAAGCTTACACAGCGAGCTTGAACAAACTTTGGGGTTAAAAAAATTGACCAAGAAAACGATTAGCGCAATGATGTAGAGGAAGGTCAGATGAACATTTTGATGTATCAAACGAAAAAATCTGTTGGGAATTTTTTGAGATATTTGAGTTTTAGAGTTTTCATTTATCACACCCTATTCTTAGCATGTAATCTCCATGAAAAAGTGATCAAAACTGTCTATTTTTCCTGTTAGGTAATATCTAAGATTAAAGTCATTATTCAGAAGTAAAAATATGCAGTCATTGTCTCCGCAGAAAGTATGTACCACTTCAACCAGACTGACAGGGTGTGATAAACCTATAACAGCTAACATTTCTGGCTAAAGGCCTGAGAAAATTTTTGCAATACCAGGTTGTGCTTGTTATATACTTCTGGTAAATAACTTAAGCAAATTTGGTCTCATCATCTCATTGTAACAGGCTTTGTTGAGTTTTTTGTGCATTTTATCACAAATTTTGCCACCGTGAAACAAGCATTTCATAACAATGTAAAAGGATAGACAAAATTGAGTCAATTATCAGACAGTGCATGCATATAATGTTTGTAAGTATCTGCTTCACTATAAAGTTGAATCCCCTGATATTACATGAAAAGTCTTTGCAATTTGACAAAAATACCAAAATAAGATTAAAAGCTATAGATAAACAGTAATATTCATGCTTGACATATTTTGATTACTTAAAATGGATGTTGGGAGTTTAATGTTGATGTAGGTTATCTGGCATCCAAAATCAACCAGTCATTAATTGTATAGAACAACAAAAATAGCATAAATTCAGTAAATTATGTGAAAATGTAGTTAATACAAACATGTACAACTATTGCACATTAAGACTGCAATGTCAAAGTATTTTACTCCATACTTAACTAAATGCTTCCAAACATCCTATCTTCGCATTTTCTGATGATTCACTCAACATTGGCTACACTTTACATGGTTACAAAGGACTTGTTTCACAGTGGTGAAATTTCTTAAAAAACGCATAAAAACCTCAATAATACACCATAGAGTTCAAAAGTGAGGTAGATTCTACAACAATTATTCATCAGAATGATGAAACTGAGGACAAGCTGGCAAATAAACATATTTTATAAATTTTCTGAGAAATGTTTACGGTTATAGGTTTATCACACTCTGTCAGACTTTCAGTCTGAATGAGGTGGTACGTACTTGCTATCGTGGCAATGATTGCATATTTTTACTTCTGAATAATGATTTTTATCTTAGATATTACCTTACAGGTAAAATGGGCAGATTTGTTCATTTTTAGATCGAGATTCCATGCTAACAATAGGGTGTGATAAATAAAAAGTTTAAAATTCAAATATCTCAAAAAATTCCCAACAGATTTTTTCGTTTGATACATCAAAATGTTCGCCTGATCTTCCTCTACATCACTGCGCTAATCGCCTCTACATCACTGCGCTAATCGTTTTCTTGGTCAATTTTTTTAACCTCAAAGTTTGTTCAAGCTCGTTGTGCTTAATCAGTGGCTTATTAATATTTGGTAGTAATGTGAGAGTCAAGTTGCCATACGCTTTATTCTAATTCACTGATTTTGACCTGAATAATCATGTCTGAAAAATGAACCAATTGGGATATTCATGTGGCTCAAGGCTGCCTTGGAACACGAGACAAATATAACAGGCTAAAAGCAATCTTGTCTTAACCAGTTTTATTCAAGGAGTAGGCACCGTACGGTTATATACGTTACTGTATTTAATGGTGGAGCAGTGTCTTTTAACCGCCTGCGGTCATCTCATCTTCCTGCTTGAAAATTGTAATCCCTAAAAATTCGTAAGTAACTATGACCAGATAAGGGCACAATTGCTGCAGGTCCATATGTACAGCGAATATGGCGTAGGTGGATGCACACTATAGTATAGATGTGGACACGGTTGAGAGAGACACAGGGGCCCAGGTATGCCTGATCACTCAGCCATTTTCTCTGAAATTCCATTGTTAAAAGGAAGGGGAATGTTGCGAGGAACTATTCAGCGTAGCCTACTCACTAAAGATCATACGCATCATTACATGCGTTGAGATCCCGAAAGGAATGTTTTGTAATGTATTATGGAAAGAAATAGAATTGCACAGTGTTGTCAAAACTTATCCAATGCTCTATATATATACAGACTACATGCCCTTACATGAAATGTGTGACAATGACCTGCTTGTGTGTGAAACGAACTGTCATCACACTGTGTGCATATGTATATGCATGATACGAGAACATGCATGCTCCAAACACTTTGTTTTCTTATTCATTTTCGCTGGAAGAAAAATGAGTGCATGATACCCCGAATCATCTGAGTGATGACGACATGCCGTAGGGGAACGAGGGGCAAAACGGAGCGGCGGGACAAAATGGTTTTTTAAGTTTTCTCGGAACGTTTTGACCTGCCTTCTAATTTTTCGGTTGGAAAATAAAATAGGATACATGACCAACTTTTCCTGAGAGTTTCGTTAATGAGAACGTTACAGGTATGCAGCTATGTTAATTTGAAGTTTTTTATGGATTTTCTTAAAAAAATCATAATTTTTGGAAATGGTGTAATACCTCCAATGACGTTCCCAGCCAAATAATTCGTAGTCAGTGTTATTAGAGGATTACTAAGCTTGCATATTAAGCAATAAAATGTAGTCTGGTGCTTAGTCATGTGTAAGTAGGTCATTATTAATCTACCCTGCATGGTTGGGGCAAGATGGAGTCCTCCTGTGTGGGCAAAATGGGAAGCACAAAAAAGCAATCCCAGCCTAGAAAAGGTTGAAGCTTGATATTGGGTCAATTCAACCATGACATTTGAGACATTTGATACACTTTCTGGTCATATGACAGGCAAAATTTGAAAAAATCACAAGGGATTTGTGGATCTTATCCATGTCATCGGTAATACCTTGAGGATTTAGGCTTAGTGGTAAAACCCTGTATTGTTGAAATTGAAACGAATGTAACTGCCTTTCAAAAAGCATAGTCAAATCCAATACCAGTTTAAATTGTTAAATTATTAAGAAAACTCGGAAATCAGAGCTATGTGAATATTCATCAAAATGTCACATTTCCACAAAATTTAACTAATTTTGTTTCTTTTGTAACCTAATGTTTATGGTTAAATAATTTGTCAAATGATTACATAGAATGTAGAATTACTAGCATCACTTCCCAGCTATAATTGCATCCTGTATTGAGATGTTGATTTCATAATTTATTGCTATGTTTACTCTTAGTATTCTGCAATAGTCTCACATTGCAATGACATGAATTAATGCATTTTTGTTTGTCAACATGCTTTTTAGTTAGGCTCTTATCAAAACAGCTGATTTATTGCAGAACTTTTGCAACTTTATTTCTTCCCATTTTGCCCCAAGCATGGGCAAAACGGGATAAAGTTGCATTTTTGAAAAGAGTGAAAAATTTGAATTGGAAGTATTAAAAAGCACTTTTCTCTGTTTGAGCAAGTGGTATTGGTACTTCTTTATGGATCAGACCTTATTTGGCATTCGCATGACATACCACCTTCGTGCAGCGAGCCTTTGAAGTTAGGTGGTCCGTTTTGCCCCTCATTCCCCTACACTTGCCTGTATTTGGTGAGACTATAGGTCTGAGAGCTGATGTTTGAACTGTTCTGTAAACTGAAATGAAATAAATGTTGTCTTTCTCTTATGTCTTATGCATGTCAATGAGTTCGGGTTTAACACCTCAAGCGTGTCAATGAGTTGTATCTTTTGCAATGGACGTATGTCTCCCGATTGGCCACCATCTCAATTAAAGATAGAGCTTGAAGTGACGTCAATAAGTCAGCTAAAAAGAACCACTTTTGTTTCCTCGACTGTATTGAGCAGGCATAAATAACGTAGATGGAACAGAATTTGATTCGTCTCTTTAAAAATCATTGATGTAATCATGAACTATTTGCTCTCCTTGAAGTGCAAAGTGGTCCAAAACGTATCACACAGATCTGTTGATGGAAGTTCGTTTGCATGACGACCACGGCAGCTCGAATGGAGGCAGCTCGAATGGAGGCAGCTCGAATGGAGGCAGCTCGAATGGAGGCAGCTCGAATGGGGGCAGCTCGAATGGAGGCAGCTCGAATGGAGGCAGCTCGAATGGAGGCAGTTGCCTGTGAGTTGAGCATTCGCTCATCTATTGAGAATCGTGGTTTATGAGTTATGACCTTGGCATCGGCGCCCTTCGATGTCATGCTTTCAATGATACTAGGGAGTTGCAGGAATGAGTGCATGAGTGAATTCTGCGATCAGCAAGTTGTCATATTATTTGCATAATATGATGTGGATATGTATTTGGTTGACACTTGTCTTATATAAAAAAATTAGAACAAAATTGGTTTTGTGAAATGCCAAATGTTTTTTCATAGAACCAGAGTTTTTGTGTTTTGTGGGAGCTTTATTTTGTAGAGTATTGGATGGATGGATGGATGTTTGGGGCTTTATGTCCAGTGTTCGAAACAAGGGGGGGGGGTCAAGGGGGTTTGACCCCCCTAAATGCTATAAGGACCCCCTCAAATACATTTTTTAGAGGGACCCAGGGGGGTCCTGAAAAAAAACCCTCAAATACTAAATGTGCATGCGGGATTTAATCCAGAAATGGGGTTGTCAAAAGTACTTTTCAAGGATAATACAAGCTTAAAACACTCATTTTAGAGTACATGTTATCCTTTCTAAAACCCCTCAGCTTCTGGGGGGGCCTCCGGCAGCCCGCTGACCTCTGGCGGCTCGTGGACCTCCAGCCCCGAAAGCTGCGGCCCTTTAGGCCTTGCCAGTGACAGACCCCCTCCCCCCCCCCCCCAATGACATGGGCTATTTCGACTACTGTTTACGTCATGTATTTACGCACTTGGTAGGCTAATTAGGACAGGAGGAGGGCACGGTAATGAGGCAAAAGATGGTTGAAACAGCCGTCCAACATAAGCCCAGGTGACCCGGCAAGAGCTGGATTCGAACGCTAGACCCAGCGATTGCCAGTCCAGCAAGCTACCACTAGACCAACCCTCCCCCCTAGTAGAGTATTGGAAATGAATTCTTTATTGTTGTTGTATGTTCAACAGGAGCCTCAATTATTGAATAGTGTCCATTGCCTGTTGCTGTAACATGGCGCCCAGAAGGGCTCCCGGGATGCCCAGGGCCGTATTAGCGCATTTCTGGGCCTGGGGCAAACTGTTTCTAATGGGCCCCCTTGCGCACCAAAAACGCTCTAATCCGAAAAGTACATTCGCGCCAGTTACCCAACGCACTTTTTTTACTGACGCAACTCTTTTCAGCTTCTTCATGGGCCCCCTGAGGTCATGGGCCCGGGGCAACTGCCCCGTTTGCCCATAGGTTAATACGGCCCTGGGGATGCCAGGGTGCTAATGCATGGAAGCAGTCGTGTCTTGTGGTCTCTGTCTATGGTGTATGTGTCTTCACGATTCCAGAAGTTTTGTTGCACGATGCATAATAATTGCATATTAGTATTGCCGAATGCACCAGTGTGGATGAATGGACGCACTGGTTTCGTTGAGGAAATAAAGAAATCCAGGCTTGGAAATGTTTGAATATCAAAACTGCATGGTGCATTCATGGCGTCTGACCCAAGTGCGGAGGAGTTGCAAGGAAGTTAGTATATTGTCATGCTAGATATGAAGGAAATTCTTCACAATTAAGCGGGGAGGCATTTCCCGAAAGTCCCTTGTTATTTCTCACACAGAGGAGGTTGTAAAAGCTAGAGACTTTTCTTCTTTCTTCATTGCTAATGGCAAATGCATTAGAGGTCTCGCATTTTACCCGTGGTGTATGGCAAACACTCAAATACAAACTATTTGTATTCAGCTCGTAACATACGATTGTGGATAAAAGTTTAGGCCGTGTCAATGTTTTGTCAATATCATGACGTCTTTAGGTGCTTAGTTGAATATAGTTTCTACATGGATTTTGTTGCCTAGCTATCATGCAAGATAATTATGCAAAAGAAAAAACTTCAGATATTTTTATCACTCATTTGAATAGAAGATGCAAACGCAATTTTCAGGTGTCATCCTAAAGGGTATACAATGCATAGTGGCAGTACCATCCTCAAAGGCATAAAGGCATGGCTGTGGTGAATGGAACAGCTCCCTGCTTGGAAGTTCAGTGGCCATGTCAAGTTGGCTTGGGGTCAACCGGCCTCTACATGTCTGCACTCGGCAAGAAGTATGGCGATTGCAAACAATGTATCTGGAATAGCAATCGTTCTTGCTTGCCAATTGCCCAGTTCAAGTATACGGCATTTATATAGACCTTATATATATATATATAGTAGTTATACCATGGGCATATGTGGTATACGGAGATATATACAGCCTCGGTGGTAAATATAACCCGAGGGCGTAGCCCGAGGGTTATATTTACCACCGAGGCTGTATATATCCCGTATACCACAAATATGCCTTTGGTATAACTGATTTATACCATTATTCGCTGTTTCAGAGCAATTTTTTGTTATCATGTGTTTGGAGATAAAGACCGATTTACTAAAAATGTCTTTATTTTATTACCAGAGATACCAAAATGGTCATAAAATTTTTCTCTATTTAACAAAATTAACAGCTTATTTTTTAAATCAGTATTCCAGTGTCAATAACTTAAATTATGTTCAAGCTACAAAACTCTTGTAAACTCCAGAGTGAGGCTCAATGGCATCTGTCATGACGTCATGATTCAAATGCTGGCTTCTGATTGGCTGATTCAGTGTTTGTGCATTGTGACATCACCACTTGTCACGTGACCACTAAATATACGTGATATATGGCGAGATATATCATGGTAAATATTGAAGGATTTATCAGCGAGTATGGTATAAATATATATATATATATATATATATATATTTATACCATACTCGCTGATAAATCCTTCAATATTTACCATGATATATCTCGCCGTATATCCCATATATTTAGTGGTCACGTGACAAGTGGTGATGTCACAATGCACAAACACTGAATCAGCCAATCAGAAGCCAGCATTTGAATCATGACGTCATGACAGATGCCATTGAGCCTCACTCTGGAGTTTACAAGAGCTTTTGTAGCTTGAACATAATTTAAGTTATTGACACTGGAATATTGATTTTAAAGAAAAGTTGTTAATTTTGTTAAATAAAGAAAAATTTTATGACCATTTTGGTATTTTTGGTAATAAAATAAAGACATTTTTAGTAAATCGGTCTTTATCTCCAAACACATGATAACAAAATAATCCTCTGAAACAGCGAATAATGGTATAAATCAGTTATACCAAAGCCATATTTGTGGTATACGGGATATATACAGCCTCGGTGGTAAATATAACCCTCGGGCTACGCCCTCGGGTTATATTTACCACCTCGGCTGTATATATCTCCGTATACCACATATGCCCATGGTATAACTACTATATATATTTATTTTTTACTTCTGGTTTTTATGAGGCAGCAGTGATTTACTTTGACTAAAGTGATTTTTGTTATGAATGGTAGTTTGTAAATGTAGTAAGAGTAAAGTTCGCTCATGTCATTTTTTTGTTTGACAGAGTTTTTGTAGGATTGGTTCATTCATGGCAAAATGTTAGCGAGGTCGAGACAGGTCAGGACGGCAGGTTCGTTTTTTTTTAGAAGGCCGATTTCTTTGGGAATGGTGCTACTGCACGGCTGCTTGGCTTGGTGGGCGGCCAAGTCGGAAGTGTGCTTTGCCAAGACGACCACAAGCCACCAGAATACCTCGAGCTGCACGGAGCTGCCCCTGAGCTGTGTCGGGGTTTGCAATGGCTTTCAATTTTTATTATTGGCCTTACCGACAAAGGACATGATGTGGACACTCCTGCTTATGAGAAATTGTGTCCCCATGCCCAAGGTCTGCATCAGTCACTCACTCGTGTGTGAATATATATATGTTTGTTAAGCTGTCCGTCTCTGCCTGTGTGACGTTTGACGGACCATTATTGGGTTTAGCCACCTCATTTGCTGGCAGAAGAATGTTAGTAAATAAAACATGAAAGCATTCTGGGCCTAATAACATTCCGAGTGAATTGGGGCGAATGTGCACCCTGCATGGTCCGCTTGGCTTGGCTGCATGGGGTGACCTGACGGAGGCGGTCAAGGGATCGGTGAGTTGAGGGTCAACCAGCCTATCTCCTATATAACATAGGCCTATATATTTTGCCTAGCTGCCTGCCTCCAGGGTGACCTCGTTGGCTGCTCTGTCAGGTCTGCATTGCTTTCGCTCACCTTGTGCAACATTGGCCGTCTAATTGTACAGTCGGCGTCCGCTGCTGGACATCATTATTCTGGTGTTTTGCAGTCTTCACTACTGCGAGTCGGTACAACATCAACCCAACAATGCCTCCCCCCTATCTCATGGACTGTTCTGTCAACAAGTGCTTCTGCATACCACACACCGCAGAGCCCAAAAACTGAGAAGGTGAAGAAATGCACGCAACATAGACACATTAAAAATGGGGTTCACCCCACTCACTGCACTGATGTAACTTGTACATTTTGGCAAAGATGAAGTCACCGTGAAGTAAAGTGCAGGTGCAGGCCTATCAGTTTTGATGTCGATTTACTTGAATTTAGCTGACCTCGCAATGCATTTATAATCAGAACAGTTTGTGTAGCGAGACAGAGCTATATACTTAAACAAACTTCAGAAGCTCTCAGGTTTGCTTCAGACCAGGTGATTGAGGTGTGAATCCACATAACTCCATGAAGGAGGGTTCAATGAAAACACTCTTTGACAAGATTGGTTCAGAACGGTCTTAATTAGTCAAATTTTGTCAAGAACCATTCATTCAGACTGACAGACTCTGTGCCACATCTTTCACATTGCTTTCGAAGAATTGTTCCCTCGAGGGACTCCAACGAAGCTCTATGTCAGGGTTCATAGAGAGGAACTTGGGAGTCCTTTGGCTCTGGAAACTTGCACGAAGTCCATGGGTATTAGAAAACAAACCAAAACTAGAATTTAATGTTTTTTTGCCTAATATAATCTGGTTGTATGTTTGCCATTGTTTGGTTGTGTAAAACTAGAAGTCCTTGATATGCTTGCCAAGATTTGAGAGGCCATTGAAAATGGATCAGTGACTGTTTCCTCTACCAGACACTTTCCAATGATACAATTTCATTAAGGTCCGCACTCAGACTTCACAAGCCTTCTGTTTCCCACTCTCTGCGGCACAGGGACTTAAGAAATTGAAGCTGCCCTGAATTTAACGTTTAATGAAATAAACATGAAAACTGAAAAGTTCAACTCATTTACTTACAGATATTATTCAATGACTAACCATGTATTGTCCCTGATAACACCAAAACTGTCTAGGGAGATTACTCCTATACTTCTATTTAATTAAATTTGGCCCAAGTGTTGTTTCATGGCTTTTCATATTATTGGCTTTATTTTCCCTCATATTTTCCCCCTTTGTCAAATCTGACTGTTTGTTTATGTCTGCTTGCATGGTTCTGTGAGTGCAACAATAACAATGCACTTAATTACTATTTAGGGGATTAGTACAAAAATTAGTTTCTTTATTTGCTCGTTTGTCATTTTAAAAGTATCACCTTTGCATTTATTGGGAAAAATTGAGTGGTTTTCTTATTTTAAAAAGCAAGTGAGGGATTTACTTAACATAGATAGTGAAACATACTAAAGTCATTCATTCAGTTGAAATATTTTTTGACGGTTCTAATATTTCAACCTCAAGATTCAAGAAATATGTTTTTGGTCAGTTGTCATGGAACAAAAACATTGTAACATGGATTGTTTTTGCATTCACCCTCGTATGCTCCTTGCTAGCCCATATGGGCTCGCGCGGGTGAGAATACTCAGGTCAATACAACACAATCCATGTGATAATATAAATATTTCATACAGCTTCTCAGCAGGGTGAATACAAACTAACCCTGCACTGGGAGGCTGTGTTGGTTGGACTCCATTGGACTTCCAGCTTGTGCAGTCCTTCTCTGTTATACAAACCGGGAAGACAAGGAGACATGTTTGTTCTTCAAAAAGAATCCGTGATCAAGACCTCTCAACCCAATGCCAAGTGCCAGAAACACATGTCTGGCTTCTAGCAAGCAACTGGTGCCCTACCCCTGATGCGAGTGCACATCCCAAGGAGCTCCAAGGCCATGCTAGCTCATGCTGTTATGCGTGGAAAATTGCTCTCTTCTTAAGCCCCTGAAATGTGTGGCAAAACCAGGGATTACTGATTGATATATAAATATTCATAGGCTTTGACATGAACTCCATGGAGGGTATATAGGGATTTGTCACTTAAAGTGCTTTACTTGTTCAACCTGACAACTGAAACAATCATTTATGTAAGACAAAACAACTGTGAACCAAGCTGTTATTTTTTTAGCAATCCATGTAGGATTATAAGTGTATTGATTCAATATACACTCATCAGAAAAAAAAAAATCACAAACTCGATGTCTATTAAAGTTATGTTTATTGCAGCTTAAAGTCTTGTTTTAGCTGTAGTTACCATTTGGAACAACAATAAAGGGCATCAGTGAATAGAATATATATCATGCCCATAACCATTTATTTACCATCCTCGGTACCAGGCGAGCGTGACCTATAACCAGTTGCAACCCATGCAGTACTTGACCCCACTGGTCTACTAATCTTGCAGACATGCTGTCCACAGGAAGTGATACAACTTCTTTAGCTTTCTTTATAGGGTTATTCTCAAACTTTGTGCTGAAATTTTAACCGCACAGAATTCGACCCAACTAATTTAGAGAACTCATGGTGAATTGTACTACTGTGACATTTCAAGGATTTAATTGAGGTTAAATAGGATTGTTCCATGACCTCCGTGTAACAAGTCCCCTGATTGGCCAACAACCCACCTGCATAATGTGATGTTCACCTGTGTGCGGTGGTGTGTGACAGGCAGGTCAATAAGACATGTGTTATTCACTGATCATGCAATAACACCTTGTGGGATTGACTTCCAAGAGACGGATGCATAACTTGACATGGTAGAAACATTGAAGTCATAATATTGTACATTTTATTTAAATAATAACTCTCTACTGTTAATGTATATAATATGTAAATGGCACAGCCATGAAATTCGCGCAGCACTTAAAACGTTTTTTTAGGATTTATGGTTTTACCATAACTTTCATTACATTTATTTAATATTCAATGTATAAAATAGATCAAAAATAGATAGATAGATAGATAGATAGATAGATAGAGAGATAGATAGATAGATAGATAGATAGATAGTTATACAGACAGACAGATAGATAGATAGATAGATAGATAGATAGATAGATAGATGGATAGATAGATAGATAGATAGACAGATAGATAGATAGGATAGCAAATAAATAGGATTAAGGATAAATAGAATTGATAGATAATCAACCAAATAGTAAAAAGGAAGACAACACTGAAAGCTGCCAAATTTAAGTCTATGCTAGATTGTTGTTATTACATAATAGTGATAAAGAGACAATAACATGATCTGCATGTGGATTAATTGCTCATTGTCACATAATCATCAGTTGACAAAGATTATGTAACTTTACTTTTGTTATGTTTTCTTGTTGTCTGTTTGGAAAAGAAATGAGCTACATGTTAATAATTTAATTGAGCTTGTCAAGGCTTATATTTAACTATTCCATAAAAATTATAGATACAGGGAATATTAATTGAGAATATTGAAGTTTTAAGACACTTTTGGATATGAATATGTCATGTTTTGTTAAATTCAAAACTAAATCATTGATAAGAAGCTGGTCCCACTTGACCTAATTTCCTGCTGTCGACCATTGATGTTGAGACCACCACTGCACAGATTTTTGAAACCTTTCTTGTGCTAAGTTTCGCTTTGCGAAACGGCCTTTGGCCGTTTCGCTACGCGAATATAATTCAAATAGTAATATAATACTTCATCTTTAAATTTTACTTTTGAATTTTGAATTACAGCAATTGCACAAATTTGTGTTTTTGCTGCTTGTAAAAAAATAATTGTCTCAAAAAGTACTTAAAATAGAAAACTGCAGTTAGTGTCAAAAGTTACGTATTTTTGTGGCGCTATAGGAATTTGAAATTACAATAAAATTATTGGCTTCAAAACAATAAAATTATTGGCTTCACAACATGGCATTAAGTGACCAAAAATTCCAAAATATTTACAGTTTTTCGACGATATTGCAAAGCCTGCTATAAAAAAAAAAAAAAAAAATTGTATGTAGTCATCATCAAGGTCATTACTTCTAGATTCCGAAAATGTAAAACATTCTTATGAGAGTCCAATGGTTACTTTTTTATGACAAGATATATTTAAAGCATGTTGTTCAGCAAAACCACAAATTAACTTCAAGCTTCTGAATAACCACTATTTTCTGTATACACGTATATGTTTAGTCATGGAACAAAACAATTACATATGGACTTTTGTTTCGGTCAATATTATACAATTATGGACTTCGGTTGAGGTCAATATCAGGTTTTACGGACCTGACCGGTGATATTCACCGAGGGAAAATTTTTTTTTTCTGGAAATTTTTTTTTTTTTGCGGAAAAATTTTTTTTTGGCGAAATTCCCTTTTTTCGGAAATCTTTTTTTTTTCGAAATTTTTTTTTTTTTCGAAATTTTTT
The DNA here is from genome assembly GCA_026936325.1 of Platynereis dumerilii. Classification (NCBI taxonomy): domain Eukaryota; kingdom Metazoa; phylum Annelida; class Polychaeta; order Phyllodocida; family Nereididae; genus Platynereis; species Platynereis dumerilii. The sequence goes on from JAPTHN010000001.1 coordinate 129,734,137, forward strand.
TTTTTCTGAATTTTTTTTTTTTTCTGAATTTTTTTTTTTTCGGGAAAAATTTTTTTTCCCGGTAAATTACATTTTTTCGGAAATTTTTTTTTTTTCGGAGGTCAATAATAACAAATGTTATATTCACTGATCAGTGAATAACACTTTTGTTATTGACCTGCCTGTCACACACCACTGCACACAGGGGAACATCACATTATGCAGGTGGGTTATTGGCCAATCAGGGCTGACTGACAAGTCAGTCTGCTGTTAAAACAGACGAGCGAGTGAGGCTGCAGACTGATGAAATTCAGATCGAATTGGGTATCGAATTGGGATCTAGGTCACTAAACTGCTCCCTCTAAAGTCCGCGCTGCTGCCTCGAAGGTCCGTGCTCAGCAGGACCCAGCAGAACTGAGCTAGGCTGCTTCAAAAATGCATGTGAGCGAGGACCAGAAAGGCAGCACCTTCAGTGAAATGTTGTAGCCTGCTCGGTAACGCTCGCAACTGATGTAGCAGGCTGCTGTAGCCTGCAATCAGGGGGCTTGTTACATAGGGGTCATGGAACAACAGGTTTTACGGACCTGACCTAGTGATATTCACCGGTCAGGTCCGTATATCCTGACATTGACGTCAACCGAAGTCCATAATTGTATAATATTCTGCATCTAAAATTTAAGGCCAAACACGTACCAGGAGATCAGTCACATGACAAGCCAATAAATAATGCTAATGGTGTCTTAAAAGTGTTTTTGGTGTGTGGAGAGTGATATTTGCGTGCCCCTATATAACATGTAAAATTACAGTAGATGCTCAGTCGACCAATATTTAGTTTTATTGGCCTCAATAGGTAATACTAGCAGTGTACCCGTCTAAAGATGGGCAGAGGGTGCATTGACATTGTAGTACTGTTAATTTACCCAATCAGGAGTTGTGTGTATATGTCAACATGATCTGTGTAATACTTGTGAAAAAAAAGTTTCAATAGTGCAAAGGCGCAATCATGCGCCCATCTTCTCTCCATTTCTCTTGTCGTCCGATAGTGTTCTTTTTTATGTTGCTTTGTAGATTTTTTTTTTTTGGTTGTCAAAGTAATCTTCCACATTCGTTGTCAAAGTGTTGTCCCTGGTTGGGACCATTTAATTTCCATGGGGGGGGGGGCTTAGAGTTGTCCTCGGCGGGAAATTATTTATTTCAGTGTAATATAGCGGCAGTGATAATTTATTTCAAGCGCGAAGTCCCCGAAGATTCATTCCCAAATCAAGCAACACCTTTTTAAGAAAAACCCCCACCAGAAATCATTTATTTCAAGACTGCCTGAAGAGAATTTATTTATTTCACCAAAAGTAAACTACAAATTATTTATGTTAAAAAAACTGCAAGTCCCCCGTTGAGATTAAACGGTGGCCCCCTTAACCTTGGAATTGTTTGCCGCATATAGTGTTCGTCATGTTCACCACTTCTTTCGTATTTTTAGACCTGACTCCTTGCTTTTTTTTTGCTTTTGTACTTCTTTCATCCCTTCCTTCCTTTAAGCATTCATTCCTTCCTTGCTTCCTTCATTCATACATCCCCCCCTTTCCTTAATTCCTTCCCTATTCCCTTGTATAATTCCTTCTTTATTACCTCCCGAATTCCTTAATTCCTTCATCCATTCCTTCCTTACTTCCTTCTACAGTGTTTTTAGGTTTTGATAGAATGATGTGACTAATAATTGTTCATGGTGATTGGTGAATTTAAACAATATTTCTACTCCTGAAGGCCCCGCGCTCCTAAAATGTTGATGGTCCAGTGCCTAATCTGAGTGTGTTCCCCCTGTCCCAAGTAACCTTTGTACTATTATATGTGGTGTATAACTGCAGGACTTCAGGCTCAATCATCCATCTATGTTGTCTCCATCCCTCTTGTCCTGCCATGCATATACATGTATAATGTCTTGTGTTCAAAGCAATCACCAATATCTTCTTTGATCCATACTGTTGTCCTTCTTTACCCATCCAGGGCCATCCTGCAATTTTCCTTCCTTCATTCCTTCCTTGCTACATATTTTCTTTTGTTAATTAAGCTTTTTAAGAATAAACAAATATAACACTCACTCTGGCTGGCTGCTGCTGTTGCTGGTTTTACGCAAAGTGGGGAGGTTGGGGGCTCAATGCTAAAAGATAGGAAACTTTGAGTCGTAGTAAATTAAAATGGCGGCATTTACAATAGTTTCGAGACATTAAAAACACAGAGCAGGTATATAGGAAAGGTATGATAGAAGATTATGTATGTGAGATCAGTCATAGCTGAGATCCTGCGTGACAAAGGATGCATGGGAAGCAATTTTAGTAAGGGACATAGATAGAAGATAGATAGATAGATTACTGCTTCGGCTAATAAAACTCAATATTGGTCTCCTCACCATCCACTATCTATATAATATATATGGAGATATTCAATTCGTGTCATCAGATAGGGACTCATGGAGTCTGGGAGAAATTGGATATGTGAATTTGTACAGAATTTTTAGCATAAATTTACTCTTACCAAATCAGCAAAGTTTGCATGAAATTTGCAAAAGAATACGTACAGTGGCTTTCCTGTATAGGATGTGTTTTGCAAAAATTTTCTGCTGTGAAGTCAAAAAGTTGCCCACATGCATGCCAACAATGGTGAGTTGCGAAGCAAAGGTGAGGTGACCGATTTTAAAAGTGTTACAGACATAGCTAGACGTGTTTAAATTCCCATCCTATCAGTGGCGTGTACAGGGGGGGGGGCTAAATTACATAATCCAAAAATATTGGTTCAAAAATCCCTATGCCCTAGACCATCAAGATACCTATAGTGGCATTTTGAAAAAAAAAAGCGATAACGAGGGCCCGCCAATGCCAAAACACGTCCGCCCCCCAGACTATGATGTCTGGATATGCCACTGCCTATGATTGTCATCAATTATTCTATTTGAACTAGATTTTTAGAGTGCAAAATAACCAATCGTTTTGAAAGTGGCACAAAATTCCCACTCTACGTTTACTGCCCCGCAGAGCACTGCAGTTCAACGGACAGACAGACAACATTGCCCTGCATGTGGCCATACATTTCTACTGGAGGTCAAGGGAGGACAAGCAAGTAGATCAAGGGAGCTCAGGTAGCACAATAGCATAGGCATATATGGCAATGGCATTGGCAATCCAGAGACCTTTGATAAAGCTTTTAAGTTTGGTGCAGTTAAATTTCTAGAGAATTCACTTTTTCATCACGGTTGATGGTATATGCTCACATCTGGTAAATAAGTTGTCTCAGCTGTAAAACATGAAAAGAAGGAGCACATAGCAGAGGCCATGCTTGTATACATGTAACTATAGCCAGACACTTGTGCTAGCACTTATACCCTGTAAAATGTTGATTTATTTTCCCGTAACGTGTACTAATGGAAACCCATGTCTTTTTCGTAGCAGAGCATTTCTTAAGGATTTTCGACAGGGAGACCAACGCTACTTCTTAGCGTCATAATACGTGACATTTGTGTCAACTTCTTCACATGTTGATCAATTACAATAGACTTATATTATAGTTACCTTGCCAAAGCAATTTGAATTGTTGAGCTGCTAATTTAGGAGTTGTGTTATTTGCCACAAAAATGAGTTTGACAATTTTTTTTAAGAGAAGCAATGTCTTGGTTTCAAATGCGCCCAAAACTACAAAAATTTAAGCAACAAAATGGGAAATTTATGATTGTCTCTGAAAACAAATTGGTCTCCCAGTGAGGGCAATTTGGCAATGACTGGGAGACCAAATCTGTTCACCATGTTAAAGAATGCACTGTTTCGTAGCATTGTTCTTAAATGGTGCATGAGGGATGTGACCCAGAGCATTTTTAAGGATTTTCGACTAGGAGACCAACGCAATTTCGTAGCGTCATGAAGCGCAAAATTTATAGATAAGCAGCTGTAGATGTAGGCCTGGATCCATTACAATATATTTATTCGATGATTTGCTTGCCAAAGGATTTTGAACCACAAAAAAGAATCTCAACAATTATTTTTTAATCGGAAGCCAGAAAGATCACATGAGCATGAAAGTATGCGTGTATATTGCAGAAATTTTTTTACCTTAGAAGCAAAAGCCTTGGTTTCAAAAGTACCCAACCCAAGAACAACAAATTAAAACAACCAAATGAGAAATTGATGAGAGACTCTGGAAAAAATTGGTCTCCCCTTGATTCAAATTTTGCAATGACTGGGAGACCATTTGGTCTCCCAGTTACTATATGAAAAATGCACTGGGGATGTCCAAGTTGGAACTTTCGAGTTCACGTTATCTTGCAGCCAAGATTACAACTGCCAACATGACTGTAGTGCAGTCACAAAGTATCCCATTGCTTTGAGTCACCAGAACAAGCAATGGTTACAGTAAAATGGGTTGTCGCAAATAACTGCAACTTTTTAAAAACTGTTTATGTTAGATTTTTACGTCATAATCAAGCACTCGTGAGAGTTCCGGTGCCCCTCTCTTCTCTTCGTCCTCGGACCACCTGCTTTTGGGGAGAGGTGCTTGTATCATATTCATCAACAACAACAATTATATGAAGTGGCCAAGCGCATTTTACGCGTATTGCCTATCAGATATTGTGCAAAAAGCGTTAAAGGATCCAGTGGACTGGTGTCTGTCTGGTAATTGTGGCATGCTCTCTGCTGACGGAGGAAGTATGTCAAATGTCAATGTGCAGCTAAGTAACACCTATGACCCAACGTCTTTCTGTTGTGACATATCTATCCTTGTTTGAGCAAATTTCGCCGATGGCGGTTAAGAGAATAGAAGCGAGGATATTGAAGAAAAATTACTCAGGAAAGTCACAGGAAAGCCAAACAGTTTGAATGAATCTTCTGGCATCGTGCTGTAATTTTTGCCCGAGGACAATAACTGGAAAATGAATAGATCATAATTGTAATAAAACTTTCTGTTTTACTTTGCCGGATATTAACCATGTATCTTGGCAAATGCCCTGCCTCATCTCCATGGGACTGTTTTATTGGGACACAAATAATGCAAGCAAGTACGACAAAACTATTCAAACTGTGAGTGATTGCCTTTTTTAATTCAAAAAGCAATTGAGCTGAAGAAAATACATCTTTGCTCAATGTTGTGTCTGGCAATACTGCATAGTTATTTAAATGTGTTTTATAAGCCACGAAAAAGTCATTTACAAAAAATATTGCAAAAAGTTTACACTCATTAAAAAAGGCACACTTTTTTTCTGTGTAATCTGTCAGGTGTTTTTGGAGGAACCTTTTGAGAGGTTGTGAGTGTTGTCGTGCTTGGATGGCTCCCGCAGAAGTCGGTTACTTTGAGAAATGTATGTTACTCCTTCATGGTGTCAGATCAGCTGACAGAAAGATCAGCTGACCGAAAAGAGAGGGGCCTCCAAGAGGAACGAGACGAATGAGCGGGCGAAATGCGAGGGAGAGTGAGCGATTGTAAAATGGAGAGTGAGAGAGCGAGAGCTGGAGAGATAGTCAATCTTGAGTGACTCAAGACTTCGGGATATCGATCTTCTTATTCGGATCCTTGCTGGCAATGTCTCAAATCTTCATTGCTCGCTCCATAGCTTTTTGTCGGTGGTCTGAAAAACTCCTCACAACTTGTCTAATTAATCTTTTATGTATGTCTAGCCTCGCTGGTATATATTCATGTCTATGTATTGCATGGGATCAGAGGGCAACGGCCTTGAAATGGGTTAAGGAATGTCGTATACCTGGTGCATGGGTGTGTGAATCATGGCGACTGTTAATTGTATGAATTCAATTGAATTGCCTCTGAGCGATATGGTTCTACTTCAGAAGGGTATTAATTGAGCTCATTGTAAGAGAAGCTTGATCCTGTGCCTCATAAAAATGAGTGGCCGAAATAGAAAAGGCTTTCATAGAGCAACACATTTTTACTTGCATAATGATACTTCTGACGTAATTATATCTTCTCTAACTCTTCAGAACATACCTCCCCTTGCAAGTAATCTGCATTATTCAGTAGCATTGGAATACCATTGGGTAATTCCATATCAAATTAACCAGTTGCCCCCACCCACCATCTCTGATTCAAATGAAATGTGTCATAATTATATACGTGTACATGTACATTAACACAGAAATTATTTGCACACTTTGATTTTTCATCATATTTCACAGAAAAAAGCCAATATGATACGAAAAGCTATCCTGTGTTTCAAAGTAGTGTCAGTAGGTTAGGATTACATGCATTTCTTTTTTTACCAAAATGTATTTTTTGGGAAAAATTGAAAAAAGTGAATCACAAAGACAAAAAAATTATTTGCACACCTGAGCCAACTACCAGAAACAGCATTTTAAAGATAATACTCCAAATATTTTTCAAAGAAACAATCTTGTTTATGGTATCTTTATCATGTTTACACCAATCAAACATTATTTGGGGTTCACATGTGGAATTACAGGAGTTAACAGAGGAATACGCTCAGTCCCATGTTTTTTTTTCTATGTGTGGCTATAAAAACTGATAATGAAAAAGAAAGTCTGATGAAACTGAATAATAAATTTCATTATCATGTATATCTAGCATAAAGAAATGAATTGGCAAGTTTTGTTTGATTATTTTGTTCAATATGCAGATACAAAATGTCAGAAATGAGTGACATTGGTAGAACCAAACTAAAAATATCCTAATTATAAGACATCCTTTTGCCCTTATGGAATATTTTGACAGTGAGTGGTGAAGAATAGGTTGTTATAGTACACAGGAGAAAGCCAGTTGAGATTATCAAGAAAGTAGTTTTCAAATTTTGCACTATATTATTGCTATCAGCCAGCCTGCAACTAGCGTGTCTGCACAGGATGGCCCAACGGAGGCCATAAATGAGTGAAAACTTCACATCAATGTTTTTGCTTTGCAAAAGGAGGCGTAAAATTACAATTTATTCACTATTATTATAATTTAAGTCATAATTATGTAATAGGCAAGCCTCAATGAGTCTTGATAATCAATGCATGATCGTGTGTGGAATATGCCATGCTTACAATATGGTAAATTCAAATAAAAATCTTGTTTTATATGTTAATATTACGGGAAACAACTGTAAATATTCTGTCTTAATCATTATTGGTTAGCCAGTCGCTAATTAAATTGGTCAGAGGCTGATTATCAGCTGTTTCTAAGCTCAAATTCACCGGGAGCACTGTTTTCTGGCATATTTTGGTAGCATATAGCGCAAAGTTCTTCACTAAAACCTGCATGATTAACCTTCTTATCACAATTCGACTATGTTTGAGGACTTTACAAGTCAATTTCATCAATATTGCTGCTTTTAAGTCCATTTTGATACCCATATGTGGGAGAAAAAACATGCAAAATAGTGTACTCCTCGGATAACACCTGTAAGCCCACCTGTGAACCCCAAATAATGTCAGATTGATGTTAATGTTTTAGAGATACCATAAAAATCATTGTTTGTTTGGAAAAATTGGAGTATCATCTTAAAAAATGCTGTTTCTGGTAGTTGGCTCAAGCGTGCAAATAATGTTTTGTCATCGGGATTCAGTTTTTTCACGTTTTCCAAAAAAAAACCATTTTGGTAAAACATGAAATGCATGTAATCCTAACCTACTAACACTACTCTGAAACACAGGAAAGCTTTTCGTATCATATTGGCATTTTTCTGTGAAATATGACGGAAAATAAAAGTTTGCAAATAATTTCTGTGTTGACTGTATAATATATAGGCCTATGTCAGTCTCCATGAGACTTAGGGTCGTATCTAGAAATGGCTTGAGGGGGGCCATTACATGGGGGTGAATAGGGGCTTCTAAGACATGGTCAATAACATATTTAAGTATATAATATAAAGGGGAATCACCATTTTTAAGCAAAAAACATGCCATTTTTGACACCATCCTGTGGCACGACATAGTGATATTTTAATTCCAAAATTATCTATATTTGTCCAAAAACGCCTGGGCATAGACTGTGTAAAATTTTGTTTGGGTACTTACTGCAAGCGGTTCTTGTTGAACTGATCAAACAAAATCCACAAATTTTCACACTTTTCAAGGACTTATGGGACACCACCAGTTACAAGAAAATCTCAAATCTTCATCAGTTTTGGTCTGAAAACACTTACTTTGTGTGGAACTGTGGACTTGCTTTGTTGTTCACCAGTGTGAATAGTACCCAAGCTTCGATTTAGAATAGGAGTGATCATCTGTCACTCACAAATTAATTTGTGGGAAAGCTTTTTTCATGCTTTGAGTCACCATCGAATCTTCCCTGTCCTCCATCTTGCCCTGAACTGCTTTGGTGACGTCACCATGGCCATTGTTGCCATTGTGGATATGACATCACCATGGTCAGCAGACCAGTAATTTCTCCAATTTAGGCTGTTGTAGGATTAGGGCCTTTTACACGGACACTGATTTTTCTCAAGGAAGTGGAAAAAATCATTTAATAAATTTGTTAAAATGTTAAATTAAAAGTGTGATTTTTAGATTTTTATGGTCCCTCTCTGTACTTGTTGCAGGATGACTTTCAAAATGGCTGACAAAAGCTGAAAGTACCTCTTAGAAAATTTTCTTTTGCCTGGGAAACTTTTTCTTGTTGGGATTGAAGATTCATATTGCACTTAGCATTTGACTTTTATGCTAGAGAATATCTGTGGAAAAAAATTATGGTGCTGACATGTCTGGTTATTCAAGACCAGGTCATTTTATAACAAAAAATCTGAGATTTCATGGTAACTGCTGGTATCCAATTGGACTTAAGCCAAGCCCTGAAAAAGGCTGAAATAGGCTTTGTTCTTTCAACCAGTACGGAAAACTACTTACAGTAGCTTCATGAAATTTACATATGTTCAAGACTAGGTACAATGGTTTGCAGAAGAATACACCCCCCGGGAGTGGTCTTCAACCCAAGACACTTTCCAGTTTGATATCTTTGATAGAACTAATAAGTTAGTATGATCAAGTTTTTTGATAATTTTCATATTTTATCACAAATTGGGTGACGAGTAAAAATATAACTTTAACTTGATTGAGCAATGTCAAATCGCACCTACTTTATATTCATAGCTGATAGAACCATACAAGGATAATGGCTTTATTGAAAACACATATTTTAAGACACAGGACATCAAATGGGAGAGGGCCAAATCTAAGCGTCGTCGCAGGTTCCTGTGACCATATGTATTTTCAATTTCTGTTGCAGATACTGATCGGAAACTTTTTCTAGGTTGTATCAGGGTTTGTCCCTGCCTGTCCAGCCCTTTTCTTGCTTTTTTTGGGGCATCCCAAGGAAAGAGTATCCCAAAACCTTTTGTCAGGTATCAATGTCAGTTCATTCTGACACTGCTGTGGGGGATGCTGATGTGTAATTAGGGCTCAAAATATTTTTGTTTCCTCACTCAACCTCTAAACTTCTCAAATGCAGCTTATCAACATCATTAGATATTTGTTCTATTTTCATATTGAATTTTTTTAAACATATTTTGTACAGTAGGTTGATTTTGTGATATTGTCCATCCACAGTTGACCACAGAAGTTACTGAAATTTGGTAAAACAATCCAAAATGTTAAAACCAATCATAGATCAACCATTTATGTCATAATTTTAACTTTTCAGGTCAAAACAACATTTTTGTCACTGAAAAAATATCAAAAACTTACAAGGGGTGTATACTTTTGCAACACTAACTTTTGCTTATTAAATTTTTTCTACACTTCCATGAGTTACCAATAGAATTTTATGGTGACTATAGGTTACAAGAGAGGTTAGTATGAACATGCAGAAGTATGGAATTGATGATGCATTTCTGAAGAAAGATATGACAGAAAATTGAAGACCACTCCAAGGGGGTGTATACTTCTGCAACCCACTGTATATTCCTCTATATTTGGCGAATTTCAGGGTGATAGACTTAAAGTTGAATGCGTACGAATAACTCGAAATAGGTGTGTTAACACTGCAAAAATGGTAATCTCCCTTTATATTACATGTGTAGTATTAAGTATCTATAAGCTAAGAAGTCCCTATGGTGAATAAGGTGCGCTCCGCGGCGTTTCCTATCTCTTCCATGTTAATTTTGGGCCTGGGGGAGGGCATGGCCCAATGCCCCCCTAAATTCGCCACTGATGAGACTGCTTTACTTATTAGCCCGTGCAAGCATTACACTGCAGTCTCCAGGAATTGGCGTTGCAAAAGTGCCAGATACAACATGCATATGAGGCCAGAAAAGGCAAAGTGAACCTCTAACAATATTGTTTTCTTCAAAGTGTGAATCCTTAAACAGATCCATTAAAACAACATTGGATAATAAAATGAATGTTTTTATTATTAAGTCATGAGTGCCAGATAGAAGTTATCACGTAACAATAGGTGAAAGAAATCAAAATGACAAAACAGTATACAAATGTTGACTGATGTGAGGGCAACAGTGCCATCTGTTAGACCAAAGGGAGTGACAGTCACCTTGCTGTTTCACGAGGCCGAAGGCCGAGGGTCAAACAGATTGCACTGTTGCCCGAAGTGGCAGTCAATAATTGTTTTGTTATACCTTCAATGTAATTCTAACAAAAAATTTAGATAAATGAAGAATTTTGTGTGGATGACTATGTATTGTATACCTTAAAACATAAACCTAAAATTCACAAGTTGCATTTTCATCTGATAAATTTAATGTAATTTCACATCTTTGGCCCCAAAGAACACTGTGAGGTCATGATCTATTTTCAGTTGCTAATGATTAATAACAAAAGTGGCTGTTACGTCATAAAATCCAAAACAAATACCTAGTATTTATGAAAAATTATGTAACTAATGTCAACATTTTTGGAAACTGGCATTGGAAAATATAGAGGGCTTTCAGAGTCTGGGCATATCTAATATCCAAAATTCCAAATGGTTTTCCTCAAAATTGCCTTGTCTGAGCGTTGAACAACAAATTTTTGTAAATCTGTAAAAGGCAGAGAATATTATAAGATTTAACAAAAAGAGGCACATTTCGAATAGAAAGTGATAAACAGGGGTTACATGAAAGTACAAACTGCAGACTCTTCTGAACTGGAGTCTGCCATCACTATATTCCCTCTATACTCCTTGACAAACCAATGGACCTTCGCAGAATTGACTTCATTTCAATATGCTTTGATTTTTATGGGAAATGCATAACAACAAAGCTTCATTTCCTGTCAGTCAATCAACTGCTTGGTGTAATGACAATATTGTTGATTTTGTTTTCAGAGAAGATGGATTATCAGAGAGCAAATCAGGCTTGGATTTACCATATTCAGACGAGGTGCCAGAAGACCTGAAGGCATTTTTCGGGCACCCACTGACTGCGGCAGAGACAGCTCTACATGGGGATGCTCTGGCCCTGCTTCACGAGTACCAACATCTGCCTTCCCTGGACAAAGCAGACCTCCGCCTCAACGACAAATATGAGATTTTCAACGACATCCTCAGGTGAGCATTCCCTCTCACTCGCTTGAAAATGGTTGGGAGTTGCAACCTCTTCCGACTGTTTCTTCTTTTTGCAAGATATTGATATAGCCAAGTTAAGAGCATGACTCGTGCTCCTATTTGTCTTTGCAATGACCGTTCAGATTTAAGGAATAACGGGGTATCCAGCTCCCTTAACCATTTTACAGATTTTCTGACTTCTGGTCATACCTGCCGTTTCCACGCAAACATAAACCCATTGAAAATGTACTTTTAAAACAACCCTCAGAGATGCAACAGAGTTCAGCTCCTTTTCTGAAAAGCCCAGAGAAGTATTCATCCCTTTTGTGGTCATGTAACACAGATCCATTGTAACATGGCTCTCTCTGCCATGCATAAGACCCATGTTTATTTCTCTGCTTGTGGTCAACTAATGATCAAACCTATCGAAACCCTTTGTGGATAGAAGTTTTACAACTTAAAGTGATCTGAAATAGTGCGGATTCAAAGACAGAATTCATTGAGATTTTTATTCGTCATGATCTGGAGACTGGAGATCCAATAATAATACATGATGTATTAGGGCTAGCACATGGCTTCAGTGCACATATGTACAGCATATGACAAATCAAAGAAATGCCCAAGACATGTGTGTTTTGATATATTTGTCACAGATTCCATCCAATTTGACAGTTGATTATGAAAAACATTTTCTCAAAATTCACAGTTATTATTGGGTGTTGTTGTTTCTATAAGTTGTACATTCTTACCTACTTCTATCTTATGTGTAACTGCTAAAAGCACAAATAGTAACAAACAATGTATAACAGTTTGTGATCACTCCTGTTGATGTATGTTACAATTGATTTCATTAGTACGAGATTCTTAGGTTTTAGACCCACCAAATACATGACATTTTTAGTTAATCTGATTGGTTTAGAAGCAACAGAACGTCACACATTGGATAAATTTCTCAAACGAAGTAACTACTGTTCCTCACAGCCAAGTGTGAATGACAAGAATCGCTTGGTAATGAAATCACCTGTAATAAGAATTTGTCATGTGATTTTGGAATAGGCTCCAACCAGTTATGCATTTCTTCAAAATCTGCAAATAATATAAAGGAAAAAATGATTTGCATGCCATAAAATTATCAAAATTAGTATGATGTACAAGGTCAACTATTGCATTTGCAACATATCTGTATGTTATTTGCAAAGTGACCCTGCTTCTGCAATCTCCAAATTCGAATTGCATACACTTGTATTGTCTTATAGGGTATTATTGGTATGCATGTGCGTGGGGCCTGGGTGTTGTTCCGGCATTTTTCTGCTCACATCGACGTCGTTTTGGCATTGGCGGGCCCTCATTACTCAAAATGCCATTTCCATCTAGGTGGTTTGGGGGGGGGGGCACTGCAGTGATACATGCATAGTACTCTGGGGCACCGTGAGCATACACTCCCGGGCAAATAAAATGGGCCTTCATAGACTTTACTTCATTTCAATATGCTTTGATTTTTATGGGAAATACATAATAACAAAGCTTCATTTCCTGTCAGTCATCCAATAACTACGTTATAAAATTTAGTTTGGGATCGTGTTTCGTTTTGAATTTTTAAGTCTTTTGGCTACACTTCTTGACAACTTTGTGCACCGCAAAATGTCCATTTATTTCCAGTCTCATTTCACTGCTTTCCAATGCTCCTAGTGTTGCTTAATATTTGTCCTGTGAGATTATCATCAAAAGTCAAAAGGAAAAGCATTTCCATACTGAGACAATATTGCCATTGATTGACTGACAGGAAATCGGTCTTGCCGTTTTGTATTGAAACAATGCCTAATTCTATGAAAGTCGTGTTTTTTTGCCTGGGAGTGAACATGCATATTTTACGTTGATTTTGCTGTGATATGACTTCTTTTAAGAATGCAGGACTTTAATTTAAAAAAAAATCCATTCCAATGGTTTTCCGATGTACACTCTTGATCAAAATGCTGGAATAATTGGATTTTCAAGGTGTCAGGATTTCAAAGTTCTAAAGTTGGTGATTGAATGTGTAGAATTGCAAAGATTTTTTCCTCAGACATTAGATTTATGTATAAATCATATCATAAATCATTTTAAGTTGCTGAGAATTATTTGAAAACTTTCTCTAGGGAACTGGGAAAAATTGCTCATTTTTAGTAAAAAATTATCAAAATTCGCATAGTGGCTCAACAACACAGACATAAAATTTCAACATACGCAAAAAATGCCAACTTAATCTTGATGCGGACAAACAATAAACATCACAATATCATGTTGAATATCACATTCGTGACCTCAGCCTTCACTTAACTTGACATGGAGTCCGCCAATCTTTTTTTTTGCTTCTTTTTGAACGATATGGCCATTCTTCAGTGAATCCCACTTGCACCTGGTCCAGAGTAGTTAACTGGACCTCCATCTTGTGTGCAGAATGGTCAAAGATGTCCCTATAATGTTATTCAGGTTCATATCAGGTGAAGTTGCTAGTAACGCCAAATTCTCAATTTTCATAATTTCCAAGGTTTAGAAGGATTTGTGGTGCCCTACAAGTTTGAGCATTGCCATAAATGAATGAAATGTTTTAACTGAAATGTTCTCTACACTGAGGTATCATTTTCCTCTTCCAACAAGAGAACACTCTTAACAAAAATGCTGGAATATTTTGCGAATTTTTCAAGTAAATTCAATCTCAGTCAATATATCCTAGAACATGTTTCACAGAGCTTATGGCGAAATTTTTGTGTGATGGGAAGGTGGCCAAATACTGTCCGAAAACTGCCTCACGACCACAAGGGCTCAGGGTGGCGGTTTAATGCTTGTTTTGTGTGTCATCCATTATGACGGAAATTTGTTTCTGGTAGTGTTGTATAGAAACGTCCTGGCAGTCTCCTATCTAAGTATGCTGGAAGAGGAAATGGTACCTCAGTGTAGAGTACACTTCAATTGAAACATTTTATTCATTTATGGCAATGCTCAAGCTTGTAGGGTACCACAAATCCTTCTAAACCTTGAAAATTGAGAAAATTGAGAATTTGCCGTTACTAGCAACTTCACCTGATATGAACCTAAATAACATTATAGGGACATCTTTGACCAATCTGCACACAAGATGGAGGTCCAGCTAATTACCCTGGACCAGGTGCAGAGGACTTTCACTGAAGAATGGCCACATTGGTCAAAAAGAAGCCAAAAACAGATTGGCGTTATCCATGTTAAGTCAAGTGGAGGCAGTGGTCAAAGAATGTGGCATTAAACATGATATTGTGATGTTTTTTGGTTGTACATATCAAGATTAAGTTGACATTTTTTGCATATGTTGAAATTCTATGTCTGTGTTGTTGAGCCACTATGCGATTTTTGATGATTTTTTTACTAAAAATGAGCAATTTTTCCGCGTCCCCCAAAGAAATTTTTCAAATAATTCTCAGCAACTAAAAATGGTTTGTGATATCATTTATACATAAATCTAATGTCTGAGGAAAAAATCTTTGCAATTCCAGACATTCAATCACCAATTTTAGAACTTTGAAATCCTGACACCTGGAAAATCCAAATTATTCCAGCATTTTGATCATGAGTGTAGTTGTACTATGTGGATTTCTTGGTAATGAAGGCTTCCGTTTTGAAAATTATGGGTTTTAAAATTTCATTTAATGTTATTAGGTAAACATTTAATTTTGGGTGCTTTTCCAAGAAATAGCATAATGACTGGGACCCCCAAAGGGCTGGTTGCCATGGCATATAATTCCTCACTGAACTAAAAGAACTGGACCAGACTGACAGGATTGGCTCCCTGGTACTTAGGGTAATGTTCTTTGAGTCGGACAGCTATATTCTTGACCATTTTATTTGCCCAGGACCAGGAGTGTCCATTCGAATTAATTGAGGCATAGTAGAGGTTTTTTTTTCTGGAGGCATTAAATTGACAGTTGTAAATCTCCATAATCTCAAAAATTACTTCAGTCGCTTGAATTGGATGGTCACAGTTTTTAGTTGTTGGTTTCTGTTCCAGACATATATTGCAAGGTACTGTGTCACTTATGAACTGTTAAGTCACCTTACAAGCTGTCATTTTGATATGCAAAATGAATGGACTGCTGCGCTGTGAAAATGGCATGTTGTCAGTCATCATACCGATGATTTGTCATGATCATACCAATACTTCCAATGTTGATTTGATTTAAGGAGACTAATCCTGTTTGTTGCTGACATGCAAACAAAAGGATTTTGCATCTGATTTTTACTCTAAAAGCAGTTATGACAAATCAGATGGCCTTCTCTTGATCATGACTGATCAAACAGCCTCAATGTTTCTCATATTGAATATAGAGAAGATGGCACTTCATCGGCTATCATGATCGAGTTACCTAGTGCATTTTTCACAGGGTATTGGTCTCTCTTTTTTCACAACTAATAGGCTTTAAATCAAATTGACATTGAAAGTATCGGTATTATCATGATAAATCATCAGTGTGATGACTCACTAAGTGCCATTTTCACAGTGCAACAGCCCACTTTCTTTGCATGTCAAGTTTACTGACAGTAAACAAGAACTAAAACCCCCTGTTCATTTACAAGGCTGAGTAGAAGTGGAACTTTGCCATGTATCAATGCAATTGTGTTCATTGACATATTTAGTTCTAACTTCTAGATGTCTGATATCATTACTTTTCCACAGACGGAAATTTGTCAGAGGTTTCTTGAATTGCCTTGTACATTTACATCTGATTTTGGTGGGTTCAAGGTTGGGCTGATGTCTTGGCCCGGTGAATATTTTGTTTATGGGATTGTTGTCCAGAGCTTCTCTGAATCTCATGTTGCCATTTTATAATGTAACGTAAAACAGATGTTAAAGAGCAGCGACCTGTGGCATATAAATCTCCTTTATGGCTTCCAGTTGCGTCAAAAAGCCACAAACACCCAAAATACAATTGCAAATGAATTGCTTGACCCAGAACTGTGTGAACTGTATAATATAGGATTCCTCCTCAATGAAGTTAAGATTCATTTGTTGTGTTTATATTATACACAAACAATGGTTTTGTCTTAAATGCAGATGTGGTTACTTAAAAGATGCTTTCTCTTATGCTTACAGCCGGTAAACCTTATATGTGAAAAATGAGTGTTGGTTCATACAGATTTTGGCACTCTGTGAGTCATAATAGCCAATCAAGTGTCTTCTTCTCTACATTCAACAAGGGAAACATAGAGGCTTTTGATCAGTCATAATCAAGAGAAGGCCATTTGATTTGTTATAACTGATTTTATAACAACAATCAGAATCATAATCATTATGTTTGCCTGTCACCAACAAGCGGGATTAGCCTCCTTTAATAAAATTAACATTGAAAGTATTGGATATGATCGTGACAAATCATCAGTATGCCATTTTCTCTCTTTTTGCATGTCAAAGTTACAGACTGTAATGCTGTCACACTTGGTGCTTCCACTTGTTTGTAAATCACTGAGTAATAAGATTTCCATCGCCCCTGTTTTAGCAAGGTCAGACAAGTTGCACATTTTTTGTGCGGCAGCATTGTAAAATAATATATCCTCTGTATTTATGCTGGTGGCACAGTAACAATCTAGAAAACATATGAAGCTAGACTGCCTAAGATAGATGGCTCTAATCTACTTTTACAGTGAAACACTTTGATATAGAATTAAAGTGGACTGTGGCGCTGTGAAAATGGCACTTCGTGACTCATGACAGCCGATGAAGTGTCATCTTCTCTACTTTCAACATGGGAAGCATAGAGGCTGTTTGATTAGTCATGATGAAGAGTAAGCCATTTGACTTCTCACAACAAATTTTAGAGTGAAAATCAGATGCATGATCCCTTCATTTGGCTGTCACCAACAAGTGGGATAAGTCTCCTTCAATCAAATTAACATTGGAAGTATTGGGTTTGATCATGACAAATAATCAGCATGATGACACACGAAGTGCCATTTTCACAGTGCTACAGTCTACTTTAATTCTATATCAAAGTGTTTCGCTGTAAGGACACGTTGTTGTTAACAGAGCAAAGCAAACAAATTATGGTTTTTCTTGGTTAAAGAGGTGCAAGTAGACATTCTTCCAGGCTGATCGACTTTTTATTATGACAAATCATACATTCGGAATCTCAGATAAAGAAAGGTATCACACAATCATGAATTATCTGAATAGTTCAATGTATAGTATTACTTGAAAAATAACGTTCAAGCACTTTAAGAGTTGCTTGTAGATTGATAGATAGAATATCTATCTATTTCCTATTTGCTTATCTATTTTTAGCTCATCTGTTTTCTTTGAAAACGAAGAGCTATTTTCGTCACTCGATCGTCGTCGGCGTCGTCGTCGGCGTCGTTGTCCCGGTTAAGGTTTGTGTAGGGGAACGAGGGGCAAAACGGAGCGGCGGGGCAAAATGGTTTTTTAAGTTTTCTCGGAACATTTTGAACAGCCTTCAAATTTTTCGATTGGAAAATAAAATAGGATACATGACCAAATTTTCCTGAGAATTTCGTTGATGAGAACGTTACAGGTATGCAGCTATGTTAATTTTAAGTTTTTGATTGATTTTCTTAAAAAAATCATAATTTTTGGAAATGGTGTAATACCTCCAATGACGTTCCCAGCCAAATAATTCATAGTCAGTGTTATTAGAGGACTACTAAGCTTGCGTATTAAGCAAAAAAATGTAGTCTGGTGCTTAGTCATGTGTAAGTAGGTCATTATTAATCTACCCTGCATGGTTGGGGTAAGATGGAGTCCTCCTGCGGGGGCAAAATGGGAAGCACGACAAAGCAATCCCAGCCTAGAAAAGGTTGAAGCTTGATATTGGGTCAATTCAACTATGACACTTGAGACATTTGATACACTTTCTCGTCATATAACAGGCAAAATTTGAGAAAATCACAAGAGATTTGTGGATCTAATCCATGTCATCAGTAATACCTTGAGGATTTAGGCTTAGTGGTAAAACCCTGTATTGTTGAAACTGAAACGAATGTAACAGCCTTTCAAAAAGCATAGTCAAATCCAATAGTAGTTTAAATTGTTAAATTATTAGGAAAACTCGGAAATCAGAGTTATGTGAATATTTAAAAAAAAGTCACATTTCCACAAAATTTAACTAATTTTGTTTCTTTGATAACCTAATGTTTATGGTTAAATAATTTGTCAAAGAATTACTTAGAATGTAGAATTACTAGCATCACTTCCCAGCTATAATTGCATCCTGTATTGAGATGCTGATTTCAAAATTTATTGCTATGTTTACTCTTGGTATTCTGCAATATTCTCACATTGCAATGACATGAATTAATGCATTTTTGTTTGTCAACATGCTTTATAGTTAGGCTATTATCAAAACAGCTGATTTATTGCAGAACTTTTGCAACTTTATTTCTTCCCATTTTGCCCCATATGAAATTCCATTTTGCCCCAAGCATGGGGCAAAATGGGATAAAGTTGCATTTTTGAAAATAGGGAAAAATTTGAATTGGAACTATTAAAAAAGCACTTTTCTGTGTTTGAGCAAGTGGTATTGGTACTTCTTCATGGATCAGACCTTAATTGGCATTCGCATGATATACCACCTTCGTGCAGCGAGCCTTCGAAGTTAGGCGGCCCGTTTTGCCCCTCGTTCCCCTAAGTGTCCATTTGCAGGTGCACCTCACGACAGTGTGTTATTATAATGCCCATATCAGCGTTACAACCTCCTGGTTGCACATCTTTTGTGACACTTAGATTCATTTTTTTATGCAACTGGGAGAAAATATCTGTTATGCTGCCAGCTGGGTTGCCAGCCAGCCCAAGCGTCATTCAGCGCCTCCCAGCCAGCTGATATAGAATCATTTTTTTCCCAGCCAGCCACCTCAACTGCTTTCTCATTACCTGACTGCAAATTTCATCAGTTGGCCGCCAAAAATTGGATCCCAGCTGACAACTTTGCCAGCTGGGAACATCCCAGCTGACAGTCTGCCAGGCAGCCAGGCGCCTGCTGCATAACAGATCATAATTGGTATAACAGATCATGGGGTGCCCCTGCATTTGTGACCTTAGTTTTCAACTTAGAGTTATGAAATTTGGTACAGGTATGGTACTGTGGGTATGGATCTGGGACATGTCGAGAAATCCAAGATGGCTGCCAAAATGGCCACCAAAAATGGCCGCCATTCCCTAACTGCCCACTGTGACCTTAGTTTTCCACTTAGAGTTATGAAATTTGGTACAGGTATTGGCCTGTGGGCATGAATCGGGAACATGTTGAGAAATCCAAGATGGCCACCAAAATGGCCACTAAAAATGCCTGACATCCTTGAACTTCCCATTTTGACCTTACTATTTTGCTTAGAGTTATGAAATTAAGTACAGGTATTGGCCTGTGGGCATGGATCAGGAAAATGTCGATAAATCCAAGATTGTGGCCATTTTGGCAGCCATCTTTCTTCATTCTTGAACTGCCCATTGGAACCTTGACATATCGCTGAGGGTTATGAACTTAGGTATTGGTCTGTGGGTTATAATCTGGCACATATTGATAGATTTCACATTAACAGACGAGCCTTCAGAATTATAAATCACCAATGAAGTATACTTTTAGGAGAGGGGAGTGTGACACCCTAGCTCGTACCTAAAGTCCTGTCATTTTTTTGTTGCAGTACGTTTTTGGCTGATAATGAAAAATATACATTATTCTTGACAAAATACTTGTCTCCTCCTGTTCCCGACACCTTGACCAAAAAGTTTCATAAACATTTGGAAGTATTGGTATCATGTAGCCACAGTTTTGAGGTAATTCCTTTGGAATAACATTGCTGTCAACACAGCTCAAGAAGCCATTTTATCCTTCACTTTTAGATGAGCAATTGTGACGTCACCTACATGCTTCTGTGATGTCATTTATGAGGGAGGATGAGGCCACAAGGCAGGTGACATGACAACTGGGAGCTAAAAATAGCCTCAAAATTGATGAAAAACAGCAGTAATTTATTATTGCAAATGTCTGCATGTCATAGACAGGAGTCTGGAGTTAACCTTACTTAAAATTATTGTCAATTGTACTTGGTCACAGTAGTCTTACTCTGGAAATTTACCTAGATGAGATCATGCTGAAGATGAGATTGATTAATAATTAAGCCAGACACTTACTGCCTCAAAAAAATTTCCGGACTTTATGTACATTTTGACTGTTCAAAACAACAATTTGACTTCACAACTTCAAAGTGGCAGAAAATGGTGAAATCTTGACGGAAATGAACGAAACTGGTACCAAAATGATGAGAAAAATGCCAATTTACTTACTAGGAGCACTAACAAGGAGTTCAGACCAAGCGTTTCATCACGACGAGCGTATTTTGATGAGCGATAATTTGCGCCGATTCAATTTCGAAACATGGTTGTTGTCAAATCGCCTAAAAGCCACGTAGAACAGCCAAATTAAGATTAAAATGAATCTTACACCTTCTCTGGACAGTCAATTTCCAGCCACTGTGAGGATGAAACTACCACTTGTCTGGTCAAGACAACCATTTTCGACTGCCAAAGTTCAGGCGGAAACAGCCGAATGCATTCGGCAATCCCCGATCTTCTTCTTCTTACGGCTGAGCATCGCCGCGACTGGCTCGCTCATCGTCCTGAAATCGAGATTTATGACCAATTTCACTGTGTAAGACAGGGATTTATGGTGGCATCATGTAGATATAGGGCCGAACTGTGTAACAGACCAAAATTCGCCCCTGAAAAAGGTGTGGTGTGGAAATGTAAGGTCGCGCTGCAATGCCTCAGCGCAATATATTGTACTAGATTTACCCATGATTTGGGGCAGGACTATAATGGGGAATAATTAACCCCCCCCCTCTACCTGCAAGGGCATCTGGGCCGGTGTTGCATGCTGACCATTTGAAATAGCATTTGAGTGATAATTGTAATATAAGTACAGATTGGTGGTAGAATTGAAGTAACAAATGCACTGCCACATGTATTGGCGTAAGGTGTGAGAGTGAAGTGTGTGGATGTTTTTGGCGGGAAGGCAGACGGGTGGCGCCAGACCTAAACGTGAGCAATAACGGAACTACGATGGAGATGCATGCGCCCCTGGTGGGGAAAAACAGTAGAGGCAGAAAACGTAAATAAGGGAGCTGTTTCACTGTTATTTGCCGTTATCAGAAGGACAGGATAGATGAATAAGGATAGGTGGACAGTTTAGGTGAGTGGCATTGGTCGGGGAGGAGTTTTTAGCTGTTGCAGGTGTGAGCATGTGACCCATGATTTTTGCATCTTATACCCGGCAGGGATTTTATTCTGGCAGATAACGAAAAAGAAAATGGACAGGATTTTCATCGGAACAAACTCAACACTCCAGGACTAGCTAGACCTGGAGTAATTATGTTATGATACGATACGATACGATATGATATACTTTATTAATTATGCACTTGCGTCAACCTTGTTTTGACATATCTGTAATATAATATATCCCGCAATTGCGAGTGAACACCATGAAAAAACCATTGAGTTCACACCATTGAGTTCATCCGTGTGAACTCAATGAAATAAATTATCTGACGTTGTTATGCAAACAATGGGCAGCCATTGTTTATGTCATGACGTCACAATGGGCAGCTGGTGACGTCACAACAAACTGCTGCTCCTAACTGGGAGAATTTGAAGTTATCAGACTAAACTTTAGTAAAAACCACTGATAAACTCATTGCGGGATATAAATAAAACCCCATAACAGTGTAGTTCACAGCAATGAACATCATTCGTGTCAGGTCTGCCTTCTGAATAACACTCGTCCTTCGGACTCGTGTTAATTCAGAGCAGACCTGACACTCATGATGTTCATAGCTTTGAACTACACTGTCATGGGGTTTTATTAGAATGCATGCAAATTTAACAAAGGACATAACATGTGAATGGAAATACAAACTAAATAGGTACAGGTACAACACAAGAGTGATAAGTAGATTTGATGAAATTGAATTAATGGCTGTTTAATAATCTAACGGCAGATGGAACAAAGGATGAACGATAGCGATTTGTTCTACAATAAATTATTGACAGTCTAAGACCAGAACGTAAATAGTTGAAATAATGGTTTAAAGGATGATTAGGATGTTTCATAATTTTTGTTGCTTTGGTACATGCTATTTCATGGTACAATTCATAGAGTGATTTTACATTTTTACAACCGATACGTTTGGCAGCTTTGATCGTTCTTTCAATTAACTTGCAATCAGATTGGGTTAGATTGCCATACCAACAGATGATACCAAATGTAATGACAGATTGGATAACACTGGTATAAACAGAGTCAGAATAGAAGAGTCCATGTTAATATCTCTTAATTTTCTTGAAAGTGCATTCTTTGATTAATCTTTTTACTAATTCTCTGAGTATTTGATGTTCCTTTCATGCTATTGTCTATGATGGTTCCTAAATACTTGTATTCTGATACAATTTCAACAGGTTCATTGTTTATAACAACCGGTGGACCAATACAGGGTTCCTTGCTGAAATCAACAATAACTTATTTTGTTTTTTTCACATTCAGATCTAGAAAATTAGTTGAACACCATCTGTGAAATTTGTCAATTTGATCAAAATACGAATTAAAATCAGCATCAATTGCATGTTGATACCGTATGCAAAGTTTCAATATGATAGGTGAAACAGGGAGACCTCCAGAGTGTTGACAAGCTCTCCTAAACAGTTTGAAAAACAGTGCAGAAACCCATATATATTATTCTCAAACTCAGATAAAATCTCTCCATTGTTTAAAATTTAACCAAAAGACCGAATTTTTTAACTGTTGTTGTTGGACTAAACAAGAAAATTTTTTTAACAAAAAATAATTGCCGATTTAATCCACTTGCAATAGGTACTGTGAAATGTGACTACAATAAAGTTTTTTTTTAATCCACATGTTGGTTAGGTCTATATTGTTATTCATAAATAGTATGTGACATCTTATTTTCTAGTAGTGTTTCAAATGACAATGACAGCTAATTAATTACTGTCATGTGTAGGCCTACAGTGACTGTACACAAATAATTATGTACCATATTCTACATCTGTATGCTATGCTATGCTATGCTATGCTATGCTATGCTATGCTATGCTACTACACTTACAAAAATAAATAGAACCATCTCATGCCCCATCCAATAAACCCCCCTTCTTAAATCCTGAGTGTGCACCTGGCCAGCCCACGAAGCAACACACATTAGGCCCAGATCATTTCTATATGCCCCCTCGTGTATAGTGTGTCTAGGCTATCTATCCACGACCCATCTATCCATTAATCAAACAATCTGGCTATTTGTCATATTAGTGTATTCTGTGTCAAATCAAAATTGCTTGTTCACACCACGTATATATGTGTCAGCAAATGGCTACTGCATGTGTTCGTGTTGCATGCAGCTTGGCCACTGGCTAGTGCCCTGCTGCTGCTGCATCGTGGCTCTTAAATTTGCATAATTTTTCTCAATGGAGAAGAAGGGGGTGTGGCACATTTCGTGGCCACTGATTGGGTATAAGGCTGCCAGGTCAAGACAAATTCTTCTGACGTTTTTTCACAGCCAAAAAAACCAAAAGTGGGCAAATTTCGAACGGTTAATTATGGCCAATAAATGAATTCCAGTCTATGCACATATGACAGAACAATTTATTAAGGCTATATATTTTGCTAGGTGTTTGTTTTTCATTGTATCTATCGTTTTTTATTGCAAATTCGATGCATTGCTACACCCAGCGCCACCACACAGGCCCTCTCTGTCCAGCTTGGTATTGCCGATGGCCACCTAATTCTTGCAATAAGCTATAATCTTCGATAGGCTGAGGCTCGGCAATAAAAAAATAGTAAAAAGATATAGTACAGTGAAGCGAAATATGGTGACTTGTGTCATGTTTATTTTGGTAAGCCAGAGGCTATATCCTGAGTGATTCTTGAGCTGTGCAATTTTTGTCAGGTTTGAGGTCGCTCATATGTGTCCTGAGGTCAAGGGCAATCCCATATTCTGAGCAGTGACAAGTGCTTTTGATAACCTTGGCAAATGTTTGTTGTGTTTAGGGGTGAAGTGAGACGCGAGACTCCCTCTGCAAACTCCGAGTACATGACGTTGATGTCCTCAGATGTCTTCCTCACGAGAGATGGCGATGGCGAGTGTGCTTCCACTCCGGGCCTTTCTGTCAAGATCCTCGATGAAGATTCCGCTTCTCAGGTACACTGCTGCTGCTCCTTGGCAAAATTTAAAATTTACACCAAATGGTTCTCATACTAAAAGTATGATTACGTCAGAGCATAAGATACGTCCTGACTCACAAAGTGCAATTTAAAAATTTTCTGTGAAACCCTTTCTCTTTCCCAGTTAGTATCGAAATACTGTATTATAAATGACCTTTCACATTCAGCGGTTACAACATTTAATGGTAGGTACTTTGGCACATCCACCTCTATTTGTCAGTGGGCTGCCATTCCTATTGATATTCAGATAATTTGCATTGATGAGGTGTTGAATTGGACATTTCTTTGGGGGACTAGCTGTCAACTCCACCAGAACTTAGTGCTGAGGGGGTGTTGTGTGATCACTAAGCACCTTTATGCCAAGCGTCACCTGCAAAGCAGACCAAAGCAGACCAATGCTGATATGGCTGACCCCATTTGGCCCAGTTGATCTTGTGTGTTGATGCACCCAACTTATTTGACTTGATTATTACCTTCCCTTTTAATGATTGAAATCATCCAAGTAAGAAGCTTAGTATTGCTTCCAAAAGAAACAAGCAGTCAAAGAAGTGAAGACTGGAATGAAAGCAGAGCCCTTCCACTGCTGGCTCATTACCACACATCGTGTTCCTCTTCCACAGCGAGCTTGAACAAACTTTGGGGTTAAAAAAATTGACCAAGAAAACGATTAGCGCAGTGATGTAGAGGAAGGTCAGACGAACATTTTGATGAATCAAAGTAAAAAATCTGTTGGGAATTTTTTGAGATATTGGAGTTTTAATTTTTTTATTTATCACACCCTATTCTTAGCATGGAATCTCCATCAAAAAGTTCATAGAATCGCCAATTTTTCCTGTTAGGTACTATCGTGGATAAAAGTCATTATTCAGAATTAAAAATATGCAGTCATTGTAACAGTAGAAAGTAAATACCACTTCATCCAGACTGACAGAGTGTGATAAACCTATAATAGTGAATAATTCTTGGAAAATGCTTAATATGTTGTTTTTTTGCCAGCTAGTCCTAAGTTTCATCATACTGGTGAATAATTGTAATAGAATCTACCTCACTTTTGAACTCTATGGTGTATTATTGAGTTTTTATGTTTTTTTATCAGAAATTCTACCACTATGAAGCAAGTACTTTGCTACCATGTTAAGTGCAGGCAATGTTGAGTGAATCATCAGAAAACGTGTGTAAAGACTGTTTGTAGGCATTTAATTAAGTATGGAGTAGAATCCTTTGAAATTAGATGTTAAAAATGCAGTAGTTATACATTTTTGCATTAACTACATTTTCACCTGATTTTCTGAATTTATGATATTTTTGTTGTTCTGTACTATTAAAGATTGATTGATTTTGGTTGCCAGATAACCTAAAACAATATTAAACATCTTAACATCCGTTTTAAGTACCCAAAATACATTTAGAATGAAAATCAGTGTTTTTTAATTTTTTAAAAGTTATTTTTGTATAGTGTCAAATTGCAAAGACTTTTCATGTAATGTCAGGGGATTAAACTTCATAGTGAAGAAGAAACTTACAAACATTCCATCCATGTGTTGTCCAAAAATTAAATTAACTTAGTCGATCCTTTTAATAAGTCATGAAATGTTAGTTTCACAGTGGCAAATTTTGTGATAAAATGCGCAAAAAACTCAACAAAGCTTGTTGAAATGATATAGTGACACCGAATCAGCTAAAATTACTTACCAGAATTATGAAACTAACACAACCTGGCATTTCATACATTTTCTCGGACCTCTAGCCAGAAATGTTTACTGTTATAGGTTTATCACACCCTGTCGGTCTTGATGAAGTGGTACATTCTTTCTGTACAGACAATAACTGCATATTTTTACTTTCGAATAATGACTTTCATCTTAAATATTACTAAACAGGAAAAATATGTAATTCTGAACATTCTTTGATCTAGATTTCATGCTAAGAATAGGGTGTGATAAATAAAAATAATAAAACTCCAATAACTCAAAAAATTCCCAACAGATTTTTTAGTTTGATACATCAAAATGTTCGTCTGACCTTTCTCTACGTCACTGCGCTAATCGTGTTCTTGGTCAATTTTTTTAACCCCAAAGGTTGTTCAAGCTCGCTGTGCTTCCTAAATTTAGATCTGTCGTGACTCTCCTCTTTCAGCAGTTTTTTTTAGCACTGAATTGTTGGTTCCTATCTCTGCAGCATTCGATATGAAAAAAAAAGGCACAAACCAAGTAAAAATGGATGCAATTGAATCTTTCAAAAATATCTAGTGTACAAGTAACAAGTTGAGTAGTATAGTTGGCTAAAAGGAAAAAGAAAAGACCGATGTAGTTACATTTCAAGAAGGGCCACTTTCATTCATCACACTTAGTATAGAAAAACGTGTCAAATAGCTTCCCATGTACCTTCTATACTTTCGATGATTGTGACAGATTGTCTCCTTGTATGTGCATTGGCTGCATTTCGAAAATTATACAAGCCTTGTACAAGCTTGCTTCCTGTGCCTGGTACACTGTACGCCTTTGTGTTTTTGTTTTGCAGAAGGAACAGAGCAGTCCTGATGATCTCTTAAGCAGTTCACAAAAGCACGATGCTGAATTTGAGACCTTTGACCGAGACGATCCGCTGAATTTGTCACTTCCAATTAAACAAGAGGAGTTGGCCAGAGACTCTACAGAGGAATTGCTAGAAGCAATCAGAAGTGTTAGTCCAACTGCCACTGCCTCTGAGCTGGAGGCCTCTTTGACTGTGTCCCATTCAGGTTTAGCAATGACCCACAAAAGCAGCCCGGTTTCTGTCCATGGTAATATCATGAGTACCGGGCTACGAAACCATCAGGATTCTGACCAAGCGAATACACAAATAGAAACTAAACTGCAACAATTGCCTCAAATGAGCCATCATGTCCGGCTACCTCCGAGACTCATTCACATGCCGCCTCCACCTCCAGGTCACGTATACGTTCCCACACAGAGGCTTATTGGCCCCCCTCCCCCTGGATACGTGGCCATCCCAGCTGGATTCACTCCACGTCATATATTTCCCCACGAAGTCCTTATTCCTCATGGAATGCGACCGCCCTTGGACAGTCAACTGCAGCCCATGGTTCCCGTTGCCGTTGCGACAACCCCTGCAGTACACTACCCTCCAGGTCACACCCTAACCTCCACACCACCTAATAAGACTGTGTCAGTTACGCCTCCCCCTCTGCTACGAGCCCTCAGTGCTCCTCCTCAAACTATTCAAGTCCAGCAAAATGTGATAAACACGACAACTCCCAATTCTGCTTCTCCTGGTATACATACTGACACTCCGCCTCCTCCAAAATATGAGGATGTCCGGCCTCATAATCAAACTGTTCCTTCGACTGACAACGAATGCCCCATTAAGACAGAGGAGGAGGTTGGGGTTGACCAGCGACTTTCTGATTCCACCAAAAAGATAATTCAAGCTCTTAATGACAAACTGCGAAAGAAGCAACACCAAAAGCAGCCCTCTGACAGTGATGGTTGTGTGTCGCTTCAGGAGATTACAAACATTATTAACGAGTCAATGTGTGAGGAGGTTGAGGCAGAGGAACAGGAGGGCACTCAGGAGTCGGCCATGTCTGAGATCACCAAGTGCCTCAATGGTGCTCCTAAGATGGAGAACAATTCTGTCAATTGGGATGCTACGAACAGCATGCAGTGGTCTCCTGGACACATGGTTGGGGGATCTGTTGATGGTGTGGTGGGCATGGGAAGCAGTAGCCGGTCGCCCATCTCATCATCTTGCTCTACTGCCCCTCCCACCCCAAGCCCCAGTGATGCTGTCTGCCATGCTTTAGTCATTAGTCCTCAGACTCCACTTCTCCAACCCGGCTCGACTGCTGCCCACCCCACTTACAGTGACCTCAAGTCTCCGGATAGCGGTTTCAATGAGTGCTGCACGGATACATGCGTATCGCCTGCAGATTCCAACAACAACATGGTAGGTGCCACCTTTTCTAAGCTGTCTTTAGCCTGTCCTGTATGGAAAGTTCTTCTTGATCTGCATGCTGATAGCCTCATACACTTCAAACACTCTTTATGTGCTTTTAGTTAACCCCGACTGAAGAAATTATTGATGAAAATGAGATATTATTTGGACGGTTTTTTTTGGGTGACTTAGATTTATATTTGATTAAAATGCACTGAACTCTGTCGTAGACACACACACACCCCCACCTGAAAGTCCTGGGGGGAGTGACGTTTTTTTAGAAATACCTTAAGATGTTGCCATCAAATGTAATTCAATGGCTGCAAACATTTTTTAAAGAAATAATTCATTCTTTTTCAAGGATAATGCTCGATCTTCTTGAAAAAGGAAAAGAAATAATACCCGTGGTTGCTTCATTAAAGGAAAAAGTTGACGTTTGGAAAGCACTTTTTTGATCTGGTGGTATTAATGGGGTTCCATGAGAGATAAATGGCTGGAGGTGTAGATCATATGATATGTCTGTCTCACAACTTGGGCTAGAATCGTCTCTTTGGTTTATGATTTATGTCAGAATCGAACCAGGCGGGAGCTAATTGACATTCAGCTCAGGAGGCTAAAACATTTGAACTTTTTTGATATGACACAGTTTAAACTTTTTGTGATTGTGAATCTTGCAAATGTAATTTGCTTTCCCTGCAGACCCCCACTGGGTTCGCGGACACGACAACTGGCCTGGAAGGAAACTTGGGCCTTGCTGGAATGGAGTCCGGAAGCCAAAAAATCGGAAAGCGCAGACGCTCTTCCACGAGCAGTTCTATCAAAAGCGTTTGTGGTCCAAAAGCCAACTCATCCATCACTGCTGTCCCAAAGTTGTACGTAGTCCCAGCACCTAGCTTGACAGAGTATCGTCTTCTTTTGAACAAAAAAGCAAACAAACTGAATATACAATAGGAATCGTCTGGCTTTTGACGTGCACTGGGCAGATTTGCCATATTTTTAGTGGTTGCCAATTACAGGTGATTTC
This sequence comes from Platynereis dumerilii, assembly GCA_026936325.1. Lineage (NCBI taxonomy): Eukaryota > Metazoa > Annelida > Polychaeta > Phyllodocida > Nereididae > Platynereis > Platynereis dumerilii. The sequence goes on from JAPTHN010000001.1 coordinate 129,763,780, forward strand.
ATTGGTACACGATTCTTAGGTTCTAGACCCACCAAATACATGCCATTTTTAGTTAATCTGATTGGTTTAGAAACAACAGAACGTCACATATTTCATTTAACAAACGTAGTATGTGTTGGTTTGGCATTGATTCCTCACAGCCAAGTGTGAATGACAAGAATCACATGGCATTGAAATCACCTGTAATATCTTTTTCAACTACTCGTTTTATACTCTTTGAAACTTTTCATTATTTTTTGGATCTCAGTTTGTCTGTGTGAATATTTGATATACATAAAACGTGGAGAGTTTTGTAACTCTCAATGTATGCATATTATGTATAAATACACCTTATAAGTTGCACAGAGATCGTAATGCAAATGCATTTGTATGGTTTGAATAGGGAGAGGAACGTGACTGGGTTGAATTATTTCATGGAGACTGGGACGTCGACCAGCCAGAGGATAGACGAGGACAAGATCACTTATCTCAATAAAGGTAAAGACACTCCCCGAGGTCTATGTTACAGTTTTGAATACACTGACATAAATGGCTGTGCTTCTATAGGACTTCTTATCGACGGCCATAACTATATTTCGATCAACTTGCAGGTCAGTTCTACGGGCTCTCCTTGGAATACCAACAGGCCGAAAGAATGCTGAGGTCGTCTACTGTTAAGGTAAGCATGTTCCATTCATCATTGGTATTTCAAAGTTGTATTTCGTGTGTACTGACATTGAAATCAAGACAATGGTTGCAGTAACGGTTGCTTTGTCTTCAGTCTGTGATAATGGTGGTGTTCAGGGATGAGAAGAACAGGGAAGATGAGTTGAAGGCTTGGGGCTTCTGGCACAGCAGACAGCACAGCACCAAGCACAGGATACTAGATATAGGTGAGTACTGAACTAGGTAATATCCAAATATGGACATCTTCGTCAAATTATTATTGATAACTATATTTGAAAACTGCTTTCGTGGCGAGAATGTGCTGATTGTGCACTGAAAAAAAAAAGGATTGTCTGATTTAGACAATAATATCTAGTCAACTGCAAAATGAATTTGATAGTTTCATAGGTGTGATAATTTTTCCACTAGCGTTACTACTGAGTGATATTGATGAAAGAATGTATTTTTCAAACGTGCACAAGGGTGTATAGGCAAATTTTACATAAAATTTATTATTGGCTAAGTTTTTAAATTCGACCAAAGTTTGAAATCTGCCAAATTTTGTAAAATTTGCCTATACATCCTGTAGTTAATATGACAAACCAAGTTCACTGCCGTACAACGGGGTGACTTTGAACACTTTTCTGAAAAAGATTGATCCTCTGTGAATGCCAAGTTAAATAAGATACAGGAATTATTTGACTTCTGATTATATTCTACTAAGGGCTAGTTTCTTTCTGCTTGAAATCATGGTGACTGTTTTTCCCTTGATTTTGATAAAATCACTCTGAGAAAAGCAAAAGTTACTTTCCCTGAGTGGATAAAATGAACTCACCATACCATTTTTTGAAAGTTACCATAGCGTGTAAACTTCTGTGCCTACAACAGTACTGAATGAGCCTGGCCTCATAAATTTCATTCTAATGTCACTCAAATACTTCCAAAATCCACCAAAAATTTTTTTTTGCAAACTATTCAAAGAGACCGACAACAAGTAATATAAGTGCATGATGTTGACTTGCAACAGTATGCAACACACTTCAGGTGACTTTGAACACCACATTGTGACAGAGAGTGCAGAGACCATCACATTTTCGGGTACACTATATTCACTGTTGTATCATATTTCATAATAATACTATGCACATAATCTAACTTGTGAACGTTCTATCACACTGATATAAGGCAATCATTTAGCTCCAATGGCACAGAAGTACACCAAGAATAAGAATTTCAGAAAATATAAAGAAACAGAAACAAATTTTTAGGGAAAGGCAATCAAGCCTTAAAAAAAACATAAATACAGATAAAACATTTGTTTTCTGAGAATTTATGGTTTTCTTTCACTGGAACACACTCTGTTCAAGGTCACCCCGAATCTTGGGGTGAGTTTGAATACCAAATTAACTACTAACTTTGGCATATAGTCATATTCGCGCAGCAAAACGACCGAAGGCCGTATCGCGAAACGAATTGAGCACAACAGAGGTTTCAGAAATCTGTGCAGTGATGGTCTCAACATCAATGGTCGACAGCAGGAAATAATAATCTTTATAAACTAATGATTATGTAACAGTGAGCAGCTAATCTATGTGCAAATCATGTTATTGTTCATTATACTATTATGTAATATCAACAATCTAGCATAGACTTAAATTTGGCTTGCCTCTCTCAGAGTGAGTGCTGTCTGCCTTTTCACTATTTAGCCACTTATCTATAAATTCTATTAATCTATAATCCCATCTATCTATCTATCTATCTATCTATCTATCTATCTATCTATCTATCTATCTATCTATCTATCTATCTATCTATCTATCTATAATTTAAAGAAAGTTAGGTAACTCTATAAGTCCTACAGAAACTTTAAAAGCCCTGTGTGAATTTCATGGCTGTGCCATTTACATATTATACATGATGTATAATATTATCTCAAAATGCCGATGCACAGATTAACTACATGCCAGTAGCCAATATTTTATCTCATGAAATACTTCGAGGATCTTATACACTTTTAAAGGTAAGAAAATTCAGGTGACAATGTTCAAAGTCACCCAGTTGTACAGTAACGTTCACCAGGGGTCCAGGCAGTCAACCTATAGTGTTTTCGGAGAATTTGCAAGAGTAAAATCCCTGCTGGATGTAGGGGAAGTGTACCTATATTGGACCACCTAACTCCATTGGTCTCAGTGTGTGTCCAGATTGAGGTTACAACATTTGCTAGATTTTGCGTAAAATGTAAATACAAGATTTTGTCCGGGTACCTCAAATTGGACCAGTGGACCTTATTTTGGACCACCTGTTTATTCTTATTACCCACATTGGATCATTGGACCAATATAGGCACTCCTCATCAAATATGTTAGAGAGATCCATACATACAAACATATGGTAAGTGCAGCCCTCTTGGAACAGTTCTTAGCTTTTCACGATGGTATTAGGGATCCAGGTGGTCCAATATTGGGTGCCACCTGGTCCAATTTAGGTCCATAAATTCCCATGTGGCATTGAAATAAAGTTATTAAAGTTCAACCTTTCCATTTACCTATAAAAGGCAGAGTAGCTTCTACACAATACATCTATAATGAATCGATCATTTCCTTCCCTTTATTAGATCACTTGTCCCAATATAGGACCAGTGGTCCAATATGCGGCACCATGAGAGGTCCAATTTAAGGCCCTCGTCAACTTTCAGTTATTACACATATTCTCTAAAAGCGGAATACTATTCTATCAGAATGCCATCTGTTTTGCAACAGGGAACACCTACTCTATGTATCCCCTATTGTTTTAGTCATTGCTGTATACCTGACCATCTGGCAGGCCACCAAACTTTGTTGATTTTTAGAAGAAATATGGTAAAGATAAATTACTCGCAATGATTTTCCATCTTTGTTGCCTAGAAACTTGCCGTGCCAACTGTAGAAGTTTGTATTCAAGAGGTGTCCACTAAGTATATCATCTGCCTCAATGCATCATCCGGCTGGGAGATATGATTGTGGTCCAATTTAAGGACTGGTCCAATATAGGTACACTTCCCCTATTTTGGATGATATGAGCCATTTAATTGGTGTTCCTTTGTATCCGTGTCCATGCTAGGCAAGTAAAAGACCCCTTACATGAGGTAAATGTGTGACACGTTGAGGATTCCTGTTCATCAATCAACTTCGTGAGTGCCCAAAACTGGGCTTATAGGGCTGCAGCTACCATATCTATCTATTATATGTGTCGCTTATTTCTGCTTTGATTCTGGACGCAGTAATCCTGTCCTGAGGATCTTCGCATTCCTCAGATGGCTTTTTAGCTCAAGTGCAGAAGTTGGTGGTGGCTCAGGAATTCACAACCTTCCTACATATTGTTGCACATGCATGTACATGTGGTCGTTTTTGAGGTGCAACGCACAAGTTTGAAAGCACCATGTTTTTCTTGGGGGGAGAAGTTTGTTTGATTAGCGAGAATTTGACCTTTAAAAAATTGACTTTTTCCTGAAATGCTTTTCAGACACGAAAGTCAGCAGTGGGGTGCTCCCGGGCTGCATTCAAGAGATCGCTCACAATGCTGTGGCCCTGCGTTGGAATCCCAGGGAGCAGCCAGCCAAGGTTCGCTGCTTTTTCTTCTCATTCTTTTATGTATAAATATGAGATGTCTAGCTTGGATATTATTGCACATCTCTCAATGCAATTTGGTTATTTGCAGGTTAGCATTGCCATCAACTGTTTGAGCACGGACTTCAGCAATCAAAAAGGCGTCAAGGTAAATGGAGCTTATAAATGTTCTCTCTGTTTGCATGCACTCCAGTCTGTGACACGAGACAAACTCACTGGAAAACTACCACGGAAAAAAGCTCTCCAGACCTTGCCACTGAGTAATGGGAGTAAATTGGGGTATGCCCGTGCTTACAACTAGTTAGGATGATGTGATATTATTGAAAAAGGGAAGAAAATGAAAATGGAAATTATGTACATGTTACAGTTATGCTGGTAATTGTTGTCATGGGACAAATTGAATGGTGGAATGATATCGCAGGTGTCTTGCTCTGGTCTTCCTCTGGTATGCTGCAGTCGCCTGAGACATGCAGATCACGGCACGTGTAACCTTGGAGGGCATTGACTTGTGTTTATCTGTAAAAATTGAACAAATATAAAAGAGATAGGCTAAAAACAGCAGAGTGAAAAACGCCTAGGTGAAGGTGAAAGGAACTCATTTGCATGACTGAAGCCTTTATTGGGAACATCAGGGATTGCTGCCTGCCACGAATGAAGGCCTATATATAGACGACCTACATGTATAAGACAGTTAGTAATGATGGCCTGGGTTATTAAACTGTATAATATTGTATTTTCGGAAATTCCAAGAGGTTTAAGTAATTTGTGATTAAAATGAGGATGTGATTGTTGACAGGGCCAGCCACTGCACATCCAAATCGACACATTTGAGGAAGCGAAAGACAGCATTCCCGTCCACAGGGGCTACTGCCAGATCAAGATCTTCTGCGACAAGGTCAGTTGCATTTCTTGCATTTCTTGCATTTCTTGCAGTTGAGCCTTCCTTGGTGATTGTCTGGTTATGCACCATGTCCTAACCCCTTTCATGAACCACTCATTTGGCATTTTCGCCCTGCGGGGGTGACTGGTGTCATTCAACCCAAACCCCTTTTCGTATTTGTCCTCAGTGATCTCGGCAAACCCTTTATTGTTATGCAGACCCCACAAAGACTTTGGCAGATAATGTCACTGAATGTGGACACTTTAAGCAGGTCAATTTTAAGAGACTTATGGTATGGCCTACTCTGGACAAGACCTCGAGGCGAAGGACATGCCAAGGCAACACTGGGTGCTCTGTGTTCTGACCGACTTATCACAAGTCATAAAGCCTGCAATAAATCTGTAGCTTACAACATTGCCCTTGCTGGCACTTTCAGCAGAGGCAAAGGCAATCGCCATAAAGTCGCACCTCCCAAAATGCACCGGGAACAAGTTCGTTTAGTTCAAGTTAACAGTTTTTCCCTCATCTTGTTACGAGGAAAGGCACTCAACAATTTCTTTGTCTCAGTTACACATTTGCTCCGTTTGAGGGTTCTTCACAGACGCTGAATGCAAGATGCCGCCATTGTAACATGTCATCTAAACGATATCCAGCTGTGTTTTTGCTCATGAACATACGCTGAAAATTTTTTGAATTCATGCCCTGGGCTTCGAAGTTCAAACCCATGTACCAGCGGTGCGGGCCTAGACTGTAACCACTCAGCCACACAGCTGCTGTATTGAATAATCCGTTTTTTCCCCATTAACTAATGAATCTGTAATGATATGTGAGATCTAATGCTCATGGTTGTTAAAGAACCAACTGGGTCTAATAACGGTCTGTTACCATCAGCGCCAACAAAAAATTAAATAAAGAATAAACAGGTTGTTATCTAAGAGTAGATTGATAGGTATTCTGGTGCGATTAGAAGGTATTTGGTTTAGTGTTTCAGGTGAAAGGCAAAGCTGTGTTTTTTGATAATGCGTCCTTGTCAAGCGGGAGCATAAAGAGCTTAGCAGGTAGCTCAAAATGATTTGCAAATTCTTTTGGAGTGAAATGTAATGGGCGGTTGTCTGCCTCACACAATGCTCACTGCTGCTTGCGACCATTTCCAGGGGGCCGAGAGAAAAACGAGAGATGAAGAAAGGAGGAAGGAAGCCAAGACGAAACTGGCCGACATGAATGGTGGGTAATCAGTGCCAAGAAAATAACTGACACTCACTTTTATTCCTGCCAAATGTGCAAGATGTGTTTCCTCATCTATCATAGTTATCTCATAGTTATCGCTAGGCGTTCCTTCCCTAACCATGTGATTGTAACCTTACTGTTGGAAATTGCTTTGCCTTATAATCTGTTGTGGCTATTCTATTCTGAAACGTCAAGCGGCGCTAAAGCAAGTGAAGTGGCCAAGGAATTCTGGGTGCATTCAAATGGTCCCTGTTGTCACACTTTTTTCATCTGTTATTTTTGTACCTTTGTAGGACGTAAACGTCCGGATGATCTCTTTCACCCTGCAACGGACCGCTCGGAGTTCTACTCCATGGCTGACCTTGCTACGAGACCCCTTCTGTTTCAACCTGATGATGACCAGTTACGGGTAAGCAATTGTTTGTTTGTTCATCACTTCTTACCTCATTTTAAAATGCGGCAAAGTATGACTGGCCCCAGAAGTGAGAAATCTCCTTAAAATTGCTGAAGTGCAGGCCTGATGAAAGAAGCATAGAAATAAAAAGATTTACACAATTTATTGAGGTAACTGATGACTGCCTGGTTAACGCATGTGGAAGTGAAAAGGCTGACCACCGTTTACAGGTGATCTCATGATTGTAGACACTGAGGCTGAATGTGATTTTTGTTCTTAGATCATGTCATTCTATTGGGAGAAGTAAATGTCATGAGTTTTTTGATGTCATTTTCCCCTACTGAATGTACACTGAGACTCATTGTCTGTACAATTCCGAAATCATCTGTAACTCTCAACCAAAAATTCAATTGATTTTATGGTTTTTCATTGGAGGTTTAAGATTAATCTAAAAAAAGAAGCAAGAAAGGGAAAATAATGTTTGGCTCGAAGGTCATCGTGCGATGCCTGTCTGGCTGTTATTACTTCAGTTTGCATGATCGTGAGGTGAACTTGCAACTATCACACGATGACCTTTCCCCAATTTTAATAAGGACCTTCTCTTACTTCTGACAGAAACGTCCATTGCTTCCTGTAATCATTTGATTGTGACAATGCTTCATTTTTGAAAATTGTACAACAGGGTTGTAAATATACTTGCACCTTTCTACCACTATTGGACTATTTTGAGTTCAGTATGTAACAACGGACAATTTCATTTACTCCAACAACTATGTACTCAAGCTGTGATTTTCAGTTGGAAACAGTTCACTTGGACATGGCTTGTCCTTACAGTTCCAGATTTACAAAGAAAGGCTCCTCCATTTCAGTTCCAAGCTTATGTTTGTCAAAGCTTTTATATTTGACAAATTTGACAAATTCATATATACATGTATGTTATCACTCAGGGTTTCCCCGCAACTAAAATTAGATCACCAAGCTCTCGCAAATGCCACATCTGGGCCTATCAAAAATCACCAACATTATGTCAAAATGGGAAAAGACTGATCAGAAGCTTTTATTGAAATGCAACACTTGGAGATGAACAAAATATGCATAACTATATTCTATGCGCATACATGTATTGTATGTATGAGAGATAGATAGATAGATATTGTAAGTGCAGCCATCTAAGCCTAGTTCTGGGTAGGGGGAAACGGGGCACATTGGGATGCTTTTAACGTCTACTAATTTTGCTCAATGCTGAAAGCACTAAAGAACTCAGAAGTTTGCATGAATATCAATAATACTATTGAGCTTAAATGCAAGGCATAATAAACTAGACTGCGCCTACCCTTTTGCAGCCAGAGAGCAAAATGTGAGTCATAAAAATGACTGTCCCATGTGCCCCGGCGTGGCACATTGGGACATCAGCCGGGGCACAATGGACATCAATTAAAAAATCATTTTAACACTCCATGTGCAATAGATATTACATATAAGTAGTACGTAAGACAATATACAGTGCATTAACACCTTGTAGTGCCAATATTTAATAACTTTAAACAGTTTTAAACATTTAACATAAACTGTCCTGGGTGCGGACATCTATGTAGGTAACACACAGTGCTTTGCGACAAATTTGTTCACAGAGCATGGTAATCCACTATACCTCTATTCACTGTGGCCTGAATACCTGTTGTGTGCTGTCCCAGGTCATTCAGTTGACTTCCACGCTTAAATTCTGCCATATTGAGTGTGTCCCAATGTGCCCCGAATTCACTGTCCCAATGAGCCCCGATATGACTTTTACACCAAAATGCTAATTTCTCAAGCACTAGTGAGTGTGTTTATCACGATAGCAATTCATAACTGTTCGTTACAATATATCAAATTCATACAAGCACTGAGACAGCCTCATTGTTCATGGTTTGTCCACAGAATGGTTCAAATTGAACCCGTCCATGTTTACTTTAGTAGTAGGAAAACAAACTTTTGCTCGCCAAACTTCTGCATGTGGCTGTAATTTGTCTATAAAACCATGGAAACATCAGGATGTGAAATTACAAGATATGATGGCAATACCCATTCTCACGTGGTCATCGACTCACTCGAGCTGGCTTGGCCAGTGAGCCTCTGACCTGGTGAGCCACAAAAAGTGTGGTTTTGGAGCTTCAAGCTGATTGGTTGCGTAGGAAAGTGGACGCACAATCAGGGAGGCTGTTATGTCCCAAGCCAGGTTATGTCATTCCACACTTTGGATACTGTTGATAACTGTAAACTGTCGTCTTTGATCTGTTTGTTTGGCTCTATTTGACACATGGTAGAAAGCTGTTAAGTTGCTGTGAATTTTGACAACCAAAACAATGTCAAATTTGTGTTGTAGATCTATACAGTTTCTTTTATTCATGGAATGTGAAAAGCTCAAATTGTATTATATGGCCATACTTCATTGAATTGATATTTCATCTATATATATCTATCTATCTATCTATTTGGGAAAAAGCAAAACACTTGGCTTACAGTCTTACAACATTATCAGTACCTATCTGTCATTAAAATATTTCTATTTAATATGTGTCTATCTTTTTGTCAGTCCACCAGTCTATCTATCTGTATTGTAAAATACATGTGAAGCAGCTATCCTAATGGCATAATGTCGGAGTGTCACAATTTATAGCATATTTGGACTTATGTTAATTTGCATATTTTCACACATAAATGCGGTCTGAGTTGCTCATATCATGGTCATCCAATTGATAGAATAATATTTTCCATGGTCGGATGACTTCCAAGTCAATCACTGGTCATTGAAGGCATGGGTGTCATTGCCAACCAATTCGCAGTTTGAGTAACTTTCAAGTGACAGTTTCTTGTTTTCAGTTTGTTAGTTTTGTTTCACCGTTTGTTGCTTGCAATGAATTCAGACATGTCCAGTCACTGATATGAAATCTGCCTCCTAATTGGCTGTGGTGCCAGGGCGTGGCAGTTCTTAATTTGACTAAAACCACAGGAAAAAGAGTCAACAGAGTCAGAGGCTCACTGGCAGAGCCAGCTCGGGAAGTGAGCCGATGACTGCGGGAGAATGGGCAATACCATATCATGTACCTTGCCAGGATCCAAGAAAACCTCACTGTCCCACAGTGCCCCGCGTCCCATTGTGCCCTGGTTCCCCCTACTCACAACAGATGGGAGCAAGGGAGCAGCAGTCCTCAACCTATTACACATTTCCCCTCACCTTGTGAGGGACCATTGCCAAGCACAGACACACAGACTAGGTGCCACTAATTTAATGTCTTATCCAAACGACATCCAGCTTGGATTTTACTCTTGAAGGTCCAATGAATATATTTTGGGTTCCCCAACCGCGGTTCAAACTGATGCAGGCAAACACTCACATCGCAGCAGGCTTGGATCGCAACCACTCATCAGCAACTGAGCTTCTGAAATAAAGCACAAAGTCCTTTCTCCTCAGGAGTATTTCACAGGTGGCAGCACTTCCTGTCTCTTTACATCATTGGCAGTTATACTAAGTGAGAATGCAGAGCTGTACAGGGAAGGCTATTGACGTGCAGCATGGTGCAGGTATCCAAAATGGGCCTCCATAAATGAACCAAAGTGCAGGTACTGCATCTCCAGGGAATCTGGAAGAAAACTCAAACTTATTTTAAATAGAAAATTCTATTTCAGGTGCATATAGCAGATGGTCTGGCGAGACTGCCGTCTGAAGAGGCGGAGGACGACTACATGGGAGCCCTGTGCTCGCCCCACAAGAGAATGAGGAGTTTGTCCTATGACCTGTTTGACAATGATCGAGGTATGTTGATGACGGTATCTCTATTTCAAAGAATATTCTAATCCAAGTCATTCGAAAGACATGTTTAGGTTGTTTAGTAGAGTAATGTAAAGTAAAAAGTAAAAAGTAGTAAAAGTAAAGTAAAGTAAATATTTATTTATAGTCGGGTTACATATATAAAACAGTTAACATAAGCAAAAAATGCTCGGGTTACATATATAAAATCATCATCTAGAGTTATGCCTAGTAGCTTTACATACTTTGATGGCTCTATAATACTACCATTTACATTAAATTGTAATGACACATTTTGATCTCTTGACAGAACTATTGATTGAAACTTGTTCGGGTTAGCTTGCATAAAATTAAAGTGGAAGCAATCTAATGATGAGACTGCCGCATTTTCAAGTACATTCTTGACAATGGATGGATCTCTATGATGATACGATAATGTGTTGTCATCGGCGTAGTTGTAGATGGTACATTGGTTGTCTAAGCATAAAAAGATGTCATTCAGAAACACATTAAATAAAAGTGGTCCCATCAGGGATCCCTGGGGCACTCCTCTTTTCAAGACATTCCACTCGCTAACAACATTTTGCAGCTTTACTCTCTGATACCTGTTAGACAAGTAGCTCCTGACAAGTTTACATGCATCTTCGCTGACAACATAAGCATGAAGCTTGGCAAGGAGGAGTCCATGTGGAAGTGAGTCGAATAGTGATGCACGGATAGTGAAAATAGCCGGATACCAGATAATCCGGCAACACCAACTGCCGGATACCGGATAGCAACCGGATAGTTGGAACAGGATGTTTTTCGGCATTTTTGGTTGATTATGAATATTTTTTATGAGAGCTGAGACATATATCGGTCCGGCAGGAGGACTGTTCCTCTGATGCAATGTTTTTCGTTTTGTTCTGTAACTGAATTCTGATTTTGAAGATGGTGAAATAATGTTGTTGACTCTGTCGTGGTAACGTTCCTTTGGTTATTATCAAAATTTTAGCATTTCATTAAGTTTTGAACATGCCAGATATCCTGTTCTGATATCCGGTTCTCATACCCTCATTTTGCTGGACACCGGATATCCTGCAAATTCCACTATCCGGCCGGATACCGGATACTGTGCCGGATATCCGTGCATCCCTAGAGTCGAAGGCCTTGCTCAGGTCAATCAGTATGGCGCCAACTGTATCGTTGTTGTCCACAGCAGAACGCCAGTCCTCCACACACTTGATGAGCACGTTTTCACAACTGTAACCCTTTCTGTAGGCAGACAGATACACCGAAATTATCTGGGAGAAGTAAGCCATCAGCTGATCACAAATCAAGCCCTCAACCACTTTTGAAAGAGTGGTCAAAACACTAATGGGTCGATAGTTAGATTTTTGTAGATTATCACCCTTTTTGAGGATTGGAGAGACTTGTGCATTTCAAGGTATCAGGAAAAGTGTTCTTGAAAATTGCATCATTTCTATGTGACCAACAAACGAGCCCTCAACCAATACCGACTCTGTGTTTACGTTGTGTGCTGCTTCGGAACATACTCGTATATTAAATTTTACAGTAAATATGTTCCACTTGTCTCACAAACTTTGAATTTATACTCTGTAAAACCAGTGGTATATCGTTCACAGCCAGGGGCGGACTGGCCTATGTGGCAGAGTGGCAGCTGCCATGGGCCCAACCACTCAGGGGGGCCCATGCAAGGAGCCAAAAAATAAAAAGTAAAAAAGTCAATTGTTGTGCCCAAGTTTGTGACCGTGTGAATCTGTGAAACTTTTAGATGAGGGCCCAAGTGTGAGAGGGCCCTCTGTAGAAATAGGCCCCTCCATTTTGCATAAATGTAGTTGAACGACAAATAGGATTGTGGGGGCCCATTGACTTATTTTCCTCGGGCCAAAAATGTCGCCAGTCCGCCCCTGTTCACAGCTGGAGCCAAAAGCACTCGACTCAGACATCTCTGAGCATGTTATGTTTTTACCAGCATTACAGCATTGTGAAGAGATTACGCTGGCTTTACAGAACATTAAGAGATGGCATTCCGTTTAACGTAAAAACGATGCCTTGAAGCCTCTCTGCTCATAGTTTTTCCTTGTTGACATTTTATATTTTTTCTTTGCAGTGTTGTTGTATGTTCGCAATGAGCAGGAAAGTGTCTACACTGCATTGCTGTTGACAGTTCCAACTCTGAGTGGTCTGACTCATGCTGTAAGTGGCGTCAATTTCTTGTCCTGATTCTCCTATTCAGTTCTATGATAAGGCCAAATGGGTATGGTGGTGTTTTGACATGTACCCCACGAGTTAAAGAGATCCCGAGTCCTCTGGACCCACGAGTAACACATTGAGTGTGTTAGTCCTTTCTACGAACTCGTGGGTGCAGAGGACTTCTTAACGAGTGGGAGTAGCTACATCTTAAAATACCATCATACAACCATTTGGTCTACTTGTACTCCACTTTGTCATGATCTAAGTCGATCATTTATCTCAACAGTTGCATCAGCCAATCAGAGTACAGATGGTAGCTCAGCTGATGAAGTCACAATGTAATGGACATTGACAGCACAATTGTAAACAATGAAATGACATCATCTAACCATTGAGTATACAAAAAAACATTGAGTAGGCCTATAGATACAATGCTCTACTGTATTGCATAATATTATATTATATATATATCCACAGCTTTTTCACGTGGTATTGTAAACATTATGGGGTATTACAATAATATCTCCAATCAAAAAATGCAACTTTGCTGCCAAAAATTTAAGGTGCTTCTATCTAGGGTTCTTTCATGTTTTGAGGCAGTCCTCCATGATGATAGTTCGGATGATGTCAACACTATGATGGGAGAACTTGATGATCATTGGCTACTTCAGCTCCACCCTTTGCCCCATTTCTGAGTAGAAAGAAATTACCTGAAGGTTACAAGAAAAAAATCATAATTTGACACGCCAAAAAATAAGTCAAAGCCAGAGAGACAAGAAATTACCCCAAAGCAGCCAATTTGACCAAAATAATGGACAGTTATTGCAAGATTTGCAAATAATGATGCTTTTACGATTTTGCCAATCCGCAATCGCATGTCAAACTTTGTGCAACCCCTAATTATTGATTCATTTGACAGAATACGATTTATATACAAACAATAAAACCTAAATGCAAGTTTCAAATCAGGGAAATTTAAAAGACATTTTTTTTGGATCACCCTTAAGTATAACATTACGAGGGTCGATTGAAAGTTCTGAGCCTAAGTATCAAGGACTAAAACAAGATCAATGAAACTTAGCATGCGTTTATTTTACCTCTTCTGATGACTAACTGCCTAGTCTTCTTTTCCAGTGGCTGTGTGTTGTGCTACTGAGGCGGGAGTTTGAAATAGGCCTATTATAGTTGACACCTCTGAAAGCAAAATTTATGTATTGTGCCACTAGCTGAGACTGCTCACATTTTCCTGGAGTGAGTCTGACATATCATAAGCAGTATTGAAATGTTAAAGGTTTTAAGCTTAAACAGTCAATTTTCTATCATCTAGTACCATCTGATGCACACAGGCAGGGGCGGATTGGCCTATGTGGCAGAGTGGCAGCTGCCACGGGCCCAACCACTCAGGGGGGGGCCCATGCAAGGTGCCAAAAAATAAAAAGTAAAAAAGTCAATCGTTGTGCCCAAGTTTGTGACCATGTGAATCTGTGAAACTTTTAGATGAGGGCACAAGTGTGAAAGGGCCCTCTGTAGAAATAGGCCCCTCCATTTTGCATAAATATAGTTGAACCACAAATAGGATTGTGGGGGCCCATTGACTTATTTTGCCACGGGCCAAAAATATCGCCAGTCCGCCCCTGCGTGACAGAGGCAATGTCATCTTTGGTTGTAACTTTCGACAGCATCGAAATTCAAGTCATCTTTACTGCACGCGCTCTCTCTCTCTTCTCTATCTGATTTGAACCATGACATGATTTAACTGAAAAAGTTTTACTGCAGCAAAATATCCCCTACATGAAATGTTACAACTGTATCAGTATGAGCCTTTCTGTAAGTTTACCCTTCCAAAATCAGACACATGTTTGGTTCAAAACTTTGCAAATGACCCCCACCTGTGAGGGAGGTCTGGCTACACCACTGGGTCGCCGCTCGAATAGGTTTTACATTTTGTGTATTTCATGAAGGATCTTACTGATGCTGTAGTTTTTAATACAATACTTTTTACGTGCAAAATGGATCAGCCCTGTTTTCACCAGATTTTTGTTCTTGTAGATTGAAGAAAAATACAAGATTCCAGTGTCAAGCATTGAGAATGTCTATAAGCGGTCACGGAAAGGGTAAGAACACTGCCTCTTGAGTTAGGCAAATATTTGATTCTGTTCTACAGCATGTTTTTGATTAGCCTCATGGTGTTTACTCTACAAAACCAATAAATGTTTTTTTTTTTTCATTTTCAGGATTCTAGTGAAGATGGATGATAACATCATCCGACATTACTCCAATGAATCGACCTTTATCATCTCAATCGTATCTGGCTCTTCCAACGATGACAGTACCTATGACATCACTCTGGCTGAGGTGGACCATGACGCCACATGAGTGATTTTACCCGATTTTACATAAACCAATTATGGCACAACCCAATCCGCACAGGAAACCAATGTGATGACTGCTCCATGCTGAGGCCAAGCGCACAACTACCAGTCATGTCTTTCAGTGCTACCCTCATGTCTTTCCTTTCAACAATGTGACTTCCAAAGTTTGTTTTGTACATACACGTTTTGTTATATATGTATTCATGTCATTTATCTTATGTATTTACATTTGGGAATCATTTGGTTCTCATATAATATATTGGTCTATTACGTACAATGCTTCATCTCGCCATGTTTACACATCAAACGGACATTACACGGATAAGTAATTCCACAGTGTCGCCTGTTTGGCTTTCGTGTGTGATAATGAATATATCTTTATCCTCTTGACGTGTGAATGGGGATGTGGGAGGGTGCAGCCACTGTGTGAAATGTGCAATTTGGGGGGTCAGGGTGGGCACAGTGGTCAGTTGCCCTCACTTTATTGGTATTATTACAAACTGCTATTGCGCAACCCAGGTGCTTGCTTCGTGTCATTATTGTTGGTCATTTCAAGCATGCAACTGTCTGTTAGTGTAAATTGTAATTATTAATTTGTTGATCTCAACTCTAACATGTCTGATAGTCAGCCTGCAATAATTCTTGTTTTATGCCCTTTGATATCAAATTCTTGATTTGACTTACTGCGTGCTGGTTGCTTTCACTTGTACAAAGGCGATGTGCAATGCTGGTCTTGAGTGTGTTTTTGCAGCGTGCATTTTAGATGTAATTCAGAAGCCATCAGCTGTGTCATATATGTTGTGTGCTTTCCTGATTTTATGTCCCATTCAGACTTTAATTCACAGGGCTTTTTTATTTCATTTAATGTCTCAAGATTAAGCATTTCACGACAAAAATTCCTTATCCTATGAGAAAAAGAGGGGGAAAACTGGTGGCTGAAAGAATAACCTCTGTGCAGCTTTGAGTTATTTTAGTGTTCATCGCTTCCATAAACTATTTACATTCCATCTCTAAGGTGTCACGGCATCCTTATGCCGTCAATGAGAATTTCAAGTGTGCGTTTTAAGCGTTTTAAGCGTTTTTAGCTTTACCTTCTTCATTAACTCCACATTAATTGTCTTTTCTGCTTTTTCTCTTTCTCGTTCTCTGTCATTCTCTTTCTTTCTCATGTTGCTTCTTAATCTACCATGGATAAGGGTTTTTTTCAGTGTTTTTACAACAACATACGTAAGTGCAATAACATTCAAATTCATGTTCTGTTTCCTGACTTTACGTTCATTTGAAAATAACTTTCCAGGAAGAACTTATTTGTTATAAAGTGTGTTATTGTGATGATGTTCAATGTGAAAGTTTCTTGTAAATGTTACTTTATTGGAGAAAGGTTTCTGCCTGCACATAGTTATGTTTTTATTTATAAATAAGCCACAAATTGTAATTTAATTTAGCCTTTATGATGCACTTTTCTGTACTCACTTATACTAAAATGATGTCTATAGGAGCCTACACAGTGTCCTTGAACGAAGTTTAGGGTTAAAAAAAATGTACAAAGAATCTGTCAACACAGCATTGTAGTACGTGGTCTCAGCTTCGATTTGATGTAAAGATCTAAAAAATCTGTTGGGAAAATTTTGAGAAAATTGAAATTTAAAATTTTTAGTTTTTCACACCCTTGTTGCATGCAAAATATCAGTTTTAGATCTATTAAATAGCATTGCAGTGTTATCGAAATATCACAGCTTATCTAAGTACATATTAGGTTACTGTATCAGGTGAAAAATATTAATAAAAAGCATTTTATTTCTAATTTTCACATCATTTTCAACATTTAAGGGTGTTGCAAACTTGCCGAATCATATAATGTGCCAAATGAAGTATAAAGATGCCCATTTCGGCTTTATTATTTCTTTAACTAAAGAAAAGTGGCAAATGAACCACCAGGGTGTGAGAAAATGCCTTGTTAAATTCATTAGTGATATAAATTGAGATTTTTAGCATTTCACCAGTTGATGTTTTTCAAGTGGGATTCACAAAAACATCTCTAAAGTTATCGGACAACAAATAGTGAACAAATGTCGGAATACCTATTGTCAGCATCTCACAAGTGTGCATCTTCACCACAGCTTTGCATGTAACTTGTATTTGACATCCAAGAGATTAATATATTTTGATAGGTATATTTTTTCAAATTGTTTAAAAAAAATCTATGCAAGTGTTCTAATGGCTTAGATGATCAATTCCAACTTTTATTACAATGTTTCTGTCCATATTGAAATGTAGGTAGCAATTTTAATGGTCTTCTGTAGAATTTTAAGTGATTCGTTTATCTGTTTTTGCTAATTGTTAAAATTATTTCATGGAATCTAGTGGTTACATACTTCCAAAATTCATTTGTTCAGTTATAGTGTGTCCTTGTGCAATCAACAAAGTTTTGAATTAATAGCAACAGATTCTCTTCCTCTGTCACACAATTAATATTGTTTATCTGTGCATGCCATAAATGAACAAATGAATTTTGGAAGTAAGCAACCATTAGATTTCATGAAATAATCTTAAAAAATTGGCAAAAACAGGTAAGAAAAGCCCATAAAATTCTACAGAAGACCATTAAAATTGCTACCTACATTTCAATATGGACAGAAACATTCTAATATAAGTTGGAATTGATCATCTAAGCCATTAGAACACTTGCATAGATTTTTTTTTTACGATTTGAAAAAATATATCGATCAAAATATATTATTTCCTTTGATGTCAAATACAAGTTACATGCAAAGCTGTTGTGAAGATGCACACTTGTGAGATGCTGACAGTAGGTATTCCGACATTTGTTCATTATTTGTTGTCCGATAACTTTACAGATATTTTTGTGAATCCCACTTGAAAAACATTAACTGGTGAAATGCTAAAAATCTCAATTTATATCACTAATGAATTTAACAAGGCATTTTCTCACAACCTGGTGGTTCATTTGCCACTTTTCTTTAGTTAAAGAAATAATAAAGCCGAAATGGGCATGATTATATCTGATTTGACACATTATATGATTTGGCCAGTTTGCAACACCCTTAAATGTTGAAAATGATGTGAAAATTAGAAATAAAATGCTTTTTATTATCATTTTTCACCTGATTCAGTTACCTAATGTATAACTAGATAAGCTGTGATATTTCGATAACACTGCAATGCTATTATATTGATCTAAAACTGATATTTTGCATGTGACAAGGGTGTGAAAAACTAAAAATTTTAAATTTCAATTTTCTCAAAATTTTCCCAACAGATTTTTTAAATCTTTACATCAAATCGAAGCTGAGACCACATACTACAACGCCGTCTTGACGGATTCTTTGTACATTTTTTTAAACCCTAAACTGCGTTCAAGGACACTGTGCCTAACCAGCTGAGATTGGCTAACCACAAATTTGCTTTGTGGCTCTCATGACAAGCTTCAGACGATCCTCGGGTCGCAGGGTTATTTGACTTTTTGATACAATCTGTTTATCAGTGTTACCTAATAAGCTTTATTTCGTATAGCCTGTTGAATATTTAGTATTTTTGAATGTTACTCAATATAGTTGTGGCCGGTGGGTCAGTGTGTGCAATGAAGGCCGTTGTCTCCCCAATACTGGCAGACTCGCACATGCTCTTCTGGTATTCCTTTTCAACACCTTCTCACTGCGCTTGCATCCAAGTTCTTAATTGTACCCAGTCTGACTGTAATGTAGGATCCATCCATGCAATGACTCTTAGTATATTCTGTGCAGTTATCAACAGTGAGGTCTCAAGGAATTCAGGAGATATTGCTGACTTATTATTTCCTGGGTGAAGGCAAGAATTGCATGCACCAGCCGTTTGTTTTACCACAACATCTTGGAGTTTTCTTTTGATGCATCTAGCTCCCCGGAGAAGAACAAGAATGTCTTCTGAAGCATATGCAAAACGCAAAACATGTTTTAAATTGACAGTCAGTATTCTTCTTGTGGTTTCAATAGTCGCCGGAACGTATTTTGTGAGATACATCTCCTCACTCCATGCACACTGTCGAAACGGCATAAATCAGCAGAAGAATTGATGCAGGCCAAATGTCGCAAGGGTGGGAAAATGGACAATGCTGTTATTCCTATTGGATGGTTGGCCGATCCTGATACCTAAAGTTTTAAAATGGGTTGATTTTCGTGAGGGGATTAAATTCAAAATTTCTGAATTAAAACTACTGTGGGATAGACGAAACTTTAAAAAGTTGAACTGATATCTTTGAGATAACAGTGAAAGACGTGTGCACTGTGCAGTTATAACTACAAAGCAGTAATCACAACCATTACCCATATTGTGATAAAGGAATACTTATCTGTACAGTGCAGCTGCAACAGAAATAAATAATGTTTTGCCACAGGGTCAATGCTAAGCATCCTCAACCAAAATTCTTGTGGTCTCATGGATTCTCTCAAATTATAGACGAGTCATTTTTTCTTTGCTGTTGTGAAAATCTACCTAAAACTTTAAGCTCAGCAGCGGATTCAGCACGGCCTGGTCTAACCTTCTCCACCCTTAAGAGCCCCATATCAAGGCCAACAATCCTCTCTTAGCGTCAAAACATCATTTCTTGCCGCTGCATTTCACAAACTCCTCATTCACTCAAATTTCCCCACTCCAACCATTTCCTTTTTGGCTTGCCATCCAAAAATCTAATGATTAGACCAGCCCACGCCTCATTTCTTTCCGCCCAATGCACGCTAGCCTGCCAACTCCTTTCACCACCTACCATGCATTTTCCTCACAGCGCTCCTGAAGAAAGATTGGGGTTAAAAAAATGAGCCCGGAACGTAGCCTGAACCTACAGCATCAGACGAACATTTTTAAAAAACAACAAAAGAAAAAAATTTTTGGGAATTTTGGGAAATTCAAGTTTTAAAAATTGGGTTTATCACACCATTAGAATGTGTTACTATAAAAATATTTGTGCCTAACGTATAACTGTTTGTCACTTTCCAAAAAAAGGTGAAACGTTAAGTCAATCTAATTTCCTTCTGTGTTTTCTTTCATAGTTAGAACTTAAGAATCGCCTTAACCAAGGAAGTTCCGTTGTTATTGGCCAGAAAAAGCCAACCAGCTGTGATGATCTAGTTTTATCTCAGTGCAATCCTTCCCAATCTCTTCTTCTCTTTTGTTTCACTGGAGAGTCACATTGCTTCTCTCTGCTTGTATTTGGCTCTTATAAATAGATTATTAGGGGTATTCTATGGTGTTTTATGTTTTGTTGATTTGTAATTGGGTATCTTAACTGAATTGGACCAATTGGTTAACACTGCTTCTTAATTATTTTGTGTTAGGTTGGTTATAAATTAGTTATGGAGCATTTTGAATCTTACCTATGTGGATGTGATACAGAATCATGTCATCAAAATTACAGTCTGGAGAATGTAGATTTTCCTTGTGGCATTTGTTCATCCTATTGTGTTATTGCTTCTCAGTACAAGAATGGGAACACACAGCGATCCTTGTCAGTGGCTGATGATTGCTCTTCAGGCACTAAGATTCTTACTCTTGGCAAATCATCTGTGAGTGTCGAATCTGTAATATTGCAAAAAGCAAATTGATTGGATGCTAAGTCTCTTAAATAGCGGAGAGGTCACCTTGCAAGTGAGTCAAATCCAAAGAAAGTTAAAATTTGTCCTGACCGCTTTAATTTTCTGTACCAAGGATGCAATCACAGCTGTTCTCAGTGCACCAGCAAGAAACAGAAGCTTGAAATATTAATGCAAATGTCTTAGCAGATGAAAAAACTGAACAAGTTTCATCAAAAGTCTTGAAAGATCTGAGTGTACCAGGAAGTAGGACAGTGCAGCTAAGCACCCTTGACACCCCTTTAAAAGTTTCTTTTCTTCCCAAGTAGGCTGCAGATTCTGGTAGCAGTTTATTCTCAGCTAAGTGTTGAGGATGTCATCTCAATGCAGGAGAGTGCTGGTCTGAGTGACTCAACTCTTTAAAGTCCTGCATGATGTTCGACTAAACTTTGGAGACACAATGTTGAGAAAAACATTAAAGAGACATTGGTTTCAAGGGAAAATAACGTTCTCTGATTTGCTTTCAGAAGAAATGGTTAACTTTTTGGATGCTAAGTATTGCAAAACCATTTGTCTTCTGCGATTATGTCAAAGAGTTTCTTGAACGCATTTCGCTATAAGAGACACTGATAGTTTCCTTATGAAAGATAAACTTGGGTTTGACGATGGAAAAGAAGTCCTAAAACTGACATTTCGATCCAGACAGCAATCTTCGGACAGGCACATGCGAGTGACAAGGGCAAAGGGGCTCACTCAGGGTCATAAGTTTTCTGCAAGTGGGGTGAACAAGATTTTCATATTTGCTGCAACACCAAAAACTCCAGCGAACTATAACAACTGCAAAGTTTTTCTTGAAAAGACAAATGTTAAAGAACTTTCAATTTCACTTTGCTGCAGACTTGAAAATGGCTAACATTTGTATGGGAATTATGTCCCATGTCTCTTGCATCCCTGCCCCTACTGCGAAGAGATCAAGAATTTGTTTGAGCCAGATGCCCCAAATCGTAAACTTGAAACTATTGCAGACAACTTGCGCAAATGGCAAGCAGAGAGCAGCATGAAATCAACACTCAAGCAATAGGCCTGTTACAACTGAAGCAATGAGCCACCCCTGCATAGCAATCACAACACATCAACCTCGGTTTGAATAATGTACCTCCTCCGCCTCTCCGTATCACATTGGGTATTGTAAATAAATTGTACAGTGAGCTATTGAAGTTATATCCATGTCCGGATGATTGGCTAAAAGGTCTGTACTTTATGAAAGAGAAGTATGGTGAAACCTTTGAGGATAACGAATGCAACTGACTGCTGAAAAACCTTGACATGTTATCCAATATGTTGCCCAGTCGCTTGATGCCATTCCACAGAGGTTTTCTTGCCTTCCGCGATGCCATGCTGGCGTGCTTTGGTACTTCTATTGACCCTTCTTTAAGCTTCTTATTCAAAGAATATTCTTGAATTTTAAGATTCTTACATGGCACTGGATATTTCAGTGACCACCAAAGTGCACGTCATGATATGGCATGTTCCCAATTTCCTGGAAAAGCACGACGACCTCTTGCTCATTTTCTGATCAAGTAGCGGAGAACTGCCGTGCGAAGTTTGACAGGCTATTTTTAAAATGGCTATTGTATTAAAGACACTAACCATTCTTCCTATAATGATCACTTGTACCATGATATATGCATTTCAATGCGTATCATATTTAGGCTTATGCAAAGCTGTAAGCTTGCATGTAAATGCTGGAGACATGTAGAAATAAGGCTGTAGACTGGAAAGACTCAATTGGGGAACAAAGTGAAGTACAGAATGATTATTTAAAATTTTGTTGTCAGAATACATGTAATTCTAATGTAATATACATTTAAGACATACTTTACCGGGCAAAACTTCCTAGGTTAAGGTGATTTTTAATATTAAAGTTAAGTTCTAATAATCAATGAATATAAAATGGCAGAAAATTGGATTGATGTGACATTTCACATTGTTGTGGCGTGTGATAAACACTATACGTCAATAATGTCAGTGAATCTTTTTATCTAACTTTTCAACATGTTTTCAATACAATAACGAGCTAATTAATTAAGTCAACAACAAGTTTCAGCCCATTTCAAGCTTGTTTGTCAGATTCTAAGTCATTACACATGCATTCACAGTAAACCCAATTTTTGAAACTTGAATTTCTCAAAAATCCCCAACAGATTGTTTTATAGGTCCCGCTCCGGGCTCTTTTTTTAAACCCCAATGTTCCTTCAGAAGCACTGTGTTCTTCCTCTTTCCTGCATACCTTTCAAATGTGCTACCTTCCTAACCCATTCTTATTTCTGTTACCCATCAAAATGGCAGATATTGCCCCCCCCCTGTATCCTTAGACAAGGGCAATAGGGGCAGTTGCCCTGCCCCCTGCTCTACCCTTGCTGTTTTCTGAACCACTGGGCTCGATTTCACCAACCTAGTTTAAAATAGGCAGTCTAAGTAGTTAGACCTAGTCTCCATAAACACTGTTTAACCTTTAGACACTGTTCAAAATAAACACATTTCACCACGGATGTTTATTGTTTTCTTAACTCAGTCTAAGAAGACAGTGTTTATTTAAGTTTAAACAGTCAAATCAGTATAAACAGCACAATTAAATAATGTTATTCACACCAACAAACCTAGTTGGGAGTGTCTAATCAACAAGCCAACCATGCTGTGTGTGGTGGCACCATTGGAGGCAGACCAGATGATCCCTTGCAGGGGGAGGGGGTAATGGGTTTTTGGTGAAAAAAACAACAACATTGTTCCGCACTTTGCACTGAAATAAAAAGTTTGTTCAGCACATGAAAAAAATTTCAACCCACTGGTGGCCGGGGGGGCAGGGGGAGATGGTACTGCAATGTAAATTGTGATAAAAAAGTTAGTTGCTCCTCCACAAACTTTGCAAGTGAAAAAGTTTGTAGCAGGGGTAAAACAGATAGCCGCTCAAATGTCACCAGGTTGACCCGATTTTGATTCATTAAAAGGGACAAAAGGAAGAAATGTTGCTCAACTTTGGTGCTGCTTTCAAAAAATAATATTTCAGTTTTCAGAATAGGGGAGAGTGGGGCAACATGAGCCGTTTTTAGCCTTTTGCGCCAGACTAGTCTTTGAGCCGAAAGTTTCAACGGTAAATAGATGGTTAATTTGTGCAATCATAGTAAGATCTCTTAGCTATAATATTAAGTGTTGATACATTTTTCTTTTAAATTTTTGAAAGGTCAAAATATTTTCTTAAATGTTGTCAGACGGTGATCCTACCTGTGGGCACCATGAGCTATGGCCTGGGACACCATGAGCCATCATAAATTTAGCCTACATTTATCAAACTGAGCTGTATTTTGGAGAAAACCTTTTCATATATATTGTGGTTGCCAATTATGTTTGCCAATATCTCAGTGATATTTTTTTAGGGGGTTGGGGCTTGCCCCTAGCCCCCTGGGCCCCACCCTCTCCAAGCCTCCCGAGATTCACCACAGGCCTATTTCAGACTCAGCAGGATGAATTTTCCACTTCCAAGATGTCACTGCCCCCCAAATAGCCTGACACATATCTGCCAAATTTTGACTTAGACAAAGTTTATACACTTTAGACCTGGGTTTGACCTGGTCTAGATTTATTGAATTTCAAACAGTGTTTATATCCCGTTTAAAGTTAGACTGTCTTGGTGAAATGTGTTTAAAATTTAAACATGTCTAACTTCTATTTAAACATTGTTTAAAAAATAAACTAGGTTGGTGAAATCGAGCCCTGATGTTTAGCATAAACTCAGTGGCAAAACATTACTAAATAACAGACACTTTTTCACACACACATACATTCATTAAGAAGCGCAATGTAATAAACTTCTACATTATACAAAGCTTCATATTTTCTTTTTCGAATTTCTTTATAAGACTCATTGTGAATGTAAGGTGAAATGCAACATAATTCGTCTCAAGCTCCGTCCTCTTGCCAACCACCTTCTCGCCTTACAATTGTTTTGTTAAATGATTTCGCAGATAATGAGTGTTGCAGGAACATTTTTAATGTCAAGTCTTATCTCCGAACTCTTCTTGATTATCAACATTGCCAAGTGACTCAATCAGGGGAACTCCAACAGTTTATGGTTGTAGCTTTTTTTGAAAGAAGTCCCTCAAAGTTCATTCCAGGTTTGATTTGTGATCTTCTCCATTTGCTGACTTTTCAAAGATGTAGTTGTTTGGTATTGTAATCCAGCTAAATACTATTCCTCTAAGGCAATGAGAATATTTGTAAATTTATAGGAAACTCTCAGATGACATGGCAAAGGATCATGATTTTGTAATAGGACCTCCAATTGGCACAACATTTGAGGTTCTTGTTGTCTGATGTACACAGCTGCTGTGATACTTTCAAGTTATGATGGTAATTATTTATTTTTCATAGCCCAATTCCAACAGGCACACATAATTAGGATGGTGGGCACATTTGTTGTTTTTCAGGTAATTTAAGTCAAGAGAGTCACTTCAGTGTTTTTAGGAAAAAAGACGCTTTGATTTTAGAAATAATTCCTTTTAGTTACTGCGCCTGAAAATGTTATCTTGCCATAATCATTACCTGAGGATGCATTTCGTTATTCTTTCGTTCGCCAGAAGGTTATTTCGCTGTGTGACATGACAGCTATGTTCTCTGTCAAAGTTATGTGTCCGCATTGATTTATTATGTGGCTATAATCCCCTTGTCATGAGTGCAACAGTCAATGTTTTTACCTGAATTTAAACATTTGATATAATTTAGATCACCATTCAGCATCAAAAAGATTAATTCATGAGCAGAACCCATGTCCCACTAAACCTGGTTCTTTCAATTTATTCTATTTTTATAAAATGTTTATTCAAGGGCAAAAAGTGCAAACAAGACAAAGACACTGTCAACCTATGTTTAGTTACAGGTGATTTCATTAGTACACGATTCTTAGTTTCTAGACCCACCAAATACATGTCAATTTCAGTTAATCTGATTGGTTTCGAAACAACAGAACGTCACGAATTTGATTTATCAAACGTAGTATGTGCTGGTTTAGCATTAATTCCTAACAGCCAAGTGTGAATGACAAGAATCGCATGGTAATGAAAACACCTGTTATTTAACAGTGTTTCCCCCTTCTGATGTATTTGACAATTTGAGTAACTGTATGATTAAAAGAAAATAACAGAAGTTACTCGTTGTGTGATTGACTTTTTATTTCTGTTAACTAAATCAGTCAACCGACATTTAATGATGAAGGAAGACAGTGGGTGCACACACTGCACAGGTTTATCCCCATCAACCATAGCAATGTAGCGCAACAAGCACCTTGCTGTCTGCTGAGCACATGTACGCACAATGGGGCGCTGCAGTGCATTGTTTCTATCAAAACGTCATTGAGCCAACAAGTCAGCTTTACAATTGAGAAATGCATACCATTGATAAACAATCGCCAAAAATCAGTCATATTGAATATTCCTCAGATCACCAGAAAAATTATTTCAGTCCTTGTCATATTTACGCGGAAACTCAAGTTCCTTTCTTTGCTGTTGAAGTGTGAGGTCAGAGATAACTCTGTTCTCTAGCATTGCAATATATGTAAAATAACTACAAGCTGTGATGTCATTTTAAACTGGGTCAGCCAATGTGAATCCACCAAAACTGAGCTTCATAGTTTCAACACAATGTCAGAGTAAGCATTTTATCAGGGATATCCCCTGCAACCACATCATCAAAGCTTAATAGCCAATGGGCTGACAGTAAATCTATAAATCTCGGTTTCAACATTCATATATATTGAAAGAAGCATAACATTTTATTCAATGATCACAACATAACTGTTGATGTGATCCCAATGATCTATCATCGGCAATCACCAATCTAATCTTACTAAATGGCAGCTTACCCAGCATTTACAGTAGACAACTGTTATAATCCCCACAGAGTTGTTTGATTAATCTGCAAACTTATGACTTTACAACTTTAACCTTCAATGTACCTTGCTATAAACAAAAGGCTTTGACAAGTTTTGTAAACACATGGATCATGTGAAGTATATTTGTTCTGGGTGCCCATTTGCTGACAGGCTGTGATATGGAACTTGCATGGGTTTTTCCAGACCCAATTTAATTATCACTCCGACATTGAGCTGAAACTGTGATGCTCAGTTTTGGTGGATTCACAATAGCCAGAAGCCGGAGAATTTGACCCAGTTTAAAATGACATCAGAGCTTGAAGTTATTTTACTACAGTATGTATATTGCCATGCCAGAGAAAAGAGTCATCTCTGACATCACACTTCAACAGCAGAGAAAGAACTTGAGATTCCACATAAATATGGCAAGGACTATAATAAAGCAGATTGAGTGCTTCAAAATACGTTTTGACATGCCTCCTCATATTTACCAGGGAAATGTTGGCAAATTGTGGGCATGTACTTCAGCAAAGATTCTCTGGCTGTGGGCATGTGGCACTCTGGTAGAAAGCAATTAGAAATCACCAGAGCAATGGGAGTACCTCAAGGCACAATGTCTAAATATCATGCACTTCCATTTTGGGAAGACCGCCTTCTAGTGCAAGCATGCAAACGCTAAAGGACGTCATCAGCAGAGACTCTCAGACACTTGTTGCAGAATCAACTTGGAATTAGGGTTTCAAGAGCATGCAACCGTCAATAGGAGACTGCTCAAAAAGGCCTTAAAGTATTATGACCAGGTAAGAACTGTTCTGAATCCTGAAAATAAGTAGCGATGCCTGGATTGAATCACGAAAACTACCTGCTCCGTCACCGGAGACGTGTTGTTCTCCGAAGAGTCCCAGTTCTTGCTCCGCACAGTTGATGGGAGTATTCGTGTGAGGCGAGAAGATAACCAGAGATTTTCTGAAGACTACGTGATGCTCACACGTACTCATGGAGGTGATTCAACGGAAACTTCAAAGCAGCCTCCTGTGACCTGTCAACTCCTGTAGGATGAGGAAATATAGTTTGTTATGTTGAAGAACACTTTGAACGAAACTGTCGGTTCATACATGACAATACTCCTGCTCATAGAGCGCAGCAAATCAGGCAATACCTCGAAAATCTGGAAATCGAGAATTTGCCATGGCCATCATAATCGCCTGACCCTAATCGTATTGAACACTGCTCAGACGTTTTGGACCTAGCGGTGTGCAAAAGGGAGGTCCATCCAACTGATTTGAACAAGTTGCAGGCCGCTCTGAGTGAGGAATGGCACAAAAATTCAGGCCGTGATCAAAGCCTGTTGAGGTTCAACAATAAACCAACAGTGCCAGATTGAATCTGATTACACAGATATCTATATATATGATCCCTAAAAGTATGATCTTATATAGATATGATCAAAGATTTTTCATCCGAGATAAAACACCACCATTGGGCTCCATGGGAATTCTCATAATGAGACGTCACCTGGGGAGCAGTGGAGAAACTGATTTTCTCAGTAGATCCATGATTTTCTGTACAAAATCGGACCTACACACCTTAATATTTATCCGAATTACAAAATTTAAAGAGCATGATACATTTAGAGGAAAGGAAAATTTGGCTAATAAAAATTGTTGCCACTTGTTTGTTTGTTTGTTTGTTTGTCACAGCGAGCCCGAACAAAATTTGGGGTTAAAAAAATGCCCCAGCATAACGATAGGCACCGTTACGAAGCTGAAGATGAGACGAACAAGCAGATGTAAAAAACAAAAAAATCTGTTGAAAACTTTCTGAGATATTGATTTTTTTCACTTTCTGATTTACCACACCCCATTTTTAACATCATAAGTCATGTGGAGAGTCTGTTAAATGAGCACCGCCTTTGCAAAACCAGTTTCAATGATACAAAATATCATTCAAAAGACATAGTAATCTTTTTTCTTTTTTTTAAAAATTATGCTGTTGCATTTAATGCAAAAAACGTGTGACAAACTCATGCATGCGTAATTTCCTAGTAAAGTGTAAGAATTGCAAAAATTTGCATGCTCAACAATTCCCTGGGCATTAGCAAGTAGTATTATGAAACGTATGTGTGTGCATATTTGACAGAGCTTTTGTACTGATATATTCTTATCCTATCAATTAGGGAGAGTAAGGAGGAAACGCTTCACTTTATTTTGATTCTATGAAACAAACAACAATGTTAGCTGAATAATCTAACATTACTTGACCTGTTTAATACTGTTTGACTACAATCCAATTGAATGATAAAGGTTTTTCAGTAGAAGAACATCCATGGTCTTCTGTCATTAACTTCAACTCATTTCAGGAATGAAATAACAAATTGATAAACCATAGCGTTATGAATAGCTAAAACACTGTATATTAAATGTCTATTTGAGTTTCCAAACCTGTGCACTGCCTGACATCCAATCCATTCACCCTATTTCATAGTTCTGTGATTTTATTTTTAAAATGAATGTGAAACTAACTGATTAAAATTAAGATACCAAAGTTAATAAAACCAATTGCACACTTCTTCTTTTTTTTAAATACCAAACTGCCAAAGGCAAGCACACAGGCAGACATCTAATCTTTTTTATAACCATACATTTCATGAAGAATTAATTATACCTTTCCAGAATAGCCATATCTTTTTGTTACTCTAATTTTCAATTTTATTAAACAACAACTATTATATAAATTGTTATTATATAAATTGTTTTGTGTCAATAATCAAGAAATTGTGGCATTTCCTTGGTAAAGACAGCAAATAATTCTCTATTTCTTGTGACAAAATTCTTACAAATTTACAAAAAGCAGTTTGTCACACACTACGTCAATACGGGACTTTTCCCAATAAAGATAATATTCTGTTTAATTTTAAAATATCATCTAAAACACACAAACATATTGTTTTGAAGTTTGCTCACATGAATTTGTAACTTGCACCCCGGTTAGATGGAATATCACCCAGACAAAGGAATGTGACAAACCAGAAATGGAAAAATTGTAATATCTCAAAACGTTTTCAACAGATTTTTTTGTTTTTTACTTCTGCTTATTCGTCTCATCTTCAGCTTCGTAACGGTGCCTATCGTTATGCTGGGGCATTTTTTTAACCTGAAATTTGGTTCGGGCTCGCTGTGTTGTGTTTTACGCCTCTGCAGCACCTTAGTGGGCTATATCGAGGCAGGCGATCGCCGTATGATGATGAGATGAGAAGACTGTGAGTCTGGTACATACCCTATTAATTCAGGGATGCCCAGGGTCTTTCAGTTGCCCCAGCATAGAACACTGGATACAACCGCCTCCATTTAATGTCCCATGGGCTCGGACTAAATTGAGTTCCGGGGTGGGATTCGAACCCACGCCCTCAAAGCCAGTGGTTGTGCAAACAAGCACTCTTAACCATTAGGCCACGGAGGAACTCTAAATTGTTGCCACTACAAAAGCTTTTGTTTTTTCATAGAATGAATTTTAATTTAGCATATTTTCACTTTTGTAAAAAATTCACTGCTCTGAAATTATTATAGTTAAAAAGATGGTTTGATTTCAAAGATGAATATTAAGTGATCATTTCATGGATGCACCTAGCTGTATTGGTCTCTTCAAAATTAAGCATTAAATCACAAAAAAACTATATCTCTGACCTTTTTTTTTTTTTAAATTCTTGTGTTCAGAGATTTTAATTCTACTATAGAGTTTGAAAAAAAAACTCAAACCAAATCATTCATCAATAACAATACTTGCAGATGTTAGAAATGTAAAAAAAAATTTATTTGAGAGTCCCACAGTTAATGATTTATGAGGAGATAAGTTTTAACATGCACAATCTGAGTTATGACATCAGAATGCCAATTTCTTGAGAAATTCTTCAGAGGTTTAAAGTCTGCTATAAAGTTAAAGAAAAAATTCAAACCAAATCCACCATCAAGGACAAAACTTTCAGATTGTAAAAATTAATTTTGATTGTCCAAAAACCAACTCAGTTATGATGTCAGAATGTAACTTTTTTTTTTGCTTTTTTTGTGACACGCCTTAGTTCTGAGGTCTATAGTCTGCTATAAAGTTTGAGAACAAGAAAAGTTTTTAAACAAAAAATAATTGCTGATTTAACCACTTGGAATAGGTACTTTGAAATGAGACTGCAATGCAGATTTTTCTTAATCCGCAAGTTATTTATATTGTTATTACAGATCTCATATAAATGTGCCATATCCCATGTGAATATATGCAGAGATAATGTCAGTATCTCAATACTGACATCACTATCTTGGCACTCCCTGTGAGCATTTTGAGACCACAGCTCAAGTATTGATTCAAACTGCTAATAACAAATTAGGCTTGTTGGCTAAGTGTGATTAACAACTGATTGATTTGTGTTCATATATGTAATAGTTATTGTGCATGATGGTTTATTCAGTTGGAGAATGTTAGCAGGGATTAGAAACTGTTGGGTGTTTTTCAAACATCAAACAGAATGATCAGGGCTCACCAACATTTTAGCAGTTTCTTGTAGATTTATTATGATCTGATCA
The DNA here is from genome assembly GCA_026936325.1 of Platynereis dumerilii. Classification (NCBI taxonomy): domain Eukaryota; kingdom Metazoa; phylum Annelida; class Polychaeta; order Phyllodocida; family Nereididae; genus Platynereis; species Platynereis dumerilii. Next base: position 129,794,947 of record JAPTHN010000001.1, read on the forward strand.
TGGAAGGTCCCAAGTAATACAGCTGAAACTATGAATATACCACTGTGACATCAATGTGCTCATACTGACATCACATGAGCACTGTGGCAGTTAAAAAAGTCTGATTTGCTAGCATTGCTTCCAATAATAATGACAGCTAATCAATGTCATTGTACACAAATAATTATATACCATATTCTACATCTGTAAAAAAATTCAAAACAAATCAATCATCAAGCACAACACTTCCAAAAATGCAGAAAGCTGAAACAAAAAGGCAAGTGCATCAGCTCATGTTTGGACCATGGGACGCTTAAAAATGCTCTAATTTCATAGGGGAAAAAACTGGCATTTAGCAAAGAAATAGGTCTATCGATCAGGATGGTCAAACTGTAACCTGCTTTCTCTATTTTTGCCATACGGTGTTTTTTTTCGACGATCGGAAACCTCGCAAATTCTGCTTTTTGCCAAGCGAGCCTAACAGAACTCAGATTGACAATGAAGTGGGCCAATGACATGGGATGAATAGGTTATGGCATGGCTCGGACCTATGCTTCCCTGATATTTTCACCCTGCTGGACTCGGGAAATAAGGGGTATCTGGTGAAAATATCAGGGAAATACAGGTCCAAGCCATGAACTATATATTGTAATCACAAGTAGTGACTGGAAGGCCAGCGCCCTTGCCCAGTCCAGACGAGAGATTTCTTTTACACTGACCCTTAGAATAATTCCTTTATGTGCATGGCCCATAATCTCAGATATCCGAGCTAATCAGACTTATCCTATTTGTCAAGTAGACAAATTCCTTAATATCAATCCAGGATATTAAAATTATAAATCTTGCTAAAGAAATTTCTAATCCGAATATTATACCAAAGCTAAATCATTGATCTCATTGACTATACTTACTGCTAAACATAATCAGACATTGTCAAGCTGCAAAACGAACTACCAGGAATATTTTAATGAAATTAATATTACCAAAAATGGAAACCAGGAGGGCGTCATTCAGAAGGGCCAACACAAGCTATGATTCAACTGAGCAGGTATAATCTTTTATTTTAATATTTATTTTAGCATGTCCGCACTCACGGGATAAATCCGATATTTTCCTGGTCTATTGAAACATTTTGTTATTGCCATTTTAGAAAAGGTGGTTCCTGTAGAAAATGGTGGCGTGAACTGTAATTGGGTTTATTGGGACCGATATAAGTGGGTTCCTTTGGAGGGGTCAATGACCGCCAGAAATACACCCTTCACCAGGGTCTTGAAAAATATAGAAGCACTTCTTCAACATCATTTAAGTTTTTCACCATTGAACAATTATGGAAGTCATTTCAGAACATGAAAAACTGGAACGATATTCTTCAACTTTTGGACATGTTCAGTAGGGGGAAACGGTGGCACATTGGGATGCTTTTAACGTCTACTACTAATTTTGCTCAATGCTGAAAGCACTGAAGAACCAATACTATTGAGCTTAAATGCAAGGCATAATAAACTAGACTGAACCTACCCTTTTGCAGCCAGAGAGTCGTAAAAATGACTGTTCCAATGTGCCCCGGCGTGCATAGCCGGGCACAGCGAGCTTGAACAAACTTTGGGGTTAAAAAAATTGACCAAGAAAACGATTAGCGCAATGATGTAGAGGAAGGTCAGATGAACATTTTGATGTATCAAACGAAAAAATCTGTTGGGAATTTTTTGAGATATTTGAGTTTTAGAGTTTTCATTTAGCACACCCTATTCTTAGCATGTAATCTCCATGAAAAAGTGATCAAAACTGTCTATTTTTCCTGTTAGGTAATATCTAAGATTAAAGTCATTATTCAGAAGTAAAAATATGCAGTCATTGTCTCCGCAGAAAGTATGTACCACTTCAACCAGACTGACAGGGTGTGATAAACCTATAACAGCTAACATTTCTGGCTAAAGGCCTGAGAAAATTTTTCCAATACCAGGTTGTGTTTGTTATATACTTCTGGTAAATAATTTTAGCAAATTTGGTCTCATCATCTTATTGTAACAGGCTTTGTTGCGTTTTTTGTGCATTTTATCACACATTTTGCCACCGTGAAACAAGCATTTCATAACAATGTAAAAGGATAGACAAAATTGAGTCAATTATCAGACAGTGCATGCATATAATGTTTGTAAGTATCTGCTTCACTATAAAGTTGAATCCCCTGATATTACATGAAAAGTCTTTGCAATTTGACAAAAATACCAAAATAAGATTAAAAGCTATAGATAAACAGTAATATTCATGCTTGACATATTTTGATTACTTAAAATGGATGTTGGGAGTTTAATGTTGATGTAGGTTATCTGGCATCCAAAATCAACCAGTCATTAATTGTATAGAACAACAAAAATAGCATAAATTCAGTAAATTATGTGAAAATGTAGTTAATACAAACATGTACAACTATTGCACATTAAGACTGCAATGTCAAAGTATTTTACTCCATACTTAACTAAATGCTTCCAAACATCCTATCTTCGCATTTTCTGATGATTCACTCAACATTGGCTACACTTTACATGGTTACAAAGGACTTGTTTCACAGTGGTGAAATTTCTTAAAAAACGCATAAAAACCTCAATAATACACCATAGAGTTCAAAAGTGAGGTAGATTCTACAACAATTATTCATCAGAATGATGAAACTGAGGACAAGCTGGCAAATAAACATATTTTATAAATTTTCTGAGAAATGTTTACGGTTATAGGTTTATCACACTCTGTCAGACTTTCAGTCTGAATGAGGTGGTACGTACTTGCTATCGTGGCAATGATTGCATATTTTTACTTCTGACTAATGATTTTTATCTTAGATATTACCTTACAGGTAAAATGGGCAGATTTGTTCATTTTTAGATCGAGATTCCATGCTAACAATAGGGTGTGATAAATAAAAAGTTTAAAACTCAAATATCTCAAAAAATTCCCAACAGATTTTTTCGTTTGATACATCAAAATGTTCGCCTGATCTTCCTCTACATCACTACGCTAATCGTTTTCTTGGTCAATTTTTTTAACCTCAAAGTTTGTTCAAGCTCCTTGTGCGGGGCACATTGGGACATCAATTAAAAAATAATTTTAACACTCCATGTGCAATAGATATCACATATAAGTAGTGCGTAAGACAATATACAGTGTATTAACACCTTGTAGTGCCAATAGTTCATAACTTTAAACAGTTTAAAACATTTAACATAAACTGTCCTGGGTGCGGACATCTATGTAAGTATCACACACTGCTTTGCGACAAATTTGTTCACAGAGCATGGTAATCCACTATACCTCTATTCACTGTGGCCTGAATACCTGTTGTGTGCTGTCCCAGGTCATTCAGTTGACTTCCACGCTTAAATTCTGCCATATTGAGTGCGTCCCAATGTGCCCCGAATCATTGTCCCAATGAGCCCCACTATGACTTTTACACCAAAATGCTAATTTCTCAGGCTCCAGTGAGTGTGTTTATCACGATAGCAATTCATAACTGTTCGTTACGATATATCAAATTCATACAAGCACTGAGAAAGCCTCATTGCTCATGGTTTGTCCACAGAATGGTTCGAATTGAACCCGTCCATATTTACTTTAGTAGTAGGAAAACAAACTTTTGCTCTCCATACTTCTGCATGTGGCTGTAATTTGTCTATAAAACCATGGAAACATCAGGATGTGAAATTACATGATATGATGGCACTACCATATCATATACCTTACCAGGATCCAAGAAAACCCCACCGTCCCACAGTGCCCCGCGTCCCAATGTGCCCCCGTTCCCCCTACCTAGAGATTAGAAGTCGATTATTTGTTGCTGCAGTTGGAATTTATCCCAATTTTAATTCTCTATGTGATGAGAAAAAATTTATATTTCTTATAAGGCAACATGAATTAGCCAACGTTGTCTCAAGAGCTTGCCTCGACATCTTAAAGATGAGATCAAAGGAAGTTTATTCTACTAATTGATTTTTAGCCTGGTGCTTGTACAGTCTTTACATATTTTTATCATGTTAATTAGTCAACTGTTTTCAATCTGTTTTTAATAGAGAGGTTTTGCTACACGTTCACGTGTGACGTATACGTGTACAAGTGCTATCTTATTACATTGTTGTCATGGCAACTCCAACGTACACGTCACACGGAAACGTGTAGCAAAACCTCTCTAATATAACTAGTCACTCCGTGTTTAATTTATGTTTTAATAGTCGATCTAGTCTCTCATAATTCTTGAAGAATGGGTCATCGATGTATTTATTTTATATGTATGTGTTGTTAATGTATGCATACTTTTTCGAAAAATACTTAATTTTTTGCAGTTTTGAGCTGAGAAGAACTACAATTTCAGGATTGTATGATATATATGGATGTGGGGAAGTGGGTCAAAATACAAATTAAACTGAAAATATAGGAGATAAGAAACAGTTTTCAGCCAAAATAAAAAATTCTACATTTGTCATATGAGCGGCAATGGCTTGAACTTGAGCATTTTTACGAAAAATGGCATTTTTTAGGAAATTGGCAAACATGCTCAACTTTAAAGTGCTGCTGCTGACTTAGCAATGTTGCCATGGCAACCAAAATGACACACCATGTTAGTACAACAACTGAATTTCACAGAAAAAATTTCCAAGATTTGTGACACCATAAATGTATTCTTGACACCTGTTCATTGATGGTCATTTTTGCAAAATCTAAAAATATCCAAAAACACACTTCATTGACCCCAGATTCCTCAATACAATACCAAAGAGTAGTCTAAGTGTGACCTATCCCGGCACAATTGGTAGTATAGCCATATATTGGCATTTTCCAGGTAAAAATATGAGTTGAAAATGGGTAATTTTGACTTTTCACTTTTGCCAAATTTGCTCATTTGGGCCAAAATATTGAAGCTCTGGTAACCATGGCAACCCATAATCTGAAAGGTCCAAAATTTTGTTTGTGAAGTCTCATGCCATGGTACTTTCATCCCACAAAATATTAAATGATTCCGTGATGGGCGTTTTCCTACATAAAACTATAGCAGAATCACACGTTTTTACTCAAGTTTTCCATCAGTTTTATCCGATAGGATAAGCAAATTTCACAGTAAAAAGGCGGCCCATTAAATCACAGCCAGGAACAGCTTACAGAAGATGAAAAACGAGTGCTTACAAAAAGCTGTTGGTGGCCATTAATGACCTCACAACAAGTCCTATCGAACAAATTGAAATAAGCTGTCATTGAGCAACTTGTGACCTCATTCATGAATCATGATCAGGGGAGGATCCAGGAAATTCCGGTGGGGAGGTCTATCAGGATATCGCATCACGGAACTCATAATTCGCGACATAATGCAACTGCGCGCGGATAAAATGAACATGTAAAAATATATAAATTTTGGTCTGGTGGGGGGGGGGAGATGCATCCCCCCCATCCCCCCCCCTGCGTCCGTCCCTGATCATGATACTCAGTTGGTCACTAGTTTTGATAGCTTGCAAGTATAGGCTTAGACTATGACCTCATAAATTGCTTATGACTTATAGAGAATAACATGGCAGGGATAGTAGTACACGGCCTTATGTCATTTAGCGGTATTTTTTGTAAAGCCTAACAATCGTGTACTTTTTGGAAACCTGAGGAGTTGTAGTAACATTTTTTGCTGGATGCCAATTTTTCCCATGGCAACCAAAACAGGAATTTGTTACCATAGCAACCAAGGTCAGTTTTTATAAAAATTTAAGAATTTTCATATTTATTAAAACCATGGTCCAGAACCAGAATCTAAGTATCAGGATTAATAAATGCACAATATCGGATTTTTTTGGTCAAGTGACCTTTGACATCAAGGGTCGTTGTCATGGTAACAAATGCGACCAAAGGTCAAAATTCAAGGTTTTTGAATCTCAGCTGAACTTTACGGACCTCGCATTGCCCAAGTTACCATCAATTTCAACAATCATTGGAGTCATTAGTGGAACCAGTATGTGTACTGTTTCTATACATATGCACATTACAGTGGTGGCCGTGGAAACCAGGTTAGAAGCAAAACTTCAAAGTCATGTCTGCTCAGTAACGTCTAAATTGACTAATTGGGCAACTTTGATGTCACCAATGTACTATTTTATCACACCTTGGGTTGAAATATTTTTTAAGTTTTGCATTTATTTAAGTTACTGAAATATTTTTTTGGCCTAAAGTTGGAATTTTCTCCTCCTGCTTCTTGTCTCTGGTTTCCATGGCAACCGTTTTTATATGTTGTGTTATTTTGGTAAAAATCTCCAAATATCACCTTAAATGTGTATAAGAAACTGTCTTTTTTGTATGAAAAAATATTTTAGGATAAAAAGGGGTATATGTGATCACATGACCTCATCAATTAGAGATCCAGGTGATCTTGAAAGTGAGGCTCAAAGGTAAGAAATGTGTTATTACATTGACGTAAAAGTAAAAACATGACAAGTTATTGTCAGTAGGTCACGCAATGGCTGTTAATTTTATTTTCTAGATATATATCAGTTTTCAGAATTTCTGATCTCCAAAAAATATTGGTTGCCTTGGTAACCGGACTGAATGCACTTGAGACAAATACAAGGATCTATTTTGCATAAACTAAAATTTACAAACATCATACTTGCAGATTCTAATCAATTTCATCAACAATTTGTGTATAAATATGCTACAACAGTATGTCTACTCTTTCAATAGATGTACAATTCATTGGTAGCCATGGTAACCAGGTTATAGCCAGAACAACCAGGTATAGTTTAATTGACAAATGTGACATATTGGGTTGCCTAAGATAAGATATTTCTCAAACTTTTCTGTCACTTATTTATGATATTCAGTTCAATTTTTTTTTTTTTAATGTTGAGATTCTTCCAGTTCCTCACCATGGTAACTATGACAACAGTTTAGAAGAGCCTCATATTTTAGATAAAAATAAACAAATCTCATAAGTTTTACCAAAAAAGAAGCTGACAAGGGCCTGTACTTTAAATTAAACAATTTATTGTCCAAGGAAAATTATCCATGCCATGATATCCTGTTGCCATGAATGTTGCTTTATAAATCAGAGATTATGTTCAGTTTAAAAATGAGGCTCATAGTCACTGACATACAAAAGAAAATATTAAGACAATGATGCTAATTAAGAAAAAAGGGCAGGTGATGATTGTTACATTCGAAGAATTATGAGTACATTACTTATATTCAGCTGTTTGTGGCCATCAATGACCTCACAACAGGCCCTATTCATTGCATTGAAATGAGATGTCAATTTGTCATTGAGTAACTTGTGATTCAGTAGATTGCTTGTTCTGATAGCATTGAGAGTATAGGACATAAACTGAGCCTCATGTTCAGCATGTGAGTCACACTCAGTCACAGAGAATAACATTACATTGATAGGGATATCACCTGAAGAGGGTCATCTGTTCTAGAATATTTTAGAAGAATGGGACTGTTCTTCTTACTTTTATTGTATAGTCTATATAATTATATATCATCAGTGTTGTATTTTATTCACAACAATGTACTGGGTAATTGGTTGCCAAAGCCATGGTATGCATTTGAGAGGCTCAATTGGTCTATTAAGAAATGGATAGATTGACTGATCTGGCACATTTCTAATACAACTTACAAAAATCAGTTTAAATTAAACAAGTTTTTTTCTGGGGCTAAAATTCTTTTTCAGGAAAATTAAAAATATAAAACAATTTCTATAACTGGTGAATATGTGTAATTTCTTGGTGAAGTTGAGTATTTGGTAAACATGAAAATCTGGTTAATGGTAATTTTGAGTTTGCTGGTTAAAAAAATTGGGGGGTGCCATTTTGTCACTGCTCCAACTTTTTAAGGACTCCAAATTTGTCGAATTAAGACACTCTGAATGCCATGTCAATGAAGAAATTTTGATGTCAAAACTAAATCTAACAATCTTCAATTAGCTCCATAAATCATAAACATATCTATCTATAGTGCTCCAGTAGCGTGCGTACACAAGACTCATAGTTTCCAATAATGCCGGTTACTAGCTGAAAGTTTCAGTGAACAGTGGCTTTATTTATTGTGACAGGAAATGTGTCAATATTTTGGGGGAAAGTGTCTCTTCATAACATTAATGTATGCATTGTATAGTCCTATCATGAATACTTTTCTATTCCTTTTGTAACAACAGTAAAGTAAAAATCGCATTGGCGATGAGGTAAGTTCACATTAAGCATGCATAATAGTAATGTACTGAATTAACAGGTATGTCTTGACCGTTTCTTATATCAATTATTTTTAAAATCCTTACACCTTCTGGAAGGCTGTGCCACAGCAATGATGCTGGTTTTAAAAATGCTCTGTTCTTTTGATCTGCCTTTTGATCTGTTTTTGGTTTGGTATTCATGAGTTCATTCATCATTTTGAGGTACTGATGTGCTAGACCATTCACAGCTTTCCAAATAGCAGTCATGAGTTTGAATTGGGATACTTCTTTCCTTTGTCCACAAATTTGAGCTCTTTTTTAGTCCTTCAGTCAGTCGAACAGCTGAGTTTTGGGAAGGCTGCTGGTCTAAGTTTTGGGCAACTTTGAGTTTGTCTGTCAATAGATTGAAAGAACCCTTGGTAAGACAGTCCATTACTGTCAGGCCAAACCATTACTTGTATGTTTCATTTTGAGTCAGATTACATTGCTGTAGTAAAGGTGAGGGGTGATTCTCACATTGAACGCTGTTTTGATTGACTTCTTGTTCAGTAACTTCCAACTACAGTGTAGTGATCTTGATTAAATGCTATATTGTCTTGATGATGACAGACTTGCTTAATCCTAAAGAAACAGTTGGAAATTGATGAAAATTAGGAGTACAATACTTATCTTTTCAAAACAGATATAATTATACACTTTTGGTTGATGACCCTCCTTTTTATTACAGCAGTCGGACAACACGATCTACTTGTCAGATTTGACCTTCTCTGCCTTGATACCATGATAATGTATGGTAAATGTAAAAACGATTTTTTTAAAAGAATGAAACGAGAACATTTCTTTAACCCAACCGATCAGCCTCCCAAATGTTAGGTCTGGAAACAAGGCTCATGAAACACTTTTCCTTTTTACTGTTTAAAGCAGCAAACTTCAGCATTGGGCTTTATGAGCCGCTTTCTAAAAGAAATAATTTTATACCAAGACTTAGGCTACATCATATTGGAGAAATTCGCTTGGTAAATTTCAATGAAAAAGACCATGCCCACTGTTAGTGGGAAGAAGGCTACACTGTGCTACACACATAGTTGTTTCTTAAGAAAGTAGGATGGATACTGGGCAGTGCCCTACTGTTTTACACACATTTGTGACATCCATAGAATGGTTGAAGTCACTTCATGGTAATTTCGGAAAACAATTGTCTCTGTAAGAAAGGAAATAATTTAATTCACTGCTCAGCTTAAAAAAGATGTTTGACCCTAAAAACACAGTAATAGTGGCAGAATATTTCACTAGGGCAGAATAATGATTGTTGGCCTTTTATTATTTCCTCTTATTTGTCTCTCATATGCATTCAGTCTGGTTACCATGGCAACAAATATTTCAATAATTAAATAATATGGAAACTGATATATCTACAAAATAGAATTAACAGCCATTGCTACCAAAATAATGATGGTGAACTAAGGGCAAAAACTTGTTATTTTATTACTTCGCCGCCAATGTAACAATGCATTTCTTATCTTTGAACCTCTCTTTCAAAATGACCCGGATCTGTAACTGCTGTGGTCATGTGATCACATATACCCCTTTTTATCCTAGAATATTTTTTCATATGAAAAAGACAATTTCTTATATATATTTCAGGTGAAATTTGGAGATTTTTACCAAAATAACACAACATATAAAAACGGTTGCCATAGCAACCATAGACAAGAAGTAGGATGTGACAATTCCAACTTTAGGCCAAAAAAATATTTTTGAAACATAAATAAATGCAAAACTTTAAAAATATCTCACCCTAGGTTTGATAAAATAGTACATTGGTGATATCAAAGTTGCCCAATTAGCAAATTTAGACATTACTGAGCAGACATGACTTTGAAGTTTTGCTTCTTACCTGGTTTCCATGGCCACCAATGTAATGTGTATACACGTATGTATAGAAATAGTACACATACTGGTTCCACTAATGACTCCAATGATTGTTAAATTTGATGATAACCTGGGCAATGCCAGGTCCGTAAAATTCAGCTGAGATTAAAAAACCTTTAATTTTGACATTTGCTCACATTTGTCACCATGACAATGACCCTTGACCTCATAGGTCACCTGACCATAAAAAGTCCCTTTCAAGGAAGTATTAACCCTGATATTCTGATATTGGCCGTTGACAATAATTATCTTGAAATATGAAGATTTGTCAATTTTTTTTAAAAATTGACCTTGGTTGCTATGGCAACAGATTTCACCTTTGGTAACCATGGAAAAAATTGGCATCCACCAAAAAAAGATAGCACAACACCCAAGGATTCCGAAAAGTATAGCATTGTTGTACATTTCAAAAAATACCACTACCCTCATTTTTGTACCATAAGGCCGTGTACTATAGGGCCATGAACTCACAAGGAACATTTCAGTTCAATTTTGTAAGCACTAGTTTTTCGTCTACTGTAATAATTAAGGTATACTTTACTTATGTTACAAATGCCTGCAGATGATTGATCTGAAGTGACTCAGCATGGACGGATCACATATTCAATATATTATTGGATCACCAGTAAAAAGAAAAACAGTTCTCTGATTTGATGTAATCTGATCTGATTCATTTGGTCAATAGAGTTCAGACACACATGGCATGTTTTTCTGTAAAACAGGAGGACATTTGTGCTCTGAGATTTGTCAATATAAATGGGTGTGTAGCCTACAACTTACATGCCTGGGTGTAACTTAGGGGAAAAATACAAACAAACAAATAGCTCTGGGGGAGTTCTTGATAATGTGGACTTAAGAGAAGGAAAACAGTTCGTGGAATATAACAGGACAGTCCCATATTTCTGGGAATATGAACTCCTACTCCTGGCTCATCACATTCCTGGAGGTGAGTTTTGTCCAGCTAAGCAATTTTTCGACAGCCGGTTGTTTGATATCTCATGATTGAGTGTCCAGGCTGACTCTCTATTCATTTTTACCCTCAGCAATGTATATTGCTGTCGGGTATTGTAGTTACTATGGCAAATTTTTGCCCGTCCGGCGGGCAGACGGGCGGGCGGCGTCACACAATGTGTATTGGCCTCTGTGCCAAAACTATTACACCTATATATAAATATGAAATTTGACACATGGATGGGTCTTATAGTGTTGATGTGCCTTTTGGAGTTCATATTTACATAATGACCACAGTTTTGTAAAATATTGAAAATTCGGAAAAAAATAATTATTTTCGTTTCCGGACCAGAACTCGAAAACAGTTTTACCTATGGGCTTGGAAATCTACCATAACATGTATTAAATACTCTAGTTGTGCATTTTGGGGGTCTAAATGCTCTTACTAAAATTGATTACAAAAAATTCATCAAAAATGTAAATGCTCATAGTGCTGACTCGGGGGCCTTACCATTTAAAACCTTTGACAAGGAATCTCGAACCTCCACTTGTTACCCTTTTGCTCAAATCTAACCTCAGTGACGTAAATTAAAAACAAGAAATTAAAGTAATTTCAGCCTGCTTTTATTTAGATTATTCCATAAAAACTAAATTTATGTGATCATTTCATGATTTCAGAAATTATGCCACTAAATACAGGGTTATTTAGAAATTAACTTGGCATGTAACAAAAGCCATTTTCTATAAATTTTAATATTTAATTTTATATTTATACAAAGATATTATTGGATAAATCTGTGTTTTAATTCATTGCAAAGCTCACTACAAGCATATTTTAGCACCTTGAAGGGAACAAGTGTCAAGATGGAAGGGGGTGCAGCTTTTGTTGAATGGGCATTATGTAACATGATGTCACTGATCCTCTCAAATGACCAAACCCAAGAACAAAGGTGAGGGTATACAAGCAGATGCATAGTACCCTCATCTTTCTAACAAAATTCCCTGTATTTCTTAGAAGTGTGTTCAAACATTGAGAAGTGTGTTCAAACATTGATAACCTTAGTTTCTTTTATCTAAAACAAGTCATGAAATTTCCAATTTCAATCAGAAATATAGGCCAAGTAGAAGTTGAGACATGACTTTTCATATCCCATGCAGGCTTATTTTTATGGTGTTTTCAGCTATTGTTATACCCCCAAGTTTGGACAGCATTTGACATTTTTGGTGTTAACTAGCAAATATATTAGTCTCAAAAAGTATCTGTAGGCCATACATAGTTTTTAGTTTAATATTTAAAATAGATTGGAAAGGTAGACATCTATCTATTATTTCTGTTTTTAGGCTGGCCTTTTTTCTGTATTCATAATTTATGATAAGAAAAGGTAGGATAGATAGATGGATAGATAGATGGATAAATAGATGGATAGATAGATGGATAGATATATGGATAAATAGATGGATAAATAGATGGATAAATAGATAAATAGATAGATAGATAGATAGATAGATAGATAGATAGATAGATAGATAGATAGATAGATAGATGGATTGATAGATTAATAGATTGATAGATTGATAGATAGATGAGGTGTTAAGCTGATTGAAGATTGTTTGATTGATAGATTAATTGATTGACTGTTTGATAATTGATTGATTGTTTCACTGATAGATCCATTATGAATGTATCCCTGATAATAGATTTCATATTGCACTATTGATCAGTTTTTAGGTAGGTAGATAGATAGATATATAGATAGATAGATACATAGAAAGATAGATAGATAGATAGATAGATAGATAGATATATGATTGATTGATTGATTGATCATCTATGTTGTTTTATTAATTCATTCAGAGAATCATGGATAGATGGATGATTGGGACTTTACCTCCTGTATTTATGCACTTGGTAGGCTAATTAGGACAAGAGGAGGACATAGTAATGAGGTGACCATTTCATTTCATTGCAACATCACTTTTCAGTACATTTGTACCTTGAATCTCTTGAATGCTTGGGGAGGGAAATTTGTCTAAATCAAATACAATAAAAATCATATGAAATAGGGAAATGGATGCATTCATCAAACAACATTTTCCATCAACCAAAATAAGTAAATGAGTTTAACTGTAATATAACTCTGGCGATTTACACATCTCAGTTTGACTAAAACCCAATGACATGGCAAAAACATCCATGCCAATTTGCCGTCAAAATGAGCTCTAGTTATAGTACTGTTATTCTGCTATAGGCCACCCGACTGTCTGTTACTGTCCGGTAGGCCCACTTGCCTGAATTTCATTATCCAGATTTCATGTAGTTACCATCTTTCCCACTCAAGATGGTAGTTATATACCACCAACCCTATCAGCATGCCTCGGCGGTCCAACGTCGGCCTGAAACTGGTCCGATGCTGCTGACATCAGACTGACGCTGGGCCGACGTTGGACCGCCGAGGCATGCTGATAGGGTTAAGTGTATATTCTCATGTGCTAAAATATTCAGATCTTTGCCCATGTTTTAACGGTGTTCCAACTTTTTTTTTTTGGAGGGGGGGCCTTCGGCGTCGTGCTGCCAACCCTTACCGCCAGTACGTCAATGGATTTCACATGCTTCAGAATAGCCTGCTGAATAGCCGAGGGTATGCTGCCGCGCAGCCTATGTTTTTTTCTTCATATAGGGGAAGCTTGGGAGAGTTGGGCCACTTTTTACATTCTTGCACCTCCAGCTTACCATAATGATTACACATACATGTTTGATACATTTATTGCATCTAGAAATAATTAAGAACTAGAATGCCCGTTGGATAAATCGAGATTACACAATGAGATATAAGTTTGGAAAATGAACAACAAAGAAGTGATTTTTCGTAGATTTGAGGCAAATGTAACATAATAAAGATATAGTGATATTTGCTGTAGTACCATGAAGGCAAAATGACAAAAGTATGGGTGATCATAAAAAACAAAAGCAAGATGGATTTTCAGGAAAAATATTTGGAAAAAAAGTAACTCCATGCAGGAGAACATCCTAAAATATTGTCTGTATGGAAAATGTGAGATAAGACGTGAAGCAATAGAAGAGTTGGCGATATAGTTGAGAGGTGAAGTCGATAGCATAAACTGATTGAATATGTCGCCATGCTATACACAGTGTGATACATGTTTTTGATGTGAGCTGTTATGTTAATTAGAAGTTAAAAGGAGCCTATTAGTCCCATTGGAAATGTGAAGTTAATACTTTTCACCATAGAGTGTGTATGATGGATACTGTGTATACTGTGTATGTGGTCAATAGCACTTGGCATATCTTGGTAAGGAATTAAATGTAAATGATATGTTTAAGAATTTTTAGATATGACATTGCTCAGTATTTTATTGTAGAGGCCAGAAGTATCTAAAAATATGTTGAGGTCAATGACACAGTAATAGCAGATGCCACAGAAACTTCCCCACACACTTGGTATAGCAGAGTGACTGAGACTGTGCTGCCCTCTGGCATAGCAAACTTTGTTGGGTAGAATATTTCTGACCCATTTTACATTGTTCAGTGAAGGAGGCTGTTGTTGGTGGAGGTGAAAGGTGTGAAATGAAGATAGATTTCAGGGGGAATGAGGAGGTTTTGGAGGGTGGCATTCCTTAATTCAAGGGAAAATGTCAATTCCTATCTATATGCCCAGTTTGGTGGCAATAACATGCAAGCACTTTAACAGCTGCTTGTAAATAGACTCTATACCTATCTGCAAATCCATTCATCTATCTATCAATGTAAAAATCTATATTTGTCTATATATCTCCCTTCGTTCCATCCGTCCTTCCTTTCTTTGTTCCATTCTTTTTTCCTTCCTTCCTTCCTTTCTGCCTTTCTTCCTTCCTTCCTTCCTCCTTCTCTTCTTTTATAGTTTTAAGCTTTTTAATGAATTTGCAAGCTATCCCCCTGGCCGGCACTCGGCTGTTGCTGTGTCACTGCTGCTGTCACTGCAGCAGAAAATTTAAAATTTGTTGGAAAAACATACGTTTTAGTTAGAAAAATAAAACTTATTGTCACAGAAGTTTACCAAAAGTTGATGGAAGCAAGATAAAATTATGTTGAGACTATATACTAAGTTTTAAAGTGCATGATAGGTGAAATAGTGTGCCCTCCTATATGGTTGGAAGGTTCCCGAAAAATCCTCTTGCAATACAGGCTGCAAGCAGCTGTAACAAGCAGCTGTAAGAACTGTTTTGCTAAATCAGTAGCTGATGTGAATCTAGGGTTTTGTACTTTTCCCTGAATCAGCACAGGGGAAAGTCAGGTATATATTTGACCGGTAGGGTATATTGGACCGTTACCTAAATTATGCATATTCTAGGTTCTGGGAATAAATAGACAAGTGATAGACTGATCAGTCATGACATCTTCAACACCATACTCAGTTACTATTCCAAATGATGAGCGGGGGAGGGCATCTCTGATGAGTGCTTGATCTGAAGCTAAATTTATACGAGACGTCGTCGAGACGATACACTTTTCATTGAATGATAAAAAACCTACAATTCTGTTTCATGTTTTATTATCACAGTTTTGCAATATAAATAAAGCAGTCAAGTGCTAAACAAATAAATGCTGCCTTATATGTTTGTGCCAAATCATTCAATCCTTTTTTAAAATTTCACATCATATCAAAAATTATGTAAATCACTAAATCTATGTGAACATCAAAGTCTTATTATCCTTCCAAAAAGTATGTAGAAAGTGATTTTTCTTGTAATGTGGAAGTGTGACATCATATATGGCAGTTCCCATAGGTTAGCATAGAAATCAAGGTGTTCCATGCGAGGTCACAGGTTGTTTAGCCAATCATGGCTCACTCTGCATAGGATGTCATATCAAATCTGTGAGGTAGTACACCAGCATATGAATTGATGTTATGTGTGCAAAAATTTAACACTTAGTTTTTGCCAGCAGGGGCGTATCTAGAAATGGTCTCGGGGCATAACTTGTGATCAAATTGCTAATCCTCCATCTCTGGAAGGGTGAACCCATACAACAAAAAATGTGCAACTGTGTATCCCCTTCTTGAGCCACCCAGGCTGTGCCACTGAGAGCATACAGTAAACAACATTCAGATTAGACAGTTCATGAGTTACAGTTGTGCATTGACTTGCACATACAGCTTGTAATCTCCTTCAGTTACTTAGTTATGCTTGGTAACGCTTTCATACTATGTCACATACCATATATGGCTTTCTCCACACTGCATCATATGCCAACACCACATCATACTCCACACCACAGCCAATCACTATGTCCCATCAGTGTGAGGTCACATACCAATTTTGCCAAATTTTTCATATTCTACGTACTTTCTGGAAGGATAATAAATGATTTTTAATCCTTAAGAATTAAAAATATGAGTCTTTTCTTTGAAGGTCAAAATTTTGAATCGGATAGGCCTAATAGAAGAACTTTTCACTATCAAAATGATGTGTCCCTTCTCACATAACTCTCAAGAATTAACATGACAAAATGTAAGTGGACACTGTTTGGATCCACCAATCGATTGAAGGACGTCACTCTCCCAGAAGTAAAAATTGCAGATGAACCAGTTGAACATGGCCAAACATGGGACTGTATTTTGATGCCCAGCTTGACTGGAAATCTCACACTCAATATCTCGAGAAGAAGATAAGACAACGATTGGGTGTTCTTAAACGACTACGTCCACTGATAGACCAAGCTACTTCTCTTCTTCTATTTAACACCCTCATCCTACCCATTATTGACTATTGTGACACTGTCTACCTGAACTGTCCTGTTAGCAGTCTAAATCGTATCCAGAGACTCATGCTCAGAGGTGGTAGGATCATACTCGATGTATCTTTTGATCACCCATCTGATTCTGTTCTGAAGAAACTAAACTGGCTGACTTTACATGAGAGACTCTATCTACATACCTGTTGTTTGATGTACAAATGCATAAATTTAAGCTGTCCGGTGTACATGTCAAATAAGTTTGAACAGATCGATCATGTGTATAATACAAGAAATTCATTAAATCTCAAAGTACCAAAATGTAAAACCAACAAAGGACAGTCTGCTTTCGCATGTAAAGGGGCGAAAGCCTGGAACTCACTACCTGCTGTGATAAGATCCTGCTCTAGTCTTGACTCCTTTAAGCATAATATTTTGAAGTTTATTTTATCTAATAGAACCTGATGGCTTTTTTGTTTTTACCGGTTTTATTATTATATACATTATGTTTTTTAATTGTTTACATTTATTCTAATTTACTTTTAAATTATATACACCTGTTATAGCTCAGGGCTCCATCGTAAAACAGTTTGTAACTGAATTGGGCTACCCTGATTAAATAAAGGTGATTTTGACTTTGACTTTGACTAACCAACCCTAAAAACAGGGTTTTCCCCGTTTTTGTAGCTCAAAACCCTGAGAAGGTAAAAACCCTGGAAGAAAACTATCATTAAATGAATTATTTTATTACTTTTTGTTCTCCAAAATTGTTTTTGTCTACCCTGTTGACACTGCCTATAATTCAGCTTGAGGAGGATGCTCAGCTGCTGTAATTCATCAGATGCCGTAATTCAAGCTTGAATTAAAAAAAGACAAGAAAGTGCATTGTACAACCATATTGACAGGAAGTTTTGACTATAATTGAGATTTCTCAATACAGAAATTTTCTTCAAATGTGCAACCCTGGAAATGACGTTCCTGGGGTTAGGAGGTGAATTTAAGGTGCCTTCAATTTTTTTTGTGTGGAAATTATCCGAAATATGAAATTTAACAAGGAAGTAACATAGGCCTAATATTGATCTTTCATAGGAAAAACCGACTATTAGTTCTAACCTAACTTAATCTAAATTAAAGTTTTACAAACACCTGAAAAAAGACAAAAGCACCTGAACAACAGTCAAAACTAAGTCTTAGAAAAAAGATTATCAAGTTTAACTGCGCAAATGGGAATTATGCATTCCAAGAAACTTCTCTACTATCTCATAATTTGGGATTGTTGCTCTCGTTCTGATTAATATATGGAAAAGCAGTTTTTGTATCAAAATGGACTGAAATCAAAAGACAACAGTGCCCCTATAATATTATATCATGCTTTTTAGCATGTAGATACTACCAGCATATTTGCTGATTGTTGTGATTTAAGACAATTAAGTGCTGCCAATTAAGAGTATTGATTTTTTTTTGTAACATAGCTGCATTCACATTAAGTGCTTCAAAGTGCTTTACATTGATATAAAATAAAAGTATTTAAAAACATAGGCTGCGCGGCAGCATACCCTCGGCTAATCATTGGGTATTCTGGAGGCAGTGAAATCAAGTGGCCCTCAGGAGGCGCGGGCTTTGAGGGGGGAGGTCCCCAAAAACTCAAAATTGATGTCCGTTTCCATCAGGTCACAGCAAGTGCCATAATGAAAATCTGTAAAAATGTAAGCGAGAATCAAGGCCAAATTTGTTTTGGCAATTTGTTGAATTTCCATCACCACAATGTTTTTCATGAGTTTCCCTGACTCTCCATAACTGCAGAGCAGACACTTGAATACAGTTTAAAAAAACTTAAGCAATACTTGATTTGTAAACAAAGACAGGGTTTTGAGGGGGGAGGGTTGGGCTAGTGGTAGCGTGCTGGACTGCCAATTGCTGGGTCCAGGGTTCGAATCCAGCTCTTGCTGGGTCACCGGGGCCTATGTTGGATGGCTTTTTCAATCATCCTTTGCCTCATTGCCATGTCCTCTTCCTGTCCAAATTAATGAGCCTACCAAGTGCGTAAATACAGGATGTAAAGCCCCAAACATCCATCCATCTTAAGAAATACTGTTCTTTTATTGCATACAGAAGTTCATTTTTAAAATTTTATTAACTTTAAAATTAGAATTTATTGGTAATGACTGAAATTTGTCTACACCTATTCTATGAAATCTACAGATCTAATAGTAATATACAAATACTGTATGTCATTAATGCAATATTAAAATCCAGTTGCACAAGGAAATTAATTAGTTGATCAGTCAGTCAAACAATTAATTAAGCAATCACTCAATAGGCAGATGAGTCAATCAAACCACCCTGGTTTTATACCAGATTGCCACCCTTTAACTTCGGATAAAAAACCAGAAATTTGGTTGAATCTGTGATAAGTGATAACACATGGAAAGAGGCCTTTTTTTATTTAAAAAAATCTGTTAAAGTCAGTTTAAGGATTCCATTAACGCAGCAATAAATGCAATTGATGTCCAGGAAAATATGTCTGGTGAAGCAGGAACAATCACGGAAAAACACAGAGAATTTGCTGCAAAGCTTACTGTGCACTAAATTATATAATTTTAGCTATCTTTATTTAGTTTCATTTGCGCCAATAAGCCTACATGTAAACTAGAAGAATAATTCTAAATAAAGCATCTTCTAATCATATGCTGGAACAACCTTGCTGACCACATTTACAAATAGATAATACAAACAACCAGGGCCAGGCGAGTCAGATTATAGGTACGAATAACAACAAAAACGACCAAAAGCTCCGTAAAGTGGCACATTCAGTCCCATTTGCTGAATTTAGTAGTTTTTGACACTAAGACAATATGTCTGAATCTCTTGGATGACATGTTGATCTATCTATCTATCTATCTATCTATCTATATATCTATCTATCTCTCTATTTATCTATCTATTGCATAAAGAAGTCCATTTTAAAATGAACTTCTGTATGCAAATTTTATCTATTATCTATCTATCTATCTATCTATCTATCTATCCATCTATGTATACATGCATCTATCTATCTATCTATATATCTATCTATTTATCTACATGTGTCTATCTATCTATCTATCTATCTATCTATCTATCTATCTATCTATCTATCTATCTATCTATCTATATCTATCTATCTATCTATCTGTCTATCTATCTATCTATCTATCTATCTATCTATCTATCTATCTGGTCTATCTATCTATCTAGTCTATCTAGTCTTAGCTATTGTTATCATAAATTACAAATATGGAATATGGGTCTAAAAACATAAATTATAGAAAAGATGTCTCCAACCAAAACCATTGTAAATAGTAAGACTAAAACAAGGTTTATGCCAGTATATATATATATAACATATATATATATATATCTTTTAAGACTAAGCAAGTTGCTAGTTAATACAAAGTTTAAATGCTGGTCAAACTTTGAAGAATAACAATAGCTGTAAAGAAAAACAAAACAAAAGAAACATATCCCAACTCTGTGTACAGTCTGCATGGGCTACAAAAATTAATATCTCAGCTTCTACTTGGCCTAAATTTTTTATTCAAATTGGAAATTTCTTTATTTGTTCAATATAAAACTACAAAATTGGTGTCAATGCAGTTTGGACATATTTCTAGGAAAAAAAGAAAATTTGTTAAAAAGTTGAGGGTGCTGTGCACTGCTTTTGTGCTCCTTTGTTCCTAGCTTTGGTCACTGGAGAGGATTAGTGACACAATGTTACATAACATGAATGGCTGGAGGGAAGGGGTACAATGAAGCACAGACATAGTAGAGTGTCTCCAGGCCCACTCAACAAAAACTGGACCCCTTCCAATGATGACACTTTTACCCCATAAACAATATTTCTTTAAAATGCTAAAAATACAATTGGTGTGTGTTTTAAAATGAATTAAAAGACAGATTTATCCAATAATGTCTTAAAATGTAAAATTACACACTGAAATTTGCAGAAATGGGGGTTGCATGCCAAGTAATTTTCTTTAACAACCCTCTATATATACATAGTGGTCTTATTGCCAGTCTGTCTTATATGTTCATATTTAATTTTCATTAAAGACCAAAATAAAAGTAAGCTGACAGTACTCCATATGTTAAAATGTACATAACTGAGGTTAGATTTAAACCATTAAGTTAGAATTGAGAGTTTAAGATTTCTTGTCAAAGGATTAGCAGGGAAGACAATTACCCTGTGGCATAACATTACATAATCACAACTTCTCCAGTGCTCCATTCAACAAAAGCCAATTTGTCTGATTCATTCACATTTAATTTTCATGCAAACAACTAGATAAAAGGGGCTGACATTAATTTATCTTCTAAAATTTACATCACTGAGTTTAGATATTAACCATAAAGTTATAATAATTGGGAGTTAAAGATTTAGTGTCAATATTATAAAATATTAACACACAAAAGCTTGTTTTTGATTATACTTAATTAATGCTTTGAAAGTCATAATTATATGTAAAATTTATATATTTCCTATTGATAATATTTCATGAGGAGAGGTAGAAAAATTCAAATTTTGACATTATTGTGGGGAATTTGATTGACCAGGGCCAATATTTACTGATATATGATTATCTGAAAATCCTTAATATTTATCTCATTTTGTTAATATTGACCTCTGCTGCGAATAAAAATTTTCATATTGTTCAAAATCAGCATGATGATGATATGAAACATGTCAGGTTTATTTTGACAAAAAAAGGTCAACGACTGGTATGACATCAGAAGGAAATGGAGAGTAAATAGACATTTTAATGATTTTTTGCATTTTTTCAATCATACATTTCAACGGAAAAAATTGCAAGAACTCATGCAATGGCTGTGAATATTAGTCAATAGTGTGTCTAACTACAATAAGACCTAAAGTTAACTAACTTACCCATTACCATTTGGCTTTTCACGCAGAAATGTTGGAAAATTTCGAATTTTTTCGAATTTTTTGGTTTTATAAAAATTCATAGGACCAACATTCCAAATGATTAGAGATTTTTAAAGAGGCATAAGTTAGACACCTAATTGGAAAATTTCATAGATTTAACTTCAAAATTGACTGAATCATACTAGTTTAAAATAATAGTATTTTATCATATTTTTGGTAAATTGTCGTCCGTTCAACTTTCTCAGAGCATTTAGACCCACAAAAAACACATCTTGGATATTTAATACAATATGCAAATTTCAGTGTCAAAAGTACTGCAGTTTTTTAGTTCTGTCCCAAAAACAAAAACAAAAAACAATTTTTCACTTTTTTCAATGATTGTGAGAAAAGTATTAATGTCATGGGGATTAGACCTATGAAAGGCTCAACTGGGATAAAAGATACCATATTTACCCAAAAATGATGAATATGCATGCCATATTTTTGGCTTGACACCCAATACACAAAAAAATAACATCTTTTCATAATCCATGGGAAAATTTGAAATCAAAACATTTGATTGGATGGCCAGTAATCAGTCACTTTTGAGACATTCCCACGGGAGGAGTTATCTCTGAACAAAAGAACCTATTTGCTTAGGGGAGACAATTGGGCAGTCACAGACTCTCAAAGACCAGCCTCTTCTGATTTCTAATTACCATACTCACCAACTAACTTGCATCTGATCGGTCTAGGGCAGGGCCATTCTCAAAAAATGTGATAAGGTCTTTTTTTATAAGGTTTGTCCAAAAGACATATCAAGTCGAAATAATAAGCTTTTCAGTCTGTAAAAAGCCACTGTACACAATACCATGCTACAAGCCTTAATTCATTTGCTAATAGTCATATTTCATGATATTTACGGGTTATACATTTGAGGTTTACTATGAATATTATTTACTGGATATTTATATATATGTTATGTTGTTTGCAGGGTTTCTGAGCTCTTTGAGCTGCCTGTGAATAAATGGTTTGAACGTTACATTTCGCTTGGTGTCGTTATTTCGAGTCTGCAACACATGATATAACCTCATAGTATGCAGTCCAGAACGTGGCCAGTACACCAGTAATCATCCACCAGTCACCAGCATTCCAATTCCAGTTCATTTGCGTACTTAGTTGCGGATTTAAAAGTCCACAAATCTGCAGTTCCTTGCGTGCTATTAAGTCAGTGTGAAAGGGCTACAAATACTATTTTTCGTGCCCAATGAAAATGATTTTCCTGATTTTTTTCAAATGGCTATAGCTATAGCTATCTTTAAAACTATGAAAAAGTGGGGATCCCCTTTTCTGTAGTTGAAGCCAGATGACCAGCCAACATACTGTAATGGTCATGTATTCTATCTTCTATTTCCTTAATAAGTGGTCCATTACACCTGACTTTTCCCGCCAGCTCCATTATTTTCAATATAGGTCTCATGTCACACTGGAAATGAAGGATGAAAATGAAGATAAATTTGATTTTGATGTCTTGCAAATAAGAGAGGAGCAGCCCTTAATGCGAGAAAACAACCAACATGGGTGTTGGACTGGAACAATGTTCAAAAGATACTGATGTAGAAAAAGTCCAAAATGTTATGCTAAGTTCTCACAGGACATGGCGGAGAACTTTTTTTGACCGGCAAGACAGAGGCAGACGATTTCTAGGAGAAAAATGGCTAACTCGGCGACACACAACGATTATATAATTAATTAGAGGCATATAACGGCAGAATAAGATCTTAAATTGGCGGAATAAGATCTTAAATCGGCAGAATAAGATCGTTAATCGGCGGGGCAAGATCATATGCCTGTGGGACAAGATCTAAATGCCTGTGGGGCAAGATCTAACCACCTGCGAGGCTGCAAAAAACGTCGGTGGGATGTCAAAAACCGTCGGTGAGATGTCAAAAACTGCCGGCGAGGCAGCAAAAAACTGCCGGTGAGGCTGCAGATGTCCCGCAGGGGCAGTATAAATGTCCAACAGGGGCATGGGATGTCCCTATATCCCGCCGGTCATGTTTTCACTTGTTCTCACTCGAAAAATGCCTGCCGGTCATCCAAAAATTTTGAAAAATCGTGGCTCTTTCCCGACTACTTTGAAAAAAGTTTCAGCCTGCTGAATATTTTTTGACATCCACGGGGGAGTTCCGCCCATTTATAGGAACCTGCCGATATGCAAAAAAAATGTCGACGGGATGTGAAAAATCGTTGGTGGGATTTCACAAATCATCAAAAAATCATCCGAATTTCCAGGAAATACTAGCTCTCCGGCGCCAAAAGGCCTCCATGACGTTCCGTGTGAATGGGGCATTACTGTGTTGAAGTTCTTCCATGAAAACTACGTGTTTTCTCTATCGCTTCCTTGCTGATGGAAACTGTCATCACAAGTGCCATTACAAGCTTGTTGACTGTTGTCAGTACAGTAAAAGTATTAAGTTCCATATGCTTTGTCAAGACACTCCCAACAGGCAAGAACAGTTGATTGACTCATTTTTAAGGGAAATCATAGTCCACACCCGGACATCTTGGCTTTGTCATTTTTGTAAATATTCTGTTGTAATGTCTGGGACAGCCTCAGCCGGACCATTGCAGTGTACGTGTCTCAATACAGGGTAGTAGCCTTATGCCCCAGTCTCACGGCACGTTACAGAGAACTTTTTACCACTGAGGGGCAGCTTGAGTTGAATTCTAGGAAAAAAATGACCATCACGGCGACATACAATGTTTATAAAACCATTACATAATTAATTAAAAGCATATCACGGCGGGGTTCTTTTTGTTCACTGCGGGGAAGAAAAGTTGTACGCCGTCCCCAAAAGTTCGCCGGGGGAAAGGAATTTCCTCCTCCTGAGGGATACTTTTATATCGCCCCTAGATATAAAAAGTACCCCTCAGGGAACCTATAACTGCCCCTCAGTGAACCTATTTCACCGCGGCGGGATGTCAAAAACTGCCGGCGAGGCTTCAAATGTCCTCCCAGGGGCAGGAAAGGTCCCCGCGGGGGCAGGAAAGGTCCCCGCGGGGGCAGGAGAGGTCCCCTCAGGGGCAGGGGATGTCCTAATATCCCGGCGGAGATGTTTTTGAGGCGTTCTCACTGAAAAAATCCACGCCGGACATCCAAAAATTAAGAAAATTTTGGGCTCTGGTCCGCCGTCATGAAAAAAAAGTTTGTACCTGTTGAATCTTTTTTGACATCCACGGCGCAGTTTTCCCATTTCTAGGAACCACTGAGGGGAACAAAAACTTCCCCTGGGGGGATGTTAAAAGTCGACGGCGGATCACCCAAATTCATCCAAATTACCAGGAAATACTTCGACGCCGATCTAAATAGTTCTCCGGGAGCCGCCGTGAGACTGGGGCATTACCGTAATGGGAAACTACTGTTCCTTAAAGATGATTAAATCTATGTCAAAATTATCTAATAAATTAGAACCCAGGTTTAAATTTCCAGTTTGCTCAGAATGTCCTCACATGTATTTGTGACTCTTTCTCCAGGGTATCTTAATTAAATCTTAATTAAATACATTTGTTGTCCGACACCCATGTTTTGGTTGGCAGTCGTCTTGAGGTTGTCTGAAATGGAGAAGCATTCCCTGGTTATGTCCTTGGATACAGAATATTGTTCAGTTTGTATTCTCTTGACTATCTTCTTGACGTTCATCCTTCCTTTTCAGGGTACCATCAGGCCCTTTTGTTCACACAAGTTGCCGATTTAACAAAGTAGCCTTTCCATTGTTTTGCCTCGAAGCTCAAGTTTTGATTTCTTCCACTGGACTGGTTTGTGTGGCTCTAGAATGCATACTTGCATAGGGCCTAAGCTCTATGAGGATTTCATATAGCTTCCTTGACATTGCTCGCAGATACCAGAAATATTCTGTCCTGGACTCTCCTAATCCGCTTTTGGGTGGCCTCTCTGCAGCGATTCTTATCTTTGAGAGGTCTCCTATACCCCTTTATTTAAGAAATGTGTAATATCGATGAGAGTCTGAGTCTGCTTGATCACTGAGGAATATACAATCTATAAGGAAGCACGGAAGTTTGTTTCTGGACTGTCAACATCTAGCCTGTTTCTCTTTCAATTTCTTTCTGTGTACATGTTCTTTGCTTGTTGCTTAGTCTTTTTCAACCTCTACTTTCTTTTCAGTTTCCTGTCAGTTTCATGGATCAAATGTGTGCCATTCCATGCAGTGAACAGTAGCGTATTGGGGGGAGGCCCAGACTTAACATGGAAGAGATAGGAAATTATGGGACCGCCACGTATTCGCCTCATGTTATGCCCCCCCACAGGCCATTTCTAGATACATGTACGCCCCTGGTAGTGACTAGGAATGTCATAGAACCCCAGATTTGGCAAATGCAAACACATTGACATCAGCTGTGCCAGTAAAATAGGAGGTTCAGCACCGGAGGGAGCCCATTTTTTTAAAAGTACAGAACGAATATCAGCAGAAGTTAATCTCCTCTCCTCGTTAATTCTTCCTGCTACGATAAAATTATTTGAAATGTCAATTTACAGTACCTGAACAGGACCGCAGAACCATGCATCATTCGGGGCCGACCAGATGATCTTTGGGGGGAGCTATGGACATGTGGTGAAAAAAAAAAGATTGTTTCCCACTTGACACTGAACAAAAAAGTTTCTTCAGCACATGGAAAAAAAAGAAGTTTGTTTCCACCTGTAGCTAGGGTACCGTAATGTTAAAATGCCGATAAAAAAGTTTTTTGTGAGTGCGCATGCGAAAAAATTGTTAAAAATTCTGATAAAAAAGTTTTTCACGAGTGCGAATGCGAAAAAATTGTTCATCGACGCGCTGCGAACAAAAAAAGAGTTTGTCCCGGGGGTAAAGTCCATAGCCCCCCCAACTATCGTCTGGTCAGTCCCTTATTTTAATTTACCGTGCAGTGTCGTATTCAATCCTTTTTTTCATGTATTTCATGTAGAGTATTTATTTGGGCCTTTTGCCTTAATAGACTTGAAGCTTGTCTGAACTGGAACATTCATTAAAAAGTCAATAAAAGAAAATGGCGTCAGCCGTTATTATGCAGCGTCAAGGTCTCTATTCTAATTCAGTCTGAAATCAGTAATTTTCATCATATTGAACACCACGATCATTTCTTATTCTCTAAGCTTGTACAATGTACCACATCAACTAACAAATCCACTGCACTTATCTAAAAGAATTATTTTAATATTTAAAGCAAGTTGGTATTTACTTACAGGCCAGGAATCTTGAAAGTAGTGGCATGAACATAAATTATGATATGTTTGCAATCATGCACATGTTCTCTTACAATATTAATATTTTATAGTATGTTCATGGCGCAATGGATTAAAATAATCAATAACTGAATCAGCTATTGAAATATTTCATGAAACAAAAACCTATCGCATGGTTGTTGCCCTCCAGAATGGTGGTCTGGATGAACTGGTGAAGAGGTTTCCGAGTGGAAGTGCACCCCTGGGAGACAGGAAGGTCACGTCAGCAAACATAGCAAGATCAGCCATGAAAGGCAGCTCAAGGTCCAAAGCAGAAACCCCGGCACAGGACGGTGATGACACAGAAACGGTCCTTGACGTGAAAGGTCAGTATCTTTATGCTCTAACTTCAGGGTGCAGACCAGTCTTCTTTGGAAGGCAACCACTAGATTTAGGGGGGGAAGGCTACATCCAAGGCATACGCTGGTGAGGTGTCACTGAAAGACACACTGGAGCAATGCTCGTACTTTTGCCAACTATTATCAAAAGCCTCTGGATCAAGGTGA
Source organism: Platynereis dumerilii (assembly GCA_026936325.1). Lineage (NCBI taxonomy): Eukaryota > Metazoa > Annelida > Polychaeta > Phyllodocida > Nereididae > Platynereis > Platynereis dumerilii. The sequence goes on from JAPTHN010000001.1 coordinate 129,822,439, forward strand.
GTTAGGCCAAGACGACTTTCAGGCAGCTGCTGGCTGAATGACCGTCCAGCTTCAAAACTCTCTCGTGACCACTACGTTCTGGATTTAGAAATAGAATTCCGAAATTAAATGAGATTTTCTAAGTTTTTCTTTTTCTGCATCCAATATAGATAAAAATTACCGGTAGAGACTTTCATCTGCTTGGCAAGCAGACTTCCTGAGTACTGATGTTGTGACAGTACACTACTGTAGAGCTGTGAAAGCTGGAAACAACCTTCATCTCTGTTGTCTAGAATCTAGCTGTCCGACTCAAGGAAACTTACCCTACAAGAATAATGGAAAGAGAATTGAACCGAAGGTCATGTGAGAGAAGCCATCTGGATAAAGAGAACGACGGGGGCCATCAACGGAGATGAAGGTTGTTTCCAGCTTTCACACCTCTACAGTAGTGTACTGTCACAACATCAGTATGAATCTACCATCCAGAGTAAATGTTCAGAAATATTTTATGAGATTTATCGAAATTTGTTTGTGATTCTATTGAAGAATCTAAGGAAGTATAGTAGTGGTCATGTGCCCAGCCCCCCCATACCCAATAAATCAGGGGGCTGATTATCCATGTTATTTGTGGTCATTCAGCATTTAAACAATGACTCCGCTCAGCAGATCTCGCTCTCACATGACCACTACTACTTCCTTAGATTCTTCAATAGAATCCCAATCAAATTTCGATAGATCTCATTTAATTTTGGAATTTTAAGATACTTGTTTTTGAAAGGTTAGGGGGCATTTTGGAAACTTTTTTGGAAAATTTAGAAAAAATTGTGTAATAAGGAAGGTGATGTGCAATTCAGGAAAACTTCGAGTCAGAAACTGAGACTTGTGTAAATTTGGCTGGATATAGGCCTGTATGTGATGATCTAACATAAACTCAGCAACATTAAACATGCACACCTTTTCAATGTTTCACAACTTTTATTAACTACTGGGCTTAAACTTCATGTAATTTGCCAAACTTGCGTATTATCTACTGAACTAATGACTGAGGTCGTTAAATTGAATCTATGCATTTTTCACAGAACAAGACAAGCTTTCGTTAAATGATCCTAAGCAGCTAAGGAGAGTAGAGTACCGGCTGTGCAACATGTATACTATAGTGACTTCAAAAGGTTGACAAAGGTGTCCAACCAGATTTTTTCTCAGAAGGTTTTTACAATCAGGATAATTGTCAAAGTTCATGATGCAAAACGATGTGACAAACAAATGTGATAAACACTATCTTGGCACAAAAGTGTACCAAAAACTCACAAAATGCAGTATAGTAAAAGTGACCATACGAACCACCTTTATTAATTCACTGCCCAGACATTGCGACATACTTAATGAGCTGTCTCAGAGAAAATCATGCAATATCAGGGAATTTGTTCGGATGACGTTCTCGGAATGGCCTGAAATTTTACGTAGTGACCAGACCACCTCTTAAACGAAGAAATGTGAAGTTGGAACTTCAAAACTCAGAATACTTTTCTCACAGGGGGGCCTCAAAATAGGGGTGTCGGGAAGCCATTTTTCACAAAAATCCTCATTTCTTCAACAAAAAAGTGGCCGATGTTCAGCCCTCTCTGATATCTGGTGAGAAAACCTTGGGAAAATTTGAATTTTTAGAAAATTCAGCCATTTCAAAAACTGTAATTTTCCGAATTTCCCTAAAAAATCATGAAATTTCCATAGTCAAAAGGTCAAAGTAGTACCAACCCTATTATCATATTTTTGATTGAAATTAATGAAAATCACAATTATTTAGTAAATTAGTTAAGTTTCATCTGGAAAAAACAATTATTTTGTATTACACGGCTAATTTTCAAAATTTAGTTTTTCACAAATTTTGATAAGTTGACGGAAATGTATCAATTTTGTGGGCCTATGTCTGACATAGTAACACTTTCATGTTAAACAATTTCCCTGATCATTCATGGAAAAACACCTATATTTAGTAAATCAGGGGAGATAATTGTGGGAAATGAAGGAATTTTGAAAATATGGATACTCCAGGGGGGTCACTCCGAAACTGCAGATTTTGCTTTTTTCAAAATTTGAAAAACATGCCATGTTAAGAGGGTAATTTCACAATGTTGTGCGGGTCTAGGAGTGACAATATTTGGTTAGAAAATTAGAAGAATACTTCGATTTTAGATATCTGGTGAGAAAACAGTGGGAAAATTTGAATTTTCAGAAAATTCAGCCATTTCAAAAACTGTAATTTTCCGAATTTCCCTAAAAATCATGAAATTTCCATAGTCAAAAGGTCAAAGTAGTACCAACCCTATTATCATAATTTTTATTGAAATTAATGAAAATAACAATTATTCAGTAAATTAGTTAAGTTTCTTCTGAAAAAAACAATTTTTTTGTATTACACGGCTAATTTTCAAAATTTAGTTTTTCACAAATTTTGATCAGTTGACGGAAATGTATCAATTTTGTCTGACATAGTAACACTTCCATTTTAGCCATTTCTCATGATCATTCATGAAAAAACACCTATATTTAGTAAATCAGGGGAGAAAATTGTGGGAAATGCAGATATTTTGAAAATATGGATACTCAGGGGGGTCACTCCGAAACCGCAGATTTTGCTGTTTTTCCAAATTTGAAAAACATACCATGTTTAGAGGGCAATTTCTCAAATTGGTGAGCACTCATATTGACTATATTTGTTCAGAAAATTGGCAGAATACTTGGATTTCATATATCTGGTGAGAAATTTGTGGGGAAATTTGAATTTTCGAAAATTCAGCCATTTCAAAAACTGTAATTTTTGTCTGCAAAAATTATCATTTTGTGTCACAGGTCTAATTCTAAAAATAAAATTTTCAGAAGTGTTATTGAGTTCCGATAATGTTTCAACTTTGTGGGCCTAAGTTTGATATAGTAACTCTTCTATTCCCACCAATTTTGCTTATCACTCTTATTTTTTATCCAATTTTGATTATCAACATGTGCAAAGTGTTTTCATGATTTCTTACTTGGGTGATCCGTTTCAGTCATTAACTTTTAATTTCTATTCACTTCTTACAATCAGAGGGTATGGAAATGATTATTTTCAATGTTGGATACATTTATATATGTTGATTTAAATCCCTGAAATGTGTCATAAGAGGTTGTTATAGAATAGACTGAAATTTTAATGCTATTTTGGAAGGTATTTAAAGTATTTAAATAAATAACTAAACTTAACTGTGACTTAAATATTAGCTCCACTTTTTATAGCAACTACTGGCACTTCCTGTTTAGGCAGTCACAGTAGATAGATAGAGAGATAGATATGGTAAGTGCAGCCCTCTAAGCCGTTCTGAGCACTCACGAGAGTTGATTGATGAGATGGGAGAGAGAGCAGGAGTCCTTAAAATGCTACACACATACCCCGTGTGAGGGATCTTTTACTTGCCCAGCATAGATACTGATACAAGGGGCCGCCAATTTAACGTCCCTTCCGAATGACATCCAGCTGGGATTTTGCTCATGAAGGTGCACTGAAAATTTTAGGCTCCCTACCTGGGGTTCGAACCCATGCAAGCCAAGACCCTCAGCGGAGCAGGCAGGCACCTCAGCCACTTGGCCACCCAGGTGCCCGAGACAGGAGCACCAAACACAATGAGCTGTTCTTGTGCTAGGTGAGCTTATATAACATCATCACCACTGTAAGAAATTGTTAACTTGTAACAATATATGTATGACAATGGTCATTTTGACGTCTTCAGACATGAACTGCTTGATCCAGGGAGGAGCTATCAAGAAATGCTAATGAAACAAATAAATAATTATAGTGATGAATTTACCTTCAGGAGAATTGGTATAAATTGTCAGAATTTTCGCGATTTCTCATCGTCTTCATCATTGAATAAGCTGTGGGGCTGAGTCGTCATGCGAGCTCTAGTCCTCTGTCACATTCACGATGAAGACGATGCAAATTTGCCAAAAATTGTGACAATTTATACCAATTCTCCTGAAGGTAAATTCTTCACTCTAATGAATCCGGACTCCTAGATCGAGAATCTACATTCAAAATAAATAATCTCATTATTTAGGGTAACTCCAATTACACTCATGAAACAATCACCTAAATCTTGACAGCATACATTTGACATTATGTAACCCTGTTTCAAAAGTCCTTTTGTTGTCTAGGGTGACTTTGCAAAAGTTCCATCAAATGACCCCAAAAAACCATCCCATTGAAGGTGACAGAAACAGCGGAATGAATAGCGTTTTGATGAGCATCAGCAGCAATGATGCATTGATGTGCATGTCCGATACAGACCAGATGGCGTTGGTGTCACTCACCCTCCCCAGGCCTGTTGCAACATAGCATTTAGCCAGTCCAAAATTATTATATTTTTTTGCAAAATTGTGATTGGACTGGAAAGGGGAGATTCAAGAAAGAGTATTCTCTAATTTATTCTTTCTTATTCATCCTCATTTAATCTCGCTCCTTCTGCCCTCCCTGCTGGGTCCTCAGGCCGCCATCTTGTAATCTCAGAATGAGGCTCAATGGCTAATCTCAGAATGAGGCCTGACATATTTCTGTGACCTTGGTATAGTGCCTCCTCCATGAAAATCTGGTGATTTCCCACAATTACCTCCCTATTTAGGATTTAGGGGAGTCAAGCGGATGACCTTCTGGTTTAAGGGGCTATGGATTTTTGGTGAAAAAAAAGTTTGTTTTTAAGTCGACGCTGAAAGAAAAGTTTGTTCAGCACATGAAAACAAAAAACTGTGTTTCCAACTGTAGCTACTACCTGGGATACTGTAATGTTAAGTTTGCGAAAAAGAAAAGTCTGTTGCTCTCCTACATATAAAAAAAAATTGCTCGTCGACATTGCAAATTAAAAAAGTTTGTCACGGAGTAAAAATCCATAGCCCCCCCAAAAACTATTGTCTGGTTAGCCCTTACTTAATAGAGGTGCTTTAACCTGAATGATTACTGAAGTATTACTATGTCATACAATTTGAAATGCGGTCAGCACCACTTCGACCTTCCGACTATGGAAATTTCATGATTTTTTACGGAATTTTGGAAAATTTCAGTTTTTGAGAATTGACATCTTCCCATAGTTTTCTCACCAGATATATAAAATCCAAGTGTTCTGCCAATTTTCTAACCAAATATGGTTAATAGAAGTGTTCACCAATTTTAGAAATTGCCCTCTTAACATGGCATGTTTTTCAAATTTTGAAAAACAGCAAAATCTGCAGTTTCGGAGTGATCCCCCGGAGTATCCATATTTTCAAAATATCTGCATTTCCCACAATTTTCTCCCCTGATTTACTAAATATAGGTGTTTGAGAAATGGCTAAAATGGAAGTGTTACGATGTCAGACTTGGGCCGAAAAAAATTGATACATTTCCGTCAACTTATCAAAATTTGTGAAAAACTAAATTTTGAAAATTAGCCGTGTAATACAAAATAATTGTTTTTTTTCAGATGAAACTTAACTAATTTACTGAATAATTGTGATTTTCAATCAAAATTATGATAATAGGGTTGGTACTACTTTGACCTTTTGACTATGGAAATTTCATGTTTTTTTAGGGAAATTCGGAAAATTACAGTTTTTGAAATGGCTGAATTTTCTGAAAATTCAAATTTTCCCACTGTTTTCTCACCAGATATCTAAAATCCAAGTATTCTGCTAATTTTCTAACCAAATATTGTCAACCCTAGACCTGCACAACATTGTGAAATTGCCCTCCAAAAATGGCATGTTTTTCAAATTTTGAAAAAAGCAAAATCTGCAGTTTCGGAGTGACCCCCCTGGAGTATCCATATTTTCAAAATTCCTTCATTTCCCACAATTATCTCCCCTGATTTACTAAATATAGGTGTTTTTCCATAAATGATCAGGGAAATAGTTTAACATGGAAGTGTTACTATGTCAGACATAGGCCCACAAAATTGATACATTTCCCGAAACTTATCCAAATTTGTGAAAAACTAAATTTTGAAAATTGGCCGTGTGATACAAAATAATTGTTTTTTCCAGATGAAACTTAACTAATTTACTAAATAATTGTAGTTTTCATTAATTTCAATCAAAATTATGATAATAGGGTTAGTACTACTTTGATATTTTGACTATGGAAATTTCATGATTTTTTACGGAAATTCGGAAAATTACAGTTTTTGAAATGGCTGAATTTTCTGAAAATTCACATTTTCCCACGGTTTTCTCACCAGATATCTAAAATCCAAGTATTCTGCTAATTTTCTAACCAAATATTGTCAATCCTAGACCCGCACAAGATTGAGAAATTGCCCTCGAAACATGGCATGTTTTTTTAATTTTGAAAAACACAAAATCTGCAGTTTCGGAGTGACCCCCCCAAAGTAGCCTTTTTAGTGAAATAAATAAATAGAGGTGATTCATTGTTAAAAACAATGCTAGCCTTCATCCAATTCCAGTTTGGATAGTTCTTGTTAATTTTTTCTAGCATTCAGAGAGGGCTGAACATCGGCCACCTTTTTGTTGAAGAAATGAGGATTTTTGTGAAAAATGGCTTCCCGACACCCCTATTTTGAGGCCCCCCTGTGAGAAAAGTATTCTGAGTTTTGAAGTTCCAACTTCAGATTTCTTCGTTTAAGAGGTGGTCTGGTACCTATGTAAAATTTCAGGCCATTCCGAGAACGTCATCCGAACAGCTCTGCATGATTTTCTCTGAGACAGCTCATTAATGAGAAATTGTTTTCGGGCCAATTTGCATTGATTGTGACTTTGGTGTTTGAGCATGTTGCAAGAATAGTGGACTTTTTCAGTCATTTCACATTTTTTCTTTATGAAATTTTCCGGACTATCAAAATGGATGTCAACTTACGTTAGTGTAAAGTTTCATGAAAATATCTATAATAAAACTTAGTTTCTTAGATAATTAAAAATGTGTGCGTTTTTCATGCTGAGTTTATTTGCAAATACCTTTAAAATAAGTTGATTCTGTTTTGGAAATTTAGTGGATTTTTTTGCAGATAGGCCTAGGTGAAGAGGGGGTGAAAAGTCACAGGATTAAAAAGTCACAGGACTTTTTGATCAACTTGCAGTGACCCAATTATTAAGCTCAAATCATCATTTGGGACACTTTTATGAGAAGAAGGTCTGTAGGGAATATGAAAATTATGCTCATTATGCAAAGTGGGTTTTTACCCACCTCATGCATTTTTGGGGTCCCAAACAGGTTTTATAGACTCTGAACCCTATTAATGTCTGGTCACTGTGACATAGGAAGTTGTGCTACTGTTTCAAGGTCTTATGGATAATAGTCTTTCATGCTGTGAACCCATTTTTGGCCATGTGGTCACCAAGTTGCTGTGATCATGTGTTGAATTTAAAAAACAGCTGAGGGGTGAAATGTCACACTGTGACATTTCACCCCAGCACTGTGATATTTTACCATTGGATACCGTGAATTCAATATTCTGTGCTAAGGAAAGTAAAGTATTCCACACTTGAGGCTTTTAGCTTACAATCGTATCGTCATCAATCATCAATAATACATCTGAGAGAGTATTGCAGCAAGTTTTCATTTCGCAAACTTTCGGCAATTGCTGATGGCGCATTGCCATTGCATGCAGATAGCTTTGGAAGGCTCACTATAAATATCATGCACAAGGACGACTATTACGTCCAGGCCTGCATATTACCTCATATACTGCTGTATGTCCACAACAATTGCATGTGACTTGTTACCCCGCGATTGTGACTTCTTGACCCTCGCATGGGGTAAAAAGTCACAGCAGACTTTGCCTTAAATAATTTGCGAACTGACTAAAGCCTATTTACAGCACAGCAGCTATCATGTCATACAAACATAGTCAACTAAATACTGCATAATTGTGGTAGAGTTCATTCAGATCTAACAAACACCTCCTCTGTTCTGGGACCTTTTTTAAATTTTGTGACTTCTGACCTGTGCCTCCCCTACATGTCATGTGGGGGAAGACAAATGGAGAAATTAGTTAGGAATACGGGTAAATTTAGTGAAACCAGGGCTGGGCATTTATAAAAGCTTTTTAAAAATTTTTTTTACACATTTTGTTAATTTCTTTTGAAAAAATCAATTTCCTCTTTATTTTCTACCAATTGTGGCAATATCAAAAGATTTACAACTTCGCCAATTTTTCTTGGTTATTATCATTTCCCCAATTTTTTTATCCATTTTGTGGTGCATACATCTATGAAGCTCTACTGGTATCAATTTCGCCAACTATAGGACTTCGTCTTTTCATGCTTTAAAGGTATAATCTTTGCCTCTTTACAAACGTTTTACAGCTTTGAAAAGTGAGCTGTGCATGCCTTCTATGGCAACATTTTAATAACAAGCCATCTTGGGAAAAATAAAGAAACGATCTGTTTTACTCTTGTATAGAAACATATCCCCTTCTTTAATTGGAATCTCTTCCTTCCCAGAGCAACATTTCCGGGACTATGATGAAACTGGCCAAACCACCTATGAAAACGCCTGCCGGAGATACCGGACTGTGCCCTCTGCCACCTTCCGACGGAAACTTGCATATGCTACCAAGATTGACATGAAGCATTATGGGATAGGACCCCGAGGTGCCAAGGCTCTGGCCATTCCTATGGTGGTAGGTGCACAGGAGTTTATGCTTTACAATTACAAAGACAATTTCTTTGCCATCTTCAGTACACTGTGTCTCAATAGTACGTTCACCTCATACTTAGCTCTTTATTCAATTGAAAGAATGGCAAAAATTCCAATTTTTAGCTTGGCTCACCAGGCTAATTCAGGGGTTACAGTCTGAAAATATTGTCTTTCAACACGATTGTTCAATAAATAAAGGTTGAATATATCTGTTATAATAACATTTTGTTGTTGGGCATTATGGGGTATTAATGAGTTATGGCCCTCGGTCAGAAATCATTTAATGCCCTCGCCTGGTGGCTTGGGCATTAAGTTAATGATTTCTGCCCTCTGGCCATAACTGATTAATACCCCATAATGCCCTCCAAAAAAACGTTATTGACCAATTTACACCTTGTAGTGCCAATAGTTAATAACTTTAAACAGTTTTAAATATTCAACATAAACTGTCCTGGGTGCGGACATCTATGTAAGCAACACAGGCCTGAGCAGAGGGGGGGCCAAATGGCAGGGGCCCCCTAATTTCAGGGGGCCTACTTCCAAAGTCAGGTTAACCGCGAGTTTCGAAAATGAGATTGTATTCGATTTGTACAGGGTTAGACTTTTGCCATTTTGGGCTCTGCAGCAAAATAGGCCTAAGTTGGTGGGCCCTCACATCTCTACTGTCGGCAATTTAAAATTTACATAATTATTATTGTACCGTGCAGGGTAAAACATTCAACCGATCGCTTTTTTTTCAATATTGGTTTAACAAGATGTTCTTAGTAAATCTAAGATGTCTCGTTTATGGTCTATTTTTCTTTGCAGTTTCTGTCGGCAGGTATTTCGTGAAATTGTTGTCAGGGCGAACCGTTAGGCCTGCAATGTCAGAGGCCTGTACAATACTAAAACCTCTTCCATTGGGCAATTTGGGGCCCCCATCTTAAAGTTGATTTTTGGTCCAGGTCCTGTGCAACACAATCCAAAGTTTTTCACTGATAGATTTTCTCAATTTTTATTTCTTTTTGACATCATGCATGCCCCCCCCCCCCTGTGTGAATGGGCCTGTAGCAGCTGTCACTTTGCCACATGGGCTAGTCTACCCCAAGATTTGTATGTTCCTGCTCATGAAAGCAGGTAAGATGCAAGATGAGAAACAAGGAGTAATGCTGTATTTGTCATTGAGGTCAATCTGTTCGTAGAATATTGAGGTTCCACATATTACACTAGTTGTACAAAGAGAATATCTCAATCAAATTTTACAACAAATGAACATAGTTTTAATGTTCTGATATGAATAATGTCTTACTTTCGTTCAACGATAGAGAAAGAACGTCTCCTCATTACTTTGTAAATCAAGTTATATTGCAAAAAAATCACTGGAATTTTCAAATCTGATTGAGAAAGAAGCAATAAAAGCTTTCACTAGGTAAATTTTAAGATTCGCTGATCAGTTTGCAAGGGAGTGCCTGACTTAGTTGTGTCAGAAATACTAGTCTAAATTTCATCTTGCGATTTGTGAAAGGCTGTAAACCCCAAAAGTATCACAGTCAGAATCTCAGTCTGTATTGAAATTTCACATTTTATTGCACAGCTTTTGCAACTATTGTTTTTATGACTCATGAATCTGTTAATTGTACTTTGATGTATCTTAATTGCCCCAGGTAAACTCTTCAGTAATCTTGAACTTTTTATACTAAGCCTCCATTGCAGTTTGGTAATTTTGTAGAGAAAAGGTCGAAAATAAAAAGTATATTGCATTCTTCATAATAATTGCACCTTGTCAGTTGTAACCTGGCTTCATTGGTAGAAATTATAAAATGAATGCTGGTAATTCAAAATCTAAGGTGATTTTTTTAAAAAGGGCTTTGAAATTTAAATTTTAACCTAGAGTGAGAAAATGACAACAAGTCTAGTGTGAATAAATTAACAGTATATCATGAAGAGAAATATGCTTGGTTCAGTGGCGTAATTTAGGGAGTATTGGGCCATTTCCCATGTACCCTCCCCCCCAACCGAAAACTAACATGGGAGAGATAAGAAAAGCCTCAAATCACACCATGTAATGGCCCTGGGTTGGTTTTTACGCCTCCAGAAAATTTATTTTAAAACATGGTCATAATTTGTTAGCTTAAAGCCGCTGAAAGGGGGGCCTACTTTTTCATTTTGGCCTGGGCCTACTGCAGGCTCTGCACGGCCCTGAAGCAACACAAAGTACTTTGCGACAAAATTGTTCACAGAGCATGGTAATCAGGTATATCTCTATTCACTGTGGCCTGAATACCTGTTGTGTACTGTCCCAGGTCATTCAGTTGACTTGGAAACTTAATTTCTGTCATATTAAGGTGACTCAAGCATGGTGGTTTGATCATACAGATTTTTCTAAAATTTTGCACAGGTACTCTATGGGACCCATACATTTCAAAAATGAAAAATAAAAAAATTTCTCCGACTCGCTTGGTTGCCATGGTAACGGCATGTTTTGCCTGATGACTGCTTAAAAGTCATAAATTGAGTTTTTGGTTATGTACCACAGAATAAAGCATTACATGCATTTGTCACACAAAAACGTCAGAAATGTTTTCCCAAGGATTTACACCCATATATTTGCCATAAATTTGAAGAAAAAGGTTAAAATACTTTTTTCTGTAAGAGCTCAAAGGGCACCAACACACTAATTAATTGCCGATTTTGCATGCATCAATTTGGCAGTAATCAAATTTTAGGAAAACGATCATCCAGATTTTTTAAAAAATTTGCATATATCATAAACAAGTTATTGTCAAACAAATGGCAAAAAATTAAAAAATTTACCGAGTCATTTTTTTACTGCAGGACCATGACAGTGCCAATGTCAATTTAAATAAATAAGACAATTTTTGACACAGTTGACTGAAATTAACTGAGAACATTTTTTGGATAAAGCTGAGAATAGATGTTACTGCATTCAATAAAAAAATAATTATGCCTCTAGCTGCATTAGATCTCATTTAAATAGCAAATTACTGACTGCCATGCTGTTAAAAAAACGAGAACAGAAAATGGTAACGTCACAACTGTTTCAGGGCCTGCAGCAGTAGTGACGCTATGTTGCTAGGCAACCAGGCTGCTCAGAAGTATGTGCAGTGCACCGCGCTTGAGTCACCTTAATGCCCCGAATTCACTGTCCCAATGAGCCCCGATATGACTTTTACACCAAAATGCTAATTTCTCAGGCACCAGTGAGTGTGTTTATCACAATAGCAATTCATAACTGTTTGTTACGATATATAAAATTCATACAAGCACTGAGAAAGCCTCATTGTTCATGGTTTGTCCACAGAATGGTTTGAATTGAATCCGTCTATGTTTACTTTAGTAGTAGGAAAACAAACTTTTCCTCGCCATACTTCTGCATGTGGCTGTAATTTGTCTATAAAACCATGGAAACATCAGGATGTGAAATTACAAGATATGATGGCACTACCATATCATATACCTTGCCAGGATCCAAGAAACCCCCACCGTCCCACAGTGCCCCGCATCCAAATGTTTCCCGGTTCCCCCTGTATTACTGAGGCCTTGCCGCACATCCATACAAGAGGTGTTCAACTTATTTTGACAAAAAGTAAAAGAGCCACCAAATTGAAAATTATTGCTGCTTTGAGCTGAAATTGCTGTGACTATTCCATATGCTGTTCATCTTGCATGTTATATCACTTTTATAACTCAGAAGTATTACAACTGTAATTAAGTGCATGTTGTTTGAAAGGTGTGATAAAACACCTTTTGAGGAGGGGTTTCACTGCCTCAAGCATACTGTCTTGTATCATGGAAGCTGAATATTGTGTTTCTTTAAGCTAAATATTCACTGTGAACTACTGCACAAAGTAAAAAGTGGATGTCACCCTCATAAACTGATTCAAAACCTATCTTCCCTGGGCATGGCTCATGGCCAAATCGGGGGTGATAAACAAAATGAGATCATTGACCAAATTATTTGATCTTTTAATTCTTACAAAGATGACATAGTATTCCAGTAACAATACAGGAGGTGGATACAACTTTCTACATAACTTCTGAATGTGCAAGTTACAAAATAAACCTAAATATAACACAATTTTTTAAGAAAGTGTGTGAAAACAAGGAACATTAGATGTATGCTCCAGCTGTAACTTATAAACATAGGACCCAAACAATGCTTGCACTGAATAAAACTTAGCTTCATCCACAAGACTATATCAATCATCGATAGTATTCAATAAGAAGATAATTTGGGACCATATTAAATCACGCTAAATATCTGATAATGACCAAGCATAATTCCTGTAACTTTGTGGTCACGTCACCAAAGACCCTCTGATGAAATCCTAGAAGTTTTAGCAAAATTGGTATAACTGAAAAGAATCTGCAGATACACTTGTTACTACTATCACTGGGCGAAATATTGCTTTCAAAACTGACTTGAGGGCCTATCTCAGGAAAAGTTTAATAAAATTGCACAAAAACTTCCAAAACATTTCAAACTTATGTCTTACATTGACAAGACCTACAGTTAACAGTTTTTGTCATCAGCCAGGAAAAAAGAAACTTTTGTCAGATTCTGTGTTAGGATGAACTCTTTGTCAAAATAAGTTGAACACCTCTTGTAGAAAATTAACTAGTGCAAAAAGATAGCAAACATCAGTTTCACCTGAGGGAAAACCACATCACAAGGTCATTGTAGGAATAGGGGCTTCGATCGGGTTCAAGACAAGGACAGCTCTTATGGGATGATTTTCTGATTTCAAATACAGCTCGAATGCATTGATGCCATGAAAATTTATTTTCAAGTGCGATGTGATTCTACAACGTGTTGTGTATGGTTGAAAATGTACACACACAGGTATAGGTAGACCAATGATCAAGGATGACATAAATTAACAACCTAATATAATGTGGCTCCACAGCATAGTGGCTAGCAGGTCTGCTTTGTCCGCAGTGGATGCGGGTTCAAACGCTGCTCTGGTCATGTCCGGAGGTTAACACTATAGGACCCAATGATCAGTATGATAACCGTTCAGTGTGTTGAGCGCCAGTGAGCAGATATATCTAGAATGGGTGCTATATAAATCATATATCATACTATAATATAATATCGTATCATACGAGGGGTTTTCCTAAAGTTCTGTCCAACTAATAATAACTTTTGCTAGATTTGATGTAGAAACATGATATTTGGATCAGATAATATTGACGTAATTTGCAAATGACTACCAAAAACTCAAATCACATAAATAAAAATAAATGCTTAATCTGTTGCCATGGAAGCCAGAAGTCATGAAATGCGGCCCAGACTTAGTAGTGCTCACTTACAGCAAAACACTTTGATATAGAATTAAAGTGGACTGTGGCACTGTGAAAATGGCACTTTGTGTGTCATCATGCTGATGATTTGTCATGATCAAACCCAATACTTTCAATGTTAATTTGATTGAAGGAGACTTATCCCACTTGTTAGTGACAGCCAAACGAAAGGATTATGCATCTGATTTTCACTCTAAAATTTTTTATGAGAAGTCAAATGGCTTACTCTTGATCATGACTAATCAAACAGCCTCTATGTTTCCCATATTGAAAGTAGAGAAGATGACACTTCATCGGCTATCATGAGTCACAAAGTGCCATTTCACAGTGCCACAGTCCACTTTAATTCTATATCAAAGTGTTTAGCTTTAAAACGAATTGAACACCTGCTTGCACTATCTGTGTCTTGACTTATTGAATTAAAGTATTTTTATCTTTTTTTCATGAAAATACTGTCAGTTAATTGTAAAGTCATTACAATTGTATATTGTGAAATATTAGAGATTACTTTTAACAGGTTTTTTGTCCTGCATCCCCGGTAAAAAAATATTAATATTAGTGCTCTGGGCCGCATTTCATGACTTTTGGTATCCATGGCAACAAATTAACCATTTATGTTTTGTTCCGTGATCTGATTTTTTGAGGATCATTTGGAAATTACTTTAACTAAATATTATCTGACCAAATATCATGTTTCTGTAGGCCTATTAAATATTGCAAAAGTTATGGCAAGTTGGACAGAACGTTTGGAAAACCCCTCGACCCTCGTACCGTACTATATTATATTGTTATAGCCGAAGTAAAAAGCAGTGAGTCAGGAGTGGCAGAATATGTCACCATGCTATACACACTGTAATACAATTGTGTGCCATTTTCACAGTGCCACAGTCCACTTTAATTCTATATCAATTTGTCTGTAAATAATGCAAAAGTTATGGCAAGTTGGACAGCACTTCTGGAAAACCTCTCGTATGTGGCAGAGTGGCAGTTGCCACGGGCCCGTCAACTGATCGCTTAGTCATTGGTCATAATTAGTCAAATTTTTAATCCATTACCTAACTTAGTAAACTTTAGCTGAAGTTTGTCAATAAAAGGAGGAGCCAGATGTTCCACATTGCCTTTGTACAAGGATTGTTCTCCCGATGACTCCATAAAGCTGCTTGTCAGGGCCTGCAGAGCGGCAACTGAAGACCTTTTGCTCCAGAAACTCTCACCAAATCCTTGATCCTGATTTTAGAGGACACATGAAATTGAATGTTTTTTTTAGCCGATATCATGAACATGGTTGTCCTTCTAAAATATTTTCAGTGAAACCAAAATCTTAAAATTGACATTATAAACATTTTTCCATTGTTTTAGCCTTAAAATGTTCTCCTTTATCTTGCTCTACAGCATGAACTTTTCGGGCATCATTTCAAAAACCTGAGCTTTTTTACCGCTGATTTCCTAATTGTACACACTGAGCCTGAATGTGAGTTTTTTTCTGAGACATGTTATTCTACAGGGCTAAGGGCATGATGTCATAAGTCATAAGTCCCTCTTCAAGCTTCTCATGCCTTTTAGGCACTGTTGGGGGGGGGGAGCCTTAATTTTTGTCAAATGACAATTCAAACTGGGATTCACCCTGGATTTTTCGATGGAACTTCGAAGAAAATATAGGCCTAACGGCTTTTGTGCAAATTGACATTTTTGGAAAAAGTAACTACAGTTAGACAATTAGAACCATTTTCTACAAAAATTCAGTATGGAGACACACTAAACAATTAACATGTCAATTGATATATTTTTATTCCTGGCATAGTTTGTTAACAATATTACGATTGATAGTGTTGTCTGTATGTTGATCGTTTTGTACTTTCTTGCAGAACAATACAAGCATAACTTGCCTGTGCTTGAAGGGAAATGACTTGAGTAAAGAGGGAATCTGCTACATAGCGCGAATGTTGGCTGAAAACACATCCATCACAGAACTGGTAGGCCTGCACTGAATGTGATAGAAGGAAAATTTAAAAAAAATTAGTTTACATGTGTATTGACATGGTTGAAGATTGCGACTTAGGGTTTCTAGGTCTAGCCTAAACAATTATTGTTGCGCTTTTTCGCTTTTTTTATCCAGGACCTCTCAGACAACAATCTGGGATCTTACGGTGCCAAGCTGATTGCACAGATGCTAACCGCAAACACTAACTTGAAGAAACTTGACATTTCAGGTTAGTCTTATTTTATTTTATGTCTTCCAAAAGTTCATGCTGATGCGTTCTGTGTAGTGTTGTTATTACTATATAATTATGCAGTGTGCTGCATGGTGCATGTTTCCTCAAGCTACTATAGCAGCCAGCTGATAGGTAGCCGATGGTCTATCTGTGTTCTCATGTAACTTTGAGATAGGATGATGACTGAGACCCAAGAATTTACCCACCTTGGCCTGATATGGAACTCACGGAGCCTAAGGCCAAACGTAACCGAGAGAGTCCAGATAGCCAGGAAAACCGGCTATGCATTAATGGGAACTGGACTATATGGGAACAATGGCCTTAGTCACGCGGTTTCCATAAAGATCATTGACACATATATCACTCCACGTTTATTATATGGTCTGGAAGCGACAGTCCTGAGCAAGTCACAGATTGGTGAGATCGACTGCTACCACAAGGAACTTCTTAGACAAGTACAAGGTCTGCTGTCAAATGTGTCAACCGATGCCGTTTTCATCTTAGTTGGCACCCTGCCAATTGAGGCACAACTTGATATTCGTATTCTAACCCTGTTTGGCACAATCTGCAGAGCCAGCGAAAGCAACCCAACCCTCTTCCAACTTGCGAACCGACAGCTAGCAATAAGCAACAAATACAGCTGGTTCCACATGGTACTCGAAAAGAGTGTCAAATATAACATCTGTCTACAAGGCCACACCACCGCCCCATGGAGGAAAGACAAATGGAAACAGTTTGTCAAAAAACATCTCTACGCCTGCTAGATAAGGATATCTAAAAACTGGGAATGACACACCCAGTTTGGAACTCCTGTCAAAACAACGCCAGGGCCGTTCCAGCTGCCATGACTAGGGCAAAAATGTTAACCAGTATCTACCTAACACAAAGAAGAAAAAAGAAAATAGGCGTCACCGACAACGCCATCTGTCAGCTTTGCAACTAGGAAGAAGAGGACTTGGATCATATGCTCCTGAGATGCCCAGAAACGCAAACATTGAGAGAGAAAAAGCTTCAACAAATAATGGAAGGCACATCAGGTTGGGTACCAGAACTGCCAACCTTCCGCAAATTTCTAAATGGGCCTGACAGAGAACACCCAAATTACGGAAGAACACAGCGCTCCATAAATAATCTCTGCCATGGTATCCACCTTGCAAGACTCCAGCTTACACAAAATTAGTATCGTAAAAGCAACCTAGTGTTTTATAAAGGTGAGGGAAGTAGAAAATGAGGTAGGCAGTCCCCTATTCTTACGAAACTAAAGTAAAAAGCGTGGTAGCACTAATAATTATAGTACTAACAACTGTAGCACTAACAAATATAGTACTCAACTAAAATTGGGGTGAGAGGGAACTGTATAATAAATGTGACTTAACACCTGCCTCCGGTAGGGTTCTCCTGAAAAAGAGGAGGAATTTACTAAAGAAGAAGAAGAAGAAGAAGACTGAGCTGGCTCTATTTGGCACAGTGGCAACGGGAAGAATCTTTAGACAAGTTTGTCGACTAGAATGCCTGATTGCTGATAAGTAATACTGCTTCCACAAAGGAAAACTTGACTAACAAAAACAAGGTCTATCTGCTCCCCACTCCCAAATTTTTGAATGACTATCTGTGTAGGTATGGAACATTGGTCAGCGTCACTACAAGTGTAAAAAAATCTAAATATTGAACAATATACACTGTTTAAGTTTAATACTTCTAGCCTCTAAAATGGCATATTTTAAGTTAGCCACAAGAAGAGCCAATATTTGTCTGACAGAAATTAAAATTGTCTGACCAGAGCCATCTCTATGTCAGACAAAATGTCTGACCGAAGACAATTTGCTTTCGCGTGCACTGCAATGTGTATGAAGATACTGTGTATGGGATCAATGGCACTTGGAATATATCTTCTTTTATATTTTGTAAAAAGTCTGTGGATGTGTGGGACTTTCAAACTTTTCATTATTCAAAATAGGTGAACATAAACTGTTCACGCTAAGGAATTAAATGTACATGATGTTTAAGAATTGTTAGATATGACATTGGTCAGTATTTCATTTTAGAGGCTAGAAGTATCTAGAAATATGTTGAGGTCAATGACACACTAATAGCAGAAATAACATTGAGTGAGATATTCCACAGAAACTTCCCACACACTTGGTATAGCGAGTGACTGAGACTGTGCTGCCCTCTGTCATTATAAACTTTCTGGGGTGGAATATTTCTGACCTATTTAACATAGTTCAGTCAAGGAGGCTGTTGTTGTTGGAGGACTGGAGGTGAGAGGTGTGAAATGAAGGTAGATTTCAGGGGGAATGAGGAGGTTTTGGAGGATGGCATTCCTTATTTCAAGGGAAAATGTCAATTCCTATCTATATGCCAAGTTTGGTGATGATTGAGACAGGAATGGAAGAGAAATAAGATAAACAACAAAGTCATAAAGATGTGAGGTTATGTTATGGATGTTATGGATAGATCACATGTGAGTCCTAAGTCTCACATGTGAGTCCTAAGTCTCACACCTCCTTACACCTGACTCTGGTTTGTTTTGGTATAATTGCCCTCAATGCCCTGCCCTTTGCCAAGTCAGGTTCTGGGATCTCAACACTTTGTAATTCACCCACACAATTTGTTACATTTTTTTCTCTTGTAATTTTATATGTAATATACACATATTTTGGAAATTATTCAATAAATCTACTTGTAGGCTATGAGAGTGACATTTCTCTGAAATTTTTTACACAATATAAACACCTCTCATGAGCTCAGCAATGTATATTGTCCAGCGTATGTAGTAACATTATTGTATCGGCCTATAAAAGATGGGCGTCCCAGTTTGCGTATTGGGCAGTATGCCAAAACTACTGTAGACCCTACATACATTTATTGAATTTGGCAGACTAATAATAGCGGTCGGAATATTTGGGGGGTGAGTGACATTTGTGCGAATTTCACGATCCAAGTTTTATCATGTCAAATAAAATTTCATGAAAAAGACTAGCCTTATAAGGCCTAGCGCAAGGTTGTATGTATATTAAATATAAAATTACAAGAGAAAAAATATAACAAATTGTCTGGTGAATTACAAAGTGTTGAGATCCCAGAACCTGAAGAGGAAAAGGGCAGAGGAAGTAAACCAAAACAAACCAGAGTCAGGTGTAAGGAGGTGTGAGACTTAGGACTCACATCTGATGTTAAGGCCTTTAAGGACGTCCAACCTTCCATCTCCTCCCACACAAGACCCTGTAATGGAAATCTAAGAACTAGAGCTTCTGGGAAGAGACCTGACTGTCACAAAACGAGTACTGCATGCCATCACCGGAAGAGGAATCTCTTCTTTATCTCTTCGATGGACTTTGCGTATTTTATAAACACTGTTTCGTGTTTTTTTGTAAACACTGCAAAGTTGTTTGCATAAAAACCTATATTTATATCCCTGCCTGAGGAGAGAATAACATAATGAAATGTGCCTCACTGAGAAATCACTGTAATGATCACAAGCCCTGGCAAAGCTGATGATGCAAGAAGCGTAGACACCATAAGCTGGCTTTTCTGGAATATTAGATGCAACAGGAGATGGATACTTGACAATCTTGAAGTTGAAGTCATCCCTTTTTTCATATAATTTAGTGTGGAATTGGTTACCCTGCACTGTAATGAGAACGTCCAAATAAGAAGCTTCCGCATCAGATTGTGTTTCCTTGGTTATTGCAGATGATTTCATATTTGTAGACAAAAGGACTGAATGTGATTTTTTTTCTAGGACACGTTATCCTATGGGGAAAAGTGATGTCACAAATTTTTTGATGTCACTTTTCCCTATTGAATACATGTCCTAGAAAAAAAATCTTGTTCAGTCTTTATGTCTACAAATATGCAATCATCTGTAAGAGCTCTGGTGGATACATTTTGTAAAGGTATCTCTCAAAAACCGTATTGTTTAAACTGATAAGGTCATCTATATAGCTGGTAGGTGAAATTGAATAGCTTTGCATGGAATTTGTTTTCTTTTTCCAATGACTCCTTCAATTTATATTCATGTGACATTAGAAAGAGATTAGCCAAAAGTGGTGCACAACACATTTCCATTGGTATTCCAATGGTTTGTTTGTGTAGGGTCCGCCAAATTCCACATAAATATTGTCAGTGAGGTAGTCCAGAAAAAAAGTAGCCAAAGTAGGGCTAATACACTTGTACCTTTCGTATTCCTTTGAAGACAAGAAAGCTTTCTGTAGGCTGGCCCAGAAGAAGTCCTTGCCTGAAGCCTTTAAAACGAATTGGATCAGATCCTTCATTTTAGCTTTCAGCTTGTCATGAGGAATTGTGGTGTACTAAAATCCCAGGTGCTGACACATTTAGATCTGGACTCCTCATTGATTAATAACAGGTGTTCTTTCAACTGCATAGAATTGTCAAGTATGTTCCCATGCCTGCTCCATCCGGTGAAAAATCAAGGGTGGTTCAACTGGTCCCACTCTCCCTATACGCGGGGTCTAGGGTGAAAATATCTGGGAAATACTGGTCAAAGCCATGAAATAACCTATAAGTATCTTCGCATTTCCCCAAACAGTCCTGTTTCATCTCAATGTCCCTTTAAATAGTGCTGATGATGATGTTTTCTTATGTTCATTAATTCTGCTTCTTAGCGACCTCGCCGCTCCTCTGATATAAACACTAGTTTACAAGTTTTGCATTAAATCTCGTAGATTACCCCCATTTTGTTCTCCTTGACTGCAACCATTTCGGGGGGTCGTCAATGAATTTCAAGGAAGAAAGGACACGAGTTGAAAGCTCTATTTAATATCCTAGACCTGGGCCTATATAAAGCATTTAAAAGCAGACAGGCGACACCCAGAGATGGTTAGCCTCAGGGGGCTAATAAAGTGAATTTTGGTTTGAGCCAAAATTTACTGTCATGATTTTTTGTTACGTCTCAGCCAAATATCATTTCGAATGATGTCCAGTGTTACATCTTAGACCATGACATGTTTTAGACAATTTTGAAGAAATTACACATGTATATTATCTGTGAAGCAATTACACGGTAATTTATTCAAGATGAGTTTTTGCAGAATTTTAGGATAATTTATTTAGAGTATATGACAGAAATCATCAATTTGTACAAATTCATGAAAAGATGTGACATTGGACACCACAGCCATTCTAGAAGATATCCAGGATGTAACAGAGACACTGATGTCAATTTGACATGAAGGCTGCAAAAGCGTCAGTTGTAGAAGATGTAACATGGGACACCAGTTAACCGGCTAAGACGTAACATGGACACAATTTTGTCCATGTTATATCTTTTCCAAATATCTTCACATTGATATTTTGCTTGCAAATTCTACAGCCTTGAACCCTGCAAATTATTCTAATGACAGTGACATTATAAGTCAGAGGTGTAGGCCTAATGTATAAATCTAGCATTAAACTGAGACACAATTTCATGTCATTGCAACTATTTACCAAGATGTAGCATTGTTAAAAAGTGGCCTTTGAAACAGAAAGCTTCTCCCTGACCACTGCACTGAAAGCAAAACCATCTCATCTGTGATTTGTTGAAATGATAGAAAAAAAGTAATTTATGTTGACGAAGGCATTTAATGCTAATGATTCACCAAGGCAACTTCATTCAAAGCTTGAATTGTAATTGTAATTGTAATTACTCTCTAGAATCACAGAAAGGAACTAGATTGGGAACTCGCGGAGTAGCTGACTAGTCACTAGGTGGCAACACATGACAGCATATGTTCTGATCTGCCAAGGCTGGAAAAAGAAGTGGCAATGTAACAGCGGTCCACTTGTAGACAGGGATTACCCTACCATAAAACGGGGTTACTTTGGCGGTTCTGTACTACTTTGGCTGCCAAATGAGAAAAAGATTCAGTAACCTGTATCTCTCAAACCAATATAGATGTCAAGAAATTTCTTTTTGCACCTGCTAGAGTTACTTGTCTACTTTTTAAGTACATAAATTTTGTTTCAATATCATGATACCAGTGCTTCTTGTGAAGGCCATTCTAGGAAAAAGCAGATTTGCAAAAAAGTGTGATTTTGCAGGGAAGTGTCTACTTTGTTCTGGGTGGGTCAAGTGCAAGCTTACGCAGTGAAAACTGTGTACAATTTTTAAAGATAATATATCACAGATTCAAACTACACAGGATTTGTTTATATGTTATGCAATTTAATGAGTTTAGGGCATGGCCAATGTTACCCCAAATCTCCAAGTCAGTGTCGGGGTTACTTTGGCCACCCCTGGAAATGGCAATTGGCAATAGTTGGAACAGTTTGTAGTTAATAGCAGTCAAGGAGGTATAAACCTTGATTCGACAAACATGTGAATGACCCTGAAAATTATGTTGACTAGAGCCCGGAACCGCCGACTTTTTGCGCCGCCGCGAGCTGATTTTCCTCTAAGCTGAAGTCAGCAGGAATGTGTCAGTCCAGCAGCTGACTTTGATACAAGTAAGCTGAGCTGAAATTCCAGCTTGACGCCAATTGAAGCACTTGTGTCTATGGCTATTGTAGTCCGATTTGTAACAGAACCAATTGAACATGGGTAGAGTAGCGCGGGGCATGCAGCCCCCCTTAACTTCGAGGTGCAATTTGACCTACTTTTTGTGGTTGATTATTTACATGCTTATGTTGTCAGCAAGGGATCACTTGATTCTACCTATAACTAGTGAAACAAATGTCTACCAATTTTAATATAGGAGTTACGGCCCTTTTTGTAAAAAATATAAAATGGCCTTCTTACCCCATCCATCGGGCAAGAATCCCCCCTATTATAATCCTATGGCAATTTTTTTTGCAAGCGCATTCAGCTTGAAAGTTATTTCTTGGGGTTCTTCTATCATTTTTAAGGCATTCTATTCACTTTTTCAGAATTTTTCTGTTCATACATTTAGTTTTTAATATTTTTTGCACTGTTTTAATTTTGGCCAGATTTTTTCGATTTTAATTAGCTATTCTATCAAGATTTAAGGTAAAGTACACATTATGAAATTGTTCCTGAAGCAGCTTCGAAGCCTCAGTGATGGGGGCCTCATGCCCCATACCACGTAGGGCCTCTCGCCCTAAACTCACATATTTTACTTTGACCTCTATATTTTGAGCTAAAACTGCAAAAAATATGATCCAAATCATATTTATGTAATAAAGTGAAGCAATGCAGATATCCATTATACTTTTAAAAATTTCCGAAGTTATTTCTGACAGCAACTTTCAAAGAATTAATCAAAGTTACATAAACCTAACCCCCTTTTTTTTGTTTCTTTAATTATTTCTATGTTTTGGTGCTGTTTGCCCTGAAAATTTGTGACGTCACCTAAAAAGCCTCTAGCTTCAATACTATCAATAAGAAAAAGCATCAAAAATGTAAGTTTAGATATAACCCTGGGGGGGCTTCTCACCTAACCCGGGCTTTTTGCCCCGACCCACTCTAATTGCAATTGAGAGGGACTGAGCTTCTACATGTTCTATGTGTTATGATGGCAATTTAGTCTGATTGCAATCCTCTGACACCTTTGATACAAGTGAGCCAATTACTCTGAAATGATGTTATGGGTTATCATGGTGTTTAATTACAGTCCTAGCCTGACTATTGAACAAAATGTTTCTTTCTTCTTCTTTTTTCAGAAGCTAGTCTGACAATTGAAAACCATTTTTTAAAGAACCCTAGAAAAAAAAATGCCGCCCTTCTCCTAAGGGAACTTTACGTAGACTAATTTTCTGGTAGAGTGTTGTTGTTAAATTCTAACTCTATTTCAATTAGACTTCTGTCAGATATAGGCTTGTCATCCCATAATTTAATTAATCGAGCTAATAAACCAGACCTAATTAGCACTTTGTGTTGAATTAATATTTTTAGAAAAATAAAAGATTTTTTCCTGCACAATTAACATAGCTGTACAATGTACATCTAAGAGAAATTTCATGAAACTGCGCTTCAAGTGAGCCGACTAAAGTCAGCTACAGTTACAGCCAACAAATTTCAGCTAGCTGAGAAAGTCAGCCATGATTTCTTCAAGTCAGCTGACAAAAGTTAGCTGACATGTTGACTGCCATAGATGCTAAACAAATACCATAAATGGTCCAATGCAATAATTCCAATTTGTGTCATTTAACAAGCATAACATTACGATGTTGTACTGGCTTCCAGGGAAGCTGTGAACCACCGTAGACATATGATTTCATCCAAAAAAGCATTAGACAAAGTTATTTCATATTGGACTATTTTTTATGGTGTTTTTCAACATAATGATACATTGGTGAATTACGCAAAAAAAATTAGAATAGAAATCTAAAATGTCTCATCTAATGATATCTTACATTATTGTGACCTAAAAACTGGGGTATGTTCACACTATGTCATTCTGAATTAGGAGGCAGCAGTACATAGACTGTGGTTCATGTATCAATACTTAATTTTTGTTCAGAATCCGCGAATGAGTCATAATTCATTCTAGATTGCAAAAATACATTCCTCGGCTAGTTGGGTGGCCAAAATAACATAACTGATTAAATTCTACTGCGGTACATGGTATTACATGTTCAAAATCTAAGGCGGCCAAAGTTACCCCAACTCCGGGGTTACTTTGGCCGACCCTTTAATTACGTAATAAAACATAGAACCATCATAGATTTTGGAAAGCTTTTCGACAGATGGAAACCTCAATGTACAGGCTGTGTTATTGCACAAAACTGTTGATATTCAGAGATTTTTTTGCTACGTCCTAGAATGGCCATTTATGGCTGAATAAAACTTCACTGATGACACCCAGCCGAATGAATACATATAAATGTATGATATATTGGTAGTGTAAGTGATTTTCTCAGCAAAGCATTTAAATTCATGGCTTGAGAACTTTAATATATCTTGCGATTTAAAGCTGGTTCAAGTTGGGCATGGGGGACAAAATGGCCCAAAATTATGTGGTGTCCATGCAAGACACACAAAGAATCATTGTTATATAAAATTCACCAGCTGTTATTCAGAAGTGAATTATATCGTAAATTGTTGTTCAGATTTTCATTAATACAATTTTCAATCCTTTTCGTCAAAGTTAAAACGCAAATAACATTAAATAGGGGTGCAAGTAGCCTACCTGCTTTGCTGAGAAAATCACTTACACTACCAATATATATTGAGGTTTCCATCTGTCGAAAAGCTTTCCAAAATCTATGATGGTTCTATGTTTTATTACGTAATTAAAGGGTCGGCCAAAGTAACCCCGGAGTTGGGGTAACTTTGGCCGCCTTAGATTTTGAACATGTAATACCATGTACCGCAGTAGAATTTAATCAGTTATGTTATTTTGGCCACCCAACTAGCCGAGGAATGTATTTTTGCAATCTAGAATGAATTATGACTCATTCGCGGATTCTGAACAAAAATTAAGTATTGATACATGAACCACAGTCTATGTACTGCTGCCTCCTAATTCAGAATGACATAGTGTGAACATACCCCAGTTTTTAGGTCACAATAATGTAAGATATCATTAGATGAGACATTTTAGATTTCTATTCTAATTTTTTTTGCGTAATTCACCAATGTATCATTATGTTGAAAAACACCATAAAAAATAGTCCAATATGAAATAACTTTGTCTAATGCTTTTTTGGATGAAATCATATGTCTACGGTGGTTCACAGCTTCCCTGGAAGCCAGTACAACATCGTAATGTTATGCTTGTTAAATGACACAAATTGGAATTATTGCATTGGACCATTTATGGTATTTGTTTAGCATCTATGGCAGTCAACATGTCAGCTAACTTTTGTCAGCTGACTTGAAGAAATCATGGCTGACTTTCTCAGCTAGCTGAAATTTGTTGGCTGTAACTGTAGCTGACTTTAGTCGGCTCACTTGAAGCGCAGTTTCATGAAATTTCTCTTAGATGTACATTGTACAGCTATGTTAATTGTGCAGGAAAAAATCTTTTATTTTTCTAAAAATATTAATTCAACACAAAGTGCTAATTAGGTCTGGTTTATTAGCTCGATTAATTAAATTATGGGATGACAAGCCTATATCTGACAGAAGTCTAATTGAAATAGAGT
Organism: Platynereis dumerilii; assembly: GCA_026936325.1. Classification (NCBI taxonomy): domain Eukaryota; kingdom Metazoa; phylum Annelida; class Polychaeta; order Phyllodocida; family Nereididae; genus Platynereis; species Platynereis dumerilii. Next base: position 129,848,638 of record JAPTHN010000001.1, read on the forward strand.
TAGAATTTAACAACAACACTCTACCAGAAAATTAGTCTACGTAAAGTTCCCTTAGGAGAAGGGCGGCATTTTTTTTTCTAGGGTTCTTTAAAAAATGGTTTTCAATTGTCAGACTAGCTTCTGAAAAAAGAAGAAGAAAGAAACATTTTGTTCAATAGTCAGGCTAGGACTGTAATTAAACACCATGATAACCCATAACATCATTTCAGAGTAATTGGCTCACTTGTATCAAAGGTGTCAGAGGATTGCAATCAGACTAAATTGCCATCATAACACATAGAACATGTAGAAGCTCAGTCCCTCTCAATTGCAATTAGAGTGGGTCGGGGCAAAAAGCCCGGGTTAGGTGAGAAGCCCCCCCAGGGTTATATCTAAACTTACATTTTTGATGCTTTTTCTTATTGATAGTATTGAAGCTAGAGGCTTTTTAGGTGACGTCACAAATTTTCAGGGCAAACAGCACCAAAACATAGAAATAATTAAAGAAACAAAAAAAAGGGGGTTAGGTTTATGTAACTTTGATTAATTCTTTGAAAGTTGCTGTCAGAAATAACTTCGGAAATTTTTAAAAGTATAATGGATATCTGCATTGCTTCACTTTATTACATAAATATGATTTGGATCATATTTTTTGCAGTTTTAGCTCAAAATATAGAGGTCAAAGTAAAATATGTGAGTTTAGGGCGAGAGGCCCTACGTGGTATGGGGCATGAGGCCCCCTTCACTGAGGCTTCGAAGCTGCTTCAGGAACAATTTCATAATGTGTACTTTACCTTAAATCTTGATAGAATAGCTAATTAAAATCGAAAAAATCTGGCCAAAATTAAAACAGTGCAAAAAATATTAAAAACTAAATGTATGAACAGAAAAATTCTGAAAAAGTGAATAGAATGCCTTAAAAATGATAGAAGAACCCCAAGAAATAACTTTCAAGCTGAATGCGCTTGCAAAAAAAATTGCCATAGGATTATAATAGGGGGGATTCTTGCCCGATGGATGGGGTAAGAAGGCCATTTTATATTTTTTACAAAAAGGGCCGTAACTCCTATATTAAAATTGGTAGACATTTGTTTCACTAGTTATAGGTAGAATCAAGTGATCCCTTGCTGACAACATAAGCATGTAAATAATCAACCACAAAAAGTAGGTCAAATTGCACCTCGAAGTTAAGGGGGGCTGCATGCCCCGCGCTACTCTACCCATGTTCAATTGGTTCTGTTACAAATCGGACTACAATAGCCATAGACACAAGTGCTTCAATTGGCGTCAAGCTGGAATTTCAGCTCAGCTTACTTGTATCAAAGTCAGCTGCTGGACTGACACATTCCTGCTGACTTCAGCTTAGAGGAAAATCAGCTCGCGGCGGCGCAAAAAGTCGGCGGTTCCGGGCTCTAGTCAACATAATTTTCAGGGTCATTCACATGTTTGTCGAATCAAGGTTTATACCTCCTTGACTGCTATTAACTACAAACTGTTCCAACTATTGCCAATTGCCATTTCCAGGGGTGGCCAAAGTAACCCCGACACTGACTTGGAGATTTGGGGTAACATTGGCCATGCCCTAAACTCATTAAATTGCATAACATATAAACAAATCCTGTGTAGTTTGAATCTGTGATATATTATCTTTAAAAATTGTACACAGTTTTCACTGCGTAAGCTTGCACTTGACCCACCCAGAACAAAGTAGACACTTCCCTGCAAAATCACACTTTTTTGCAAATCTGCTTTTTCCTAGAATGGCCTTCACAAGAAGCACTGGTATCATGATATTGAAACAAAATTTATGTACTTAAAAAGTAGACAAGTAACTCTAGCAGGTGCAAAAAGAAATTTCTTGACATCTATATTGGTTTGAGAGATACAGGTTACTGAATCTTTTTCTCATTTGGCAGCCAAAGTAGTACAGAACCGCCAAAGTAACCCCGTTTTATGGTAGGGTAATCCCTGTCTACAAGTGGACCGCTGTTACATTGCCACTTCTTTTTCCAGCCTTGGCAGATCAGAACATATGCTGTCATGTGTTGCCACCTAGTGACTAGTCAGCTACTCCGCGAGTTCCCAATCTAGTTCCTTTCTGTGATTCTACAGACAAGCAGGGAGTAGGCCTACTGCTTTCTGCGTTCTGATTGGTCTAGAAAACAATCAAATTGACGTCACTGATTGACAAAAGTTTTGTGACGTAACTCACTACGTGCCTAAGGTCATAATTGACCATGGAGCCCAGATTGCGAGCTGTTGCGAGCGGTCCACATCATTTCAGTCTGAGGAACTCACACGATTTTGTCTGGAAGAAACCGGGGCTGTTTCTGAGTGTGCTGATGGCCTTGTCTACTTCCTTAGAGAATGTGATTGCCGAGTCAGATTCTGGTATACATCAATGTTGAATAGAAATTTTGTGAATGTGCAATGAAACTATATTTCTTGGAACAGCAATGCTGTAGCATACAAAATCAACTTTTGTGCCAGGTGGCAGCAGCATTCTGTTCTCATTTTCACCAAACTGGGATAATCCGATTGGTGGTTGTCTTCTCATAACTTCTTCTAAACTCAGCATTACATGAAGATGTATGATTTTAATGTGGCTGAGTTTCCTTGGTCCAGGGTTCTTTTTTTCTTGGGTTGTTCATAATCCAAGGTTGGTATTCATTCGATGCCAAAGTCCTCTACTCACAACTGAAGGTTTCCAGCTATTTTTAGGAGAGTACACACAACTGACCTTTTATGTTCGAGGTTGTTGTTGGAGGTGAAATTTAAATATTGGACAGTGCGCTTACTATACCTGCAGACGGTCTTCGTACTGCAGCCTTCTGGCACATGAACATTGACAGGAGGCCTATGGCAATGTATCTGTACCAGATCTTCGGTGGGGTGTTTGCTTTTCTGATGGCCTTTTGTTCAAAATCCGACCCCATGGGCGCCCCTTAATTGTTTCGGTTGATAGAACTCCTTGTTGAATGTAAAATAGGCCCTATGTGGTATTCAAACATAAGTCCAACAGTTGTAACACATCATTGGCTTGTAGGCTTGTCTCTTGTCTCGGAGAGATATTCTCCTGCAATTTGACTCTGACTATCTGTAAGGCCTTGTTAATCGGAATACTTGCGAAGGTGCAGCTACCTCAAATGACAAGTGTTTGTAAAGGTTATTCACCACGGGAGAGGGAATATGTGATTTATCACCCAAGGCCTTTAGGCCGAGGTGTGATAAACACATATTCCTGATCCCATGGTGTATAACCGGCTTATACCATGAGACAAAGACTCAAACGTCAAACATGAGAGGATAATTGGACAACAAAGAATATGGGAATTATTCCCTGACAATACTGGCATGTGATTGGATCACAGAGGTGTCGAATGGTATAAACACTGTTGTTGAACTTTGAAGTCTTTAATTTTGTGAGCAAAATCTAAATTGTTTTTTATGTGGTGGACAGCAAGGCTGCTTCATAGGTGAAGCATGTAATATAATACTTGAAACAATTGGCTAGAGTGGGTTTTTCTTGTTAGGGGACGGCCATCTAATTTCCATGGGGGGGGGCCTTGGAGTTTTCCTTGGTGGGAAATTATTTATTTCACCGTAACCACGACAGTAGGCCTATTTATTTAAATAAAGAGCGTAAAGTCCCTGAATATTCATTCCTAAATCAAGGAATGGCTTATTAAGAAATACCCAACCAGAAATTATTTATTTCATGACTGCCCCAAAAAAAGTATTTATTTCACCAAAACTGAGAAAAAAATTATTTATAAAAAAAACTCCAAAGCCCCCCCCCCCCAATATTAAATGGTAACTCCCTTGGACTTTGGGGAGTCTAAAGGAAACTTCGGGGTCTCAGAGGTGGTGGAATACAGTTGTTGCCATACTCTCTGGGTTATTCTGTTGTTCTCCTTCCGAACCTTCATCAACTTGACCAGTTTAGCTTTAAATTTGTTGGTGGGATCAGATATAAATAATCTATTATATCAAAATGATAACGTAGACCTTTATCTATCTCAAGTTATACTAAATGTCAAACATGATTCCCTGCAGTTATATCTATCTATTTGTCTATCTATCTATCTTTCTATCTATCTATCTATCTATCTATCTATCTATCTATCTATCTATCTATCTATCTATCTATCTATCTATCTATCTATCTATCGTAAACTGTAGGCCTAAGCCATGTTTAAGAGCCAGAATTTACTGTCATGACTTTTTGTATTACGTCTTAGAATGGCAATTTAAAGCTGAATAAAACTCTTCTGATGATATCTATTCAAACGACAATTTGACTCATTGGTAGGGGAATTAATTGCCTCGATGTATACGCCATATTCATGGCACAGGTATTTTTATTTTTCAATTCATAGCTTCATCAAGATAGAGAAGGTGGACAAATAGACAAAATATTGTGGTGTCCACGAAATAACAACTGTTATACGAGATTCAGGGGTTGTTGTTACAGGTGATTTCATTAGTACGCGATTCTTAGGTTCACTGTAAAATCGGAGGCACTGATTCAGCTCAATTGATTGAGTGAGATGGTTGCACAAGTTGATTGAGCTAACCTAGTTTAATGTTTTAAGCTGAGATAACTCAAAATACCGTGCTGAGATAGCTCAAAATACTAAGCTATGTAGACTAAGGTATTCAAGCTGAGAAAACTCAAAACAATGAGCTGTGTTGACTTACAGCTCAAAATATTGAGTTTTGTTGACTTATTGATCCAAGCTGACACAACTCAAAATTTTGAGCTGTGTTGACTTATTATTAGTTGTTTTTGATTTATATTTGTTTGACCTGTCTTATAAAGTTATTTATGAATATGGGCTGTAATCCCAAAATATTGTTTGATCTCTCAAGGGGATCCACCTGATCCAGTATGCTTCATTTTAGCACACCATGGACAGGCCCAAGATGCATTCAACACAGACCATTGCATCACAAGCAGATTTAACAATTAATTTCTTGTGAATAAATCCCAATGGCCTGTGGCTCATCTGAGTTGGTATACAGTGCTAGAAGCCTATATTTGAACACACTCTGACTTGGAAATGTTGGTTGACGTGTGAAAGCATGCATCTAATTACTCCCACAAATTAATTTAAGAGAGATAAAAATAAGAAAGTAACCAGGTAAAGTGGTGTGCTACTAATTTTTTCTCTGGGATAGTGTAATATAAATGTTCTTTTTTCTTGTAAGTAAATAATTATTTAAAACTAAATGCAGTCTTATGAGAAGTGCTTGTTATAGATGGCGCTATATGTGGCATGACTGAGATGTCAAGGTATCTGCAACAACTGAAGCTTTCATGTTTTCACAGATTAATGTTATGATTTGTTTGGACAACTTACAGCATTGAGCTATCATACCTTGACAACTTGCAGGATTGAGCTATCATAGCTTGAAAATTATTAACATTCTCAGACAGCTCAAATTATTGCTTCAACACAGTTTTCAAATTTTACAGTGTTCTAGACACCAAATACATGACATTTTTAGTTAATCCGATTGGTTTAGAAACAACAGAACGTCACACTTTTGATTTATCAAACGTAGTAAGTACTGGCTTAGCATTGATTCCTCACAGCCAAGTGTGAATGACAAGAATCGCATGGTAATGAAACTGCCTGTAAGCCATAAATCACAGCTTGACATACTGTTCAGATGTTTGCAAATATGATTTTTCATACTTTGGTTCATCAGTTGAAAGCGAATTACACAAATATGAGTAGAAGTTGCCCATCCACTTTGGTGTCCACATGGTTGTTACATCTTAGAACATTCAAATGCAAGGTTAATATTCTATAGCTATCACCAAAACTGCTATTGCAAGTTGTACTTTTTACACCATCTTTGTGTCCAAAATGAATTCAAGTTCTCTCTGAGTGAGGTTTCTCATGAATCTGTGACCATAAATTGCAAATTTTTGATATTTTACGTCATAGTCACTCAAACTGAAAGAACAAATCATTAGTTCCTTACAGATGCTTTTTTTTTCTAGGACATGTATTCAATAGGGAAAAGTGACATCAAACAAATTATGACATCACTTTTCCCCATTGGATAACATGTCCTGGAAAAAAATCACATTCAGTCCTTTTGTCTACAAATATGAAAAAAAATCACATTCAGTCCTTTTGTCTACAAATATGAAATCATCTGTAATGCACAGTCAATCATTAGCATAAGTGCATGTATCCATGTCACATTTACATATCTCTGCGCCATTTCAACCAATCATAGATGGTTTTGCTTTCAGTGTTATTGTGGGGGAGGAGCCTTTTTATGCAGGAAATACTTTTTGGACAATGTTACGTCTTGGCCAAGTACCTATAACATGGAATTGCGTCTCTTACTGAAATCCACTCACCATATTTTGATCATGACCAATTTTTCTCATTATATTAAGAATAGCTCGCAGTGTTCAATACTGCACAATTCACTGGGAAAATATCCAAAAGGGGTCCATGTTACATCTTATCCTTTTGGCGTCCAATGTTACATCTTCCACAAATGACTGCAATGCAGACTTTATTCAGACTTGACAATGTGGTTTTTCCAAGATTTTCTTTCTGGAAGAATTCCAATGCAAGAAAAGAGTGTCATTCAGTCTGTGGATTTCCTGTGAAAAGCGCATTGTGAACAACAAGGTGTCAATTTTCATATCCTCGGTGTCCACTGTTACATCTTCACTGTGGCAAAACTGGACGAGGGTAACTGAGTTACCCTCGTCTCTAAAATAGCCTTAAATATTATGTAATGATGAAAACGAGCTTATAAGTGATTTTACAAGTTATTCAAGTGGTGTATAACCATCATCAGGCATTCAGAATAACATGACAAGAAACAGCAAGTGCTGATTCCGGCTGTGTGACTCTGGAAATGGCTTAAAGCACCTCCTAAATGACGAGGGTAACTGCCTCTCGAGACGAGGGTAACTGTAACCATGCTTGTTGCTATGACGAGGGTAATTGCCGACTGTCACTCCAAGTTAATATCCATAAACTTAAAGTGAATAGACTGCAGGAATGTCCAGACATACCCATGTCATCACTTTTATACACTGTACATCGGCTAATGAGATAAGTTCATTTTCAAGAGGCCATAAATTTGATGCATCATCAGATTAATACACAGGATAGGAAGGCCTCAACTATCCCTAAATATAATTGTAATGACATTGACACTGTACCCAACTGGAAGTCTATTAGCAGCGTAACTGCAGGTACACTCTCAAAACGTCCACCATGTTTACACTGTGTTTACTGTCGATTCAGAAGTTTGCAAGCACTTCTCTCGTCCTGGAGTACCTCCTTTTAATGCTCCAGCTGTCTATTACATATATTAGAACCTACAGTCATTAATTGGACAGCTATTGCCTGTAATTCTACGGCTTTTGGGAGGTAACGCCATTAAGGACAGTAACTCATTGAATCAAAAGGTTTCTAGTGTCTAATGGCACAACCTAGTAAGTCACATTTTGGGCCAAATTGAGCTGTAAGAGTCTTAAAGTTATTTTTTGACCTCAGCTCACTTTGGCACAAAATGTGACTTACTAGGTTTTGGCTATTGGACTCTTAGGTTTTTTTGGCTGAGACATGGCTATTTTCTTTCAGTGTGGACATCATATTGTGGACAGTATTACAGTCTGTCACTTCGATACAGAAAAAATGAGGGCCAGTTCACTGTGAAAAATGCACTTTGTGACTCATGATAGCCAATTAAGTGTCATCGTCTCTACTTTCAACGTAGGAAAGATAGAGGCTGTTTGATTTGTCATGATTTGTCAAATTAACATTGAAAGTATTGGGTATGATCATGACAAATCATCAGCATGATGACACACGAAGTGCCATTTGCAGTGCCACAGTCCACTCTTCTTCTATATAAAAGTGACAGACTTTAATCAATTTAGGCACTCTATACCTTTGTATGCTCTTGTTATTTTATGTGAAACACTAATGTGAAGAAGAAGAGCCTTTTCTTGTCTTGTCCCTTGATATTCCTCCTAATTAATGCATTGAGGAGTACCCTTGAGTGTCAAGGTTTGAATGCCGTGCTGCAGTGATATAGTGCTCAGTGCAGCCCAGTTACAACCAGAGCAATTGTTTATAAATTAAAAAGCTTAAACAACACTGCAACGAGAGGGAGGGAATGTAGGAAGGAATTTAGGAAAGAATGAAGTGGGGTATGAAGAAGGAGAAAGAAGAAAGGAATGAAGGAAAAAAGGGGATAAAGAACGAAGATAGATTATATCTTAAAAAGATAGGTACATAGATAAATAAGTAGATAGATAGATAGATAGATAGATAGATAGATAATTAAATAGAGTAGATAGATAGAGTAGATCGATAGTTAGTGGATAGATAGATTTTCCTTTGATTTTCAGAACACACACTGAGAATCGTTAAGAACACAGCATAGCGATTTGACTTAAAACAGCGCTTCCTACTCTTTAAAATATTAAAATGAAAGTTTGCACACATCCAGTAGTTGTCATCAGGTATATTCATGACAACTATCATATCTCTAAGTGCAATACTGTTGTGTCAAACTAAATCGTCGGGACTACTGTGCAATATTCGAGTCACAAAATTTCAAGATCCCATGATCATTAATTTCAATAACTTTGCTTTTCTTTCGACAATATTATTTGATAAGTCATAAAGTTTACCATTTTACTTGCTTAGTAGGATGGGAAAAAGGGATAATTGTGTGACTCAACCACAATTAAAGATGATCAATTTAATGCAATTTAAGTGTCAATGTTGTCCAGCTCCCTACAGAAGCTATATCCCTGTCAGCATGCCTCGGCGGTCCAACGTTGGCCCAGTGTCAGTCCGATGTCAGCAGCGACGGACCCGCTTCGGGCCGACGTTGGACCGCCGAGGCATGCTGATAGGGATATTTGCTGAAATCTTTAAAAAAAAAAGAAAGAAGCTATTTTATGCAGATTTTTTAGAGAGTAGTGATAGGAATGATTGTTTTTGTTTATATCCCGGGCATGCATAAATACTCCATTTTTCAGCACTTGGTTCACATGCTTGATTTCCAGTTAGTAATTCCTAAATTTTGATTTTCCATTCAAAAACAGATTTTTCCCTTAATGTTTTCAAAAATGTTCGTGGGAAAGCTGTTAGAAGTTCTGTTCTTGTTATGTGAACATTCCATAATGTTAATTCCATCCAATATGCCACAAAACCATTATTTCCATTGGTGCATTTTCCATTGAAGTTCAGTCTGTGAACTGAAGTTTCAAATATGCAGAAATCACGAAAATGTTTGCTGTGTAGCCAAAAGTGAATCCTTTTCATGGAAGTTACCAGTATGCCTTTTAAGACCATATACGTAATTATGTGAGGTCTGTGCCAGATTTGACAATTAATGGACAATTGGAAAGTTGTGTTGTTTAATGGTATTGTGTTTTTAATGATGGTCAGCTTGTTCTACAGTGTTGATCCCACAAAAGAGTCCGGTTGTATGAGTTGACTACATGTAATTTTAAAACTTTGTGTATGAGCACCTCCTTTTGCAACATTGTATCCATTTACATCAGGATCTGTTGAACTATCCAATTCATCCACATTAGTATAAATGTATTCTGTATGTTCCAAATATTAACCAGATGATAATAGTAAATTTATGGCTTATTGTGATATATTTGGCTTAATTTGAATGTGGTATGAATACAATGTACACAAACACGCCACTGGGATGTCTTTCTTTATGTATCCATATTGGTTCAATGCACAATTTGCTAGCAGTTACCCTCGTCACCAATCACAGTTACCTTAGTCATTCGATTTTGAGAAAAGCAGTTACCCTCGTCCTTCTTTAACATGGGATCCAATGGGATGACCTAGTTTTTTCAATTAATTTTGAGAAATTGAGACGAGGGTAACTCAGTTACCCTCGTCCAGTTTTGCCACAGTGATCTTGGATGACTTCAAAAATAGCTGTAGTGTCCATTGTTACATCTTTTCATGATTTGTTATAAATCATTGATTTTCATCACATACTTTGATAATGCTATCATGAAAAAGCCGAATATACTGTTTATAATTAAGTAGGCCTACTCGTAGTAATGGTTTCATAGACAATATAATAGTTTTTTTCAGAATTGTGTAAAAGTACTTGATTGTCTAAGACGTAACCTGGACACCATCAAGAACATTTTTGTGCTAAGACGTAGGGGAAGCTTGGGAGAGTTGGGCCGCAGGGAGGGTTGGGCCACCCTGATTTTTGAGGAAACTAAAAATTTTTTGAGAAAGCTGCAGCCACCAAAATTTTATAAAAATAAAAATCTTTCAATGGATGTAACATTTCTGGCTAATTTGCTTGTCACGATTTTTAGAGAGAAGAAAATTCAAATTTGGGTGAAAAAAGGAAAAACTGAGCCATGTTACGAGTTTTTAATTGTCTGTCAGACAACAAGGACTGAGAAAATTTTCTATGGCATGCTTGGTAGGCTTGATTATTCAGTAGTTATTAACATATTTTGGAAAATTATCAGACAACCGGTTTTGTCATAATTGGGATTTAGAGAAAAATGGTGGAATGGGGGAGAGTTGGGACAGTGCTAATACTCTCCCCACATGTGTTGCATTTACCCAGATTTATTTTTAATATGATGATGCCAAAGCATTGAGAGACCGCAGGGTGAAGATCCATATTTTTTTAGCATATAGTGAATTGTTTGTTTTTAACATAAAAATATGACAATATTATCTTTTTTACAAATCACGTCCAATGTCGTCCATTAGGCCTACTACATTTAATGACCCAACTTGTCCAGAGGCGTTGGCTGAGTGGAATCCTAGAGGGGCGAAGACCAATCCCGAAGCAAATGTGCCGCGGAAAAACCCAGAAAATTAAAAAGTTTTAGATGTTATAAATTATTTTTCTTAATTCTAGGGGGGGGGGGTAGCTCAGTGATGGACAAGTTAACAAAAAATGTTAACTTAGTTAACAGTTAATAAGTTAGTGAGATTATTAGCAAAGTTATAGTTAATAAGTTAAAATGGTGGCCAAGATAACTGAAGTTAAAGTTAAAAAGTTAAGTTAATTTAAGCTGACAATATCTGTGAAAATATTTATTGCAAGTACCAGAATGAGGCTCATCTGTCTCAAAAAGAGGCACGGGTTGAATTTTCAGACAGAGGCACTCAGACAATGGCTGTCTGAGTTTCACTACTTACATGTAGCTATCTTTTATCAACTCCAGTCTTTTTCACGCAAAAATTTGCAACTTTTTTTAACTAAAATTAGCGGAATCTATTAACTTAACTGACTTGTAAATAAGTAACAGAATGACTAGTTATTCAATTTGTTAACTTCGTTATTAACGGATTAACGAGTTAATGCCCCCCAGTGTGTAGCTGCCCCCTGCCCCCTGCAGGCTACGACCCTGTTGTCTGTTGTCTATGACATAACAAGCAGCTCAGCTGAATCATCATTTATGATATGAAAGCCTGATGAAATAACTGTTGGAAATCCTGCTCTTCTGTCATTACATTCAATGTTTTCACGGGTGATCTAGGTGACGTAATGAATTGAGTGCTTGTGGTTTATTTATAGCTTGCCATAGTGACGTCATCTATCAAGCCTGCTGTATTGTGACGTCATGACTATCATGCTCATTATGAATGACGTCACATAAACGCCCACACTTTTTTTTGTTTGGCGCATGCAAAATATTTGCCTAGTATATCCCTGTGTGAGTAGCTCTGTCTTCTACCATTTGAAGACCTCTGGTCTCTGCGCTTCGCGCAGAGACCTGACGGTCTCCATTAAGACAGAAGAACTTGTCTAGAGCAATTTTCAACAGAGATTGAATATTTTTAGGCCTTAATAATTATTCATAATCTAATGAAATTAGATATCAGGAAATCTAGATGGGGAGAGTTGGGCCATTCGGCCGAGGCTTAAGTCTGACAGCAAACTAGAGTTGCAAGCGGCCTCAATTCAGGATTAGCGACTTCTGTGACCATCACACTTCAGGTTAAAAATATTATGGCCTCAAGTGCAGCTTAATCGAATCTGATATATTGCAATGTCCCAAGTCTCCCTCCTGAATGGCCCAAGTCTCCCACTTGATGGGGAGAGTTGGGCCAATTTTTTTCCAATTTTCACCGGGCTGTAGCTCATATGTTCTTGGGCAAATATCAATGCAAACCTAAATATATTTTTCTGAAATATTTCAAGATACAATACATGCATTAAGCATGTTTATATAATCAATATTGTTAGCAGGAGGTGCAAGAATGTAAAAAGTGGCCCAACTCTCCCAAGCTTCCCCTAACTGAAAAGTCATGACAGTAAATTCTGGCTCGTAAACAGTACTAAACACACACAAAAGAAAACACCAAACAAAAAAGTGATCAAAGGGGTATTTTGAATTTTTTCAGATCAATACAAGTAAGCTGCAATAACGAAATAACAGCAATGCACCTCTAGTTTTGGTGAATTTTTAACAATTGGAGATCTATAATTCTAAACTTGCAAAGTATAATTTTAGCGCCAAAACTCTCAGCCATTCTCTCATTCACTCTCTCACTGAATACTTCATAAACATGGCACCTGGAAGTTATGGGGAGCTTCATGCCCCACAATACTCTATCACAGTTGTCTTCGACTTTGAAAGTTTCACATTTCTCTTTGGCTGATATGCTTAAAAAATGATAGATTATTTTAAAATTGCCTATAAGTAGCCTTAAATGAGAAAGAATTAGTTATTTTAAAAAATTGCCCATATGTAGTCCTAAATGGAAAAGGGCTTATTATTGATTATCACAGCCATTGATCTCTCAGCAGGAGTCATCAGGGCGCAATTGATCCTCTTCAAAAAGGAAGTCACACATGGGATCCAAACAGGCAACTGAGTCATCTGGGGATATTGAGTCAGGCGTACGGCAATTACGGTTGTCGTTGTCCGCTTGGGTGGGGCTTTTGGAAGGGGGCGTTGGCATCCTCACTTCTTCACCCTCCTCTGCCTCTCCTTCATCCTGCTCCTCGATCTGGCAATTTTCTAGTCTGCTGAAAATAAATCAGGAAAGAAAAGCATTTGCTTTGTGAACCTGGCAAGCTGATAAGTATTCATCAGACATAAACCGCAGGGCCTAGTACCCCTTTCACACTACCACAGTAGGGTAGGTTGATTTTGCAAAAATCGTGGAATTTCAATCTTGGACAAATTGGGATAGTGACATTTTCATGTCAAAAGGCCATATCCAAAATTTCAGGTCTCTAACTCCAAGACTTTTTTTGAGGAAATCCATTTGAAGTTTTGAGTTTTTAGAAAATTTTTGCGAGGTTTGCCAATTCGCGGTATTGAATAACTTAGTCAATTTAAGAGATCAGACAGTGAAACTGGTATGGTTGGACAGGGCTCAATTAGACCTTCATTTTGAATACCAACATCAATGGTCTAGGCCAAATTTGAAGGCGCAAGTAACTTCACAATCTGATAAATTTTCATTTTTTTGTTTGACTTGCCAATCAAAGTATCACTATAGGTGTCAATGTAATTCAATTGGCTGTTGAGATATCTGGCAATATTAGTGATCTTAGGTAAAGCACCCAGACCTATAATAAAGTTACCTTTGTCAATTCAATGATTGTCACAGGTATCCCATATAGAATCACAGAAATTAAGAACTTGTAAAAGATTAGGGGGGGACTGGAATCAGAATCAGGTTCAGGATTATAATGTCCTAAAAAAAGAGAAAGAACTGGAGTTCATGGTATCATTCTAACCAAGAAAGAAGTTCAAAAAGAACAACCACCTGATTGGAAATTGTATATTTCTGTACTGGTGTGCGGAGGTTGTTACATGAAGCTTCCCTGCTTTGACGATTAAGGTACTATTCGAATTATTAAAGCACTTCTTTACAGTTTTTAACAGTTTCATAATGGAACTAAGGTGTTAAAAGGAGGTCTTGATAAATATAAGACAGCTCTTTATGTCATCACTGGAGCCTTACGGAACACATCATGTCTTTTGGATTGGGAATATAACATTTCCAAAATAATATCAATGCTCAGAAAGAGAGAGAAAAAATACAATTTGCTTTTTGTGTGTGCAGTGTCATACAAAGGTCTACATCTCAAATTATAACCTACCTTTATGCTTAATGTTGGCTGAGAACTTGTTTGCATCAATACCACATTGAAATTTTACTTCTGACATTCGATTCATTAAAAATTAAGTTGTCCAGCTGTTTATTACTGCTTTGAATCATCAGATCTGACTTTCTTTCTCAAAATTGTGCATTTTATAAGAAGTGCAGATCAAAAGTTATCGGAAACCCTTCATGTTTGTATTCAAATTGTAGGTCTTTTTGAGATCTTTTCAAATATGTAGGTTGTATTGCTGTTTGATGAGAAATGACAAAGTTATACGAAACCGCGACTTTGCGAAACAACCGAAAAATGTTCAAAATGTCAAAAATTCAATGTCATATCCTCAAAAAAGTTTTCAAGTTAGAGACCTCAAATTTTGGATATAGCCTTTTGATATGAAAATCTCACTATCCCAATTTGTCCAATGGTGAAGTTCTGAGGACAACCTACCCTACTACCACAGTAGCGACGAGCTATAGGGTAAGATTCCTTATGCTGCATCACTTCTGATGTTTGGAGCTGGGTGTCTTCTTGAGTAGGACATGATATACCACTAAATTACGCGACTAGAATGAGCTCTCGGCAATTGCATACCTCCGCCTGCCTTTTAATTAAGACTCAGACTGAACACAACTTTTTTATTAATGATATCCGTTATCGATAATTAAATTATACAAATTTATATTGGCTGGTGATGAGGGCAACAGTTCAATCTGTTTGACCCGAGGGAGTGATAGTCACCTACTGTTGCCCGAGGCAATATATGACTTATCATATGGTTTGGAACTTCCCAAATATATTATTAGCTGCAAAACACAGGGGTGCATCCTTAGGAAGCGGTGCATTTTAGGGCACTCTCCCCATACTATGTATTACAATGCATGCAACGCAGTAGAGGCCTAATTTCGAATTTCTTTAACAAAAATTCTCCTATTTTCACCAAAATTTAATCAGGTAGGCCTATTGTGTAGTACAAATGAACACATCGTGCCAAAGGAAATCTAGATCCATAGAGAATTGTTGGCAGGAGTCGATTAACAAACACACAAACCCACAAGCATGCAGAGAGCCCAGAAAATGCCCATCCCTACAATACTAATTAATTCCTCTCCTAGTAGGCTAGTGTATTTAGTGTCCATATTTTGCCTATCAAAACTCATTAGGAAATAAACCAAGCATAGTGTATTTTGAATTGCCTTAAAGATGAGGCAAAATTATCATGTTTCTCTTTATCTGATTTCAGGAAAAAATTCGCATTTTTAGTCAAATTAAAGTCACTTTGGATCTTTCACAGATCTGCGACATTTATTTGTCTTCAGTTTTTATAATTTTTTTAGGATATTATAGGCCTATACCTAGAGCTCAGTCTATTTTGTGATGTAGGCCTCGTTTGAAAGTGATGTTGCCCCTTTTTTTCTTCTTCTTCAATTCCCACCGGTACAGAAGCACACCGCAAATGTTATGGGTAAAGAAGCCAAATGATGTGTAAGAAGGTGGTAGGCCTATAGATACCATTGGTCGCCCCCCCCCCCCCCAAAATTTTGGGAAACTGTAAGATTCGGGCAAAAAGGCTAAAAAATTTGGGCAGCAGATTAAATGAAATATTTAAAATTAATGATTTCCAGGCAATTTCATTTGAAATGATGTTAAATCAAGATCTTGAAATTTTGGCAAATTTCGCTCGCGCGCCCAAAAATCGTGCGCGCCGTACAACCTATGACCTGCAGTATAGGCCTAAGTCGTTGTGGTGTCTGCCAAAATGTCAACAACATGTTGGACTGATTGAAGCACGTGCCTGGCAGGTTGATGAGTGTCGAATTCAACTGTCGCGTTAAAATCAGATGTCTTTGATGGCAACATAAATTAATAGGCCTATAGCTTGTCTCATTTATATTTGCGCAGCGAAAGGCAGCAGGCCGTTTCGCGAAGCGAATTGAACACAAGAGAGGAATCAAAATTCTGTGCAGTGATGGTCTGAACATCAACAGTCCACAGTTGAGAACTAGGTCGAGTAGGTCCAGCTTCTTATCAATGAATTAGTTTCGTATTTAACAGAAAATAACATATGCACCTTCAAAAGTGTCTTAAAAATTCAATTTTCTCCAGTAATATATCCTGTACCAATTTTTTTATGGAATAGTAAATTATGAACCTTGGCAAGCTAAATCAAATTGTTAACACATGATTAATTTCATTTCAAAACAGACAACAAGAAAACATAACAAAATTAAAGTAACATTTATAAACTTATGAATATGCAACAGTGAGCAATTAATCAACAAGCAGATCATGTTAATTATTGTTTTTGTATTACTATATAGTATATATATAGTAGCCTAGTTATACCATGGGCATATGTGGTATACGGGGAGATATATACCGCCGAGGTGGTAAATATAACCCGAGGGCGTAGCCCGAGGGTTATATTTACCACTGAGGCTGTATATATCCCGTATACCACAAATATGCCTTTGGTATAACTGATTTATACCATTATTCGCTGTTTCAGAAGATTGTTTTGTTATCATGTGTTTGGAGATGAAGACCGATTTACTAAAAATGTCTCTATTTTATTACCAGAGATACCAAAATGGTCATGAAATTTATCTTTATTTAACAAAATTAAAAATACCATGCAAAGCATGTAAAGCATCAGCTGTAGAAATAAACATTGCTTAAAATGTAAATGATGATCTGATATGTTGAATAAAATGATAGGAGTATCACTATCCATTGTGGCAGGATACTCAGGAATTTCAATTTTATTCAGTGTCACCAAATCTGCTAAGTATATTGACATAGGCTTGAGAAGTGAAAGACCTCAAAATGATGAGTAGAGTGACTTTTACAGGAGATATAGAATACTGGTAATTTCTGGTTTATCACAAGGAGGGGGACAACAACAACTAAATGGTCATCAGAAAACAGATATTAATCTGAGCTTTCAAAAATGGGGTCTGCCATTTATACACACCTGGTAGCTGTATAACTGTGGTCATTCAACTGCATTGATTGAGTTTTGAGAGAATTTCTGCAGTTTTTACCGCGACCGCTATCTTTTGCTTGAGCGATAATACAGAACAAGGACAAATCAAGGCAGAGAACACCCAAAGTTGCTTTGACAAAAGTAGGTATAGTGACAATAACGTCTAACTTGATCAGTTTAAATACCTGACAGTCATGTGTAACACCATATATGATCAGTGCAGCTGAAATTAGTCAGTAGACATAAATTGTTGTTCCTCTCGTCCTCCATATTGGAATTCCAAAGAAATGCCGTGACCTGATTGGCTGATCAATTTTTTAATTTTTTTGTTGATAAATGATTGCAAAATATTAAAACAGGAGCGTAAATGTCTTTTAGTAGTGTATAAAGTTACTCTTTCAATGAAGAAATATTTAAAATTGGCAAATGAGAACCGCATTTGATACTTCGGGTGTTTTCGTCAGATGCCGAAGTTTGCCGACATCGCCAGTCAAGAAAAAATGGTGGACGGAGAAGGTTGTGTGGGATGGGGAGAGCAATAAAATGGCTTGAATTGGAAGAAATAGGCACTCGCAAGTCCGGAATATAACACTGTCTCGTGGTTACACCTGTGCTAATAAAGGTACAGGAGGAATTTGGTTGGTTAACCCATAAGATTAATAGAGTAATCATGGACGTTGTGTGGTAACAGCCTGCCTGCTACCAAAACGACAATTGCAAGAAGCGATCAGCTACTGTTGTAGCTGATGCTTAAAAACTTATTTTTTAAATCAATATTCTAGTGTCAGCAACTTCAAATGCTGGCTTCTGACGGCTGATTCAGTGTATTGTGACATCACCACTTGTCATGTGACCACTAAATATTTGTGATATATGGCGATACATATCATGGTAATTATTGAAAGATTTATCAGCGATCATGGTATAAATATATTTGTACCACTCAACAGTGAAAATTAGCATTATTTATCCTCAGTCCAGAGTGAATCCTTGATTCTGATTGGCTGAGAGCCGCGGTGTATGACACCGTACAACCTGTCTGTCATCACCAGACAGGGTGTATGAGATAAACAATGATGTCACAATTGCAACCATAGGATTGTTATGACGTCATCCTTGTAGCAACAATAGTCATGACGTCATAATGCCATTGTTTGAGCCACTGTGACATCATCAAGGTGACAGCTCTGGTGATGACGTCACAATGCTGTTGCTTTGTTACTGAAAGACATTTCAGGCTCAGTTTGCAAGATAATCTATGGGCATCAATAAAACAAGAAGTCTGAGGATAAAACCGTTACACCCAGCTCGTTTTTCGAGGGTACGGGAATATACACCACTCAGGCCTCCATACACCACTCAGCCTTCGGCTTCGTGGAGTATGGAGTCCTTCGTGGTGTATATTCCCGTACCCTCGAAACGAGCAGGGTGTAACTGATATTATCCTCAGTCCAGTGTGAATCCTCGATTCTGATTGGCTGAGAGCCACGGTGTATGACACCGTACACCCTGTCTGTCGCCACCAGACAGGGTGTATGAGATAAACAATGATGTCACAATTACAACCATTGGATTGCTATGACGTCATCCTTGTAGCAACAATAGTCATGACGTCACAATGCCATTGTTTTAGCCATTGTGACATCATCAAGGTGACAGTCTGGTGATGACGTCACAATGCTGTTGCTTTGTTACTGAAAGACATTTCAGACTCAGTTTGCAAGATAATCTATGGGCATCAATAAAACAAGAAGTCTGAGGATAAAACCGTTACACCCTGTTCGTTTTTCGAGGGTACGGGAATATACACCACTCAGGCCTCCATACACCACTCAGCCTTCGGCTTCGTGGTGTATGGAGTCCTTCGTGGTGTATATTCCCGTACCCTCGAAACGAGCAGGGTGTAACTGATATTATCCTCAGTCCAGTGTGAATCCTTGATTCTGATTGGCTGAGAGCCGCGGTGTATGACACCGTACAACCTGTCTGTCATCACCAGACAGGGTGTATGAGATAAACAATGATGTCACAATTGCAACCATAGGATTGTTATGACGTCATCCTTGTAGCAACAATAGTCATGACGTCACAATGCCATTGTTTGAGCCACTGTGACATCATCAAGGTGACAGCTCTGGTGATGACGTCACAATGCTGTTGCTTTGTTACTGAAAGACATTTCAGGCTCAGTTTGCAAGATAATCTATGGGCATCAATAAAACAAGAAGTCTGAGGATAAAACCGTTACACCCAGCTCGTTTTTCGAGGGTACGGGAATATACACCACTCAGGCCTCCATACACCACTCAGCCTTCGGCTTCGTGGAGTATGGAGTCCTTCGTGGTGTATATTCCCGTACCCTCGAAACGAGCAGGGTGTAACTGATATTATCCTCAGTCCAGTGTGAATCCTCGATTCTGATTGGCTGAGAGCCGCGGTGTATGACACCGTACACCCTGTCTGTCGCCACCAGACAGGGTGTATGAGATAAACAATGATGTCACAATTACAACCATTGGATTGCTATGACGTCATCCTTGTAGCAACAATAGTCATGACGTCACAATGCCATTGTTTTAGCCATTGTGACATCATCAAGGTGACAGTCTGGTGATGACGTCACAATGCTGTTGCTTTGTTACTGAAAGACATTTCAGACTCAGTTTGCAAGATAATCTATGGGCATCAATAAAACAAGAAGTCTGAGGATAAAACCGTTACACCCTGTTCGTTTTTCGAGGGTACGGGAATATACACCACTCAGGCCTCCATACACCACTCAGCCTTCGGCTTCGTGGTGTATGGAGTCCTTCGTGGTGTATATTCCCGTACCCTCGAAACGAGCAGGGTGTAACTGATATTATCCTCAGTCCAGTGTGAATCCTTGATTCTGATTGGCTGAGAGCCGCGGTGTATGACACCGTACACCCTGTCTGTCGTCACCAGACAGGGTGTATGAGATAAACAATGATGTCACAATTGCAACCATAGGATTGTTATGACGTCATCCTTGTAGCAACAATAGTCATGATGTCACAATGCCATTGTTTGAGCCATTGTGACATCATCCTGGTGACAGCACTGGTGATGACGTCACAATGCCTTCGCTTTGTTACTGAAAGACATTTCAGACTCAGTTTGCAAGAAAATCTATGGGCATAAAAAAAACAAGAAGTCTGAGGATAAAACCGCTACACCCTTCTCGTTTTTCGAGGGTACGGGAATATACACCACTCAGGCCTCCATACACCACTCAGCCTTCGGCTTCGTGGTGTATGGAGTCCTTCGTGGTGTATATTCCCGTACCCTCGAAACGAGCAGGGTGTAACTGATAGTACACCGTTGGACATAAAGTCATGTCCAATGGTTTGGTGCTTCATTCATGACACTGGAGCGCTGCAGCATGAGATGTGACATCACAATGGTGTCACCATGGTGACATCTCTCAACCTCTCTTTCACATCAACAGTAGTGCTCAGGTGTTTTAAGTGCTAAAGATTTTTTATCTCTGAAAAAGGAGGGGGGGGGAGCAAATGGTGGTTACTGACACAACCCATATAACCATTCATTCCTTGAAATTAATTATTTTTTTGCAAAAGTGAAGTCTCTGAAATAAGACATGTTCCTCCTGATTAAAGTTTTTTCACACAATTTGCCTCGTAATTTTCAGAACTTTCTTGTGATAATAGGGGGTTTCATGGTACAAAACAATTATATAATGGGTAAATTGTGGGACATGAGATATGTACACCCTCGAATGTCATATCCAACTCGGCCAAAATTTTTCCTTAAGGATGAAAATGGTTTGCGGTTTTTGAGTAGGTTCCAGATTAGAATGGTTCTGGTTTTCGAAATTGTCGTGACGCATCCGTATGTAGGGCCTAAAAGTTTGGGAAGTACCCCCCTCCCCCCCGTGGTCTCGAGTAGGCCTACTCTTGATCTTGGATGCCCCCTGACCTCCTAGGAAATACCCCCATAGGCCTATATTGTCTTTAAATTTAAAAGCCTAGATACTTCAGTGAAATTATATATTTTGAATGACTACCCACCTGTTTGCAAGGCTCTGATATTCCGCATCCCCGAGATGAGTAGTTTTGTGGCTGGTTCGTAATCCCACGCCGTCTTTATCCACTCTGGGCTGCGAAGTCACCCGGTCTTCCCTCCAATCCGTTGTTTCAACCAAAAATGGATTTTTACTGTTGGCAAGAAAAGGGTTCAGAAAAGGGTTTTTTAGGTCATAGAAAAAGCTCTGCTTCGTCCTACTGTTCGGGCCTTTTTCTGTCTTCTCACCAGGGAACTGAGGAAGATCATACAAATGAGGATAAACTATGATATCATCAATAATCTCCGTGTAATTCTTGGCAGCACCTGTGACATCTTCCCTCGACTTACGCTGTCTTTTCAGTTGTTCTTCTGTGTTGGAATCTTCCTGGTCTTTTCCCATGAAAACTGAGCTATCTGAACCATTTCGAATAATTTCAGTCAGGACCGTCAGGCTGGCTGAAGCAAGTTCTCCACTTCTTGTCATCTCTAGCCATTTGGTTGAGTCTATTTGACCAAATATGCGTTCAACTTGTCCTGGTTTGTCTGAGGAGGTTCTTCTGCGCTCCACAAGACGAGTTTCAACATCACTCTTGAAAATGGCATCAAGGAGAAGTTCTGAATCGTAGAGGTCCATGCGCTGGGAGCACTTCCACATCCATACTCTTGCATCTTTCTTGAATTCATTTTGTGAGATGTTTAGGAGACCCTCTACTTGTTGAGAAATTGACTGTTCTAAAGATCTTTTCCCAAAATATATTCGTGCTAGTCTGTTTATGTAGTTTCTTCTTTGATGTTTATTCTCAATCAAGAATTCAGAGGTTCGTTTGTATTCTTGTTGCATTTTCTTTCTTGAAAGCACCTTGAACTGCTGACCTTTCCAAGCCGTTCATTACACAACAGGTATTGTGACGCAACAATCAAGTGAGCCTCCAATATGACGTCACACAATCTGTAAAAATGAGATGACGTCACCATTGTCTGTTCATAATCTATATTTAGACTAGTTGTAGAGCTAATTTATAGACCAATAATATCGCATTATATAAGCCTGTAGATAATGTCATGTACTTGACATATTGCTTTATAAGCCAATGCCTGTAGTCAGTATTCAGGACTTCCGTGTGGTGCCCTATTTTCGCCAGAGTCCTATACTTATCGTCATGTTTAGCCTAATCAATGCTCCCTAATTTGAATATGTATGGAAAAAAGGCATTATCTTTAAAGTAAATTTATTTTATTTTATACAATAACCCATTACCATCAACGACATCTAATTTCGACAGGACAGCTGAATTTGACCCTCACCAACCTGCCTGGCAAGGGAATTAATCAGTCCAGCAAGTTGTTGACATGTTGGCCCACACAAAAACGAATTATACTCCAAGTTGAGCACCAGTCAAATGTACTTGATGGCTCCCAGTGTACATGTCGAATTCAACTGCCGTGTCGAAATCAGAAGTCGTCAGTGGTAACGGAGCAAGTGGCCCCGTTGCCAACTTTAAAATAGCTGCTTGAACTAGGAGTGCTCAAAAACATTTTTTTTGTTGTTGCAATTTTGAGACAAAACTTCCCTGAGGCTGAGCAGGCTAAGCTTCCTCTGATTTGCAGACCCATTTTTATGCATCTTTTGCACTTATTACAGAAGCAGGCACGGCATTAGTCTATGAAATCAGGGACACATAAATTAATCAAGATTGCTTTTAAAAATTTAAAAATATAAAACATGTGTTAGAGTTAAAAATATGACGAAATTAGGACACCCTAGATTAGGGTGTCCCAAAAAAAGTGAAAGTCTGAAATTCATTGGGGCTAACCTGCAAATGTATTCAATAGCTCCTCTCTGACTCCCATGTAAAATTTCAGCTCATTTGATGGTGTTTTAGATGTTGCTCAAGAGCCCCAAAGATAGATAGGAGTTTAACATTGAATTTTCATGCAAAAATGGCTACTTTAGCCAATAGCCCACAAATTATCTATTTCAGTCCACCCAAACATAGATAGTTGATACAAAGATGTATAAATTATTCTGCACATTGTGGTACCAATTCCATATTTGTAACTTGCTTGGGTATTGAGAAAATCTACATATATGGGATATACTTATTTACGCAATTTTCTGTGATTTAAAAAAACTTCTTTTGATTGTTTCAATAGTCTAAAACAGATTGTAAGATATTGGTTGATGTTCTTGTGTCTCTGTCACACTATGGAACCATTATGTGATTCTCTCATGTTTAAGTTCAAAATTAGACGCAATTAATTTTCATTAGGAAAGGTGCTTTGAGTCGGAGTCAATTTTTCATGTAAAATCGTATATATTTGCCAATAACATAAGAACAAAGTGAGGTACAGATATGAAATTGGTACCACAGTGTGCAGAATAATTTATACATCTTTGTATCAACTATCCATGTGTTTGGGTGGACTGAAACCGATAATTTGTGAGCTATTGGCTAAAATAGCCATTTTCGCATGAAAATTCAATGTTAAACCCCCATCTATCTTTGGGGCTCTTGAGCAACATCTAAAAACACCTTCAAATGAAGTGAAATTTTACATGGGAGTCAGGGAGGGTCTATAGAACACATTTAGAGGTTAGCCCCAATGAATTTCAGACTTTCACTTTTTTGGGGACACCCTACCCTCGATAATGATAATAGGTCACTGGGATCCTAATATCGTCAGAATGTCTATGTCTTGAATGATTAATGATTGCTCTCAAAACCTTGTTACAATTTTTTGTTCACTAGAAGTGAATACACGACTTGTCATGGTAGTGGTATGGCTCTGATAACTGATTAAAGTGAACAGCTGACGAAAATAGGGCACCATTCGTTAGTACATATCATATTGATACATCTTTAGGCCCATAATAATATTTAGTAATTTAAACAGGTATAAATATAGGCAGTATGCCCACTTTGTTTTAGGTCTAGGCAGCTACAGACTCCATGAGTCCCTATTTTTGCCGATGACACGAAGTGTAAGAGGGACTCCTTGAATTGGATTGTTTGGATTCTCCAAAAAATGTTAACTGATTGGTTATGTAACTTCTGATAAACATTGCTTTTTGATTATGTCCAAAAACACCTTGTGTGATTAATTATCTAAACTTGTTATGTCACTTTGTTTTGATTCCCCCATTGTCGTCTGCATAACAGTTAGAGGCATTGATTAACTTACAAGTATAAACATTTATTTTGTTTTCCAATATTATTGTTATTAGTCTATAACAATTAAAGATTCCCACAGTATGAAAGAAAAAAATTAGGCAACATTAACTCTGCCATATTTTGCTCATTTGCATGATGTTTGTGGTTGTTTACATGACCAATTCCAGTGGACTGAGGCAGCTATAGTTGTTACATATTTACTAAAAGATGTAAATGTCAAGCCTTTTTTTGTTTTCCAGGAAATAGATTTGGAGACCATCATGCTCATTTAATGGTAAAATCAATTGAGGTAAGAAATCTTCTTCAAGGGCCTTTATGCTTCTATGCTACGTATTCGATTTTTGTGTTGGGAGTCTTTACCACTGTAAGAAAATAACATAGACCGTGCACTACCTGAAAAGGTATATGTCACAATTGTCACATAATTATAGGATATTATAATAAAATGTTGTATGCCACTGTTGTTACTAAATATTCTTCACGGCTTTTAAAAAATACATCTTTAAATTGTTCAATCTGCTCCTAATGTCCTCAAGGATCAATGCTCTGAAATATCTGTTAAATTACGAAGTAGGCCTACCTCATACACCTCAATAGTAGGGGGGCTGGAACACAGTGAATCGGCAAGGTTTATTTCACCCTAATGTCAAAGATTTACAATTATATTTTCATTATGAATTGCTTTATCTGGAGGAAGGTGCAAGTGTCCACTACCCATGCATGAGCTAACAAAGAAATGACGCTTCTTGAGATTTTCCAGGTTGCAAAACATAAAAAAAAAATTCACTGTACCCTGACACATTGAATCAGTGCTAGGAGGCAAAGTGAATCAGCGCCATTCATTTTGTGAAAATTTAAAGATCGGATACCTCTAGAAACAAATAGTTTCAACAAAAGAAAACTAAAGAATATTGAATTTTAAACAGGTCAATACAAAATTATACATGTCACAAACTGTCATAGGTGCGGTCATCACTTCAAACTAATCTCAGTGCTTTTGTGGCATTACAACAGGGAACATAGTGATGCACTGTGTTCCCAATTATCCTGGAAATAGAGTTTTAGCCGAAGGTGGACGGATTTATCCTTTTTGTCTCTGATATTTTAAAAATGTTTAATTTGTTTGATCTGGTATAACATTTGTTAAAACAAATATATTTTAGCACTGTAAAATGAAGTATGATTTTGTGTGTGAAAACCTGGATGTTTAGAATATGTACTCTCTGTAAAATAGTATATAGACCAATTTTGAGTTACTTACTGCAATATATTTTGAGATAGGTCTTCGTGTGAGAGGAACATGTCTTGAAACTGATTCACAGGTGATGTAGGAATACTTGGTTGAACTTTGCCCAATATGATGAATTATGAGAAAGATATATATAGCCATGGGGGCAAAGTGAATCAGGAACAATGGGAAGTTATCTTGATAAGTAATTTTTTGCTGTTCAATTTATAACAATCGTGTCAAATTCAGCAAATTCTACATTTCTACTTTTCTTTTACTGCGTAGAATCATCCTGAACTGAAAACAATTTTGTTGAACAACAATGAGTTTGGAGAGATGTCTGGCTATCACTTCCGCCACCTCTTGGGTGAGAGAGAAATATATGATTTTTTCCCTCTCTGCACTTTTAATACATACAGCATGTTGTAAGGGCCACACTTACTATTGGTTTTGCAGCTTCGAATGGCCACCTGCAGGAACTGGATCTCAGCTGGAACAGCATCAGGGCAAGAGGAGGAGTGGAGTTGGCCAGAGGAGTGGATGTGAGTCATGCAGTCAACAATATACGTCGTGCTAACTCGTGCTTATAATAAAGTAACCTGACCATAGTAATCTCTTCAGTAACCTCACTCTAGGCAGTAATCTTCAAAGAAACCAGATTTTTTGACTTGCAAGTAGTCTAAAATCAGTAACTGTTTCTAAGCCTGAGTGACTTTCACAAAACTGGATATTTATAAGTCAGCTGGGTGGTCTGGTGGTTAAGATATTGTTCTCCAAAGGTCTTGGATATCAAGGTGGGATGTCAAAATTTCTTATATTAAATAGCTTATTACATTTTTTGTGAAGGACAACCATGGTCTGAAGCAGCTGAACATGGCCTGGAATGGCCTTGGGGAGGAAGGAGCCAGGGAAATGGCTCGGTCGCTTGGCACCTCCACTCTCAGCTGCCTGGACCTGACCAACAACCGCATCCACGACGGGGGTTTCATGGCCATCATCAAGGCTGTCAAAGATAGTGACCAACTTCACCAGCTTAAGGTTGGTGTCTTTACTATCTTTATCGTTTGGTGCTTAAACAATCTTGTTTCCAACCTTTGCCCTTAAAAGGTTCAGCAATTTTTGTGATTCAACAAGATTTCGAAACTAGAGTAGGGTGGGGCATGCAGCCCCCCCTTAACTTTGAGGTGCAATTTGACCTACTTTTTATGGTAGATTATTTGAATGCTTATGCTGTCAGGAAGGGATCACTTGACTCTACTTATAACTAGTAAAACAAATGTCTACCAATTTTAATAAAGGAGTTACGGCCATTTTTGTAAAAAAATGCAAATGGCCTTCTTACCCCACCCATCGAGCAAGAAGCCCCCCTATTATAATCCTATGGCTTTTTTTGCGAGCCCATTCAGCTTTAAAGTTATTTCTTGGGGTTCTTCTATCCTTCTGAAGGCATATTCTATTTATTTTATCTGAATTACAGAATTTTTTCTGTTCATACTTTTATTTCTTAATATTTTTGCCCTGTTTCTTTTTCGGCCAAATTACATTCCTAAGGATAAAATTTGTGTACTAAAGAAGGACATTACTCGTCAAATTTTGTGGTATTGGCGTGTCTATGTCCGGGGCCATTCTCCCTGGTAAACTCAAACTCCACCACCTGTACGCTTTATTAAGGACAAAAAAAATCCTGGACAGGTGTCCTCAAAATAACTGCGAGTGCTGGCGAACAGTTACAGTGGTGGTTAAACAGCATTGATAATTGGAATGGTTCTCCGTTAACTTCAGACCCAGTAACTTTCCAAATATGGACAGACTCTTTAGGGTTTGGCTGGGGTGCTGTCCTTGATAATGAGGAGGCTAGTGGCTTTTGGTCCCCCGAAATTGCTAAGGAGCACATAAACTTTAAGGAATTACTTACCATATTACAGTACAACCCAAAATAAAGTAAGAACATTTTCTGTCAGAACTCCTCTGTTTACCTATTTTGCCCTCCTTTCTCCTCCACACCCCAAAATCTCCTTACAACTACTTTCGACTCCTTTCAACAACCTCAGCCCATATTAAGAACTCTATTAACACAGCTGCCAATGCAATTGCAATTAGTAAAGGTGCACAATATCAAAGAAAACAAACACAATGGAGGTGATGGAGTTTAAATTAAAGTTGTTTAAATGTAATTATAATTTAATTTTAAAAGGTTGTTTCAAGTAGGTAAAGGTAGGAAGTGATTCAGGGGTAGCTAAAAGGGTAAAGTAGTGGCTGATTCTTCCTTCCTGCTGAGATACTCATACTTTATTTTGGGTTATACTTTATATGCGTTACTATGTTTCAAAGACACAATTGTCAATACAAGAATTCAATTCTTATGCGACAGCGTCACTGCCGTCTATTACGTCAGGAAATTGTCCGAACTAGCCGAATCAGTTTGGACATGTGCTTTAAGACTCAATGTACAACTGGAGGTGCGGCACATTGGCGGGCACTTGATTTGCCAGGCAGATCATCTCAGCCGCCTCAACCAAGAACACGAATGGCAGTTGGACCCCAGTGTCTTCCGCCAGCTAGATGCAATGTGGGGTCCTCATACTACAGATCGCTTCGCCTCAATGACGAACATTCACCTGGAGCGTTACAACAGCTGGTTTGTCAATCCCCTCACATCTGGGGTTGACGTGTTGTCACAAATCAATTGGGCTGCAGAGAACAATTACGTCAATCCTCCATTTCGACTCCTTTCCGAAGTCATCAACGTTATTATCCAGACCAAGGCCTCCGCCACATTGATAGCCCCCAAGTGGCCCAGCCAGCCGTAGTGGCTGCTGCTGCAAGCAATTCTGGTGGCTCGTCATCTTCACATACATTGACCTCGATTGACAGTGTCCAATCAGTTCGGTATGGAACCGAAAAAGAACAAGTGGAATGTATATGCTTGGAGGGTGAACAGGGCAATAAACTCACGGCGCCAGGTTGGTCCGATTCAGCTCTTCAAAACTTTCTCTTTCATTGGGCTCCTTCTACTCGCAGACAGTATAACTTTGTAATTTGCAAATTTCATGAATTTTGCCTTTCCTGCAACGTTTCAGTTTATCAAGCAACAGAAGGCATAATGGCAGATTATTTATCTCAGATTGCTCATCACTCCCAATGTCCTAAATCTCAGGTGTTTGGAACAGTGTCGGCGTTACAGGCCCTGTAATCTGCTCTGATTGTAACCCCATCACGCCTGCAATCCGTCAACACGCACACGAAATTGTTAAATGTTCTTCGACGCTCCCAATGCGTCAGACCCCGGTCATGCGTATACAGCCATTTATTGACTTATTTACCGTATTTTCTGTATTAGACGCTCACTCTGTTATAAAAGTCCATTTCCCTCCATTAACAATTGATTTTAATTAAAATTCCATCAAATATGAGCCTGTCTAACTCTTTTTAAAGCAAAAACGTGCCTCCGCACTGTCAAAATGCTCCGTTCGCCATTTTCTAGCAAAACAAATGTTGCACATATTGTCCAACAGGGCGGCTACGAGTCAGCTGGAAGCTACATGCCATGCCCCTGGTGGTGGGTGACTGCATTACAGGCTAGCCGGTCGTGACTTGAGTAGTGAATGAATAATCGCCCATCAAGTTACTGCCTTTGCCCACTGGGCGCTTATAACAGAAAATACGGTATTAACTGGCCGGACAATGATCAATTGTCGGTCAAACATTTATGGATTAAAGCCATTTGTCTTCTGGCTCTGATTCTCATGCTTTGCCTTTCGGACATTGCCCCACGTTCTCAGTGTTTCGATCCAAACACTAAAGAAGTTAAGTCGGTCATGCAAATCTGGACTTCCAACCAGACGGATCATTGACAGTTTGTTTTCATGCTATCAAGAATGATTATGATCGCGATGGTTTTTCCCTGACTATGCCGGGTGAATTTGCTTGTTGTGACCCCGTTCTGTGCTTAAGTACCTATATTCATGCTACAGATTCCCAAAGTGCCACTATCCCATCTAGTCCGATGTTCTTGTCACTCAATAAGCCTTACCGTCCCATAGAAGCAACTATACCGTTGCCTCGGTTTTGTCAGAGGCCTTCAAGCTTGCCGGATTATTGGAGCGGGTCTATTCCCCACGCTCCTTCCGTCCTACCGGAGCTACTCAAGCCATCAATTGTGGTATCCATCCAGACATTGCTCGGCATATTGGCCGATGGCGTTCCCAAGAAACATTTGATAAACACAATGTTCATACCAATGTGCCTTCGTCATATGTTAAAAATATGTTTTTTACATAATATGTTACTTTTATGTCATATAATCTTCACTGGTTTGTTGGTATTACTTTAATATGTGTCTCATTTATCCACCTGTTTCTCATTTATATACCAAATTGTCGGTTTAGATCTTACCCTTAAACACTTTGAGATTATTCTACTCCACATTGGTTCTTTTTAATTTTCATTGCTCTGACTAGTCCCTTAAAACTGTAGCCTAGTCTTATTTTTGTATCTCTCTACTTTAGCATATTAGTCTGTTGTTGGTGTAATATATTTGTTTAAGTAGTTTTTCACCACAACAGACTATACTAGGAGTGGCGCTTAAAGTTTGACATGTCACGTCTGTTAAGTGATTCTATTTATCTATATCTATATCTAAGATCTAAGGTAGAGAGATCCACTTCTTTTGTTTTTCAAAGAGGAAGGAAGGGCTGCTTTCCACTTGTTCCCAAGTAATCCTCCTGTTTGTCATGCCGTCATGTTAAATGCTTCAGGGCCAAAATCAGATGAAGTCCAACATTTGTGTGACATCATCATGATGCCTGGGTACTATAGGCCTGTGCTTTTTCTTGCTCTTTAAACCCATTTTGGTGGAGCAGGTAGGGGAGACCGGGGTTAGTTGAATCGCCAATTTTTTGTCGCGTTCTACTGAGCTTATGGTAGAAGATACAGGTACAATATTTTAGCAAGTGCTGGCTACAGTATTCACCTCAACATTCCATGGAACAACTTTGTTTAAAATATTGACAAGTTCTCACTATGAGCTTGAAAGTACCACGAGACCAAGTGTTCCAACTAACCCCGGGGCCGGGGTTAGTTGAAACAACGCATGGGGTTAGTTGAATCATTGAGAATAAACTAGCAAAAATCATAATTACTGATAAACATTTTGTTCTATAAACATTTATAATACAACAACTGATTCCTAAATAGCAATTAGGAATTATGTATTTCAGAATTTAATACAAAACGTATAAAAAGCAGCAATGTCAAACTCGAAAGAAAACTTTGAAATCTTTGGAAATGATGAGATGGTTGTGCAGTACGAAAACTAATTCAGACAGTGAAGTTAACTGAGAAGAAGGATCTTCGTAAGGAGACAAGCCAATGGGGAAAAGGCTTTTTCGATGCTGTCTCTTTCCTGCATTGTATTAAGGTGTGAACGCTTCGTTACAATGTCAGCAAATGGCCGGCTTGACTGCTGGTAATAACTCGGTTATTGAAATGACCAGTGCAAAAGACTCTCTTTTTCTGCTTTAAGACACTGATATTGTATAAATAAATAATATATCGTTGCCTGAAGAATATAACACTCTTGGGCTACCGTTCAACATTATCGTTTAGCAATTAAGGCTTCTTCAAGGGCTGCCTGGGTATTTCAGCAGGCACTCATCCTATTTCCTTTTTTCTGATGTATGTTATTACACCAATAGGATCAAACTATACAATGCAGTAATGAACATTTACTTTGCTGTTAATAACGAGACTATGCATAGCATTGCTTCAGTGTTTCAACTAACCCCACGGAAAATGATTCAACTAGCCCCAACCCACCATGTGGTTTAGGTCACAGATTACAGCACATTAATCAAAGGCTTACCAAAAAATGTCTTTGCCTGTTGTTTTGTAATACCAAAGGCTTCCAACTTTTCATAAAAAATGTTGTATTAAATAGTTCAAATAGCATACAGGTCAAAATTATTTCAACTCAAAATATTTACTTCAGGAGCACAAAAATCAACTTAACAGCCTGGTGAAGTACACAATTCGAAATATGACTCATGTAGGAAGTGATGTCATGCCTTGACGAATAAACAATCTGCCAGAAGTCAAATTTTGGTTAAAAAATTCAACCCTGGGAAATAAGAGCGAATATTCAACTAACCCCGCGATTCAACTAGCCCCGGTCTCCCCTAATTATCAAACCCATTTTGTTGGAGCAGGTAAGTCTCAAGTTGATTTGCAATGCTCTTTTCTGGTGTTAATGCTTATCTTATGTCATTTAAGCCAGGGCTTTGGAGTCAGGTATTAAGTGAACCGACTCCTACTCCGACTCCTTTCGCTTTCTGAAAATCGACTCAGACTCCTTAGGTCTTCTGAATTCCGACTCCGACTGCCGACTCAGCTTATCGGCATTACTGCACACAAATATTACATGGTTAACAGGGGACAAGAAGTAGTTCTACAATTTTTTCATTGGATTTTGTACATGAACACTTCTTTACGAACTTTTGTGTAAAATTTGAGACACATTAAAAACGTTTGTAACTATGTTTTTGTAAAGTCAGGAGTCACCAATTTAATTTAAGATATTTCAAAAACCAATGAAGAAATCAATATTTCTTCTTCCTCAATCCACAGTTCCTGAGTAAGTTTTGGGAGGGAAATTCAAATCTGGTATTATTTTTTGTATAACCCAATTTGCGGAGCTGCCAGAAGCTGTTAAATTTGTGAAAATCTGCATAAAATGGCAGAATTATAGGAATTAAACACTTCCTCATTCATTTGGAAGACCTGCTATAAAATAGCTGATGCCAGATTTGAATTGCCCTCCTAAAACTTATTCAGAAAACTATGGATTGGGGAAAAAATATCTATTCCTTCATTGATTTTTGCAATATCTTCAGGATTTGCATGTTCGCCAATAGGGAATTACATTATAAACTTCAAGTGAATTCTGGTAAAGGTAAGTATTTATAGAATGGGCCAAAATTTTACATGTGACTTCTACTATATAAACTGCAATACCAGACCAAGGTCAAGCAGGATCGGAAAATATAAGGGGCACCTGAAACACCCTAGTGTGGTTAACTCACAAAATTTTGTCTGGAAAAAAAAATTAACCAGGGCTGTTTCTGAGTATGTTGATGGCCTTGTTGGCTTCCTTAGAGAATTTGATTTCCGAGTCTTGCTCTGGTTTACCTGAATGTTGAACAGAAACTTTGTGAATGTGCCATGAAATTGGAACTATTTCTTTGGAGCTGCAATGCTGAAGCATACAAAACTAACTATGTGCCAGCAGCATGCATTTCTAATTTTCACCGGACTGACTGGCATGCTAACATTCCCATAATCATATAAATGCATGTCTTCCAGATAGGCAAGAACCCTATCAGCACTGAGGCTGCTACAGCTGCCCTCGAATTCCTGCACAAAATAGATGACCTCAGGCTAGTGGAAATCGACATGTCTGTAAGTAACAGGGATATGATGTTGAAGTCCTGCTTGATTGCAATGCACATTTATAACCCATGCATTTAAACTGAATTGGGAATTGTCAATTAGGAAATATCTGTTTCATTTGTAATACCGGTATGAAAATGTAGTTGACCAGATTTAGACCTCATAAATTCTATACTTTTCAGGAGTGTTTATTCCTAGGAGGTTTCAAACAGAAACTTGAGGATTTGAAAGAGAAACACCCTGATTTCTCAGTGATCCATGGCTACACAGACTCCTATGGCAAACGAAAGCTCAGACAGTACAACATGGTGGAAGAAGCTTTGAAAGCCATGAAGTTATACTGTGAACAACACAATCTGAACATTGTTGAACTGTTCAGCCGCTTCGACACTGACGGAAGCATGAGTGTCACCCACGAGGAGTTCAGGGAGGGGCTCAGGGTAGGTCTTTGGAAATTTGTACAGAGCATTTGAAAATATCCTATATGCAAATCCATGCAAGTCAAACTTTGGCTTCTAATTACAGTATGTAACACTTTGTTCCAGGCTGAAAGTTAATTTTCCTGTTAGCTTATAACGTCAAACATTATGGCCATTGTGAGCAACAAAACAAACTTCACTTTTGCCTTTGAGATGATGAAAATCACATTTTGTTAATGAAAATTTGGTGAAAATAGGAACTAAAAACATAGGCTGCGCGGCAGCATACCCTCGGCTATTCAGCAGGCTATTCTGGAGCCGGTGAAATCAATTGACATACTGGCGATAGATTATGACCCTCAACTACAGCTTTACCAACCCAGTCATATTTAGATGGCCCAGTCTCCTTTTGTATGGCACAAGTCTCCCACTTGATGGGGAGAGCTGGGCCAAAATTTTTACCATTTTCATACGGCGTTAGCTCATGAAGCTATATGTCAATGCCCTCCTTCAGATATATATTCGTATCTATTTCTAGAAGCAATCAATGTATCAAGCATGTTTGTATAATCATAATGGTCAGCCGGAGGTGCAAGAACGTACAAAGTGGCCCAACTCTCTCAAGCTTCCTCACTCTTTCTGGATGACGGAAAGTTTTTTAGATCAATGAAATGTCCGTTTCTCTATTTTATATGATGTTTTATTTATTTAATTTTGACAAATTCCCAGCCTTAGCATTCAGCAGATTCAAGGTACTGAAAACAGATGTTGCAAGGAAATATAAGGGTCACCTCATTGCTATGTCCTCCTCCTGTCCTAATTAGCCTACCAAGTGCATAAATACAGGAGGTCAAGTCCCAATCAAACATGATCAAACATGATCAAACAATCAAACAATCAATCAATCAATCAATCAATCAATCAATCAATCAATCTATCTATCTATCTATCTATCTATCTATCTATCTATCTATCTATCTATCTATCTATCTATCTATCTATCTATCTATCTATCTATATATCTATCCATCTATCTAACAACTAATCAATAGTGCAACATGAAAATCTATTTGCTGGGATAAATTCACAGTGGATCTATCAGTCAAACAATTAATTAATCATTCATTCATTCAATCAGTCCAATCAGTCAAGCAATCTTCAGTCATTTAAACACCTAATCTAAAACATCTAATCTATCTATCTGGCTATCAATCTATCAATCTATCAATCTATCAATCTATCAATCTATCAATCAATCTATCACTCTATCAATCTATCTATATATCTATCTATCTATCTATCTACAGCTATCGATCTATCTATCTATCTATCTGTCTATCTATCTGTCTATCTATCTGTCTATCTATCTACCTATCCTACCTTTATCATCTTATCATAAATTATGAATAGAATAAAGGCCTGCCTAAAAACAAAAATAATAGATAGGTTGTCTATCTATCCAATCTATCTATTTTAGATATTAAACTAAAAACAATGTGTGGCCTACAGATGCTTTTTAATAAGACTAATACATTTACTACTTAACACCTCTGGATGCAAAAAGGTTAAATGCTGTCCAAACTTGGCTGTATTAGTAAAAAAAATAGCTGAAAAGGCAAAAAAAAAAAGCCTGCATGGATATAAAAAGTCATATGTCAACTTCTACTTGGCCTATATTACTTATTTAAAAATAGGAAATTTCATTATAATGTTTAAGATAAAAAAAACTAAGGCTATCAATGCAGTTTGAACATATTTCTAAGAAAAAAGGGAATTTTGTTAGAAATATAGGGGTGCTATTTAACTGCTTCTGTACTCTCCCCTTTGTTCTTGGGTTTGGTCATTGGGGAGTATTAGTTACATCATGTTACATAATGTCCATTCAACAAAAGCTGCACCCTGTTCCCCAACAAAGCAGTGACACTTATTGTCTTCAAGGTGCTAAAATATGCTTGTGTTGAGTTTTGTCATTAATTAAAATTCAGATTTATCCAACATTAAATATCCTTGGATATAAAATGAAATATTGAAATTCGTAGAATTAAGGTTTTGCTGCATGCCAAGTAAATTTATAAATAACCTTGCATTTAGTGGAATCATTTCTGCAATCATTGTTTGATCACATTTAGTTTTTATGCAATATTATGAATTTATAAAAGCAGGCTGAAATTAATTTAATTTCTTTCCTTTAATTTACATCACTGGGGTTAGATTTGAGCAAAAGGGGTTTTGAGATTTCTTGTCAAAAGTTTAGAATGGTAAGACCCCCTGAGTCAGAACGTGTGTACACTGTGCAATTGTGCATAAAGCATATTTGTATATATTATATATATAATTTATCATATTTAACCACATAAATTCTGAGGAAGAATGTGATGAAAAAATTATACTTGGGGCACATTGTATGGCACTTTGAGTAACCAAGATCCAAAATTGACTGAAATGTGACAATTCAAAGGTCTACAGTAAGTGTTGTTTGCCTATTTTTAGCAATTTCTGTCTTTTCATGTTCAAAAATCTAATGATATAACAGATATATGCATGAAAATTGTGTCTTTCTTTCATGTTTATTCAATTTGTTCATATTCAAAAGCATTGCATGACTTTATTAGAAACGAAAAGGTTAGGAAGTTGATATTTTCACATTTTGTGAATTTTAAACTTCTTCTACTGGCCTAGAAAGTGCATAAACTACATGCACATAAAACATTTTTTAAAAATTATACTTGGGGCACATTGTATGGCACTTTGAGTAACCAAGATCCAAAAATGACTGAAATGCGACAATTCAAAGGTGTATAGTTTTTGCCTATTTTTAGCAATTTCGGTCTTTTTATGTTCAAATATATGATGATGTACCATATATATGCATGAAAACCATTTATTTTGTTCATGTTTATTAATTATGTTCATATTCAAGAGCATGGCATGACTTTATTAGAGACAAAATGGCCAGGAAGTTGATATTTGCAAATTTTTGTGAATTTTAAACTTGTTTTGTCGGCCTAAAATATTGCGTCAACTACATAATGGCCATGAACGTTCCTTCTTGATAGGTTTAACTATAATACATATTGGTTTTTACCAATATAGTTATTACTGTTTTGGTGTGAGAGACCAAAATTCAAGAAAAATTAAAAAAATTACACATTTTTCCAGTATTTTGGTTTTTATGCAAAATTCGTTAGATGGACCCTCTAAATGATTCAAGCAATTAAGAGAGCTATATTTTAGACAACTAAATTCTAAATTTCAAATGTCTAACTCCAAAATTGAGGAAATTGCAGACGGTTGAAAAAAACCTATTTTTTCACATTTTTGGTTCATTCTGTGAAATCTATTTTAGTTACAGCATTCAGACCCCCAAAAGGCACAACTAGAGTATTTAATACATGTTATGGTAGATTTTCATACCCATAGGTATAACCGTTTCCGAGTTCTGGTCCGGAAACGAAAAAAATTAATTTTTCCGAATTTTCAATATTTAACAAAAACAGTGGTCATTACATAAATATGAACTCCAGAAGGCACAATAACACTATAAGACCCATTCATGTGTCAAATTTCATATATATAGGTGTAATAGTTCTGGCACAGAGGCCAATACACATTGTGACGCCCGGTATTTGCCATACTAACTACAATACCCGACGGCAATATTCATTGCCGAGGGTAAAAACTGTTTGTGCTGGGTCATGTAAATGTATTGTAGTTGAATTCTCTTGGTCCAACAGTTCTCAAGATATGACATATCATAATTGCCGACTGTGTGAGACTGTAAACGAAAATACATTTGAATTGTCTTTTTAGACATCACAATTTTCTTTTAAAATACACTTTAATACTGGTTTAGAAGTATATTTTCTTGTCTTTATGTACCTTGCTTGGTTGGAGAAAAATATGCGATTTATTAAATTCAAACGTGCTATCGAAAACCCCAGGGCTTAATTTACATGGAGACATCAATTTGGACCACATCCACGCTGCATCAATTCTGATGAAGATACAACATGAAATATAACCATTTCATCATATATATTCAGCGCTTTTCACAAAATTTTTCTTTAAAACCCATGGCTGATAAAGCAGGCATTTCCATCACCAAAGTTGTTTCAAAAGTTATGTATGTCCATCCTGCCCTTTGTAGATCGAGAATAACAACATTTAGCAGTGAAATAAAATAACTTTTTTAAATTAAATTGCTCTGAAACACTTTCGTTCATATTAGTGTCGTCAGTTGAAGAGCTGGTAGGAGTTACATAATTATTGTAGACCATTGATGTGGGTATGCAAATTGAAGGTCTTTATGAGACTTTTCCAATCATGGCACTCAGAATGTTGTATGATACAAATTGACAAAATTATAGAGGACCGCGTTTTGCGAAAATGATATAAAATTCATGAGAAAAAACGACTAAACTTCAAGGCTCTTAAGGCACCAGTTAATCATGCTGAAATGCTTGAATATTTTGCATAGGTCCTTTTTATAGGTTATATCACAAAATGAGTGGGTGCCCCATTAAAAATTAGGACATTGTTTTTTTTGGGACACCCTAATTTACGTGTAGAAGTGCTATCTCATAATATGGTTGTCATGGCAACTCCCACGTTCACGGGACGTGTATACATATATGTGTAGCAAAACCTCTCTAGATAACGTAGATGTGCCCATAGCGTTACTGCCACCTCTTCCACTAACATGAAGCTGTGGTTGAGAGGAGTCATAAACTGAACCAAATAAAAACCGCAAAACTATGTCCAGGGTTTTATTTTTCTGTATATGATTCAGTTGGGCTGTTGGGTTTAGGCATATGTATTATCAGGTCTCAAAGGACTCAGTTCCATAAAATAACTCAATTCTGACCTTTGTTTGCAAATCTGTTGCCAGGTTTATCACATTGGGGTATTAGGCACCCTATAGGGAAAATCTAATGATTTCATTGTAAAGCTTGAAGAAAATGATGCAAAAGGCCACAGAATTAACTTCAGTCGATGCCACTTAACTTGTTAAAATTTTGTTTTTTGAGAAGTCATGTCAGAGTTTGTCACACACAATGATATTCCAGTGAGACAGTGCAACCATAGAAACAGGTCCTCATGTGTCCTGCACGAATGCAAAAGATTGAAAATGCACTAGGGTCTATCAAAAAGACCTAACGCAACCTGTATAGCCTCCGTAGGACAAACTTCAGTAACATGTGTGCCTCCTCATGCTTTTCTTTTGGGGACAGATGTGTGGTTGAGGCAATAGCATAAGGATGGCACGAAAAATACTGATGTTTACCTCCTCAGCTTTTAAACAGTTGTGTGAGGTCTTTCTGACAGATCCTCAGCCTTTTCCTTTCCCGTGCTATTGTTTCGGCTGTTTGAGAACTTGTTTCAATAGATGCATTTTTGCATTGGAATATCATTGGGTGTGACAAACTCTGAGCTGAATACTCAAAAACTGAACTTTTAAGAGGTGGCACCAGTTGCAGTGAACTGTGTGGCCTTTTGCATCATTTTCTTCAAGGTTTAACATGAAAACATAAAATTTTCTGTATGGCGTAGCTAATACCCTGGTCCTGTGACCATACCCCAATGTGATAAACTTGGCGACCGACAATCAAAAAATGGTCCAACTTGTGTGATTTTATGGAACCAAGTCCTTTGACAAATTCTTACACATATGCATTCATTCTGAAGTTTATGTGGAAGAATAAAACCCTTGAAATAGTTCTGCGTTTTTTTATTTGGTTCAGTTAACATGTGTTTATACCATACCTATGAGCCATCAGCCAATCAGAAGCCTGTATTTGGCTGGTATATATCATATATTCTTTGTTGTTCACTTATACGCCCATGGGACCACTTTTTAGAAAGCTGAGGTGCAGAAGTTGTCTGAAGAGCTCTCGGCATTTATGATAGTTTTGGGTGTATTTACACATCTAGACACTCCAATTCTGTGATATTATGAAGATTTGGTGTCCAAGGACCAGTTGAGGTGCATGTTGGAAGATTTGTGGCTATACAGAAAGTTATTTTTGAGTCTGAAGTTGGAGCAGCAGTCACATTCCTGAAAACCAGTGGACTGTGACAGTGGGTCAGCAGAGAAGAGAGGCAAGTAAACAAACATGGGTGACACTCCGAATGGAGAAGCAGCAGCTGCCAATAATCAAACTGGTGTTGATGGGTCTCATGAGCCACATACGGACGTAGTTGTTCAAGATAATGATGCTGGAGGAAGTACAGATAGCAGTGAGGATCCAGTATTAATTCACTCAGAACTTTTGTGTTTCATGCATTGCTATGCTCAGTCGTGTGCCCCAGATAATATCAAGAAAGTTACCAGATGTTTCTATTCATTGGAAGAGATAAAAGGGGCAAAAGACACTTTGTGGCAGAAACTAGGCAGTAAACTGAAAGAGCAGAAGAGACGAAAAACTACCCCCCAGAGGTCAGAGGAAGAAGCACATATTGCTGATCTCTTTGAGGCATTGGAAGACATTGATAAATTGAACATTCTTGTACAATTTTATTCTCTGGATCTGAGAAGAGTGCCAAAACACAACCCTGAAGAAATCAATGAGTTGGCAATGGTAGAACGAATATCTGCCTTGGAAAGGAAGTTTGAGGATCTAAAAAGCAGTACAAACATTGATGAAATTGTGAGACAAGTTAAGAGCAGGTGCAGTGGGCCTACTGATAATTCGTTGGTTAGTCAGCCTACTACAGTAACTCAACAGGCCTCAAACGTAGATCCCCAGCCCAGCACTTCCTCAAGCACAGACGATTCGTTGATGCTGAACAAAGAAGATAGACCTGAGACTGATGCATCTTTGCAGCCTGCTGTGGTGCCTGTACAGCACTCTGTGGGAGAGGATGCTGTTGGGAGTAACCAAAATGTGGGTTCAAGATCAGTCCGCGTAGAACCGAAGAACACACCACCGCGAGTAACCTGCAGTACTTGTCAACTTGGCGACGGTACATCTTACTCAGATATGGCTAGAAAACCTGAGCGGCAGAGTACCAAGAGTGTGACAACGAGCAGCAGGGCCAACCGGCCAAGTGCGAAGGAGGATGACCAACGGCAGGACGAACGGGATCAAGACGACTCGTTTCAGGTACCAAGGTACCATCGTAAGAAGAATACTGGAAGTATGAACATTTTCATCACCAAAGTTCACAGGGACTACACGTGTGAACAATTGTACGATTACCTTGTGGATTGTGGGGTCCATGTGCGCGGACTCTATCAAAGGTCACACATGAACGCATCACACAAGTCATTCGTTGTGACTGTCCAGAGAGATGACTACACAAAAGTAGACCGGCAGGAGCTACGGGACGAGGGCATTGAAGTCAGAGAATATGTCGAGAGAAGAGGGTCATTTCAAGATAACAGAAGAAATAGAATTTGATTGACTCTATAATGAATACAATGACTGATCTCGTAATTGCATCTTACAACTGTAAATATTTTGACAGGGTGCCTTGTAAGATAGTTTTTATGAAAAGTGTTTTTAAGTCTTGTGGGTTTTTATGTATTCAAGAACATTGGTTATTTGATACGCAGTTTCACAGATTTGACTGGATCAGTGATTATAATGTTGAATATACTGCTACAAGTGCAATGGACGCTAGTATTATTAAATCAGGCAGGCCTCATGGCGGTACTGCCATAATTTGGAGAAGTAACTTGAATTATAAAGTTGAGATTGTAAATACTATGTCTAACAGACTATGTGCTATTAAGGTCTATTTAAATGATGACACATTTATGTTGTTGCTTAATGTGTATATGCCATCCTGATCAGGATGTCCTGGCTGAGATTACTATGATTTGCCGTACATGTAATGCTAATAATATCATTGTATGTGGTGACTTCAATACAGATTTGAGAAGAGATACACCTCAAACTGAGGAACTAAAATTGTTTTGTGACGTAGAAAATCTTTATCCGTCTGTTTTAAGTAGATATAACACTGTTAATTATACATATGAGAGTCCAAATGGTAGTAGGTCTCTGATTGATCATTGTCTATTGAGTGATAATCTTAAAGATTTCATCAGAAGAGTGTATGTGTATGACTCAGTTAATAACTCCTCTGATCATGTAGCTGTTGTATGTGAATTAAGTATTAAATTGGAGTATATTCAAGTCAATGTTAACAAAAGTGGTAGTCAAAATGCTTGGTACAAGGCTACAATAGCTGATGTAGAGAAATATAAACAGGCTGTGAATAATCTTGTTGATACTGTGTATATTCCGTCTAAGGCGCTTGAATGTAAAGATATTAACTGTAAGCTGCATCAGGCAGAACTTGAGGTATTTCATAATGCTTTGATAAATGAAGTGTGCCTTATGGCTGGTCAGCAGGTGCTGCCCTCTGGTGTAAAACACAATATATCTAGTAATGTCAGGAAGGTGCCTGGATGGAGTGAGTTTGTGGCTCATAAGAAGGAATTTGCCCTGAATTGTCACTGGTTATGGAAGCAAGCTGGTAGGCACTGTAGTGGGTATTTGTTTGAATGTAGAAAGAAGGCCAGGGCTGAATATCATTATATTGTAAAGAAGGTTAAGAGAAATGAAGATCGTTTGAGGTCAGAAAAGATGGCAAATGCTGTTAAGACTAATGACCATAAGAATCTATGGAAAGAAGTTAACAAATTGAAGGGCAGGAGAAAAACTCTGCCTGTTATGGTTGATGGTATAAAAGGTGATGAGAATATTGCTGGTATTTTTGCTGCAAAATATAAACATCTCTATACAAGTGTGTCCAGTGACAAGAAAGATATTGCTCAGCTTGTTGATAAAATTAATCATAGAGTCGATGATTTGTCATTTAATGATGTTCAGTCAAGTTTATTTACTGTTAGTGAAGTTACGTCCGCTGTAAAGAATCTGTTGTGTGGAAAATCAGATGGCCAAATTGGATTGTTCTCCGATCATATTGTACATGGTTCAGAGAAGCTGTATAGCTGTATAACTGATTTGTTTAATGCTATGATTGTACATGGTATGTCCCCTAAGGACATGTTAAATAGTGTTATGTTACCGATTGTCAAGAATAAAAGGGTACTGAGTAATTCATCTGACAACTTTAGAGCTGTGTGTTTACAAAGTGTACTGTGCAAATTATTAGATCTGGTTGTACTGAAAAGAGAGGAGCAAATTTTGGTTACGTCAGAATTGCAGTTTGGTTTTAAGCCCAAGCATTCTACAGCTTTAGCGACATCTGTTCTGTTGCAGACAGTTGATTATTATATAAATAATGGAGGTCAAGTGTATGGGTTAGCATTAGATGCAACCAAAGCTTTCGACAGAGTTGAGTATGT
Organism: Platynereis dumerilii; assembly: GCA_026936325.1. Lineage (NCBI taxonomy): Eukaryota > Metazoa > Annelida > Polychaeta > Phyllodocida > Nereididae > Platynereis > Platynereis dumerilii. The sequence goes on from JAPTHN010000001.1 coordinate 129,891,365, forward strand.
TAGCCTATTTAAGTTACTGATAAAGCGTGGTATGAATCCATTGTATATTAGATTAATTTTAGAAATGTATGTTAATCAGAACATGTGTGTTAGATATGGCAGTAGCAAATCAGATTGGTTTTGTCCCAGTAATGGTGTGAAACAAGGAGGTGTGTTAAGTCCAACTCTGTTTACTGTGTATATTGATGGTATGTTATGTTCGTTAGAGGAGTGTAAAATAGGTTGTAATGTTGGAAACAAATATTGTGGAGTTATAGGCTACGCTGATGATGTTTTCTTATTGTCACCGAGTCAAACAGCAATGCGCAAAATGATTAGGATTTGTGAATCATATGCTGCTGATTATAAGATCAAATTTAATGGTAGTAAATGTCAATCTATTGTGTTCAAAAATGGTGATTGTAAAAGTCAGCCTGAATTTAAAGTCAGTGATCAGAAAGTTGTTTGTGTAAAAGAGATAGTTTATCTTGGTTATACTATTAAGGGTGATAGAATGGATTCACTTGTAAAGCCAGTGCTTTCAGATTTTAATAGGAAGGTTAATGCTTTTATCGGAGATCTTGATTGCCTAACATCAGAAGTTAAAGGGTCGTTATTTCAACAGTATTGTACGAGTTTGTATGGTGTAGTGTTTAGTCAAATGTATCATCCGGACGCAAACAAGTTAAATGTTAACTGGCGCAAAGCTATGCGGCGCCTATATAAACTACCTTGTAGAACACATTGTGGCCTTTTGCCAGTTATAACTGATCTTTTACCTATTGATGTCATGATAGATATCAGATTTCTCAAGCACATGTCTACTGGGTTTAATCATAAAAATAGTGTCGTCAACTATGTGTTTACATTATGTAATGGTCTTGACCAGTCTGTTATGGCAAGAAACTATAGATTTATTTGTAGGAAATATGGAATTAGCCCAGATTTTGTGATGAAGTCTAGTCCAAATGTTAGTAGTCAAACGATAAAAAATAAATATTATTCAATGGTGCTAGAAAATGACAAACATATTGGCGTTCAGATTAAAGAACTTGTATTTATTAGAGATGCATTATGTGAGGAGTTTAATTTAAGTTATTCAGAAATCTGTGATATAATTGAGTTTTTAGCTACAGGGTAATCTATTTTATTTTAGTTTTATTATTTTTATTTGTTTTTAAATTGTTTTCATTTGTCTTTTATTGTTATGTTTGTTTCTAATTATTTTGTAACTGTATATTTTATATACGAATAAAGATTAATAATAATAGGATATATAAGCCACATTGTTTGACAAAGCTCATAACAAAAACAGCAAAACTGTACCAAACAGTGAATTACCAACAAAAGTTCAACAAAAATAAAACAAAAGTATTATAAAAACGGAACACCTACGACAGATCTGTTAATCCTTTAATTTGACCCCAACTGAGATTTTAATGTCAATAACACAACTAAGGGGTCAACCATATTAGATCTCAGGGAGGGGAAGGAAGCTTTGAAGTTGTTTTTTTTTTTTAAATAAATAATTCCTTGTCTGCTTAGTTTTGGTATTAATTCCTTTTGAGTAGTCTTGAAATAAGCGGTGGAGGAATTTCGTTTGATTTAGAAACAAATATTTAAGGACTTCATACACTCAAAATAAATTGGCCCAATTACTGCGGCTGTTTCCATGAAATAAATAATTTTGTGTCTATTAAAACTACAACCCCCTTTTCTCATCTGATGGTTGCAACCTAACAATCCAAATGCATATATTCTTCTGGGTTTTTTTTAGAATTTTTTGTCCTCAATTTATCTTTTACCTACAATTTTCCCCCATATATTTTTTCCCCAATTCCCCCCCCCCCTAATTTTTACCAAAATTATTTGTTCCAATCTTTTTCTTTATAGACTTTTTTACCCGTCCCCTAGGGCTCTATGTCATATAATATGCTTTGAAATGCCATTGTGCATTTTGTGGTGGATGTGGGTAATATGAGGTCAAATTTCTATCAGTGATGTAAATGGAAATGGAAAATTTTCGTCGGGGGAGCTTTTGGCTGGTGCAGCAGCCGCCCCATTCCAAATTTTTAAAAGGGAAAAAATTCTGTCACACAGGCATAATTTTGAAATTTGTTACAGAGTAAACATTAATGCAATAGGAGTTTAATAAAATTCAGAACCATTGCACTGAGTTAGAAATCCTATCAAGCACCTTTCTTAATTGTGGCCCCTATGCAATCCAATTGCAATGTATATTTTTTAAAAAGCTCATAAAAGACTGAACATTGTCCAATATCTCTGGCCTGACTCCCATTTTTTAGTGATTTACAAATGCTGGGAAGATGAATTTTGGAAATAAAGTTTTCATCTGAATGAAGATATAACAAGCTCAATTCAATCCAGAGTGGTTGGTAGTTTTGCTAATTTTCATGAAAACTTCCTGAATATCCCCCAAAAATGCCGTACTTTGAGAACCTTTTGACCTGGAGACTTGAAATGCACAGAAAATGCAAAATGGTAATTTTTAGGAAGTCATCATAAGAAGCACAAAAGCGGAGTTTAGAAGATAATTATTTTAGTGCTGTTCCATCACTTACAGTCTGTCACTTTGCACTGTTGCACTGTGAAAAAGGCCAGGGGCGTAGCCAAGGGGGGGGGGATATAGGGGTCAGAACCCCCCCCCCCCTTTGACCCAAAACTAAAGTCAAATTTACCAGACTTTTAAAAAGTAAGTCCTTACAAGTGCCAAAAGTATGTGAACTTGATGCAACAATATACAATTCTAAAATTATATTTTCATCACAAAAGTTTGTTCTAGGCCTTTTCCTCGACGTCAGACCAATATTTTCGGGGCAATGAGCGCGGAATTTACAAAAAATTGGAAAATGTCTTTGACTCGTTTTTTTTAGATCTAACCTATTTTTAACATAAATTCCATCTGTTGCAATTTTAGTATAATTAAGTGTATTTTGCCAGATGAGCCCTGTATAACAACTGTAACGGGTCAAGAATATAAATCGGAGCAATGTCTGCTGGTTGGCTTTGATGTAAATATATGGAAAATCAAGACTTGCTGGCCTGAAAATTCTTCTTCTGATACACCACTTTTATTTTTTAAAAATTTCTTTTAAATTTACGAAGATTTCTTCTGACAGACAATTTTGCATTCTTTCACTTTACCAAAAGACCAATAACAGGTAGCATGTTTGCCAATTGGAGAATGTTGGTCATTTTAAACCCAGAAGTCTATGATAAAGTTTTAAAATCAATGGAATTACAAAGATCCCAGAATATCGCTCCCTTGCATATTGTACATGTATTTAGAATAGGGGCAAATGTATAATGGACATAAATTTATGTTATTTGTATAGGATCTCTGATTATGCTAACAACCCAAGGATGAGAGTTTCACACACTCCCTTGTAACTTGACTATTATAATCAATCCAAAGCACAAAACAAAATTAAGGAAAAAAAGTTATTGCACACTTTTGCCGTATCCTAATCATGGCACTGAGTAAAGGGGGATTCTCAAATAGTTTGTATAATGACTTAAAGAAAAAAGTAAGAAAAGCAGCATTTTCAGCTGTTTATACCAGACCTTCCATGAAAGAATAATAGCCTTAGAATTTGCTCAGAATCAATAACCAGCAACATAAAATCCGTGGCTTTTGGGGGCCTAAAGCGGCCCAAAATCCACTGCTCAATAGGCTTCGACCCTACGGGCCTCGCCAAGACCATCTTGAACAAACCCCCCCCCCCTTGCCTGGTTTCTGGCTATGCCCCTGAAAATAGCACTTCGTGTTTCATCATGCTGATGATTTGTCATGATCGTACCCAATACTATCAATGTTAACTTGATTTAAAGAGACTAATCCCACTTGTTGGTGACAGCCAAACGAAAGGATTATGCATCTGATATTCACTCTAAAATCAGTTATGACAAGTCAAATTGCCTACTCTTGATCATGGTTATTTATCCTCTGTGTTTCTCATGTTGAAAGTAGAGCAGATGACACTTCATCTGCTATCATGAGTCACATTTTTCACTGTGAGCTGGTCCTCACTTTTTCTATATCAAAGTGACAGACTGTAAGACACAAGCAGCTTGGAATCTACAATATCAGACAATAATATGAAAATAGTTTATTACACACAAATTTGTTAAATATGGATCTGCAACGAAATGAAGAGTGAGTCATGCCATTTCTTTGCAGGATGCCAAGATCCCGCTGTCGCCACTTCAAGTGGATGAACTAATCAATGCCTTGGACCAGGATGGTGATGGAGAGATTGACTTCAGGTGAGAATCTTTTTCTTCATTCATAGGCATACGGGACAGGCGTTTAGCGGGGGGCTGTAGCTATTTTGCCCTGAAATTATAACATGGCACGGATGTGACCAGGGCAGTGAATCTGCCCTGATTGGTCAGGATTTGCCCTGATATATGCCATTTGCCCTGACCCCCCTGCAAAATACGCCTGTGTCTTCATTAATGCCTTTTCTCGATATTACGCAGTGCATAGCCAGACATCTCTCACAGGTGGGCCAATGGATGGGGCACAACATTTTCAAGGGGGACAAGGTACCTGATTGTTATCATTGGCATTTATTTGATAAAATTAATGTAACTTTAATTAGAGTCATTTTCATTGTCAGTGAATAGACTGGAAACACACCTTCAAACATAATTATAGTATACTGAAGCTGCATTTTGTACATAAATTTTCCTGATATGAAAGTAGTGTTTTGATCTCATATAAATATTTATACCATACCTATGAGCCATCAGCCAATCAGGAGCCTGTATTTGGCTGGTATATATAATATATTCTTTGTTGTTCAATTGTACGCCCATGGGAGTATATAGGATATATAAGCCTCATTGTTTGACAAAGCTCATAACACAAACAGCAAAACTGTACCAAACAGTGAATTACCATCAAAAGTTCAACAAAATTAAAACATAAGTATTAGAAAAACGCAACACCTATGACAAATCTGTTAATCCTTTAATTTGAACCAATTTAGATTTTAATGTCAATAACATGACTTAGGGGTCAACCATATTAGATCTCAGGGAGGGGGAGGAAGCTTTGAATTTTTTTTTTGAAAATGAATAACTCCTTGTCTGTCTAGTTTTGGTGAGATAAATTAATTCCTTTTGAGTAGTCTATAAATAAATGGTGGAGGTATTCCATTTGATTTAGAAACAAATATTTAAGGACGTCATACACTCAAAATAAATGGGCCCAATTACTGCTGCAGTGTTCATGAAATAAATAATTGTTTTTCTCTTATTAAAATTCCAATCAAAATGCATATAGGCCTATTCTTCTGATTTTTAACACTTTTTTGTCCACAATTTATCTTTTGCCTACAATTTACCCCCATATATATATTTTTCCCAATCCCCCCCCCTTATTTTTTACCAAAATTATTTGTTCCAATATTTTTCTTTATACACTTTTTTTGCCCCATCCCCTCCGTAAATTTTGCTAATTTTTTTTCACAAACATTTTCCTCAAAATTTTTGCCATTTTCCTCCCAAATGTTTCTTAAGTATCACTTTTTTTCCTTACATTTTTTCCACATTTTGCATTTAAAAAAAAAAAATTCTTTGATTCAAAGATTTTTCAGTATATAAAACGTGATTCTGTTCAGATGCCTTCATGTTATCAAATTAATCCCAAGTGACAGATTGTTTGTAGCTGTTTTCTTTTTCTCTCAAATCCTTCTTGTTTTATTTTCTTTTATAAATCTCTTAAGTTTTTGTTTTATTTTGTTTTGTTTGAGGTATAAGAGAATCCCTTGTTTTCGTGAATATGTGATAATCCTCGGCTGACGCCTCGGATATATCACATATTCCCTCAAACGCGGGATATGACTAGCACATATTGAAAATAGAAGGCATTCTGCCAATATTTCAGATCACAAAACATTAAAATCGTTGGTAATTTCAAATCTTGCTATATCTGTAATTTCTTAGCTGTTTTGGGGTATTTCCAGGGTAGCCAATTCAGGAACTACTATTGTTTTTGACTTACTGAAAGCATGTCAAGATAGCTCTTAAATTCCTTTACAATTACAGTGCATGGTCAATTTCTCTGAATTTTTCATCGAAAACCAGAGGCATTTCACAAAGGGAGATAGATCAATCAAAAATGAATACCACTTATCACTTTAACACCTCAAGCATATTACAGATAACATAACATATTATTTATTGGTCACTAGTCATAGAAAGATATTCACTTTAGCGACAGTCTTAGGAAATTTACCAATATTTATTTGAGATGTGCAATTGGGGAATTAGCCTACACTATAAATTTCAAAGGCTTTGTACAACCTTTCAAACTTCATAAAATAAACTGAAATGTTGTATGTGATTGTTTCACCAATATTATCTTTAGCCTTTTGTTTGCTCACCGAAGGATCAACATTACAGCCAAACACTTTGATATAGAATTAGAGTGGACTGTGGCACTGTGAAAATGGCACTTAGTGACTCATGATAGCTGATGAAGTGTCATCTTCTCTACTTTAAACATGGGAAACATAGAGGCTGTTTGATTAGTTATGATCAAGAGCCCTTTGACTTCTCATAGCGCTCCTGAATAAATTTCAAGAAAAAAAATTCCACAAGAAAACCGAAAGTGCACGCTTATAGAGCAGGGTCAGGGGGCACATTTTAATACAAAAACCGAAAAAATTCCTTTGGAAAAATTTTGAGTTATATTCATTTTAAGTTTTTTGTTTAACACACTAATATTTGCATGCTGAAATTGGGGCAAAGAAAGCTGTTAACGATATTTAGGATGTTCTGGGAGACAAATGTTGATGGTAAGACATTATTCTTTAATTTACATTACTATTGTATCCATGCTTGATATGTTTAGACCAAAAATATTGTGCAGGGTGTGATAAACGCCCGTGACTGCATGTTATAGGAATTAACACACCTGCAAGTAAGTTTTCAGTGCCTCTGTTAATCCTTTTGAAAGTTTTATTGTATTTAGGCCAAATTTGAGCAAAATTTAATGTATATTACATGATATATGAATATTTCATGCATTTTCTAATTACAGAATTGTGTGTTATACAGTACAAATTTCTAAATGTGGCTCAACTTAGCTGTCTGTAGCTATTCATTACTAGTCTTATCCATATATATTCTCCACTCGGATTGTGTCAGCCAATCACAAGCGAATATTCTTGGATAATATCCTTGCTATATTATGCTGAGAAAAGTTATATTGGATCCTGAAAAGTTATATTGGATCCTAAAAAAGTTATATTGGATCCGAGACATTTTTTAAATGAAGAACAATCACCTCACTACTTGTTGTTCAATTGTGACGTCACCACTGGTGATGTCATAATTGGTCAATAACGTTTTTTTGGAGGGCATTATGGGGTATTAATCAGTTATGGCCTGAGGGCAGAAATCATTAACTTAATGCCCGAGCCGCCAGGCGAGGGCATTAAATGATTTCTGCCCGAGGGCCATAACTGATTAATACCCCATAATGCCCGACAAATAAATGTTATTATCATTATTATCATTTTTGAAAACAATCCATATCCAAGAAGAAAGTTACCTTTTTTTTGGATTCATTAACGCCCGCTCCGTTTTCGCGCTCTCAGGCTCTTGTTATTGAATCTAGAGAAAAACCGATTACATTACAGTGTTCTCCTCTTCGTGGAGATATTTTTAGGCTTTAAAATTTTTCAATTCTGACCATTTTTGGCCGTTTTAGCCCAAAAAAAATCAACAACATCACCATGACGTCACTTCTGATGACGTCACAATACACCAGGTGGCGTTTTCGCGGGCGTTAACGGCCATTAACGCCCGCGAACTGGGCGTTAATGGCCAGACAATGCCCTGTAAAATGATAATAATGGTCAACATGTCATTGTGACATTACAACTGATGACGTCATGAGAGCATACTGACAATGGACTTGGTGACGTCACCATTGACTGCTCTTTCATGGTTTGAACACTAAAATTACAGCTGCCTGTAACATTAGCCTGGGGTGGTATTGAATTGCCTTCCAAATTTTGGCAAATTTTTTTCTTTTCAATTAAGAGGGGAAAAATACTCTCTTAGCAGCATATCCTGAAAATTTAAAACATCTGAACAAATGTTTTTTTACCATTTGGCAGCAAGTCAACTTAAAAGGAAAATATAACTTATATTGGATGGAGAATATATTAGATATCGGATGGTAAGTCGTCCAATAAAGAGTATAATTTGATTCAGAAAAGTTATATTGGATTCGGCTGCGCCTCATCCAATATAACTTTTCTTCATCCAATTATACTCTATATTGGACTCCTTCCCATCCAATATTTATATAATATCCATAACTATCCATTTCTATTCTTTTGTATACACTGGAATCTCTTTACCCCTTGTTTAAACAATAGTAATTGTGGATAGCTATGGCTAGCTATGGATCAGTGTAGCTTAGTTTAGCTTGGAATGGCTATGGATAGATAGCTAAGGCTAGATTTTAAATGACGAGCAACTTTTAGAAATTTGTACTGTAATATGTCACCGTGTATGTCTGTGAGATTTTATTCATCAATATCTTCAAATGTCAGCAGATGCAGAAGTTAAAAGAACAATGTCTTTGCATATTATCACCTGGTTGGCTGTGAATATCACTGTCTACAGTCAAAATATCAGGGCCTATGATATTGTAAAAAATACCACCCTTCAAGGGCGATATTTTTTAACAATGGTTATGACATCACCAGCATTTCAGCTGCCTGATGATGTCACAAACCAAACAAGGGCCAGAATAATGGGATTGTGACGTCATGTCCATTATTATCATTTTGCAGGGCATTGTCTGTGGGTCAATGCTCATTTCGCGGGCGTTAATTGGTCAATAACGTTTTTTTGGAGGGCATTATGGGGTATTAATCAGTTATGGTCTGAGGGCAGAAATCATTAACTTAACGCCCGAGCCGCCAGGCGAGGGCATTAAATGATTTCTGCCCGAGGGCCATAACTGATTAATACCCCATAATGCCCGACAACAAAATGTTATTATCATTATTATCATTTTTGAACACAATCCATATCCAAGAAGAAAGTTACCTTTTCTTTTGGTTCATTAACGCCCGCGCAGTTTTCGCGTCGCCCCGACGTTATTATTGAAGCTAGAGCATAACTGAGTCCAATTATGAAATCTGTGGACTTTGGAGATACTCCTAGGCTTTAAAATTTTTCAAATCGGACGATTTTTGACCGAGATTGAGCCAAAACAGAAAGACATTTAACAACAACGTCACCATGACTTCACTTATGATGACGTCACGATCGATCTATAAAATACACCAGGGGGCGCTTTCGCGGGCGTTAACGGCCATTATTATCATTTTAGAGGGCATTGTCTGTGGGTTAATGCTCATTTCGCGGGCGTTAATGGCCGTTAACGCCCGCGAAAGCGCCCCCTGGTGTATTTTATAGATCGTGACGTCATCAGAAGTGACGTCATGGTGACGTTGTTGTTAAATGTCTTTCTGTTTTGGCTCAATCTCGGTCAAAAATCGTCCAATTTGAAAAATTTAAAAGCCTAGGAGTATCTCCAAAGTCCACAGATTTCATAATTGGACTCATTTATGCTCTAGCTTCAATAATAACGTCGGGGCGACGCGAAAACTGCACGGGCGTTAATGAACCAAAAGAAAAGGTAACTTTCTTCTTGGATATGGATTGTGTTCAAAAATGATAATAATGATAATAACATTTTGTTGTCGGGCATTATGGGGTATTAATCAGTTATGGCCCTCGGGCAGAAATCATTTAATGCCCTCGCCTGGCGGCTCGGGCATTAAGTTAATGATTTCTGCCCTCAGGCCATAACTGATTAATACCCCATAATGCCCTCCAAAAAAACGTTATTGACCAATTAACGCCCGCGAACTGGGCGTTAATGGCCAGACAATGCCCTGCAAAATGATAATAATTATACAATAACATTTTTTTGGAGGGCATTATGGGGTATTAATCAGTTATGGCCAGAGGGCAGAAATCATTAACTTAATGCACGAGCCGCCAGGCGAGGGCATTAAATGATTTCTGCCCGAGGGCCATAACTGATTAATACCCCATAATGACCGACAAATAAAATGTTATTATCATTATTATATACTTTTTACCTTCACAATTTCATAATGCACTTTGAATTTTGATTTACCTTACTCATGACGGCCGTCGCGTTTTGCCTTCTGGCGTCGTTATTTTTGAAGATAGAGCAAATCTAAGCTCATTTCTGTGATCTGTAGTGTGCTACAATAGTCTTAGGCTTTTGAATTTTCCAAATCGGACCATTTTTCATGCCGAATTGTATTCCTCAAGTCAACAATGTCACCATGACGTCACGTCTGGTGACGTCACGAAGCGTAAAATACACCAGAGGGCACCACCTGCCCATGTGTTAATCAGATTATGGCCCCCATGTGTTAACCAGATTATGGCCCTCCATACATTATGGCATATGAAGGCCCTGAAAAATCCAGTTAACGGCCTACTTAATTCATGGCCAAGTATATAATAATGGCCGTTAACGCCTGCGAAAACGCCCCCTGGTGTATTTTACAATCGTGACGTCACCAAAAGTGACATGTTTTGGCTAGATCAGCCAAAAATGGTCCGTTTTGAAAAATTTAAAAAGCTACGATGATAAAACTAGGCCTGCTGAGTTGATTTCTTTAATCGGATTTGTGCTAGCTTGAAGTAGCTTCAATAATAAGGACGGAAAAATGAAAATACGGCGCGGGCGTTAATAAATCCTGAACTTGCTGAAGTGAAGGTAACATTTATCCTGGGTATAAAAAATGATAATAATGATAATGACATTTGTTTGTCGGGATTATGGTGTATTAATCAGTTATGGCCCTCGGGCAGAAATCATTTAATGCCCTCGCCTGGCGGCTCGGGCATTAAGTTAATGATTTCTGCCCTCAGGCCATAACTGATTAATACACCATAATGCCCTCCAAAAAAACGTTATTGACCAATTGTGCTCCATGGTGACGTCACATTTTTGTAATGGCAGAAAATAGTCCCCCGTTATAACTGAAAATTTGAGGTAAAACCAGGTGATAAAAACAAAACAACCACGCGTCAGGGCACTTCGTACAATATCACTTGCTGTTGTGTGAATTAATATCACTCTCGCCCTGCGGGCTCGAGTGATATTAATTCACACAACAGCTCGTGATATTGTTACTCAGTGACCCTGACTTGGGTTGTTTTGTTATGATAATCAGCTTATATTCTCAACTCGGATTGTGTCAGCCAATCACAAGCAAGTATTCTTGGATAATATCCTTGCTATATTATGCTGAGAAAAGTTATATTGGATCCTGAAAAGTTATATTGGATCCTAATTGGATCCGAGACAGTTTTTAAATGTAGAACAATCACCTCACTACTTGTTGTTCAATTGTGACGTCACCACTGGTGATGTCATAAGGGTCAACTTGTCATTGTGACATCACAACTGATGACGTCATGAGAGCTTACTGACAATGGACTTGGTGACCATTGACTGCTCTTTCATGGTTTGAACACTGGAATTACAGCTGCCTGTAATATTATCACCTGGTTGGCTGTGAATATCACTGTTTACAGTCAAAATATCAGGGCCTATGATATTGTGAAAAATATCACCCTTCAAGGGTGATATTTTTTGACAATGGTTATGACATCACCGGCATTTCAGATGCCTGATGACGTCATAAACCAAACAATGGCCAAAACAATGAGGTTGTGACGTCACGACCATTGTTGCTCCATGGTGACCTCACATTTTTGTAATGGCAGAAAATAGTCCCTCTTTATAATTGCGGGCTCGAGTGATATTAATTCACACAACAGCTCGTGATATTGTTACTCAGTGACCCTGACTTGGGTTGTTTTGTTATATTAGCCTGGGGTGGTATTGAATTGCCTTCCAAATTTTGGCAATTTTTTTTTCTTTTCAATTAACCCTTACCAGACTGGGCTGTTCAAACAAAACAATCTCCCAGGACGATTGTGACGTCATCAGCATGTTCCTGAGGGACATAAATGGTCCCTCAGGCAGCTAGCTAGGGATGCCATAAATGTCCTTTCAGTCCAGTAAGGGTTAAGAGGGGAAAAATACTCTCTTAGCAGCATATCCTGAAAATTTAAAACATCTGAACAAATATTTTTTTACCATTTGGCAGCAAGTCAACTTAAAAGGAAAATATAACTTATATTGGATGGAGAATATATTAGATATCGGATGGTAAGTCGTCCAATATAGAGTATAATTGGATGAAGAAAAGTTAACTTTTCTTCATCCAATTATACTCTATATTGGACTCCTTCCCATCCAATATTTATATAATAGCCTATATTAGATATCTTTTAATCTGAGCGATTATCTGAGAAAATCAACCCTTGACTGGAATGTGGTACGTCACAGAATCGTTTTATATTTTGTGGGATGGAAGTACTATGGCATGAGACGTCAGAAAATTTTTTTAGTCCGGTCAGATTATTGGTTGCCATGGTAACCATGGCTTCATTATTTTGGACCAAATCAGCAAATTTGCAAAAAACGAAAAGTCAAAATTATGCATTTCTAGCTCATATTTCCGCCTGAAAAGTGGTAATATATCGCTGCACTACCCATTGTGTCTGGAATAGTCACTCTTGAACTGAGTAATGGCATTGTATTTTTAAATCTGGGGTCAATGGGGTCTGTGTAATTACGGCCTAAAAAAGTTGTCTTCGAGGCTAAGGAGAATTTAAAAAATTTCCCATATTTAAGGGCCTCATATCTTCTATGGAGGTACTAGTTGAGCAAAGCCAAGCATACACATGATGAGACTGACCTTTCCTCTACAAGAATCAATAATAAAATCACAGTGCAACAATAGATTGAGCGTACGAACAAAGGTGGCGCCATCTATGATTTCGGATATTTTGAGATTTGGCAAAAAAGGCTTTCAATTAAGTGGTGCAACATATACAATAATTGTGTCAGAAATCTCAGATTTGTTTTTGGTACATTTCAATTATAACTCTAACATGGCAGGCCATTACTGTTGCCATGGCACGTTGTAAAGTCAGTAGCAGCGCCCCCAAGTGAGCATGTTTGCCAATTTCCTCAAAAACGTCATTTTTTCATGAAAATAGGCAAGTTTGAAGCCACTAGTACCTGGGTAATGGTAATATATGGCTATATTATACATTGTGCCTGGACTGGTCACTCTTTAGCTATGAATTGGTATTGTATTTTGAAATCTTGGATTAACAGGGTCTGTGTAGGAAGGGCCCAATAAATCTATGATTGAAGCCAAGAAAATTGCATAAAATTTCACATTTTTAGAGCTTTTTAGGGGCTCATATCTTCTATGGAGGTATTAGCTGGTGGAAACAAAAGGTACACACTATGAAACTTACCTTTCCTCTAAATAAATCAATTATAAAATCACAGTGGAACCATATATTGCGCTTATAAACGAAGGTGGCGCCATCTAGTATGTTTTTGCATATCTTAAATTTTAAGAAAAAGGCTTACAATGAAGTCATGCCACGTATACAATTATTGTGTCAGAATTCTGAGATTTCTTTTTTGGTACATTTGGTATGTTACTCTTATATGGTAGGCCAGCATTGTTGCCATGGCGGCATTGGTATGCCAGCAGCAGTGCCCCCAAGTGAGCATGTTGCCAGTTTCCTCAAAAACGCCATTTTTAAATGAAAATAGGCAATTTCTAAGCCCATGGTACCTGGGAAATGGTAATATACGGCTAAATTATACATCATGCCTGGACTGGTCCCTCTTTAACTATGTATTGGCATTGTATTTTGAAATCTTGGATTAATGGGGTCTGTGTAAGAAAGGCCCAAGAAATTTATGTTTGAGGCCAAGGAAATCGCACAAAATATCACATTTTTAGAGCTTTTTAGGCGCTCATATCTTCTATGGAGGTATTAGCTGGTAAAAACAAAGGTACACATTATGAAACTGACCTTTCCTCTTAATGATTCGATAATAAAATCATGGTGGAACCATATATTGAGCTTACAAACAAAGGTGGCGCCATCTATGTTTTTGCATATATTTAGATTTTGCAAAAAGGGCTTTCAGTGAAGTTGTGCTGCATATATAATTATTGTGCAAGAGATCTTCAGTTTTTTTCTGGTACAGTTCATTTTTTGTCCTAACATATATGTGGCAGGTCATCAATGTTGTCATGGCAGTATTGCTAAGTTAGCAGCAGCGTCCCCATGTGACCATATTTTGCCAATTTCCTCAAAAATGCATTTTACATGAAAGGATAAGATTCCTTGAGTCGAACATTTGGAGGTATCACTTTGATTCGGACACTTTATCCGATCCATTCGCCAAGAGATTGCTATCCAAGTACTGTATTAGGTGCCAGTATTTTGTTCATGACTTCCTTTGTGATCAAAATCATCACCACTGATATTATCTGAGCATACTCATAGTGTGTTTTTCATAGCCTTAAATTTAGGTTCAAATGAGCGGTTGTGTCCAAATCGTACGCTGAATATCGTTAGACAACACAATTTTCTGAGTTCTAATTGATCAATAATTTTCAAATCTGTCGCAGACCTCACTGATGGTCTAACAATGCATATTGATAACTTTCGTGAAATATGATTCACCTTTGGCCATATAGCAATAATTCTAGTGAGTTCTGTTTGAAACTTCAGTTCACTGATTGCTCTTGAACAGAAAACTCACCAATGAAAATATTGGTTTTGTGGCATATTGAATTGAATTATTCTTATGAAATGTTCACATAATAGGTACAAGACTTCCAAAAGCTCTCCTTGGAAAAAATACATGTATTAAGGATAAAGCAGATTTTGATGAAGGTGCATTTTGATACTTAAAGAGGAAGTACGGTTTTAAGCCATTTTGCAATGTTGTGTTTTTAATGGTGCTCAGTGTAAGTCAGAAAAAAAGCAAGTTGTATTTCAGTCAAATTGAAGGATCTTTCACAGGCCTGTGGTGATGATTTGACTTTAATTTGTGAACCACTTAGTTGGGACTGAGGTCAATCTACCTCTTGCTCTAACATGGGCTTTTTCAAATAAAAAATTCTTAAACAGCAGCAGCTCCAATAACTTGTTAAAAGAAAGAGCTATCCAACACAAGCATACCTTAGCCTCTTATGATTCATATCCGTAACCCCCATATTGTCTGTTTGTTTTGAAAATGCTCAATTTTCTACTAATTCGAGTCAGAGAAAATGTTTAATTTGACGTGCTGGTTGATTTCTACAATATACTTTTCAGACACCGGGAATCTTACCCAACTGGTGGAAATCAGGCCTCATTTATAAAGAATGCTTTGGCAAAATTTCATGAAATTCTTATCTATTTGAAATTTTATGTGAAGTGTGAGATTCAACTTTAAGAATACCTAAAATTAGAAGAGCATATGGCATATTGATGTGGGGTAACAGGTCTAAATATAAATTAAATTGAAAATACTCTTGGAAAGAAACAGTTTTCACAAAAAATTTAAATGTCTTGTTATATTTGTCAGTGAGAACCAGTGTCTCAAATTAGGCCATTTTCAAGAAAAAAATGGCATTTTTGAGGAAATTTGTCTTGGGGGTACTGTTGACAAGCAACAGTGATTGCCATGTTAGGGCAACAAATGAAATGGTACATGTACTAGAAAACTATCTGAGATTTCTGACACAGCAATTGCATATGTTGTACCACTTTATTGCAAGCCTTTAATTGCAAGATCTCAAAATATGCAAAAACATAGGTGGCGCCACTTTTTTTTCATAAGCTCAAACTATGGTCCACCATGATTTTATTGTTGATTAATGTAGAGGAAAGGTTTGTTTTATCATGTGTACCCCAAATTTCCTCTTGCACCTCCATAGAAATATGAGGCCTAAAAAATGTGCAATTTCATTCACGTTTTTTAGCCTCAAACACAGATTTCTTTGGCCATTCTGACACAGACCCCATTAATCCAGGAGTTCAGAATACAACACAAATACACTTGTTAAAGAGTGACCAGTCCAGGTACAATACTAGATGTAGCCATATATATTACCAGTTACCAGTACCAGTGGCTTCCAACTTGCCTATTTTCATGAAAAAGTGGCGTCTTGAGTTTTCTGAAACAAAAATTGTATATATGGAATGACTTCATCGAAAGCCTTTTTTTGTAAAATCTCAAAACATGCAACAACATGGATGGCGCCACCTTCATTTGTAAGCTCAATATATGGTTCCATCACGATTTTTTTATTGATTCATTTAGAGGAAAGGTCAGTTTCATAATGTGTATGCTTGGCTTTGCTCAACTAGTACCTCCATAGAAGATATGAGGCCCTAAGAGGAGTGTATAATTTCTTTCTGCAGTTCTGCAGTTCTGCAGAAAAAAACTGCAGAATTCTGCAGTTTCCAAAAAAGGTGCAGAATTCTGCAGTTCTGCAAAAAAACTGCAAAATTCTGCAGTTTCCAAAGAAATTGCAGAATTCTTCAAAAAAAATGCAGAATTCTGCAGTTCTGCAAAAAAGTGCAGAATTCTGCAGTTTTCACAAAAGTGCAGAATTCTGCAGTTCTGCAAAAAAAGTGCAGAATTCTGCAGTTTCAAAAAAAAGTGCAGAATTCTGCAGTTTCATAAAAAAAATATGCAAGAAGCTGCAGAATTCTTCTGTTCTCCAGCTCCCTGCATGATTTCTGAACCTCTTGTTACTTCCTGTAGTTTATTGCAATGCATCTTCATAGTTCAGACCTCTTTGACACGGGGCTTGCCCTTACCAAGGAAACATTGGTTTAGGGGGGGGGGGGTTGTTGTTTGGGGGATCAGGACAGTACATTTAAATTTCTTCCTGGACCTGCATATTCTGCAATAAATTCTGCAGTTTGGGAGGAAACTGCAGAATTCTGCAATTCTGCAATACATTCTGCAGTTTGGGAGGAAATTGCAGAATTCTGCAATTCTGCAATAAATTCTGCAGTTTGGAAGGAAACTGCAGAATTCTGCAATTCTGCAATAAATTCTGCAGTTTGGAAGAAAACTGCAGAATTCTGCAATTCTGCTATAAATTCTGCTGTTTGGAAGGAAACTGCAGAATTCTGCAATTCTGCAATAAATTCTGCAGTTCTGCAGCTCCATGCAGTATTTGTGAACCTCTGGTATTTAATCCAGCTTATCAATTGCAATGCATCTGCTAAGTTCAGATCTCTTCGACAAGGGTCTTGCAACTACCCAGGAAACGTTGGTTGGGGGGGGGGGGAGGAGTAGCGGTTCGGGGGTCGGGTGGAAGGTCTAGGGTTTTGATGCTCATCTGTCCCTGCAGCCTTTCTGAAAAGTTTCTGCAGCAGAATCTGTAGTTCTGTAGGAATTCTGCAGCCTGGGAGGTTTTATGCACTTCTGCAGGTAGGAAGCTGAATATTCTGCAGTTTCAAATAAACCTGGAGAATTCTGCAATTCTGCAATGAATTCTGCAGTTTGGGAGGAAACTGCAGAATTCTGCAATAAATTTCTGCAGTTTGGGAGGAAATTGCAGAATTCTGCAATTCTGCAATAAATTCTGCAGTTTGGCAGGAAACTGCAGAATTCTGCAATTCTGCAATAAATTCTACAGTTTGGTAGGAAACTGCAGAATTCTGCAATTCTGCAATAAAATTTCAACACAACAACAGCTGCAGAGTTCAAAGTGAACTGCTATGGACTTCTTCTTCTTCTTCTTCTTCTTTTGGTTTCCATTCTCAGGTCGCCACTCTTGTGGGGAGCAGCACTTGCATGCTTTGTTTTCTTGTGGATTGGTCATCGTTCTACCACTCTGCTCGGCCAAGTCTCAATCAAATTTCACTCTGAAAAAAGTTGCAGGTACCCTGGAACCTGTCTATTGACTGAAGTTGACAGTGTTTGTCTGTCGTTGTTTCTTTTTTCTGTACGACACGCAAAAATGTATTTTGCGAGCTGACTGATTGCCGAAAAAAGTGCCGTACGGCAAAAAGAAACAACGACGGACAAAAACTAACAACTTTAGTAAATAGACCTGGTTGCAGGGTACCCACCACTTTTTTCACAGCGAAATTTGGTTGAGAATTGACCGAGCAGAGTGGCAAAACGTCCATAGCAGTTTATTTTGATGCAGCAGTTTGCAAAATGACATTTTTGCGAGTTGACCGATCGCCGAAAAAAGTGCCGTATGGCAAAAAGAAACAACGACAGACAAAGACTGACTACTGTATTAAATAGCCCTGGTTACAGAATACCTGAAACTTTTTTCGGAATGAAATTTGGTTGAGAATTGACCGAGCAGAGAGGCGAAATGTCCACACTCTAAAAACAAGTGTTGTTATTTTAACACCAAAATAAACACTTTTTGGGTTACACTTTTTAAACATGTTGAAGTGTTTATATTCATAAAGATAAACATGTTGAGGTGTTTATGAATTATAAACACGACAACACCTTAATGAGCTTGTTACACTTTTTAAACACTTCAACATGTCTTTGACTCTAGAAGTGTTTTAAAATAAACACTAGGTGTTTATCTTTATGAAGGGAGAAGAAGCGTTGATCTGAAACAGCCATTGAGATCAGTCGGATTAGAAACACCAAACAGTTGTATACAAACACACAATAATCACCACAAGCAATCTCTGCTAATCAGGTCTAATTATACTGCATCTAGTTTGTGAAAAATAGCTTATACATAAGTATGATAGTATCTGTTTTGCTCAAAGTAAATGCACTCAAAAATGCAAATAGATAGTGAAGAAATAAAAACAGCATCTTTGTTCAATTTAGGTAACATTATTTCGCTAACTTCTAAAGCAGAGTGGGGGTATTGTATCTGTGTGACTGTCTGTCTGTCTGAAGGATTGTCTGTCAGTCTATCATGGGCACTTTCTTAGGGCAAAAATACTCCTGGAAAAATATTGCTCCACAAAGGTGAAGTACAGTAAGAGCAGATTTTACTAATCTTTGTATTCCTTAACAGCAAAAAGGGGGAGCCCATGAAATGAAGTAATAAAACACCGAAAATACATTTATGTTCAAAAGTCTTGAGCCACATCCACATTTTTTATGTTTGATTTCCAAACTATGTTTTGAGTCCAAATGGTGTTGTATTCTTGTTAATATAGTGTTCAGGAATATATCTCCAAGCTCCATTTTAGCAAGTTTTTTATGAATACTTGTATGGAGATACTTAGGAAGAGAAACATGGAGAGGAGGGTTAAGTGTGCTCAAAGGGAATGTAAAGCAAACAAAAATTTTGGGTTGCCTTAACACTTTTGCACAGCACTGTAGAACGACCTCATTAAATCAAATTTTGGAATTTTCTGTTCCCCCTTTTGCTTAAGCAAGTCACAAAGGTAAAGTTCATAATCAGACTTACTTTGCTGGGAAGGGGGATCAGCTCAGTTGGTAGTGCTCTGGTCTGGACTTCAATGCAATTGAGGTTCCTTGCTCGTATTCCAGCTCTGGCCAAGTCACCATCGGACATACTATGTCAGACAGCAGTTTCTATCATCCTTCTCATCATTGCTGTGTCCTGCTCATGTCCTAGGCAGCTGGGTGGTGTAGTGGTTAAGGTTCCCGCCTGCTCCGCTGAAGGTCTTTGCCTGCATGGGTTCAAACCCCGGATGGGGAACTGGAAATTTTCAATGGACCTTTATGAGCAAAATCCCAGCTGGATGTCGTTCGGATAAGACGTTAAATTGGCGGCCCCTTGTATCAGTGTCTGTGCTGGGCAAGTAAAAGATCCCTCATATGGGGTAAATGTGTAACATGTTGAGGACTCCTGCTCTCTCTCTCATCTCATCAATCAACCCTCGTGAGCGCCCAGACCTGGGCTTAGAGGGCTGCACTTACCATATCTATCTATCTATCCTAATTACAATAGCCTGTAAAAATGCATGAATACATGATGTAAAGCCTTAATCATTTATCCATCAAGGTTGATTGAAGTTACTGTTTCAGCTAGGTTCAACAGTTGACGAAAAGCTAAACTAAAGAATTATTGCTTATAGCTTTAAAATGGAAATTAGTACATTGATCCCAGGGTCAATGTGTTTCATACAGTAAAACACATAAAGCAAGTATGACAATTTCTTGTTGACCTCTGACTTTTTTAAATATCCGGTTGGGGTTTCTTGCCAAATATGGTCGTATTAAAACCACACACCCAAACTCATTCTAAAGTTTGCCCTATTGGTGATGAAAACCAGGAAATAAGCACTGCAGTTTTATTAATGCCTGACATTAATATTATTTTTGTAGAACTGTGTACTTTTTATAGAAAATGTGAATGCTTCATATGACACTGTCTTCTGAGTTCCATATTGAAAACTAATTTTCTTAAAAGCGTTGCAGAAAAGAACTTTAAAAAGTGACCAGCCTCGCATGCATCTATAATCAAGTTGGGCAGAATTGCCACTAGTTTTGCTGTCAGAGATTTTTATTGGAATCTTCAGATCTGCATTCCAGGAAAGAATGCTGTACTTTTATAGTCAAACCTATTCAATGCATCCTTGATGCGTTGAGAAACAGGCCAAAATTTGCGACTGCTTGTTTTAAGCTCATCTTCACAGAAAATCAACAAAAAGTATCAGTAATTTCACAATTTAATAATTCCATTTTTTCATTAGTAAATATTACAAGGATGCGTCAGACTCTATGGCAACAAAGAGAATCTTTATAAGTGAGCATGAAAAATATTTTTTTACTGGTTCAACTCACCATAAAATAAATTTAATTTGCAAAACTATAGGAGAATATGTACTATTATGTTGGTCCTACTTTCAGATGACACTTCACCACAATACTACCGCTTGCAAATTATTCGATTTTGTATTTCAAAATTATGTAAGCAACTCAGATTTGTTCAGTGTAACAACAGTGAATGTACAATTTTTACAGCAACAATTGAACGTAAGTTCCTCCAATGAAAACCTGGCATAATTAAGCAGATCGTATTTTATACTTCATATATTGTTATGTGCTGAAATGTTTATAAGAATGCATAACACGGGACCAATCAGAGCATTGAAAAATATGTGAATACTGATCTTTTTTTTGTGGATAAGGTTCAAGGTGTCTTTTGTCAAATTGTTACAGAAGTAAAAATGAAGAAATGTTCCATTAAGTCAGTATTGCATGTTTGCATGGAAGATGGCAGATCTGCGCACCGATGAGTATTTTAACTCAAGCAATAAAATCACCATAATCATGACCAGAATCCTCAAGATAACGACATAGATGATGCAGATGACACGTAGGATACAGATGATGCATAGACCTGTAATGATAAAAGAAATTATTTAAACCAATGGTTGGTAATTATTTTTCTAGAAAGAAATTCAAGTTAAAAGTTCTGTCCATTTGTACGGCAAAATTGAGAATTACCGTTATTATTAAAGTTTACTTGAGCAATAAAAAAGAGATACACAGGAGCCTTTAATATGTTATGCATTTATCCAATGAGTAACCAATTGTGCTCAAGGGTTGAATTTTATGAGAAAACATCCAGTTGGTGTAGTATTCCTCAAGTGCACTAAGTAATTATGTAACAACAGGACTTACTAGGAACCAGTCCGCCCTGATTATGAAGTGTTCATTAAAATTATGACAAAGGGAACTAAAAATAACTTCAAAAATTAAATAAAGTTTTACCTTCTATTTTGGAGAAGTGGAGTTTCTTGTTTTTCCCTTTTTATTTCGCATGTCATCCATAACCTGGAACAATTAGCAGTCATGTCACATTTTGCACTTTTGATTTCATAAATGTGGGGAAGATAGGGGTATGTTGTGGCACGGGGTAAGTTGTGCCCCCTCCCCTCACTATTGGGGTAAAATTAAGAACTGGGTAAAAAAGCAATTGGTCAACATCTTTATGCACCTAGAAAAAATAACTGGTAAATGTAAAGCTATGGAAAGCTACAGTCATCAATTAAATTTTTTTCTTGAAAACCTGATGTAGCGACGACTGACATTCCTGTTTCTCCGTCATTTGGTATTTGTAATAAGATGAATTGTTTCTGGTAGGATGAAGTTAGGTCTATCTAGACATCGCTTTGAAAGATTTGATTTTGCATGGTTGATTTATTATTGACAACCGGTTTTCTCCAGAAAATCAATATGGGGCAAGTGTTGCCGTTTGAATTGGGGTGAGTTTGTGCATATGATATATAGTGTAGGATTTAATTTTCAATAATTGATTTCTGTTTGCAAGTAAGTTAGAAAGTGTTATACCACCTTCTAAACAAAAAACATTTAGCTTTTGCATAATTTTGAATTTTTGCAAAAGATTGCTTTTAAATGTTTGATTAGTTTCATGTAACATAAATGCCATATGGCCTAGTTCAAAAATAATGAAGCCACGCAGCTTATTTTCTGTAGGGGTCTCAAAATATGAGAATGACTGTATGTGACAACTTAATGGTACACCATTGCTTTAAGTACATTGTTGTGCAACTTTCCTGAAAATTTCATGACATTCTGTCTCATAGTTATTGAGATAGAGTTGAATTACATTGAAAAACAGGCATTTTTTCACCAAAAAAACGTGACATAACATTTTTTACCACTTGAATTCTTTCAGTTTTACAAATTTTGACATATTCTAAGGCAATTTCCCAACACTTTTTTGAATCTCTACATCCTCAGGCTTCATAAATCCATCAAATCAAGTATTTATATTTGCCTGTGTTGACATTATTGAGCTATTTGGATTCAAAGGTTGACTTCC
The DNA here is from genome assembly GCA_026936325.1 of Platynereis dumerilii. NCBI lineage: Eukaryota > Metazoa > Annelida > Polychaeta > Phyllodocida > Nereididae > Platynereis > Platynereis dumerilii. The sequence continues at coordinate 129,914,098 of JAPTHN010000001.1, forward strand.
AAATATTAAGTAAAATTTGACACTTACTGATCTGGGATGCTCTAGTGCCCCTTTGACATATGTCAGTTGAATCGTTTGGCCCTTGAGACCTAGTCTTATATCTGCTTACCCATTTTGGAGCTTCTTGTGGTTGTGGAAAATTTAGTTCACTAAAAAATTCCAATGAATAGCAGGGTAGGTGAATCCGTCGCAAGCGTAACGCCCAGAACACTTTCTAGTGCCACAGAGGAATAAAAGCTCCGTTTTAAATCTTGTTTGGCTTGTAATATTGCAAAATCTGTGTAGTATTGAGAAACAATCAAGTAATCCATGTCCGCAGCTGGTTTCTGGTGGTAAAATACTAATGGGGCTTTGTCGCAAGCGTAACGCTATGGAAAATATTGATCATATTTTCATGGTTTTCTTGTAAGGAGTAAAGCAATCATTCTAGTATTACTTGTAGTGATAATCAACACAATATTTCAGTAGTTGGAGTATGTTTCAATGTTTAATTATCAAAATTGTGCTCTTTGTGAAGCTTTCCTCAAAATTTTGGGCCAATTTGTCGAAATAGGCAATAACCAGTACAAATTTCACTTTAATTTTGTAATTACTCTTTCGCTTCATCCAGTTATTACTGATAATACATTTAAAATGGATTTGGGTCAAAACCAGAACACTTTTTTGACTTCTATGTCACACAAGTACCCAAAATTGGCTTTTTTAGTGGAAAAATAGGCTAAAAAACACGCTTCTATCATCATTTGCCCTGTCCGTATTCATTTTGGTGGCGCTTATTTGGTACCAACTCGAAGCCCACATTTGGGTGCATAACACAGGACAGGTGAAATCGTTTTAGAGGAAAATATGTACATCTGCGGAGAAAATTTGAACATTTTTTTTTTAATATTGCGACAAAATTTCAAAAAATACTGTTTTCCTCATAAAATATTTCGTGAATTTGGATGAAAACAGCCATGGAGGCTTAAGAGTATATGAGTTTTGTCATCCAACAAAAAACTTAGATTTAATTTGATGATAAGTTACCATTTAGTCTACTTTTCTTTTACTGCCATGGAAATAAAAATAAATAAAATTTGGTAATATTCAGCTTTTATCAGTCATTTCCACAAACCACAGAAAAATGGTAAATACAGTTTCTAGAACTTAGACATGTTTGTTACAATATTATGTGGTCATTTGATACTTATAAACATTCTAAAATTTTGATGGTCATGTCACACTTTGGCTTCATTATTTTTGAACTAGGCCATATGCTAATTAATACCAGATACAAATTATCTATCTGAAGAAACAGGTGAAATGCAGGGGTGCCGGAAGGAAATGCTGGCGGCAGGGGTAGTCGGATGAAAAAGGGTAAATGATTTTTGTGCCAATTTTGGATAACAAAATTTAAAAAGAGTGTCAATAATAATTTTTGATATTAAAATTATTATTTATAATTTAATCTATGCTAAAATTACTAAAATAAGGCAGAATAATGTTTTTTATCAAGATCAAAAGGGCAGACCTTGCCCCCTCTGCCTCCCTTGGACAAGAGCTGGAGGGCAATTGATAGCTCCGGCCCCTTGTTCTGGCACCCCTGGTGAAATACAAGGTTTTTCTGGAATAAACCTCAGAAACAACTTGCCCATCAAGCAGCACAACTTACCCTGGCATCTTGACCTAGTTTTTTTAATGCTTACAATGATCTTCCCAATGGTTTGGTTGCCCTGGAACTTGGCTCGATTCTGGCCAAGGTATTACCTTTTGATATCTAATTTTAGATTATATGATTATGATTTGCTTTTTCAGGAAAATCACCTTGAAGCAAAAAATGACACATATTACCCTGGTCTCCTCTAATGATATCAAGGTCACAGGACCCAAAAATATTAAATGCTAGTGGCCAAGATAACTTCTGTGAAATTTATATGGAAATACTTGCAGGGGTGAGGCAACCTAGAGGTCCATCTTTAGGTTAAATTTTGATGACATGATATAAACCTTTACAACCAGATTTTAGAAATAATTGCCTTTTTGTGACAGATCTCGATTATTTCCAATCACTATTTCTTCATCCATTGAAAATATCTCCAGAGTTTAAAAAGGAACATTTTCTTTCTGAAAAACATGAGATACATAATGAATCTGCATCATTTAGCGTTTGACCTTACCTTAATGTTAAATGTTATATCAGCAGTAACAACCTTCATTAATCAACCCGCAGGTTCTTGTTCAGGTTCAATTTTGATGACACAGCAGACATCTCTCCAGCTGGATTTATCAGAAGGAGCCACCAATATTAGGCTACCCAGAGATTCTTGCCTGGATTAAATTTTGGTGACATATTAGACACCTTATTTCGAACCAGATTTTAGATATAATCACCTTTTTGTGGCAGTTACTGTTTTCCATGGTTTGCAGTTCATCCTGTAAAAAAAACCTCAAGAGTTTGAAAACAGAAATTTTCTTCCTGAAAAAACATAAGATACATTTAATGAATCTGCATCATTTAGCGTTTGACCATACTTAAAGTTATATATTGATAGAAATCATCTACATTAGGCAAGCCGTGGGTTCCTGTTCAGGTCAAATTTTGACAACATGTTAGATTGATGGATGGGTGATTGGGCTTTACATACTGTATTAATGCAATTGGTAGGCTAATTAGGGTTAGGGTAGGAGGAGTACACAGCTATGAGGTGAAGGATTATTGAAACAGCCATCCAACATAGGCCAATGTGACCCAACAAGAGCTGGATTCGAACTCTGGACCCAGCAGTTGGCAGCCCAGTATGGTTCCACTAGACCAACCCTCCCCCGCTGACACATAAGACACCTCTCCATCTATATTTGTTAGAAGAAACCACCTGTATAGGCAACCCGGAGCTTCTTGTTCAGGTTTTGGCGACATATTAAACACCTTTCCAGCCAGTCTTTAGAAATAATTACCTTTTGGTGAAAGTTCTCGATGATTTCCAATTACAATTTCGTCATCCAGCGAAAAACACCTCCCAAGGTTAAAAGGAAACATTTTCTTCCTGAAAAACATGAGATACATAATGAATCTGCATCATATAGCTTGTGACTTTACTTAAAACTTAAATATTATATCAGAAACAACAACCTACATTAGGCAACCCACTGGTTCTTGTTTTGGTTAGATTTTGATGACACAGTAGACATCTCTCCTACTGGATTTATGAGAAGAAGCCGCTTACATAAGGAAACCCAGAGATTCTTGCCTGGATTAAATTTTAGACACCTTTCTAACCAGATTTTAGATAAAATCACCTTTTTTTGGCAGTTTTCCACAGTTTGAAATTTCAATTTCTTCATCCAGTGAAAAACCTCCAGAGTTTGAATTAGACACATTCTTCCTGAAAAAACACAAGATACATAATGAATCTGCATCATTTAGCATTTGACCATACTTAAAAGTGAATCATTTTAATAGAAAACACGTACATCGGGCAAGCCGTGGATTGCTGATCAGGTTAAATTTTGACAACACGCTAGATTGATGGATGGATGATTGGGGCTTTACTCGGTAGGCTAATAAGGACAGGAGGAGGACACGATAATGAGGTAAAGGATCCAACATTGGCCAAGGTGACCCGAATAAAGCTGAACTCAAACCCTGGACCCAGCGATTGGAAGCCCAGCACGCTACCACTAGACCAAACCCCCCCCCCCCCCCTGACTTGTAAGACATCTCTCCAACTATATTTATCACAAGAAGCCACCTGCATTAGGCAACCCGGAGATTCTTGTTTAGGTTAAATTTTTAAAACATATTAGACCCCTTTACAACCAGACTAGAAATCATCACCTTTTTGTGGCAGTACTCCATGATTCACAATTGCGATTTCTTCAATCAGTGAAAACACCTCCAGACTTTGAAAACTGGCATTTTCTTCCTGGAAAACAAGAGGTACAAAATGAATCTGCATCATTTTGCATAAACCACCGGAATTAGGTTTTCCGTGGGCTCTTGGTCAGGTAAAACCAGATTTTTAGAAATAATCACCTTTTAGTGGAAGTTCACTTTGACTTGCAATTCAAATTTTTTCTTTCCCGAAAAAAATTCCTGACTTTGAAAACTTTTCTTTCTGAAAAACATAATTTAAGGTAGGCCTACGTAATGAATCTGCACTATTTAGCATTTGGCCTTTGGTAGAGAACACAGGTGTGCATTAGGCAACCCGCGGCCCTGGACTCCCTTCCTCCCCTTCCCCAGGGGCTTCAAGCTAAGATATTCAATCCGACATATAGATCCCCAGCCAAATTTGTTCCGGCCCTTCGGGTCTCGCCACTGGACCTCCCCCTTTCAAAATTCCTGGATCCACCCCTGTTACAGAATCCTTCACAAAACAATATATGACATAGGTACCTGACATTCACAAAGTATCTATAGATAGTTGTATACAATGGTTTAAACTGCATATTTAAAAGATTCTGCAATTAGTGGCAATGGAAACTATTCTAGAGTATTCATATTGAAAATAAATATTATCTCAATAAAATTTCAATATGACAGCTTAACAACACTGAGCACAGTTGCCTTGATTAATATTAATAAAATAAGGATATTTGCTTTTTTTAAGAACTTACCTTGTCAAAACTTGCTTACTAGACTTCTTATGGGTCCCAAAATAGCTCAAACAATCTAACATTGAACAGAACCAACAGCTTTTCGAAAGTGGCTAACAATCACCTTCATGGCTGGGTGAACGTTTCTGTTGATAAATGCATTAAGTTTGAAGCTCAAGTGCTTGATTATGTGTTTATGATAAGACACATCATAAACACTAGCGTTTATGAAACTTAGAATTTTTTTCCAACTTGGACTTTTTACTCTATAAAAGCACACAAAATATGTGCTGGTTGGCAAAAATGCCTGATTCTATATTCTGAAAATACACATATATGAAAAAATTTATTTTGTCTTAATTCCCTTTTCATAGTAATACACCTTTCAACTTCTCAAAATTTTCTAAGTCCCATAAACACTTCAGCTTGTCCTGTATAAACACCATAGTGTTTTTGTTTTAACACTTAAGTGTCTATTTTCAATCACTTAAGGGAATATAAACACTATAACGTGTTTATGGCACAACACTATTTTTTAGAGTGCATAGCAATATGCTTTGAAGCGGCAGCTTGTAAAATGACATTTTTGCGAGCTGACCGATCGCCGAACAAAGTGCCGAACGGAAAAAATAAACTATAACGGACAAACAATGACAATTTCAGTCAATATACGTGGTTGCAGGGTACCCGCAACTTTTTTCAGAGTGAAATTTGGTTGAAAATTGGCCGAACAGAGTGGTAAAACGTCCATAGCAGTTCTACGGTCCTCGCTACCTCAAGGATAGCACTGCTAATAAAACTCCCAGCCCACCCCCAAACAAACGTTTTCTGGGTAGTGGCATAACCTTGTAAAAGAGGTCTGAACTTGCAATAAGCTGGACTAAGTACCAGAGATTCACAAATATTACATGGAGCTGCAGAACTTCAGAATTTATTGCAGAATTGCAGAATTCTGCAGTTCTACTCCCAAACTGCAGAATTTATTGCAGAATTGCAGAATTCTGCAGTTTCCTCCTAAACTGCAGAATTTATTGCAGAATTGCAGAATTCTGCATTTTCCTCCCAAACTGCAGAAATTTATTGCAGAATTGCAGAATTCTGCAGTTTCCCCCCAAACTGCAGAATTTATTGCAGAATTATGCAGGTGCAGGAAGAAATTTAAATGTACTGGGCCCTAAAAAGCTCTAAAAAGGTGATATTTTGGGCGATTTTCTTAGCTATCTATCTATCTATGCATGCATTTATGTAGCAAGAGATTCATATCATTCATGTAAAGTCAGAAGTCAGGGAAGATCAAATGGATGATTAAATTGGTAATTGTCTGATTGGACTGTGAATAGGTGTGAAGGTAACTTAAATTTGAAAATGTTGGACAATGTAGAAAAAAAAAGCCCAATGACAAAGGCATTTTAATTTGTTAGAATGGTTCTTTGATGAAAGTGCAAATTGCCATCAATGTGTAAATGAGTTAAGTGCACTTCAAGTGTCACCAACCAAAACTTGTGTGCTGCACTGTGTGTACAATTCAATTCAATTGCATCTGCATGTGTTTATCTCACTCGGCAAAGTATTTTTAGCTGATACATATCTAACACAGATACAATTATCATGTTAATTGAACAAAGCAGCAGTTGAATCTATAAATATACATAAAAGAAATGGCCATTGATTGACACATCTATAGACCTGATTAGACAGAATGACAATCGTTTTTTGGGAGTTTGGTTGCCGTGAATTAAATACACACAAAACAGCGCGAAATGCGGGTCAGTGTAAAATGCGGACCAAACGGACCATGCGGACCATGCGGACCAGACACAAAACCAACACAGGAGGGTGCAGAGGAGCATTGCTTGTTTGATCAAGCTAATAATACAAAGCCAATCAAGCGGAAAATGCGGACCAGATGCGGACCAAGCCAATAAGCAAGATATAGACAATATATCAGCCTGATAATTGAATAAAAAAATATTAAATTATTTTTTTTTTTTTTTTTTTAAACCTATATAGCAATATATATTTGTACAGAACAGAGTACAGACAAATCTTGCAGACCAAATAATCAGAATGCAGACCAGGATGCAGACCAGAATGCAGACCAGAATGCAGACCAGAATGCAGACCAAATTTTGGTCTGCATTTGGTCTGCATGATAGAAGTTTTGGTCTGCATTTGGTCTGCATGATAGAAATTTTGGTCTGCATGATAGAAATTTTGGTTTGCTTGTATAAATTTCGATCTGCATGCAATAAATACCATAACTTTGGTAAATTTTTCAACAAATTAAATAAATATTAATAAATCCAATAATTATCCAAAGCTTCTGGTAAATCCGAATGCAGTTGTGTACATTCCAGAGACAATATATGGAATGACCTTTTTAAGAAAAAGACTTGGTATTTATGCTAATTACCTTTTTTAACCTTAAAAGACAGGATTTAAAGTGCAATTAAATTTAGCAGTTGTGAGACAGGGTCTTGTAATCCACAGAGAGTGGAAATCATTGATGATGGCTTAAATGCAATTGATAGAAACGACTCAATTGGATGACATTCTAGATTATACAGCCTGCACTTACAACATTTTTATAACCTTCTTAAAATAAAATTTGTTGATCAGACAAGTTCTTGCAGACCAGATGCAGACCAGATGCAGACCAAATGCAGACCGGAATGCCAACCAGAGTACTGACCAGAGTACTGACCAGAGTACTGACCAGAGTACTGACCAGAGTATTGACCAAATCATGCAGACCAAATGCAGACCAAATAAAAGTACATTTTTTTATAATATCTTTTGAAGAAAAATAAATTACAAAGTTCCTTTTTTTTATAAATCAGTTTCAAATCATGTGTATTCACCAGTTGGTCTGCATGGTCTGCACGGTTTGGTCCGCATGATTTAACCCTTTCCAGATTGGCCAGTGTTTGCCCAAGACTTGAACAAACAGACTGGCTGCCAGTATGTCTGGTCCGCATGGTCCGCATGGTCCGCATGGTCCGCATGGTCCGCATTTTACACTGACCCGCGAAATGCTGGATCCTCCTGAATCACAACAGAGCAGACAGTTGAAAGATGACAGCCATCGAGATGTGAAAGTTAATTGCACATGAAAGTGTCAGTATTACCTTTGACTGAAAGGAATCAATTAAGTTAATTTGAATGTAATTAATCTTTAAAGGCAAGTGCATGTATACAGCCATACATGTATATAGAAGGCGCGAAAATGCAGCCTGGATCACAACAAAGTCTTCAGACCGGAAGTATAACCACGAAGGGAATGGTATGCTTGCTGTGGCATTATTTGTTATATGAATCCATTGACATTTGAATCGAAGGGAAAGGACCATCAGGAATTGATTTGCATGTGGATTCATCAGAAGGGCATGTTTGAAAATGTGCACATTAGACGGTGTGAGGAGTGGCAGAGGTCTTGAAGGCCTTGGACAAAAGTGGACTGGGAAGCCAGGCAGAGGCTGATCTAGACACTGGGGGAGGGGGCTAAAAACAGCTGTGTTTGAAATGAGAAATTTGGGTGGTATGGGCGAGTGGTTATGTGGATATGGTAAGGAAAAACTGTTTTGATTCATATGGGGGGTGGTGCATGCGAAAGAGGTGGAAATGGGGTCATTTTGATGACGTCAGAGGTGGGACCCCAAGTGTCGAATGTGCCACTGGGGTTGCACTTTTATTTAAATAGATAGATAGATTGAGGCAATTTATATAAATAACATTCAGTGTAAGTAGAATGATCCACAAATTTAACTCGTTAGAAATACCATATTTTGATGAAAAGCATTGCAAAAATTCAAAAGCAAGGCTAAATTAAATTCAAATAAAAGTAAAAGCAGGTGAAACATTCACAACAAACAATTGAACCAATTTACTGGGGCTACAAATTCACTTCTTTGATAAATATACTTCTGCATGTGTTTAGCTCACTCTGCAAAGTATTTTTAGATGATACATATCTAACACAGATACAATTATGATGTTAATTAAACAATGATGTCTTACCATCAACACTTGTCTCTCTTAACATGATAAATGACTTAAACAACTTTCTATGTGCCCGTGTCACCAAGAAAATATGAGTGTGATAAACCAAAAATTTTAAATGATGATAACTCAAAATTTTCCCAACAGAATTTTTCGGTGTTTGTCTTAAAATGTAGTCCCTGATCTATAAGTGTGCGCTTTCAGTTTTCTTGTTGAATTTTTTAAGTCAGACGCATAATCCTTTCGTTTGGCTGTCACCAACAAGTGGGATAAGTCTCCTTCAATCAAATAAACATTGAAAGTATTGGGTTTGATTATGACAAATCATCAGCATGATGACACACAAAGTGCCATTTTCACTCTTATTCTATATCAAAGTGTTTGGCTGTAAAAGGCATATTAGCAGGGATACAACTTTCCAATCTGGCAACGTAACATCAGCATCCAGCTAACAAGACACAGACTGACCATCAAATAGTCATTGCATGAGAGTGTCAGAACACTGTTTAGAAGTGTTGTGCAGTGTCTGACATACACTATGGAGTAATGCATATATAGTTGCCTATACAGTTGTTGTAAAGTATTAAAATGCATTTATATCACTCTTAACACTATTCAGCTACAGGGTGCGGCAAAAAATTTGCACCATCTAAACATCTCTAGCAGATGAAACTGAACATTACAAAATGGAGTTTTGAGTGATAGGAGAACCAGCCAAACATATTAGCAATTGCCTAGCAGTTAAATTATTGTCAAACCAAAAGAGGGTGCAACACTTCGGTGACTGCTGGCCACACTGTAACAAATTGCTGTAATTTGTACAGTGAATTACTGTAGAAACTACAGTAAGCTGCTGTACAACTCTGATACAGTAAGCTACTGTAGAAGCTACAGTAAACAAAACTCTACCGTAAGACTTACTGTAAATTTTACAGCAAGCTACTGTAATCTTCATATTACGGCAAATTGCTGTATATTTTACGGCAAATAAACTCTACTGTAAGCCTAACTGTAAGTGTTACAGCAAGCTACTGTAACCTTCATATCACGGCAAATTGCAGTAGATTTTACAGCAAACAAAACTCTACCGTAAGCCTTACTGTAAATGTTACAGCAAGCCACTGTGAGCTTCATATTACAGCAAGATGATTTTACAGCAAGCAAGCCACTACTGTAATCCAATATCACACTACTGTAATAACTACATTAAGCCATTGTACTGACAGTTCATTCCTATTAAAGGGAATATACCAAATGTGTCATGTCCACAAGCAATGGCTGAGCATTAAGTTCTAATTGGAGATATTATATTGGAAAATAGCCATCCCTCATATTTATGTTCATGAAATATGTTTTTAAAATCATATCAATATTGTTGTAGACATACATGTATTTGTATCACAATGTTCACCCAACTATCTAGTATAATACTTGATTAAAATATATAATTATTTAAGATTTGGACTATATAATATTTAGGCTTTTTTTATTCTTCTCTAAAATATATGAATTTACAGATTCAATATGGCAAATTCATTTATAAAGATGAGATACATATGAAAATGACTGAAAAAATCGGTATTGTGTAGCATTTGATTGACAAATTAGATTTGATTATTTGTTTTTTTAAACTGTACTCTATTACATTTGTAGGATGTTCATTTATGAAATTGCTAAAGACACTCTAGATAATATCTAAGGTCTAAATGGAATAATATCAAACTATACAGAATTGTATACTAGTAGTAATTTCTCAGGAATACCACAAGGTGTCACTTTGCATGCATATTATATGAGTATGGCATCAATTAAGGGGTAATTAAGGGGTAATTAGAGGGAAATCACTGACGCAGAACTGTGACCCAGTTACATAAACTGAATTTACTGGCAGTATTAGACAATTGTATTAGAGTCACTCTTGGACAGTTATTCAAAGGAAGAGGTGGCACTGTTCAGTGGCTCCATGTTTATTTCTTGTTTTAGCAGTGGAGTTGAGTAAACATTGACTGGGTAAGTGTGTTGAATAAACTAAGTATGTTCATTAGACATTCAATCAACTGATTCTTTATTACTTGAATGCTTCATCAACTGTAATGATTTTCTTCTTTTTCAGGAGTCCAAAGGACCAGTTACAGGATATTTTACTGAAGTCTGAAATGCTGTTCAAAATTATGGAATTTCTTCTATTTTAACTGCTGTTTCCATTTTAGCATCTCATCAAGTTCATTGGTCATTCTGTTCATGGACATGTTTACCAATTATCTTGTTTAAATAAAATTGTCCCTGCATTTGAATAAAGTGGTCCCAATAATAAAACACACCCCAAAAGAACTACAGTATAGAAAAATCTTACTGTAAAATCTACAATAATCAGCTGTAGTTAAAACTGCTGTACAAGGTTCCCTTCCTGTAAAAACTACAGTAATTTACCGTAATGCTTATACAGTATGAAAATCTATAACTGTAAAAACTACGGTAAGATGCCGTTTTCAAACTACAGTAAGATATATTGATTGCTGTAGTTTTTACAGTAAGTACTGCACAGCAGAATTACAGTAGTGATTTTTGTTGCTGTAAAAAACTACAGTAGTTGCCGGCAAGTGAGTCTGCCGGTAGTTACTGTAGTTTTCTACGGTAAGGTTCTTACAGTGCAGCTGATCATTTCTAAATGCCATGAATTTTATATCATAAGGACTGTCTCAAAAATAATGAAGCCACAGGGCAGGATTTCATTGGCGGCCAAAAAATGTAGGAATGGATGTATGCAACAACTTTATATTGCACTATTGCTTTGAATATATTCTTGTGCCAAAGTCCAGAAAATTTCATGACAATATTACAAACGGTTGTCGAGATAATCTTAAAAGTACATTGAAAAACGTGAATTTTTCTCTATTTTAGCGTGACATCACATTTTTCATCACTTGAATTTTTTCAGGGGTATTAAATTTGACATATATCTCATTGTCTTTTTCTTAATTTTCCTTTTATCCCTATGTCCAAAGGCTTCATAAAGTCATTGAAACAAGTATATTTATGTGCTTGTTTTGACATCATTGAATTCTTCGTGTTCAAAGGTTGACTTTGAAAAATTGAGTCAAATTTGAAGCTTCCTGATCTGGGATGTTGTAATTACCCTTTTACACATGTCAGTTGAATCTTTCTGCCATTAAGATCTAGTATAATATCTACTTAGTTGTTTTGGAGCCTTTCGGCTTGGGAAAAATTAATTTCATAAAAAAATTCCGATGAATATGAGGGAAGGTGCATGTGTCGCATGCGTAACGCCATGAGTACTTTCATGTGGTAAAAAGATATATGAAAGCTCTGATTTTAACCTGGTTTGGCTTGAAACGTAGTACATCTGTGAAGCATCAATAAACTAGGGACCAATACATGCTGGTGACTGATACCTGGTGGTAAAATACAAAAATTACTTTGTCGCACACGTAACGCTCACAAAAATATAGATCATATTCAAATTTTTTTCCTGTTAATAGTGGAGCCATGATACTTATATTACCTGTTGTGACTATTACCACACTATTTTAGTAGTTTGAACATGTTTCATGACCTAGCCAATAATAGAATGGCATATATGAAGTTTTTTGAAAATTTTGGGCCAAATCGGCTAAAAGGCAATATCCAATCAAAATACACCCTATTCATTCGAAATGGTTGTACTATTCCATCAGTTTTGACTTATAATATCATATAAAATCAATTGTAAGCAAAACCAGAACATTTTTTGCAATTTTGTGTGGCATCATTACTCAAAACCAGGATTTTATTGGAAAAAAAGGGCCAAAAATCATGCTTCTTTCCTCTTTTGCTGAGTTGACTCTCACTACAGTGGCACATATTTGGTATGAATTTGAAGCCAACATCCAGACACATAACATAGGACAGTTGAAATTGTTTTAAAGGAACACATAAGTTTCTGAGGCAAATTCAATTACGTTTTTGAAAAACATTGCTGAAAAATTATCAAAAATAGTGTGTTTCTCACAATTTATTTGGTGTATTGAAATGAAAACTGCCCTGAATACTCTACACTATTTGCCGTATCTCATCATATAAAGAGATTTGATTTACTTTTGTGATAAATTGACATTTAGTTTAGTTTAATTTTGTATCTATCTATCTATCTATCTATCTATCTATCTATCTATCTATCTATCTATCTATCTATCTATCTATCTATCTATCTATCTATCTATCTATCTATCTATATTTGTCTGTATTTATTTATCTCCCTTCCTTCCATCCTTCCTTTCTTCGTTCCATCCTACCTTCCTTTCTTCCTTCCTTGCTTCCTTTCTTCCTTGCTTCCTTCCTTCCTCCTTCTATTCTATAGTTTTAAGCTTTTTAATGAATTTTCAAACAATCCCCCTGGCTGGCACTTGGCTGTTGCTGCTGCTGTCACTGCAGCAGAACATTTAAAATCCACAGGAAAAACATACATTTAGTTTTAGAAAATAAAATTTTTTTGTCACAGAAGTTTACCAAAGGTTGATGGAAGCAAGATAAAATTATGTTGAGACTGTTCACTAAGTTATAAAGTGATAGTTTTAAGCTTTTTGGTTGTACACAGTTAAGTTTTTATCTACTTAATTTTATTTTTGTACCTGTATACCAAATTGTAATATTTGTGTATGAATAAATGATTTATATATAGGTGAAATAGTGCGACCTCCTATATGGTCAGAAGCTTGCTGAAACTTCCTCCTGCAATACAGGCTGCAAGCAGCTGTAAAAATTAAAAATAACGTGCAAGCACTTTAAGTAGCACAGACAGTGCATGGTTCCAACACAGGCACACCGGTCACGGATATACTAAGGAGAAGAAGAAGACATGGTTGACCTTTGACCCATGGAAGCCAATCCATTTTAGTTACTTTATAATTTTTTCCGTCACAGTAGGGCACCAAAAGTGACTGGTCGAAAGTTAAAAACCTACAGAGAATGTAGAGTAAATTTGAATGAGATTGATGAAAGAGAGTGACCTCCACAGTGCTAACGAGATTGCATGAAATTCCTGGGGTAAGAGCAGCTGTGCTGCTAAAAATGCTTTGAGTAAGTCATTTGAGATATATGCGGCTAGACTGTGTCTCGATTTCATACTTATAGAAGCATTGGTTAGGAAATTATAGCAATTACAATTCATAGCTATTGCTGGTGCAAATTTGTTTTCCCCACCCTGTATTTACAAACTGAAACTTCCCTAAATTGTTCTTATAATTCAAAATATTACTCTGGACAGGTCAATGCCACGTAAGAGCTTGACATCTGACTTGAATTGGAATGCATTTGACTTACACGTGTAAGATTGATTGACAGAGATCACAGCAGCTTATAACTCAACAATGCTCTATTATGCATCCAAACCAGCAGCCAAACCGAGTCTACTGGATTTGGTCATGTAAACAACCACAAACATCATGCAAATGAGCAAGATATGGCAGAGTTAATGTTGCCTAATTGTTTTATTTCATACTGTGGGAATTTTTAATTGTTATAGACTAACAACAATAATATTGGATAACAAAATAAATGTTTATATTCTGCATCAAACATTTAAGGCCAATCAGGTACCAGGAGATCAGTCACATGACAAGCCAATAAATAATGATATTGGTGTCTTAAAAGTGTTATTGGTGTGTGGAGAGTGATATTGGCGTGCCCTTATGCTCTTAGCAGTGACAATGCACTTAATTGCCAATTACTTAAGGGAAGGCCTGGGTAGGAGGACATCTAACTTTTTGAAATGTCAATCTATCATTTTATAAATATGCTAATTGTAAATAATGGGAAAAATTATGGCCTCGACCAATATTACTGCTTCGGCCAATAAAACTCAATATTGGTCGACTCAACATCCACTATTTGTTATATTCTGCACCTCTATTTTCAGACTTATAAATATTTGTAAAATACTGGTTTTTCTAAAGATACTTAATTTTTTTATATGAAATATACATAATTTTCCCAAACAATCCAATTCAAGGAGTCCCTCTGACACTTCGTGTCATCGGCAAAAATAGGGACTCATGGGCCCGTTTTCACCAACATGGTATTAACAGTTATGCCAGGTCTTAGCTAAGACCTGGTCTGGCTAAGCCAATCACTCAAGCGGAGCAGGATCAAGGAACATTTACTGAGTGAAAGTCTGCACATAGTATTTAAACAACTCAACTGCTACAAACACAATTAATCTCTGAAGTTCCCAAACATGGCCACATGACAAGGTAAGAGAAAAAGAGGGGTGGGCTTGGAAATTTATAAAAAAGAAAATTAATTAGTTGTCTGTCCAGTGTTGGTGACAGAAATGCATTTTTCTTTAGCCCCCTCCCTTCAAACAATAAATTAATACAAATCAGCTGGTCATGCATTCTTGCACAATGAAACTACAATAATGGTTGAATCCCTTTGAATTTATCTAATGATAAGGGTCCTCAAAATCTGATGTACCCAGAATGGCTGACGTGCCTGCGACTTTTTGCTACCGGCAGTTACCAACAAGTCGTTGGTGACTTGAGTGGTATCAGTGTCGCCTCAGTTTCAAGGATTGTGAAGCATGTTAGTCATGCAATCGCTTCATTAAAACCCATATATGTACGTATGCCCAGTGGACCAGTCACACGGGAGGCTAAATTGGAATTTTTCGAAATCGCCCGATTTCCGGGGGGGTTATAGGACACATAGATTGCACCCACGTCCGAATTTCCTGCCCTTCGAAAGTACCCCTGTGCTAAGACCAACAACAAGTGCAGAGGTTTTGTACAACTCAGCACAGAAGAATTGCCTCTATTTGGTGTCATGACTATCATAGGCAAATGCTATAAAAACATAGTTTCATACATGAAATGCTGTATGGCTAGTATATTTGCAACAGTTACTTCAACAAGTATATTTTCTAGGTAAGTGTGTGTTCTTGGTTTGCAAACTTTATATCTCATGATGTGACATATCTTTCTTGAAAAAATCTTTGATGACTGTTAAATTAGAGAAACATGCGAATATAATAGACAAAGGCCTATAATACTGATTTGTCATGCCATCTCATAAGAAACATATGTTCTGTTTTCATTGGCCTAATCACTTTTTGACACCAAATCAGTTTGAGATGGCTGATCCTAGAGTTTGGTGAAAATGTTTATGATTCACTGAACCTTGACAGGTTTACATGCTTAGCACACTCTTGGTGAAATGGACTTAGTTATACCAGGTTTAAAGGAGTTAACACCAGGCTTAACTCTTAATACCATGTTGGTGAAAACGGGCCATGGAGTTTGAGCCAAACCAGTGATATTTTTCAGTCATCCATGTCTTTTTTTACAGATGATTTCATATTTGTAGACCAAAGGACGAAATGTGAATTTTTTTCTAGAACATGGCATCCTATGGGGAAAAGTGATATCATAAGTTTTCTGATGTCATTTTTCCCTATATATACATGTCCCAGAAAAAAAAATCAAATTCAGTCCTTATGTCTACAAATATGAAATCATCTGTAAAGGAATTTGTGAAAACGGAATCATTAATTGGCCCCAGACAACTCCTCAGCAAAGACCTTAATCATCCAACGATAAAATATAAATGCATGTCTTCAATAATCCTGAATATTGTAGTTTATCCCCAATAATATTGTAGTTTATCCCCAATATTATCATAACCTATATTGTAGACTGTAATAATTGAATTGAAATATTTAAGCAGATTCAGCACATGAGATATGAATTTCTGAGAGCCTATAACTGAGCATACACTGAACAAGAATATTTTTATTTATCTTGGTTCATTGCTTTCATTATTGGATTGATGACGACAGACTGATTGGTTTGTCTTTAATGCCATTGGACTAGTTAACAGTTTTAGGACTATAGAATAAATAAGAAATCCTAGAACTGCAGTTTTTAATTCTTCAAACTTTACAAAATTCCTCCACTCCTTAAAGTATATAATATCATTCATTTATCAAACTTATAAATCAAAATTAGTATAGTAAGTACAATATTACACATTTGGTGCAGTTTTACAAGGATTTTAGCTGAATTTAGTGATTTTTGCCGCTAAAATGCCTATATATAGATAATATATAGTATGATTTTATAAAGCGCCCATTCCATTGGCTCACCACCGCTTGCCATACTGAAAAGGGGGGGGGTCTAAACATAAATGCCTGGGGGGGGGGGGGTTCTCGCCCCGAAATATGACTGGGGTGCTCAGCTGAGCGTCTTGCAGCCAGACCCAGTAACGGAGTGTCGTGAACCCAAAAATAGGAGGCTGGACTAGGGAAAATTCGCCTCAAAGAGGAATTTTTTTGGGTCGACTGTATTATTTTAATTATTTGTGCCAAATAATTTCTTTTTTGCCCCCATGGATGTCTTTCGGAAGGTGATTTTTATGCAAAATTCGGAATGCTGGAAATGTTGGACCATGTCTGGGAATATTCAGACCTCATTTTAGGACCCTTAGCTAGGGAAAATTAGCCCTTGAAGAGCCCTTTTCAGCCGAGCATAGGTGTAGACCAACATATAGTGAGAACCCCCCCCCCCCCCTGGCATAAATGTATTTGGCTGAAATTTGAACTGCATGGTCTGCTCACATTGGAGATCAATTTGTTTAAAGACTAGAGCGTGATCCGGAAAAAAGTTTAAAAAAATTGAAACTCCCCAGGACAGAGATTTCAGGGAGTGTGATAAGTTAATTCAGATAACCTGTGGTTACTGCACTCCAAAGTCTAAACACAGGGTGGTCAACATGATAACTCTGGAGTGGTCATTCCTGGTGCCTATACTATGACAGAATAGTCAAAATGATTTTAAGGAAGTCCCTACCCAATTTGCACCCATTGCTATTGTAACGATTTTTCCGAACGGAATGGGCCTAAGACAAAGAGATTCCACCAAAAACTAAGTGCAGAAGTATTCCGGATTAGCCAATATCCAGACTTCTCGTTGTGTACTTTTTTAATACTAATTTACTACTACACTTTAATTAATAAATTCCAATCGGAAATGTTAAAAGATTCGACTAAATAGTTATTTCTACAAATCTACTTCAGATGGGCTATAAAATATTTTCAGGGGACAATGACTCAAATAAAGAACAATTTATTAAAATCAATCAGATCAATTTTTCACATTAGCACACCACTGGGTACAATTTTTGACAACTGTCAAAAATACCAGAAAATACCTGAGCAGGTCAAAACATCATACGGACACCAACTGGACGGAATTTGGATCCCAACTGGTCAAAATACCTTCAAATTAATTATTTTAAACTAGAAACCAATTTTTACTAGGCCTAAACCCACGGGGGCTCCCGGCGGGAAAAATGCCCCAGCCAACCCACCAACTTTGAACTCACTTAATTTAAATTTAACCCAAAGACAAGCTTCAAAATTAGTCAAAATAAGTTCCCGGCCTGATCAGGCAACGTTTTTGTCCCACTTCAGACACTTACCATGCTTTCTGCCATGGCTAATTAACTTTTTTTAAATCATTTCCGAATTGTCCAAGTCTGGGCCAGATCTTCTCTCCTCAGGAGTTAAATTCATCCGCCCGAATGTTTTGATTGATCGGGCCTACTTTTAGTCTGAACACGGCCGAAACTGGCTAATAAAGCCTTTAGAAATTTAGTAAATGATTAGATTTTATTTATTATACTATTATAAACTACTTTAGAAAGTTATAGCTATAAAAACGAAGGATTTATTTAATTTAGAAATATTTTGGGAACTATTTGATGCGTAGCCCTCTAGTGGTTTGTTAAATTATGAAAAAGTAAGCTGAGAAGCAGCAAACCCTAGAAATGCAATGCGAATCATTACATTACCCCCTACTAGAGTGTTGTATGACTCTAAAAGTCACTACAATCACTCTACCTAAAGTTAAAAATTTACAGACCAGTGGGACCTCGTAGTAAAGTGCTAAGTTAAATTTTTACAATTTTACAAAAATTTTACTAAATTTTACTAATTTGACAATTATTCTACTAATTTACCCTTTAAGTAACAAATTCACCATACAAATTGTATCATAATACCTTAAGGTCATCATAATAATGTAATTTGAAAAGTTATTAAACATGTTAAAAATTAAAAAATTTTACTAATTTTTTTTACTAATTTGACAAATATTGTATAATTTTATATCTCAATAATAATTTGACATTATGAATTATATAATAATGTATCTAAGTAATTAGAAAAGTTAACTTGAAAAGTTATTAAAAATTTTAAGTAATTTCTCTAATTTGACAGATATAAAGTATAACTTTAATTTTAAGTAGTGATTTATAATTATCTGTTATACACTAATACTTTGAAGTAACTAGAATAACATGAAAAGTTGTAATACTGAACATGAAAAGTTATAAATCTCAACTAACAATACAATGTACTGGAATTTGACAAGTAGAGATACATATACACCATGGAAATGTGAACACAAAATAGTGACAATAATGTTTACAAAATCAGAATCAATTTCTCTGACAGAGAACAAAAGTTGACAAGAATGGCACCAAATAAATTATAATATAGTTACCCGTATTTGATAATTAAATTTTGAGATCACAAAGCTATAAGTTTACTTTACCATTAGGTCTAATATCTGTTTTTACATACACCCTGCATATTAACGACTTACAAAAGGTGGAGGAGTATACACCAGGTATAAAAGTTACAACCAACCTAATCTGTAAGATAATCTTAATATACTACAACCTGGGATACTAGTAGTCCCATACAAAATGTTTAAACCTGAAGCTCCCTGACATTTACTCTTGTTATATAATACACAATAGTGACTAAGGGTATTTGTCTAGTACCATACGACTAGAAATATAGAACTACCTCAGAACACTATAATATAACTCATAAATGTTATACTTCACTAAACATTCTAAATCTGTAAAACTACAGAATATCACACGGTAAAGGCACTCGCAGGTGTCCCTGAACCAATCCAAATGGAAATATAAAATGTTTTGAGTTAATCTCAATAAGTTTTACAAATAAATTCTTGGATAAATATTACTAAATAAGTAAACAAAAGACTAGCAATATAATACTGAACATTACCATGGATATATATGTAAAGTATACTGTCTAAACTACCCAAAAATGTAATTTAAAATTTACATACGATCTGGTAAATATATTCTAACTATAAGAACAGTTAACATTTAAACATGCTAACAGACTATATACAACACATTAATAAAAAAAGCTTATACAAATGTATTACATAATACAACAACGCTGTTACACATGAAGGGATCCGACGGATAGAGATGATGATGACGTCGCCGAACGGAAAGTCTGTAAGGGACTGGATGAAGTTGCGACTGAAAGTCTGTACACAACGATGAGATGAACGATGAAGAAATTTTACCTACACGTACCGTCTGTGAGGCTTTTTCCGACATCACGGACAGTTTGTGATGAAGGGGGGGGGAAATAATTTGGGGACCACGACACGTATCGTCTGTGAAGGGTAAGGGGTGAGGGACTGAGGGTTCCACCTCACGTATCGTCTGTGAGGGGAAAAAGGGAGAAGGGAACACCAGGGGCACTACCCACAGGGCACTTCACATCCTCTCGATGACTTTCTCCCGAGCGTCGGTGATCCATTTCAAGAGGTCTCCGGTCATAGCGAGGTAGTCTCGCGCCTCTCCTTCGGAGTTCAACTTGGGGACCAGATTCTCCCCCAGGTTTCGGTACACCATCTTCCCATTCCAAACAAGGAAGACTCCCATGGCGCCTGTTGCTAATCCCGACGGGGAAGGCTCTGTAGAGGCGACTGCAACCTGCTGGGAACCGGAAGCTTGGGGTTGGGGCGCAAGCGTCGCCGGACGAGGGGCAGGTGTCACGGGGCGAGGGACCACAGGGCGAGGGGCGGGGGCAACATGCCGAAGGGGCAACCCAGGTGGGGGACGAACAGCAACCGCAGGGGTCAACGCCCGGGGAAACAGGGGCCGAGGGGGCAATCCCGGTGGGGGGCGAATTGGTGTCACGGGCCGAACTGACACTGAGGGCACTACATACTGTACAGATGCAGCCACTTCTTTCGACAATTCCGCCGCCACCTCCTGTGCGGTCTGCTCGGTGGGCGATGGGGGCAGGGCCGCACTTCCTTCCGATTTTCGTTTCAGCACCTTCGGAGGCAGGTAGTTCCCGGGCGGGATGAAGAAGCACGAATGATTCCATAAGAATTCCTTACTGGCTGACCTGGTCCGGTCCCGGGCAGCTGTTCGGTCATAATCGTGCTCCAACCTTAAATGGTGTTCTAGATGGAACGACTCGACCCTGGACTCTTCACAGTCTGGACAGAGGAGGCACGGCCCATAGGGCATATGGGTTCTCGCCCAATGCCGCCGGAACTTGGCGTACGACGGAATTCTGCTGTAAGAGCAGCCCTGGACAGGACAATTCTCTCCACAGGAGACTTCAGGTCTCCGTCCCTCCACATTGTCCACAGGACCCAGGATTTCTCCCGAACTAAATCGGGCCCAATTGCCGGTCCAATACTGTTCATAGGCTGGATGCCAGCTTCCCCTCAGGGGTTCTTTGCCCCAGCTCTGTTGCTCTAAGGAGGGCGACGCTGCCCGCTGGGCCACCGGGGGGTCAACTTCCTTCATAAACTGCACCAGATCCATCGCCACGATGTACACTGGAATTCCCTGCCCACTGGGCACCTCGACACGGATGTCTGCAGCTCCATGCCGTCTCGCCAACTCCGTTCTCTTCTGCAGAAGATAGTCTCCTCGCAGCTGGTCGGCCGACGGAGAGTCTTCCAGCAGGTACTCGACTATCTCCTCTGTCCATCTCTCCCTGAGCAGGGCCTCTCCTCTCTTCACCACAACATCCGATCTGCCCTTCACATTGCGTTCGGCTGGCCGACAGACACCAGAATAAAAATTCAAGACGTCTGTCTTGAGGAGGCGCTCCTCATCCACGGTAACACACCTGCCTTCACTCTCCCTGCACAGGGCCTCCAACTCAAATCGCTCAGAGAGCAGATGTGAGGTTAGTTCAGTGTCCCAGTGGGTTCTTTCCCTCAAGGGTAAGGAAGCCTAGTAAGAAACAAAAGGAAACGGTTAAACAAAATTCATCTTCAATCACACACATAAGCCATTTCTTTAGGAACTTCCCATACAGCAATAGTTTCATGGGCTCTAGACCTACGGGGAGAACCTGACAGGTGGTTTCCTAACTCTACAACTGGATCTACCGCCCAATCTAATCGGATTTGGACATTCCAGCATTCCTAACAATTCTTCTTCTTCGCCTTCTTCGTCTTCTTCTTCCTCTTCTTCTGATTTGGGCTCCCCAACTGCTTCTCTCTGGTCCGGAACCGTTTCTTCTCCCTCCCGTAGGATCCAATTTTCAGGAAGTAATGCAGGCTCAATCTCACACGGCTTCAAGTTGTCCACATGGGCATCCCTCAGTTTGCTTGTTGGCTCCAGCTGGATCTGATAATGCCAATGGGAAATCTTCCTGACCACCAAATAAGGTCCACACCAAGGACTTCCCAATTTTGTAGCTCTTGGAGGATAATACAGGAACACCCATTCACCACGGTTGAATTCTCTGACCTTCAATCTTCTGTCATAATTCTTCTTCTGTCTTTCTGCAGCCTTCTTCATGTGGGTCTTCGCAGACTGGAAACTCTCTGTCATGGCTTCCTGTAGCCATTGCACATACTCCACTGGACACTGATTTTCTTTCCCTGGGGGCGGACCAAACATCACATCCAGAGGTCCAGACACTTCCCGGCCTAACATCAACAAGTTAGGACTGCAACCAGTCGACTCCTGCACCGTTGCTCTGTAGGCCATCATGACATAGGGCAAATAGTCCTCCCAATCTTCGTCATGGTCTTCCGTCAGAATTGCCAACTGCTGTTTGATAGTCCGATTGCATCTTTCAACTAATCCATCAGACTGGGGCCGGTAAGGCGTTGTACGGATCTTGTCAATATCCAACATCCTGCATAGGTGACGAAACAGTTCCGAAGAGAACTCCGTTCCTCTGTCGCTCAAAATCTGATATGGGACTCCAAATCGTGACATATACTGAGTTACCAGGGCATCCGCTACTGTATATGCAGTGTGATCTGGCAGCGCATAACTCTCAGCCCACTTGGTGAAATAATCACAAACCACAAGGATATACAAATTCCTATTCTCAGTCTCCGGCAAAGGTCCCATGATATCAATGGCAATTTTCTCATTTGGAAACCCAGCACCATCTTGCTTCAACTCCGCTCTTCCTTTTCCTGGGCCACTCTTCCTTCGGACACACAGCAAGCAACTCTTACACCAACGTTCAATGTCCTTCTTCATTCTCGGCCAATAAAATCTAATCTGAGCTCTCTTGTAAGTCCTGGTGATTCCAAAATGTCCAGCGGTCCTTGTAGAGTGTAACATCCTCATGATTTCCCCTCTCATCTTTAAGGGCACAACAATTTGTTGACGCTCTGTTGCATTGAATTGCAACTTCCTGTACAGGATTCCATCCAGGAGACATAACGACTGCCACTGGGTATACAGAGTCTTCACTTCGTGACTTTCTTTCTTCACCACTTCCAAGGCTGGAGCATTCGGCGATTCCTGCATCCATTTCCTCACAACTGAAATTGTGTGATCTTCATTCTGCCACTGTTCAATCTGATCCCGAGTCCAATTGTCCACCCAGCTTTCCTCCTCTTCATCCACAGCTGTCACCGCACAAACATTCACCACCACCCTCTCCGGCTCTGTTTTCACATGCGTCTCATCGCAATGCAAAACTGGACACTGGTAGTTATCTGTCGGGCGACACTCCTGGCACTCCGGAATGGGACATCGCCTCACATGAGGTCTTCTTGACAATCCGTCTGCATTTCCATGCAGCACTCCTTTCCTGTGAACAATCTTGAAATCATATTCAGACAACCGGGTCAGCCACCTGGCAATCATTCCTTCTGGATCCTTGAATCTTGCTAACCAAATAAGTGAATGGTGATCTGTACGCAAAGTGAATCGTACACCATAGAGGTAATGCCGATAGAGTTTGACAAATGTGACGACAGCCAACAACTCACGATTAGTGGTACAATAGTTCCGTTCAGATCGGCTCAAAGTTCTGCTTCCGTAAGCTATCACTCTCTCTTCTCCATCTTGTATTTGAGACAAAATTCCTGAAATTCCAAATCCACTTGCATCGGTGTCCAGAATGAACTCCTTCGTAGGGTCAGGGTAGGCTAGGATGGATTCTGTTGACAATGCATTCTTCAACAATTGAAATGACTTCTCACATTCATCACTCCATTGAAATTTCACTTTCTTGTTTGTCAGTCTGACCAACGGGCTCGCAATCTCTGCATAGGTCTTTAAGAATTTTCGATAGTATCCCGTGAACCCCAAGAATGACTTAATTTCAGTGACGTTTCTTGGCTGCGGCCAGGTCTTGATGGCTTCAATTTTCTTTGGGTCACACTTCACTCCATCTTCAGTCACAATGTGACCCAAAAACTCCACCGACTTCTGGAATAGCTTGCACTTGGACGGCTTCAATTTCAGATTAGCTTTCTGAAGTCTTTCAAAGACCAACCGTAGATTTGACAAGGCATGATCAAAAGTTGCTCCAAGCACAATCACATCATCCAAATACACCAGAGCTTGGTCGTAAGTCACATTCTGTAGAACCAATTGCATCAGACGGGAGAACCGACTTGGCGCATTGCAAAGACCGAAAGGCAGTACATTAAATTCCCAAGAAGAATTTTGAATTACAAAGGCAGTCTTGGGCTTGTCTTCTTCCTTCATGGCTACTTGCCAGTAGCCGCTGGCTAAGTCCAGGGTGCTGAACCACTTGGATCCTCCCAACGACTCCAATGCTTCATCCGTCCGGGGCAGAGGAAAACTGTCTTTCACAGTGTGAGAGTTCAAGATGCGGTAGTCCACGCAAAACCTTATCGATCGATCTCGTTTCATGACCAGGACTACCGGTGATCCCCAAGGAGAATTACTTGGCCGGATGATGTTTTGATCTAACATTTTCTTTAACTCTTTCTCTGCTTCTTCCCGCTTGGCATAGGCCATCCGTCTCGGGCGCTGCTTGATAGGAACTGTCTTCCCGGTGTCAATAGAATGCTCCGTCAGGTTGGTTAATCCCAGCTTCCCATCCGGTCCAACGAAGGTCTCCTTGTAGTCCTCAACCAAAGTTTCCAACTTGCAGGTCTGTTCCGCGGTCAAATTTGAGCTGGCCACTTCCACCATTTCTCTTAAATGTTCAGGAAATCCTGCTTTCCTTTCTTCACCATTCACAGTTTCAGAAGCAACATGACTGACATTTGCGGCTGGACACTGGTCTTCCAAGATGGTGATCTCTGTCAGAGCAAAGGCAACATGCATGCCTCGATGAAGATGGACGGGCTTGGAAGAAACATTGACAACTGCTATGTGAACAGTTTTATTCTCCGACTGGATAACACTATGCGGAAGAAATAAATGGTCATGTGACACCATTCTCCCGGCTGCTTCAATCCCAACTTCCTTCCCTTGTAGTGAAATGTCTGTCTTGCATTTAACAAAAGAAAGTGAATTTGCAGGAACCGAAACTGCTTGAGCAATTCTCACAGGAATGTAGTAAGTACTGGTATTGGACATCTGGACTACTCTTCCATTAGGTAACTCCATGGTTCCATTAGGCAAATCTAGCTTGCAGTACTTATTTAGGTAATCAACTCCTAAAATTCCATCCATCCTGGGCAAATTGCTGACTACAAATGTTTGTGACGTTGCGTGATTCCCCAATGTCATGTGAAGACCAATTTGCCCTGCAGCCTCTCTTTCATTCCCAAACACTCCCTTGAGATAAACCTGGGCAGGTTCCAAAATTTCATTGTCATCACTTAACATTGACCACACAGTTTCACTCATCAAGCTGACCTCAGCTCCACTGTCAACTAAAAATTCCATTTCTTTTCCCCTGATCATCACAGGGACATACCAACATTTTTTTCTGAAGTCAATGTCTGAAATATTAACCACAATTGGCTCCGAAAGGGTAGGGTTAATATTTTCAATTTCATGGGCAAATTCATCATCAAGTCTGGCTGGCACTATGCCCTCGAGTCCAGCCCTCCGGGGTTTAACGGATTCTTGGCCTTGTTGGGGCAGTCGGACTTGTAGTGCCCCGTTTCGTTGCACCCGAAGCAACGCTTCTCCTGTCTCTGTTTTTCACGTCGAGCAACGTAGCTGTTCCTCTTCTCCGCCTGCTGGGACAAGTTTGTGCACAAGTCTTTCAGAGTTCTCACTAACTCTGACAATTCAGCTTGGGTTTCATTTGTATTTTGCACCTGGTGAACTTTCACTTCTGCTCCATCCCTTTGGGTATCGGTGGTACGGGACTTATTCTTAATAGCCTCAAATGTTTCTGCTGCAGAGATGGCTGCTTGCAGGGACTGTGGATCCTGGCATTCCACATGGATCCGAGTGTCCTCTCGGAGGAGACCATTACAGAACTGGTCAATCAGCCAGTCTTCCGACACTCTCATGGAGTCGGAATAAGCCCGATGGGCGAGTTCCCTTAGATGATAAGCAAACGCAGTTGCAGTCTCTCCACGGTGCTGTTTCCTATTTCTAAAAGCAGATTTGAAGGCGGTCACTTGTTCTGGAGGAGCATATCGCCTGGTGAGTGCCTCCGTCATATCCCGATAGGAGGGATTATCCCCAAGATGGTAGACCACATGTAGGGCCTCTTCTGACATGGACATCATCAAGTTCTGTGCCTTTTCCGTCCTTGTCCACCTGTTGTACTTGGCGCACTGCTCGAAATACTTGATGTAACATCGCCAGTCGGAAGTCTTCGGATTGAAGGATGTAGGGATCCTCTCTTTCCTTCCGGCGGGTACGGCGACTGGTCCTCGCATTCCGTATCCGGGGCCTCCCACTCCATATCCTGGGCCTTCTCGCTGCGTCGGCTGAGGTGTCCTCCGTCTTGGAATGGCGTCAAAGTCATCCCCTCTTCCTCTTCCTCTTCCCATCTGGTATGATTCGTTCGAATGATACGACAAGGTGTCATCCGGGCTACCATAACCCCGATAATTTCCCTGAGCAGGGTTCCTACGTAAATGTGGGAATGAAACTACATTGGAGTCCCTACTGCTATGTGACATGGTTACTGATACGCCTGACAGGCAATTTTATCACTCAAAATAAATAACTATCCTGGTCACGGCACCAAAATGTAACGATTTTTCCGAACGGAATGGGCCTAAGACAAAGAGATTCCACCAAAAACTAAGTGCAGAAGTATTCCGGATTAGCCAATATCCAGACTTCTCGTTGTGTACTTTTTTAATACTAATTTACTACTACACTTTAATTAATAAATTCCAATCGGAAATGTTAAAAGATTCGACTAAATAGTTATTTCTACAAATCTACTTCAGATGGACTATAAAATATTTTCAGGGGACAATGACTCAAATAAAGAACAATTTATTAAAATCAATCAGATCAATTTTTCACATTAGCACACCACTGGGTACAATTTTTGACAACTGTCAAAAATACCAGAAAATACCTGAGCAGGTCAAAACATCATACGGACACCAACCGGACGGAATTTGGGTCCCAACTGGTCAAAATACCTTCAAATTAATTATTTTAAACTAGAAACCAATTTTTACTAGGCCTAAACCCACGGGGGCTCCCGGCGGGAAAAATGCCCCAGCCAACCCACCAACTTTGAACTCACTTAATTTAAATTTAACCCAAAGACAAGCTTCAAAATTAGTCAAAATAAGTTCCCGGCCTGATCAGGCAACGTTTTTGTCCCACTTCAGACACTTACCATGCTTTCTGCCATGGCTAATTAACTTTTTTTAAATCATTTCCGAATTGTCCAAGTCTGGGCCAGATCTTCTCTCCTCAGGAGTTAAATTCATCCGCCCGAATGTTTTGATTGATCGGGCCTACTTTTAGTCTGAACACGGCCGAAACTGGCTAATAAAGCCTTTAGAAATTTAGTAAATGATTAGATTTTATTTATTATACTATTATAAACTACTTTAGAAAGTTATAGCTATAAAAACGAAGGATTTATTTAATTTAGAAATATTTTGGGAACTATTTGATGCGTAGCCCTCTAGTGGTTTGTTAAATTATGAAAAAGTAAGCTGAGAAGCAGCAAACCCTAGAAATGCAATGCGAATCATTACACTATCCTGAAGTACCTTTTTTAGTCATGAACTAGAGACAGTGACAACTAATGTTTAGAGTGTGGCTATGATGAACAGTTGATGCAATTAAATGACTTTTTATTTCAGTGAACTGGTGCTGGGCGCAGAGATGTACGACCAGGATAAATCGTGATGTTCGTGAAAGAAAAAATAATACCATGTATGTGTGAAATGCTGAGTAGCAGTGGTCAGCATAGGGATTCCATGTGCAATTTTAAAAGGCAGGAAATAATGCAACCTGTTCTCGATGGACCCCCTTTTTACTGACATGTATATGGATGGCATGAAGATCTCGAAGGTGGAAAGTGGAGAAGGACCCTGCTCATCTGCTAATGTTCAATACTCAACTGTCTCTTTGACAATATTTGCTAATCAACAACGTCATTGCTAATCAATAACCAAACTAAATGAAAAGTGAGTGTTCATACTATATCTAATGCTTGTATTCCATCAGCACAACTGACTTTTTGGTTTTTCGAACAAAATGTTGGTATCTGAAACATGTATGATTTTTTTTAATTTTCCAAACAATGACTTGCAATGATATAATTCAAACAATGATCATTTCTGACAATAAACAAACACTTTAACATAATTTTTATTATCCACAGGGGAAAAGACGATCATTTCACAATGAAATTTGCTCATTGATTGTGAGTCATTATAGCCCAGTGGGCAATTTGACCTATTTTGACGTGAGGAGACGTCACTGTGACGTCACAGACGTTATCCTGACGTCAGGTAAGGTCAGAATGCCAGTTGGTTCATCTCAGGGTTAAAATTCATAGCTCCTCTCCTGTCTACAAGTTGACCGCTATTTGCTGCCACTTAGGGTGCAAAATTCCCCAGCTCCTGTGAGCGGTCAACAGAATTTCGATCTCTGGAAGAAACCAGGACAGTGTGGAAGAAACCAGGACAGTTCCATCATTTAGTGATGGTCTAGTTTATTTCCAAACACTCTGCAAGTGTCTAATCTGACTTTTGTTGGCTTCAATTTTTTAAAGCAGACAGCTTGTAAATACCAAAATAAGTTGGAACTATTTTTGTATCGATGTCTTAACCTATAAAAAATCTTATATATAAGTATTCTTAACAATACATCGATTCTACAAGATGAGGAATTTCTTTCGTGAAACTTTTTGCGTGTGAAACGTCATCAAATATTGTGTACATCATTTTCAATGCAGAACTTGCTCTAAAAACCTTAATAAACAACCGATTTTCAAAATTTAAAAACCTGAATATATCAAGTAAACTCCTCCGAAGTCAATGCACTTATTCATTTTGCTCTATTTGCAATATTAAGTTCGCAAAAGCCGTTTCGGCGAACTACGCTGTTACAATGCCAAGTTTCTAAAACGCAGTGTGAACAACAAGCCAGTGGTATATCCAGGATTATTTTTGTAGGGGGTATATTTGCTAAAATTTTTATATGACTGGAGTTTTTTTTTTTTAGGTCAATTGCTGAAATAACTGAAGTTTACTTTTATTTCATAGGCCTACATCCTTAGTTGTGTCAGACTTTTATGAAACAAAGGGAGGGGGCTTGGCTTTTTTTTCCTTTAGGCAACTATTCATAGAAATGCCTATTTTTAGATATTAAAACTTTTTATTACATGGCTTATGTCCTCAGGTTCATGGTAAGATCGATACAGTACCCTTTTTTAAGGGTACTTTTCTTGTTTATCATGGAGGATGTATACATTGTAGCTCACATATATTGCCAGTATAGAGGGGGCCACTTGTGGCATGGACAAGACATTTTGCTGAGTGTAACACTGCTTTTATGAAATTGTGAAATACATTGTTGTCCTAGTTCATAAATCTCCATAAAGTAACAGAATAAATACAATTGAGCATTTTTGATATCACAAAGTAAAAACATCGGCTTTGTATGGACACGTGAATGAGTGAGAATGCATTCTTTTTGGACCCTTTTCTAGCCACAATTTAACATGCACTAAATGGCATAAGTAGATTGAATATCGTCAAACGTCTGATGAGTAAAATCATCCCTTTCACAGGCAAAGTGCACGCTAAAGTTTCAAAACTTTCTTTTTGTCTCATGACCATGCTTTGTGAAAGTAGTTTGGCGTAGTAATATGGACAGCTGTTGTTCGACCTGATCTGGTGATCTGTCCAAAACAGATCAAATTATTGTTGACCCAATTCGATTTTCCAGGGACTGTCAGCATTCTGCTGCCACTTGACAGTCCCGAACAGAGACAGGCTGCCTTCCCAACTGTCAACTTGTCGGCCCCTAATCCTTTTGTTTGTCTGTCACACACTAGAAGCATTGGTCTCTTTAAATTAAAGTGTTGTTGGAACTTATCAGTATCATGATTTACTTTTCTTCCTCATGAACAATGAAACTGCTTTGACTGTGTGAAGTCACCAAACTCAGATTGATTTGAAGGTCACTGGAACTAGCCTATTCATGTTTACATCAGTCCCTAATTTTGGTTAGACAATAAATAATAATGAAAGTTTAATAAAAAAGAATCAACAAAATCAATATTTGTATAAAACCTGCAATATAATAAACTTATTTGAACAGAACATTGCCAAAATATTGTTTATAAATTGCTTATAACTTCATCATTGTAATAATCAACAACTTAGGAACCTTCAGAATATTTAAGACTTGGGGTGGGTGTTGGTGTATTACCGGTGGGGGGGGGGTACTTGCATGCCAAGTCCATCCGCACCTTTGTGCAAAATTTCGCAAAACTGTATGCGCAAATATTAAAGAAATGCATGTATAAAAAACTATATAGGCCTCTATGTATTGCTTTGTATGTCTGCAAGGGGGTACTAAAACTCCACATGCATGCTCAGCGGGAAGAGTACTAAAAATATGCAATGAATCTTAGGGGGTACTTTTTTTTTTGCAAACTTCGAACCAAACTTCCAACCTGCCGTAGTCATAAACTCTGAATGGTCCCTAGTATCCAATATATACAGGCATGTAATTTTGAAATGCACACACTGTGGTTACCAGATTGCAGACAGTCTGACATAACATCCTGTGATATGAGGTAAACATATAAACCATCAGAAATCATATTCAAAGTCTTCCTCCTCTTCCTCTATGGTGATTGTTGGCAGTTTGCTGACATTCATGAGCACCCCTTCTGCCAGGGACAAGTCAGGGATCTCCTCCACATCTGCCTCTTCGTGCAGTGCCAGAGTCTCACGACGAGAGAACTTGCTCCGTCTGGTGATATACGTCAGTTCTTTGGGTATCTCATGGACACTAGGTGCCAGTTCACAGTGATCGAGGCCACTTCTCTCCAATGAGACCTCTGTGTTGTTATTGTGTTCAGCAATCTTTGGGACCTGCTCAGTCCCGTCAGCAGTATCACGCGGAGTACGTTGTTTAGCACCTGAGTCTGGTCTTGGTGACCTGGGGCTCCTCTTCTTCCCCTTCTTTTTGATCTCCTTCTTTATTGGAGGAAGTGAATGCACTGAAGGAGGTGCTGTATCGGACACATCACTTTCAAATATATCCTTGGGGGCATTTGCTTCTTCTGGGAGTGGACCATTGTAAGCTTCATTGACATACCCTTCACTGTATGTCCCATAATTGGGAAGGGACTTGCCTGATTTGGGCCTGCTGCTTTTGACCTTCGATGCATCGGTTGTTTTTGGCATGCGCAGTGCGACATCGCTGTCGAATTCAGTTTCCTGGTTGTCTTGTCTGGCGCTTCCTTTCGTCACAAACATATCAGGAGGACTGGATGACTCTCCGATTTCCAGACCAAGTTCTTCCAGATGATAATGCATGTCATCTGAAACGATCTGACTGCTACCATCTCCAGGAGACCTGCTGGCTGGTCGAGCAGCCCGAGTGGTCCGAGCAGACTTGGCAGACCGGGCGGAGCGGGCAGAACGAGTGGATCGACCAGATTTAGGACGGAGAATGTATTTGTCTTTTCGCAAATCTTTGTACCGCTGATGCATGACATATTTGTATGTGAATCCTGCAACAAACATTGCGATGCCCACTATACACAGTATGGGTCCTACAACCTTTAACGACTTGGCTGTCTCTTTGTCATCTTTGGAAGTGTTTGAGTATCCAACTATTCCGATTCCAAGGCCAATAATAAAAAGCACACATCCAGTCACTGCTCCACACACTCCAGGTAGTTTGTAGCGAGCAACAGGGTCTTTTTTGATCCGGAGACCCTGTGGTTTCGCGATTATATGCACCATCACACTACATGACGATTAATGCCCTTGTGTGTTCTGTATGTTTTCATCAGTAACGCCTTGGGCTTTCTCCATATATAATTCATGACTTAAATTATGCACAGCCACTTATATTAGGCCAAGTTGTTTGTAATAATTCTAACATGCATGGTAATTGTGTCGAAGGCCCAGCTAGATTATTGATAATCCAATGGCAGTTTGTTTTGAAAGGTGACAGTTCTGGAGAACTCTGTGATGTCTAATAACAGCAGCAGATATGTGCATTGGTTGTTGCGTTCGCTTCGTGCATTGCTTATTCCTAGCAACGCACTTGAGGCTGTGTCCTGTGCCTGCTCGTCTTTTCAGACAACTCTCGCAAATAATTCATCAGAAGACCATTCGTATATAAATCAAAACCATGGTTTCACTTGGGCTATCACATTCAGCGATAGTCAGCAATTTTGTTGAGAGGGACCCTGTGCAGTTCTCTGCTTGTGTCAATTAGATTCACAATAAGTGACCAACCCAAGCAGATTCTCACTGGCAGAGAATCAATAAGCCACATCGAGCTGCAGTTGAAACACACTGCCATCAAGATAGCTATAGTCATTAACAATTCATGATAACAAACTATAATATATGTGCTAGTGCAACACTAATATAATTTAAACTTTTGTGATTAGTTGCACCCAGAAAAGAATTCATCCCTGAAGTAGTTAGGGAAAATTTCGCAGGATTGAACGACCTAAATTTGTTAGTTGAACAGTAAGAAAATAAGTGAAAACTTGTATTTATGTTACTTTTCCTTGTAAATAAAATGGAAATTTGAGATTTTAAGGAAATGTCACAAGTTTGCATGCAATAACCTCCTAAACACACAGAAAATTCGTAAAAGTCTGTAGTCCCAAAACAAATTATTTAAAATGTACTTTTTGTTTGCAAAGCCTTTTTCTTCACATTTTCAATGATTACTCACTAATTTCCAGTATCACTCGACATGCACCATAAAAGGCACAACTCGGCAGTGCGATCTCATAGTACGATAGAATGTAATTAGTAAATGCATGTGCATAATGCGATAGAACTCTGAAAACCACTCCACATATTAATAGCCCAAGACCCACTGAATTTTTCCTCTCCTGTGTAGTCACAACGATGAACCAAATGGTGTGAATCACATGGCTTTTTGCCAGAGCTTCACTGCCTATTGTCGGATGTACTCCCTATTCTAATTCCAGTACTGGGGTTCGAACCTGCGTCCTCAAGTGTCAGTGGATTCGCAGTTAATTATAACGCCTCACAGATGGCAATAAACGTTTCACAAATAGCTTTTATCCTGTAGCTACACGCATTTTTAACTGTTCTTAACTTGTGCCATTTAGTCAGCATGTAAACTGTTTTATGTTTTTACCATTATTTTTTATTCTAACTTATTATGACACATATTATTATTTATTATATATATACATTTATTTATCAATTTTACATTGCATAATTACTTAAGATATATATATATTCTGCACCAAAATTTGTCAGCCAATCAAGTGACACCAGATCAATCACGTGCCACGCCAATAAATAACGATATTGGCGTGGGGAAAGTGTTATTGGCGCCTTAAAGCTATATTGGCGTCCTCAGTGCACATGAACTTGAGTTTAATGCAGAACTGTACCTTAGATTGATATAGTCTTTGATTATGTTGACTTGTTTCCAATCAAATTCTCAATCGCCATTGAAGGAAACGGAGTACCTCTCTAATATAATATGAATGTGCTAATTGCTATCGAGGATAATTTACCAAATTCCAATTGAAACTTCTCTCATTTTCTAAGTAAAACTAAACAGTTCAACAAAAATAAGTCCCCCTTTGGATAATCTTGAAGATCTCAAAGATTCCTTCTCTGAATTTTATGGCAGTTGGCTGAATTATAGTCTCGCATATTGACCTTACAAGGGTCTATTTATGGCCCAGTGGCATTATTCCTGGCTGAGCCAGCAGCCTTCGAGTGAGCCTACCCGTTTTCAAAAATCCATGGCTTTTCCAATGGACATGCTCAGTTTCACCATGCGAGGGAGCCACCAGCTGGATAAACTTCATCATGTGTCTGGAGAAAATTTGTTTCTCAGTCATATTTACAAGATAACTGAGGACTTCTTTTGTAATAGTTTTACAGTTAAGGTTCCTTGGATGCAAAAACAAATAATTTGAGTGGAGTTTAAACACCTTTCAGTATTTTTTTTTTTTGAAAAAGCCAAAACTTAAATTTTTGTAAATAGGGGTATTTGCACTCGGGGTCTGCTGGCTCAAACAAAAATGAAGCAATGAAGCTACAAATACACATGCACACTATCAATGTGCAGGCCTACAAACTGGCAAAAGTTCAAAGATATCAGAGAAGAGGTCTTTGAGATATTCACATTTTCGTAAAGGGGGACTTATTTTTGTTGAACTGTTTATATAATTTTGAACAAGCAGCAATTAAAACGGGAAGACATAAGTGCTGAATACCATAGATGATCTTTCTGCTCTACAGATTTGAAAATTTACAGATAGTATTAAATATTTTTTGAAAAATGATGAAAATAAGATAAGCATTTAAATGATGTCAAAGTAGTAAAATACACTCATTTCTAAAAACTTTTTTTTTACACAAATGAATAAATGCGCTGATAGAGTTAAAATAGATAGTTATAGATAGAGTTAGATAGCTAGATAGCTAGATAGCTAGATAGATAGATAGATAGATAGATAGATAGATAGATAGGCACATTACAACATAGAAATACAATTGTCTGTAAAATAATCTGCTTGTTTGAAAAAATTCAAATCTAAAATGATTATTTTTTTATTCCTTTTGGCACAAATATTGCATGGCAAATGGTAGTTGGTGAACCAAATGTATCAGATGAAAAAACAAAGGTATATAAGAATCATGTTATATTAAAAAAAGCATATAAATTTCAATCAAAATTTGCTTAACAGATTTAAAATGATTAGTGAAGGTTTCAGAGTCTCAAATTACAAACATGTATAAGACTTTAAATTTTGGTGTCGAATATAACAAATAGTGGATGTTGAGTCGACCAATATTGAGTTTTATTGGCCTCAGCAGGTAATATTGGTCTTGGCCTGCGGCCTCGACCAATATTACTGCTTCGGCCAATAAAACTCAATATTGGTCTCCTCACCATCCACTATCTATATAATATATACCATTTTTCTGTTCTAGTCATCATAATGTTTTAATCTTGAGTGTGTGAGGCAGCAAAATGTTTTCTGGTGTTCATTTATATGTATGTATCACTAGCTGAATAAAATTACTTACTTACTTACTTACTACTACTTACTACAGAATAGTACAGATGTAAGCTCTTCTCTGGTTGGCTGAAGTGAGGTCACATGACATGAGTCAGAAATGACTGATGACCCAGCCAAGGTACTGTTGACCAGTCAACAGTACCTTTGGAACTGTTGACTGATCACATTAGGGTACTGTTGACTGGTCAATATTCATGCTGCACTGTGACTATCACTCCCTCGGGTCAAACAGATTGAACTCTTGCCCTCATCACCAGTCAATATTTGTATACTGTAACACCTGTGACAATTCAGTCTTAGTTACTGCAGAATGACCCAATTCATGTTTCTACACATATTTAAATTGTATTTGGTGTTGGGACACATGCATCAATGCTTTTTTATGACAATCAGCTCCAGCCTTGAGTAATTGTATCAGACAAATGCTTTTATTTTCTCCATGGATACTTATTGATCATTGGTCACATCTCTGGCTGCTTGCCTGTATTTAGCTGCATATGTACGCATTCAGTTTATATCCTGAATCATGAAGCACGGTATTCAGGGCAAAGACCAAGATATCTTGAATTATGTCAATAATCACATTTATCATCTGGTTGGCTGTGAATATTATATAGATAGTGGATGGTGAGGAGACCAATATTGAGTTTTATTGGCCGAAGCAGTAATATTGGTCAAGGCCGTAGGCCGAGACCAATATTACCTGCTAAGGCCAATAAAACTCAATATTGGTCGACTCAACATCCACTATTTGTTATATTCTGCAAAAAATTATCTGCATTCATACTTATACTGTACAAGTTTGCATAAAAAATGGTTTTCATGAAAAAAGACGCCATCTTAGATCTGTTTATACCTATTGTAAAACAAACTGAGCAGCCCTAATTTATAATAAACAATCGTCAATATTTAAAAAGACGTATTGCCTATGGATTAATATCCTAATTCTCTAGAACCACCAACACTCACAAGCCAGCAAGCAGTGCAGTGATCATTTCACAGCAATTTTGTATAAACGACAACCACAACAGATAAGACACCATGCTGCATCATTGACACTGAATTTTAATTTTTAGGATCTGATAATTGATGTAAACCTTTAAAATTAATTATTAAATTGATAATTGTCAACTGCTTTCCTATATATAACAATTCATTAATTACAATCTAATCCGAATATGGAAGTGGTCTCAAGGTATTTGTCAGACCTGTTAATTGTGACCATGGCATGACAGTATTAATAGGTGTGAACGTAAATTGCACTTGACAAATTTACATGAAAAGACTGTGTTGCCTCTGATACCAATCATGAATTTGATCACAATAAACTTGTGAAGTTGACCACACAGACAGCTCTGCTGATTGATGCAGGCCCAATGATTTAAGTGCTTGTGCACTGAAGACGCCAATATTGCTTTCTGGCGCGCCAATAACACTTTCAGACGCCAATATCGTGATTTATTGGCGCGGCACGTGACGGATTTGACGTCATCTGATTGGCTCAACAATTTTGATGCAGAATATAACTGTTTACAGTCAAAATATCAGGGCGCCTACGATATTGTAAAAAATACCACCTTTCTAGGGCGATATTTTTATGACCACAGTGATATTCACAGCCAACAAGGTGATAAAAAATTAAATATGTAGTGGGTAACAGAGACAAACATGTAAATTAATATTTTCATTTGAACACTTGGAGTGAGTACCACCACATATCACAAATTAATCAACTATTTAAAAAAATGTTTTGTTTGCTGTGGAAACTAAATAGTTTACTGATGCTCATCAATATGTGTTTATTTTGAAATAAAGAGAGGCAAAATATCAAATATATATGACTGTATGATTAGGGTTGCTTATAGGGGGAGAGTTGGGTAATATGAGCATACTGTTGTCTCGTGGCTCTAGCCATCAGCATAAATGTGAAAAGTGCAGTATTCCTGCTTTGTAAGACAAAGTTGGAATATGGCTAATATAAAACGTGAAGGTAATTTTAGGACATTTGGTCAATTTGTTTTTGAGTAATATCATTTTGAAATTTTTTTAAAAATTGCCCATATTAAACTGCTGGGGCATTTTATGGGCACCTAAGAGGTAAAATATGAGCACTCGGAAAACTGCTATTCTTGAAGATGACAGCTTATGTTTTAATAGACAATAGCACACAAGGAGTCCATAACAACATCTTTAGAATTTGTGAAATTTTGTGGGATACCATTATCTACATATTAGGCACTGCAGCCAGTTCTCAACAAGAGGATCGGTACAAGAACATTTGGCAGGTAAGGTGGCACTGTTGTTTCACTTCCTGTTTGATCATAACAATGTCTTGTGAAAAGCACATGTTTGAAAAAAAAAAAAATCCAAATTACTATGAATCTAATTGTTGTCAGCAACATAACACCATGCAGAACTGACTATGTAATCATTGTTGGCTATATCTATGCAAAAGTACACCTTCAGACTTCTTTGATACTGAATTAAATGGCTTCAAAGTTTCCAGGTAAGTTGGCAAAAGTTTTCTGTGTTGACATGGTTTTAGGAGAATTTTGATCTCTTACCGTGCATATTGTCGCCTACAGGGCAATTCGTTTATTTTGCCCTCTACAGGTATATCACTTACAATGAAGGTTTAGTAAATAGATAATTCCATATTGATAAATAGACTTGAAAATGTCTCAATTAAGATATCGTTGGCAAAAAGGCCATTAGCGGGGCAGGTATGTAAAAAATAGTGCATTTATACATAGAAGCATGAAACTTGATGTACACTTAAAAAACATCTTTACGAACATATCTGGATAGGGAGCCACCTCAGATTTAGCTTAGATGGCTACTGGCAGTCATTTTCCAAAATGGCGGTCAATTCTTCAATTTTGCTGCTTTTTGTGTGGTTCCTACAAATAGAATTCATGCAAATAGTGTTTGATATTGCTTCTCGAGGTATTCACAACATTACTATAACATTTTTTGGTAGCCTGAATTATTTCAAGATTGTTGGCTTCCATTTTGGTAGAAATATTGATTCAAACACTGAATTTTCGCGTTTTCGGATGTTTTCGCCAATTCTTATATATATCTCAAAATTAATTACATATTTGAATTCCTTGCAAGAAGAGCTTTCAAATGAATACCCGCATCTATGGGTTGCGTCCATTTTGTATGAAAAAGGAAAAAATGAAAATAAAATGTTTTTTGAAGATTTCGGTTCTCAAGTTCATTTGACAAACGCTTCACGTAAACTATCAATGCTACCACTCATTTGAAAGCTCTTTTTTCAAGGAATTCAAATATGCAGTCTGTTTAAACATCAATTGCAATTCCATGAAACTATTCAATTTCTCTGTTCAATCCAGAAATCAAGGGATTATGTTTTTTAGATCTGTGGAAGGAATAATGAGTACTGTTTTCACATGGTTAAACTATAGGCGCTCAACAGAATGTAGGAAAATGATAGAATTAGCTGCCATTTTGGAAAATGGCTGCCATGGGTCAATCAGGTTAAATTTGAAGTGGCTCCCTATCTGAATATATTCTTTAAGATGTTTTTAAACTCAGTGCCAAGTTTCATGCTTCTATGTATAAATGCAATATTACTCCCCTATTCATGACAAATCTGCCCCGCTCCATGGCTCTGCTCTGATATCTTCTGCTTTGACAGTGTTCATGAGGCTCTTTCAAGAAACAGGTGACAAGATTTTAATCTTGTTGTATTGTTTTGCACTGATTGCTGGCTATAATCCTCTGTCTTGAGCCTCAGGTCAATAGACTCTGAACTTGACACCCATTTAAATGTGATTAAAACTGGATTCTCATTCAAAGGGTTGTGTGACCATGAAGAAGTTGAAAACTAAGTATTCTGTAGGATAATATGGGCAGTGAGCACCGCTGCGGGACATGCCCATATAAGCAGACAAACATTTTGCACAATAAATACAGAAGCACCCATATGCCCATAAAATCAGACAAGCAATATGCTCATACATGTATTAACCTACGACACATCATGCTGTATTTTGGTGCATCACAAATATCTGATATTACTACAATGTACTATCATATTATGGGCAGCCACTTTCCACACTTCATAGTCAAGGGAAGAGTATCTCTAACCAAATTTACATCACTTCGAGGCATCTTCTACAGTCAACAACATACTCGAGGCAATTTCCTGAAAAAAACGACGAAAGAAATTACAACCAAATGTTCCAGTGACAATACCTTGAATATCATGACAGCAATCAAGACACTGTCTGCTGAGAAGATGATCAGGTTCAAAAGACTTACAAATTCCAACAGAGGTCAGCACCTACCAGCATTAGTTTTCATAGGGCAAAGGGTGCTCATTAGTGTTTCCAGTGAGTCTCGATCGTGCACTCTCGAGAATGGTCATGGTCCAGTGCACGAGACTCGAGAATTTCTTGAGAAATCTAGGACACTGTCCTTCAAAAGGCACAATGATACACTGAACAAAAATTTTGAAGTTCTTGTGGCTCAATAATTTTCAAATTTTGCACAGACCTCATGTATGACCTTAAAAGCAATTTTGGAAAAAATTGTGAAAAAGGGTTGACTTTTCGCTACACACAAGTGACATGACTCATTTTAGTGAGCTCTGTTTGGACATCAGTTCACGGACTGTGCTTTAATTATGGTTGGATCAAATATCACCTTTTACAATCTCATCATGCAAGGAAAATGGTGAACTATCCTGACTAATTAAAAAATATTGTGGAAAGAACAGCAAGGTTATTGAAATTAATCATCACAGGATCTCGAAATTTTGTGACTTGCATTTTCAACAATAGCCACGGTGATTTAAATTGACACAAAAGTTTTGCTCTCAAAAATCTGTAAATTTTTGTGAATAGAGTGGGTCGGGGCAAAAAGCCCGGGTTAGGTGAGAAGCCCCCCCAGGGTTATATCTAAACTTACATTTTTTATGCTTTTTCTTATTGATAGGATTGAAGCTAGAGGCTTTTTAGGTGACGTCACAAATTTTCAGGGCAAACAGCACCAAACCATAGAAATAATTAAAGA
Organism: Platynereis dumerilii; assembly: GCA_026936325.1. NCBI lineage: Eukaryota > Metazoa > Annelida > Polychaeta > Phyllodocida > Nereididae > Platynereis > Platynereis dumerilii. The sequence goes on from JAPTHN010000001.1 coordinate 129,954,473, forward strand.
AACAAAAAAAGGGGTTAGGTTTATGTAACTTTGATTAATTCTTTGAAAGTGGCTGTCAGAAATAACTTCGGAAATTTTTAAAAGTATAATGGATATCTGCATTGCTTCACTTTATGACCATTACATAAATATGATATGGATCATATTTTTTGCAGTTTTAGCTCAAAATATAGAGGTCAAATGAAAATATGTGAGTTTGGGGCGAGAGGCCCCACGTGGTATGGGGCATGAGGCCCCCTTCACTGAGGCTTCGAAGCTGCTTCAGGAACAATTTCATAATGTGTACTTTACCTTAAATCTTGATAGAATAGCTAATTAAAATCGAAAAAATCTGGCCAAAATTAAAACAGTGCAAAAAATATTAAAAACTAAATGTATGAACAGAAAAATTCTGAAATTCAGAAAAAGTGAATAGAATGCCTTAAAAATGATAGAAGAACCCCAAGAAATAACTTTCAAGCTGAATGCGCTTGCAAAAAGGATTATAATAGGTGGGCTTCTTGCCCGATGGATGGGGTAAGAAGGACATTTTATATTTTTTACAAAAAGGGCCGTAACTCCTATATTAAAATTGGTAGACATTTGTTTCACTAGTTATAGGTAGAATCAAGTGATCCCTTGCTGACAACATAAGCATGTAAATAATCAACCACAAAAAGTAGGTCAAATCGCACCTCGAAGTTAAGGGGGGCTGCATGCCCCGCGCTACTCTATACCTGATGACAACGACTAAGTGTGTGCAAAATTTCATTGTGACATTTTGAGAGAAAGTACCATTTTTAGCCATTTTGCAATGTTGCATTTTTAATGGCTCTCAGTGTATAACAAGAGAGATTTAATCATCCAATGGATCATGTTTTTTGGCTATTATGACGTCTTTTGTAGTTTTAATGCCAATCTGTGTGTTTTGTTTCTATAAATCACAGCAAAACGTCCAGTTATTATACAATTTTGAAATATTTGTACAAGTTCAATTTCAGAATATATCTGATATACACTGAGCGCCATTAAAAACGCAGCATTGCAAAATGACTCAAAAATGGTACTTTTTCTCAAGATATCAAGGTGAAATTTTGCACACACTTAGTAGTTGCCACCTAGTATTAAAAAATTTACATATCTCTAAGTGCGATATGTTTGTGGTAAGTTTAATTTTTATGGCTACTGTCGAAAAAGTAAATCACAAAATTTCAAGATTATGCGATCATTAATTTCAATTATGTTGCGGTTCTTTCAAGTTTCCACAATGTTTTTTGATTAGTCAGGAAAATTTACCATTTTACTTGCTTAATGAGATGGAAAAAAGTGAAATTTGACCCACTTGCAATTAAAGATGATGAAATCTAAAAAAATTTAGTGTCAATGCCGGCCTGCCCCCTATAGGAGCTTTTTCTTAAAATCTTCAAAAAAAGATGTTTTATTCAAATTTTTTTCAGACTTTTCTTATGGACTGATTGTGTTTGTGTTTCTATCCTGGATATGCATAACAACCCCATTGTTCAGTAGTTTGGGTTCATATACTTTATTTTCAGATACTGATTCCAACATCTACAATTTTCATTCAAAATCTGCTTTATCCTGAATATTTTCTTCAAAAAAGGTTAATGGGACAGCTTTTTAAAGGAATTTGCATGTTATCGGAACATTTTGTAAGATTATTCCCATCCAACAAGCCACAAAATCAATATTGTCAATGGCAACAAAATTCTCGAGAATTCTCGTTCTCGCGAGAAAATGCTGAATCATTGCTGATCTCGAGACTTCTCGAGAATTCTCGGTCTCATTGGAAACACTAGTGCTCATATTAAACTACTGCCCATATTACCCAACTTTCCCCCTATGACCAAAATTTTACTGGCATCCTTCTCAAAAGTTGTGTATGGCAGTTAGAAACCCTTTTGTACCATTTTTGGGTGATTTAGTTTTTTCTTTTTGGAGCCTACCCTCACATTTACGAGGGGCGTTCAGAAAGTTTGAGGCTTTTTTTTATATGGACACTTATTTTCAATCTAGAATTTTTCACAGGATAAAATTCAGCATATTTGGAATGGATTTACAAAATTTTGGACAATTTGGACATTTTAAAGTCGTTCTGTAGTTGCCATGGAAACTGAAAGTTCAGCTAGTCGGGGCAGGTAGCACTAAAACCAGGAAAGTCAATGAATTTTGGCTGTGATAGACCTCTTTCTACCACTTGCATGAGTGAATTTGACAATATTTGACACAAGAAGTACAAAACTAGCCTTTAAAAAAACTCCCAAGCTCACCAAAAGCATTAATTCATACACGTACACCTGACCCATTGAAGTAAATGTTCCTCGAAGTCCTCCAAACAAAGTTCCGAGAAAGCGTTTTGGTCATCTTAAGCCTTTTATCCTCTGGTGCCTGAAACTCTAACCCCAATGGACTAAAGTAAGGGAAAACCAGGACTTATGTAAAGCAACATGTCACAGGAATAGCTGGGATGGATAATGCTGTCCATCTGAGTTCTTGTTGTCAAGGAAACACATCCTTGCCGCCTGAATTTCACCTTTCCAATTCTGGCATTCAGGAGTGCTTCCCTACATGGGTTCAGTGTGAGAATACACACATTTGGTGTGCTTGAAAGTATATTTAGAAGCTAATCTCACATTTCTTGTGTAAAATAATGTCATTTTCACAAATACAATTGATAGAGGGAAGTCTCTCAGAGTCACAATTTGTTGGTTTTCTTGGTTTCATTATTACCTGCCCCGACTAGCTGAACTTTCAGTTTCCATGGCAACCATGATGTAACTGTTATTTTTATTGTTTCAATACATACATGTATCCTGTTTACATTTGGAATAAATTGAATTGAATTGAAATTGAATTGAACCACAGAATGACCTAAGAATGTCCAAATTGTCCAAAACTTTGGAAATCCATTCCAAATATGCTGAATTTTATCCTGTGAAAAATTCATAGTTCTAGACTGAAAATAAGTGTCCATTTAAAAGAAAGCCTCGAACTTTCTGAACGCCCCTCGTATATAATGACATTTTAAGGCGCTTTCGCTGTATTTCAAATATAGATTTAAAAAAAAAAAATTTTAATTTTCATCGATGTTTTCATCAATGCGTAAAATACAGAATCACATGACTATCATAAATTTATTATTGTTTTATTAGCACTTCCTGAGGTGGTCACAACATTCACTGTGGATTTACTCTTGTGTTGAAACAAAATATATTTGATATTTTGACTATTTTGAAGGCTTAATATCAACATTGTATAACCATAGGGCCAAGTTAAAAAATAATGAAGCCAAAGTGTGACGTGACCATCAAAATTTTAAAATGTTTATATCTATCAAATGACCACACAATATTGTAACAAACATGTCTAAGTTCTTGAAACTGTATTTGCCATTTTGCTGTGGTTTGTGGAAATAACTGATAAAAGCCGAATATCACCAAATTTTATTTATTTTTATTTCCATGACAGTAAAAGAAAACTAAATGGTAACTTATCTTCAAATTAAATCCAACTTTTTTGTTGGATCACAAAAGTCGTATACCGTAATATGGGGTGAATCGGGACAGAATTGGCCGTTTTTCTGTGATAGCATAGACAAAAATCAACTCAGAAATAGAAATATGGTGTCAAATTGTGTCCTAGCACAAGGACAAAGTTCCCACTGGAGCTTGGTAGGATATTTTATATTCCCAATGCTCAGGGCCCATAAAACCACTGTCCCAATTCACCCCACAGTTTGGGGTGAATCGGGACACTCCATTATTTCCACAATCAATACTTTCTAGCTCCTTTAAGTGAAAGCTTCTTATGGCTAAACATTGGAAAACATCATCAATACGCAAAATATTTATTTTGAGGAAAATATAAAATCAAATCCATTGATAATATGCACATTTAAAAAAAAGTTATAAATGCCAGAAAACTATCAAATACTGTAGTTTTCTGCTAATTTTGCTGATGATTAATAATTCTGGACTAAATCCATAATAAATGATGCTAATTTCTATAAGATTTACCAAAAAGCCATGCTTGAACACTCAAATGAAAATTGGTACAGTATATTTTGATTATTTCCGAAACTTGCCATTGACCTGGAGCTGAACCCATGACCAAACATGCATAATCCTCATGTCTAGTCTACTATTCTGGTCCCCTTAAACCACTTTAAATTTTAAAAAAGTGTCCTGTGAGTTTGATGGCTCTAGTGTTTATACTTTTTGATGAATTGGCAAAGTTTACTAATTATGCAGTGCCTAGTTTCAGGTGCTGCAGCGCCTCACTGCCTGCAGTTAGAGGTCTGAAATCCCACCACAATTTTCGCAAATATGTGTACCATGAATGTGCCAAAAATGATTACCCTAGGTAAAGAAGAAGTAGTTTATCTTTGAAGAAATAACACACATCCCTGTTCGGTCCCGATTCAACCCTGTGTCCCTATTCACCCAATATTACGGTACTCTTAAGTCTCCATGGCTGTTTTCAGTCAAATTCACCAAATATTTTTTGAGGAAAACAATATTTTTTGAAATTTTGTTGAAATATTTAAAAAAAACTTACATATTTTCTCCCCAGATGTACATATTTTTGTCTAAAATGATTTCACCTGTCCTGTCTTATGCTTCTGTATGTGGGCTTGAATTGGTACCAAATAAATGCCACCAAAGTGAATACGAACAGAGCAAATGATGATAGAAGCGTGTTTTTTAGCCTTTTTTTTCATACAAAAAGCCAATTTTGGGTAATGGTGTGACACAAAAGTAAAAAAAGTATTCTGGTTTTGACTCAAATTGATTTAATATGCATTATCAGTAATAACTGGATGAAGCGTCAGAGTAATTACAAAATTGAAGTGAAATTTTTATTGGTTATTGGCTTTTTGAACAAATTGGCCCCAAATTTTGAGGCAAGTGCCATCTTTAGCTGCCCCCATGTAAGGTTAGCGCACGTTTCTCTCTCAGAGGTAGCTAATTGAGTAGATGGACTCATTACCGGGGATCCTGCGGGAGACACCTTAGCACTTGCCACCACGAAACACCTACTCAAGAAATACCAGAGGCTCGACAGTTTAGATTCACTTATCCATTTAATACACAATTCATAGACAGTTACATTAAGAGTCACTCGAAGAACAGATGGTATTCAACTTATCAATACATTAAACAACGATCTTAACGAATTACATACATCATTAACTAATGCCATCTCAATCGACCATGACCTGAGGTTCCTCTAAGAGAAACCCTTAATCATACCTCTAACAACAATACCCTTACCTGACGAATCGTCACCCCGTCAGGGAGACAGGTAGCCCTCCTGCTGCCTCAGCGGGAGCGGGCTCTGTTCTGGCTGGGCAAACAAGCTTGCCCCCAGAGATTGCTACTAGGGTGTTCTGCGGCTGCGCAGAAACACCAGGGTAACTGTTGCCATGGAAACATGGGGTGAGTTCTACCCCTTTGCTATCATTGAATCTCATTACACAATAATATAATATATCACATTACTTTTATACAATAATAATATAAATGATATTACAGAATTAAGGTCTTGAGGTTCATGGCGATTTGAGGAAAGTTCCTATAAGAGGAAAGAATGAAGACACCTCTGAAGCTAAAGGCTCAGCGGTGACATCCCGACCGATCGAGGATTTTTTTATAAGATGGTTTTTCTCCGGTTTGAAGAAAACATTATTTTAAACTTACAATCGAATACGGATTACATTCACGTAATAATGAATTAACATATACTGTGCCTAATAACGTAACTATTCATTGAAAAGCAAAGGTATTTCCTTTCAAAGATAGAAGCCTGAATGCTTCATGCTGATTAACAGAACGATGTAAAGGCTTGTTAATAGATTTGTGTAACTATTGAGAGGATTGTTAATCGACTTTGTACATGATACCAATTTAGGTACGGACAGAGGAAACGCGTCTCATTGCACCTGAATTTTGTGAGTGCTTTAATGAAAGTTGTGGTGACATCAGGATGATGTAACCACTACCACCGGGCAGGCGGAAGGGGGGGAAAAATTTTAAGATAAAATCGGGCGTGTGCAATATGCCCATGAAAGACAATTCGGAAAAAAGGAAAAAATTTTGAAAGGGAAGCAAGATTATGACTTGCGTCCGTGAAAAGGAGAGGAACTGAATGACAGTCCTACAATGGTGTCAATGAGATGCTGAAAGGGGAGCTCAGATAGGAAAGTGAAATCTAAAGTTTAATGATTGACAGAAAAGGACAAGTTATTCTTATGACCTATTTGCCAAATTTTTCAATTTTTTGTGAATCGTTGGTTCGTCGGCCAACGTTATTTTTTTTGAAATAGAGCCACTAATTACATGGCTCCTCAGCAAAAGAGACTCAAGCACCAGGCGAGTCAAGTAGCCGTTTTTATCAAGGGCAGTTACGGGTATCATCCCTTGCGTGTCATTGGTTATGCATGGAGGTAAACCAAAAGCATGAAGTGCATTAAGACAGGACAGCCTTATAGATTTAAATGGGCTGGTATGTCCGATACCCTAAACTACAAAAGTAAGTAAGTAAAATGACATATAAGCGATAAGCGATTTTAAGAGCAACAATTAAATCATAAACAAAATATAATCGAAGCGAATATCAACAATAACATGGATCAAAGTGACAATTATTAATTTAAAAGCGACAATTAACAGAATAATAGGCAAAATGATAAAACAATAGTCCAGTATGGAGGTAAATAAATCAATAGTGGACTATGGTTTCGTAGAACTTGTTACGTACACTCTAAACAATCCGAGTGAACTGTAGGCATAAGGCGTACAGAGAATTAAAACAATGCGAAAATAGGTAAACAGTATACTGGTGCAGTGAAGCAATATTGAAAACATAGGTACATACTAATACACCTGAGGAATACTTGTATAAGAAAGCTGGCATGCACAATGCATAGACCAGAATAATTATCAAATGAGATTAAAACATAAGCTTAAAATAAGATAGACATATGAGAAATGAGATCAGATGTTTACAGAAAGAGTTCAGTGCAAGAGTTGATTTGTGATAACTGTTCGTGGACACGTTGAGACATAACCATTGGTAAAGAGTTGCGTACTGAATTGATGTAATTTAATGAAGATGTGGATTATATCATCTAATTTAATTGTAATTTGTTGGTCGATGCATAAATGTTTTTAATCAGCGATACACTTTACATAATACTAGTCAAGAGTCAATACATGATGTCGAAGATAACATGATCTGTATACATGTAGACGAGAAGATTGGAAGAATCAGTGATTGGAGGAGTCAGTTATATAAGTCATTGATATAGGGCGAAGGAGGCAACACCGACGCTCGGTGCGTGGTGCAGAGGGTGAGACGTTGACAGCGATTTGCTTGTCAAGTTCACATGAGATGTGTTTGTCAAGGGCAAACGAGGTGTCGACAGCGATGTGTTTCTCAGGGTCGAACAGGGTGTTCGACCTGGCAATTTGAAAGATGCCGGACGTCGTGGACCTAACGGACGAGCTGCGAGAGTTCAAGGTCCTATTACCATCCACCCAAAACGATGAGGGGGTTGTTACTGTTCTAACAGATACAGAACAACAATGTCAACCTGGATGAGTGGTCGTTCCACCGTTCTCAGCTGTACGTAAGTGGCGAAGTGAATGGAAGCCACGAGAGACTACCATTACACGTCGGTCATTTTGGAGGAATATTGTCTCTGTGAATGGAGCACAGGCGAGGTGCGAACCGGAGTGGTGGAAATAGCTTGATGTGGTGCTATAGGCACGACAACTTTAGCGGAGACAGGAAATGTTCTGAGCGAGTAACTGGTATTTTGGTGATTATGCTGAAGACTCGAGGGACTGATATAGCTGCAGTACTGCGAAGATTTGCCAGACCGGCCTCGTTGCGTGACTAACCCAGGTTAGGGTCAGGCAGAGGAGGAGGTGGACTGATCGTCACCTTGAACTGTTTGTCACACTTTTATGTTGGGGTCTGGCGAAGGAGGACATGACTCGTTTGACACGACCTTCATGTTTTTATTCAGACGATCCCAATATCAGGTGGACCTTGCTGGGTCATGGAGAAGAAGACGTCGTCATGAGTCTGTCGTGTATGCACTTTCTGAGATCACAATGTTTATTATGTGTTATGTGCGAGCACAACTTTGTGCGAGAACGCTGGGGAATGCGTGGTGAGGAAACTCTTCTGAACTAGACACAATCCATATTAGTGTCTGTCGACGGTAACCAATAGCAGGGGCAATCCGTGTTAGCCACCTGAATAAGCTAGTTACCCAGAGGAAAAGAGTGTTATTAAGAAGATGCATGCCGGAAGCTAGTTGGGACAATCCATATTAGTCACCAACTGAAAATGAGGCCATGCTCTTCAAGCACGATTGTTCGTTGATGCTTGCTGTAGAAACAGGGGCAATCCATATTAGCCGACTGTTAAGAAGCCAAGCAGGAGATGACATCACCATATCATCATACAATGTGAGCTCGGTTGTGAATGGTGACATGTGCGACGAAGACTGCACAATGCCAAGCCAGACACAAAAGTTCAAAGAAAGTTCTGCAGTAATGTAGCCCCATGTTGGAACCAGGTCAAGGCAACGATATGCTTGCCGTGGTTACGACGGAAATGGAGTAAAACGGAATGTTCACACTAGTGGTCGCCCCGAGATGGTGCCCTCTTCATATTGCCATGGGATGACGACAGGAATACGGCCGACTCGAAGTGGTCGCACTTGCTGTCGGAACGTGGTCCCATGCGCAAGCGTGGTGCCCAAGGAGGTGGTGCCCCAATCGACTGACTTTCGGATGTCGAATCGGACGTGTCTCTTGATAGGGTGCCCGTGACAGTAGAAGTCACAGTGGAAGCACAGGCTCTGTAACGACTGTCTCAGATCAAAGATTAAAGAACATATGCATCGAATGTGTCTCTGATCATAGGTGCCCACAGCAAGTCTTGCACTGATGTTTGACGACCAGCCCGACCAGCAACTCGTGATCAAAGAGACATTCCCGCAAATTATGTGACAACACAGCATTAAAATGGTATGCAAGAGTCATACTGAAATTACTTTAAGAAACAGGCTAGGAGCTCAACCAATGAGGTTGCTGCAAACAATATGTAAGAAAAGGCACGTGATATATATATAAAATATAAATAACTTAATTAAGAAATAATAAAAGGAATATCATAAATGGTTTAGATAAGTAATGTGAATCCCAGCAAGATGCTGGTCGTTAAGTGTTATGAAAAGTGAAAAAGAGTTGTTTAAATGTAGATAGAAAGGTAGCAAATCACGGCAAAATTTGATGCATCATCATGGTGATCAGCTCCCCAAGATCAAAATGAATCACATCAATAAAGGAAGAAGATCACTCTGCAACTTGAGTATAAGATTATGAAATTTTAGGATGAGAAAGTTTTGCATAAGGCGTATGCACAGAATATATGCATACTTTCAAGCATATGTCATTAAAATTTTACCCATACAATCGAACCAACAAAGTGTGATTCTTCACAGACTGACTAAAATATAAGGGTATACAAGCGTGGTTATGAAAGGGTTAAATGCAAAAATACACATACAGATAGAAAAGGGAAAAAGAAATGCAGTTACAATGCAGTTGTAACAGGAAAAGTTATTGCACGAAAATGCAGTGCAAAAGGGAATTAATCATAAACATGCAGTAGGATCAAATCAGACGCTGGTACTGGTATCGTTAGGAGAGGGGGGAGGTGGAAGGGGAGGGGGGAAAGTTGGGCGGAGCAACAGTGACGTAGGACGAGTGGGGCGTGGTTCCAACTCGATATCAACTACTGAGCGATTAGGGGGGGTATCAACTCGGGTACCCATGCGAGGGGCCGATGGTTGCCGGGGTGAAGTGGACCGGCGAGGCGGGGTAGTCCGCCTTGGTGGGGTTGTACGGGTCGGTATGCGAGTAGGGGGGGTCATTTTCTTTGATGCAGCCAGGCCAGAAGTGGTGGCATAAGGTTTTATCTGTACTGAATGGGTAGTATCCGGTTCCATAACATTTGTGGACCGAAATTCCATCTCCCTTTGACGAAGTTCTCTAATTAGAGCTGAATAAGGATTAAGCTCTTGGGTATTAATAACTTCTTGCATGTTATGACCCAATTTGTAAAGGTGAACTGAGTCAGATGCGAGCATAGTCACCGCAAACTGTCCTTGCATAATTTGCTGTAACTTTTTCTGCTTGTATAATGGAACGTTAATGAGTCTAGGGAGTTCTACGTTAAGTGAATCAATCTGCAAAGAGCATAGTGCAGTATCCCAGTTGGGTTTCAGGATACTGTATAATCTATGATGGTCGCACTTGAAACTATTAGGACAAATGACACCTTTAAGAGAAAGTGAAGAAAGGTGGGACTTAATAGTAAGAACATATAGAAGTAAGCGCTGGTGTCCACTATTCAATTCCATGAATATTTCGATCTGTGGAAATTTGCGGGTTTCAGGTGAGCGATGCATCACTCTGAAATCCCTACAACATTTATGAAGACAACGTTTAGCCAAGCTCACTACCATGTAAAAGACGCAAATAGTAAGAAGGTGAAGGGTAGTGATGTGTATAAGACTGACAGGACTTATAGAAACAGGGTAAATTACATAGTTGACTGAATCACAATTCAGAGGACGTCCGGGGATGACTAGGTTGGCGTGGGATGGTTTAAAATGAGTAGCCATTACCATAGAGGATAAAAGGCCACTTAGGTATCTACCACGACAATACATAAATATTACCAAAATTAGAGACAAATATCCAGCTATGGAACCGATGAAGGCAAATCCACGGATCCAATGGCGAAGGCTGAACCAAGCTGAAAGATAGAAAGAAGCTTCCAGCTCGGCCCATTTAAGCAGAAAATCGTCACCCTTTTGTTGAATAAGGCGACTAAGTTCCTTAAGCCTAATAATGCCATGTGTCATATTGGCAAGTGAGGTATTAGCTATTCTGGCAGCCACTGCAAATTTAGGCAAAGTGAAATTTGGCATGCCATAAGATTCATATGGTGGTAGACTGGTGAAATTGAGTTCACGTTCAAAAGAATGCATCGCAATTGCGTTAATAGTATAGTTGATTAAGAAGGGTTTATATTGGTTATTTTCGGATGCAGGGCATCCTGTAATACGCCTGGGAATGAAACCTGAAGGGGAGGAGAATTCGCAAAAACAAAACTGGCCACGCTGAAGCACAGCGTAAAGGCTACCAGGAACGGGACGTGCCACACGATCATTGGAGCAGCGTCGAGTCCATGGGAGTGATAAGCCAGTAACTAAAAGCTGGTTACCTGCGTCTATTACACGAGGTGCTGCTCTAAAAGGTTCGAAGAAGTAATCGACTTGACAGAGTTCAGAAATGACGTCTGCGGTAGCATTCGTGTATATTGCAGTGTTGCAGGATAACTGCGAGCTATCGATTTGGATTGTTGACTCTGTGCAAAGAAATTGATCGTCAATGTTGAGACATTCCTGGAGCTCTTCAAGACTGAGTTCCAAGAAGGAATCGTGCTGCACTCCTAGAAAAGGTTTTGGGATAGAGATACGAGTGTAATCATGGTTAGACTCGCGGTCTTGGAAAGCAGGAGTAGCTACCACAGGTACATGGAGTGACTCTGTGTGATACAAAGTGTAAGGTTTTGAATTCTTAGGTTGGATTGGCCAAAGAAGTTGGAGTAAGAAACCATGTCGAGTAGGCATAAAGATTGGTTGTGATTTCTGATAGATATGAGCCAAATCCGTAAAAGCTAATTGATAACTATTGTGCCATGAATATAATACCGTTGATACTTTGTGAACTAATTTATGGACATATGAGGCTGGAAGAACGTGTGGTGAGATTTTACCTGCAGCCAGGTCGTGGAAGGCTGTAATTAATTTATCAGCTTCATTTAAGAGGATATGAAGTTGCTGTATTTGTTGGGACCAAAGCCTAAGATATTTAGAGGTCAGCAGGCTAAGGATCCTTGTGGCTTGAATCTTACGTTGTAATGCGTTTATAGCGTTACTAACCACAGCAAATTGGGAAATAATTTCCTGATTGGTTTCGTTTAAAAGTGTATGAATCAGTTTAATGTTTCTGGAGGTGTTGGTGAAGGTACTGGCTATGACGTCAATGGTGAGAACCAAATCAGAACGCATTTCAAGGAAAGCGTCCCTCATAAGATTCTGACGTGCAGACATAGACTCAATAGTATTTACAATAATTTGATCTCTCTGTCGTCTAATATTAGCAGACATACCTGCTCCGGCTTGTGGGATAGTAACTGAAAGCCAGAAAGCAGTACTGTCTTCGGATTGCCAATCCTGGGTATTAATATTGACACGAAAAGTTTCGTTAGTAGATTGCATTAATTGTTTAGTTGTATTAGACGTATCATCGGTATTAGGTAAGGCAAGGGGATCTCGAGGTGTTGGTGTACGACCCGCTCGTTTAGGACGACTGGGTGGCGAGTATTGATCAAAGAAGGGGGGCATGGTGGGTGGAGGGGAATATGAGAATGTGTCATGCACAAAAGGTGGATCGGGAGCTGCCCTCTTAGCATGATGGTGGACTGCTGAAAGAGGAGGGGGGGCAATGGGGGTAGAATGAGTTGGAGGAGGCCGACGATATTCTTCAAAATGTTGTTGAGTAAAAATAGTCGATATGTGTGCTAGTTTAGCTTTTAAAGCTGTTTTATAAGAATCAACTTTATCGATAGTATTCTTTAAGAGTGGCGCGAAATCAGAACATATTGCAGCAATTAAATCATCAGGGGATTGGCACATGTCTTCAAACATTGTGAGGTCCCAAGTGAATGTGGGAATATGGAAATCGGGATAGAAAATATTGGCATTGATGATAAAGAATTCAACACTGGGAAAAATTTGTCCTCGATAACTATAGCCAACGCCATAGTCTGGGCGGAGAAGCTGTGCGGGTGCAGAGCTCCAACGTGAAGCTGCGTCTGGTGGAAAAAGACCAGAGCTGCTTGTGAGTGGGCGAGCATCCTTGTGATTGACAGATGCAAGAAGCTGCATATGGCGTAATTGGTCTCTAAGGGAACGGGATGAACGGAGTAAGGGGATGGAATCACATGCTTCGAACGTCATATTTTGAATTGGGAAAGACACGTTACTTTGACAAGTACCAGAAATCCTAGTGGTATCAGGCAACGTGTTCAGGAAGACTGCCAAATCGCAATTACAATTAAGGGGGTTAGATGTTAGGTCAAGTTCTTTCATTTCGGGTGAAGGAAAGTAAATTTGTTTGTTAACGCCATCTAGATACTGCAGATTGTTACGTTGCAAAAATATATATTCCAGATGGTCTCTAATAAAGAAAGGACCAGAAATTCTATACAGGGAGTTGTAACTAAGATCTATTACAGCTAACTGACGGATATCTCTATGTCTAATTTCAAAGGTATGAAGCTGATTATAGGATAAATTTAAGTAATAAAGTTGATCGACAAATCTAAAATATGCTCTGGAAATATGTGTTAGCTTAGAATGAGTTAGTTCGAAAGTGCGCAGATTTGGCGTGTTTGTTAACGGATCTCTTAATGATCTTGAAGTAGTAATATTTCTGAGTCTAAGTACTCTAAGAGATGTTGGGTAATTAAGATTATGTATTCCGCCAAGACAATCTTGTATAACAATTTTAGCTAAATTTAAGACATTAAATTGTTGCGTTTTCTGAAAATAGAAACCCTGAAGAATAAGTGTTTGGAGAAATGGTTTTGGTCTTGTAAAATTAAAAGATTGATGTGCTGATAGATTAGGCAAGAGGTTGGAAACTTCGAAAGGAACATTAGAAGCTTGTAATTTTAATTGTTGTATATTATTGAAAGGCATAGAAGATGGGAGGCGAGTCATATCTGGTAGATGGAGTCTAAGGGATATCAGCTTAGTTTGTGAAACGCCGAGATGGTTCCACTGAAAAGATGTTGAACCGTGTATGGTAAGGTCTAAATGAGTTAATTGGGCTTGTGGTAATAGAGGTAAGGCAGGAGACGATAAATCCCTAAGTAAGGTAAGTTGTATGCGTCTTAAACGGTAAAGGGAAGACCATGGAGCGAAGACTGAGGCGTCATCAAGGACTAAATTAGTAATAGCATGTAACTGTGAACGTGCTTGGACGTACTGTACATGAGTAACCTGAGTGTTTGGCAGATCTAAAAAATTGATCTCAGGAAATGAGTCAATAACGTCAGGAAACCGTACTGCAGAAGTAAGATTTTGTAAAGTGAGATATCTCATGAAAGGCATAGTAGTGAAGAAAGAGATAATGTCCTTAGTAAGTGCGCCAGAAGAAAGAATCAGTTTTGTGATACGAGGTGAATCGGGAGGCCATACACATGGAGGTGTAGAAAAATTGGCTCCCAAATCACATGTAAATATGTCTCGTTTGCGAGAACACCATTCATCAAACATAGAAACTCTACAAGAAGCCATAGGTTGGTCTTGTGTTTGAAGCAACGTACGCTTGGCCCAAACGGCGGCCGTGTTTGGATTAATGGTAAATCCAAAATTCTTATAAAGAAAAGCGTCTTGCTCAGCAATTCGTTGCAAATCAGATGGAGGTGGTGATTGAGCTGGAACCAAGGGAAGGAGTAGGAAGGGAATAAGGACAATTAGCGTCATTGTAATGTTTATAATGAGGTAGCAAGGTATATAGTTGGCTAAAAGGTTTTAGCATCACTGGTAAAATCAGGTAGTACTATAACTATCAACCAATAAGGTGGTGAGAAAGACATGATCAAATGAATGTAGACATGCACATAAACGAAGATAACAGGTAAAAGAAGTTCATCAACAAGGAGACATAATGGTAACGATTAGCATACTAAGCGTGCAAAATTCATCAATCAGGTCGACATATCCTATGTAAAACGAATACGACTATCAATACACAAATAATTATCAACGGAAATAAGTATTCATAACATTTAGGCAAGACGAGTTTTCCAACTACTTTTTCTATCATATGAAAGAATGCTGTGTATGTCAACAGAAAATGCAAGAGATGTACTCTAAGATCATACTGAATTACTGAAATCGAGAGTCTCGACCAGACCTGAAAATATAACAATTGTCGTCAAAGAAATGTAAGTTAATAAAGTACTTTCCCTCGATTACACGCGTGTAAGAAAAAATGGGAGTATAATGACTGTGAACTTATCTCAACATAACACAACTTGATACTTCATCAACAATACTCAATGCCTATAGAAATTCCCAGTTTACTAATTAGTAAACGTATATGCAGGTTGGTGGTCCTAAATGACCGGTAAATGACTCTTTGAAAAAGGTGTACTTACATAATGTTGCAAGCTGTATGTAGGACTGCTGCCTCTCTACAGGTGTAAAGATTAGAGCAGGTAAGCTAAGGTTTTACTGGCTCCGCAAGAGCTGGGCCCTGTGGGCTGAGCCGAAAATTTTTGCAGCAGGTAGCGTGCCATATAAGGTGCGAGGGTGCTACCAAGGCAACCAGAAACTGCTTCCCACGGCAGTCTCGGTGAAGCCATGGCAACACGAAAAGCGCCCCCTGCCGGGCTATGTTGTGATGCCATACCATATAATGAACTATGGAAAGGGAATTAGCTAGCTAGCTATAATTTGTGTATAATAAGTTGGTCATTTACAAAAAAAATTTTCTCTTTCCCCAAAATGCGAAGCGATGCTACAATCACTGGGTGAGCAAGATTCACAGAAACGCATTGAAAATTTTTGTGCTAAGGTTAAACTCACGACCACATCGTCGGAACACATTAACATAACTACATCGGCATGAGCCGGAACACATGAAATAGCACAAGATATCCCCAAATTATGGTCGGGCTCCCAGTCCGACAGGCAGAGATCTTGCAACATACTGAGATACGTACTCAACATAAGATGTTGCACAATAATTATAAGAAAAGATGCTCAAAGATAATACTCGATCAGAGCAGTATAGTAATGCTCAATCAAAGCAGTACCTACATGTCATGACGGAAAAGTAGTGGATAATTTGTAAGAAAACAGTCTATCAACAATGGCATATAATCACTTCTCAATTGGCAAGATATTTGACGGCTAATATCTGCAATAAACGACACTCACAACATGAGCAGAAAATGCAGAAAAAGAAACTAGTCAGTAATATTCAAATAAAATGGAATATCTACGAAATGCAGAATGGAATATGTACAAAATGCTAATGATACGAACGCGGTAATTTTAACAAACTGAATTCGACTTAATTTGACAAGTGTTACCCACTGTCACGATCACGTTATCCAAAGAAAAGGTAATATTACTTCAAAAGAAAAATCTCATAAAATAATCTTATCATAAAAATAGTTTCAGAACTAAAAGATAAGTAAGAAACAAGTCTTAAATAGTCACAAGAGGTTACAAAAGGCAATTGAAGGCTGAATGGCAATCAGATTTACTAAGAAAGGATCGTGATGGATCTCTGTGGAGAGTCTCTGTCTCTGAAATATGCGTACCAAATAATGGTGTTTACCGAGGATAAAATGATAAGCCGATAAAGTACTATATCAAGAAGGCAATCAAATGCAAAGAACAAGGGAATACGTGGTCAATGCTGCGAGGAGACAGTGGCCAACGTATGGAAATATTATCGATTGGTCACAAGGAACACAGTGATAAGAGATGGGAAACAATTCTCAACGAAGAATGGCAAGGTTGAAAAGCGTTGTTGGTAGGCTCAAAGCAGATGAATAATCCGGCTGAATGCGTGTGAGCTACAGAAAAGACTTAACGGTGGTAACCGTATTGGTCTGGGAACGAAATGAAGGGACTACACCCTCCTGGTGGCATGTAAGCGACAAGTTGGCGACGCAACAAATGCAAGATACCATCGCACATTACTGAAATGTGCGGGTCGAGAAGTCTTGTTGAGGTTTTTAGGGTCTGTTAAGGTATGCTAATGCGAATATTTGAAGACTATTTGGTTATGAAGAATGGACGAAGAATATAATTCGGTAATAATTTGTAAATTTAATGAATAGGTGTATAAATCAGCATTGTAAGTAACACAAAAGTCAGTGATAGAGCTTTCACATTATATGATATAATTGTTCGATTAACAGGGAGAAAGGCATTCGATGGGTCAAACTGTTCCATGGTACATTTAAGTCTATATTTTTAAAGAAGTAAATGGATTTGAATGAGTCCATTAGTTCATAAGGTTAAAAGGAAACCTGATTACTGTCGTTGTAGAGTCGACTTCAATTCGGTTTGTTGTTCCTCTGCGTCATTGAAATCTTCGGGTAATTCCTGTATGTAATGGAGACGCTGAGAAAGCATCAACAGTGGGGGTGATGACACTGGAGTTGACGTATACATCGGCAGTGATGTAACCATGTGTACTTCCTGTTCATTGTCAAAGAAATGACGATGATGAAAAGGCTTTGGACGCAATGGTGGCAAAAAATGTGTAGGCTGAGCAGCTGCTTCGGCTGACATGGTGTAGCCCGGGAGATCTTCATCTGTTGACCATGATGAGTCCGGTGTCGGTGTAGGACTAGGACAATCCGAGTGCCATCCATTGACCAGAGGTTTCTGTTGAGCATAAGTGCAAGCCACGTAATTGGCTGCAGAGTTAAAAGCATCAATATCGAGGGTTGGAGGTGAATGAAAGATGCATGTAGCCTCGGTCTGAGTAGCAACAGAAACCGTCTGCTTAGGTTCCTGGAACTGAGGAACTTGCTGTAGCTGAGCAACATTCACACCAGTTGCTGTAGACCATTCCATATTGCTGTGTGAAGGAGGATACGACATTCGCCTTCGATGCATTGTTGCAAATACACTGAGGAAACAGTAGTTGAGTCAACGGAAGACAAATACCAAATGATGGAGGGGCCATAAACAAGGGGTAGAGTATCACTGAGGGGAGGGGGGGGGTATAAGTGAGGAATCGCAGATGGTGTGAAGATAGGTCTGACTAATTTAGGTGTAAGTGATTACACATGTGTTCGGATTATGTAATCAGGATGAAACTGCTTGAATGTTGTTGGAACTCTGTGTTTTTCACCTTCGTGTGTCACTGCTTGCTGGCAGCTCGGTTGGAGTGATGAATTCATATGTCAAGAATTCATGTGTCTCATTAAGCCATATGAAATCTTAAAGGCAAGTACAAGTCTGTATAACAGAGGAGAATGATAACCAATTTTGTCCATGAGAAACGCATGAAGTATCACACAGAGACATGTGGCATGAATATGTGCGAAAGAGGAATACGGCATAAGGAGAAGGTTATTCATAAGTGATTTGAATTGACTACTTGCACTATTTGGTCTAAAAGTGGAATTATAAAACTAATTATTAGCTTAAAAGAAGACTGATAAGGTGCGGGAAACTGATGTTGGGCTCCCATGGGTTCATGGGTGCTAGCTAATGTACTAAAAATGGTAACGTTTAGATGTTAGGAATACATCCATTCGACGAGAACGGAAGTTATCAGTCCACAGTCAACTGAAATAAGTCCAAATATTTATGGACAGAAAAGCTTGTGAAATTATGTGGGATATTAAATTAAATATCTGTTATTTATTTGAGATGAATTGTGAGGCAGGATGCCGACGAAACAGGACACGCAGATCATTGTTTGAACTTTCCGTGTATGATTGACATTGTGCTTAAGGAACCAAACGTCGAAAAGATGCACAGGATGCTGAGCCAGAATCGAATTTAGTAATTTAGCAGGCTAAGACAATGCCAGTAACGACACACTCCGATACTTCTTGACGGAAGAGATTTTTGAGGAAAACATGTCCTAAAGGAAGGAGATGATCCTATGATAGGAGACAATCTTTGAGAGATATGTGCGTCTCCAGAGGAAGGCTTGGAGCAAGGAAACTTAGCATTATTTGTAATGACATTTATATAGAGCACTCGGTATATTGTGTATAAAAGATTATTATGGAATACATGTAAATATGAAATCGAGAGACTAGGCATTTTGGTACAGCCAATATGCTACGTGCGGACGACCCTTTAAATTGTGTATGGACAAAATATAAAGGTTAGGACTATTGAAGCAAGACACTGTCACTATGACACTTACTGATGATACTTTCCAGTGAGGTGGAAATAGACCACGAGCAGGTGATCCCTTCAGTTGTTATTTGGCGATAATAAGCAACCTATGCATGATTTTGCTGACATACAGGTATGCACTATACAAAGGTAGCATCCATAATTCACATTAGAGGAATCGTAATTCTTTTTCTTATTCATGTTGACCTAAGGTCAGTATTGTGCAGAAGAGAGTAGGTATCGAAGTACCAAAATAAGACACTGATGTCATAGGATTGTGGTCCAATGGTATTTGGAGTACCTAGGATCATCTTGAAGTAACTCAAGGAAAATTAAATTGAGTCTTGTGTCTACCGATTTATTGACATGTCTATAATAACTGAAATTCTAATCGAACTATTGAAGATATGCATGTGGATATACCATATGCAAATGGACATAATTGCCAAAGTGACAACTCATAGCCAGAGCTACAACACTTAACAACAAAAGAGCCAGGAGGTTTTCCTGCAGATTCCCCTGTATCTTTATTATTTGCGAGAGAATATTCTTCTCTATGGAACTGCATTACTTTTATAATGGAAGAAGCCCAAATGCAAAACAAATGTGTTACACGAGAGAAAGTGAAGGAAATGAAAGAAGGGAACCTTCCGTCACATTGTCACTGAAATAAACAAGACACAGTAACAAATACAAAAGCCTGGTTCGGACTTTGGAGGATAGGAGGTGTTTATCATCAAGCGTAACTCACTGAGCCATTGCTTGTGTGCATGTGGATGTAATTTTCTTTATGTCTGATATTCCAGGAGAGCTCTGGAAATTAACTGTACAGAACCTGACTAAGTATCTGGACATGTCCCCGACGGGATTCGAAGCGACGAACTTCAACGTCGTCATGCGTGAGTCCTAGTCACAATTCGCACACAATTCGCACGGGATGACTTTACCTCTAGACCAAGGCCGAACCGGCCAACAGCATATTTTTAAGACTTCTAGTGACCGATGTATGCTGCTGAGCTGGCGGAGAGCCTCGTTTTCATTTCAAACTGAGAGAGTGATCTAAAAATAGACACTGAAGATAGCGGGTAATGATTCATGCACGTGGCCAAAATAAATGTGCTGTAACAATCTAGTTATTGTATTTATATGGAAAGAGAGGAAATTAATGCGAACAGGTTGGACGATATGATATTAAAAGAGCTAAGAAGATACAATAAACTTCGTGCATTTGTCAGGTTATGACAACACTGAATGTGGAAGAGAAGATGAAATTAATTTGATGCAATTATAAGAGCTACAAGTCAGTGGACTCGGTGGCGACATTGGTAGCGCGTCCGGACACTAACGTTAAGATTTTGATTTTGAAGGAAGAAAGGGTATGTGCGAGGTCGCGAGTTCGAATCGCA
Source organism: Platynereis dumerilii (assembly GCA_026936325.1). Lineage (NCBI taxonomy): Eukaryota > Metazoa > Annelida > Polychaeta > Phyllodocida > Nereididae > Platynereis > Platynereis dumerilii. The sequence continues at coordinate 129,974,924 of JAPTHN010000001.1, forward strand.
GGGACACTGCAATGAACTTCATATAAAGAATGACTTGTAATTGGAATTGGAATATAATGTATTTATTGAATGGTAAGAGATAAGATGTACTGCATGTACAATGGTAACACGATGGTCAGCCTTGTAATGAAAGGAAAGAATACCTGAATATTGGTCTTGTATGCTGGTAACCATGAACATTTGTGAATGGTCAGCACAAAAGAAAACTTGTGCAATTTTAGGGAAGGTGCTTACGTGGAGACTTCACTTTACTGCTATACATTTGTTGTCCCATGCATAGATTCCAGAGTAGGACTATGAAGGCTAAGTTAACACTGCTATTGTACAGTTCTGTTATCATTTTGTCGATATAGCATTGTCCGTATCTTGAGTACTGCATTTCACTTAATTTCTCTTTGAACCTAGAATTGAAGATCCTAAACATGATCTTGAATTATATCGGTGGAGAGCTGTGTACTTGTTTTATTGGGAAATTTTGGAAGCATTCGATTCAAAAGGATAGTGAATCTGTATTCCAATCAGAACAAGGACAATACCGAAAAGGATGAAACGGTGTGATTGCCCAAAGGACTCGCCAGGCACTTCAATCACTGATTGGACATAGTCGGTTCCAGTCTCACTACTATTATCAAATTGGCAAAAGACAAGATGAAAGTACTGTAGGATGACTGCCGCCCTGTCTGGCAGGTCCAAAAGGAAAACATTGTCAGAGCTTACTGGATGGAAAACTATGGAAGAATGCTATAGTGAAGATTTATGAAGAGGATATTTTAGTTACACTGTTTGGGACAGCTGTTTTCAGGTGCTCTTGGTCTCAGTATCTAAACGTTGGATTGTTTGGACTGGATATGTCAACGGGTTGTTTTATTTCATTGGGTCATTTCTGTTTCCAATGTTGTGATCACTTGTTGGTACCACAAGAGGCTGAGGTCTTGTTATTAGTGCACAAGAAATTTTTGGACGATGACCAAGCCAAGCGTGGCTGGAGGAAATCCAGACGATGACAATGCATTACGTACTCAAAAGCTGAAACAAGGAAGGATGAGTGCATCGTATAAGCCTTGAGAAAACAAGAAAGAATAGCCCAATGCATCCATGGTTTTATGATGCGATTTTTAGGAGATCGTTGTTGAGTGCAAATGACTCATCTGTTCGGCGTTGATGCTTAAGAAGTTATCATTCATTATCATTAATTATCACTAATTATCATTAATTAACATGTTTGATAGCGACGACGGAAACAGCGCTATGTATGTACATATATGAGTTGGTGCTTGTTCCTGATATTTTGGTGGTCATAATGGAATTTGTGCACCTATTCATGTGCAGTGGCAACTGTGCGTATTGATATGCGTCTATGGTGATTGACTTCGCCATATGGCTTGATATGTCCCAAGGAAAGATCAGTTGCAAACAGACCAGGAAAGTGATGCAAGCACCTGTTCATTAGGCAAAGTTGAGATTGCATCAGACCGGGTGGCGTTACTTAGGTATCATTGCAGAATGAAAGCCTGGGGGACAATGACATAAGTTATAGATAAGGAATTATGGAAGAAATGCTGGACGTTCATGAGACCATATGTGGCAGCATGTGGAAACATGCAGAAATGGCAATTAAAAACTTTACTGGAAACAACAATCATTGCAGCCATTTAGCATTGATGAGACATAAAGCAATTTATAGTCGTTATTTTATCTTTAAAACTTACATTGATATCTGACTTTTAATATGTAAGTCAGGATTTTTAATTGTGTAATTACTCTTAAGGATTGTGTAATTCCAACACAAGGTAGCATCGCAAATAACAACGACTACAGTCGACTATGCAAGGAGTGTTGACTGAGGAGTCTGACTGGTGTGTTATTCACATACCGCGAAGGTGACTGGTGAGACACTATAAAGTGTGTGTCTGAAACAGATATGTGTTCTGGAAGAAATGATGTGTCATGTGGGGTAAACACATGGAGGAGGTAAAATGCAAGACATGAAGTATCGTCTGGCAAATGGACAAACGAAACTGCAGTAAGTTTAGCTTAAGTAAACATGAGGAATGGGGGAAGGCGTTTCTCAAGTAGGTTTGGCTAGGAAAACGTTTTAGCTTACTAAATCTGATAAATAGAAAGTAAAAATAGGTACTTTGGAAGGAGGGGTGAATAAACTTGTTTAAGGTGTGCCGTTCCTGTGAAATGAGAGCAATAGAAACGTTTTAGAGCAGTCCCTGGGGAGATGCTTTTTATTTACATAAGCAGATTCTGAAAAGTCTGCAAATTCCTTGTTAAAAGGTTATAGAGTAGTTCTAGGTATGTTTATGACTTACAGGAAGGAAGAAAGGTCACTATCCTTCTGGAAATTATTGACTTTGCTATAAGTCTGAGCTATGTTATAATGGGATAAAGGTTATATTGAAAATAAGACTTAATGCTCAGAGATTATTATACAATATTGTGCCACAAGAATTACTAGGATAAAAGTTTTACAGAAAAATATATATATATTAGATGAAAATGTAGGGCAAAAATATTGAACACAATGATTACCGTGTTTAATAAAATTAGCAATTGGTCAATAGGGTAGGCATCAGGTGAGATCAGAGAGGAGTAAAATTGCAGTCCTCAAACCATCACAGCCAAGGTATTGCATAAGAAAAGGGAGAGAGGGATATCAGTACGAACCAAAAACCTTAACGATGGCATATCATTTGTGCCAAGAGCTGAACAGCTACATTATTGATATGAAGTGCGAAAAAGCATATCGGTGGCATGGTATTGGTGCCATTTAAGCTCATCTTCGCAATGGTCAAATAACTTAGTTTATAGGGAAGAAAGGTCGGCCTGTAGGTCGTAATTTCGAAATGCAGTCGAACAATGGAAACAGACCATATTCCTGAAACACAAAATGCCAAGCAGATACACATGATATCTGAGATGGATAGTTGATATATACTTGGAGATGACCGTCACGCCAACGGGCTGATGTTATCGTTGAGGTGACTGTACTGTCATCATCGAGAATACAGGGCCATTCATGAAGTGCAGACCCAGGGCCTGGTTGAGTATCATCTTGCCGAGTTTTAAAATATAAAAGAAGAGCATCAGGGTTAGAAATTGACATGCTATAAGAAGGCTGAGGTAATTGATCCGAAGGATGTGAAAGGTCATGGGAATCAAGCAATGATTGAGACAAAGGGCCAGGTTTGACCTGTGAGGCTGGGGTAGGGACTTGTAATGGAGGCCCTCGAGATTCGTCGCTGTGTAATTGCATAGTGGCTGCAGCCACATCATCGATCTTGAGATTTTCGGACAGAATTTGAATGCGCAATTGTTGCTGGTTATAAATTGGTGAACCATTCTTAGAACGGACCATACAATGCTTCAGTCTACCTATGTGAAATAGACCTGGTAAAGTACGGTCGTCAATTGTCTTAAGCAAAAATTGATTCAAAAGTGGCTCTGATGCAATATACAATGGGCCAATAAGCTTAATGCTTAATTTGGTAGAATATTGCACCCCGGTGTATTTAGGTGCCAGTAATAAGACAAGGTCTCCTTCTTTAAATGAATGTAGCTTTGGCATACGTTTTGCGTGTTGCTGGGTCTGTCTAATCTTAATTTTATTATGAGAAACCACAGCTTGTTGTCTAACAAATCGCAATTTCTCTCTAATCGAAGATACATACTGATCATAAGAAGTAGCAACCACAGAAAGAGCCTCGGGATTAATATCCACAAGATTGCGGTCTTCTCTAAGGAAAACAAGGAAATTAGGAGAATACTTGGTAACTGCGTGAGGCAACGAATTATAGGTTTTACAAGCATATGGAATAAGGGAAGGCCATTGAGAATACTTATACTCTATCATAGTTAACAATAGGTTCGAAACTGATTGAATAGCCCTTTCAGCCATATTGCTTGAATGTATCATTGTAGGGACAAGATGAACCTGAACATTCAACGACTTAAACACTGCTGTCATAATTTTACCAACGAAAGAAGCTTCTTTATCACAAGTCACCCTATGAGGTATCATGTATGGTAAACAAAAATGCTCAATAAATTTCTTAGCTATCTCATCAGCTTTTCTACTGCGTAACGGAATCGCTACGACATAACGGGAGAAAATATCTTGTAGGATGAGACAATGAATAATTTGAGCAGTAGCATGGGGAAAGGTCTTGATATCAAAGTGAATATGGACAAAGGGAGTACAATCAGTAAGCAGTCTAGGAACGAATTCCCTTTGCTTATTTGTTTCGATAACCTGAGACGAGCGCTGGCAAATCAAACATGTTCTGGCATAATCCAAAATGTATTTCATGAGATTCTTAATATGAAAGTTTGATGTAATGACATCATACAATTTATTAGACTTTACATGAGCACCTAAATTTAAATGAAAGAATTCAATGATGTCGAAAATATAGATGTTAGGAATGGCCAATTTAAGAATGACGTCATGCCTTTTAGGACTAGATTGAACATAGAATAAAAGTGAATCGATTAAAGCAAAATGATTAGATAATACAACTGCTTGATTTGCCACTTGCTTACTAGTTGGTAACGTGCTATATGCTATGAAGTTATAAACCGGTCCCAAATACAAATCCTGCTTTTGGGCATGTATAAGCTGGACTCTATCATGAGGTATCTTGACGTAATGAAATGCATCTGTGATGTATTTACGAATAGCTGGTTCTAAGTCAGCTTGATGAGGCATTTTAGTCAAGGTAGTAGGTTGATTACTATCGATGGTCTTGTATTTCATTTCGGTAATGGGTAAGACTGGTCCAGTGGTATGGGTACATTCACTGGTAAGATGGGACAGTGTTTTTATAGGCTTTGTGGGCTGTGTGGTAAGGTGGGAGATACCATTATCTGAGTGTTCCTTGGCCTGGGCCCTTGTTGTAACACAAAATAGAGAATAGCCCGAAAAATTAGCATAGAGATTTTCATAGTAAGTTTGACGAGATGTCAAAAGGGGATGAGTATTGGTATCCAGGAAATTATAATAAGAATGTTGCTCTTCGTCATTAATGCTCCTATCTTTATCAGCCACTGCTATTGGAATAATGGGTTCAGCATCTGCTGGCCATTGGGTGTTATGATGACGAGATAACATATCAACCAATTTCAACTCAGTAGTGGTTGGTTTTACATAATAAATTCGATAAGGGTAATCTTGTAATTTCCAATAGAATTTTGCTATGCGAGGTGTTACAAAATGACTGGAAGATTTAAGAATTTGAGCAATAGGGGCGTGGTCCGTCAGGATCGTAAACCTACCACGTCCAGCTAAAAAATATTTAAATGATTGGACAGCAAAGTAAATTGCCATCATTTCTAATTCCGAAATGCTGTAATTATGGGTAGCAATATTACCATGTAATCGACTAGCATAACCTAACAAAACTTTTTTAGGTGTATCATCAATTCCATCAGTTTGTAACTGATAAAGAGCTGCACCGGAGGCGGTTCTGGATGCGTCAGACACCAGAATCATTTCACCTTCAGGTCTTGGGAATGACAAAATAGGTGGTGATGTAAGAATTTTCTTAATGGCATCCCAGGCAACTTGTTGTTCATCAGTCCAGAGAAATTCGTTAGCTTTGCGCAACAGGCGCGTCAAAGGTTCAGCTGTCTTTTGATAAGATGGTATAAACGAAGAAATGAATTGAATTGAGCCTAAGAATGATTTAATCTGTTTCCTATTTTGAGGAACCTGCAAGTTCATAATAGCATCAATTCTAGACTGTCTAATACGCAAAGTAGGTCCATTAGGTCCCTGTAAATCAACATCAAAGCCAAGAAATTGAAAGGTAGAATTAGAGGCAAAAGAACACTTAGCCAAGTTAAGAACCAGGCCATGTTTATGAAAAAGAGCAAGAACAGCATCAATGAGAGCGAGATGCTCCTCAGAGGATTCACTAAGAAGCAAATAATCATCATAGTAGTTGTAAACACATTCTGCATAAATTCGTGGCAATTCTTCAGTAATTAAAGTCATTATTTCAGCGAATAGCGCCCCCGAATTGATATATCCCATCGGTAATCTAGTATAGGTTATGGACTCTGCGTTATAGAATGTAACGACGCCGAGGTACTGACGAGACTGAGGAGTTACTTGACATGCAAAAAATGCTTGTTTTAAGTCAATGGCCGTAGCGAAACGAAAAGGACGACTGCCCATTTGTTGCTTAAAGGAATCAATATTAGCACAAGGCCTCTGCAAAAGCTGAAAGGCTTTGTTGACAGAACGCATATCTCCGACCAGGCGGGGATTTTCGTCTGTGCGTGATTTGCGGACTAAGAATAGTGCACTGGTAGCTTGTGTGAGTTCCTTTTTGAAAATTCCCAGTTGCAAAAGCTTTTGTACCTGTTTACGTACGTAGGCGATATCAGCTTGGGAAGTGATATAAGGGCGTGCTTTAAAAGAACAATCAGTGATAAGCTGTTGGGTGATATCACAAACATATCGGGTGATGGTTCCTATCTGACCATATAAGCTAAAAGCTGGAGTGTGCGATAAAATTATCTCACGAAGTTTATCTACTTCGTTAGGCTGAAGTGCACACTTATCGAGCTTCAATTGCTGATTAACTATATCGAATTCAGTCATACGTAAAGCTGGATCGTCAGGTTGAAGCCATGGATAATTGCGTAGTCTAGTTTGAGCACGAGTGTCGGGATCCATAGCATCATAATCTGGGTATGAAAGCTGTGAAATAGCATTAGGGCCATTATCTATGATGACATAATTAGTGTTATCAAGTAAATTATCATCAACAGATTTAGTATCAGGCTGTTGGACCACAGAAGGCGCTGTTGTAAATGGGATATCCATAACTAGTGCTCCTAGAATTATATCAGCAGGCAAATGTATATCTTCAGAATCTACATTATTAATTCTGATTGAACCAAAGCCACTGCGCAAATCGACAAGTGCCTTGTAATTCTTTTCAGAAATAATGCGAGATATGTTAACCTCAAATGGACCATTAAAATATTGTGCCAAATGATTTACACGAACTGGCACATCGCAGGATGTATTAGGTGTTATAGTGGTCGATTTATGGACGACGAGTAAAATTTGGTCGACAGAAATATCCATGCGTGATTCTGCTGAGCGAAAAACACATTTGTATCTAATTTGAGCATCCAAGCCCATAACACAATCAATTGGTGAAGCCACATTGATAATAAAGGTCTTAATAGGAACCTTACACTCGCCAAACTGAATGACAAAATAGATAAATTGAGAAATAGAAATAGAAGAACCATTGCCGACCATAAGCTTGATTGGCTCTGCATCAACACGAGGAAGGCCCTGCAAAAAGGGACTACGTTTGATAAGAGACGTGCTAACCAAATTGTGTGAGCTGCCAGTATCAAACAAGGTAAAGAATTTAGTGCCATCGGGCAAAAGTGATGGAATAAAGTTACAATCATGAATCCTGATAGATAAAGGAGTAAGAGGAATAGGAGGCTGAAGTACTGCATATAAGATGTCAGGGAAGTCGTCCCCAACAATAATATCGGAATGAGAAAAATCATGAAAAAGAGAAGTCTGTGCAGAAGTATTAAAAGTTTCGGAAGGGGCAGAGTTGGTAAGGTCATTAGATTCGATAGGAGACAAATGGTGAGAATCTGAAGAAATGACAGGTGTTGAGTTAGGACGAGACACGGCCGTGTCTGTGCACAGTCAGAATGATCCATTACGTCGCGGTTGCTGATGTGGTGGTCCCTGTGAACGATTCTGAGGTGGTGGTCGTTGATTACGAGGGAAAGGGCCAGCGCTCTGAGAGCGGTAAGCAGTTCTAATGCCATTAGGGTACTGAACACGTGAGTTATTAGGGGCATTACTGTTGTACTGCTGTTGCGCGGGATTTGCATTGCCATGCTGCTGATTATTGAAGTTTTGGTTATTCTGGGAGAATAGTCTATTGTTACCAGATCTGTTTGAATTAGCAAATCCATTTGCTGGAAGATTTCTGTTCGAGTTACCGAACCTATTAGGAAAGGGTCTGCTAGGTCGATTATATCGTTGATTGAAGGTATCATTTGTAGAATTGTCACGATGGTATGAACGCCCGGCAGACTGGTAATCAGAAGATGTTGGTAGACTATATTGCTGGTTGGGAATGAATCTACGACAATGAGTAGCTATATGACCTCGGAGTCCACAACGGAAGCAAGTAAGACCAGAAAAAGAAGATTGACCATAAGGCATTTGCTGAGAGACATATTGGGGTTGAGTGTCATCCATGGGAACGTCGCGAGGTGCAAGCATTTGAGGCAGTTGCTGCAGGGATTGATTCAAAGCGCCCATAGATTCCTGTAAAGTGAGCAAAGTTGACTGCGAATTACCTGTGTCGAATTTTGAACTAGGGATTTTAGTGACATCAACGTGCTGGGCGATAACTTCGCGCTCCATAATGCTTTGGACTATTGGAATTAATTCATCAAGAAGTTTGTTATCATCAATTAATTGAAGAGAATGCTGCAAGGTCAAGGGTAAGCCCTTACGGAAGTATAAAGCCACAACCGATTCAGGTAGGCCCAAGCGTGACACCAACTCCTTAATCTCATCCAAGTATTTGCCAACGCTATCACCATAGGTGATACGTTTCTGAGACAAAGCATCGAGGATAGATGCTCGACTCCTAAGCAATGAAAATTTATCCAAGAACAACTTCTCAAGTTTTGCCAAAGTCATAGGCTTCAAAGCGTTACACCAATTGCGAGCGTGTCCTTCAGTGAACAGCTGCAGGCGATGCAATATCTGCTGGTCATTTAGATTATGTAATTGGACATGATCCTTGAATTTGGTGATCCATGCCTGTGGTGTTAAACTATCAGATTCTCCATTAAATACTGGAGGTTTCATCTCTGAAAAATTAAGAGGCTTAGTTCTAGGCTGTGTTTCAGGCATTTGGGTATTAAATGCTGCTGCGGAAAAAGAAGAAGGCAGGGAACCTGAACGAGACACAGGAAAGGAAGTAGAAATTGGACCGTGAATAGATTGAGTAGCTCGGTAAGACGCATCTCTGGAGTCCTGATAGGAAGGTGGGTAGGGCAGAGATGTGCGCAAGCCAGTAAGGTCTTGTGGCTGAGATTGAGCCTGGGAATTAAGATTACTAAAAGTAGGATCAAAGTTAGGGAGGTCTTGGAAAGTTTGATTGGTTGAAGCGGCTTGAGACTGGGTAACCTGTTGAGAAAAATGTGAAGGCTGATTAGCATGTTCGAATAATAATTGATCACCAGTGCGAGTTGCAGGTGTATGAGAAAAAGCGCCCGATGTAGCATTGTAATTGGAAGGAGTGGAGACACCTGGGTTGTGATTATTCGAAGCCATATTGGAGCCAGAAGGAGATTGAGCAGAGAGGCTATGCAAAAGTGTTTGATGGCTGGGATCAGTGTAACCTATAACTGGCTTACGACTAGAATGAGGGGTGTGAGAAGGGAACAGTACTTGAGTGGTTGTATTAGCTGTACGTGGTCTAGTGATAGTATTTACAGTATATGAGACTGTAGCAAACTGAACTGTATTTGTAAGAGAAGTCTGTGCAGAAGTGGAAGGTGCGGGCTGGCTTCTCTGAGTAGATGGATGAGATGGGACGGGGGGTACAGAGAAAGCAGAGGGTCCTGGAGCAGGCCTGGTGGTGCTGGGCGACGTGTCAGTCCGCGGGGGAGGTTGCTGTGCGTGCCCCGGGGGAGACGATGGGGGGTGTTGTTGAGATGGAGGCTCCTGATAAGAATGATTAAATTGAAAGTTATTAAGAGACTGGTCGAATTCCTGGTTTTGATAGGCGTTGTTGGAAACGTTATCAATCACAGAAGGGTCCTCAGGAGGAGGGACTTGATGATGTTGACGGAGACCTCCCAATGAAGGAATTTGGTCGTCGCTCAAATCTGATCCAGGTTCACGTGGAGGGGTCTGATGGCGGGGGGAAGATCGTGGACTGTCGTCTGGGGTGCGATGGTGATGATTATCAGAGCCGTGTAGAGAATGACTAGGAGAAACAGGAGGTAATTGGGGGTGTTCACTGCTGTTCACAGTAGACGTAACAGGAGGGGTTTGTGCAGCAGCACCAGGCTGTGAAACAGGCGTTTGTTGAGTAGTATTATCAAATGATGATGCAGCAGGTTGCTGAGAATCTAATTGATGTATAAGAGAGGCGTCAGACTGACCAGCCTGAGAGGTAGAGTTATCCTCACCTGTTTCAGCGGTATTAGAATTTGCAGGAATGCCAGCAATATTAGAAGGATGTTCCTGACGTTCAGAATCAGAAAGAGCTGGAGATCTATTCCTACCAAAAAATTGTTTATCAGAGTTATCACTATCAAAGGTATGGCCAGCAGAATTATTTTTATCGGAATTATCAACCTTATCCCTAGCAATCTTTAGAGCAAGATGTGAATTGTCCTCGTCAGAATCAGAATCGTGTCGGCCAGGTGATTCCTCACGAGATTTTAAGCTATCATGAGAAGGTGTGGAAACACGGGACCCGTCAGTAATATCCCCAACTTTTATATGTAAAGGAACAGTCAATGAAGAATTATCTGGTTGTTGGGCAATGTGTTGGCCCGAGGTATTAGGCTGTTCACTTGAAAGCGATGTGTCAGTGTAAATGTCAGTTACATCGAGGTGTCCCTTATCGCCCTGACTTGTACTAGCAGAGGATGAGTCAGTTTCTGACATCATGAGGGTAAGAGGGTAAAGCCATACATTGGTAGGTTTTCTCAAATACGTTTTATAACGAGCAAAAGAAGCCTCACGAAACAGAGCAAGTTCTGGTAAGGGAAGAGACAAATAACCAAGCTGATCTAGTATCGACTCGTAAACATGCCATTGAGTGTTCCTATTATTGGCAGCCAACAATAACCATTTATTAAAGAGAATAGTAGGGGTGTGATGTTTGATATAACGAGAAGCACGAGCAGACAAATATCCCTCATCAACCGCTGTCTGAGCTTCCAAACGGAACTTAAGTAACCACTGCTGAAGTGTCAGCTGTGTCAACGGGACAGACATTCAGAGCGAAAATAGATGTAAGAAGAGCAAGCGTACCGTGCATACTAGCACTTACTAGAGCAAAAATATAACTAATTTGAGGGAGATTACGTATGAAAAGAGAGCCTAAAATCAAAATAAGGGTAAAGGCTACAAAATGTGCCACAGCGATTCCCTGCAATAAACGTGGATGTAACTCATAACACATATCAACCAACGACCCGAAAAATAAGGGAATGAAGACATAACTTGGAAACCATATATCAGTGATAATAAAATATTAATGTGTACTTTACTTTTGGTATTGCTTAACTTTATCGACGTATTGTTCACTTATTCATACATGGAGAAAAATACCGACTTGTCCCTTCAAGTCAATAAGAAACTGAAATAACTAACTTTGGCTAGGTAAAAGTAGAACAGTAGACCTGACACAACAAAATACAACACGATACACTATCAATGATCAATGCGCACAACGGCAATAAATGAATGGAAACATGCATAAATGAAGAAGAGCATGCTGTTACTCAAGAAAACAATGATGGGATGACAATCAGTATGTGATAATCAAATTCTCTAGAGTGTTCGCTGGACAGGCAATAGCGATTTCAAATTTTAAAAGTAATGAAATGTTACATATTTAAGTTGCAGAGTGAGGAAAGAAGAAGGCAGAATAGCGTGGCCATGAGACCAGGCTATTAGACCTTAAGTGCCGTGTATATAAAATCTAAATAGTATGCTATGTGTTTGGAAACAGACAGACATATTGGTAATGTAACGTTAAAATGCAAGAGTTAAAATATAAGAGGAAATGACAGATAGCCTAAGAAAACATTATAAATTAAGAAAGTAAGAATCAAGTGCCTTTCCTATTAATGTTTGCAAAATGAGCTCCTACCGTATTGGAAGATGTGCTGTGTTGCAAGGAAGGCCTAATGATGCGAGAGATGCCCCAGAGACTTGAGTGCGCTGTCTGGTCCGGGTCTGGATGAGGTGTGTAGGTAAAGTTGTGAGAAGTGTGGAAGATGAGAGGCAGGCATATCGAAGCTGAACATGAGCTAATAGGTAACCAAATAAAGATATGGGCGAAGCCCCTGAGCTACCTGGTAGGAAAATTGCGCCCCCTATACTAGTAGGTGAATTAAGGTGGGATAACATGGCTCTCTAAAACTTCGTGAATTTAAATTTAGGCTTTGGGCTCTGCATGTTTAGTAGAGCATATTAATCAATTTAATTAACGATATAGCAGAACAATAGGTAATTAGGAGACGAAAACAGCGACTAATGGCATGGCGTTGAACCAATGCTCTCTAGCCATAGCTGGCGAACCCGCTATGCATGATATGAAGTTGTGACATAATCGAATTCCACATCAAGGAAGTGGACTTTCTTCATGCGAAGAAACCGTAGGCCCATAGCCCATAGCATTGCAAGGCTAGTGTTTCGGAAAGAAACGTCACTAAATGTGAATCTTACATCGTACGAACATCAAACATTGAGTTACTATGTATGATCATTTACAGATATGAAGAATTATTCCTATGCTATTTCATAGAGTTCTGCTTCTACAGTTCGACGTGTGTTGTCGATGCCTAAGTTACCATTGTTAAGTCAATACATTCAATGGTACAAGAACTGAATATGTTTGCTATTCCTTAAATTTGAAAAACATAGTAAATCAAGAGACAGTGTGACACAGCAGACAAGCGCCAAGAAGCCGCAGACCGGAATTCTCTCACCATGCCATCTTTAGCTGCCCCCATGTAAGGTTAGCGCACGTTTCTCTCTCAGAGGTAGCTAATTGAGTAGATGGACTCATTACCGGGGATCCTGCGGGAGACACCTTAGCACTTGCCACCACGAAACACCTACTCAAGAAATACCAGAGGCTCGACAGTTTAGATTCACTTATCCATTTAATACACAATTCATAGACAGTTACATTAAGAGTCACTCGAAGAACAGATGGTATTCAACTTATCAATACATTAAACAACGATCTTAACGAATTACATACATCATTAACTAATGCCATCTCAATCGACCATGACCTGAGGTTCCTCTAAGAGAAACCCTTAATCATACCTCTAACAACAATACCCTTACCTGACGAATCGTCACCCCGTCAGGGAGACAGGTAGCCCTCCTGCTGCCTCAGCGGGAGCGGGCTCTGTTCTGGCTGGGCAAACAAGCTTGCCCCCAGAGATTGCTACTAGGGTGTTCTGCGGCTGCGCAGAAACACCAGGGTAACTGTTGCCATGGAAACATGGGGTGAGTTCTACCCCTTTGCTATCATTGAATCTCATTACACAATAATATAATATATCACATTACTTTTATACAATAATAATATAAATGATATTACAGAATTAAGGTCTTGAGGTTCATGGCGATTTGAGGAAAGTTCCTATAAGAGGAAAGAATGAAGACACCTCTGAAGCTAAAGGCTCAGCGGTGACAGCAAGCTCCACAAAGACCAAAATATTGATAATTAAACATTGTAAACATACTCCAACTACTGAAATATTGTGTTGATTATCACTAAAAGTAATACTAGAATGATTGCTTTACTCCTTACAAGAAAACCATGAAAATATGATCAATATTTTCCATAGTGTTACGCTTGCGACAAAGCCACATCTTTGTGTTTTACCAACAGAAACCAGCTGCGGACCTGAATTATTTGATTGTTTCTCAAAACTACACAGATTTTGCAATATTACAAGCCAAACCAGATTTAAAACGGAGCTTTTATTGCTCTGTGGCACTACAAAGTATTCTGGGCGTTACGCTTGCGACGGATTCACCTACCCTGCTAATCATTAGAATTTTTTAGTGAACTAAATTTTCCACAACCATAAGAAGCTCCAAAACGGGTAAGGAGATATAAGACTAGGTCTCAAGGGCAAAAAGATTCAAGTGACACGTGTCAAACGGACACTGGAGCATCCCAGATCAGTAAGAGTCAAATTTGACTTAAATTTTGGAAGTCAACCTTTGCATCCAAATAGCTCAATAATGTCAACACAGGCAAATATAAATACTTGATTTGATGGATTTATGAAGCCTGAGGATGTAGAGATTCCAAAAAGTGTTGGGAAATTGCCTTAGAATATGTTCAAATTTGTAAAACTGAAATAATTCAAGTGGTCAAAAATGTTATGTCACGTTTTATTAATGAAAAAATGCTTGTTTTTCAATGTAATTCAACTCTATCTAAATAACTGTGAGACAGGATGTCGTGAAATTTCAGGAAATTTGCACAAGAATGTACTTAAAGCTATGGTGTGCCATTTAGTTGTCACATACAGCCATTCTCATAGTTTCAGACCCCTACAGAAAATATGCTGTGTGACTTCATTATTTTTTAACTAGGCCGTAAATGATGTATAAGTTCATCAGGTTGACTAAAATGATTCTATCAAAGTGTAAACTAAGTCCAACTGGAGACTTGACAGACTCATAGTTGTTGATAATAAGTTTCCAGCAGCTGCATCCCCAGTCTTTCTCCAAAATGAAGTACTCTTGCAGCAAGAATATATCCACTCCATCTCTGTGATAACCAACAGTATAGTATTTATTTTTCCTGCAATCTTCAGTTGTTGCAAGATGGTCTCAATTGTCAGTCCCCTATTTGAATGAAAGAAACAATTTCTGACTATAGAATTATGAGATTAACTATTATAATAGATACCTCTTTTTTTTTTCTTCAAGTTTCAAGTTTCTAGTTTTACTGGACCAAACTTACAAATGGCAGGCTGACACCTGAAAGGTGTATTTGCCCTTTGATACAACAATTTTAAAACTCTAATTATTATACATTTAATATGATTAAAAAAAAAGAAGAAAAATGAAAAAAATTATATGTTAAATAGCACATTTTTACAATAAGAGAGAGTGGATTAGGGAAGGCGCTTAAACTGCAGGTGTGACATTCCCTTAATTAATTTAATACAAACAGGAAAATATCCTCAAAATTATAATTGAATTATTAACAATTTGACAATCAGCATGAGAGAGATCAAAGTACTTTTTAAAAACGATATTATAAATAGATCTAGAATAGTATCTCCTATTACCATACCTGATATCTGAAATGCGGTGCAGCGTCATGCCGGACCAAGGATAACTTTGTCCCCTCACAGTATACAGGAGACTGGGGTCACCCATGGCCAGGCAAGACGGCCAACATTTCTCGCATCACTGCTTATTGAGAAGATATAGTTTCGTCCTTCTTTTAAAAGTATGAATACCACAGTTGTTATCCACAACATCATCTAAATCATTCCATTCTTTCACACCTTTAAATTTTAATACTTTTTTGACTTGCAGTTAGCCTACATCTAGGAGTTCTCAATTTGAATTTCTGTCTGGTATTTCTCATTAAAGTTGTGAGATTATGTTGAAACATGTTATTGAATATACTAGGAAGCATGCAGTCCTTTTATAAATTTAAACATAAACAGACTTACTTTAAGACTATAGGCCTATATGCTGGATATGTTCAAGATCTTTAGTTGTTTGAATATTGGAGCTGTTTCAGCTCTAAATGCACTGGATGTTATTACCCTGACTATGCGTTTTTGTGGTTTTGCTAAAGATTGTAAATGCGTTTCAGCAGCCTTTCCCCACACTTCTATACAATATGTGTAATGTGGATATATGAAGCTGTAATACAATGTTACCAATAATGGTTTTGTAAGAATTTTCTGAGCTTTAGTTAGAATTCCCACTCCCCTTGCAATTTTAGTCTTCAACATTGTAATATGCAATGCATATATCCCATTTCAGTTTAGAATCAAGAATAACACCAATAAATTTCGTCTGAATATATAAGTCACTTTTGCTGTCCGGCTGCAAAAGAGTAGGTGCAGCGTGATCTCTCATGCCTTTTATCTGGCCTCAATAGTAAAGGACTATATTCATGCAAACTTCTGAGTCGCTCAGTGTTTTCAGTATTGAGTAAAATTAGTAGATATGAAAAGCGTCCCAGTGTGCCCCAGTTCCCGCCCTATTGAAAGATATGCACATAAATCTTCAAAAACTGCCAAGGACGAATGAGCGATTGCAAATAACAAGTCACCAACTTTCTGATTTGTTATTCAAGGAAGTTGCCAAAGTGAGAACAAAGGTGGGAAATCCTGCAACCTTGTACCCCAGCCAGCAACGCCTGAGCAAGCCACAAATACATGTCGGGCCGTTTGGTGGCCAATGGGCAATTGTCGGTAAATAATAACATCTGATTCAACATTATCTATTGTAAGTGAGCACAAGGCAATTCTACGTAGAAAACATGTTTTCTGAAGCCTTTTATTATCACATCATTGCAAAGCCTGTATTATTACATCACAAAACGTTGCATCAACAACAATTGAGGGAGCAAAACAAGTGGAGCAACGCTAGCTGAGATCACCACAGATACACCAAGGTCTAAATAATTCAAACAATGGAATTGGCAGGTCTGAAATCAACAAAACCACAAGAACTGCAGCTCGGTGGGCACTCCATCGTTCTTTACTGAAACTTTTTGAACACGAAACTAGTTATAAAAGTAACAACGTCGTACAAAATTAATAAAATCCACTTTTTTCAGAACACTGTGGAAATGCTTTTTGAATAATATGTTGAAGGGGGAAATTATTAACATAATTATATATGAAAGTTGAGTCATTTGAATAAGTGGTAAAAACATTCATCATTACAAAATGTAAAGACAGAAAAATACTATGAATTTTTATGGTGTTTTCAAATTTCAAAGTTGATTTCTTACTGTACTGGGCAAACATGCCTAAATAGGATGGGGGAATTTTCGGAAATTATCATGAAAACTGACTGTATCTGAGATAGAAAATGAGCTTTTTAGGAAGTGGCAAGTCCTCAATGTTTCGAAAGTTCACGTTTCTCAAGATGGACCTGCGGCAGGCTGCCTGCAACCTGAGATCCACACAGGGCATCTTGTAAATGTCAATGACGCTACTGTTACTGATGGAGACAACTGCCAGGTTCATGCTGTCTCGTGAAAAAGCGGGGAAGGCTTGGGAGAGCAAAGGTTTGCAGGGACCGCAATACTGAAAGGTTATTTCATTTAGGAGATGGAAAGTAGTCCCTTGGAGTATCTGTATCCTGTCAATGAAGATGGTTGAAATGACAGCCATTGAGATGTTTACGCACATGACAGCCAGGAAGACTCCATCCGGGCTGTAGACCACATGGTGCACCACACGGTCCGTGGTGCCAGGGTGAGAAGAGACCAGCTCCTGTTTCTGCAGGTCGTACACCTGGATGCCCGAGCGTCTCTCTTCATCTTCAGGGTCATCGTCATTCGGTCTGATCGATCCAGCAACCAGAACTACTTGGCCTGACACAACCCTGGGGTCAAAGGCAATGCCAGAGCCAAAGCAAAGTAAGGCTAAATTGTCCTCCATTACAAAGAGTCTCTCACAAAACCCTTCCTTCACCTGAATGACTCGTATGTTGGGATCAAATGCAGAAATGTGACCAAGGCTGCGGCGCAGGTGGAAATTTTGACGAAGTAGGAGTATTTGGGAGTCTGGACTTATGAAACACTCTTGTAAACAAGCTTCATCTATATATGCAAAGCTGTATGTGGCCAAAAGGTGATTATTCCGCCAGTCTACAACCAATATCTTGACAACTTTTGCCACCACCACTTGAACGACTGCGACCTTTTCGCTGATTGCAAGAACGCTGCAGTCCTTCATCCACCAGCTGACTTTCTCATGACGCCCAGTTTCATGCACTTCACATGAAAATTCACAAATCTTTTTTTCCCTCCCGGATGGATCCAATTTTCCCGATATAGAGAATGACTTCCATGGTTTTTTGTGCACCGTGAGGTTGTAACGATGCCAGTTATCAAAGCAATCAAAACCCAGCATTTCGCAGAGACCATTTTTCCACTCGTCCAGTGAGTATGTCCTTGCGTATTCCCAATCGCCAACTTCCTCCGCCTCTTCCTCCTCCTCTTGGTGCTTGCTCCTCCTTGATGCTCTTCTCGACAGTCGTGATGTCTCTCCTCCCATATTTGATTCCCTGTAAGGTAAAATTATCATTTTTTTATCTAAAAATGCTTATGCATATATCAGTTCCAGCCATAGGCCTATTTCATGGGGGAGAGGGGGTAAAGGGGGAGGGGTGTTGCACAGAAACTATTATACAAATAGTGACTGGGCATGAGGGCATAGTGCAACAATTTGGCCCTTTGGAGTGAGGTTGGTTACTATTGCCCTCGGGCTGACACCCTCGGGCAATAGTATATCTAACCTCACTCCCTTGGGCCAAAAAGTTTGCACTATTGCCCTCATGCCCAGTCATTATTTGTATTTGTTAAACTTTCGCACTTTGCAATAGATAAACATTTAATTATCATACCTCACCCATCTTCGTCCGAAGATTTACAAACACTAATTATATCGTATAGGCCTATATGTGTCAACACTATTTAAAGTTAAGTATCTATAGGCCGAGCTAAGAAATATATATAGGCTTTATCACCCATAAGCTGTTTTGACAAAGGTCCAACCCGCACCCCAGTGCTTAGTGAGGTCAATAACCTGTCGAGCAACAGATCGAGACTGGCTCATTTTGCTGCAATTATCTGCATGTAGTTTTATAATTATTACCTGCACGAGGTGCAGCATGCATGCAGGCGTGGCAGTATAAAATGTAGGCCTATCATACCCAGCATACCACATCTCTTGTTATGTATACAAACCAAGTCACTCAAACGACAATTCACCAAGAAGACACCTACCATCACAGCTTAATCAGCGTTCAGTGCATCCATCTATTTGCAGGGGGCAGCCAACACAAAGACCAGGCCTACTTCATCCTGGTCTTGCCAGGTGATGCCATTATTGCTACGTCCTCAACCTACGACCCTCAATCGACCTGACCCAGATATGATGACGCAATACTCCACCTGGTGGATAGGTGCAATGTCTTTTGTACTGATATCTTGGTATGCTATGACGTACATCGTTCCTTCACAAAAATGAAACCCACTTGAGTAATGCATTGTATGACGTATCCGTTGACCACACCATAATTATTGGACATTTATGAAATGAAGATAAATCTGTTTCCATGAAGAACCTTAACCATCAATGTGAACATTACTAAATCGATATATTTGCATAATCATATACATGTAGGCCTATGTATAGGCCTACCTTGATAAACTTGATATAGGCCGACTAACATGATAAATTATTTATCACACTGTTACAGTGTATCACAATCTGCATTCTCAATCTACACACACCTATGTTTACCTTTCATATTCTGTGGCGATTTCGTCTTTCATATTGTGAGTAAGCAAGCTGTCATTATACACACCCCTGGAGTCCCATCTCTGAGAAAAGTACAACATCACCATAAAATTCTTGATATATAAAGTAGCCTTTTTGTGAACTTGGTGAAACCTTGGCTAGATATTTGTTGAGACCTTTACATTTCCAGCGTTGCAAGGCAGAAGTGTAAATGCTGTTCAAAGCCAAATTTCATTCTTTATTAATTCTCTATACATGTTTTCGATCATGATTGCTTTCGATTGGCACAAATAATCCTTGACTTTCTCTCAGCAGAGTGAGAATTATTTGTGCTGTAATGGCAGGGCCGTTAATTAGCCCTGGCATTTGATTGTGGGCAGTGGGCTCTTGCCTATAGCAACCGCTCTGCCAAGTTATTAATGGAAGGTGACCTTGTGCAGCAGAGTAGAAAGGCAGATCGGGCTCTAGGCAGCAGCAGTATATAAGCAGAGAGCTGCTCCTCTGGTCACTATTGGTTTCGACTTGTACTTCTTCTAATCTCCTTCTCTGGCCTGGTCTGGATTTTACAGCCTGCTCCACTCCCACTTAAAAGGTTTGTGCCTTTGCTTAATTTGCTAATTTGTTTTCTGAATCTACAATTTCAATGTCAGTATTGAGCGATAAATGTTCTGAAATGTAGTTTCATAGTGCTCAGCATATTAGAAAATTACACATTGGATTAAGTAGAGCACAGTTGCTCACAATCAATCGACATTGAATGCCATTGATTTCTGTCAGTTTACACCTGTGAGCTCATAGAGCCAGATAATACATGCAGTATTTTCTTTGTGGAACTGGCAAGCATGCAGCAACATGCACTGTAAATAGCTTTGCCTTGGCATTTTCCACTTGGCATTTGGTTTGCCACTACAAGCTGCTGATCTCAGTCTAGTTCACGTAAGCACAGGATATAATGCTTCTCTGGGGCTACTCACTACACACACCCCTAGTGTAGCATCAGCAGCAGCAGCCGAAGAACCTTCACTTGCCCTGTTTGACTTTACTATTGCATTGTGTGGCTTGTGAAGGATACAAGGTTTTTACCTGCTGGATAGATAAATACACAGACGAATTCACAGATAGATGGTTAGATAGATAGTGGTAAGATAGATAGATAGATAGATAGATAGATAGATAGATAGATAGATAGATAGATAGATAGATAGATAGATAGATAGATTAGGTAGACATTGTGTTGTTTGGTAAATTGTAGAGAGATAGAAATATATTTGACTGGAAGCTTGTTATAACTTACAGGTATTTAATGTACACTGCTGAGCCATTTATCCCGCTGCGTATCTAGAAATGGCTGTGTGGGGAGGGGTGGGCATAACATGCAGCGAATGCACGGTCACTCATGATTTTTTTAATCTTCTCCATATTAATTTTGTATTTTCAAAAATCCCACTGCAATTGTCGTGTTTGTTTGGTTGCAGTAACAACTCCACTATGGGTGCAAAGGACAAACTCGGGTTCTTCGAGAACTTTGGTCTCAGTGGAGCGGCAGCTGTAATCTCCAAGACTGCAGCGGCCCCCATTGAGAGGGTCAAACTCCTGGTCCAGAACCAAGATGAGATGATCAAGGCTGGCCGCCTCGACAAACCTTACAAGGGAGTCATGGACTGCACCATGAGGACCTTCAAGAACGAAGGTCAGTTCTGCACTCTTTAGTTTTGACTTTTTTCATATATCTGTAATAAGTTTGAGAGAGAAAAGACGTTTTCAGAAGTTTCTAATAATGCATCTTCAATTGTGCTTTGCTTTTGTAAATACTTTCTTAGCCACAATACTGAAGTTTTCCGGGATAAGGGAATTTGGCAACTATATATATAAGACATGAAATGCCCCCTTATTTCACAAATTAGTGCATCGATAATTAATTAATCTAATTATTTTACGACAAACACAAATTACTTTGCACTAAAATTACATGAAACTGAGTGAAGCAACTCTGTTAACCCTATTTAGTGACCTACCAAGTCTGAGGTGTCGCCTTGCTCAGTTTCCAGCTAGGTTCCCACATCTTGAAAAAAACTAAGGTAATCCCTATCTTCTTAGTGACTCTGGTCTCTGGATAGTGTCAAACTGCTGTTTGCACGGGGTACTTCTGTATATTATTGTTACATATATTATGGAATTTTTCAAAATTTGTAATATATAAACATTAAACACGTCATTACCGATCATTGCAGGTTTGATCCCCTTCTGGCGTGGTAACTTGGCCAACTGCATCAGGTACTTCCCCACCCAGGCCCTCAACTTTGCTTTCAAGGATCAGATCAAGGCCATGTTCAAGATGAGCAAGACAGACAGCTACACGGTCAAGTTCAGCAAGAACATCGCTTCAGGAGGTGCTGCTGGGGCCATGTCCCTCTTCTTTGTCTACTCTCTCGACTACGGCAGAACCAGGTTGGCCAACGACGCCAAGAGCGGAAAGAAGGGAGGCGAGCGCCAGTTTAACGGTCTTATTGATGTCTACAAGAAGACTCTGAAGAGTGACGGAGTCGCCGGTCTCTACAGAGGCTTTGTCATCTCCTGTGTTGGCATCATCGTCTACAGAGGCTGCTACTTTGGATTCTATGACACTCTGAAACCAATTGTTTTGGGAGAAAATGCCAGCGTTGTCTTCTCCTTTATGCTTGGTTATGGTAGGTGGCTGATCTGTTTGATGCCTTTAATTTGTGGTTGAACTGATTTGTGAAGATATTTGATTGTATTCTGTGCTTTACTTCCTTGCAGTCGTGACAATCACCTCAGGTCTCATCTCCTACCCCATTGACACCATCAGGCGTAGGATGATGATGACGTCTGGAGAAGCTGTCAAGTACAACGGATCCATTGACTGCGCCAGGAAGGTCATCCAGGCAGAGGGCTTCATGTCCCTCATGAAGGGAGCAGGTGAGTGCCAATCCATTTTAAAGTATACGGCACTTTGTGTGGGGCTCTGCTGTAATAGGAGATGGAAGGATATGCCATGACATAACAAGGCAGTCCTTGTTAGATGTTCAACAGGGTGCCTCATTTCAGAAAAGGTTTTGAAATTCCCACTACCTGGTATTTCATGGTGTTACTTATGTCAAAATACAAGTCCATGCCAAATTTCAAGAAAAAATATTAATGTTTAAAGGTCCCTCAACAGCTCTGAAGATAACAGGGCTAACATTAAGCATTTTTAGCAATTTTATATTCGTAATCATACCATTCTAAGAGCAAAGATCATGAAAAATGTCCACACTGTAAAATTTGAAAACTGAGTTGATGCAATAATTTGAGCTGTCTGAGAATGTTAATGATTTTCAAGCTATGATAGCTCAATCCTATAAGTTGTCAAGGTATGATAGCTCAATGCTGTAAGTTGTCCAAACGAATCATAACATTAAGCTGTGAAAACATAAAAGCTTCAGTTGTTGCAGATAGCTTGACATCTCAGTCATGCCACATATAGCGCCATCTATAACAAGCACTTCTCATAAGACTGCATTTAGTTTTAAATAATTATTTACTTACAAGAAAAAATAACATTTATATTACGCTATCCCAGAGAAAAAATGAGTAGCACACCACTGTAGCTGGTTACTTTTTTATTTTTATCTCTCTTTAAATAATTTGTTGGAGTAATTAGATGCATGCTTTCATACGTCAACCAACATTTCCAAGTCAGAGTGTGTTCAAATATAGGCTTCTAGCACTGTATACCAACTCAGATGAGCCACAGGCCATTGGGATTTATTCACAAGAAATTAATTTTTAAATCTCCTTGTGATGCAATGGTCTTTGTTGAATGCATCTTGGGCCTGTCCTTGATGTGCTGAAATGAAGCGTACTGGATCAGGTGGATCCCCTTGAGAGATCAAACAATATTTCGGGATTACAGCCCATATTCATAAATAACTCTATATAAGACAGGTCACACAAATATAAATGAAAAACAACTAAAAATAAGTCAACACAGCTCAACATTTTGAGTTGTGTCAGCTTGGATCAATAAGTCAACAAAACTCAATATTTTGAGCTGTAAGTCAACACAGCTCATTGTTTTGAGTTTTCTCAGCTTGAATACCTTAGTCAACATAGCTTAGTATTTTGAGCTATCTCAGCTCAGTATTTTGAGTTATCTCAGCTTAAAACATTAATCTATGTTAGCTCAATCAACTTGTGCAACCATCTCACTCAATCAATTGAGCTGAATCAGCGAGTCCGATTTTACAGTGCATGTTTGTAAATCTGGAAACATAAAAGATGCATTTTCCAAACCCAAAAATAATTTTTATGGTAATATTACCAATATTGAAGTATTTTACAGTGGTTTTAAGTGAAAATTGCCCATTTTAATTGAAAATATGTACAAATTGGAACAGTTCTGCTTAATTCCTACCCTCAGGAGTCTGGGATCGAGGCTCAATTATAGGTACCAGGCCTCAAGGTGATTCATTGGTATCCACCCTTGCATCACACCGACAGCTTGACCTGCCATAAGTAACACCGTGAAATACCTGGTAGTGGGTAATCTAAATCTTCTTCTGAAATGAGGCACCCTGACGTTCAATCATGCAGAAGGGAACCAGCTTTTTGCAGAGCACTCAATAACGTGCAGACAAAAGTCGCTCTCAGAAGGGTCTTTAGATGGGAACGCTTAAATTACATCAACTTAATCAAACACAAAATTCAACCTGTTTTTTTTCCAGGTGCTAACATCCTGAGAGGAGTGGCTGGAGCCGGAGTGCTGGCTGGTTTTGACAAATTCAAGGAGGTCTACATGTCTTGGCGTTTGGGTTAATCTTGCTCTAACTAACTAGGACTATTTGCAAATGAAATTATACCAAGCTCTTTCATAATGTTCAAGACACAAGACAGACGGCTTGTCATAGTGATATTTCATACATCAGACACATTAATTGACGAGTTAGGTTGCTGTGTATGAAGATGACGTTTAACAAGGCGGCACCGAAACCAAGAAAAACAAAATGTCTCAGAGGGTTTTAACAGACCATATTCAGACATTCCAACTGAAAAAGTAAGAGCCAATAAAGAATATTACATGTGCAGTTTGTCTTTTTTGTTTCCTTTAAACTAGTCTATAAGTCTCACAGAGCTAAGTGACCTTTGTTTGGCACAGTGATAAGTAATCTTGTTTTGCGAACATTGTTTGACCGAAGAATAATGAGCACAAATCCAGTGAAGTCTCACATTCTGCTATTAATAATTTAGATCAATTTTTTCAAAGAAAGAAATATTCACCAACAAGTAATAAGAAAACCAATCAGTAATAAATTACATAATTTATAATTAATTAAATGTCATTGCTCTCAATGCCTAAATGGCGATTCAAATTAACATTTCAGGTGGCTCAAGACGCCATATATCGATTGGAGTTTTGAGAATCTTATGTCTAAATGAATAAACGGATAACATCCCCAATTACATTGAAACTGTAGCATGTTGGAATCATGTAAATCCAAGAAAGATGTTTCATTACCACACTTATAAAACAGGATCATATTCAACTTCGCAGGACCATATTCAACTTAACATGACCATATTTATTTATTTATTTATTGGACCATTATTAAAGCAGTACACATGAACATATAAGACAATGGATAGCAAATAGAATGGTTGGTGGACACCTATCGGTGTATTTACCATGACCAATGTTACATAATGATATTATAAAATAAAAACATAGGCTGCGCGGCAGCATACCCTCGGCTATTCAGCAGGCTATTCTGAAGCCGGTGAAATCAATTGACATACTGGCAATAGATTATGACCCTCAACTACAGCTTTACCAACCCAGTCATATTTAGATGGCCTAGTGTCCCTTTGTATGGCCCAAGTCTCCCACTTAATCAGGAGAGCTGGGCCAACATTTTTACACTTTTCATATGGCTTTAGCTCATATGTTCATGAACATATATATCAATGCCCTCCTTCAGATATATTCTTATCTATATATTTCTAGATGCAATCAATGTATCAAGCATGTTTGTATAATCATATGGGTCAGCTCGAGGTGCAAGAACGTAAAAAGTGGCCCAACTCTCTCAAGCTTCCTCACTCTTTCTGGCTGACGGAAAGTGTTTTTAGATCAATGAAATATCCATTTCTCTATTTTATATGATGTTTTATTTATTTAATTTTGACAAATTCCCAGCCTTAGCATTCAACAGATTCAAGGTACCGTAATATGGGGTGAGTCGGGACATAATTGGCTGTTTTTCTGTGATAACACGGACAAAAATCAACTCAGAAATCGAAATATGGTGTCAAATTGTGTCCGAGCAGAAGGTCTAACTTTCTGTAGAAGCTTGAAATGACATCTTAAATTGCCGAGGTCATTGGAGAGGATAAGTGACATCATGTTACATAATGTCCATTCAACAAAAGCTGCACCCTGTTCCCCAACAAAGCAGTGACCCGTATTGTCTTCAAGGTGCTAAAATAAGCTTGGGATGAGTTTTGTCATTAATTAAAATTCAGATTTATCCAACATTTTAAATATCTTTGGATATAAAATGAAATATTGAAATTCATAGAATTAAGGTTTTGCTGCATGCCAAGCAAATTTATAAATAACCTTGTATTTAGTGGAATCATTTCTGCAATCATTATTTGATCACATTTAGTTTTTATGCAATATTATATAAATAAAAAGCAGGCTGACATTAATTTAATTTCTTTCCTTTAATTTACATCGCTGAGGTTAGATTTGAGCAAAAGAGGGTTTTGAGATTTCTTGTCAAATGAACATTTAAAATGGTAATGCCCCCTGAGTAAGAACTACACACACAGAAAAAAACTTGGTTTATTGGGGTTTTCTACATAATCAGTTGAATGTAAAGTAAACCAAGGGGATTTTAAGGACTTATTATGGTTGTTTAAAAAATCAAATGAATTCTTGAAAATCCAGTCTGGTTACTATTGGTTTATTAGGGTTTTATAATAAATAACTTGGATATTTACAAAACCAGTCAAGGTTTTAAGTCCAAGTTCATTGATCTTAAACATTATTCACAGCTACACATTAGGGAAATACAATACTAAATCTGGCAAGTTTGTTGTTTATCATTGTTACAGCTGTATTAAGGCTAATCACAAGGTATTTTTTGTAATCAGAAATGCACAGTTCTGACACTCTTTGTGAACTCAGTTTGATAGAACAGCACCAAATAGAACTGGTTTGACCAGTGAATGAAGAGGCACACTTATACGGGTTCACCCACTGTTCCAAGGTGAGAATTTTATGATTCATTTTCTTTAGTATATGATCTGCTTTACTATATTTGCTAAGATATATTTGCATAAAAATGTATCTTTTATGTAAGTTCTTACCCATCAGTTACTGAATATAAATTTTTTAAGGCATTAGGCCTAAGTCTTTGCTAATTTTTCAGAAATACCACAATGGAAGCCATTGTTATATTTGACACTTAAAGTTGCTAGTAAATTTTTAGGTCATTGTCTATGACATGTATCGTTAATGATATATTCTATATCACATATTTTTCCAATCAATGTTTCATATAATCATACAATACTCTAGATTTCTACAAAGTATTCACTTTTTGTGTGTTTGGATATTTTCTTGACTTTAATGGGACATTTCAAGCAATTTGATATATATTCCATCTAACTAGGTAAAAAACATAGGGTATTTGACAACAAAACTTCAGCAGTGTTGATATATATTATTATTATGGGTTACTTTCCAAGGTCACTTATCACGCTTACGACACTATAACAAAACAACCCTAAGTCAGGGTCACTGTAGCCCTGGACCCCTGGGGACAGGGGTCATGGATCCTCCCATTGGAAAATCATGAGATTTGAAAGACATGGTTAGGGAGAATCAAAATATCTCGAAAAGTATGTGAAGTGTGTTAATTTCAATCACACCATCCGAAAGTATGCAAAATTTCCTACTGATGGCACCTATTTCCATATCTCTGCATGTTGAAATACTTGAACACTCACCCTGTGAAGTTAAAGAAATTATTTTTTTCTTTATACATTGAACAAATGGCGTCTTCTCATTGGGTGAGAGAGAGTGATGTCCTAACAAAAGTTTGTGATGTCATAGGTAATTTTAGTGACGTCACAATGGTGACATCACAGACAAAAACGAGGCTGATGGCAGTCTCTCAATTTTCTTTGGCATTTCTCTAATTTAAAAGTTATTTTTACCATACCAGTCACTGTGAAAATGCTGTCAAACCTAGTGCCGTCAGTAGTAAAATATGTTGGCTGCTCAAATCCAAAATTTCATCAAATTTGGAAAACAATTGTCAAATTTAGAAAGATTCTCCCAACGCCATGTCAATATCTCATGATTTTGTATGGGATGACCTATGACCCATGCTCACGCATGGGTCCTAGGGCTAGGGTCACTGAGTATGATATCCCGAGCTGTTGTGTGAATTTATATCACTCGAGCCGGAAGGGGGAGAGTGATATTAATTCACACGACAGGGAGTGATATTGTACGAAGTGCCCTGATGCGTGGTTGTTTTGTTTTTATCACCTGGTCTTACCTGAAAATTTTTTGTTATAGACAGAGACAACCCGCAAATAATTGCCCGCACCTGCCCCTCACCCGCAATCTTCTACCCGCGCTCGCCCCGTGCCAGCACTGAGTGGTTGCAGGTACCCGCTGCCTTGTGGGCATACCTGCCCCACACAGATCTCAAAGTCAAATACCCTAGACACAAATTCAATGACCATGCTAGTAGTTGTGAAATTCAAGATTACTTCTGACATTGATGCCATGAAGTCCTTGAATAACATTGTTGTAGTTCACAAAAAGTACAAAAATGTTTATGATATGTAGTCCAAATGAGGGTTTTCTGGATTGCTAAGTCCAGATATACTTATGTGTGTTAATGAAAACTATTGGATTCCATTTTGAGCAGTATGAGATTACTGCTAATATGACTGCCTTGGAGAGAAAGTGTGTGTTTTATGGTTAATACCTCTTCAACGTCTGATAAGGTAATGCCTCGAGAGTGAGTTTTTGTTAAATACGCGCCAGTGTGGGCTATTTAGAGTGATGTAATTCCTGCAGAAAGAGAAACCTGTAATGCTGACAAAGCAAAAACAGAGTATTTTGTACAAATATAAACTCCGCAGCATTTAAAAGTTTAAACACAAACTTTTTGCATTGTGGTAACCAGTTGGGTGAAATTAGGGGATCACACGTGTAAGTGGGGGGAAACGGGGACAAGTGTGGGGAAGTAGGTGGAAGCTTAGGGAAGCGGGGGAAATCGGGGGCGGTGGGATAAAAGGGGATAATTTATAACATGGGAACGGGTAAAGGTGGTCGGGACTGTATCCTGTCATGAGGCCAACTATAGTACCGACTATACAGCATGTTTAAAGATCTCAAATGGTCAACAATGATGTTCACCTGTTTTTGCCTGGCGCACAACCCAAATAAATGAATAAATCTCTCTCTCAGAAAGATTTCAACCCAGCAATTCTTCAACTCGGGTTGTGCGCCAGGCAAAAACAGGTGTGCGTCACACCAAAACCTCTTTCCCACATTTCTTGGAAATCACATACCAACCTGTCAATGGTCGCCAAAGAGATGCAGCTTGAAACTTTTGTAAAGGAACCAAAACGATGTGAATGGTTTTGGGGACATGACCATTGTGGCGTCAAAAAACCCCTGAGCGCTGTTGATTTTTCTGTTTGTCACGTGAAGGAGCCAAATTTGTGCAGCGCACAAATGACAAATCTGTGACACTATTGGCCTTGATGCGTATAAATAGAGGTGAAACAATGATCAAGGCAGGAGCGGAGATTAGACCTGATCACATCACTCCTGTATTAGCCTCCTTCACTGACACATGTTAGTTTAGGAATGCGCCAATGCCTCAGATTATGCTTCAAATGTTGGAAAATATGTCTATTGCTGCATTGTTATGTAAATACCATCAGCGCCATAACCACAAACCATGCATGTAGACACAAAATCAGCATCGGCATGCTGAAAACCCAGTTTTGGTCGCCGATACCTTCGTAAAGTTTTGAAATTTTTGCTGCTATTTATATATAAGTTTTTATGCTGCGTAAAAAGTGTCTTTTAAATGTTGCAGAGTTTTTTTGAACTGCCAGCCCTGGCTGATACTGCAAACAAGAAACCTTTTAAGAACAGCAAAATGGCCTAACAACGTTTTCCCTTAATATGGATTGGGGTCATTGGGGGAGTGTCGGTTACGTGGTAGTGTGCTGGGTTGTGATTTGCTAGGTCCAGGGTCCCTATCCAGCTCTTGCCGGGTCATCTGGGCCTATGTTGGACGGCTGTTTCAACCATCCTTTGACCATTGCTGTCCTCTTCCTGTCCTAATAATTAAGCCTAGCAGAGCATAAATACAGGATGTAAAGCCCCAATAATTCTATCAGCCCTTCTTAACATGGATGTTTTTGGTCCAAATTAATTTGTCATTCTTGAATCTGTTGCTTTACTAAATCACTAGACACTGCAAACTCAGCTTTGGACTTCCTCTGTATTTATATCGTCTTTCCTCAGATGTAAAATCTGGAGACTCCATTGCCAGACTCGATTGCTCAGCAATGGAGCATATGCAACTTTTCTGATATGCTGTCATAGCCAAATCTAGCGAATAGCATTACTTATGGACAACTTCATCATAGCCTTGGAATTATATCTTGGCCAGACTGGCCAAGAATACCACCACAAGAGTTCAGGTGCTCAGTTGGAACTGGAGAGGGTGTTTTTTATTTGGTCATACTTTAAGTGTTTGAACTGTTTAAGATGAGCATTTTTCGTCCACAAGTTGACTGAGAAATTCCATTTTTGATGTAGAGCCAGGAACTGAGTCAGCTACCTTTGGTCAGCTCACTTGAAGAATTAGTGGCTCACTTTTTCAGCTATCAGAATTTTGTTGGCTGCAACTTAATTTGACTTAATTCAGCTGACTACACTGTAAATTTTGAATTTTGAGTTAGCTTAATTGATTGAGTGAGATGGTTGCACAATTCCTTTGAGCCACGATAGCTTGTTGTTTGCAAGTTATAACAACATAAAGATTATCATAACTCAAAACAGCAAGCTATCATGGCTCAAAAAAATTGTGCAACTGTCTCACTCAATCATTTGAGCTAACTCAGAATTTCAGAATTTACAGTGTTGAAGTGTCTTTTCATGAAAGGTTAAAGAATCATATAAATATAAATAAACTCTCAAATGGTAGAAGTGCAATCAGGCAAGAACCACAAATTACCACCATGAGACATAGAAGCAGCTCTAGACCTTCTCTGACCCTACTAATTGCAAGTATCTAAGTTCAGTTTGTTCTGCTGCAACTTAAGACCTAATTGTCATCTGAAGACAAAGGCTTCAAGCGGCTTCAAGCTGAATTTTCAGCTCAGCTTAGTTCCGGGCTCTATTTTGATTTGATACAATAGTAGGTGTTAGTATTGGAAACAAGGAAACCCCTATGCATTTTTTCTTTAATGCCAGCCATATTGGCTTTTTTAAATATCTCAAAACAGAATGTTGGAAGAGGTTTCATTCATACATATTTTGACTCAGCAACCCATAAAACATCTACATGTATTTTGATGTAATACTCACCTCTGTAGTGTTACTGTGAGCAACATTTTGGCTGCCATGTTGATTTTATCCTGACCAGCCATGCCCCGAGATATCTACCTTGATGATCTTAAAGACCAGACAATATAGTAATAGAACACCTCGATTACACAAATGACCTCCATGCCGGGCATGGACAAGTAAGATTTTCACTTAAAAGATAAGATAAGATAAGATAAGATAAGATAAGATAAGATAAGATAAGATAAGATATATTTTATTTAAAGTCGTATACAAAAAACAGTAACACAAGCAGAAGCTTTTGGTCGACCAAAATGAGTATGGAAGATGAGGCTATGTACAGATGAATGGATGACATAGAGTCATGGACATTAAAAAATTAATAACAAAGGGGTAAAAACGTTAAAATCATTGTAAATATGATAGCATAGCATTGTCATTCTTGTAAATACAGTAAAAGCAAGTGGAGCACTTACACTCTGGTCCATTCCATGCCAATAGGGCCTTTTTAAAATCATTGAAATTTGGAATATCTTGTATGGCACATGGAATGAGATTCCATATTTTAGCACCCTGGTATCCAAAGGAGTTTTGTCCATATTTAACAGTTCTGAATTTAGGCATTTCTAGTATTTTATTACTTCTAAGATCATATGGGATATTTTTTATTTTGAAAAAATCTTTGCTGAGTGGTGGACAGGCAGAAATGAGGACTTTAAAGACTAATTCGATCATACATTTAGTTCGCATTAAATGGAGAGAAATCTTATTGTTATTTTTAAGTAGGTCTTTATAGCTAGAGGTAAAATCATTATACACAAAAGATAGAGCTCTTTTATTCAATTTCTCCAGCTTTTTGGTATCTTTACTTAGGCAATGATGGTAGACTACCGGACAATAATTAAAATTTGATGTTATGAACGACTGGTATATCTTTAGCTTTACATTTACATTTAAGTGTTTGGAGATACGTTTTAAAGAATTTATTTGTCGAGATGCTTTTTGACAGATGTGAGCTACATGAATATTAAATTTTAATTCCCTATCTATATTGACTCCTAGGAGTTTTACTGAGTTTACTGGGACTATTTGGTTGTTGGCTATGTTAATCGTTAAGTTATTTATATTGTCCAGGCCGAGAACCATGGCTTGGAATTTTTCTGGATTTGCCTCCATGTAATTGAGGGAGAACCAGTCTATGGCTTTATTGGAAACATTTTCGATATTTTGTTTAACTGATGTTATATTGGGGCCTGAGAAATAAAGAGTGTTATCATCGGCATAATTACAGATATTATTGGTGCCTAAGTAGTAGAAGATGTCATTTAGAAAGAAATTAAATAGCATGGGTCCGGTTAAGGAACCCTGCGGAATGCCCCTAATGAGAGTTTGCCATGAACTTGTATATTGGCCGATTTTAACTTGCTGTGGCCTATTATTTAAATATGATCTTATGAAATTACATGAATTTAAGGAGACTCCATAGCCGTGTAATTTAGCTAGGAGCAGGCCATGGGGCAGAGAATCAAAGGCCTTAGAGAGATCCATTAGCACTGTGGCCACTATGTTTCCATCATCAAGTGATTTTCGCCATTCTTCAATGCAGTGAATCAGAACATTATTGCAACTAAATTTTTTACGGTAGGCCGAAAGAAGTGGTGAGAGAATATTATCAAAGTATGACATCATTTGGTCACAAACAATGCCTTCAAATATTTTAGAGAGGGATGTTAAGATACTTATTGGTCTATAGTTTTTCTTTAACATGTTATCATTCTTTTTGTATACAGGACTTACTACTGCTGGTTTTAGGCCTGATGGGAATTTATTTAATTGTAAGCTATTGTTTATTATTGGTGTAAGAGAGAGTGAGAGAGTTTCAGAAGCAAGTTTGATTAGTTTAGCAGGTAGCATGTCATAACCAGTTGCTTTATTTGTTTTTAAACATTTTATTTTTTGTTTTACTTGAGAAGGAGACACTGATTGAAAATTAAAATTGTCTTGAGATGTTACATTGTCATTTATACATTTTATACTGGGATGGTTGGAATATGAATCTATAATTTGTTGGGTAGTTAAAGTATCTATTTTTAAGGGTACTGGAATATTGAATTTTAGTGGTCGTGTTCTTTCCGTTGCTATGCAAAAAAACAACAAGTTTCTTGTCCTTGACAACCGATTCAAATACTTGGACCACAAAACCTGCCTTGCTTAATTATATTCAAAGCATAAAGCTGATTTTACTGAGTTGACGAGATAGTTCCAGTTACAACAGAAGACAATATGATGTCAAGGTCATATTTGTTTACCTGTTGGTTTCCATGGTAACCAAGGGGTTCAAAACAATTTTGGAAGTCATCAACGAACTTGATAATATTTCTTACATATTTGGTAGAATCGGTTGTGAATTCATATCTTGGAGTAAGTGGTTATATGATCAAACAGAAACAATGGCATGAACGTCATGATTTTGTATGAATCGAATAATGGATACTCAGCCACATTTCCAGTCAAAACTCCAAGAGTATACTACTTACATACTTGTGTGAGGCATCATTGGAAAGCTAAGAACATGGGCTTTCAACATGGCACAACAGATAATCTATTTAATCTTAATGCGGTGTGATACAAAAGATTGCATCCCGATGTATTGAAATTTGCACACATTTGTTATGTTTCAAAGGTCACCATAGCAACGGGATTACAACCTAAACTAAATATTTTTTCCTAATATATGGCCCACACCAAGTGGTGCCATAATGCATGGTTGAATTGATTCACAGAGTTGAATTAATCAGACAACATCTTTATTATATGTCGTACATAACCTTCTCTGAATTGATAGACTTGTTGCCATGGAAACAGTTACTGTTAGTTTCGCCATAAGTTTTATAACTTTTCAAAGTCAATTCCTGAAAGTAGAAATTCTTAGGAAAATTTTGGTGTATGACACTTTGTGTTCTACTCCGGTGATCACTATCTCCTGAAATATTGCACTTTTTGGCCTTCTGCTGCTCCACTATTTTCTGCCATTACAAAAATGTGACGTCACCGCAGAGCAACAATGGATATGACGTCACAATCCTCTTGTTTTGGCCGTTATTTGGTTTCTGACGTCATCAGGCAGCTGAAATGCTGGTGATATCATAACCGTTGTTAAAAAATATCACCCTTGAAGGGTGGTATTTTTACAATATCATAGACCCTGATATTTTGACTGTAAACAGTGGTATTCACAACCAACCAGGTGAAAAATGATATGAACCAGAAGCCTTTATTTTACTACAGTGTGCCTAACTATTAAATTACTTCTGTTTCAGCTTCTAAGTGAAGGGAAGCTCATCCAGCAAGTGGAACTGGATGAGCTCATCTTATAAAGAGGTTCTGGAAAGGTCTCAGGAATCATCCCTCGAAAAATTCTTCTCCAACCATGTTGGTGATGCTCGTGAGCCAGAAGAGTGAAAAGGTGGGTCTATTAGTTTTGTTTGTGTGCATTTGGGTAAAAGCAGTTGTAAACTCAGCAACATTAAAAATTAATATTTTTTTTAAGCATAACTTCTTTTGAAATACTAAATTTAAATTAATATAACAGATTTGCGTATAAGCTACTCAACTCAAGATTTTGCCCGTTTGAAGATGATTCATGCATTTTTCAAAGAGCCAGACATGATTTTGTAACATCATGTCAAATTTATAATTTGCAAAATTGAAAAAGGAAAAGTGGACTTTTGACCATGATGACCATCTTCATTACTTACACACACCAAACATAAAGCTATCATGGACTTTGATTTTGATGAAATCGTTTTCTATTCCAATACAAACTAAAAGTGCAACTATCCACTTCTGTATGTGGGCACAATTCTGTACTATTGTATATATGTATCAGCCAAGAAGTTAAACATCAATGTTTAAATCTGTGCATGAAACCAATGCAATGAAAACTGTATACTATTATGCTTATGTACAGTATCATCTACCATTTGGAGAAATGCCATCATTGTGGCAGAGGATAACAGCATGGGCCTTTGTCTTGCTCTCTCACACATTAAAGCTTGTTACATTTCTAAGAACACCTCCTTGTTTATGGACTACTACACTGCATCTTTCGTGGACTATTATATTAAAAAAATTAACATGTCAGGATGGTTATATTGAAATACGACCAGCATTATTTCATTCAAAGATTGTATTTATATATTTTTTGTTTTTACAAAAGTTGTATTTAGATATGAAAATATGTGTTTCATTTGTTTTTTTAATTTCGCATTTTTGTGCTCTCCTGTTGATTATATTTTGATATCTAAATGCAATTTCACTTAT
Organism: Platynereis dumerilii; assembly: GCA_026936325.1. NCBI lineage: Eukaryota > Metazoa > Annelida > Polychaeta > Phyllodocida > Nereididae > Platynereis > Platynereis dumerilii. The sequence continues at coordinate 130,010,163 of JAPTHN010000001.1, forward strand.
TATTTCTTACATATATATTTTTATGTGTGTAAGTTTTTATGTTGCCCTTGCATTTCCAAAATTTTATAAATAGATATTGATTAATAAAAAAATGTCAAATGCTATTCTATTTTCTTTCTATATGCGCAAAAAAAATTGAAAGACAAAATTTGTCAGTTAACCAGAAACTCATTTTTTTGTAAGTAATACTAATGGTGAGGTGAAATATCCTACAAGGAAATTTTAAAATCTTTTCATTGTTATCCAGCAAAGCAGTACCCCAGAGGGAATGATGAAAAAATTGGTTACTTGAAAAACCAGGTTTGGTTTGAAAAATGCTCCATAGCGGAATTCTATAAATCCAGTTATGGACATTTGTTAAACCCAAAAAGGGTGAATAACCACTTAACACAGTTCCTTTAAAAACCAAAGATGGATATGTGCAAAACCAACTAAAAATATTTGGTTCAATAGTAAACCTCTAGTGGTTAATCAAAACGCCAGAAAGAGTTTGTAAAAAATCCAATAAAGTTTTATGCAAATCCAGTAATGATAGTGTTAAAAACCACAGATAGTTGTTTAACAATCCTTCACGGGTTTGTTAATAAACCACTATTGGTTCACACTGCAAGTAAATTAAAATCCAAATTGGTTATATATTATTCCAAAGGGGATTTTTAGATGGTGGTTTTTTAAACATCCACATCAAAAGGGTTTTTAAAAAAAACCAAAAGTGGTAGTATACTGGTGACAAGCCGAAAAACCACATATGGTTGTTTGTGTAACCTTTTTTTCTGAGTGTGCATTGTACACTGTTGTATGTGCATAAAGCATATTTGTATATATAATATATATAATTTATCATATTTAATTGTGTGTTTCTTTCATGTTTATTCATTTTGTTCATATACAAAAGCATTGCATGACTTTATTAGAAACGAAAAGGTTAGGAAGTTGATATTTTCACATTTTGTGAATTTTAAACTTTTTCTGTTGGCCTAAAAATTTCATAAACTACATGCCCATAAATTAAAAAAAATTAAACTTGGGGCACATTGTATGGTACTTTGAGTAACCAAGATCCAAAATTGACTGAAATTCGACAATTGAAAGGTCTATAGTTTTTGCCTATTTTTAGCAATTTCCGTCTTTTTACGTTCAAATATATGATGATGTAACATATGCATGAAAGCCATTTATTTCATTCATGTTTATTAATTTTGTTCACATTCAAGAGCATGGCATGACTTTATTAGAGACAAAATGGCCAGGAAGTTGATATTTTCAAATTTTTGTGTATTTTAAACTTGTTCTGTCGGCCTAAAATATTGCGTCAACTACATAATGACCATGAAAGTTCCTTCTTGATAGGTTTAACTATAATACCTTTTGGTTGGCCATTACATAAATATGAACTCTAGAAGGCACATAAACACTATGGGCCGTTTTCACCAACATGGTATTAAGAGAAGAGCTAGGTCTTAGCTAAGACCTGGATGGTACCGAAGATATTATTGTGACGGCCTTTTTCTGGAATTTAATTAATGATAAAAGATATGTACTGCATGTAGAACCCCAAATTTCGATGCAATAGATTAGGTGTGGTTGAATAAATGTATTATATAGTAGAAGTAACGTCGTTTTATTAAGTATCTTCCTTGTATGGCATAAAATACCAATACTTTTAGATATTTTATTCCTGATTCTTTGTATGTGTGATGTCCACTTCAGCTACTCCACTCCACTAATGCCACTCCCAGAAATTTAATTTCAGATACTTGTTCCAACTTTTTTCCATTTATTGTTGCACCATCTGTAACAGTTAGATTTCCCCTCCCTGGTGAGAAAACCATGAATTTAGTCTTTTCTATATTCAGAGATAATTTATTACATTGTAGCCATGTAACAATTTCAACTAGTTCTTTATTCATTTTTTCGATAAGTTGCTGAGTGTCTTTACCTGATATAAAGAAATTGGTATCATCTGCAAAGATAATGCTGAAGAGACTATTTGATATATTCGGTAAATCATTGATATATAATAAAAATAACAGGGGTCCAAGAATGGACCCCTGGGGCACTCCACACTTAATAGTTTGTTTGCTTGATGAAATATTATTGTAATTAACAAATTGAACTCTGTTCGATAAGTAATCTCTTATCAAGTTGAGGGCGACTCCTCTGACTCCATATTTACATAATATTTCTATCAAAATGTCATGATTGACTGTATCAAATGCTTTTTTAAAATCCAGAAAAAGGCCTATCACATACTCATAATTGCTAAAAGGAGAGCTAATTTTATAAACCAGAGAAAGAAGTGCTAGAATAGTATTGTACTTTTCTCTAAACCCAAATTGATGTTCATAGAATATATCATTTTTGTTGAAAAAAATTATAAGTCTAGCATGAATAACTCTTTCAAATATTTTAGAAATTACAGGCAGTACTGAAACTGGTCTGTAGTTACTAAATAAGTGTGGATTGCCTGACTTAAATATTGGAGCAACTCTAGCAATTTTCAATTCATCAGGGAAAGAACCTTGATTTAACGACAGATTTATCAGGTGTGTCAGTATTGGAGATACAACTTTAACATTATGTTTTAAACTCGCAGCAGTAATGTTATCCCACCCTGGACTTGATTCCCTTAGCATTGTAATAATTCGGGAAACTTCAGATTCGTAAGTGTGGCTTAAATGTATTGAATGCAAATTTGACTTTTTGATGTAATCAGAGGCATTTTTATCGATATCAGCAATATTTTTTGCAAGATTAGGGCCAATATTGATGAAAAAGTCATTAAATTTATGTGAAACAGTTGAACCATCATCAGTTAACTCATCATTAACAATGAACTTTTTGTTCACTTTGAGATTTTTATTCTTATTGATAATACCTTTAATGACTGACCAGGTTTTTTTAATGTTGCTTATTAATCGGGATATTTTTCCATTGTAATAATCGCGCTCATGGCTACGGGTAATTCTGTTCAATTTAGATTTATAAAACTTATACTGTAAATTATGAGAGGTTGGATTTTTTTTGTATTTTAAGTATAGGTTATTTTTTAATAATAATAGATTTTTTCAGTCCAGGTGTGAGGTAACATTTTCTGTTGGAATATTTCATAATTGTCGTTTCACATGGAAAACATTTCTCAAATAGGTAACAAATCTTGTTATGAAATAACGAGAAGACATGCTTACAGTCATTGCATTATAGAATTTCACTAAAGTCTTATTAAATCATTACTAAATCTCGCCCTATTTTCCTCAGTAAATGACCTCCTTTTGATACATTCTTTAGATTCCTTAATACTTACTTCTGAATTTATACTTAACACTGGAAAGTGATCTGAGATGTCTGTGAAGAAGATACCATTATATAATCTATTATTGAATATATTGTTGCTAAAAATATTATCGATCAAAGTCGCGGATTCATTAGACATCCTAGTAGGTCTGTTAATAAGTGGGAAAAGGGATTTTGAATACAAAGCATCAATAAATTGTGATGTTGGAGAGTGAGAATCAGAATTTAACAAATTGATGTTAAAGTCACCCATGATGTAGACATTCTTATTGTTTCCGATCTTATTGAGTATTTCATTAAACAAGTTAAGGAATGATTCCATATCAGTTCCAGGAAGCCTATAAATCACTCCAACAATAGTAGCTTTGTTCAAGTTTAAACTGATTTTGGGAATTTCTATGAATATAGATTCAATATATATATTATAATTACAAAATTCTTCAAGATCTAATCTCCTTTGATACTGCAATTGATTAGAAACAAAAAGACTAACACCACCTCCTATCTTATCAGTCCTGTAAGCATGCTCTCCCTTATATCCATCCAGTTGACAGAGATCACAGTTATCAATGTTTAACCAAGTCTCAGTTAGTCCAATAATAGAAAACTGAATAGAGAGAGTACAGAGATAATTTCTGAATGCAGACAAATTTTTCATTGCACTTCTTATATTTGCACATACCGGAGAAAAATTTTCATTCTTCAGATTTACATCATCACAATTTCTATTGAAAGAATTTTCAGTAAAATAATCACAACATGAAGTATTCAATAAACACAGTTGATCGTTGAAGTATGTAAATCAGGGTTTACCTCTTCTATACTGTGAGTAGTTGTATCAATATTCAACTTAACAAGACCATATTCAACATAACAGGAAAATATTCAACTTAGCAGTCCTGAAAATATTCAACTTACAGATGATTTCATATTTGTAGACATCAGTGGTAGAAAATGCATACATAATATTCCTGCAATTTTCATTGGTTGAAACTTGAAAGAAGGTATGACACCACTCTCTACATAGCGTTTTACATGAGTGACCATGACACTCTAATCCATTGATCTCCTCAATGGAACTGACTCTAGGGCCCGATTTCACAAACTTGGGACTAGTCTTAAGACTGACCAAAGCATCCTCACATGTCAGTGCAGGCTGAACCTACCTGACCACATGATACACTTTTTTGTGAAGTTGTAACAAAAAGATTACCTCTCCTCCGGTGTGACACACATAATTGACAGTTTCAGATCTCTCAAAGCAATTGAAAGAATGCTTGAGTGTTTCATTGTTTTCTGTTTGTTGTTTCAATTAGTTTCCTTGTAGAAAACCATAAACAATCACTTAAATCACGCCGGAAAAAAGCTGTTAAATGATTTGAAAGCTTCAGTATTTTATGGCACTTATTGCCAGGGTGAGTGTAAACGAACCCTGCAATGGGAGGATGCAAACGAGGGCATTATCTATTACTTAAAACTGCCTGGCAATGTTATTTTGAAGAAAAATTACAAGCAACTTATGTCTGAGCTGATTGTTACACCTTACCCAAATGTGTTATTGTTTTTTTTCGCAAAACTTCAGTCATCACAATTTCAAACAACTTTTTAAAATTTGACTTCAGTCATACTTATTCTGCTTTGAGGATAAGTAGTTTGTCGGATTCAGTTACAGTTCGATTAGGTTTATTCATGATAGACCATATGGTCAAGGCACAGATTAACACCCATGATGTTATCAACAGTCTAATCACTTCACAGCTTTAATGCTTCTTTTCATTGGCTTACGGCACGCACAATTTTTGGGGAGCGACATTTGCCCGAATTTCGAGATCTAGATTTAATACCATTTCAAAAGAAATTGCCTGGAAATCATTAATTTCAATTCAGTTATAGTTCATTGAAGCATCTATCAACCAGCGCAGGTATCAAAGCTAAACAAGCTAAACATACATTCCTGCCGGTGGTGGCCTGTCATACTCGTTTTGTGACAGTCAGGTCTCTATCCAGAAGCTTTAGTTGTTAGATTTCCATTCCAGGGTCTTGTGTAGGAGGAGATGGAAGGTTGGACGTCCGTAAAGGCCTTAAATTACATCACATGTGAGTCCTAAGCCTCACACCTCCTTAGACCTGACTCTGGTTTGTATTGGTTTACTTCCTCTGCCCTTTGCCAGGGGCACCTCATGACAGTGTGTTATTACAATGCTACTATCAGTGTAAGCTCCTGCTTGCACATCTTTTGTCATACTTACATTAATTTTTTTATGCAACTGGGAGAAAATATCTGTTATGCTGCCAGCTGCCAGCTGGGTTGCCAGCCAGCCCAAGCGTCATTCAGCACCTCCCAGCCAGCTGATATGAATCTTTTTTTTCCCAGCCAGCCACCTCAACTACTTTCTCATAACCTGACTGCAAATTTCATTGGTTGGACGCTGAAAATTGGCTCCCAGCTGACAACTTTGCCAGCTGGGAACACCCTAGCTGACAGTCTGCCAGCCAGCCGGGCGCTGCATGCATAACAGATAATTGGTATAAGAGATCATGGGGTGCCCCTGCTTTGCCAGGTCAGGTTCTGAGATCTCAACACTGTAATGCACCAGACAATTTGTTATATTGTGTCTTTTCTCATTAATTTTATAACTATGTGTCAATGCATTTAGTCAGTTTCTCGAAATGTGTGCTTGTAATATGCAAAGTTATGCAACGAAATCTGTGACATCACAATCTTGGGTTAAAGCAAAGCATAAAGTGGAAAAACGCACAGCTATGAAAACGATAATAAGTTAGTTTCCCAGGTTAAATAACAACCCAAAGTAATTATTGTCATTGGTTGCCTGGTCCTAAAGATGCCCTACCTAGAAATTGTTGTTCTCTTCTTGAACAGAAGCTTTTAATTAACCGAAGTCATCTCCCAGGTAGTATCCAATTGCTGGCACCATTTCACATCCATCACACTGTCGATGACGCTTATATCCACAACAGGGTGCTAAAAACATCACACTGACCTGCCCTCTGTGGATAAACATAAACAAACTACCAACTACCAGGACAATGCGAATCTAGAGGGGGAGGGGTTTAGGGCCTGTAGATTTTAGTGAAACAAATATTCACGAATAAATTGAGTACATTTTCATTTGTCACCCCCCCACCCCTGTTCAACATTTTCTGGATCTGCCCCTGCAGGATGAAGGAACAGATTGGTTTTATTCAATTTTATTCAATACACAAGCTCAGGCTTTTCCATGGTAAAAAATTGCAAAAATGTTTCATTTCGTCATCCTGCCTTTTTGAGAATGACATAACCAATCATTGGCATCAATTGATATTAAATAAAAAAAACTTTTCTTGGATATGTTATTTATTTATGTTAAAAATGGGATTTTTGTCTTGTTTAGAAATTATGGTAAAGGCATCAGACTCCTGTGTTTACAGGGACATCTTATTGGTTCATCCCAGGAAATGACACTGTGCACTAACGACAGGGGTACCCTCACCATCAGGGCAGCCATTAAATCTCTCGATTCAAAGTGATTTTCTGTCGTCCTGGGCTTATTTCATCAAATTCAAAGCCCATATTTGTCAAGCATGTAGTTCAGATGTTAAACTAACCCTAAGATAAACCTTCCATGTGTGATAAGCCCCATAATTATCAGATTTTGCACTTGAAATATATCGTCATGGCGAGGGTAACAAACACAACCTCTCGAGGGTAACACCATTTTCAAATATTGTCATGGTGAGGGTACCACCTAAAATGACTGTGGTGTAAATCGTTTTCAACCATGGCTGCAGCGTGATATAAAAGCAAAGGTAATGTTATGAGACTTGCTAGAAAAATTAGACAAGATAAGATAGATAGATACAGGCAGATACATTTTACCAAATAAATTTTGATAAGATACATCTATACACTGTTGGCCAAAAGTCAGAAAACGGTGCTCATCATTGAATTAATGTAGTAATACTAATCTTCGAGTGGACACATGAATTATTATCTCATCAGCGAAAAATAGATTATGATAGGAATTGAGATCTCATAATTGTAAAAATTGTAAAAACTTAATTTATCATTAGGCCCTACTTTTAATCAATCAATCTATGAATTTCCTTTTTCACTTCATTTTGTAAGCTTTGTGGTGCTGTGTTTTAATAATTTTTTGTGATGGCAAATATATCTCGTTGTTTTCACCAACCACGTTATTTTTTATCTGTGATGTTTCAGGGCTTTTAAAAATACCGATGAGTCAAAACAAGTGGGCGGCGCTGGGTGCCCATCCAGATTAAATGGCATTGACCAAGATTTACTTAGTTTGATTCTGACATTTTTTTAGCAACCTTAAAAACACTCATATAGCCTAGGCCTATCTTTATATTGTCTTGAAAGTAAGAATCCAAGCACCCAGAAGCTGTTTTCTGTAATATTAATAAAATGGCGAGCAACACACTGTTTCCAAACTTTTGGCCAAGAGGATAGATAGATAGATAGATAGATAGGTAGATAGATAGATAGATAGATAGATAGATAGATAGATAGATAGATAGATAGATAGCATCATAGCATCAAAACATGGTGAATCTAGGATTAAAATCTTAATAAAAGGCATAATAATTATTTCAAGAAAGTTTCACTGTGGATGGTATTGTTTTGGCAGAAGAACACTCAGGAAGCACTGATCACGTCATGCATTGTCTCAAACTGTATAACATGATGACTTACTCAACCACTTTTGAATATATGTTATAGCAATGCTGTGTAGCCGTACAAGGGAGTGCAGTCAAATGCATGGAAACGTGTATAGCTATGTTTAATTTGAGCGCAAAAGGGTTGCATTTTGGACTGGATTTAAGCAATGCAAGCCAATTGGTAGGCCAATGTCAAGGAATGCAGTTTTATGTGGACATATAATTATGTGAAGTCTTTGCACCCCTATGTATCAGTATGCATCAATGTGTATCAATATGTGTCGATATGCAAGTATTACCAAGTAAACTGGACTTTCAAAACAAACTAGTTGAGTTTTGGGGCTAAAACTGGCTTGACCCTCCTCAAGCACTATCCCTGTCTTATTAGAGTACGACAATTTGCAGACCTTCACTATGGGTAGTACAGAGTAGGCATATTAATGGCCAGCCGTTACCTCAATGGTAGTCAACTAATTCGAAGATTTTATAAAATTGACAGGGTTATATTATTCATCGTCATTTGAATATGAACTATACAGATACTAAATGATCAGAAACAAACAGTTAACTCTAAATACAAATAAAAGAATTTAAAAAAAGTAAATAAAATCTCCCTGTGGCTAAGAACTCAATTAAATCATCAATTTCGGAATAACTTAAAGCTATAACATCACCCGATTTAACATAAAATTCAACTTGCAGTTAAACATTATAAATTTATCTATTTTAAGTAGGCCTATAGTATACACTTCCAACAGTGGCGTCCCTATGGGGGGCATGGGGGGCACGTGCCCCCCCCCCCATATTGGACCTGTGCCCCCCCAGGTGCCTCCCATATGAACTTTCCAACCTTGACTAAAATATACAATTAGTATTGTGGGTACCCCCCCAGAGAATCGCGAGCAAAATCATTTTACTGATAACATTTGAACTAGATTTCATCACAAAATTCGGGCTAATTCCTTATTTTCAGCAAATGAATCTATCGTTTGTTGCCATAACATATTGCTTAAGCCCATTACGTAACTTGAACACTTTTTATTGCAACAATGTTCTTGATTGGAATTCCTGATTGCTTACAGAATTACAATAAAGACTTATTAGAGTCAGCACATGCTGTGATCTGCACAGCAAAGATAACATTGAATTGGCAGATCCATTGATTTGTCTACCCCTGTCTAAAACCATTTGCTTGCTTGTGGGTATATGTCTTGCATTACCCTAATCAATGTTTTGGAGGTTACCCTGGCCAACCGGAAGTGACCCTCGCCAACCGGAAGTGACCCTCGCCCAAATCTTGCAGTACCCTCGCCACTTCAGGGTTGGTACCCTCGCCATTTTAGGCTGGTACCCTCGCCATTTTAGGCTGGTACCCTCGCCATTTTAGGCTGGTACCCTTGCCATTTTAGGCTGGTACCCTCGCCATTTTAGGTTGGTACCCTTGCCGTTTAGGTTGGCACCAAAATGTTGGTACCCTCGTCCTGCCATTTTTCGTCTTTTGTGGTACCCTCACCTCGAGTGAATTCTAATTCCATAAATGTCTCACTTCGTCTTGCATGTTTGAGTCTGGCACTTGGCAATGATTCATTCCACAAGCCATTTAACCTATCTGATCAATTTTAAGACCTCACATCCCCTACATTTTTTTGCAATTCAACTTTGAAATCTCGAAGTGAGAGTTGTAATGCCACCCTGATGGTGAGGGTACCCCACTCGTTAGTGCACAGTGAATGACATTTTGCGACAACTTTTACTACAAGATGCTAAATTCTATCAGACAATGGCAAGTTGGACATACAGTATATAGTAATTAATTTATTTAAAACACCCAAATAAGCAACAATTTTGTCTGACCGAAACAAAAAATTACTGACCAGAACTGCTTTTCTGTCAGATAAAATGTCTAACCAAAATCTATTTGCTTTAGCGTGCACTGAGCTACGCTCGATGTCCCAAAATGTTTGTTTCTAAATCATGTAACACCTTCTTAAAAAAAAACCCACTACCAGAAATTATTTATTTCAAGGCTACCCAAAATGAATTGATTTCACCAAAACTGAGGAAGAAACTATTTGAAAAAAAAAACTCCAAGCCCCCCCCCCCTTGACGTTTTGAAAATGGTCAGCCCCTTGTGGAACGTTCCAAAATACGTGCACATTCAAATGCCTCCGTCAAACCATTTGCAAAACTTATGGCTTAAACAAAAAAGGTTATGTATCAATACGTCTCATGGAGGTTATAGCAGTGTTATATATTTATAAACTCCGTAAAGTCTGTATAGATACATTTATGCGCAGTTTGTGAATATGGCCTGTGATTTAATTTTGATGCTCCTGACATGAGTCTGATCCCATGTGACAAGCCACATATTAATCTAGATTACATTGCTGCGAACTGTTGTGGCTCAATATGACAAGCAGATGCCACACCAACTTCTCATGCTCTGTTACAGAAGAAGGTGATCATTTCTGCATTCTAGGAGAGCACAGGACACTTCCCGCACAGAGACACCCAGGCCCAATTTCACCAACAGTTAAGCCAGGTCAATGCCAAATGCCCCAGTCTCACGGCAAGGATTTTACGCCCGCGAAGCAGTTTTAAAAGATGATTTCTAGAAAATTGGCATGAAACGGCATGACAAACCGATCATATAATTAATTAAAAAGGGATTACAGGCATAGAATGGTTGGACAAGAATATGCATTGGTGGGGCAAGAATATACAACGGAGGGGCAAGAATATACAATGGAGGGGCAAGAAGGAAACCACCAGCAAGGCTGCAAAAACCACCGGCGAGAGTGCAAATTGCAAAACCACATGCGAGGCTGCAAAAACAACTGGCGAGGTTGCAGATGTTCCGCAGGAGCAACACAAATGTTCTGCAGGGGCAGGGGATGGTCCTACATCCCGCCGATCATGTTTTTACTCCTGCGGTCCAGAAAAATTCCCGCCGAACATCCAAAAATGGAGAAAAACTCTGGCTCTTCCAAGGCGGCTTAAAAAAAAGTTTCAACAAGCTGAAATCTTTTTGACTGCCCTGGAGGAGTTCCTCTGAGATTCTAGGAACGACTTGGATCAAATATATTTGAAAAATATGAGAAATTTTCGGTGGACGTGATTTTTACATGACGCAGTCATCTGCGCAGAGCCTGATGCTACATGGCTGGGGTATATCGTTTATGAAACGAAGGAAAAGAATTGGTCCGAGGACCCTGACTTGTGGGACACCCAACTTCACACCTGCTTCTTCTGATCTTTCGCCTTCTACTACCATTCTCTAGACACGATTGACCAGGAAGCTCTCGATCCTGTGGTACATTTATCCTGAAACCTTTCATCTTGTATAGTAAACATGCGTGGTTAACCTTATCGAAAGCTTTGCTAATGTCCATAACAATGGCATCCGTCTGACCTCCGCCTTGAGCGTTTCTTGCCAGCTCGTCAATAAACTGGATTAGTTGGGTCTCACAGGACCTGCCTTTCCTGAAGCCACGTCGGACATCAACTAGTGCCTTGTGTTTTTCTAGGTGTTTCATAATGTTTGAAAAAACAGTTTGTTCCATGATTTTACAAGGAAGGCTTATCGGCCGGTAATTTGAGGCTATCTTTCACCTTTTCAGAAGACAGCCAAGATATTTGCACTAAGCCAGTCCTTTGGAAGCTCAGATGAATGGAGGCTTCTCTTGAATATCACTTGAAGGATCGGCGCTACGATGCAACAGTAGTCCTTTAAGAATCTTGCCAGGACGTTGTCTGGTCCAGATGCCTTGGACGGGTTGATCTTCTGGAGTACTTTGGTACATGAAACTTGTTGCCTAAGTTGAAACATACGATAAATACAGCATGCAAGTGCCCTCTCCCCCAGAAGTTTGTGTGCCCTCCCATTGAATGTTTGGAATTACAAGTGTGCCAGTGTTCCTACTGACAGCAAAAACTGAAAGATTGTGGCATCCACGTCGCTGGACAAAGTAGCTACCAGACATGATGTTAATTGCCTCGCATAGCATTCTAACCAATTAAATTAACTATATGTCTCTTAACTGCCAATGCAAATGAAACATTTAATAAAACAAAATATTTTACGCTGTTTATACCAAAATGCATGGAATAATCTGGATTTTCAAAGAGTTAGGACTTTAATATTCCGTAGAATGGGGTGACTTTGAACAGTTTTCACCTCAATTCTCTTATCTTTAAAAATGTATAAGATCAATGTAGTATTTAATGGGATAAAATGTTGACCACTGGCATGTTGCTACACTGTAAATTTTGAAAACTGTGTTGATGAAATAATTTGAGCTGTCTGAGAATGTTAATAATCTTCAAGCTATGATAGCTCAATCCTATAAGTTGTCAAGGTATGATAGCTCAATGCTGTAAGTTTTCCTAACGAATCATAACATTAAGCTGTGAAAACATGAAAGCTTCAGTTGTTGCAGATAGGTTGACATCTCAGTCATGCCACATATAGCGCCACCTATAACAAGCACTTCTCATAACACTGCATTTAGTTTTAAATAATTATTTACTTACAAGAAAAAAGAACATTTATATTACACTATCCCAGAGAAAAAATGAGTAGCAAACCACTTTAGCTGGTCAATTTTTCATTTTTATCACTCTTAAATTAATTCGTGGGAATAATTAGATGCATGCTTTCACACGTCAACCAACATTTCCAAGTCAGAGTGTGTTCAAATATAGGCTTCTAGCACTGTATACCAACTCAGATGAGCCACAGGCCATTGGGATTTATTCACAAGAAATTAATTTTTAAATCAATATGAAAGAAAATCATCAATTCTCAGAAAACAAATATTTATCTGTAATTATGAATTGCATATAGGGCCTGATTGCCTTTCCCTAAAAAAATTGTCACTGGTTTTTTATACTTTGTGACTCTTTTTTTCTTGATCTACTTCCGTGCCTCTGGAGCTAAATGATTACCTAATATCAAAAAGATACATGTATGTGTTCGTACTTTGAAATATATGCATAGTATCATGAATTATGGTACATCAGTGAATATAGTATACTGGAAAATGTGATGGTCCCTGCGCTCTCAATCACAATGTGATGTTAAAAGTCACCCCGAAGTGCATCCTCACTTCTCAGTGTTGGCTTGGGAAGCTACCCTGACCACAACATACACTGTTTTGTGAAGTAGTAATAAAAAAATTAACTTTCCTAAGGTGTGACAGACATAATTAACAGTTTGAGATTTTTCAAAGCAATTGAATGAATGCTTGTGTGTTTCATAGTTGCCTGTGTGTTGTTTCAATGAGTTTCTTTATAGAAAACCATAAACAATTGATTAAATCACGCTGGAAAAAAGCTGACAATGCTTTAAAAATCTTCAGAATTTTGTAAAGCCTGTTGGCAGGGTGAGTGTAAACGAGTCCTGCAATGGGAGGATGCCGAAGTGTGATACAATTCAACATCATTCGTTTAATTTATTTGTTGTCGGTCTTTCTGAATAGCCTCCAACAAGTTTCTGGTGGATTTGCGAAGTATTTGAGTGACATTGTAATAAGGCATGGTAATTACCAGGCCCGGGTCATTCAGTACTGTTGTCGGAACAGAAGTTTACAGGCTATGGTATCTTGCAAAAAAAAGGTGGCTGAGTTTCAGTGTTGGAGTCATCGAGGCTGGCTTTCCTGCCAGTTTATAATAGTTATCAGTGACCTTATCTAAATGACCTACTTGATTTATCCTATATATATATCAGAATCTGATAGAATCCTTTTCCGCTTTAAAGACAGTTTTTCTATTCAAGGCTGAGTGGTACGTTATAAGGCGGCGCCATTTTTTGTGCACATAATGAATCTCCAAAAGAATTAGATATTTTTTGTTTCCCTTCCCTAAATGCGGTGCTTTGACATTGAACATTGTTTCATGTAAATTTCGACCATGATTGGAGACCCAGCGAAGACATTGATCTCATGATAACCTCATTGTGAGTGTATATCGTACTCACGGATACCTCACACAAATAGATCAACTTTAACTACTTTTGAAGCAACATGCTTCAGCCTGTGTGACACAAGAAAATGGGGACATGTGCCATGAGTTTCCAGTGAGGTCCCTGTGAGTCATTCTGGAGTCATCTTTGAGGTATTGTACTTTGCGATGGGTCACATGTATTGCTCACAGCTTGAGCTTGCCCTGAGCTATCAGTGACTATGCCATGAGTTAAATGAGGTATCAGTGACCTCTTTGTTTAGTCCCAAGTGTTAACTAACAGCCATAAACTTATTGTGAGCTATTTGACGACTCAGTTATGAGTATTAAGTGAGCTACCAGTGACCTCTGTGTTTGTTCACTTGTGTGAACTCACATCAGATTCTATGAGCCTGCCATGAGCTATCTCTGACTTGCTCTTGAATAATCTGTGAGCTTTCCCTGACCTCTGTGTTTGGTTGGTTATACAGACTCATGGCTTTGACTTACCATAAGTTATGACATAACCATGAGACATCAGTTAGCTCTCAGTGACCTGTGTGCTTGGTCACAAGTGTGAACTGATTGCTATGAGCTTGCCATGACTTGTTTGCGTGTTTTTGGAGCCATCTCTTAGAACTCTCTGATGGATCACACGTGTGAACTCAAAACTATGAGCATACTGCGAGCTATTTGTTGGATAATTTGAATACTTAACATTCAAGAAGATGAGCTTAATGTGACCCTACTGTGAGATCTGGTATAAACCTAATTTTGTGATATTTTCATGAGCTAGACTTTAGTTTCTAAAACATTTGCGTGATGAATGATGCCATACTCTGAAACTGGTCAGCAATAAGATAATATATTGCTTCCCATCTGCACCCACATTGATGCATCCCACCCTATCCCTACTGTTAATTTTGATTTGGTCCATCCAATTTGGACCATCCAAATCATTGTCAGTTTCTCTTGTCACGGAGCAGTCCAACTTATTGTCCTGTGCTGGAACTCTTGCTGAATTAGCTGCGAGTTATCAGGCAATCAAATGTTTTCTTTGAGTACAACAACTGGTTATTCACTTCAAGGCTTGTAGATATCTGAAGTCGGAAAATTTGGTCTGAAAAGTGTCAGTCTTTAAAACCAATTCAAGATAACTTAACATAATTCAATAACACAACTATCCATCTGAAATGATTCTTAACACTGTCTGTTTTAATATAATTTATTCCTTAGGGTTATATTTGTTTCATAATTGAAAATAAAAGTAGGGGGAACAGGGGCACATTGGGAAGCTTTTAACGTCTACTAATTTGGCTCAATGCTGAAAGCACTGAAGAACTCAGAAGTTTGCATGAATATCAACAATACTTGAGCTTAAATGCAAGGCATAATAAACTAGACTGCACCTACCCTTTTGCAGAAAGAGAGTCGTAAAAACGACTGTCCCAATGTGCCCCGGCTAACACAGCAGGGGCACATTGGGACATCAATTAATAAATCGTTTTAACACTCCATGTACAATAGATATCACATATAAGTAGTACGTAAGACAATATACAGTGCATTAACACCTTGTAGTGCCAATAGTTCATAACTTTAAACAGTTTTAAACATTTAACATAAACTGCCCTGGGTGCGGACATCTATGTAAGTAACACATAGTGCTTTGCGACAAATTTGTTCACAGAGCATGGTAATCCACTATACCTCTATTCACTGTGGCCTGAATACCTGTTGTGTGCTGTCCCAGGTCATCCAGTTGCCTTGGACACTTAATTCTTCCATATTAAGTGCGTCCAAATGTGCCCCGAATTCACTGTCCCAATGAGCCCCGATATGACTTTTACACCAAAATGCTAATTTCTCGGACACCAGTGAGTGTGTTTATCACGATAGCAATTCATAACTGAGAAAGCCTCATTGTTCATGGTTTATCCACAGAATGGTTCGAATTGAACCCGTCCATATTTACTTTAGTGGTAGGAAAACAAACTTTTGCTCGCCGTACTTCTTCATGTGGCTGTAATTTGTCAATAAAACCATGGAAACATCAGGATGTGAAATTACAAGATATGATGGCACTCCCATATCATATACCTTGCCAGGATCCAAGAAAACCCCACCGTCCCACAGTGCCCTGCGTCCCAATGTGCCCCCGTTCCCCCTATTGCATTAATTGCCGTGTTAATGTTTGTTATAGATGGCACCACATGTGGCAAATCAGAGAAGGCATTAATTCATAGCATGTTACAATGAGGTCACATCAATGATGTGTCTGGTGAGCTAACTTCCAGTGTTCTTGGTTATGCCCTGAATGTTAACTCATTTTGAAGCAACATGGTTTGCTCAGCTTGACACAATAACATGAGGGCAAGCCACAAGTTTCCAGTGAGCTCCCTGTGAGTTACTCAGGAATCATCTTTTAAAAGGGTGTCTGTGAAGGGTCACATGTACAAGCTCACAGCAATGAGTTATGCAAGAGCTATCTGTGACAGAAATGTGATCTCAGAGAGTGAATAGCCATGACTGCACTGCTTTCAGCTCAGAGAGCTTTCTTGGTCCAAGAAAATCATGTAGAGCTCACAAATATGATGTCGGCGTATGAGGTAACCATGACACTGCTGCTTTCAGCTCACATAGAGCTCCTGGTGTGACATATGGTTATGAGTTCACCTTGACTTTACAGGAAGTGAACTCCCAAATACTGAATCAGCTTGCACAGACATATGCTCACTCATCATCCTTAACTTATAAGGAGCTTTCAGATGTGATGACAAAGTATGAGCTAATCATGATTTGGCTCTTTTCAGCTCATATAGAGTTCATAGTATGACGTATGCCTATGAGTTGACCGTGACTTCACAAATAATAGGGTAACAAAAGGAAAATCATTATTAAATCCTATAGAACTCACACATGTGATGACAAAGTGTGAGCCAATCATGACGTGGCTACCTTAAGCTCATATAGAGATCATGGTATGACATCTGCATATCATTTGACCGTGACTTCACGAATAGTGAGCTAACAACACGAAAATTGTAGTTAAATCCTATGGAAATCACATATTTGATGACAAGTATGAGTCAATCATGACATGGCTCATTTCAGCTCACACACAGTTCATGGTATACGTCTGCTAAAAGTTGACTCTGACTTCAAAAATAGCGAGATAATAACTTACAAATTGTTATTAAATCCTATCGAACACAGACATTTGGTGTCAACATTTGAGCCACTCTGACTTCACAGATGGTGAGCTTACAACGCGAAAATCATTACTAAATCCCGTGGAACTCACACATGTGATGACAACCTGTGAGCCAATAGTGACTTGGTTCCTTTCAGCTCATATGGAGATCATGATATGACATCTGCGTATGAGCTGACCCTGACTTCACAAATTGCGAGCTAACAAAACGAAAATCTTTATTAAATCCTATTGAACTCACATATTTGGTGGCAACATATGAGCTAATTGTGAATTGGTTCCTTTCAGCTCATATAGAAATCATGGTATGACATCTGGTTATGAGTGGACCCTGACTCACAAATAGTGAGCTAACAATATGAAAATCATTATTAAATCCTGTGGAACTAACACATTTTATGACAATGTATGGGCCAATCATGATCTGGCTTCTTTCAGCTCCTATAGAGATCATGATTTGACATCTGCATATGAGTTGACCCTGACTTCACAAACATTGAGCTAACAACACGAAAATCATTACTAAATCCTATGGAATTCACATATGTGATGACAACCTATGAGCCAATCATTATTTGGTTCCTTTCAGCTCATATAGTGATCATGGTATGCCATCGGCTTATGAGCTGACCCTGACTTCACAAATGATGAGCTAATAACACGAAAATCATTATTAAATCCCATGGATCCCCTAATAATAAATGCGCTGTCAGAGTTTGAGCCAACCAAGACTTCACTGCATTGAGCTAGCATTGAGCTCATGGTGTCATATACAGTTGAGAGTTCACCCTGACTTCACAAGTTCAAAAATAAAAGATCATTGATAGGTCATTAGGAGCACTCGTGAAGAGCTCCCTGAATGAGGGATGTAGGCCATAAACACGAGCAACAGAAGATAGCCAACAAGAGAGTCTTGCAATAATCTAATCCTGTGACATGTTGGTGTTCTAAAGGGTGGCAAATCTCAAAACATCACAACATATAAGCTAACCATGATATCGGAGTGCAATCATTATGATACATCATCAATATGACAGGTAAAATGAACTCATACTGACATCGTATGAACTCCTGTCTTCACTGGGGAAGTCTTAAAGTTTCTGGTAAAATTTTTAAAATCCAAGATGCCTAAGTACCTGATTGTTTACTTCACATGCCAGAGTGTCCCACATGTAACGTAAATTGACAAAATGGAACGGGACAAAATGTTGACTGAATCTCCCAACAATGACAATGACAATGACAATGACAATGACACATATTTTATTTAGCTCTTACAGTGTACAGTATGTAGTTTTACAGAAAAATTGATAATTAAGGAGCCAGGAGACCTCCAAAGACAAAATACTTGTCGCTATCGGACGGCCACCTTGTGTAAAAATATTATAAAAATTATTCTTAATGTATTGAAGAGGATATTATTTTACAGTTTAATGATGTAAGTGCTTACTTTTTTTGATGAAACCATGACAATCTCTGTTTTTTAAAAGTAATTTGTAAATAAAACAATTAAGATTAAGAAAGTGAAATGATGTTAGAGATAATGAGGCAATGCTTTACCTACCTGAATGCAAGACAGCTTCTGGCTCACAAGAGGAGACTGATGACCCGCAAACATAACAATTTGATATTGAACAATTCGTTTCATACTGATCTGTAAGATTCTGTTTGACATAAAACTTAAAACCATCAAAACTGTGAGTAAAAATTTTATCCTTATATTTTGAAGACATATCATTAAACACTATTGGGTACCTGTAACTCATACCATTTCTTGCGAAGTCATGTCTCACAGCAGGAACAGGAAGGTTTCTATTTGAGTGACGTGTGGGGTAGTTATGAGAATAATTATGTAAAAGAAATTTTTCAGAGTAAAAATATAGTGGAAGCATATTATTGTTTAATTTATAGCGGAACTTAAGATCTTGCAGTGCACATAGATCAGGGATCTTCAAAATATTCAAGTACTTAAAAAGGGGACTTGTGTGAGCATTATATTTTGCTTTAGCTATTATTCTCAATGATTTCTTTTGTAGCTTTATCAATTTATTTGCCTTCCAACACCATATAATCAAGCCGTAGTTTAGATAAGAAAGAATTAAAGAATTGTAAATTATATGTAATACTTCAGATGGTACAACATTTTTCAGCCTGTTCATTATACCTGTTGTTTTTGACATCTTTTTAGAAATATTATCTATATGTGGTTTCCATTTCAGATTTTTATCAATTATAAGTCCCAGAAAGTTAAACTCATTTACAAATTCTATTGGAGTCTCTTCCATTACAAGATCAGGCAATGAAATGGTGCGATTGGCTGTATGGAACACCATTGCCTTTGTTTTACTAATATTTAAAGAAAGTTTATTTAATTTCAGCCATTCAGTTATTGCTTTTAATTCGTCATTGATACTTGCGGTTGTTACATGGTCATTTTCAAAAACATTTAAAGTAGCTGAAAGTGTTGTATCATCAGCATATATGACAGGATGAAATTTGTCAGTAGCATTGATTAAGTCATTTGCATAAATTATAAAAAGTAGAGGGCCTAGTATGGATCCTTGAGGGACTCCACATTTTATTTCAAGAAATTCAGAAGTAATATCATTCATTTGTACATATTGCATTCGATCAGTCAGATAACTTTTCAAAAGATCATATGAGGTATTCCTAATTCCATAATGTGACAGCTTAAACATCAGAATTTCGTGATCGAGTGTATCAAAGGCCTTCGAGAGATCTAAGCAGAGAGCAACATGCATACATACCTTAAAATATGATTCCAAATATCTTATAAAAACAT
Organism: Platynereis dumerilii; assembly: GCA_026936325.1. Classification (NCBI taxonomy): domain Eukaryota; kingdom Metazoa; phylum Annelida; class Polychaeta; order Phyllodocida; family Nereididae; genus Platynereis; species Platynereis dumerilii. The sequence continues at coordinate 130,030,094 of JAPTHN010000001.1, forward strand.
TTATAAGAAAATCCCTAATAAAACAGACAAGCTGCCTCGTAATTTTAGAAAAAGTTTGCAATTTGTTGTTCCAGTCATGCCGAAAAGGCTTTGTATATTCCCGGTGAGACGAATTCCGCGGCCCCCATCATTAAAAAATGTAATGATTGCCCCCTTTTTGTCTTCAGTTTAGTATGTATACTTGAGTCACTGAGTGAATCTTTAATTGCGCTGTTATAGCCTTATTGTAAGCAATATGATGGCTAAATATCGATAGTATACTAAGCTGACCATAATTTATGTTCTGCCGGCCCCGGTCTTGGTCTCGGTCTTGATAGCTGATGCCTCGGTCGCGGTCTTGGGTGGTCAATGTCTCGGTCTCGGTCTTGGATGCTCATGCCTCGGTCTCGGTCTCGGATGTCCTGGCCTGGACTCCAACACTGCTGAGTTTATTTCATGAAAATCAAGAAAAAAAAAATCCAGTCACAATGACTTTATGCAGAAAGAAACTTGACTTAAGTAGAATATAATCAGAAGTGAAATACTTCCAGTATCTCATTTAACTTTGCATTCACAGAGGATCAATCATTTTCAGAAAAGTGTTCAAAGTCACCCTGGCTGCTCAAAGTCACCCCAGGGGCAGATCCAGGAATTTGGGAAGGGGGGGTTCAGGTTCAGTGATGGGACTATCACAATGCGAAGCCCGAAGGGCTGAGCTTATGCTGCAGGGAGTTTGGGGACCGCTCAAGACCCCCGGAAGCCAATGGATTTTACGTGCTCTGGGATGAATTTTGAGCAACCTGAATGCTGTTTAGGCTGCTTAATCCAATAGATATTTTGTTGGTGTTTCATCAGAAATTAGAGAGGTTTTCAGATCCCGTGAATGTGTGGGATGTCATGACAACAATGTAATAAGATTAGTGTTTCCAACGAGTCTCGCTCATCCCTCTCGAGAATGGTCATGGTCTAGTGCAGAGGAAACGAGAATTTCTCAAGAAATCTAGGACACTGTCCTGCAATTGGCACAATGATAAAACAAGAGAAAATCATGCAATGGATCAAATTTTTGGCTTTTATGATATCTTTTGTAGTTTTAATGTTAATCTGTGTATTTTGTTTCCTATAAATCAAAGCTGAACATCCAGATATTATACAGTTTTAAAACATTTGCACAAGTTCAACTTCAGCATTTATCAGGTATACAATGGGGATTATCATCAACAGATATTTAAATTGAACAATGGAGCAAGTAAACAATAACAATAATATCAAGCTAAACAAAACAACAATCCAATGCTTTTCAACCGTTATAAACATTAACCACATGAACACCCATGTCAAACAATGATCAATATTTTGATTCTTGAGAATCGCTCAGCGACACGAGAAAATGCTGAGTCATTAAAATCTCGAGACTTCTCGAGAATTCTCGATCTCATTGGAAACTTTTAATAAGATAGCACATCTACACAGACACGTCATATGGAAATTTGCAGCAAAGCCTCTCTGTTTTGTTCAGCTAAACAAACTAATATGAAGAGCAGAAACCACAAACTTTTATGAGAAGTCATATTGTTTAAAATATTGATGAGCTAATATTGATAAGAAATGGGACAGTATGGAATTTACAGTCCAGATTTACAGGATTAATAATCAAATAGTCAAAAAAAGCTAAATCAGTCAAATAAAGTAGACAGGTAGAAAAGCCACAGAAGACACATTCATGACAAAACAAGGTGAAATATCGTCCATTGCATCAAGTTCAGGTGTCATAACTGGACTGCAAAGTGCTATTTACCCAGCCGGGGAATTCTTCGCAAACTAGCTCTCATTTTTTTAATTCAAAGAGGTATACTGTTACTTGTATGTATACCATGAACAGACTAACTTAGGGTAATTATCTTTTTGGATCCCAACCATCGAATCAGCTGCCATTTTTTAAATGTAGTAGACAGACCAGCCAAACTGCTACAGTGCAGTTAGTAAGGTGAAGATTGTCAGCGATGACTGCAATGTGTCACTTTACTGATAGCATCAACAGTTACTGTACTAGTAGTGTGTGCATTTAAATTTGGGTCACTTTAGCATCACCAACCATCCTTTTACAAATTAGAAACCAAAGAGAACTTTGTGAGCAGAACTCCCATGTCTACGAAGATTGCAAGGTCTGTATTCCTACTCCTTGTTAAGGTGTCAAACACATGTGTTACATATATGTAGTTCTCGCGGACTTTTGTGCCACGCGTACTAGGGTGTTTCAGGTGCCCCCAATATTTTCCGATCTGGCTTGACCTTTGTCTGGTATTGCAGTTTATATAGTAAAAGTCACATGTAAAATTTTGGCCCGTTCTATAAATACCTACCTTTACCAGAATTCACTTGAAGTTTATAATGTAATTCCCCATTGGCGAACATGGAAATTCTCAAGATATTTAAAAAACCAATGAAGAAATCAATATTTTTTTCTCAATCCACAGTTCCTGAGTGAGTTTTGGGAGGGAAATTCAAATCTGGTGTTATTTTTTGTATAACCCCATTTGCCAAGCTGCCAGAAGCTGTCAAATTTGTGAAAATCTGCATAAAATGGCAAAATTTTAGGAAATTTAAAACTTCCTAGCTCATTATGAAGACCTGCTATAAAATAGCTGATGCCAGATTTGAATTGCCCTCCCAAAACTTGCTCAGAAACTATGGATTGAGGAAAAAATATCTATTCCTTCATTGATTTCTGCAATATCTTCAGGATTTGCAAGTTCGCCAATGGGGAATTACATTATAAACTTCAAGTGAATTCTGGTAAAGGTAAGTATTTATAGAATGGGCCAAAATTTTACATGTGACCTCTACTATATAAACCGCAAACCAGACCAAGGTCAAGCAGGATCGGAAAATATTGGGGGCACCTGAAACACCCTAACGCGTACGAGTATTACTTGTCTACGTGGCTTTTTGCTTGGGCCCAAGGGGCTTGGGCTTGGGCCCAAGGGGGGGGGGGTTTGAACCCCCTAAACCCCCCCTCTGGATCCGCTACTGCACGGTGACCCCGTTCTACAATTCTAAAATCGGCCATTAAATGTTTGCAATAACAAATATTTGTTTCTCGGACACCAGATGTGTGCATGAATTATAATGCAAATAATTTTTAGTGGACGCGAATTATTTGAAACCTATGTTCAGGGGCTGGAAAAAATCATTAAATTTTCATCATGCATGGAACCCGATGCAAGTGACTTTCACTGAACAAATGCCATATCGGTCAAAAAGAAGGAAATAACAAGTTGGTGGAATCCATGTCAAGAAAAGTGAAGGCTGAGGTCAATGCAAGTGGCATTCAGCATGATATTCTGATAGAAATTTTGTTTCTTTGTTGTTGAGCCATACTGTAATTCTTGTAGATTTTTCACTAAAATCATCAGTTTTTCCAGGTAACCCCAAAAAAGTTTCAAATAATTCTCATTCACTAAAAGCAGTTAATCATATAACTTATACATACATCTAATGTCCGAGGAAGAAATATTTGCAATCTCACACATTACATGACCAATTTTAGAAAATCAAAGTCCTGACACCTTGAAATCCAAATTATTCCAGCATTTTGATCAAGAGTGGACTTTATAGGTGGGTACTATCTGTTAGGCAAAGGAGATAACTCTGTCATGGGTTCTTACAGCAGCCCACCAAGTAACCTGAAAACCAGGAAGACAGACAGACAGTGAAATATGTAGCCCAGAGGTGACTTTATTATCGTTTTCATAGCTACATGTTTTTTGAAAACTCCTTTTTTCAGTTAAACCGTGACATCAGAGGGTATCTGTCAATGTGATTGGTCTAATCTTCAATCTGTGACATAGCAGTTCGGAGTTTGACATCACAGTTAATGACAAAGGAATTTAAAACTGTCAGGCAATGTTACTATTTGTGAACAACCATAACAAACAACGCATGTCTAAGCTGAGTGTTGCACCTCATTGTTTTCCAAACAAAATGTGTTGCTGTTTTTCACAAGACACCAGGCATCACAATTTCAATCAACTTTTTTGTCAGTAATTGAAGCATCTTTCAGCCAGGGCAAGCTAAACAAGTGAAACACACATCCCATGTGTCACTGTACTTTTTCAGTTTCCTGAAACCTGTGCTTGTAATAAACAAAATTATTCAACTAAATCTCTGACATCACAGTTTTGGAATGAAGCAAATTGCAAACTTGAAAAACACATAGCTATGAAAACGATAATAAACTAGCATACAACCGGGAATTTTCAAGAATTATGGTTTGAATTGCAAATGTTACGGTCATAGGGTTAATTCAGATCAAAAATGGTGAGCACACTGTTAATAAGCATAGGATGAGTTGCCGCAGTTGGCAGGTGGCAGTCAGTGTCAGGTCCTTTGATGGATGGCAGTATAACAATGTCAACTGGACGTGTCGGCAGGGGTCCATTGCGGTGGGCCACAGCGCCAGGACTGATGGGATGGCCACCAACCAATACCGGTGCTGCCTCTCTCTGTGCTTCTCCTCTGCAACAAATAACATCCTGCTTTAGTCTGCGGCTGCCGGAAGAACACGAGGATTGGCTCACAGCAGCGCTGCAACAACATCTCTCTCTCAACTGCTAACTCTGACTAACAAGACAACTGTGTTTTATATTTCTCAGCACAGACTTATTTGTAGCACTATAATACTCCAAATGCTAAAGGATTCATACTGGGATCATTTAAAACCAAATAACGACATTGGATAAATGATTTTCGCAATTGTACAGTGTTCAAAAATGAAAATGATAATTTAGCTGGAGCCAGCTCTTGACTTGATCACCAAAAGGGTGCTTCCATATAAACCATATTAAGCCAAAGCGCTTCAAGGACCATGTGGTGGTAACGAGCAAGAAGTAAGAGGGCAACATTAAATCATCTTTCTTAATATTCCTTTCTCCGGATGTACCATAAACATTGGGAAATGGATGAGACTTTTGTGAAACTGGGAGACTTTGGTCGCTACCAACGAATGGCATTCACGCTGCTGTGTCTTGTGGGGTTGCCTATTGGATTCCAGGAATACAGCCTGGTCCTTTGGAGTGGCATTCCTGAGGGCCGGTGTTGTGAAATGCCCTCTAGCAACAACTTTTATCAGAATGCTTCAAATGTCACCGATGACAGCCAAGGGATGGTCCGAGACAGGCGGCCGCATACAATGCTATGTCCACCTAGTGACCTTGTCACTCGAAGGTCTGTGGGAATCATCATGGATGCAGACAATAAGACAGCCATTGATGCAGCTTCACCTTCTAGGACACTTTGCTTGAGAGTATGCCCTGACCACACAGATGCAAACAGTGACACCATTGTCAGTCAGGTATACATTAATAGTATATATGGGCTACGAGCTGTTCCTTTTCCGGCTCTGTTTCCGAAACAATTGTTCGATAGGATTTCTGCAGACAACAGATGAAAGAAGGGAAGGGATGGGGTAAGCCTTGGAATTGGACAGGAGGGAAATTGCCTTTTTTTGTCAGTCCACCTAATCTCTGTCCTGACCTGCGGTCACACCGACGGCCTCATCTCAGCCACACATGCATGGGCCATTGGGCCAATGTGCTTCTTGCTCAAGTTACAAAATAATTGAGGTGAAATATAACAACACACCCACAAACCATTATGATTTGGATTTCTAGGAACATTGATATGCTTTACGCTGACTGTCTGTCCAGTACTGCCACATCATTTATGTTGTTGTCCAGTGTAAGCCATTCCTGCTTGGGTTACGTACAGTTCAATGACCATTGGCACTGGAGTGATGCCTGTGATGGACCAACTATTCTCAATTTCCCTGTCTGGCTTCGGCGAGTGGTAATATATATAATCTATAACTGTTAGCAGAAGTTACATGCAGTATATCATTTCTAAAATGTTATCAGTGTGATTACTTGTATTGTGTGTCACAAAAGTGCTTCCTCGTGGTGTATAAATAAGTTACCTGCAGTGATGGAAATGGAAAAATTTCGTCGGAGGAGCTCTTGGCTGGCGCGGCAGCGGCGCGCCATTTCAAATTTTTAAAAGGGGGAAAAAATCAGATGCCAGACTATATTTAGGCTTATACCATTCGACACCTCTGTCAGCCAATCATGAGCCAGTATTTCACTGCAATAAAACACATATTCTTTGTTTTCTAGTTATCCTCCCATGGGAGAATAATAAGTGAAGCTTTGAAAAAACCACAGCAACAAATGACAACTTTCAGTTTTGTATTATGGTATAAGCCGGTTATTCACCGCGGGATTGGCAATGTGTGTTTATCACAGCTCGGGCTCACGCCCTCGCTGGATAAATCACATATTGCCTCTCCCTAAGTGAACAACCTATACTAATTATACCTGGAGAACCGAAAAGTGGCCATGATAATTATGTATATTTACCACTGATGATTGGGGGAGCTGTAGCAGGTCATAGCTCCCCCTGTTTTTTGGTCAAGGGAGCTCAGCTCCCCTGAGCTCCCCCCCCCCCATTTCCATCACTGGTTACCTGTGACCATGCTGGCTGATAAGCACATCACAGTTAAATGGAATTATTGTGAAGCCCTTTCTTACAGCCTGACCTGATTCCTTGCAAGCTCCTTATCTGTGATGATGAAGTGTTCTGGTCCTTATCCTCTCACGTGATTGATGTCAAAGCAAACAGCCCTGCTCTTGCTGCACTGCCACAGATGTTGTTCAACTCATCGTTCTCTCTTTACTCCATCCTATCCTAGTTATCACGCATCATATTTCCTTGCACACTCCATTTTCTACATCTAACTTGTTAAATAGCCTGTAATCTAATCTCTTGAATTGCGTCAGATAGCTCAGATAAACACAGATAATGTCATCATAAAATGGGACCTACCAACTGGACACATCTGTCCTATGGGGGACATTTTGGCATTGTCAGAAGAATCTTCTTTGTTACAGCTCACGAATTACAAGTGCTTTTACGGAATTGCGCTGGCATGTTCCTAGCTTGTGAGGTCATATCGCTATCCATGCCAAGTTATTTATTTTTGACTCATATGCAGAGGTCTGCTACGCTTTAAATGCAATGAGAACAAGTCACCTAAATGAAAAATTCAATGTGATGAAAAAGGCCAGAAAATTGACAGTTCATTTCATAGCGATGTATAGGGCCTGTTGTGAGGTCATTTATGGCCACAAACAGCAGAACGACCCAAGTACTCATATTTCTCCTGAATGTAAAAGTGTTGACATCAGGTGGGGGCACCTGGGGGAGGCACTCAATTTTCTGGTTGGGTACCATCTGTGCTGATACGCAAGTGCATGCCTTCCCAAGGGGTGCCGGAAGGAATCACGGGCGGCAGGGGTGGTCAGACGAAAAAGGGCAAATAAGATTCGCGCCAATTTTGCATGACAAAATGTCAATAGAAAGTCAATAATAATTTCAAAATTAGAGGTATATATTTTTCACTATTTGGCATGTACACGAATTTGTAAACCTGCAAAAACGAACATATACACGAATTTAGCATTCGTGTAAGTGTGAAATATTGCTATTCACGAATTTGTGTAAGTGTAATTACGAACATTGCAACCTTAAACTTTGCTAAAACTAACTCTAAACCTAATTTTAACACTAAACCCTAATTATATGAGGTATATATTTTTCAATATTTTGCATGTGGACGAATTCGTAAACATGTAAAAACGAACATATACACGAATTTGGCATTCGTGTAAGTGCCAGATATTGTTTTTCACGAATTTGTACAGGTGTAATTACGATCATTGCAATCAGAAAATTGGCTAAAACCTGCTCTAAACCTAATTTTAACACTAAACCCTAATGATATTGCACTTCCACGAATGTTAGAATTGGCAGGTCCACAAATGAATAATAAAGCACATTCACGAGTGTTAGTTATTACACATACACGAGCACCTATGATCGTTTTTTCAGGTCTACAAATTCGTACATGCTCGTTTTTACACCTCCACGAATTCGTGAATATGCCAAATAATGAAAAATATATACATGAATTATATAGCACTTCCACGAATAATAAAGCACATTCACGAATGTTAGTTTTTACATGTACACGAGCACCTATGCTCGTTTTTTCATGTCCACGAATTCGTACATGCTCGTTTTTACACCTCCACGAATTCGTGAACATGCAAAATAATGAAAAAAATATATATGAATATACTTACTAATTTGTGCCATAAATTAGTGAAATAAGGCCTAATATATATTTTTTCTTTAAAATCTGAAGGGCACCCTTGCCCCCCTGCCCCCCTTGGACAAGGGCATGAGGGGCAACTGCCCCTGTTCCAGCACCCCTGGCCTTCCCCTTGAGACACCCAATCTTAGGGACGACGAATGACGAGTACTTGCATTTGGTTGTTAGTTGATATCAATGACCTCACAACAGGCCTATCCACAGCATTGAAATAAGCTGAACATTGACTTGTCATTGAGTAGCTTGTGACCGCATTGACACTAGTTGGGCACTCGTGTTGTTAGCATTGAAAGTATAGGCTATGACTTCATAAATTCCTTATGACTCAATACAAATAACATGGCAAGGATAGGGATATGACCTGACAAGGAACATTTCAGATTTTCAGTCAAAATCTGTTTACAAACATTTCTCATTCGTCTACTGTAACATGGTCTGGCTTTGGGTTCATTCCGAACGTCCACTGAGGGTATTTATTATTGATAAATTCAATCAAGATGAAGCAATGTATGGGGGTATTCTGCAATGTCTCCCTGATGATAAATGTCAGCGGTATGAATATGTCATAAACTCTCTGCCTGGTTCTGTCTCATCCTTCATGTAGTTGTCCTCGTTCCCGTAGTGTGAATGTCTCTCTAACGGCCTCTCGATGTGACGGCTCTTCTTTTCTCTTCTGCACCACATGTTGAGAATGTTGTTCTGATTTACCAAGCAAGAGAATGAAACAATCAATCTCATGTTCAACAAGACCAAGAATAAATGAAGCAATCACAATCGAGATTAATTACTTAAGCGAGTATTGACTTCTCTGGTTTCCACTTAGCCTGATTTTCAAGTTGTCTGGACATTTCTGGAGGAAGCTGACTGGTTAAGCAGTATTATTTGCTTAAAATAAAGCTTATGAGTTACATAATGTTTCACATCTTGAAATTGTTTAGTTAATTAAGCTTATGAGTTACATAATGTTTCATATCTTGAAATTCTTTAGTCAATTATTATTATTTCATATCTTGAAATTCTTTAGTCAATAATTTATGTTTTATAGTAATCATAGTAGAAACACCTTATAAAAAAAGCTTATCACATCTGTTGAGAATGACCATGTCCTAGACCAATCAGATGCAAGTAAGTTGCTGAGTATGGTAATTAGAAAACAGAAGAGGCTGGTCTTTGAGCATGTAGATTGTAGAAAGACTAAAAACCGGTAGATATTTTGGCTCTTGTCCAATTATTAGTATTAATGGTGATTTGAACTTCCTACACCGACAAATGGCCCACTGGCAAAGTTATTTATTCTGGTCATTAAACTTTCAAGTCCTAATCCTCTGAATGAAAGTCACGTACATTCTTTTAAAAAGTTAATGGTTGTGGTGAACATTTGACAATACCTGTCCCTTCTATTCAAAACCTTCAAGGGAATCCTTGAAGGGACAGTCTGATTTCACAAGGTCACAATTCATGTGCACCATCAGACTTTGAGTTTGACATAATAACTCAACCCTCAAAAAATGAAAAGTAAATTGAAATATGTCGTCTTGATGAACACATAGATTCCACAAATCAATCATTTTGGTTAAAATGTAGCCCGTTTTCATCCCACATCAGCTGAACAGAGAGGACCTATAATAAACCGAAGGACAAAAATAAGTTATCACTTTTCAATTTGATATTTGAAACTTATTTGTTGTCTGTATAATGTTTTTGACATTAACAATGACCAATTAGTCATGTTTTCATATTTTTTTAACGGGTCATTGCCTCTGCACTGGCACAGGTTATGAAATGCAATAATTAGGCTAATCCTTGAGATCAGTTGCCCTTAACTGCACCAAAAGCACTCAGAAATGTTCCTTGATCTTTCATGAGTTGGGATGTAGGGGAGAGGGGGGCACAGTGAGACGGTGGGCACAGTGAGACAAAGCTCGTAGCATCTACCTGGTACTATTTACAGATCAACCCCTTTTGGTATAGTAAAAAAATTAGGTAAGTGAGAGACTGTCCTATATCCTGAATGCCTACACAGCATATCAAGAGTAGATCTTCAATATTTTGGTTTTTAGCTAGTAAAAGTAAATAATTTTGCTAAATGACTTTTTGTTATAATTCCAAAGAAAAATGGTATAATGCAAATCAATTGCCAGGGATTCAAACCTTGGTTATTCGTCTTTATTGAGTGAGATGATGAACCACAATGCAGGCATCCGGTCTGCAGGATTCAACAATTTTATAAAGATACCTGCATGGGGCACAGTGAGACAGTTTGAGGCGGGGAACAGTGAGACATCACGAAATACACTCGAAACGACCTGAATATAATGCATGAGTCACAATTCACTATTAAAAACAACATTCCTGCTATAAACTACTGATTTTAGTGAGTAATATCCACAGGGAAGCATAAAAGAAGAATTTTGACTAGGATGTAACAGGTGCGGCAGGTTAAATAAGTCGTGCATGTGTCCCATGCGATGAAGTTTCAAAACAGATGCCCTGTCTCACTGTGCCCCGCCTGGTGTCTCACTGTGCCCCACCCACGGGGCACAGTGAGACACTTAACAAGCCCCGACATAATTCAAAGTTTCTCCAAACTGTAAAAGGTAGGAACCTGAAACTACTGGACAATATACCCAACGTCATTATCCATAATGTGAACCTGATCTCATTTTTCTCGTTACTGCCAACATTTTGGAAGACTTGAAAATAAAAAAAGTGTCTCTCTGTGCCCCGCTCTCCCCTACGCCAACTGACTGCCATTTGGAAGATTCTCTGCTGAGCAATGAAGCCCGACAGTTGGGATGCTGGCGGCTGGCATGTCTCAGAATGAGGTTGCATGTCAGAGGGGCTGCTCCCAGCCAGAAATCGGCAAGCTCATGACCAAGTCTTGTCTGGCAGGCTGAATGAAGGACCTTCTAAAGCCAGGCAGACCTGCAGTAACAACCCATGATCAAGACAGGCACAACATCCATCAGAATCTGGGTGACCATTTCAAGACCGCCACATCCACTGATGCTGAAATTCCAGGCACTCACAACCCAAGAGTGACTGCCAAAACAGTTATAAGATGGGTTGCTATGTATGTACGTATCTTTATTAGCCAATGAAGCAAAAGCTTATCAGGCTGGCCAGTCAAAACAAATTTACAATAACAGAATAATCAAAACAGTTGATCCATCATTAGCAAATTTACATACAATAGACATACAATAGACATCATTCCAGACATACAATGCTTTTGCAAAGGTACATTTTGAAGTTAGTCTGAACATTCCAATTACAACAATTTTTATACTTTTTATGTAATATTGAAAATTACCCAGATATATATACATTGCCAAGGATAGTTGCATATAAAACTCGACTTTTACAGCAACATGCCATATCTATACAATGATTAGTTTTGAACAAAAGTCCTCCCTTGTTACTTCAGTGTTTTATACACATACATCTTATAGTAAATGGAGTAGCGCGGATGAGCATGATATAATTATACACAATCAAACATCCAGAAATCATGGTAACAAACAAAGGCAATGGTTAAATATTTTACACAACATATAAATGGTATGACATACAAATGTTCAACAAAAATTATGGAACAAACTGGCATACAGATGTTCTAACAAAATTATGGAACAAACTGGCAGTCTCTAAAAGGCATGGATCAATGAACATTGAAGGCTTGATTATATAGTATAATTTTACAGAACACTTTTTAGGGACGTTGCTAAGCACTTCAAGCAGGCATGACTGCCCGACATCCATGCAAAAGGCCTGTTTTGACAGATCTGTTTTCTGACCTCCTGATGTTTATTCATTATTGCAGTGAAATGGGTCAGCCGACACATTGTTTGATCTGATTTGTTGAAGAAATACAGAATTAGAAACTGTTTTCATTTGCTACCGGGTATTTTTCCTCAAGGATTTCATACCACAGTCTCCTAAATAGGTGATGACTTATTTTCGTCCTTCAGTTTATTTGAAAGGTGAAGTAGCTGACAGAAAAGATAAATCACCATTAAATGTTCAATTTGGTATAACCACAAAAAGGGAGCATACTGTATTTCAATAACCTAAATGTTGAGATAATTGTAGCTGCTTTTCTCCCTATATGCAATGTCTGAATAGAATGCCTTTTTCTTGCAGTGGACATTGCTGTGCCAGGAACGCTGGAAGATTGTCCTGGTGCAGCTGGCTTTCTCTCTGGGCCAAGCTCTCGGCGCCTGCATCATTGGAGTCCTTGCTGACAGGTGCGTGCCCTTATTTTCAGATTAGCCAAATAAAAGAATGCCAAGGGTTTATTGTGGCTTGATAAAACATCTCCGCACCTTCCGGAGTATAGTTAATTTAGTTATGAGATGCTATTTTCGGACTAACCTTCACATTTAACAACATCAGGGGACACGAAAAGGTTGTAATATCATCTACCAGAATAAAAATGTCACATTAGTAGCACTTATATAATATATAAATGTACACATATTATCTTTTATCCCATGTCTAGCCAACTTTTGTCCCTCATACTGAGCTTTTCCCTGGTCAATACAGATTGAGAGAGGGAAATACATCAGAAAGAAACAGGAATATATTTAGTTCAACCAATCAAATTCCTTTGGCTAATTAGCCAGCAGGGATATACTGAAAGATAATGAGATCAATAGGGATATACTGGAACTGACCAATCAAAAGACAACAATGCCCTTATATATTATATAGATAGTGGATGGTGAGGAGACCAATATTGAGTTTTATTGGCCGAAGCAGTAATATTGGTCGAGGCCTGCCCCCCTTGTTCCGGCACCTCTGCAGCTATGTACCTCATTAATTTTATGTACTTCCAAGAATCAGTACCTACAAATCAAAGTTGAACAGAGTTGATTGTTTGGAAGTATATTATTACTGATGCAGGGGTATACAGTGTAGCTTTCCATTCTAGAGCCTAAAACACCTAATTTTAAAACTATTCTTCTCCCTTCAGGCATGGGCGGCGGTCCTGCCTCCTCACCTGTACGGCTCTGCAGATCACCCTGGCATTCCTCAGCATCCTCACCCCTGAGGTCTTCTCCTTCGCCGCAGTGCGCATGCTCCTGGGGGTTGCTATTTCCGGTCTCTTTGTTCTTTCTTTTGTTTTAGGTGAGTACTAACTTTCGACACAATTATTTTGTATGATGCGGCAAACAAAAAGAATCCAGCCTGCAAGAAACCCCCTTTAAAAAGGGAAATTCTACAGAGATAGTCTACATTTTGTTTTGAACTTCACCGTGACAATGTTTTACATAATTTCCGAGTATAATTGTGTTTTTGTCAAATAATGGAAACATGGTTTGAGGTAGAGGGATAGTTTCAATTGAAGTGAATATGAATATGGACATCTCGCACATTTTGAGCCCAATGCCAAGTCTCTAGGCCAAGTGGTTCCTGAGATATTCAGAATTTTTGGGATAATCCTATTTTATACAAACATGGGCCTGGAGGTGGCTGTTCCCACCAAAGTTTTGAGCTGAACTCTTTTTTTCATGTTTTTATCATCCAGCCTCCAAACATATCACATAGACATCAACATCTGAATAGGTTAGGGGCAACTGATGCACCCTATGCTATAGTCTATCATGATTTCATATCATTCGACACCTCTGTCAGCCAATCACATGCCAGTATTGCTGGGAAATAATTCCTATATTCTTTGTTGTCCAGTTATCCTCTCATGTTTGACTGTTTGAGTGTTTGTCTCATGGTATAGATATATCTTGAGGGCTTCGTAATATATTTAATCCTATGGATTCTACCATTAAATACAAAATCTACACACTAAGTTTCAGGTTAAAAGAGGCATATTAAGAAAGGTTTTTAGAAAGTTACACTTGTAATTGATAGTCAAATTTTACATTGCAGTTCTTAATATATTTCTAGGTCAATTTCCATGTCACTGCTCAGTGCTCCCACTCCAACTGCATGGTTTCATTATTTATTTATTGATTCCTTGCAACGAATTTTTAATAGATCTATTTCTGGCTTTTTTGTGATACTATTTTCTCATCATCTCGTTCAATTTCTATTTTGAACCTTGTTAAATTTACTTTCCTGAAGAATATCCATTTTCTTTGAGTCTGAGTCTGAATTATGGAAAAGTGAGGACCATTTGATGCAATCCGATTGCAATTGGAATAAATTAGCAAGAAAAGCTATTCAGAGGGGAGTGCTATTCATGCAATTGTTGCATAGGTTACTCGATCCAATGAGGAATAATTGGGGTGACACATGATAGATCTGCATAGAAATGCCCATTTTGAACTTGCAAAACTCACTTGTTTTCATCTATAGAGAAGCCATCACAATCAAGGAAGGAAGTTGATGATCACTGTATACAGTGCTGGTGTGACGTTGCACCATGAATTAGCTGGAGGCAGTTTTTGTCACTGCAAACCTGATGGAAAACAAACAGCAAGACATTTCCTGTAACTCATTAATGTGGTGAAGCCACAAAAGAAAAAGTCATCTCCTGCTTGTTGTTGGCAGAGAGAAAACCTATAAGCCTATTAAATGACTTGTATCTGCAAATTCATCAAATTTTGTCCTATTCCTAGTATTTGTCTTATAGTGTGTTAGTGGCAGATAAGCTGAGTTTGGTGGAGATCACTGATTTCAAAATTAATAGCTGAACTAAAATTGTCATTGTTCCTGACTAAGGTAATTCTCTAAGACAGTGTGCTATGACTATGTCCTTGAAGAAAATACACTCTTGATAAAAATGCTGGAATAATTTGGATTTTCAAGGTGTCTGGACTTCAAAATTCTAAAATTAGTGATTGAACGCAAAATTCGAAAATTGGTGATTGAATGTGTGGAATTGCCAAGTGTTTTTCTTCAGATATTACATTTGTGTATAAATGATATCATAAGCCATTTTAGTGGCTGAGAATAATTTGAAAAATTTCTTTGGGTGACCTGGAAAAATTTATCTTTTTTAGTAAAATATCATCAAAAATCGCACCATGGCTCAACAACATCGACACACAATTTCAACATATGCAAAAAATGCCAACTTAATCTTGATGTGTGCAACCAAAAAACATAACAATATCATGTTGAATGCCACATGCATTGACCTCAGCCTTCACTTGACTTGACATGGATTCCGCCAACCTGTTATTTGCTTATTTTTGATTTTTGACCGATATGGTCATTCTTCAGTGAAAGTCACTTGCACCTAAGTAAGATCAGTTGACTGAACCTCCATCTTGTGTGCAATATGGTTCAAGATGACCCTATAATGTTATTTTGGTTCATGTCAGGTGAAGTTACCAACAACGGCAAATTCTCAAATTTTCTAGGTTTAGAAGGATTTCTGCTGTCCTACAAGCTTGAGCAATGCCGTGAATGACTCAAATGTTTCAACTGAAGTGTTGTTCTCTACAGTCTACACTGAGGTATCATTTCCTCTTCAAACAAGTGGACACTCTTGACAAAAATGCCAGAATATTTTGAGAATTTTTCAAGTAAATTCCATCTTAGTAAATATATCCTGGAGCATGTTTCACAGAGCTTATAGAGGTATTTCTGTGTGATGGGAAGGTGGCCAGATACTGTCTGAGTACTGCCTCATGGCCAAAATGGCTCAGGGTGCCGGTTCACTGCTCGTTTTGGGTGTCATCCATTATGATGGATATTTTGTTAAGTTGTGTAGAATAGAATTGTCCCGGCTGTCTCCTATCAAAGCTTGTTGGAAGAGGAAATGATACCTCAGTAAAGAGAACACTTTAGTTGAAACATTTTATTAATTTACTACAATTCTAAAGCCAGCAGGGCAACACAAATTCTACAAAACAAAGCAAAATGAGGAAATTGAGAATTTGCAGGTAATTGGCAACTTCACCCAACATGAACCTAGATAATACTATTGGGACATCTTTGACCATTCTGCACACAAGAAGGAGGTTCAACCAACTGATCTGACTCAGGTGAAAATTACTTTCACTGAAGAACCGCCATATCGGCCAAAAAGAAGCAAAAAGCAGGTTGGCGGAATGCATGTCAAGTCTTTTTTGGTGGGACACATCAAGCTTAAGTTGGCATTGTTACAGGATAAAAATAAGGAGTTGTTTAGTGCTTTGGTACTGTGGTAGGCTTATTTGTTGACAAAAATTGAGTACTACTGAGATACAGTTGACATCAAATGTATTCATACAGCGAGGGCTGCTGTTTTCAAAGTTATGTGGCATCGTAAAATCTGCCTTTATTGGAATGAAAACACTTCAGATTATTTGTTGTGATTGTTTTTCAACTCATGGCAGTGACAAAACCAGAATCAAAATTAGTATGATTTGCAGTTGCTAAGAGGCTCTGAATTCAAAATGTCCAAAATTTGGTGGGTCAAAAGAAATCATACACTAGGATTTTATTCCAATATATGCAAAATAAGCATCGGTAAATCAACTAAACAATGAGAATTGTTGTCAGAAAGTAATGCCTCAATGTCTGATGAGGCTTTGTTAATTTCTGAACGGCAACAAATTGACTGACCTAGTTTTCCCCGCGGGATGTGATAAGTTACTGCTCACATATTTTATTTAAAATTTCAAAATATTTTGAATGAAAAAAAAAACATGCAGAAAATACATCGAAACAATGGCAATCAAATTCAGAGAGCCTGGGCGCTGAAATCATGTGGTATGTGAACAATTTAACAGGACAATGTCTTCGTGTAGATGACCATCGAGGGCTCTACAGCCTATCGGTCAACAGAATCATGGCATAAATAGTAAAGAGATGGGACCTATCTGCAAAACAAGAATGCATTTTGGTCAAAAAGGTGGATCTCACCTCAAAATTAACAAAGAAGGAATTCTGTGGAGAGCAACGGGCATTGTGGACAGAGCTGTGGGCAAGCATTGTCAAACACACTTTGCCTCAACACAGCCGGATGGCCTTCAATGCGATAAAAATGTCACTTCATCTTGTTTAAAGCACAGTCGAGATTCATAACTTATCCCAAAAATCTTTCTACTGCTTCATGAAGTTATCAGAGATGAAATTGGATGTTTTGTTTTGGTGCATTGGCTCTTCTTTGCATTGACACCTCTTAGAGGCCATGTTGGTGCAATGTTCATTTGTTAGCACTAGTTGGCAGCTATGCCCCCTGTGTCCATAATTCTCCACAGAGCTCTTTCATTGTTAATTTGGGTTGTTTGTTACCATACTGATTAAAATTCATTGTCTGACAGACAGCCTCCATCAGTTTTCCACATTAGCAGCGATTCTGTTGACCAATTTATACTTCCTCGTGGTGGTGTATATGGTAGACCTTGGTGTGTGAAATTGTTCAGATACCGCATGCAATTTGTTTCTTGGCCATTTTAACTCAATTATTCACCTTTTCATGTATTTGCCACATGCTTGTTCCTTTATATATGGAAATAATATATGTAAGTAGGTTACTTATAACATCCCTTGAGAAAAATTAGGTCAGTCAACAGTTTGCATTTCATAAATTTACAAAACATAATCAGGCATTGAGGCATCCATTTCTGATATCAATTTCCATTGTTTAGTTGATTTACCAATGCTTATTTCACATATATTGGAGAAAAATCCTAGTGTATGATTTCTTTTGACCCACCAAATTTTGGACATTTTGAATTCAGAGCCTCTTAGCAACTGCAAATCATATTAATTTTGATTCTGGTTTTGTCACTGCCATGAGTTGAAAAACAATCACAACAAATAATCTGAAGTGTTATCATTCCAATATAGGCAGATTTTACGATGCCACGTAACTTTGAAAACAGCAGCCCTCGCTGTATGAATACATTTGACCTCAACTGTATCTCAGTAGTACTCAATTTTTGTCAACAAATAAGCCTACCACAGTACTAAAGCACTAAACAACTCCTTATTTTTATCCTGTAACAACCTGGCACATGCCTCGAGCTGATCAGATGGGCGCCCTGTGCCCTTATACAGTTTGCATTGAAAAAGTGTTTTTTGGCACGGCTGTCCAAGACAGCGACTCTGAAATATAAAATGGAGGTAAGAGAAGACTGCAATAATGACCAGCCAGTGTCAAAAGTAATTGTCATGACTTACAAACATATTTTAGGTCAACCATGCATATGCCATATTGCCCTTCCATTACCGACTGAGCCATAGATGGCTAAAATCCTTTAAAATTTGGTCGCAAAAAAAACCCTAGCTATCCTCTGGTCTCCTATTGAACTTTCTAAACATAAACTTTAGTAGCCAATATATCTGGGCATATCAAGTTCGATTTTGGTGACTTTCCAACTAAAATTGCAAGAGACTGAGTTTTTTTTGCGATGCCATGTATTTTTTTCAGCTTTTTAAAATTTAGCCGACGTAAGTTAGAAAATGCATTATTGAGACTCAATAAATGTTAGCAGCGACCCAATTTTTGGTACTATCGTGTTCTATATGAAATTTGGAAGATATTGATGTATAATACAAATTTCTATTGCAAAAAATAATAACACAGTGTGATATCAAAGTGAGCAGCTTCACCTCAATCTGCAAAATTCTCAAAAGAATTGTCACCAGACGTTTAGTCAAATATCCTGTAAGTGTGAGTATGCGTTTAGCTGAAATATCTCAAATTTACATGTAATTAGAAGTAAACAATATAGGGAATTATGTCAAGGTGAAATAAATGATATCGAAGTGTTACTTTCCAAGTTATACATATGACACTGTGAAAAATTTTGTCATCCTAAAATATGCATTTTTGCCTGTTTTCGGACATATTTTGCCCAAAAACATGTAAAAGGGATGAGATCTCGTCATTTCTGATATCTTATTGGAAAGTAGACAATTTTTGCCAGAAGGTAAGTTTAAAACCTTGTTCGAAAATTAAAAGTGAGCCTTCAGGATTTTTTTCAGTCAAATGTCCCAAATTTGTGACTAAAAGCTTGAAACTTGTCATATATATATGCTTGGAGTAGATAGATTTGATTTGATTGCATTGTGTTGCAATTGGCTGGATATGACATCATTCCATTGTGTATGATAGGATATTATTAGTTTTCCATTTTCCAATCTGTTTGATGTTTCATTTCTACAAATGCAAGTCCAAAAACTTGCCCATGCCTCAATCCATTATTGTTTTCAGTGGCATAGATTCAAACTCCTTTTATTGCCGTAAATTTATGCAGAGCAGCTCGGCTTATGATATCCCAAAGTGATGACGCAGATGTCCATTTTGGATGACTAAAATATATTATTATCCAACCAAAGATTTGTGAGTGAAATTGGCTTGACAGTGGTAATTACACAACAGCCAGCTAAGACAAACATTTCTATGAACATTGTGGGCCTTAACATTTCCATTTCGCAGCACGAGAATAGATAGTGTATCACCGACTGTCAAAATATCAATTGGGATTACTTCAAAATTTATTCATAGGTTGCATGACATTAGTCAACATAATATTTTATTTCTTAATATTGTCCACAAAAAGCAATTCATTTACTTTTTATGCTATATTCGTCCATGAAATGTTGTTTCATATTTGTTTGAAATCAAAATGCAAGCTGTTTGACAAACCTTGTAAGCTTCACTTTCTGCCTCAATGCATTTAGGCGTCACTAATTAGGAAATATTTTATCGTTTAATTGCAATTTCAACGTTCGGTCTAAAGTCTCGGTTTAATGTTGCAGTTTCAGAGATGTTCAATGGTAGCTGGCGGGTGCTTGCCTGTATGGTTCTCCTTGCCTCGTCTTGCCTGGCTGCTGATCTCCTGGCCTGTGTGGCCTCTGTGGTCCGACACCGCCACTATGTCTCGCTCACCCTCGCGCTGCTCACTCTCCCACTGCTGCTCTACTTCAGGTGAGAACAGATTTTATGTAACAAACATGCACTTCGTGTGAAGTGGCCCTCTCTAGTGCAAATTTAAAGGTCTGCAGATAGACCCTTCTCGCAAGCCAGGCCATTTTTTAAGTATAAAAGTGGTGTGGATTTGGCCCACCAGCCCCTGTAAAATCCCAACCACTGACAGAGATTTTCCCCACCAGTAAGTGCCCTTTACTTCTAAATTTCAGAATAAAATTGCTAAAATGTAGCAATTCGCAGTACAACTGGAGTTAGATCCGTGAAATTTAAATCTATGTATTCATTGAATTATTTCTTTGTGAGAATAGTTATATTTGAAATCTTTTCACCACGCACATCATGTTTCTAGACGGGATTATAAAATGCCTTCTTTTGCCAAAATCCCTGCCGCTGAAATCTATTAAAAAATGCCCTGTCACAAGCCAAGTATACATGCATTTAATACTGTACGAGTATATGTGTGGGGGGGGGGGGTGGATTGAGGGGGCAACCATTGGGTGAAAATTCGGATTTCTCATAGCACTCCATAGTCTGATTTAAAATATTTTAAGAGTTCTCCTTTTCGAAATGAGTAATCTCAAATACGAAATTATCTAAACTTTTCCTGTAGTTCACATTTTAAGCATCCAGAGAATCTGAAGCTGAAGTGTTTCCCAGATGATCTATATATGATCGCAAATTAGTCCTTTGAAAGTTTTGTACATATGTGGTTGCGTGCCACAAGGTCGTACAATTATGTTTCATGGCTGTTTTGAACCAAAAAATCTTTTCTTCAAAAAGTCAAAGATCGATCCAGGAAAACCTATTTGGGTCAAGATTTGGTAAGTCTGAAATTCTTGTCTCCAGTGTTTAACAATAATTCATAATGGCAGGAAGGCACATGGAGGACCTCTTATTGTCATTTGTCATAGACAAGGATATTAGCAAAACTAATAACACAAAAAATATGTGGCAGAATATTTTTATCCCATCCAAAAATAGCATTGATGTGACCAAAACCCCTGGTCTCCACCAAAATTTTCTCTGAAAGATCGCATCACAAAAACTTGCACAGGATCCTGATTCAATTAATCTCTTCCATGCATGGAGACTGGACTGTCACTCTTCTAAAATCTTGTTACCAATAGCTGAAATAATATTCTGTATAAGAGCAGGGGGTTGTTGTGTCAATGTCTCCAATATTGTGTCAATAGCATCACACCAGATTTGTTTCTTGATAAATATTAAAGGGACACTATTTCTGTGAGAAAACCTTGTGTCTGACGTTGTCTGAGAACCCAAGAAAATAACTGAACTATCTGTAGCTCTGTATCATTTATGTAAACCAAAATATTAGAGTATTTCTGTTGGCATGTCAGTTGTCCAAGGCTAGTAGCATGGGAATGCGTACAGATTCTGGCCGCCGCAGGGTGTAAAATAAAGTGTCTTGTAATATTCAATATTAAACACCATTTCAAAGAGGACCATCCTAGGCACTAACCACAGAAGTTTCAGAGCTTAATACCTCCTATGTGTTGAGATACGTATCTACTCCCATTGTGAAGTACCACAAGTCCACAACACATGGCGTATTCTACAATTTTTCCCACTATTACCAGTGCTTGGTCTTGTGGCTATGTCTACGTCTTCAAAACTAATAACTCTCCAAAGCATGTTTCGATATCTTGTCAAATATGTGAGGCCCAAAAATTGGACGTACACCAAAACGTGACGTACTGTGGCTGAGACATTGAGAGAGCTTTGTGGTAACTTTAGCTAATGCTTGAACTTTTCAAGGCAATACACTATTGTGGTTATCAAACAACAGTAAAGGGGATAGCGGGGCACAGTGAGACGGCAGGCACAGTGAGACAAAGCCCGTAGCATCTACCTGGTACTGCCCTGTCAGCGTGCCTCGGCGGTTTGGCGTCGGCCCGGCGTCGGTCCGATGTCAGCAGCATCGGACCGGCTTTGTGCCGACGTTGGGCCGCCTAGGCATGCTGATAGGGTGTTTACAGATCAACCCTTTTTTGTATAGTACAAACATTAAGTGAGTGAGAGGCTGTCCTATATCCTGAATGCCTACAAAGCATATCGAGAGTGGAATTTCAATATTTTAGTTTTTAGGCAGTAAAAGTAAATAATTTTACTAAATGACTTTTTGTTATAATTCCCAAGAAAAATGGTATAATGCAAATAAATTGCCAGGGATTCAAATGTTGGTTATTTGTCTTGGTTTAGTGTGATGACAAACTAAAATGCAGGCATCCGGTCCGCAGGATTAAAAAAATTTATAAAGAGAGCTGCATGGGGCACAGTGAGACAGTTTGAGGCGGGGCACAGTGAGACATCACAAAATACACCTAAAACGACCTGAATGTAATGCATGGCTCACAATTCACTATTATAAAC
This sequence comes from Platynereis dumerilii, assembly GCA_026936325.1. Classification (NCBI taxonomy): domain Eukaryota; kingdom Metazoa; phylum Annelida; class Polychaeta; order Phyllodocida; family Nereididae; genus Platynereis; species Platynereis dumerilii. The sequence continues at coordinate 130,052,527 of JAPTHN010000001.1, forward strand.
AAAATGCCTGCTATGCACTACTGATTTTGGTGAGCAATATCCACAGGGAAGCATCAAAGAAGAATTTTGATTAGGATGTAACAGGTGCGGCTCGTTAGATAAGTCGTGCATGTGTCCCATGCGATGAAGTTTCAAAACATGCTCAAAAAAGGACCTAAAAAATCAACTAGCCAGCTGCTTTTTTAGTGTACAGTAGTATCTGTAGCAACAATTGATTGAACAATTTCACCAGTCCTGATGATTGGCGGTTATGGCAGCCGTTGCCCTGTCTCAGTGTGCCCCGTCTGCTGTCTCACTTAACGAGCACGGACATACATGTAACTCAAAGTTTCTCAAAACCTGTAAATGGTAGGATCCTGAAACTACTTGACAATATACCCAACGTCATTATCTATAATGTGGACCTGATCTCATTTAACTCGTTACTGCCAACATTTTGGAAGACTTGAAAATAAAAAAAGTGTCTCATTGTGCCCCGCTCTCCCCTACTCTACATTATGACATGATTCAGGACTGGTTCTGGCCATTAGATTTTTTAGAGCCCGGGACATACGCAAAAACGTGACATATTGCTTCAGGTTCATCATACTGCACAAACATTTTAATCTAATAATATGGTATCATTTTATGAGGAAAAAACCTTAATGAAACAGGTTTATGGGTTTTGTTCACAGCCATAGGCAAAATTATCGTACTTTGTAACATTTGGCTGCAGTCAAGAAAGGCTATCGTGATGGGGTGATCTCTAAAGCTGATATGTGTACTGATGATATTGTTCTGCTATACACCATCTGGCTATTTCAATACAACATTTAAACAGTGCGACAAACAACTTATTTTTGTTTGGTAACATATGTATCATAGCTGATTTTTAAAACTTTTACAAAATGTTTTCAATGAAAAGATAAACATAGAGATGTTTTGGCATCAAATATACGCAGCTTCTTTATCATTGCTTTTCCTGGCAGACTAGCATGTATTTCTGTTTTATTGTGAGTAATTTCAAGTAGCTAGTACTGCTTGGAAATATTTTCCGGTCACTTCTTTGACCCCCTTTTAGCGGCGTGTCCCAACAAAATGTAAAATTTCCCCTGTTTTTTACTCTAAATTGCTCGGATCCAAAGAACAATTGGACCCTTAGCAAACAATATATCAAATTGACCGTTATTAAACAAGCTATCAACTGGTGCGATTTCCAAGAAATAAAGATAAATATTGAAAAACATATAAGCTCTAGAAGCACACCGAAGGTGAATGTACACTTTGTACACTTTGTACACATTCCCGTGCTACAAGCCCCTATCCCAATTTGTCATTAGCAAAGACCTTCTTAATCTCTAAGTGGTGTGGATTTCAAGTTATAGGCATGATGCTAATGACACGCATATTTCGTATTTTAATTGATCAGAATGCAGTTTCTCAAAAGTAATTGGCACTAGAGACCTTGAACTTGGCCCAAAATGTCCAAGCAACTTGCCTAATCATTTGCAATAGATTGTTTTGCCCAAAGAGGTCAGGACTTTTTAGTTATAAGTGAGATTTTAACGACAGTCAAAAAACATTACTGCTGTGTTTATCACCTCAGTACAGATCAGCAGAGCATTGGGACCCTTGGACATGAAAGTGCAGCGATAGCTGATTGTTTGACCTACCCAACGCAAATTTAAAAAGGCATTTCTGGAACAAATAAATTTCAATTTTTTTCGGCTGAAATTTCACGGTTTTCAAATTTTGACCCATTTAAACCAAAATCAACCGAGATTATTCAATAATTAGGTCTGTATGTCGCATTAACACATTTCTGAACCATGCATATCAATGTAAAATCCAAGTTTTTAAAAAATTCGGTCTGCTACCTGAGGAAAAATACCTATATAAACCTGATTCAAGCATGCTGATTCCAAATCTGAAGTCAGAATTTCTCCAGGACGTCTAGATTTTGAGTTATGGCCATGTCAGTATTTGGCAAATAATCAGGTGTGAGAGCAATTCGTGTGTAAAAGAAATCTGCACTCTGCACTTTTGAATACTGGAAAGTAAGCATATCTTAGTATTTACATAACTTATTTTAAGATGCTGAAACAATATATAGCCAAAATATTTCAATCAGACAAATCCATATACCAAAATGTGAGGGTGACAGGCTACAGAAATTGGCGATCTTTTGCAAAATTGTTATTGTTCAATATATTCCCATTTGGAGATATGAAAATGGCTAGTGTGCAACTCTTACTGATAAATGATAGTTTCTGGGTGTAAGAAAAACGTATCTAAGTAATTTCTTATGATAATTGGATATTTTATGACGAATATTGAAAAAAATTGATGGAAAATGAGATGCAACAAATTTGAATTAAAATGTTCTGGTTGGAAGGGTGAGGTAATGCAGATATAATTTCCAATACCACACTCTAATGCAACTACACTGCCCAGCCTCAGCCACCGTGTAGACCAGTGCCTAAAATATGACATGGTTTTAACTGTTTTCCATACTGTTTTCAAACCAAGGATTTCTGTCAAGAAGAAATCAAATTTGCGTAGAATTAAATCATCAAATTTGCAACAATTTATGTGGTTCACATAGCCCCTTCTTTAATGATGATGAAGCAGTCCCTTCAGAGTCTGAGCTACTGGAGGTGGATTGTGATTTGACATAACTTTGGGCATATACATTCTCCTGAGCATTTAAAAATGGACATTCAAAATCAGATTTGGAAAAGGCATACATTTTATGAGTATTTTTTTCATCAAATTTTTAAGTGTAAATTTATCAATACATTTTTTTGAGCAAAGTAGGCCCTTAGCAGCTCACAAATTAGGTTTTTATTACTGGTTGTGGGTGTTACGAGGGAGAAAACCAGACCAAGATATCTTTTGTCGCTGGCAACTTGGCATGCACTCTCACTTTTAAGAAGATTTTTTCAAATCTGATGTACCACGGGACACCTGTTTTTTTTTTTCAAGGTTTATGATGGCTGACAGCCTCACTCTGCATATGGAAGATGATTTTTTAAAGACCAATATAACACAAAAGCAGCTAAACTTTTCAGTCATATATAAAATGATATTGCACAAACAATATACGTACATGTAATAAGCATTTAAATGTAAAATTTCTGAAATTGTACATCATGACACACAACCTCGTGTAACAGTGCATTGTCACAGCATAGGTATAGTTAGTATGGCCGCCGAGCAAGCTGTTGAGAAACGTCCAGGATTTGGGGGTCATAGAGACAGCTCATTAAAGGAAACCTGTTTGCTGCTGGTTAATGCCCCCACCTCCCATCCTCCCTGCTTCTACTAGCCCTAGGCTGTGCTTTAAGAGGCTCCTGGCAGCTCCTGCAATTCCTAATTGCAGCTTTAAATCAGAGAAGCAGGCAGGGTGGCAATCACTTGGCATGAAGACAATGCTCTCTCGTGCTAATGAAAGATCTGTATGATTCTGGTTTATACCCCATGTGTACACCGCTCAGTGTGCTCATGCCGTCCATTTATTTATAAGTATAGTGGAATATCATGTTGGGCATTATTGGCTCTGTGGATGAGAGGCCCTAATACCAAACCTATTCTCCTGTAATCGGATTATTGTAAACCATTGGGACTAATGAATTAGCTCTAACTAAACCATCGCTTTAAAATGGTGCAATCCACCCACCCTCCAAATGCATATATGTAGGTGAGAAATTGCATGGGAAAATGCAAGTCTGCGTCCCTGGACTGCATCTGATTGTCCATCGCTGTAGGATATCATTGGCTTTCTTCTCGGCTATCACTGCAGAGTGCAGATATTCGGACAAATGACCAGTGATGGAAGTGGGGGGGGGGGGAGCTTGAGGGAGCTGAGCTCCGTTGCTGGGGTATCTCGCCATAGCTCCGACAATGATTAGTGAAAATGCTATTTTCATTTTCACTTTTTCAGTGCTCGTGGCATTTTAGCTACAGTTATTCTCTGGTGGCAGAATTTTTTCCCTTTTAAAAATTTCGAATGTCGCGTCACTGCCACACCAGCCAATAGCTCCCCCTAAATGTCTCATTTCCATCACTGCTTATCACAATGACTATCTTGCATGAAAACCACGGTCTAATACCTTTTCTGTCAGACATGAGGTGGCTATTTTCTGTTGCTGCAGCTGACTGATTGAAATAGCACATCTACTTGTTGTAAAATCCACCCGTCTGCTTTTTTCGCAGATTCATCCAGGAGTCTGTTCGTTGGGCAGTTGCGGCTACACAGCCTGACCTTGCCAGAAACCTTATCAACAACATTGCCTATATCAATAACATGGACCTTGAAGATATCACATTGCCTGACATTCAGGTGAGTGCACACAAATCGGGCCAGTGCAACCAGTGGTTACACTTGTCAGGGCGAGTTATGTTTATTTATACCCTGATTGCTCATTTAAATCATTCAATATTTACATGGTGTAGGGTAAGGTTCCTTAAGACGGACACCTGTAAGACAGAATGTTCTACAATTATAGACTTCGGTTTCAGTTAATATCAGGTTTTACGGACCTGACCAATGAATGTCACTAGGTCAGGTCAGTAATATGAGGTTATATCATGGGTAGGTGCAGTACATCCCTAGTTTACTCCCCGAGACCCCAGTATATTCCCGAGACCCGAAGGGTCGAGGGAATATACTGGGGTTGAGGGGAGTATACTGGGATGTACTACACCTACCCATGGTATGACCTTTTTATCCCATGTCTAGGCACATTTTCAAAATTATCCAAAACTTTTATTTAGTGTCTGAAAGCTTCTTCCAGAGAAACAATTTTAACTGGAACATGAAGCTTTAAAAAGATAATCTTGTCGTGGCAAAAAAAAAAAAATCTGAATGGAAAGAGATTTTGAGATATTAGCACGAAATTTATTTTTGGTACCAAAAAAAAGTAATAATTTTTTCATAGAAAGAGTTTTTGAGATATTGCCTTGAAATTTTGGATTTTTAATCAATGCTATAAATAAGGCATTCTGTGTTAATATCAGACGTCTATCTTGAATGGATCCAGAGGAATAAAATAAAACGGCGGTGAACTTAAAAAGATACTTTTATATCGCCCCGTGATATAAAAAGTACCCCGCAGGGAACCTATAACTGCCCCTCAGGGAACCTATTTCACCGCGGCGGACTATATTTTCACAGCGCCGGGGATTGTTTTTACGACTGCGGGAATGGTTTTGTTCTCCACGGGGATGTCTGTAGGCCCGAGGGCACATCGCCGGGAATGAAAAGCATGACGCCGTTGTCAAGGGCACCGCGGCGGAGGAGGGCGCTGCGAAAGCCAATAAAAAGGGCCGCAGAGGGCCGCCTTGCTTCACTTGCTGCTTGACCTTTGATGGGGACACTCCTGGATGCTGGACAGACATGATGGCTGATGAAGATGCTGGGGAAGACCTTGACGTTGCTGTTGTTGCTGCTGTTGCTGGTGCTTATTATCTAAGAAGAATACGGAGGAGGAGGAGGATGAAGAGATGGTGGATTCGGAATTGGCTGCTGCAGAGGGAACAACATGGCCATTTCTACCAGCTGCTGCCTGAATTGGCCAACAATGATGTCTCTGGCTACTACAACTTCTGCAGAATGCCTCCTGACATTTTTGCTGAAATCCTGGCTGCTGTGGCTCCTGCAATTACAAAACAAGACACCATCATGAGGAGGGCTCTGGAACCTGGATTGAAGTTGGCAGTCACCCTACGGTACATGGCGACAGGAGAGAGCTACAAGTCCTTGGCCTACGGTTTCAGAGTGGCTCCCAACACCATCTGCAACTTTATCCCCAGTGTCTGCATTGCCATCATGCGAGCTTACGAACATCTGCTGGCCCTGCCAATGGATCCAGCATCCTGGAAGGAAGTTGCCAAGGGCTTCGAGAAGAGGTGGAACATGCCCCATTGCATCGGAGCACTGGATGGGAAGCATATTGGCATCAGATGTCCTCGGAAAGCTGGGTCAATCTACTTCAACTACAAGGGCTTCCATTCCATTGTGCTTATGGCTTTGGTGGATTCTGACTACAAGTTCCTGTACGTGCAGGCTGGATGCCAAGGAAGCTCATCGGATGGAGGAGTCTTCCTGGACACAAGGCTGAGGGACCTGCTGGAAGAAGAAGGACTTGGGCTACCCCCTGCTGAACCTCTACCTGGCACAGTTCGGAATCCTTTTCCATACTCCATCGTTGGAGATGAGGCCTTCCCCCTGAAGAGCTGGTTGTTGAAGCCTGTTCCAAGAAGAAACCTTGACATCCCCTCCAGAGTCTACAACTACAGAATTTCAAGAGCCAGGAGAGTGGTGGAGAATGCCTTCGGTATCCTGTCCCACAGGTCCAGATGCTTCCTAACTACGATGCCCCAGAAACCCGGCAGAGTGGCAGCCTTCACTCTGGCAGCCTGCACTCTACACAATCTTCTGCGAGACAGAATAGGAATTCATCGAGCCATGGACAACGACGTAATGGAGAGAGAAGATCCTGCAACCAATGAAGTCACTGAAGGACTGTGGAGAGGAGACCCCTTGCATGACCTTGGATTCGCTCCAGCATATGGAAATGCCACAAGACAAGCCAAACAGTACCGAGACTACCTACGAGACTACGTGAACAGCCCAGCAGGAAGTGTCCCCTGGCAGATGGAAAGAATTTGAAGATGAAGCAGAGAAGCAGCAGCAGCAGCAACAGCAATTCAATGCCCCCCTTAAAAAACCACAAATTAACCCAGCCCTTGTAAGGGCTTACCACTTCCTCCAGAAAGAGCAGGCCTTGTACACATCTTTATGTTGACAAACCCCCCCCCCCAAAAAAAATCCCTCCCTGCAACACATTTTTTGTGACGTACATAAAATAGCAAATTTTTAGCTTTGTATCTATCTGTACAACCCATTTAAATCACTTTCACTTCCTCTCTATCTGCCTATCTATCTAGCTATCTATCTGGCTATCTATCTAGCTATCTATCTGCCTGTCTATCTGTCTATCTATCTGCCTATCTATCTATCTATCTATCTGTCTATCTATCCAAGTGCAATCCCTGCAAAGTGACGATAACTGCTTTTGTTTTCTGCAGTGTATATATGTAACGAGCATTGTGTTCCATCTATCTATCTATCTATCTATCTATCTATCTATCTATCTATCTGTCTATCTGTCTATCTGTCTATCTATGTGCCTATCTATCTATCTATGTGCCTATCTATCTATCTATCTATCTATCCAAGTGTCATCACTGCAAAATGACGATCACTCGTTTTTCTTTGCTGCAGTGTATATGCGACGTCCAAATATTTCTTCTATCTAGCTATCTATCCCATTTAAATCACTTTCACTTCCTCTCTATCTGCCTATCTATCTGCCTATCTATCTGTCTATCTATCTGCCTATCTATCTGTCTATCTATCTGCCTATCTATCTATCTATCTATCTATCTATCTATCTGTCTGTCTATCTATCTATCTATCTATCTATCTATCTATCTATCTATCTATCTATCTATCTGACTATCTATCTGACTATCTATCTATCTATCTATCTATCTATCTATCTATCTATCTATCTATCTATCTATCTATCTATCTATCTATATTAATTAAAGTGGTGAAAAAACTTTAATTAAGAAAGCAGAAATGCCACCTGTACTGGTTAAGCAGAAAGTGAAAATGGGCCAAAAAAAAAGAAGGGAAATAGCACCTTGCTTTTATGAAGGTGTTTAAAATTTACAAGGGCCAGGACCGGAATTTTTTTTTTGGGGAATTTGTCAACTTTTTTTTTTGGGGCTCTTTTCATTTTTGCTCTTGTTTGTCATCGCAAGAGTTTTTTTAGTCAACATAAGATGTGTACGTGGCCAGCTCTTTTGGGAGGATTTGGTGGCCCTTAAATGGGCCAGGGGTTTTTTTTTTTCTTTTTTCAGACGACTTGAACAGGCATCACTTCCTTGGAGAGGACAGGTTGACTTGGCTCCACTGGAACGACAATGGAGTTTGCCGCTGGTGGACAACTGTCGGCTGCTGCTGCTGCTGTAGAGACTGCTGCTGCTGCTGTAGAGACTGCTGCTGCTGCTGTAGAGACTGCTGCTGCTGCTGCTGCTGTAGAGACTGCTGCTGCTGCTGTAGAGACTGCTGCTGTAGTGGTGGCTGCTGCTGCTGTAGAGACTGCTGCTGCTGCTGTAGTGGCTGATGCTGCTGTAGAGGCTGCTGCTGCTGCTGTAGTGGCTGCTGCTGTAGTGGCTGCTGCTGCTGCCCAAAAGAGGGTCCGGGGAAGCCAAGCTTCTGGGGGCTGTCAAGCATCAGCTGGGTGAAGCTTAAAGATGACTGCTGCAGGGCTGGAGTCTGGCTTCGAATTGGCTGCAGGGACTGGAACTGGCTGCTGCTGCTTGGCTGGGACTGCAACTGCTGGCGTGGAGGCTGGGACTGCATCTGAAGACTTGTCGAAGGCCTTGTTTCCTGGGGCTGCTGGGGCTGCTGCTGAGTTGTTGGAGGCTGCTGCAAGTCCTCGTTGACAAAGGATGGAGCTGGACCAGGAGGAGGGATGTATTGGTGCTGCTGCTGCCCTAGGATCATCTCCACATTCTCTTGCTGCATCATCAGGATTTTATCTTGGACGGCCGCCTGTACAAAGTAGTGGTCCGTCTGGCTCAAGGAGTGCAGGAGGCGAAGTCTCAGGGCACGGTTCATGTTCTTCCCAGATGTGACGATACTCCTGCACATGTTCTGCAACTGGTGTACTTCTGGATCCAGCCTGTCAGCAGTTTGTGGGCACATGTCACAGAATGGTCCTGCCGGCTGAGGTGGTGCTGGTTTCCTGGGCCTGTCGGAAGTGTAGTGACCAGCAATTGAAGTCAGGGCAGAGGCCATCTCCTGGTCTGTGTCCTTCCTCTTCTTGGATGGCTTTCGTCCTGGGAAGACCTGGGACTGCTGCTGGGATGGCTGGAGGGACTGCTGGGACATCTCCTGGGAGGACTGCTGCTGGCTGGCTGGGAGGCTGTCATCAAGATCGGGCATAGGATTGTAGTCCATGGGGGCATCAGAATCGGACGACAGGCGGTTACTTCCTCCTGGTCCAGTGAAGCTGGAGATTTCCACGGCACCCTTCGGAATGATGGAGGGCCTCAGGAATTCACACTTCGCCAGGATGTACTTGTCTCGGTCTGACAGCTTCTTTCTGCCAGCTCCAGAAGCTTGAGGTCTGATGCACTTTGAGAAGGTAGTCCTGATGTTGCTCCTCCATTTGTGGACGTTAGCTGCTGTAATTTCTTTCCCCACTAGCAATGTAAGTTCTGCTGCTTTCTCTGCATCCAGTCTGTCCTTCTGTCCACTCTTGAAGGTGGTGGAATCCTTGGAGTACAGCTGCTTGTTCTCCCGGTACCAGTCGATCAGGTCATCCTCCTGCTCTTCTGTGATGCCCAGTAGGTCCCTGGAGTTTTTCTTTCTGCAGCCCTTCTTCTTCTCCTTGTGGACAAACTGGCCATCGGAGTCCTGGATCAGCTCAACCTCAGATCCAGTGTTGTCAGAATCTTCCTTTGGCTGGTTCTTCCCCTTGCTGCCCTTGGACTTGGCAGCATTCTTCTTGGGAGTATCTTCCTCTGTGGTGGCATCGTAGTCGGACTCCAGGGTCTGCTGGTGGATGATTGCAGCTGTCAGAGCTGGTACAGAGTCATCATCTTCATCAGCAGGAGTATCATCTGGAGGTGGAGGTGGAGGCTGGACTGCAGTCTTGGCTCGGGTCTGGGCTGGAGTGACAGGCTTGACTGGAGGCTTGACTGGAGGCTTGACTGGAGACTTGGCTGGAGACTTGGAGGTGGCGTGACGCTTGGCTGAAGGAGACTTGCCAGGAGTGCGAGGCCTTCCCCTTGGAGCAGTCTTGGTGGGAGACTTGAAGACAGCAGCATCAGCCGACTGGGTGCGCTTGGTCGGAGACTTGACAGAAGCAGCAGCATCAGCAGCATCAGCAGGCCTGCCACGCTTGGTTGGAGACTTGACATCAGCATCAGCAGACTTGGGACGCTTCTTCTTGGCTGCAGCAGCAGTGGCAGGCCTGCCACGCTTGGTTGCAGACTTGACACCAGCAGCAAGCTTGGCCAGGACTTGATCTTCAGCTTCATCATCATCTTCATCCTCCTCATCAGGTTGTTGCAGCACTTTGGGTGGTGGGGCGCCCTCGAAGATGGTCTCACTGGTCACTGTTGATGTAGCAGTGGTCACTGCCACGATGCTGTCCGGCAAGCTGAACATGCTTGGAGACAATGTAACAGCTGTGTAGTCTATGAAAGGAGCTGGTGAACCAACTGGAGTTGAAGATGGAGTGGTCAGTGGAGTGGTGGCTGGAATGTTGCCCTTGGTTGGTGCCCTGAAGGTCTTCTTCCCTCGTCCTCTGGGTCCCATCTTGAAGCAGGATCAATCAGAAATGAAGCAGGATGAATCAGCAATGAAGCAGGATCAATCAGCAATGAAGCAGCGATTCAGCAATGAAGCAGCAATTCAGTAGGCTGTGAAGCAGAGTGTCATGGAGTATAGATGCGTTCGTCTTGAAGTTCAGAGTGGTGCTCTAGTGGCTGCTCTTCTATTTATATGCGAGGCGCGCGCCAGTGCGTCTCCAAGGCTGACCCCCCCATTCCCGCCGTGGCACGAAAGGTCGACGCCGCGATGCTTTCAGTACCCCGCGGACAAAGGATTTTGCTAAAAATAGCCCCTCTGGCGCCACTCTGTCTGCTCCTGGAGGGGGTCCAGACGACGGCGCGAAGGTTTTGCACACATCCCGGAGCATTTTCCTTGACGGCGGAGTGCAGAAGAACCGCGGCGTCGACCTTTTTGGCGCCACGCAGAGAATCCCGCTCGTTTTACAAATCCGCGGGAAACTTTTTGCCCCTTAGTGGCGGGAAAACTTCGACGCGGTCTTACTTTACTGATCGCGCCGTCGAACAATTTTTCTGGTCTGCTCCGCCGTGGATTTTAATAAAATTTGTACTGGTTGAAACTTTTTTTCTGCTCCGTGGCGTTTTAAAGTGACGGTAAGAAGCAGGTTTCTCGACGGCGCGCAACCAAAAGATGTCCGGCTGGAACCTAAAATGCCCCTGCGCGATACGTAAAAAGAGGAAATATTTTTCCGTCTTTCCTGAAAATACTGCGCCGCCGATTCAAAAAGTTCTCCGGGAGCCGCCGTGAGAATGGAGCATGACTTGCCTGAAAGTTGGCGTGGCAGATTAATGCACACTGATTGGCTAATAAGTTACATCTCAGTATACTCCCGGGCAAATTACGTCGTATACAGGTCAGCTGACTGTATACTGCTTTTTCTCCCCGATACTGACTTTTTCCCTGCCGTATTTGCCAGGGAAAAATACAGTATCAGGGAGAAAATGTGCCTAGACATGGGATAATATGAGGTTATACCATGGGTGGAGGCAGTATATCCCTGGTATAGTCACCCAAGATCCAGTATACGGGGTCGAGGGTGACTATACCAGGGATATACTTCCGCAATCCATGGTATAACCTTTTTATCCCATGTCTTTTTTTAAAAATACTTTTATTTTATATCAATGTAAAACAGTTTTGAAGCACTCAATGTGAATGCAGCTATGCTACAAAAAAAAATCAATACTCTTAATTGGCAGCACTTAATTGCCTTAAATCACAACAATCAGCTAATATGGTAGTATCTACTTGCTAATAAGCATGATATATAGGGGCACTGTTGTCTTTTGATTGGTCAGTTCCAGTATATCCCTGTCTAGCTCATTATCTTTCAGTATATCCCTGCTGGCTAATTAGCCAAAGGAATTTGATTGGTTGAACTAAATATATCCCTGTTTCTTTCTGTTGTATTTCCCTCTCTCAATCTATATTGACCAGGGAAAAGCTCAGTATGAGGGACAAAAGTTGGCTAGACATGGGATAAAACCTGATATTGACTGAAACTGAAGTCCACACCCCAGTGGGCAAACAGCATCAATACGACATCATTCTTAAGTGGAATTTGATGTTAAAACGACGTTGCAGTAAAGGTGGGGTTGCAAACAAAATAGCGATGAATAACATGTTAGCCTATAACCTTGGGTGGATTAAAATCTGTTTTAAATGCAACATCATAATGGAGTTATATTCAGTTGGGCATCTGACTTAAGTATGACATCGGTAGAAGGTCAGTCAAAAACCTGGCTGAAGGATAACATTGTTCATGCAACATAATTTCTTGGCATCATTGTGAGGTCCCTTTCTGACCTCAGTCTGATGTCAGTAAAATATCAGTCAGACATCAATGTCATGTTGAAAGTGGCTTTTGACTTCTGTGTGTGGGGAAACAATAACATCACAATGACTTTACAACTTCGGCCTTGGTGAATATCATCGATCAGGTCCGTAAAACCTGATATTGACCTAAACCGAAGTCTATAATTTTACAATATTGCACTCGACATTGTGCAATACATGTGAGTGCAGTCTATAGGTTTGTGTTATTTGGCAACAGTTCAACCACATAGTGTAAACCATGTGCAAGGTAATTCATGTGATTCACACTCGATCTGCAATATTTTAGATATTAAACCTTATCATTAATTTCGAGTGGTATGCCAAAAGAGTCTTTCATTAATTTTGTCAAGGTTGCATTTGAAAAAAAAAAATCCAATTTTAACAGTAAGCTGATAGGTAAACAATTTTAACTTATTCCTTTCTCTTGCAGACAAAGAAGGCGCCAAGCTGTCCTTGGAAACATGTCTCAGGGTCTAGGAGAGTGAGATTCAAAATCGCAGCCCTCTTATTTTCTGGGTGAGTATTTCATAACAAAGAGAGAAGATTGGAGGGCACTCCAAGCCAAATGTTGCAAATTGACGCTGTTGATTGGTGTGAACATGAATAACTGAGCTATATTACAATCAGCATAATAATATCGCCATGGAAAAAACTAAATGTATTGAAGTGCAGGCCACCATTGTATTGTATACTTGTCCCAATATGAGAATGCTAATGCTAGTCACGCGGGTAATACCAAATGCATTCATGAATCATGAGTCTTAATGTTGCTATATTCTAGTGCAACTAATATGAATATAATGCAGAGCACTACGACAGAATATATATGCTGCTTGTTAGAGCATTTGTCCATATTCAGAAAGACAGCTACTCATATATATGAGCTACTGTGTGTGACATAAAGAGCCAAACTCTGCCAAGCAGAACATGCATATGACAGCCAGAGCAATTTGGCGTGGCAGAGGCCCACAACAGCATATGCTGATAACCGCAACAGATACTGTTTTTCACGTTTATGCAGGGATGATCTATGGCTGGAAGTTTTGAATGCAAGCAAGGCATAGTTATCATTGAGGTATATTGTCATCTGCATAGGCGTATCGGAGAGGGGGGCAGGGGGGGGCGATCGCCCCCCCAAAAGTTTTGGAAACAGTAAGATTCGGGCAAAAAGGCCAAATTCGGGCAGATGATTAAAAAGTCACTATTGAAAATTAATGATTTCCAGGCAATTTCATTTGAAATGGTAATAAATCTAGATCTTGAAATTTGGCAAATGTCACTCGCCCCCCCAAAAATGGCGCGCGCCGTACGCCTGTGCTGTGAGCTATAAATATATCTTGGGTGGGGAACCCCCTCAATGGCATCACAGGACTTACTCTTTCCAGTTTTTCTTGGGATGGTTTTCCTGGGTCTCTAAAATGGTATTTAAACAATATGCATGTTCATGTAAAGTTGATCAACACAATCTTAGGCAAATTATATCCCGTGTGCAAGTTTGAATGAAATCGGTGCAGTATTTTGTCTCAACATTTGTCCACTAGATTCCAGAGAAGACCAGTAACAATAGGGCAAGATGCCCTAATAATAATAATACAAAACAGTGGGACACTATAGGATAGGGTCTTGGGGTTGGAGTTAAAATTAAGATATGTTAATAGATCATTTTTATAGGATTATAATCATATTTTTATGATTAACTTTTATAGGAAATGAAAAGGCTGCCTGCCACCAAACAGTTACTATGGAAATTAAACAATTTCTTTTTGTTTCTACTGTGGTTACTTCTCCATTTGCATCAGCGGAATTGTCTGAAGGTTTATTAGTAGGGTGGTCCTTATACAATGGAAAAAAATAAAACTCGAAAATTTCTTGCTCTGACCCCCCAGATATCCTCCTTTTGGTAAAAAAATGAGATTTGCAAAGTTTCACAAAAATCAATGCATATTTAGAGGTAGCTCAAAGGCCTTGAAGTTTGTCTCATTTTGGCTTTCAGTCACCAAATCATCTCCAAAGGCCAAAAATACTGCAATTTTAAAGTGACACCTCTGCAGCACCAGTCACGTGCATTTTTTCTGGAATTAGTCTCTAGATATGTAACTGTTCTATTTGACAAAAAAAAAAACACATTTTAAGGCTAACAATGATCACGTACATTATATCAAGGACATCAATTAAATGCAATGAGAATCTAACATTAAGAACGACTTCTGTGACAAGGACAAATATAGTGGCACTTATTACTATGACCTGCACATTCACTGTGTTGATGTTAATAAGAGCTATTTTCAGATGCTCTTTCTCATTTAAAGCTTCTTTCATATATTCAACCATTATACTTGGGACTCGGTGTCCTGTGATTCATCTTTAACGAAGAGCATCCGGACATTGAATTTCAGGCAGATACCAGAGGTGATTTCCCATCTTCTGGCTTTGTTACTTACAAATTGCTTATTTGATTACAGCTTACATGTAGTTCTGAACATCTTGGAGAAGAAAAAGATTCATTTGTGGTGCACACACAGCAAGAGTGAGTGAGTGAGTTTGTGTTTTATGCCCAATCAGCACTGTTTTGGGCTATTTAGAGGCAAGCACACACAGCAAGAGGATACATGAAGCAGGTCTTGACATAGATCTTTGAAGAGACAAAGATCTTGCAGTCTCTTTCTCTCACATGCCGAGAGATGGAATTGTCTCTGTATTTTCCACACTTTGAAACAACAAATGACTAAACTCATCCAATGAGTCTGATGCATCACCCCGAGAGCATTGAACTTTTACCAATCCTGATGATATAAATAAATAAATAAAGCTTTATTACATTGTAACTACGCAGGTTAAATTGGTAATTGATAGTGATGAAGAACTCCTACATACACCCAGGTCCAGGAGCTGATGATAGTTATCGGATGCTGGATTTTTGGCAAGCTATTCATTCACATTCATGATCGAGTCCTGCTTGAAACCTTCAATGAGAAGCTTTGGGAATGGGTGACTTTTTCCTTGATGATATTCAATTTGGTCAAGGTTGTCCCTTAGGGATTGAATCTCTTGAAGAGCGGAATCTGAGGGCCTGGTGATGGTCCCATGCATTTTGCAAGGCAGGACCAGCTTACAGAAGTTCACGACCACATATCTGCTATAAAACAAGACAGACTCCTGTCAGACAAACTGTATATGAGGTTGTTGTTTCAGAACACATACCACAAACTTGCTTTTCTATTCCCCAGTGCTACGGTGTATCAGACACAGCATTAGCTTGAGCCACACCTGTTCCTGTTGCAATCTTTGGAACTGTTAGCATTTGATAAAGGCTTTACCCTGAGTCTAAAACTGGAAGACCATCAACTTTCTGGGAACCAATAAGGTCAGCCAGCAGCTTTCCATCCAAGTGTACTACCAAGGGGAACTGGGCTCAAACGAATTCTTGATTGCAAAATTGATGAGATTGTACTCTACCATTTGCACAAATAAACATCTAGAAGCACTATCAGACACACCATGATGTCAGTTCTGCTCTGATTAATTTTGTATGACCACTTTGGTTTTTGAAGCATATGCATCCGGGAACAGGCTCATCACAGTCAGAATCTTCAGATTAAGAGGATCTAAGGCTACTTCTTCAGTGACCTTTTCATTGAACACTGGCTTAATTCTGACTTGCTGATGTTTCATTTACAATGTACTTCACCTTGTCATCCTTTCCTTTCCCTTCTTTTCTATCAAAGACCTTATCAACACCAGCCATTGAACCTCATTGCACTTTTTCCCTTTGAGAAAGCAGGAATTATCTGTTGTCATAAGTCAGGAATTTCAAAAAGAATCATTGCATCCCTCTGTGAACTTTAGTAATACTAGATGAAATTGTCGTCTTTCGAAATTTGCTTTTGCGATCTTGGTTTTGCATTTTTATTTAGGCTTGCCACTCTTCATATTTAAGTTTTTCAGCCTTCTTGATAACATCTAAACTGTATCTTGCAGATAGTCTTGCTCTGTTCCAAACTGCTTCAGTTTTCTTTGCAGTAGGTGTTGCTTCTCACCTGACAAGTTCCTTACATTTAAGGTGACGATGGAGAAAGCAACCAAAAACTTGCTATTTCAAGTAATTTCGCAACGCAAATATCGTATTGTGTTGACAGCAAAACCATTTTCTGGTTATAGAAGTCCGTATGGACATAGAAACAATGAATAACAGGCATCTGTGTGAGGTTTGTTACAGAGAGAAGTCGCTGACAATTTGATTCACCAATCGCGAGCTCACTGATGGTAATACTATGTCAAATCACTGCACCACCATCAACTTCTTAGAAATTTTATTTCATCACAGTCAATATTAGTTTTGATTGTAGAATATTCTGACACAGGAAGACAATAATATGTTACTAAAGTTCCTTGACTAAGGCCATGTATGGTGGATAGAGATGTAAGGAGAAACTGACACATTCTGGCTATTAACGCCTAAATTGCTTCAAATAAGCAATTTACAAGGCCGTTGAACTACCTCTAAATATTAATATATTTTGATGAAGCTTTACATACCTCATTTTTTAGTCAATTGGAGGATTTTAGGGGGGTCAGACCATGAGATTTGAAAAGTTCATAAATAAGGACCACCCTATATTATTAGATGCTGCAGTCTTGTGAAGCGAAGGAATTATTCATATATATAGAATATGAACATACATCACCCAGCCCCGTAGCCCTTGTGGACGCAGGTAATAATCTGACACCGCGTGCTGCAATTGGCCACGTATAGTATTTGGCGGCGTTTGTTGTGAAGCCAAGCGCTGTGCACATAACAGTGATACCTACCCTCTAAATCCTGAATTCCATATTTAACAGGCCTTCGAAAGGTTTCCTTCCACTGATATAGCTACGGTTTGTATGCAATGATACATTTAGCCTGGTACTATCCTGAATAGACATGTATATATGCTTATGGATTACATATAAAATGGGCTATGCTAAAGCACAGCTTGTAAAGTATGACATTAATTCGACTGTAAGGGGGTGGAACGCTAGGTAAAGGGCAGCCATAGGATGATATTGGAATGATTGTGTAAAATGAGGTCATTTCAAATACTATTGATAATTGTATTTTCACCACTGATCATT
The DNA here is from genome assembly GCA_026936325.1 of Platynereis dumerilii. NCBI lineage: Eukaryota > Metazoa > Annelida > Polychaeta > Phyllodocida > Nereididae > Platynereis > Platynereis dumerilii. Next base: position 130,069,889 of record JAPTHN010000001.1, read on the forward strand.
TCGGGAGCTGTGTTGCAGCAAGGAAGAGCTCACCCACTTCTCTTATCAAGGGAACTAAGCTCCCCCAAGCTCCCCCCAAAAAATTGGTATCTACCTGTTAATTACAAAATTAATATACTCAGAACTGTAACGTTTCTGTTTTTGGGCTTACTCCAAATGATATCTTCTAGTTCTTCAAACGTGTTTATTGATAAAAATGTGCAGAAATATTTTCTTTTTAATCTGCTTCTCATTAGCAGATATATATAGAATGCATGTACATTTATTTCGCTGGGGGTGAGTAACGAATATTACAGAAAAGAAGTCCCCCCCCCCAGTTCCTGTCCAAAACATGGCAGATATAGGATAAATGTGCAGGGAATCTCTGAAAAAGAAGGTTTCAGGTTAAGGAAGCTCTGCAGTAGGGTCATTCTCAAATTTCGGGACAATTTGCGTCACTCCAGTTCCCTGACATTAACTTGAATGCAATTAATATCTGAAGCGTCACTCTACATCTGTTATTCATATTTCTATTTAGAACCACTGCATTTGGAACAAAAAGTCATTTATTAGACTTTTTTTGCTGCATTGTGTCCAGTAATCCATGCCAAATCAATGGTTTTTCCCCAGTCTCCATGAGACTGCTTATGTATTAGAGGCAGTGCAAGCATTGCACTGCAGTCTCCGGGAACTGGCCATGCAAATGAGCACGAGCACTAGCAGCATGCAAATCAGCAAGATATGGCAGAATGAACTTCAAACAAAATTGTTTTGTTTAGAGCGTGGGAATTTTTGAATTATTAGATAACAAGGTATTTGTTTATAATTTTAGTTATCAGTCCCAACTGCAAGTTACAAGGTGACATTAGCAAAAGTGACATAACAGGTTTATAGATAATTAATCACACAAGTGTTTTTGGACATGAAAACCCTAAACAAAAGCCAATGTTTATGAAAAGTTATGTAACCAATCAGTAAACGTTTTTGGAAAATAATCATTGTGAATGAAAAGTTATATAACCAATCAGTCAACATTTTGTCAACATTGTTGGACAATCCAATATCTGGAGTCCCTCTGACACTGCGTGTCATCGGAAAAAAGATAGGCCTACTAGAAGGACTCATGGAGTCTGGTTTTTCCCTGTCACTTGACCTGACATGACAAAATCAAGTGTTAATTTTTCTCCTGAAGTACCATCATTTTCAGTTTCTATGCATGATTCATGAGAATATAGACTTGAATTAATATATACATCATATTTAACCTTTTTCTTGTTTCATTTCATTGAATTAATTGATGTAAAAGACATGTCACTAGTTTATGTTTTATTTTTTTTGTCCACTCCGTTCCTTGCCATAGCTCGGCTCGCTATATTGCTTTTAATGAGCAATTTCGACTATATGTCGTAAGATGCACATGCGCCACACTACCACAGCTTTGCAGATTTCATTAAACAGGTATTCAACACGTTAAGGCATAATTTTGATTGGAAAAGTTTTTGGTCCCACTAAAATGTCCACTCCGTTCCCTTCAATTCCGAGCTTACCAGTGAAGAAATTTTATGTATATATTGCTGAGGGTGGCAGGATTCAATAGAATGCAATCATAACTTAGTATCTCCCAAATAGAATGCACTATTAAGAGAAAACCAAACCATTCCTGTCCAGTCTGTTACCCGTTCCTGTCCACTCCGTTACCACAAAAAATCGATATTTAATAAAAAAAACGATTGATCTGAGATGAAGAACTTCTGAAAATAAGACTTACATAATTTTCTAACATTTTTTTCGATTTTTAAATTGCTCAAAATGCAGGTTTTTTTGCATCAAAAGGCCATAGGCGTACGGCGCGCGCCATTTTTGGGGGGGCGAGTGACATTTGCCTGAATTTCAAGATCTAGATTTAATACCATTTCAAATGAAATTGGCTGCAAATCATTAATTTTCAATAGTGATTTTTTAATCATCTGCCCAAATTTTTTAGCCTTTTTGCCCGAATCTTACTGTTTCCCAAACTTTTGGGGGGCCCCCCCTGTCCCCCCTCCAATATGCCTCCCCCCTGACCCCCCTGCCCCCCCTCCGATATGCCTCCCCCCCTCCGATACGCCTATGCAAAAGGCCACTCCGTTACCACATTTTCCAGGGCAATTTGTCCCGAAATTGGAGAATGGCCCAGTTGTGAACAAACATGTGAAAGTTATATTTGAAAGTGTGAAGAAATGGCGTTGCAAACTTCTATAAAGCAAAAGGATTCGGCAATGAAGGGAGGCATTAATGGATAAGATATCTGATAGATCTGTCAATACTTTGATAGATGTTTGGGAAGAAGAATACAATTAAAAATGAAATGATTTATTGTAAATCATGCAACTGATCATGCTGTGCCATTTGATCAATAACTTGTTATCCTTGACAGCAATGTGCAATAGTTTTTAACAATCGTGTATTAATGATGGCTCCCTGTTTGGAGCCCATGGAGAACCATCGATAATTGCTACTGCTGCAACCACGTGAATAGAAATGTGTGGATCACATACATGTGTGGGTAGGTTGTTAGAGGCAACAGATAGTTCTGTAAAGATGAAAATCTGTATAGCTTTTGAAAACATGAAAATTGGTGTATAGTATGGCCAAATCCATGGAGAATTGGTGATGTGCGTAAAGAATGAGGTGTGGGCAAAACACAAAAATATGATGAAGAAGTGTGCATATACATATAATAAGCAGCTGACGTTGAAAGGCAAGAGCCACGTTATTCTTTAATTTGGGTGATAGGTAAGATGGGTCAGAGGGAAAGCGGAAATGATATATGAGAAATATTAGGCTGGCAGGCAGGCCGCACTTCAGAGATAAAACTAAGAGATGAGGCGTGGACATGCTGTTGGCCTTTAAGTTCATGTACAGTGAGTAGAGATGGGAGAGAGTGATTGTTATAATGCCATGCATGGTGCTTCTTGCAGACTGGTGTTCGGCCTGATTACCAAGAGCCAGGAGAGGGTGGATGCCATGCCAGTGAGCAGCCCATTAGGACGCCTGGTGGCCTGGTCCGCTGTCCATCTCTCCAGCCTCACTCTGGCCCTGTTGCTAGGATACCACTGTAGCCGTCGCCCTGTCATCGTTATCTTCCTGGTGATGGCTGGTCTCTGCTTAGAATGCACTGCTCCTGTTCCGCCAGGTATACTCTGCATCTTGCCTCTTCTATGTGTTGTTGTTTCTTGTCTGGATAGAAATGCAAGTGATTACAAAAATGATGATAATGTTTATTGGTTTGAAGTGCATTACATGTAAAACATCTCAACACACTGTACAATCTCTGAAAATTAAATAAATTAATAAAATTAAAAGATAAAATCTAAAGGAAATTATTAAAATCACTAATCAACATTCAATAAAAACTAAACAGGTACGTCTTTAATTGACCCTTAAATTTGTTAAAATCTTTTAATATTCTTAAATAAACTGGAAGAGCGTTCCACAGAGTAGGGGCAGCAGTGACAAATGCCCTGTCACCGTAAGTTTTTGTTTTTGACATCACTGATCTCCGAAGTGTCACTGCAGCATTGCTCCTTAAACTCCTCACATTGTCATTGATAATAATTAAATCTCTAAGGTAAATTGGTGAATGCTCAAAATTAATACATTTAAAAATTATGCAGAGTAACTTGAATTCTATCCTAAGTGCTATGGGGAGCCAGTGTAAACTTCTAAAACAACAGTACATGCCGTAAAAACAATGGTGTTCTGCCGTAAAGTGGCACTTAAATAAAAATTCATTATGGTAGCTGCTGCTAAAGTAACGCAGCAGGTTTTACAGTGCATGTAGTGAGTCACGTCACATAACCTACTCACTCAGAACAGTGTGCAAGTACTATCACAGACTGGTGATATCACATATTTCTCAGTGACAAATGTTTTTTTTTTTAATGAACTTATTCAATATAAAATTTAAGTACTGCAGTGACATAATTAATTTGCAAACAGACAAATATAATTAGTCATCCTCAGTTCAATCCCCAGCTGTTGGTGAAATGAGGTATACTGTATACACATAAATGCTTACAAGTGCACTGCGTCCCTCTTTGGCTGTACAGCTTCATCAGATGGAGGAGACCGACGGTTTGCAATGACCTAATTCTATACACGAGTAGACCCAGTTCTTTGCTATGTAAAAACAGCCTGTGTTTTTGACACTTGTATTACCGACAGCTTAAAATCAGACAATGTTACATAAACAGCTTTGAGTAAATCAGTTTGTTCACTAATGTTGCTGACACCTTACACCAAACACACAATGTTATATAAACAACCTTTAAGTATCTGTTACAACTACCACCTGAGAAGGCTTGCTTATTAATTATTATAATTATTATTACCCTCTGTGGCAGTTGCTTTCTCCTTCCGTTGCTTGCTGCATGTGAATTCAGCACATGGTCACACAGCGCTTCAAATGAGAATCTAATGCTAATCACATTTAAATAGGTGTCAAGTTTAGAGTCTATTGACCTGAGGCTCAAGACAAGGGATTATAGCCAGCAATCAGAGTAAAACAACACAACAAGATTAAAATCCAGTCACTTCTTTCTTGAGAGAGCCTCATAAACACTGTCAACGCAGAAGATATTAGATCAGAGCCATGGAATTTTTGCCAAAGATTTCTTAATTGGGACATTTGAACATCTATTTATCGACATGGGACTATCTATTCACAAAACCTTCATTGCAAGAGATATACCTGGAGAGGGCAAATAAAACATATTGCCCTGTAGATGATACAATGCAAGGTAAGAGATTAAAAATTATCCTAAAACCATGTCAATACAGAAAACATTTTGCCAACTCACCTATTGGCAATTTTGAAGCCATTCAATTCCATATCGTAGAAGTAGAAGTCTGAAGGTGTACTTTTGCATAGATAAAGCCAACAATGACTACATAGACAGTTCTGCATGGTGCTATGTTGCTGACAACAATTAAGATTTATAGTTATTTGCCTTTTTTTGAAACATGTGCTTTTGTCAAGACATTGTTATGATCAAACAGGAAGTGCAATAACAGTGCCACCTTTTCTACCCATGTGACCAGAGTCTTCGTGAAGTAGGTCAAGCAATTGGCTACCACGCACCCAAATCAAATAAACAGATCAATATAGTCCTTTGTATATAAAATATGGTCTCTGCTATATATCATATTTTAATGCATGCATTTTCTAGGATGGGCTCATCAAATTTTCGTCCATGACCTAGGCACATCTTAGCATGTACCTAGGCATGAAGTTGTGTTTTAGTAGCAAGATGAACATACTAAACAATCAGCCTGATCAATTAATATTAAGGGGTGCCTCCGGAAGCATATTTCCTCAGACATTTTCAGGAAAAGTTATGTTTCCTAAGGAAAAGTTATGTTTCCTAAGGAAAAGTTATGTTTCCTATGACATTTTCAGGAAAAGTTATGTTTCTGCAGAATCGCAGTTTGCGATATCTTGACTCATAAAAAGGTTAGAAGAAAAATAATAACATATTTGGATTCTGCAGAAAATTCCTTCAAAATGAATACCTGGAAGCTATACTTTCGTTGAAATAATGTTGATGCCATACTGCAGGATGGGTTTTTACTTTGAATATTTCATAAACTTCACTTTGAATATTTTATACGACTTCACTGATATACAAAAAATTTTGTTTAAAATAAATCCAAGATACTTTGTCTTTATTGTTCCTTTCATATTTATTATGTTTGATACATATGAGTAATAATTTACTCAGTATTACTTTTTGTCTCTGAAAGTTATTTCTATTATTCACGGATCTGAGGATCCTGTTTTATGACTGTATGACAATAATGAAATAATCTTACTGATATGCATTGCATCGGTAAGTCAAAATCCACTGAAAGTTTCTGTTTGTATTACTATGAATGGACGAATAAAAGTATATTCTATTCTATAACATGCCTGATATTATACATATAGTGCACAAGAAGATGGGTCCATTACAATTGTACATAATATTGTATTCAGCCATTCATGTTCTGCAAATTACTGAAATACAAATATTGTCTGCACATTATATATTTTCTGGAAGTATTTTTCTGAGGCCACGTTAAGCTTCAAACTAAATTTTTACCCTCGGCAATGTATACATTGCCGACGGGTATTGTAGTTACTTTGGAAAAATTTGTCTGTCTGGGCAGGCGTCCGGATAACGGGCGTCCCACTTGTGTATTGGGAGTAATGCTGAAACTATGGGAGGTATACTTTTATTTTTTGGACATTATTGTATCTTTTATCCTAGTTGTGCCTTTGAGGGGTTTCATCCACATGAGATTAATACTTTTCTCAAAATTATTGAAAAATGTGAAAAAATATTTTTTTGTGTATTGGGTGTCAAGCCAAAACTATGGCATGTACATTTATCATTTTTGGGTAAATATAGTATCTTTTATCCCAGTTGAGCCTTTTATAGGTCTAATCCCCATGACATAAATGCTTTTCTCACAATCATTGAAAAATGTGAAAGAAATTTTTTGTTGTTTCCGGGACAGAACTCAAAAACTGCTGTACTTTTGACCCTGAAATTTGCATATTGTATGCATTAAATACCCAAGATGTGTTTTTTGTGGGTCTAAATGCTCTGCGAAAGTTGAATGGACGACAATTTACCAAAAATATGAAAAAATACTATTATGTTAAACCTGTATGATTCAGTCAATTTTGAAGTTAAATCTATGAAATGTTCCAATTAGGTGTCTAACTTATACCTCTTTAAACATCTCAACTCAGTTGGAATGTTGGTCCTATGAATTTTTATAAAAACCCAAAAATTAGAAAAAACCCAATTTTCCGACATTTCTGTGTGAAAAGCCAAATGGTAATGGGTAAATTATTTAACTATAAAGCTTATTGTAGTTAGACACACTATGGACTAATATTCACAGCCATTGCATGAGTTATTGCAAATTTTTCCATTGAAATTTATGATTTAAAATGCAAAGAATTGTTAAAATATCTATTTACTCTACATTTCATTCTGATGTCATACCAGTCATTGACATTTTTTTGTCGAAATACACCTGACATGTTTCACATCATCATTATGCTAATTTTGAACAATATGAATTTTTTTTTTCACAGCAGAGGTCAATGTTAACAAAATTAGATAAACATGAAGGATTTTCAGATAATCATATACCAGTAAATATTTGGCCCTGGTCAATAAAATTTGCCACAATAATGTCTAAATTTGACTTTTTGTACCACTCCTCGTCAAATATCATCAATAGGAAATATATAATGTTTTATATATGTGGACTTTCAAAGCATTAATTAAGTTTATTCAAAAACATGCATTTGTTTGTTAATATTTTAAAATGTTGACACTAAATCTTTAACTCCCAATTATTATAACTTTATGCTAATATCTAAACTCAGTGATGTATTTTAGATGATAAAGTAATGTCAGGTCCTTTGATTTAGTTATTTGCCTGAACATTAAATGTGAATGAATCAGACAGACTGGCTTTTGTTGAATGGAGCACTGGAGAAGTCTTGATTATGTAATGTTATGTCAGAGGGTAATTGTCTTCCCTGCTAATCCTTTCAATTACTGAAGTCAAGATCACTGGGGTAAAAACTTCAGTGGATATCAGGCTTGGCTGCTCCAAGTCTCTGCATTGTGGAACTGTTATATAATCTTATGTCAGTCTCAGTTGGTGGTTAAGTGGCTGGCTAATATGCAGAACACATCAAAAGCAGCAGTCATGAAATTATGGAGATATTTTAATGAAGAAAAATGTTTTCAAACTATAATTTTCCAAAATCTCCTTTTATCAGTTAAAATCTACTTTATTCTGCCAATTTTCATTTATTTTACTTTATTTTTCTTCCCTAAAATGGCTATACACAGTTTTTAAAGTATATTTTTGTGAAAATAAACATACAATGTACCAGATATATCAGTTGTGAAAATCATGGCAAATTGGAAATGGCTTTTTTAAACATCTTATCATTGTTAGACAACTACATGGTATGACTGACTTATTGTCTGAATCATACAGGCCACAATAAAATGTCAATAGATAAAAAAATCAAATGATAAATAGATTCAGATAGAAATTGGTTCCCATGGAGATTAGTGGCTGAAATATTATAAGCTGTCAAGTCAATCTGAATTCTGAAATTGGTAATGGCCTTATTTTCAAAACCTTAACTATTGTCTGTGCCCATGTTTTAACTGTTCTCCAATTTTTTTTAGGGGGCGGCCTGTCTTGCTCCCCCCCCCCCCCCAACTTGGGGAATAGCCTGCTGAATATCCGAGGGTATGCTGCTGCGCAGCCTATGTCTAGAGTATATCAGGGACTATGGTCACCGAGGCTGTCAATATACATATATGTGTATCCTGCACTAAATGGATGGCAATGTTCTAGGGGGATTTATATCATAGATTTAATCTATTTTCACAATTTCATGACAAGAATAGAAACAATTGAATAAATTTGGTATTTATTTAACATTTTAACTCAAACTTACATGGCGTTTTAAAAAAGGTAATAATTATTTGCAGTCTCATGTAGAAGGGTACAAACCTTGCACATCATTTTATTTAGGAATGTGTGATATCTGCATAAATGACTATAAATGTTTTAGCTGCTATACTGTGAGGCCCCATTTAAGCATGTAACTCCCTGAACTCCTTGACGTCCTGCAACTCCCGCTATGTCCCACTAACTCCTGCTAACTATACTAACTCTGGTAACTCCCGCTAACTCCTGCTAACTCCCTTAACTCCCACTAGCTCCAGTTACTCCCGTAACTCCCACTAACTCCTGGTAACTCCTGGTAACTCCCGAGTAAATCCCATAACTCCTGGCAACTCCTGCCAAGTCCTATAACTCCCAGTATCTCCTGGCAACTCCTGATAACTCCCAGTATATCCTGCTAACTCCCACAACTCCCGGTAACTCCTGTCCACTCCCATAACTACGCACAACTAACTCTGGACAACTCCCGCAACTCCTGGTAAGTGCCTCTTACTCCCATAATTCTCATAACTCCCTGAAGTCCCAAATGGAGGCTCAGTTTGGGAGTTACATGCTTAAATGGGGCCATATTGTGTGTCCTTCAAGAAAAGTCTTTGAGAGGCAAAGGTGGATAGGCCTTTTAAAAGGATATTTTCATAAATATAAATCAAATCAGATTAAAAGCACAATGCCAGTTGGGAAGATTTCATATTGACATTGTGATAAAATATCATAAATGTGCTTGTCATAGTCTGGCGCAAAATTTGGTGGGGGACATGTCCCCACGCCCCCTCCACATGTTCTTGCAATTTTTGGATTTTTCAGAGCTTTCAGCCATAGCATTGGGCCTGCGTGTGTTGGCTGTTGTGGTGATGACATCGTGCCAGGCCCTCTTCCTCCTATTTGTGGTGGAATTTCTTCCAACAACAGTGAGGGCCACCAGTGTTGGAATAGTACACAGTGCCACCTCAATGGGGGTCATGCTCGACATCGCTATGCAGAGGATGGTAGGTGGAAGTCTTAGGGGTAGAACGAAAGAGAGAGCGAGAGTGAGCAAGCAAGAGTCTGAAAAATACTAAAAAATGACAAGGCTCAAATTATTTGCAGAATTTCAGTGAAATGCTGAAATGTTAAAAAAAATGTTTAAAAAAAATTTAACCATGAGTTGATTTTGCCCTCTAGATTCTAATTATTCACTGTCAAATTTGAGTGATGAGAAGTCTACTTTAAAGTGACCTTGAAACTATAGTTGAAACTATAATATCATCAACCTCTATAAGTTACTACAGGGAAACAAGAAGTGCAACGAAAGGATCATCTGATTTATGGCCAAAGTGGTCTTGTGACGAGTGATTTTTCTATGCTCCATTGACCACTAAGTGTAAATATTTGCAGAGGTGAAGACAACAATCAATTAATACTTTTCATTTGACAATAAATAGGTGATCAAGCCCAACAAAGCAAAAGTGACACAGTTGATCACAGTTAGGACAATGTACCAGTCTTACATTGTCAGACAGTGCACTGTATCCAGTCCAGTAAAAAATACTAACAATTATTTGAAAAATTATTCATTTTATACATATTTTTTCTCCCAATGCATATAGTTGTTATCAGTATCATCAAATGATCAAAATATACACGTCTATGAATCCATCGATATCTCTTTCCATCTATCTATCTGTCGATATTTCTATTTCTCTCTCGATCTCCATCTCTCCATCTCCCAATAATGGCCTATATCTATCGATCTGTCCCTCGATCTATCTCTCAACATGTATCTCTCTATCTCTCTATCTCTCCATATCTCTCTATCTGTCTATCTATCTATCTATCTATCTCTCATCTATCTCTATCTATCTCTCCATCTCTCTATCTATCTATTTATCTATCTATCTATGTTGGGGGAGAGTTGGTCTAGTGGTAGTGTGCTAGGCTGCCAATCACTAGGTCCAGGGTTCGAAAACCAGCTCTTTCCAGATCACCTGGGCCTACCTTGGCCGGCAGTTTCCATCATCCTTCATCTGTCCTCCTCTTGTCCTAATTAGCCTACCAAGTGCATAACTACAGGACATAAAGCCCCAATCATCCATCCATCCATCTACGCTTGTATCTGCCAATCTATACATCTCCATCCACCTGTTGGTTTGGCTTACTATCCCCCTCTCCTTATCTTAGATTCAGATGACATGTTGAGGCTCTGTCTCCATGAACTTTGTACAGTGCAATGTTAGTTATCACAACCATTCAAGGGTGTTATTTCACATAATGAAAATAATTATCAAGTGTGATACACTGTCTGTGTTCAGAGGAGCATGAAAATTTGTGACGTGGCAAAGCTACTTGAGCACCAAACACATTGTCATTTCGTTGCACTTCTTGTTTCCCTGTAGTAACGTGAAACAGGGTGACTTTGAACAATTTTCAGCTCAATTTTATTACCTTTCAAAATATGTAAGTACTTCTGAGTATTTAAAAGGATAAGATGATGCCAACAGGTATGTAGTTACGCTGTGCATCAGCATTTTTCAGATATTCATCATTTAAATTCCAAAGTTAGATGGATAAGTAGGTGTTCAAAGGCACCCCAAGATCCAGGGTGACTTTGAACACTCAAGCTTATTGGGGAAACCAAACCAATTCATCACAGAAATTAGTAGCTTTGTCCATATTAATGACTTTAATAATATATGACAGGCCTATCAGGCTATCATGGCAATATATACACCATGAGACTGATATCCCCAGTTTACACTTTTAAGAAAGGATGACGTTACATGATTAATTGGTTATCTGGATGTTTACTCCCTATTTTTCAAGATGCAAATAAAAAACCAAAATGATAATCCACAGGCAAACCCTCACCAGAACACCAACAGTCAACAAGGTTAAAACCTCTTACTTTGTTCAGCTGTAGTGGAAATGGTGTAATCACAATCAAACTGCTTCTTTCATGGTCAGTTTTGAGGGTGCCAGCACTACAGGGAAAATGAACTTCTTGTTAACATTGTTGACTGTCTGTTACTTTTTTGTATCGATGTCTTAACCTATAATAAAAAAACTTATACGTAAGTTATCTTAACCGTAAATCGATTCATCAAGGTAAGGAAAATCTACTGTGAAACTTTTTGCGTCATCAAAGAATGTGTACAATTTTAAGATGGGGCTCAATGCAAAACTTGGCCTAAAATCCTTAATAAACGTCCGATTTTCAAAATTTAAGAAACTACATATATAAAATAAACCCCTCTGAATTCAATGTAGTCATTCATTTTGTTGCATTTGCAATATAGTCAGGTCACATTTCCAGAAAAAGGGCTTATTTAAGGTGCCCAAGGCATTTTTTAGTAGAAGCAGGCAACGTTGATCAGTTGATTCTTATGTAAAATTTTCTGTAGATTTCAAATTTTGCTGTTGCCAAGCTGAAATATGACTCCTTCACCCCCTAATTAGCATAAAACAAGATGGCCGCCAATTTCCTTTTTTTAGTGATAATTTGGCTTCCACTTGCACTAGGACAACAAGTAAAAGGTGTATTTTGATGTTTTTTGACCTGCTGAGTTCAAATTTGATGACTGCAAAGTGGAATTGTGACTCCTTCACCCCCTAATTAGCATAAAACAAGATGGCCGCCAATTTCCTTTGTTTAGTGATAATTTGGCTTCTACTTGCACTAGGACAACAAGTAAAAGGTGTATTTTGATGTTTTTTGACCTGCTGAGTTCAAATTTGATGACTACAAAGTTGAAATATGACTCCTTAACCCCTAATTAGCATAAAACAAAATGGCTGCCAATTTCCTTTGTTTAGTGATAATTTTGCTTCTACTTGCACTAGGACAACAAGTAGAAGGTGTATTTTGATGTTTTTACATCCAATGAACACAAATGTGACAACTACATAGTTGAATTATGACTACTTCAACCCTTAGCATACAGTATACAATTCAGACAAGTTATTGTGGTGTGGCCTCAAAATGGGTTCTTTTCAGTACAGAATGAGTCAATTTAGCGTTTTGGAGCAAATTTCAAGAGCAACATTCACTTAGCTTTGGAGGGTTGACAATTATGTATAGTAACATGAACCTCGAAAGCTGACATGAAGGGATATCCATCCACATCCATTTGGGTTGGTTAAAATTAGTTTTCTAGTGATATGGATGGGTGAAATTGAAAATACATGAGGAGGATTTTGTGTTTCTCAGGAGATTATCTACACTGACAGTAATATTTATTTAGCTTTTGGAGGGTTGACAGTTGTAGTAGCATGGATATAAAGCTGCCAAATAAGAGTTGACATCAAGGGCTATCCATCCACATCCCATTGGGTAGGTTAAAAATGAGTTTTCTAGTGATTAAGATAGGTGAAATTGAAAATACAAGGGAGGATTTAGGGTTTCGGATGATATTTTCGACACTGACAGCTACATTTATTTAGCTTTTGGAGGATTGACAATTGTGATAACAAAGAAATCAAGATGCCAAATGATAGCTGACATCAAGGGCTATCAATCCACATCCATTTGGGTTGGTCAAAATGAGTTTTATAGTGATGAGGATAGGTGAAATAAAAAATACAAGGGAGGATTTTGTGTTTCTTTGGAGATTATCGACACTAATGGTAATGTTTATTTAGCTTTGGACGGTTGATAGTTGTAGTAACAAGGACATCAAGTTGCCAAATGAAAGCTGATGTCAAGGGCTATCCATCCACATCCACTTTGACTGGTTAAAAATGACTTATCTAGTGATTAAGTTAGGTGTAATTGAAAATTGAAGGGAGGATTTTGTGTTTCGGAAGAGAATTTTGACACTGACAGCTACTTTTCTTTAGATTTTAGAGGGTCGACATTTGCAGTAACAAGGAAACCAAAGTGCCAAATGAAAGTTGACATCGAGGGCTATCCATCCACATCCATTTTGTCTGGTTAAAAATGAATTTTCCAGTGGTTAGGATAGGTGAAATTGAAAATACATGGGAGGATTTTTTACTTCTCAGGAGATTATCGATACTGATGCTAGCTTTTGGAGGATTAGTAGTTGCAGTAACAAGGAAACAAAGGTGCCAAATGAAAGCTGGCATCAATGGCTATCCATCCCCATCCACTTTGACTGGTTAAAGGCTACTTATCTAGTGATTAAGTTTGGTGAATTTGAACATGCAAGGGAGGATTTTGTGTTTCGGAAGAAATTTTTGAAACTGACAGCTACATTTATTTTGATTTTGGAGGGTTGACATTTGCAGTAACAAAAAAATAAAGGTGCCAAATGAAAGCTTACATCAAGGGCTATCCATCCACGTCCATTTTGACTGGTTAAAAATGACTTATCTAGTGATTAAGTTAGGTGATATTGAAAAATGCAAGGGAGGATTTTGTGTTTCGGAAGAGATTTTTGAAACTGACAGCTACATTTATTTAGATTTTGGATGGTTAACATTCACAGTAACAAGGAAACAAAGGTGCCAAATCAAAGCTGACATCAAGGGCTATCCATCCAAATCCATTTTGACTGGTTAAAAATGACTTATCTAGTGATTATGTTAGGTGAAATTGAAAAACGCAAGGGAGGATTTTGTGTTTCAGAAGAGATTTTTGAAACTGACAGCTACATTTATTTAGATTTTGGATGGTTAACATTCACAGTAACAAGGAAACCTAGGTGCCAAGTGAAAGCTGACATCAAGGGCTATCCATCCACATCCATTTTGTCTGGTTAAAAATGAATTTTCCAGTTATTAGGATAGGTGAAATTGAAAATAAATGGGAGGATTTTGTATTTCTTAGGAGATTATCAACACTGATGGTAATATTTATTTAGCTTTTGGAGGATTAATAGTTGCAGTAACAAGGAAAAAAAGGTGCCAAATGAAAGCTGACATCAAGGGCTATCCATCCACATCCACTTTGACTGGTTAAAGGTGACTTATCCAGTGATTAAGTTAGGTGAAATTGAAAATGCAAGGGACGATTTTGTGTTTCAGAAGAGATTTTTGAAACTGATAGCTACATTTATTAAGATTTTGGAGTGTTGACATTTGCAGTAACAAGGAAACCAAAGAGCCAGATGAAAGCTGACATCAAGGGCTATCCGTCCACATCCATTTAGACTGGTTGAAATTGAATTTTCCAGTAATTAGGATAGGTGAAATTGAAAATACATGATAGGATTTTGTGTTTCTTGGGAGATTATCGATACTGGCGGTAATATTTATATAGATTTGGGAGGATTGATAGTTGCAGTAGGAAGGAAACAAAGGTGTCAAATGAAAGCTGACATCTATGGCTATCCATTTACATCCATTTTACTGGTTAAAAATCCGTTTTATAGTGATTCGGATAGGGGAAATTGTAAATACATCGGAGGATTTTGTGTTTGGATGAAATTTTTGACACTGACAGGAACATTTATTTAGCTTTTGGAGGGTTGAAACTTGTAATGACAAGGATACAAAGATGCCAAATGAAAGCTGCCATCAAGGCCTATCCATTCACATCCATTTTGACTGGTTCAAAATGACTTACTTAGTGATTAGAATAGGAGACACTGAAAATACATGGGAGCATTTAGTGTTTCAGAGGATATTTTCGACACTGACAGCAACATTTATTTAGCTTTCGGAGGGTTGACAGTTTTAGCAAAAATGAAACCATGCCGAATGAAAGCCCCCCCCCCCCATAGCCCACTTCTAGCATGGCTACCAAGTATAAACAGGAAATGCCAGGAAAAAAGATTCTAGAGGCTTTTTTTAATTTGTTTCTTATTGCAATCAAAAGATAGATTACTGCAAAGCAAGGGTTATTTTTGGCCACCTTGTTTACGCTAATTGTGGGTGAAGGGGTCAAAATTCTATTTTGTAGTCGCCCAATTTCAATTCAAAATGTCAAAAACAATCAAAATACACTCCTCACATCAAGTGACTCACTTGGTGTCCTGGTGCAATCAAAAGCAAAATTATCGCAAAACAACGGAAATTGGCAGCAATTTTGTTTGATGCTAATTATGAGTGAATAATTCATAATTCAGCTTTTTAGTGTCAAAATTTGAATTCAGTAGGTCAAAAACCTCAAAATGCACCTTCTACTTGTTGCTCCAGTGCAATTAGAAGTCGAAATATTGCTAACAAGGGAAAATTAGGAAAAAATTGGCGGCCATCTTGTTTTATGCTAATTAGGGGGTTAAGGAGTCATAATTCAACTTTGTAGTAACCAAATTTGAACTCAGCAGGTCAAAAAACATCAAAATACACCTTTTACTTGTTGTCCTAGTGCAAGTAGAATCCAAATTATCACTAAACAAAGGAAATTGGCGGCCATCTTGTTTTATGCTAATTAGGGGGTGAAGGAGTCATATTTCAGCTTGGCAACAGTGAAATTTGAAATCTACGGAAAATTTTACATAAGAATCAATTTGTTGCCTGCTTCTACTAAATAATGCCTTGGGGTATTCACTTTTTTGAAAATGTGACCTGACTAATATTAAGTTCACAAATAAGCCTGTCGGCGCATTACGCTGTGAGCATGCAAAGTTGGTAAATCCCGGGCAGTCACCACAACAGACCAGTGGCATATTCAGGATTTTTGTAGGGGGGGGGGCAAATAATTTAGTTTCCCTATTTACTATTTATTACATGTATGTATGACAGTTA
This sequence comes from Platynereis dumerilii, assembly GCA_026936325.1. NCBI lineage: Eukaryota > Metazoa > Annelida > Polychaeta > Phyllodocida > Nereididae > Platynereis > Platynereis dumerilii. The sequence goes on from JAPTHN010000001.1 coordinate 130,086,029, forward strand.
GGTTTAGCCAACTGCATTCTTATAACAAAAATCGAGGGAGGGATGTTTGGGTTATTTTTTTCATGGACATTATTTTATAGAAAAGCCCATTTGAGATATTAGAATCATTAACTTACATGCCACACACCCTTAGGTTCATGTTAAGATTGATACAGTATCCTTTTTTAAGGGTACTTTTCTTGTTTCTTAAAGGGCTTTGCTATCTTTTTGTAAATTGTCATTGTTATAATTCTCTTGTCATTTCTTTTCTTGGCGTACTCCTTGTGCAATCAAAATTAAAGAAAATGCCAATTATTGATCTGTGTAACTTGATGATTTATATCTGGAAAATCATGAAAATTGACAAAACATCAAGTAAGGCAAACTCACACTGAAAATACCAATGCCTTCTTTCAGAAAGCAATGGTCAAAGTCACCCCCATGTTTGTGTCAATTCAACAACATCTACTTTTACAATTTCTGGTTGGTCTCTTTCAGTAGCGTGGAACAAGTTAAGGGTTATAGTTGATAAATGAAGTAAATGAGTGAAAAATGTATGATAAATTTATTTGATCACAAATCAGAGAAATAAAATCCATTCCTAACCCCATCCAGACACCAGTAGAAACGGTTAAAAGTCAAACACCCCTTCTATCCCAATTATCTTTACATTCACTTAGGAGCGATCTTTTTCCAAAAAGCATTGAAAGTCACCCCTGCTCTTCAAAGTCACCCTGTTTTACGATAACAGTTTTGCAGCAAGTCATCTCTCCACTATGAATATAAGGACGATAATAAGGTGCCGACGAATGTCACGATTATGACTGACATCTATTTTTTTCTAATTTTTTTTGCAAAATTTTAGTGTAACTAAAAATCGTGACATTCGTCGCCAACACTGTGAAACGGCCGACTTCCGGCAATCTGACCAATCAGAGAGCTGTATTTTTGACACATTAAACTGCTTGAAGGGTTGCGACGACGCAAACGGAACCCACTGATATTCATAGTGCTCTCTATCTGCTTGCACAGGTCCTGGACCCCTCAGTGGCAAGTGTGATCCGCGGTGGGGCATGCATGGTGGCCAGCCTACTGCTTATGTTCCTGCCTGACACGTGGCGCTGCAAGTTCCCCGAAGCCATCACGGATACGGATGACCTTTGTCGGAAACATGACATGTACTGTTTGTGAGTAGAGATTTCGAAAAAAAATATAATACAACAAAGGCTTTGATAACACTTATTGATATGATTGTAGCTGCATGGTATGAATAGGAATGAAATGACATTAGGAACATTTTTCGATTACAGTAAAGATTTTGACACCATCGATCATGACATATTATTACGTAAACTAAATAAATAGGGGATAAGAGGGGTGGCTAATAGATTAATTTGCAGTTACTTGGATAACAGAAAACAATTTGTATCTTTTGATGGAAATTACTCAGTCCATAAATTATGGTGTCCCCCCAGGGATCTATTTTTGGCCCTCTGTTTTTTATATTATACATTAATGACATTTATTTAGTTTCAAACAGCGTAAGCCAATCAAGTTTGCTGATGATGGCAGCTTATTTGTTCAAGGCAAAAATGTGACAGTTATGACACATATTTTGAATGATGAATTAAACCATGTGTATAATTGGGCTGATGTTAACAAACTTTCCCTAAATGTAAATAAAACAAATTGCATGTTATTTAAATCCAAAAGGAAAAATGTTTCTAGTAACTTTGAAATTAAGATTGCTAACTAAGAAATTTGTCATGATGATCGAGTCCACTAAATTCCTTGGTGTTATTATTGACTCAAAACTTGCTTGGGTGGACCATATAAATTTTATAAGAAAGAAGATAGCTAAAGCCATAGGCATAATATTAAAGGCCAGACATCACCTCAATTCACATTCATTGCTCAGTCTTTACAATTCTCTTGTCTATCCATACCCTAATTATTCCATAGAGGTATGGCGTTCAGTGCCCACTACAGACTTATTATTATTTTTTAGATATAGATTATTAATATTTTGGTTTCATTATATGTTACAATTATTTTCTGTGCATGTGTTAGTTTAGTTTGTTAGAAGTTCTTGCCAATGCAACATAAAATATATTTGTAGTATTAATTACTCGTCAATATATACTTTTTTTTTAAATCTTGAATAAGGAAAATTTGATTGCATGTAATTTTACATGATTTATGTATTTTGCTAAGTAATTATTTTCCAATAAAGAACCTGAACTTGAACTTGAAGTTTATTAACCAGGAGCTGCAGTGAACCTCACCATATACGCCATGTATTGGTATCACATTCATTCTTAAGTAAGCTCATGCATTTGTCTCAACAAAATCACAAAAGAAGCCCTATACAATGTATGTCGCCATAGATCTGTAGAAGACTCCCAAACTCCCAAAAGTTACGATATTGGAAAATGTTATTTGGGGTTATTTGCCGGTAACAATAAATTCTCAATATTATGTCAAATAAAGAACTGCTCTCTTCTGTTTCTGACTGCTCTCTGCTGACACATTGGGACTGCTGCACACACCAGGCACTCAGTGTGTCAGTGAACAACAGCAAATTTTGGAAATCATTGGTTTCCACGGCATTAAGTCCCTATTTTAAAAGTCCTTCCCAAAATATGATAAATGTGACGCTCTATTAAGGATACTAACACTGTTGTCATATTTTTTGGTAAAATAAAGGACAATCAAATGTTGCATCTCCAAGTACCTTGAATGTCATTTTTACAATTTTCAAAACAATTATTATAGTACTTTATTCTGTCATTTCGTAAACGATGTTTTAAAATGCAGTTATACGGCGCAAATTGATCTTTTTATTGGCTGAATGGTTTTACGGTCTCAAAAACTGGCGTTAAACATCTGTTCAGGATGGCGGCAAAGGAATAACATTTTGTACTTTATTTCATGAAAATGGGACCAGAATTGAAGAAATAAGCCATAATCATGAACATGCATGTCAACCTCCATTTAAATGCATTTCCCAATGTTTGTTTTTTGGAGATTAGGCAATTTCTTGCAAGTCTTAGCGTGCGCATGCCCCAAATTCACGTTTTTTTTTTCTAACTATTTTGGCCATTTTTTGCATGAAGTCGCTCAATTAAATGTTGTGGCATGAGAAATCGTGTGCTCTAATAAAAAAACCCGTTGATATGTCGACAACATAAAAGTAGAATAATCCTTCTGTACAATTGTGATAGTCAGTAATACATGGGATGACCCTGTGTTAATTGCTGGTTGGTCCAATTGAAACATGTAGGGCCACCTGCGAATGAACCCAGTTGTAGTATTTAGCGTTGTTAAACTGGGGCTACAGTGTGTGTGACAGAGTTGTTGCATAAGCTCTTGTTATTTTGACATGAGCTTTTGTGCAACTATATGTGTATGATGACATGCCCAAAATAACTGTCAATTCTAAATTTTTCACAGGTTCAACAGAGCTATGCCTCCTGTGAGGCCGTTCCAAATCAATGGCCTCCTGCTCCCTTCCAGCCGACCCCCTTCAGAGAGACGCAACACTATCGCCGGGCCTTTTGTAGAGACACTCCGCCCCCTTGCCGACACCAGAACTAGGAGCTCTTGTGTGTGGGAAATCCTGAGTGAAACGAATGGCCAAGCTGATAAGTTCTAGGGCGATCGTTCAAATACATTTTATTTCTTGAGGATGACTAAAGATGGGTACACCTTGGATCTTGCGAATATGTTATACAGTATTGTATGGACAATTGTAAATTAGGCCAGAGCGTATTGATCTTGTTTTGTTTAGCTGATTGCAAAGGACTGCAGCGATGTCTCCGGCTCTCCTGAATGTTTATTAGCCTGGTAATAGCAATCCCAAGGCCAAATGACTGAGATTTGTGTCTCCATCACCTTCACAATGTTATGCTCCAATCATCCATCTTCATGTATTTTTGCCACTGACAGAAATGTAAGCTAATGTATGCCATTCTCAGATCATTAGTGTTAAACCTAGGAAACAATAATTGCACTGGTGTAACCATACATGTGCTTTCTTGCTGAAGTGGTCTTGTTACTAGTCATTTTTCTTTGTATCACATGGTCAGTGATCTATCCTGTGGCAAGCACATTGCAAGTGTGGAATCTACTGACCTGAGGTTCGAGACAGGTGATTATAACAAACAGTCGATACAGCACATTGCTAAACAAGATAATCGAGCCTGCTATTTTGTAACAGAGCCCCTTAAAACACTGTTAGAATATAAAAGTATTTGTGGTAGAGCCAGGGACTAATTGCATAAGATTTATTTGCTGGCACACTTGAGCATCCATTTATTCACATGAACCTTCATTTGTTGTGCTTTTATTCCATGGGATATCTCTTGAATGGAATGTATCGTTGGAATGTGCAGATGAAGTTTTTCCAACACCTGTGGAAATGTAGAGGCAGTTAATTAAATATCAAAGATGTTTCAAGGTTATATAGTCCCCGGGCTCTGGCTACTTACTCGCAAAAAAAGTGCAACGGTCTTAAGTGGTTTTTATCTGCAGGATACATCAGCGCATCAGAAAACCATCGTCTTAATTGTCCCACGGGGGGACTTGGGCTTAACCTCCAAAAATTCAACCATGTTTTTAGGAAAATCCGAAAACCACATTTTTAAAAATTGTGAAAATATTTTTGAGACTAAGTCATTCAAATTTCACACAAATCATCTTAAAGTATAGGACTAAAATGCCTGAGTATTTCGTAACCAGAGCTTAAAGCTAACTATGAAATTCTGATCAGTATTTCTTCAAAACTGCAAAAAATCATTTTAAGCAAGTAAGATTTTCTGACTTTTATGGTACATGAACCCCATAAATATTCACTGCAGGACTTCTAATGGACCTAGAAAACTGACGGATATCAATAGCTACATTTTGAGCCATTTTTGAACTTCATCAGAATTGGGGACTCAGTACTATTTCTAGCTACCCTCACCCCAAATTTGTCTAAAATGCTAATATTTAAAAAAAATCATCTTAACTCTACCAAAAATGCAAGTTTTACACTGAAACTTCTCCCTTTTGCCAATGTAAACAACTATGGCGGCATGAAGTTCAAAACTGGCTCATCCTATAGTGCACGGTTTTGAAGAAATAGTGGTCAAGATTCCATAGTTAGCTTTAAGGTATGGTTATGAAATGCTCAGGCATTTTAGTCCAATATATCATAATGATGTATGAGAAATTTGAATGAACTAGCCTCAAAAGTGTTTTCACAAATGTCAAAAATTTGATTTTCGGATTCTCCTTAAAACATGGTTGAATTTTTGGAGGTTTTTTGGGGCTATAAGCCAAAGTCTCCCAGTGGGACACTTAAGGCAATGGTTTTCTGATGCACTGATGTATCCAAAAACCACTTAAGACCGCTGTACTTTTTTTTGCGGGCAAGTGGCCAGAGCCCAGGGCTAATACTTTAATGGCTTGGTCTACCGTAACTGCACGCACATTTCTTGGTGTATTGGGGTTTTCTATGGCTGACAGCTGTTTGATTTTTAATAAATGGTTTTCTGTTAAATAACATGAAATGTAATATGTAATCCCACATTTCAGAGGAGAGTGGAAGTGTCGTTTGAGCTGAACTGAACACTTGATGGATCAAGGCTGACTACGCCGTAATTTCTATAGGCAAGATATGATGGAACCAGATATTGGTGACATTGGTGGTGTTGTGGCAATCGCTATGCGCCCTCTGTCGAATTTCTGAAAAGTCACAAGTATATTTATTTCGTGTGCAGTTTCACACATAATGTCTTCCTAGTGCGACTTATTTCAGACCCTGAAGTAGAATATATAAGTATTAGTTAAACACCAATTTGGAGGGTTCTGACATGCATTTTTGTCAGTAAGATCCTGACCGGACAAAATGTATGTTAGAACCCGACAATGAGTGTCTGACTGACTTAGACGTCATATGCTTCTTGTATTATACTTTTTAACTTTTTGCAAAATAAACAATAGTCTGGTTGTTTGTTTGCTGTTGTTAACAGTGTTTAAAATCCTTAGCAGGGTGTTAATGTGCTAAATTGTCAGTAAGGTCCTGGTTTTTTTTTTGTATAAGTATCTTGGTGATATCTAAAGTCGATCAGTGAAGTCATAATTAGTTTTCAAAACAGCAAGTTATTGTTTGGTCCAGTCAAGCCACAATTGAGTCAGCTAAAGTCAAATTTGTCATTGTTGCATAACTAGCCCATTTACCTCAAGGAAATGGTTTTGGTACTAATTGTACCAGTAAAATATCGCAAACTAGTCTCACTTACCACTTAAGAAAGTTTCTCCTCCAATTCAGATGTCATAGTAATACAACTATACTACCCAACCAAACTGCTTGAGGAAACAACCAATAAGATGAAAACATAATACTATTGCATCATGAAGATGGGTATTTTACATATGACACAAACTGCTGTCAATGTACTTTGCCACACACAGAGTCTTCAATAATATGAAAGACTTTGTTAAAAGTAAGCGAAACACAAGCCTTCGACACCATCGACCATGGCATCCTACTTGAGAGACTTAGTAGATTCGTTGGTGTCGAGGGCAGTGGGCACAAGTGGCTGAAGTCATATGTGAGTGGCTGCTCACAGAAGGTTGTAATTAACAATTCTGTCTCCAAGTCAAATCAAATCAAATCAAATTATTTTATTTTAAGTCAGTTTTGTCAAAATACAACACTAGCTGCAAAGCTAATATCACCCACTAGTAAGCTAATATCACCGACTAGTCGGTGCCGTTGGAGGCGGGAGTGCCCCAGGGTTCCGTGCTCGGGCCCTTACTGTTTCTCATCTATATCCTCCCAATGTGCCTCCTGACAATGAGGCGTGGCATTTTGTATCATGGTTATGCTGATGACAACAGTTGTACATTGAATTTGATCCAAAGTCTGACGATGTCCTCGTAAATGCAACGGATATTCTCGAGAAATGCATAAATGAAATGAAAGAGTAGATGATACGGAATAAATTAATATAAAGTTAAATGATGACAAAACTGAAGCTATAATACTTGCCTCATCTCATCATCATACCAAAATAATGGAGTCATGCCCTGTCATCAAAATTGGAGCATCTTCAATTGGCCCTAGTAAAACTGTGAGGAATCTGGGTGTGATGATCGTTGCAAACCTCACAATGTCACATCAAATAAAGGCAGTGACCAAGTCCATGTATTTCCATATGCCTGGAATTAGACAAGTCAGACACTATTTAAACGATGATACCTGTAAGAAGGCAGTGATTGCGCTTGCTATGTCGAGACTTGATTATGCCAATGCTGTATTGGCAGGCATTTCTGAGCATGGCCTGTGCAAACTGCAGATGGCCCAGAATAGTGCTGCACGTACGTATCATCGGAAAAATTCCAAGAACGGAACATATCACTGCTGTGCTCTATGAACTACATTGGCTGCCTGTGCACAAAAGAATTGAATTTAAAGCAATGTGCACCATCTACAAATGTCGCAATAATCCTGCCATGCCTTCTTCTCTGTTTGTCCGCTATTCGCCAACACGCAGCCTACGCTCAACATCAGGCCTACAGCTCACCACCAGAAGAACCCGGAACAAATATGGCGACAGATGCTTCGACACCTGGGCCTCTAACCTGTGGAACACATTACCCCATCAAATACAAGAAGCGCCGTCTTTTCACTCTTATAAAAGAGCTTTAAAGACTTTGTTGTTTAAACAGCATTTTAGAAACTTTGCTTGATATGCCTCCTCTTTGATTTTAATCTTGTCGATTTTAATGTTATTTACAGCCAAATTATACTTTTAATCTTATATATTTACATTTTGAAATTTCGCTTCTTCTGACATCAATTGCATTTATTGCTGCGTTAATGGAATCCTTAAACTGACTTTAACAGATTTTTTTGGCAAAAAAAAGGGTCTCTTTCCATGTGTTATCACTTATCACAGATTCAACCAAATTTCTTGTTTTTTCCGAAGTTAAAGGGTGGCAACCTGGTATAAAAGCAGGGTGGTTTGATTGACTGATCTGCTGATTGAATGATTGCTTAATTAATTGTTTGACGGACTGATCAAATAATGAATTTCCTTGTGCAAATGGATTTTAATATTGCATTAATAACATACAGTATTTGTATATTGCTAATTTACTATTAGATCCTTAGATTTCATAGAATGGGTGTAGACAATTTCAGTCATATCCAATAAATTCTAATTTTAAAATTTATAAAATTTTAAAAATGAACTTTTGTATGCAATAAAGGATCATTATTTCCTAAGATGGATGGATGCTTGGGGCTTTACGTCCTGTATTTATGCACTTGGTAGGCTTATTAGGACAGGAAGAGGACAGGCAATGAGGCAAAGGATGATTGAAACAGCCTTCCAAAATAGGCCCAGGTGACCCGGCAAGAGCTGGATTCGAACCCTGGACCATGAAGCTACCATGGAGCTGCATGCCTGGACCCAGCGATTGGCAGTCCAGCTCGCTACCGCTCTCCCCCCTCAAAAACCTGTCTTTCTTTACAAATCAAGTATTGCTTAAGTCGTTTTGAACTGTATTTAAAAGTGTTTGCTCTCCAGTTACGGAAAGTCAGTGAAACCACGCGCATGTATACCAATAATACCCTATAAGACAATACAAGTGTATGCAATTCGAATTTGGAGATTGCAGAAGCAGGGTCATTTTGCAAATAACATACAGATATGGTGCAAATGCAATAGTTGACCTTGTACATCTCGCTTATTTTGGTAATGTTCTGCCCTGCAAAATATTTTCTCTTTTATAGTATTTGCATATTTTGAAGAAATACAAAACTAGTGGGAGACTATGTCAAAGTCACATGACAAATTCCAACAAGAGCAGGTATACTGCTTCCATATCCCCCATGCCCTACACATCTACCTATACCCACCAGAATTCCAATTTTAGTTATGCCAAATATTTCCACCAGGGGGACAATTGTGCATACATGTAAGGATGTGGAGACACCTGGGGGTGGAGTTTGCTTTTAAAAATAACATGGCTGCAGGCCAAAAGCACAGCAAAAAGTGTTTGGAATGTGGAAATGGTTATGATATTTATTGATTTATGGTCAGATTTGACAAGTTTAGGGGGGTCTTTGAATGTTGGGAAAGGATGAGCATTGTGCATGGTGTGGTGTTTGAGATATTTGATGGATGCCATGACATGGAGACTAAAAGTAAAATCCCCCATAGCATAGCATGGGGGATAATTAGAATACACCCATAGCAGTGATCACAAACTGTTATACATTGTTTGTTGCTATGTGTGCTTTAAGCAGTTAGACATGAAATAAAAATGTATAAGAATCTGCAACTTATAGAACTAACAACTTCAATCGGCCTTGGGAGGCATCAAAAGTAAAGATATATGGACATATTATACATCATTGAACTCGTATTTTCAACCATAACAAAGGGACTTTGAAATTTTAAAGTTATTTTTTATCCATTGATTATCACCCCACCCTAATGGAACCCAAACAAATTGCCAAAAACAAGGAAATTTCAAATTTTGGCCTTGATTCTTGCTTAAATTTTTACAGATTTTCATTATGGCATTTGCTGTGACCTGGTGGAAACGGACATCAATTTAAAGTGTTTAGGAACCTTGCCCCCTCAAAGCCCGCGCCTCCTGAGGGCCACTTGATTTTACTGCCTGCAGAATAGCCACTGATTAGCCGAGGGTATGCTGCTGCGCAGCCTATGTTTTTATCTTATTGAATGAGAATACATTCCCCCACAAGCATGTTTTTCGCTTGTAGAGGAAAATGGCAAAAAAGTGACCTAAAGTCATTTCAGGTAATATGCCTGTAGACGAAGACATCAATTGCCATATTTCCAAGTCAAATAATCCTCCTGTCCTGATTCGCCTAGCAAGTGCATAAATACGGGACAAGGGAAAATGCCATTATAGCACATAAATACGGGACGTAAAGTCCCAATCATCCATCCATCCATCCAAGTCCAATAAACCAATGTATGGTGCTAGCATCTTCGAATGGCACACAGCACACCTTTTATCATCTGAAATGCGCCATTGATGTAGTATTCGACATGGTGTTACTACAGGGAAACAAGAAGTGCAACAAAATGATCATAATGATGGACCGTTCAAGTGGTCTTGTGACAAGCAATTTTTCTATGCTCTAGTGAAATTTGAACAAATATCTGTCCCTCCCCAAAACACTGCTTGTACTCTGCCTAAGCAAAACCTCTGTGAGTGATTGAATGAATAAATGATGTAGTAAATAAATAAATAAATTCAATTGATCTCTCCGTCTCAACTGCAGACAAGGGAAAATGCCATTATAGCACTTTATATCTTGTATTTTTTATCTCTTGTACATGCAAATTAGGGGAGGTGTCATGGTAATCAGACGGAAGACGGTTGCAAGTGCTTTCCAAGATAGTTCCATCGGTTGACCTGCCAAGATCTGGGATTAAACCTTGGAACCATAGATTGAAAGCCCATATATAGCACCGCTAACTGAGCTAGCCCCCTACATACAGGACAAGAGGAAGAGGTTATTTAATTACATTTTTAAAAAGAGAATATTTTTTCATTGTAAAATTAATTACCATTTGGCAAGAATTATTGTCAAAGTTGTTGTGTGAAAACATTTGGATATAGGATTGTACCATTTTTTGCATTCTTGTGTTCAGTAATTATTTATTTCAAGCATGCAATGTATTGAAATATTTGTTTCTGAATTAAACCAGGCCCTTTTAAGAAATAACCCACAATGAGTGTCAAGTGTATGTTATGTGCACTCCTAAGAAGTTTTACTTGTTGATGACAGTTGCTGCAAAGCAAAACATAATTATTAGATTGTTGTAGAAAAGGGTGTTGTTTCACAGAAACAGGAATAATCCTTAAGTGTGATACTCAGAATTTGCTCAGTCAAGTATGAAAATTTGTGACATGGCAAAGCTACTTGAACACCAAACACATGGTCACACAACCCTTTGAATGAGAATGCAGCTAGTTTTAATCACATTTAAATGTGTGTCAAGTTCATAGTCTATTGACCTGAGGCTCAAGACAGGGGATTATAGCCAGCAATCAGTGCAAAACAATACAACAAGATTAAAATCTTGTCACCTGTTTCTTGAAAGAGCCTCATGAACTCTGTCAAAGCAGAAGATATCAGAGCTGAGCCATGGGCTTTTTGCCACAGATATCTCAATTGAGACATTTTCAGGTCTATTTATCAACATGGAATTATCTATTTACTAAACCTTCATTGCAAGGGGTATACCTGGAGAGGGCAAAATAAACGTATTGCCCTGTAGATGACAATATGCACGGTAAGAGATCAAAATTCTCCTAAAACCATGTCAACACAGAAAACTTTTGCCAACTAACCTGGCAACTTTGAAGCCATTTAATTCAGTATCAAAGAAGTCTGAATGTGTACTTTAGCATAGATATAACCAACAATGATTACATAGTCAGTTCTGCATGGTGTTATGTTGCTGACAACAATTAGATTCATAGTAATTTGACTTTTTTTCAAAAATGTGCTTTTCACAAGACATTGTTATGATCAAACAGGAAGTGGAACAACAGTGCCACCTTACCTACACATGCAAACACATTGTCATTTCGTTGCACTTCTTGTTCCCCTGTAGTAATACTGGATTCACTGGTGTGTCTTGCCAAGTTATTTCTGACAGCAATTGCTATTCCTCCTCCTTTCCCGTTGGGCCTCTCCTTATTGAACCAGGTGAAGCCCTCCATCACTGGTGGGGGTCCATTTGTCTCAGTTAGCATTGCTATGTGTGTTTCCTCCATGATCATTACTTCCTTTAGGCTTCTGACTTTCCCTCTTATTCCATCTCAGGGGAGGGAGGGGGGTTGGAAAGCCCCAATCATCAATCCATCATTCACTCACTCATGCACACCACAATCTTTTTTTTTGGGGGGGGGGCAGAAATTTGTTTGAATTTCAAGATGTAGTCTTGAATCAAATAGTACATCTTTGGACAACACTTGTCTTTATGGTCTTTGTGCCCATATTTTTAGTGCTCACAATATTTTTGGGAGCTGAAGCCCCCTTCCCTTCCCAGTTCATACATGCGTGTCAGGTGCATTCAGAGTATGTAACAGCTGCTTCAATTCATGACATAATTACTGGATTATTGTAGAAGAGAGTGTTGTTTCACAATAACAGGAATAATCCTGAAGTGCGATACACATAATATGCTCAGTCATGTGTGGAAATTTGTGTCGTGGCAAGCCACGTGCATGAATACCAATAATACCCTATAAGACAATACAAGCGTATTAAATTCGAATTTGGAGATTGCAGAAGAAGAGCAATTTTGCAAATAACACATAGATATGGTGCAATAGTTGACATTGCACATCTCACTTATTACCCTTGGCCATGTTCACATAGCCTGAGTTTTGCAGAGGGCAGCTACTTAAATTGAATCAGTAGTTCGTTGCTTTGGCATGTTGATGCATACATGTGCCAGTGGCTGACTGGTAAGCAGGTTGGTTTGGCGGACAAGCTCTGTTCACAAGTGGAGAAGATCCACTCCATAAGGCATGTATAAGATGTCTGTTTATATTATAGAATACATCAATGCTCCCAAATTACCATCTCAATCTCATATAGTCATTGGATCACTTCTGAACTGGCTCGGCCAGTGAGTATGAGACTGTTGACTGTTCTTCCTGCATGTGGTATCAGTAAAATCAAGAACTGCTATGCCAGCCAATCATAAGTTAGCTTTCATATCACTGACTGGACATGATTCAAATCATTGCAAATCTTTTGCAAGCAATGAACAATGAAACAAAATATACAAACTGAAAACAAGATTAGAGACCTGAAAGTAGCATAAAACCGTAAAATGAGTGAAAAGTCCCAAAACCAAATACTAAAACTGTAAACTGTTAAGATGCCAATCATCATCAGCCATGCAATGCTCATCTGACTGGTTGTTGGCCACGTTGGTTTTCTTCTCAGGACATTAATTCATTTATACTTTCAATCACATTCAACTCCAGTAATCCCTAACAACATTTCATTAAGATAAATGCAAAGAATCATTTTCACAATAACGCTAATGAAAGTGTGACGTTAATGACAATTTGTTCAGCTGTTTAAGGGATGAGCTTTCAACAGAGCATGTTTTGCATTGTGGCTTGTTAAGCAAATAACATTTAGCTATTGAGTCAATTTTAATGATACAATATGTCAGATTGGGTTTGGAAAACTAATGTTCCCCTATGCTGCCACCTGGAGATCCTGACAGGAAGTATATGACCTAGTTCTGGCCATTGATGAAAATTTGTCGGAAAAGGTGTCAAATTAAGGTTTGATGAATGTGGTGAGAACAGGGACAGAGTTACGCTTGAGACATGGACACAGGGGAGACAGCACTTTTATGTTTGGATTTTACAGTTTTATTCCAATTCTCAATTTTTTACCTGATTGACCAATGTAACATTTTGTTGAGAAACGCCAATAAAAGATAATCCAAGAAGAAACAACTTAGTCTACCGCTACTTCAACTTAAACCGTATGTCTATGATGGTTTGTAACTTCTTCTGTGGATAGCACATCATTGCTGTGTTTTGCTTGTTATAAGACACAAATTGCAATTGTTGAACAGGACCTTTCCATGGTATTCTTTGGCATCTATGGCAGTCAATATAATTTTTCAGAGTCATAGACCTGTTTGTCAAATCAAGGCTATTACACCTCATTGGTTGCTTTTAACTGCAAACTGTTTTAATTCGAGATTTCCTATTGCCATTTCTTTGGCGGCCAAATAAAAGTAAATAAAAGTAACCCAACACTGACTTGGAGATTTGGGGCAACATTGGCCAGAGCCATAGCCTCACTTAATTGCATGATATATAAACAAATCCTGTGTCATATAAAACTTTGATGTACACTGTATCATCTTAAAAAATTGTCCACAATTTTTACCGCGTAAGCTTGCACTTGACCCACCCAGAACAAATTAGACACTTCCCTGCAAAATCACATTTTTTTGCAAATCTGCTATATTCCAATATTGCCTCCACAAGAAGCACTTGTATTATAATATGAAGGAAAAAAATGAATGTACATAAAAAGTAGACAAATAACTCAAGCAGATGCACAAAGAAAATTCCTGGTATCTATACTGGTTTGATAGATACGGGACAGTGAATATTTTTCTCTTCTGATGGCCAAAGTAGTACAGAATGGCCAAAGTAACCCCGTCTCACAGTACCCTTGTCTACGAAATGAAAAAAAAAAGACCTGCATGCATCACCCTATCAACAAGAATCAATATTAAACACCGGAGACAAGAATCTCAGGTTTAGCTAATTTTGATGCATAAATGTCTTCCAGGCTCACTTCACAAAGAATAATTCTCACAATGGCCACCAGAGGGAGAAATGTCTCTTTCGGAATACTGAAATGGAGGTGACCTCCCTCTGGTGGATATTAATTTGTGAACCATATGAGACCTGACTGGTTCCAGTCTGTAATTCAGCAGACAAGCAGAGTACCGATCTCTGCAATTTGATTGGTCGAGAAAGTAATAAAAGTCACATGACTATGGAGAAAAAGATTGTGACATCATTCAATAGCTGCCTATGGTCATAATATGATGGAAACTAGATTGTATGAGACTTGAGAAAACGTTTCCAGAAGTAGACAAGACAATAGTCAATAGATAACATCACAATGAAATTGTTACACAACCTGTTACATCACATTACAATGACAACAATGCCACTGTTTGATTGTGATGTAAACAATTGTTTTGAGCATCTCTAGGGACTAAAACAGACTTCGTATATGATTACTGACCTTACTGCGGCATCTCAGGAAGTCTACGTAAGTGCTTTCACTGTGACAGGGCTGACGATTTTGCCTCAGTCATACCAACACTGCACCAATCTGGGGATTACTGATTGATATATAAATTTAATATTCTAAGGCTTTGACATGAACTCCTGGGAGGTTCTATTGGGATTTGTCACTTAAAGTGATTTGCTTCCAAGTTCAGTAAATAAAACTGAAACAATCAATTAACTCTTCGGGGCCAGGGCCGGATTTAGATATGATGAGGCCCCGGGCACTCACGACATTCTGGGCCCTCCGGCCCCCCCCCCACCTCTGGCGTCCTGTCACCATTCTCAGATTGCGTTGAAGACTCCTACAGATAAAGCCAAGAGTCACTGAGTTCTGGCATCATGACTTGACTTGAGCATTTGGTGCCTTGTCTCGAAAGACTTTCATTACCTGACTGAACTAACTTCAGTGACTTTAAGCAGTGGTATTATATGTGCTTACAAATATGGCCAAAATTTTCTATATGAGGGCATAGTGACTTATTGACTCATTTTGCCATACTTGCTCTGTTTCTAATAGGCTAACTCATAATCCAGTAAGTGAGGTTATCCCATTATTTTCATTTATCAGAAAAGCCTGTGAGTGAATCTACCACTCAGCGCAAACCAGTGAGGTCACAAGTTAGCCAGCGATAAATTGACAGTTCATTTCAATGGGAAAGGTGGTGCCTATTGTGACATCATGTATTGCGGTCTTCAAATAATTTATTATTAACTGAATGTAAGCACTCGTGATTCTCTTTTGTAATTTACAATGCTTAAAAGTTGCAGGTCATCAATTGAACAAGAACAAAGTAGGTAGGTTAATTTGAGGTACTACAAAAACTGAGATGAGGACATCCTATTTGTAAAATTACACATGACTGTGAGTCTGTGACATGAGCAATTCTAAAGAATCAGAAACAAGAAATAAGCCCCCTGGCCTGTATGGCTGGCTTAACAGCAGTATCTCACAAATTAATAGTCATATTGGCCCCTGTTTGATGGTTTCATATATCAAATTAAATTCAGACTACTCTGAAGCCACACAGGAAGGGCCTTGGCACAGTTTGAAACTTCACCTGTATGTTAAACAAGCCAAGGGCCTACAATTATGGGGCCCAGCAAAGTTAGGAAAAGCTATTGCAGGGGCCCTTAATAATTCATTTTTTGGGCTCCCTGCATGGTGAAATTGGATATATAATGTATGTCACGCTGCTATTGCATGAATACTTTATGGTGCCAGCATGTCAGGGCATAGTTTTCAAAATACTAAGTACTGTATGTTTGGGGCCCCTGTGTCTGATCCAGATAGGGCAGTCTGGGGGTGGGGGCCCGGGCATAGTTTTGGCATTTTCGGGCCCATGAGTCTGAATATTTTCTTCGAAATGCTTTTTTCCATCTTAGCGATCTAGGGGGCCCGGGCCCTCTTGGCCCCTGGTTGGAGTGCTCCGTTGTTGCGCGTGCGGCAGCTCATTTTGGTTTTTCCGGGCCCCCAAATCCTCCGGGCCCCGGGCAATTGCCCAAATTGCCCATACGTAAATCCGGCCCTGTTCGGGGCATTGAGGTTTATTCACGAATGACCATATGGCAGACACCTTTTTGAGTTGTGGCACAGTTATTGCAACTTTTATTGTATTTGACCACAGTTTGAAAACTCTCTTTTATTTTTTACCACTAGCAGTTTGGTGAACAGTCATGCCTGGTTACTTTAAAGATATAACCAAGAGACAGGGAGGTTTATTCACGATTGACCATATGGCCAGACACCTTTTTGAGTTGTGTCACAGTTATTGATATTCCATTGTATTTGACCACTGTTTGAAAACTCTCTTTTGTTTTTGACCACAAATAGTTTGGCAGACAGTCAAGCCTTGTTGCCTTAAAAATTCAACCAAGAAACAGTGTGAATAACAACTCAGCTTTGACTGATTGCTGAACTGAAGGATTAGAACTTGCTTATTTTCAACATTTGAAAGAAATGTGGAGACCAAATCATAGTTATCTCCCAGAAAGAGTCTTAATAAAAAAAATAAAAAAAATGTTCCCTCTCTTTCTTAAGACTAACCTCTGGGACCTGGGTTCCTTTTCCTGTCTGGACAACCAATGTTGGATATAGTAGTAGTACGTTTTTATTGACAAAAAAGGTCACATATGACCAAACTGTCAGTTACAAAACAATAAGAACATGGTACAATGTACAGGGAAAACCAAAAACAACAACAAAGAAACAAGAGCATAAAAAAAATAAAAATTCTAGTTATAATATAGACATATATACAAGAGTACATCATATTATGTTCAAATATATATATACAACAAGAGTACTCATTAAGCAAACAACATAATTTTATACAATTTAGCACTTATGCGGTTATTAGAACTATAGAACATATCATTGCATCTTTAAAACAATGAAGGATAATAACACAATATCAAAGTATTTACAGGTTTAAGAAAATAGAACAAATATGATATATAAAATATACACACTAATAAACAATTTGCAAAAGTTTATCTCATGCAAGCTTGCCACATACAAAACAATGGTGCCATTAGCCACCCTAACCACGTGGATAGGTACTATATATATATATTATCATAGTTTTACACTAAGTGCTATTATCAGATTTTATAACAACATTTAAGAATTTACCTAATGCATAGTTTATATCGGATGTTTTATTCTTTATAATTTCAAGAAACTGTGCTCGAGAACTTAATACCACAAAGTTTTCTATCAATTTTGTAGCCACTTCTAAAAGTTCTACCCGTTCATTTTTCCAATAATCACAAATCATGAGACAATGATATTCATCCTCAACTAGTCCCAATGCACATCTTTTGCAAAATCTTTCATCCGCAGGGACATACGGCCGTTTGTGTCTCCCTAGTTCTATTTTTAAATTGTGAGAACTCAATCTAAAGCGAGCAATACTACGATATATGTACTTGGGAAAATTCAAGTTTAAGTAAGGTTCAAGACGCAGATCAGTTTTAAATAATTTGTATGTTCTTAACTTAGGATTTTTCATACTATTATTTATTTCAGCTAACAAATTTTCTCCAGCTTTAGTGAACATGAGTGAGATTATTTTATTAGGACTTAGTTTAAAATCAGTAATTCCCAGATGAGTAAAAACATGATGTATCTTAGACAACCAACAAGGCAAGTTTTTACTATTCAGTGCAACTTGAATACTATAACATTCACGCAGTAATTTTGGACAGTTACCCGTCTTTAGTCTATGCCAATATTTAATTGCAGCTGCTTGCTGTCTATATATTAAGTGGAAACGGCCAGTATCTGCTAAGATAGCTATTGTAGAAGACTGACTTCTGACCCCAAGAAGATTTTTGAGAAATTTCAATTGTATTCTTTCCAAAATATCATTTTGTTTTGCTGTGAACCAGATTTCACTGTGATATTCTAGTATAGGCAGGATGTGCGTATCAAACATTTTGAGGCTTAAATTTGGTGTCAGATATCCAACAGTAGATCTAATTCTTTCTTTAAGGGCATGCAATGCCTTTTGAGCTTGTGATGCTAAGTGTTCATACATCAAACCATGAGTTTTGCGACTATTACTAATTATATGTCCTAGATATTTATATGAATCTACAACTTCAAGTTTTCCTTTATCAATTGCAAACTGGTAATCTGCATTACCAGCTCTATGTCTTATACCAGGTTGAATAATCATAACTTTACTCTTCTGCGAGTTGATAAGTAAATGCCATTTTCTACAATATCGTGCCAGATTGTCTAAGAGAACTTGCATGCCAGCGGCACTCTCGGAAATAAGTACTAGATCGTCAGCATACAGCAAATGAGTAAATGTTGTATTATTTATAGTAAGACCCTGACCTTGATCAAAATACTCTCCCATGTCAGAAAGAAACAAATTAAACAATTTTGGACTAATAATCCCTCCTTGAAGAACCCCATAAGTGCTTTCTATAGTTGAACCAAGCTGACCTTCCCATCTAACTTTAGCACTGGATTTAGAGAACAGGCTTTGGATAATGCTTAGAATTTTACCACAATAACCTTGTTTAATAAGTTTGTAGTACATTAATGTTCGATTGATGAAGTCAAATGCTTTTGAAAAATCTACAAAAGTGATATATAGAGGTTTCTTTTTTGACATTTGGTAAGAGATCAATGTATCTAAGATAAACACATTGTTGCTAGTTCTACAGCCTTTACAAAAACCAAATTGATTTGGGTCATTTGAGTTTGAAGCTTCTGTTTGAAAGACTAGCCTTTATTTATAATTGATTCAAATAGTTTACCCATACACGCCATTAAAGTTAGTTTACGATAATTGTCAGGTTCACTGCGACTTCCCTTTTTATGCAAAGGCTGAATGATACCTTCGGACCATTTCTCAGGATACACTCCTTTATCCCAAACATAATTAAACAGAACAGTCAACGGTTCAACCATAGAGTCCGATAAGTATTTATAAAATTCATTACTGATACCATCAATTCCAGGTGCTTTACCAAGTTTCAGACTCTTTAACTCAATCCCTACTTCATATGTAGTAATAGGTGCATCAGTCATAACCAGATCCCTATGGGAGGAGTTATCATAACTCTTCATATAATCTTCAATTTCTCTTAAGAACTCAACATCAAATTTGAGATAAGCATCATTAGGTGGACATTGAATACTTTTGAAGTATGTTTCAAACGACTCCAGAGTAATTGAACCTGTTATCGAGCTAGATGCATTTTTCTTTAACCTTTCCCAATATTTCCAATATTCTGTTGGATTATTGCTTTGCATTTCACACAGGTTATCTCTTATATTGTTTTGATACTGCCTCTTTTTCTTTTGTGTTATGGCTCTATAGTCCTTTTAAAAAAGCCATAGTCAAAGTTATGACTCTCCTTGCCAGTAGTTAATAGAAAATCTGGATTGCCGCCTGTCCTAGCATTGAAATCCCCACTAATGATAACATTACCTTTAGTACTAAAATGAGTTATGTCATCTTGTAACAAATGAAAGGCGTTATTGTCATGAAAACTGGAAATAGTGGAAGTAGAGTCTAATGGAGGAATGTAGACACAACCAATATATATTTCAGGGTCACCAATTTTGTTTAACTTTAAGCCAAACTACAAAGTCTGAGTTTTTTGCAACTGACACAATTGCTTGATTTACAAAACTACTGCGAATCATTAAACCTATACCACCAGCAGGTTTCCTAGCTCTTGAATGTTGAAATTTCCTCTGGAAATGTATAAATTCAAAGTCCTTTACAATTGGTACGAAGGTGTCAAGTTTCATTGTTTCAAGAAATACTACTACATCATATTTGCTGATATGTCTGACAAATTCTTGGCTATTGAATTTATCACCTAAACCATTGATATTCCATACCATAATTTGCAAATCTCTATGATTATTTTCATTACTTATTCATTAGCACAATTTTTGGCATTAGACAATCCACAAAACAAATGGGTGGCAGGCAGAACACTAAATAAACTGCTTCAAAATGTTGGCAGTGATTCGAGCAACAAAGTCCTTAGACTGGACAGTCATGTGTATATTGTCCTTCACAAGCTTGGCAGACTTATTGCAAATATAGGTGGCATTAATGTTCTTGCACAAACGGGCAAGTTCTCCATTGAGTTCTGAAATTCTAGTGTTCATATGATGCTGTTTTGTCTGAGGTAGACCACTAAGCAACAGCTTAGCTCTCGGAAATTGTTCTTTGACCTCAGACAACAAGTGCCTTATCTCAACAGAGATAGCACTGACGGGTGTGAAGCGATCACGGATTTCAATATCCCCAGTGTGGACAAGAACAGCCTCGGGTCTTGCGTTAAGAAGCGCTTGGGATACAGCTCCGACTCTGTCTTTAATCTGTGAAGTAGTACGACCTGGGTAGACAAAACCACAGCTGTCGAGGCCACGATCAATGATGCCTTTGGAAATACCTCTCGTATTCGAATTGCCTATGACCAAGACTCTCGCATTGTCTGACTTTTGACTTTTCCTAACTGTTGGATTTGGAGGAGTAGGGCTTTTAGATTTTGTGGGAAGAGGGGTAAGTCTGATTTTGTAGGAAGAGGGGGGAAGTCAGTTTCATAGTCAATGTCATTCTGGCGTACTTTCATAAGAATAATATGCCCCATCATATTCTTTCCTTGAAAGTCATGACCACAGCCCCATATGGGGTCAGATTCGGTGTTGTGAACGAGAAACGCAATGCCACTTTTACGTAGTACAGTCTTGAATCTTTGACATTGCGCGAATTTTGCGAAGCAGATTTGCTCCATTACAAGAAAGCGGATCTCTTGCCATGTCTTGCTTGTGTGGGGAACCAACTTGCTTGCAATTCTTTTTGCGTCATATGAGCTACGACAGCGAAGTAACTCATTATAGGCAATTCTTGGAACCTTGTGGTGCTGCATCATTTCATGCTGATAAGCTAATTCAGCCGAAATATAAGTGTGATTGTTCCATCTCAGCGGATGATGAAAGAGAGCTGAGAGTGGGTTTTTCGGACCTCGAAATAAGATAAGGGACCTTCCGTCAGACAGTTCGGACTTTGGATTTGGTAGGTCTCTCGAGGACACTACAGTCTTAATAGACTGTGACTCAAAAACAGGGTCTTGTAATACAGGAGGTGATGAGATACGAGATAACAACAAACTACTATCGTCACTGTCATCATCACTGGACAACGAGGTGGACACATCATTTACCAGTATTTGTTTGTCAAAATCGACTTTCTTGATTGTCATGCTTCCTGTACTATTGGTAATTCTGTCTGAAGCGTCAGGTATGCCAGAGGAAAATGGCGTAGATGTCGAATGCACAAAGTTATTATTATTCACAATAGGTGTGAGATCTGCCATGGGCAGAAGGGAATTTGACATTTCGTCTGTCATTGTTTGTGAAAGCAGAGGTTGCATCGAAAGACTATGGCTGGAGAGCGGAGTTGACAGAGTTCTGTTTTGCGTTTCAATATATAACCAAGGGTACTTGAGGGATACAGAGGGTAAAGCTGAGGGTAGTTGAGGTAAACTGAAGATAGTTGAGGGGAGCCTAGGGTAGTTGAGGAAAGTTGAGGGTAGTTGATAGAATTTGAGACCAGGTGAGGGAATTTTAGGCTAGATGAGGGGATTTGAGAAGAGGTGAGGGTAAAAGGGGTTTAAATTGGGGAATTTGAGGCTGGAGGAGTCACCGGGAGTGTGTAGGGGTGGTATCCTGCCACGAGGTAACTTAATTTTTTCGAAAATACAGGGCATAAAATAACAAAATTTGATCCCTGTACATTTTGCCTCACGTGAAATATGGGTAATCTTTTGGCATATTTAAGTGCAAGCATTCACACAATGTGCAGCTGAATAAAAAATATTATCATCTGTGATTATGGAAATGAGAAAGTCATTTCATATGAACTTTTTATATATGTGCAACAAGCTCCAGTTTGGATTTTAAAATCAAGAATAAACTCTTGCTAGGCACTCTAAAAATAAATATTTCTGGTGCGGGTATTTCTTGACATAGTGTTGTTTGATTTCAAAATAAAACTTTTTGGACACGAGCTGAAATAAAAAATTACTGTCACTGATACCACAAAATAAATATAAATTCCAAGCCCCCCTCCTGCAAATCTCATGGTCACTCCCTCACGTATCATACAGTTATCGATCAAAACAATAAATGTTCAGCTCAATTTCCATCATCCCATTGTCAGTAATGTTGTGTTTGTCATGGTTCCGTGACTGAAACAAAACTGAGCCAGAAGTGGTCAAATACAAAAGAAGCATTGAAGCTGTGAAGTGCACTGGCAGTTGATAACACCTGAAACTGTTAATCTGTGTCTTGACCATATGGTCAATCGTGAATAAACCTCATTGTACCCGGTTAACAGTTTGTAGAGATAAAGTTCTGTATAAACCAAGTTGACATTGTCTTGCAAAACCATGCAGGATTATTTGTGTATCAACCCATAATCATTAATAAAACAATTATCTCAAATACTATGTATTGTTAAGTTAATAATATGTTTATTTCAGCTTTTCGTGAACCATTGTGAGACATGACTGGTTTCAGTCTGAAATTCAACAGACACGCAGGGAGTACCGATTTCTGCAATCTGATTGGTCGAGAAAGTAATAAAAGTCACATGACTATGGAGAAAAAGATTGTGACATCACTCAATAGCTGCCTATGGTCATAACATAAGCCGAGGATTATATCACACATTCTCAAAAACAAGGGATATAACTGACCTATACCTTAAACAAAAGAAATTAATACAAAAATAAGAGACTTGAAATGAAAATAAAACAAGATGGTTTTGAGAGAAGTTAAAAACAGCTACAAACAATTTGCGAAGTGGGATTAATTTAATAACATGAAGGAAGGTATCGATTGAAAAAAGAAATCAGAAAGGCAACATAGTTGACATACATATATGATATGAAATTTTACATATTCTGGGAATTTTCCTGGGTAGGCCTATACAAGGCCAAAGCATTTCTTTAGCTTTTTTAGTATTTGATTGATAATTTACAATACGTTTCGGATGCATTGGCCTTGTATATTCAAAAAAATTCACAGAAGTAGAAAGAATTTCATATCATATGCCTCTACAGCAGACTGGCTTGTCAGTCAAGGGCAGTGCAACATTACTTGGAAAACTGCCGAATACCCGAGACTATACTGATTTATTGGCAGTTCTGAAAATTGTACCCGCCAGTACCAGATTGTATGAACGCTTAACATGGCTTATTCTGATGTGGTTAACTCCTATAAATTTCCTTTAACAAGGTTATTGGCACAAAATTTTGTCAGGTTGTAACATAATTTCATTTAAATAACATAAGTTACCTAACGCATGTGTAGCATTGACACAATATCAGTAAAAAGACTTAACCACTTTAGGATAACCCGTGTTAAGCATTGATACAATCTGGCACAGAGCTAAATCTAGCATCCAAAGAAAAAAACCTAGTAAGTCACATTTTGGAGTTTCTGAGAAAATTAACTTTTAAGTTCCAGTCCTTGCAGTAAGAGATGGACTCTGTGGGGTAACGGGCCACTTCATGAAAATCTAAACTTAATAAATATATAGAAACATTTCTCAGAAGTCCTATTTTGACCTTAACTCAATTTGGCCCAAAATGTCACTTACTAGGTTTTCCCTTCGGACGCTAGAAATGTACGAATCACCAGTCTCAATGCAATGGGCAGTACAAGGTAGTTGGGTTGTTTGAGACGACAAAACAGGAATCAGGAATTTTGTTTCGGTTGGAACAGAATTTTTTTTTTGTCTCACAGATGAAGGCTTACCTACAACAAATCAGATGGCACAATTCATCTGAATATCATTTTTACTTACCACTAAAAAGTTCATAATCCCAAAAAGAGACACACTATGAGGCCTTCCCGGGGTTTCCAATCCATTGCCCGCCCTCAATTATCATCTGGTAAGCCCCTTATATTATGTCTGAAACTCTAAATGGATCTCTTTCTGCTGCCACTCCATCTGTGTTTTCTTAACATTTTGCTTTGTGTTGCCGATTGTGGACTGAATCTCTCGAAATGGCATGGTAAAAGCATGATAAATCAGTCTAATGGGCTGCATTATGTAAATGCAGTTCATATGAATGTTTCTCAATCATTTTCACTTTTTTCTCCTACATTTCTATATATGTTTTTTTTTCAAATTATCTTGTTTTACCAAGCTATGTAAAGCTATGAAGCGTGTTATACCAAAACTCAATATCTTCTAGGTGAACAAAAAAGAAGTAGGCTAGAATATTGAAAGAAATAATCAATTTGTAAACGTATAATAAAACCCTTTATTGTATAGGTCAGTCAGACTCCAAATCAACTATTTACATTTATCTTAAAAATAAATCAGTATCATATGACATACAAAAGTTTCACAAAAATTGTCATATGTAGACGATCACAAATTGCTGTGATGGATTGATCCACTAGAGTTGGAAGGTGGACTTTCAACTGGCCCCTGGTGAATCATCAAAATTTGTAAATATCCATTTATTGGTCGATCTGTGTCCAGTTAGAGAAGTTTTATAAAAATTAATGAATGCACACAATACCATTCATGCATACCTGTTATTTTCATTAATCAATTTCGTTCAAAACTGATATTTATGTATGTCCTATGCAGTGATATAATAAGACCAAATAGGTATGGTGGTATTTTGAGATGTACCCCACGAGTTGAAGATATCCTGGTTCAGTACTAGTGGGTACAGAGGACTCAAGATATCTTCACGAGTGGGAGTACATCTCAAAATACAACCATGCAACCATTTGGTCTTATTTATACCCCATTATTTGATGCATAATAGAGCTGAACTTCACTGAGTATATCTATACTCAGCATCAGCCAATCAGAATGTAAATAGCAGCTCAACTGATGATGTCACAATGTTGTGACAACACGTTTGACATGACGTCACAATGGTAAACAATGCAATGACATCATCAGCAATGATCAAACCATTGAGTATACAAAAAACCATCGAGTATATAATAATACCCCA
Source organism: Platynereis dumerilii (assembly GCA_026936325.1). Classification (NCBI taxonomy): domain Eukaryota; kingdom Metazoa; phylum Annelida; class Polychaeta; order Phyllodocida; family Nereididae; genus Platynereis; species Platynereis dumerilii. Next base: position 130,111,430 of record JAPTHN010000001.1, read on the forward strand.
TAATGTTTACAATACCACATGAAAAAGCAGTGGATATATCCCATGTGGTATTGCGTTGTATACTCAATGGTTTTTTGTATACCACATGGTTTGATCATTGTTGATGATGTCATTGCATTGTTTGCCATTGTGACGTCATGTCCATGGTGACGTCACAACATTGTGACATCATCACTTGAGCTGCTATCTGTGCTCTGATTGGCTGAGGCCACTGTTGAGTATTGATCATCAGAGTGAAGTTCAGCTTTCTTAGGAGTTAAAATATGGGGTATAAATAAGACCAAATGGTTGTATGGTGATATTTTGAGATGTACTCCAACTCGTGAAGATATCCTGAGTCCTCTGTACCCACTCGTGCTGACGCACTCGTGGGTACAGAGGACTCAGGATATCTTCAACTCGTGGAGTACATCTCAAAATACCACCATACCCATTTGGTCTTATTATACAACGCTATACAACATGGGATATATCCACTGCTTTTTCATGTGGTATTGTAAACATTATGGGGTATTAACGTAGTCACCAGGGAATCCTGTTGACAGCCAATCACAGAATAAGAAATGAGGATACCCTACGTGACTGTCATGGTCTGGCCAACAGCAGCCAGTGCAGCGACTACTTCCTGGAACATTACCACACACACCAGACAATATTACAGTCCTCGTTATATTCACAAGGAATATCAAGTTCTTTCTATGATGTTGAACTGTGATGTCAGAGATGACTCTATTCTAGCATTGCAATACACTGTATATGTAAATTAAGTACACGCTGTGATGTCATTTTAAACTGGGTCCGATTTCCCGGCTTCTAGCCACTGTGGATCCTCCAAAACTGAGTGTCACAGTTTCAACACAGTGTCAGAGTGAAAATTGAGTCTCGGAAAACCCATTCAAGTTCCACATCACAGCTTGTTAGCTAATGGGCTGCCAGAAAAATTATATGTCACATAATTGATGTGTTTACAAAAATGTTCAAAGCCTTTTGTTTATTGCAAGGTCCCTTGAAGTTTAAAGTTGTAAAGTCGCAAGTTTGCAGATTAATCAAACAACTCTGTGGGGATTATAACAGTTGTCTACTGTGAATGCTCACGAAGCTGCTATTTAGTCAGATTAGACTGGTGATTGCCAATGATAGATTATTGGGATAACAAATGTAATGCTTCCTTCAATATATCAATGTTTAAACTGTGACACTTAGTTTTACTGTAAGCCCATTGGCTGGCAAGCTATGATGATGTGGTTGCTGGGACTGTCCCATATAAAATGCTTACTCTGACACTGTGTTGAAACTGTGACGCTCAGTTTTGGAGGACCCACATTGGGTAGATCACATCACAGCTTGTAGTTCATATATTGCAATGCTAGAATAGAGTCATCTCTGACATCACAGTTTAACAGCATAGAAAAGAACTTGAGATTCCATGTAAATGTAACGAGGACTGTAAACACCAGGGGCACTTTACTATTTCAGCTTTCCTGATTATTAAGTACAGAGCCATGCAAAATTGTGATCAGGGGCCCTTGATATATTTGGCAGAACATTCCAAATATCAAACAGTATATAATTTGAAATTTAGTAAGTCTATTGCAGCTAGTTGGAGTCCTTCCTTTTTAAGCCGCACCCTGCACGAGACACATTGACTGAAATTACGATCAGGTAGAATCAGCAAAATCAGTGTGGGCGTTTTGACATGTTTGCGAATAATATACGAGAAACTGATTTAGAAATCCTATCCGGTTGGTCATGAATATTCCAGTATTCCATTTTTCCATTAATTCTATTCCCCAGATTTTGAGAACTTCTTGTGCTTCTCTTTTTTTACTCTTGTTGTATGGAAATATGCTAATCAATCTCAAGGACCAGCAGCAAAATCTGTAAGAATGAATTTAATGATCCATGCACTCACCCATAAACTACTCTGTGTCTCCCCAATTTGCATATATTGATTAGTCATGTCAATGCTGAGCATTCTCCTGGAGTAGTGTGGGACAAGATGCCCCTATGAGGTGAAATCATAGCTATGAACATTGGAAAAATATGGGCTATTGTCATGTTGTAAATTTAGGGTGCTTTTCCCAATGGGTACGAGGGGCGTTCAGAAAGTTCGAGGCTTTTTTTTATATGGACACTAATTTTCAATCCAGAACTATGAATTTTTCACAGGATAAAATTCAGCATATTTGGGATAAATTTGCAAAATTTTGGGTAATTTGGACATTTTTAAGTCATTCTGTGGTTGCCATGGAAACTGAAAGTTCAGCTTCTTGGGGCAGGTAATACTGAAACCACTAAAGCAAATGAATTTTGGCTGTGCGAGACCTCTCTCTATCACTTTCATTAGTGAGATTGACAATATTTGTGTGGCAGTGTAAAATTTGCCATTATAATATTTGCTGTAGGCATTGCTTTTGATCATTATTAATGGTTAGGACAGAGGGCAGCAGCACCTAGCTCTGTCACTCTCCTCAAGGCCACTAGGGAATTGACCCAATTTTAAAGGCTTAAATGCTTGAGTGACCACAATGATCACTCTCAGTTTTGTCTCAGTTGCTCTCCAGGCAACATGGATTGACTCAACTTTGCACTTAATGCATTGGCAACCAATTTGTTCAAGGTACGTGTTTTCTGTTAATATTTTATCTTAGGCAAACTTAGCATTCAATTATGTATTTTGTTACAAATAATTAGTTACTTATTTCCTCATAAATTTATAGAAAGTTTAGCAGTTGTATACATTAATATTTTGTCAGTCAGCTCACACATGTTTCATTATTTGGTTAGGTGCCAACTTGGTTAACCTTGGGAAACATGTGGTTGTGAAAATGCTTCAAGAACCCCATTTTGGGTAAGATGGTTATACCATTATGAATTATAATTGTTCACTGGTTATTAATATTACTAATTAAATATAAATATTTAACTCGGTGGAATATTGTGAATATTCACTTCAGTATTTATTTCCTATTAGAACTTCACAATTTAATTTACTTTATCAAATAATTATTCAATTGTCAAACCTACACTTCAAGTCATGAATATTAGATCAACTTATGTCAGTCATATTAATTCAACTTTGTGACACTGTTTCTTTAATGTTGTGGATTGTCTTTGATTTTGTGTATATTCTGTTTACAGGGTTTTTAACCATGATGAATAAATCATCTTTAAATATAGCATTGACTTAATTGTCATTTTCTTGCTATCACATTTGACACAAGAAATATAATATTAGCCTTAAAAAATAGCCCCAAGCTCACTAAAAGCATTGATTCATAAACCTGACCCATTGAAATAAATGTTCCTTGAAGTCCGCCAAACTAAGTTCTGAGAAAGAATTTCGGTCATCCAAAGCCTTTTCTCTTCCAGCACCTGAAACTATAGCCCCCATGGACTAAAGTAAGGGAAAACCAGGACTTATGTAAAGCAACATGTCATAGGAATAGCTAGGATGGATAATTCTGTCCATTTTGGTATCTTGTTCATACTAGTGAATCGATGCTTTCACAAGTCCATATGTGGTCAGGGAAACACACCCTTGCCTCCTGAATTTCCCTCGTCAAATCTGGCATGCAGGAATGTTTCCTACATGGGTTCAGTGTGAGAATACACACATTTTGTGTGCTTGAAAGCATATTTAGAAGTTAATACCATATTTCTTGTGTCTAATATTGTCAATATCACTAATACAAGCGACAGAGAGAAGTCTCTCACAGTCACAATTTCTCGGCATTCTTGGTTTCAGTGTTACCTGCCCCAAGAAGCTGAATTTTACCCTGTGAAAAATTCATAGTTCTAGATTGAAAATATCCATATGAAAAAAAGCCTCGAACTTTCTGAACGCCCCTCGTAGGATGGAAACGGTGACATCACTACTTAGCGTATATTTTCACAACACCTAGAATGGGATTGTCTGAAATTGCTTTGGAAATTGGATACTCAGTAGAGTGGATGTCTGTATTGCTGGATTTTACGACCACCACCTAGATACGATTTGGAACAATATCTTTGCATATTTGTTAAAATACGGTGTAACAAGGTCAAACTAAGATATAGGCTCCATGCCACGATGGCCCACTAGGCACACTTGGCATACATCTCGGCTGTTAGGATTTATGTATCTAAACATTGATGTAGCATATATGAATAAATCCCTACATGCCCATGTTTGTTTATGCAGAGTCATCATTGCTGATTATTCACTCATTCAATTTTTCAAAATCGACTGTAATTATTTCGTTGGGACAAATGAACCAGATGTGTGTCTCAAATTAATTACACCCTGTCAGATCATCTTTTACTGCACATGAAGAAGTTGGCAATGGCAAGGACAGTGTTTTTGGCAACATGGGTGCCATGGGCAGGATGGAGAGAAGCGAATAGTGGTGACAGTTGAATCTGTGTCTGGTGTCACATTGTCATTGCTGAAGCTCAATATCACTATTGATGATATAAACAGAAATTATTGTGTAGATCTTTTCTATTGAGCTGCAAAAACATATATGTAATGTATACTATGGTACCCTTTTTATGTTCAGCAAACACAAGTTCGAAGAAAGTATTGTAAACACTTAGGTAAAATGTTGTCTCACCGCCTTGTGAGCAGGAGACAGGCAGCTAGATAATTTCCAAATCAAAACTCAGTTACTGATGGTCCAAAACTACATTACTTTCGAAGCAGTATTGAAACTTATGTTATCTAAGTTGATGTCAATACTAATAAAGATAACAGAAAACTATTTGTTTCTACACAAATGTTTTCATTGTCAAGGGATAACACAAACACATTTTCATCATGGTATGTTATGTAATACATGTGTATTTTGCCCGGCAAAACGAAAAACATACTTTTGCTGATATCTGAAGAAGTTACGGAAATATTGGACTAATTCTTGTGTCTATATCCAATTATCCATGTTTCCATTGTCAGGGAATATGATACAGTCATTTTCCATGCTCCATACCCTATCTCAAACACAACCTGCAGGTGCAAACAGAATAAAAAATATAGCACAACATATTATCATTGTTATATGTTTTGTATATATGTGAATTTTGCTGCTATGTAAAATTTATTTTTACTGTCATCTCTGAGAAAGAAAAGCCCATCAGAGTGCCTAAAAAGGTATTCCAGCTTGTCACAAATAGGATGCCCTGGACGGTTCCTCAAAGTACCCAGATGAAAGGTGTTTTCCAATTACCTCACAGTAAGTTACTTCAGAGAACCTGACTGGGGTACAGTGGCGTCCCTATGGGGGGGCACGAGGGGGCACAGGCCCCCCCATATTGGACCTGTGCCCCCCAGGTGCCCCCCCATATGAACTTTCCAACTCTGGCTAAAATATACAATTAGTATAGCGGGTGCCCCCCCAGAGAATCGCGTGCCCCCCCAGGTGCCCCCCCATTTGAGACCCCCCAGTTACGCCACTGCTGGGGTATTTCAGAAAGGACAACTTTAAGCACAACTTTAATAATATCCAGGTCTTCAGGCTACCTTAGAAGGTTCTTCTCTCAACCCTTTAAATGTCCTTTTGATGTATGCATTTTATTATTAACAATTAGGAAAACATTTTATTTGTATCTAAAATGGTCATGGCCAGTAAGACATTTGGCTACACTGGCCTCGTCTTCGATTGTCTCAAGCTTCTTCCTTCGCGCCCGGCAGTTACTGACAGGGATAGAGCAGAGTTTCAAAATATCCATTTAGGTGGAATGGGTCTGTTAAGTTTTTTTTTCCTTGAAAAGGAATTGTGTTGTCAGAATGTCAAATGTACACACTTCCTCATGGTTCTTTTTGGTTTCAAAAAGGCCCTTCTTTCCTTGTCTACACCGGCTACAGGTAGCATCATGTTTGTCTGTCAGTGTGAGGGGCGTTCAGAAAGTTCATCTCCGTATTATCTGCGCCACCTAGCTGAACTTTCTGTTTCCATGGCAACCAGAGAATGACTTAAAAATGTCCACATAATCCAAAATTTTGGAAACTCATTCCAAGACTACTGAATTTTATCATGTAAAAAATTCATAATTTTACATTGAAAATAAGTGTCCATATAAAAAAAGCTGTGAACTTTCTGAACGCCCCTCATACTGATTATATTGTGGCAGACAAATGTAATGCTACCTGTAGACAAAGAAAGAAGGGCCTAAACTAGTAAAATGATTAGACAACTCTTGCGGGCATCTGACAGGATTTGTTTGATTTCCCTTAAAAATCACATAAACATTGAAAAAATGTGAACAGGGTGTATTAGATAGAACATAGAGCATGGAAAATGCTGTACCATATTCCCTGACCATGTAAACATGGGTATAGTGAGAATTATTCTATCATTTACCTTTCCTTTTCAGATATCAGAAAAAGTATGTTTCTCTGTTATGGTGGACAAAGTACACATATATTACAGAACATACAATGATGAAAATGTGTTTGTGTTACTCTTTGACAATGAAAACATAGGTGTAGAAACAAAATGTTTTCTGTTATCTTTATTAGTTTTGACATTAATTACATTAATTACGATAACATATGTTTCAATAATGGTCGCCGAAAACATTCATACAAAATTCTGAGGTCCATTTTCTATAAAAGAATCCTTTATTTGATTCTCATGCAGTGCCATTATCCTACTGGGTACTTAGTTACCAATCAAAATTTTAATTGCAGCTATGCACCCTATCCGCGTGCCTCGGCAGCCCAACATCGGCCCGAAGCTGGTCCGATGCTACTGACATCGGACTGACGCTGGGCCGACGTTGGACCGCCGAGGCATGCTGACAGGGTGGGTACGTAATTGGCCAAAATATACAGATGGACACCAAAATTGTCATATATGGACACATTTTTGCAGAAATATGACATTTTTAGTATTTTCATATATTGTGAAAAGCAATGAAATTTGCAGACCTTCGCGATCTAAAATTGCTTATATCTGGCTAATGAAAGAGTGTTCCTTGCAACAGAAAATGGATTTAGAAAATTCGTGTCATGTGCAATCATCTTCAATTGACAAATTTTCTATCCACCCACTGTGCTCTAGTTCCTAAGGTGGGTTAAAATCAAGGAAAAGCTAAAATCATGGAAAAACGAGCTTAAGCAACCTTCATTATTGTGTTTAAAGGGAATTTGGTGAAAATTTCGTCAAAATCCAGCTCGGGCCACATTGCAACCCCCGCATGGTTTTCTCAGAGACAGCCAATTAATGCCAAATCGAAAGATCCAAAAGATAAATTGGGCCATAAGCATAAGAATTATACGAAATCTTCCTTATCCCAAGATCCCATTTCTGTACTTACAGGTTTTCGCTGGCTTAGCGGATGTCGGTCATCCTTCAAAGGGGCGGAAGCAGCATTTCACAAACAGGAAGGCCATCTTCAATGCTTGAAACATTTCTGTTCATGTAATAGAGATTATGTGAGAGATGTCAGGAGACTTGGCTAATTTCTAAATTGCACAGGGATTATGTTACTACAGCTCAAGTGGTAATCTTCCATGCCATGTATATATGCTAGATGCAGCTTGACATAATATCATTTTAAAAAATTGGCTGAATAGACTACACATAAAATGATAGATTCATTCTCCCTCCCTTCACATATGCCAATCAAAGTACATATATATTTGTAATTATGAATCCAAACGGCCTGATTAAAATCAAAGATAATTCTCCATGAGGCAAAATTTCCGCACACCCGTAGAAGTCACAGCTGTAATAACAATGACTTATTAAGGGTTCAAGATACAAAGCAGTGTTTACGGTTTCAGTATGTTATATATGCAAATATAAAATAAGCCTTCAGGGTCTGGAAGAATCTGAGACTTGACAGCGCTAATCTTACTTGTAAATACATCCATGCGGACCGATGCATAACAATAAGGAGGAGGATTTGAAGAGATTTAAAAGACACTGTTACCTCGGGGAAAGAGTAGTAGAGATTAAGAGCTCAACACTGTATTGTTCTTCTTTTCCTATTTTTAAAGTAGTAAATTTTCTTCGTAAGTTTGTGAGGATTCCAATCTTGGTGGAGTTAAATACATTTGTATTATAATCCACTGGTTTTATTTCTTATTATGGGTGGTGTAGTGGTTAAGGTTCCAACCTGCTCCGCTGAAGGTCTTTGCCTGCATGGGTTCGAACCCCGGGTGGGGACCCCAAAATTTTCAGTGTACCTTCATGAGCAAAATCCCGGCTGGATGTCATTCGGATGAGACATTAAATTGGCGGCCCCTTGTATCAGTGTCTGTGCTGGGCAAGTCAAAATCCCTCACATGGGGTAAATGTGTAACATGTTGAGGACTCCCGCTCTCTCTCATCTCATCAATCAACCCTTGTGAACACCCAGAACTGGGCTTAGAGGGCTGCACTTATCATATCTATTCTTTGATTGCAGGGGCCCATTTCCTTGTAAATACAACCCGAGATTGTTTGCAACTTGCCCGTATGAGGCTGATATTTCTTGGTCTTGCTTGTAGCTCAGGTGATTTGGATGATTGATGGATGCAAGGACAAAGGGCAAGGAGTCCCTGGGATAAAATGGCCAATCAGCCAGCAGCCTCCATATTGCACCAGGTGCACGTCTCACCAGCTGAACCTTGGCATCCAATTGGAAGAGAGAAAAAACCTCCTTCCTTCTATTCTAAAATTAACGTTATCATCAATTTTGTGAGTGAGCTTCAAAGATGATTCTGATAGTGATCAATAACCACGCTCCAGCCATTCCAGTTTTGTTGAGTTGTGGTATATATTAGGCTCTCATGTGCGTAAAGTTATTAATCAGGTAATTAAGCAAAGGCCGGCATATGATGACAAAAACTTTAAAACTGCAAGTGATTACTGCCAAAATTTACATGAAAGAATGTTCAACCCCAACATATACCTCAATTTGTAAAGGAAAATTTAAAGGACATAATGAAATATGGTGCCTCATAATGACTCGGCATTGGATACATAAACAGCAAAGCATTCTGTCAGACACTAACATGTATAGGTTATTCACCACGGGAGAGGAATATGTGATTTATCACCCGAGGGCTTTAGCCCGAGGTGTGATAAACACATATTCCTGATCCCATGGTGAATAACTGGCTTATACCATGAGACAAACACTCAAACAGTCAAACATGAGAGGATAACTTGACATCAAAGAATATGGGAATTATGTCCTTGACATACTGCATGGCATGTGATTGGCTAATAGAGGTGTCGAATGGTATAAATAGGATAATACAGCTGTTAGATCATGTAAACTGACAGAAAATTAGATTAAACTGACAGAGAAATCTTGTTTGACTGTTCTGGCAAATTGTACTTTTTGTGGTTGGCCTCAGACATGCCTCGGACATAATATATCTGGGCCAAAGAATCCGAAACCGAGTCCAAAGTCAAGGATTGGGTATCTGAGACCGAGGCCGAGGACATCAAAATGTGGCCTCAAGACTAGCCTTGAAGACTAGGCCAGCCTTGAGACCTCCAATACTGCAAGGTATGTTCCATTTTATTCCAAACAACACCTATTTATATTTCAAAACTGATTTACTGAAAGCATTTTATACGAACATTAGGGTTTGTCAGCCTTAATTGCCAGACATGCCCTTCATTACTTTTGGTTTTACCAAAATCTTAATATGAGCTCAGAAATAGGAGGTGATTCCCATCATGAAAAATGAAGCAGGTCTCAGGAAGTACAGGGTCTCGGCCCACTCGGGTGACAAGATCAGGGAATACTTTCCAAGCCATGAAATAACCTATAATTATGCTTTCTATGATATTCTAGAAGATACAGTGGTCCCTGTGTTATAAGACCACCCCTTCTGCAGTCATTAAGCGGTCTCTCGTGCAGGTGCGGTAAAATGCACTGAAGTGCATCTGGAAGGTGGTCACATAGGGCAAGGTGGTCTTACAACAGGGAGTCTTACAACGCAGGTACCACTGTATTTATCTTTTTGCTGGAGATGCTGTGCATGGATTTGTTTGTTGCAGGCTGCTTTATTCAAGAGACATCCTGACTGATCAGTTCCGCAGTAAAGCCCCAATTATTCCCTTACACTGCTGATTTGGCCAATAAGGAGCTTCTGGGGACTTAATCTTGTTCCCAGTGAAATTTCCACAACCTGCACTATGTGCTTCCAAGATGACTTCTCAGATTGAAGTTTTGGAAACAGTCGTGGAGCATGTGTATAGTGTAGCCTATGCAATCTGCCATGCATGTAGTCAAAAAATAGCTCATCAGAATGAATAAAATAATAAAATAATAAAATAGGTTCAATTATATGCAGTTAGAGACCATTCAGAATTTATGACTTGGGGGGTGGGAGTTTTGCTGGAACTTCATGTCAAAAATTGATACCCCCACGTTTTTTAATGCGAATTTTTAGTACCCCACCCTTAGGTTTCATGCGTATTTTTAGTACTCCCCCCCCCCCGGACATTCAAAGCAATACACGCAATATATATGCATATAGATTCATGTCATTTCACGGACTTTTGCGCGTAAAAAAGTCTAGATAAAGTGAGTTTATGAATCTTTTATAACATTTTTTCTTTGTTAAAATTTCTTTTTCCCCCCTTGGAAGTGTTATCAAAAATTAAACCCCCCCTTTAAACACGTGTGAATAGTAAGTACCCCCTCGGGCAAAACTCCCACCCCCCCCCAGGCATAAATTCTGAATCTTTTAAAAGCAAATCACACAGGCATAAGATATTTTATGTCCATTTCAAGCTCCTATTATGAGTGAGTAGGTTTTCTATGTGTTATTACCACAACAGAGGTTTTACAAATAAGTAAGGCATATAGCAAAGCTTTTCTTTAACTGTCATGAAGTGATGCTATTGAGTTCACATAACTTTAACCTCACATAGCCATTACATGGTTTAATGAAATTTCTTAGGTTGATATAGCAAGTTTACAGGATGTAAATTGAGGCAAAACATACAGCATTTGGCATATATAGCGCATATGTCAAACCTCAGTTCAAATGGAGGACCACAAATTCATATCAAAGTGGCTTAGAAACAACTAAAGAGTAGAGTGGGCCAGGGCAAGAAGCCCGGGTTAGGTGAGAGGCCCCCCCAGGGTTATATCTTAACTTACATTTTTGGTGCTTTTTCTTATTGATAGGATTGAAGCTAGAGGCTTTTTAGGTGACGTCACAAATTTTCAGGGCAAACAGCACCAAACCATATTTTTTGCATTTTAGCTCAAAATATAGAGGTCAAATGAAAATATTTGAGTTTGGGGCGAGAGGCCGCACATGGTATGGGGCATGAGGCCCCCCTTCACTGAGGCCTCCAAGCTGCTTCAGGAACCATTTCATGATGTGTACTTTACCTTAAATCTTGATAGAATAGCTAATTGAAATCTAAAAAATTTGGCCGAAATTAAAACAGGGCAAAAAATATTAAAGAATAAATGTAGGAACAAAAAAATTCAGAAATTCAGAAAAAGTGAATATAATGCCTTAAAAATGATAGAAGAACCCCAAGAAATAACTTTCAAGCTGAATGCACTCACAAAAAAAATTATTATTTTGATTAGCCTATAATAGGGGGGCTTCTTGGCCGATGGGTGGGGTAAGAAGGCCATTTTATATTTTTTACAAAAAGGGCCGTAACTCCTTTATTAAAATTGGTTGACATTTGTTTCACTGGTTATAAGTAGAGTCAAGTGATCCCTTCCTGACATCATAAGCATTTAAATAATCGACCACAAAAAGTAGGTCAAATCGCACCTCGAAGTTAAGGGGGGCTGCATACCCCGCGCTACTCTATTTCTAGATTACATATAAAGAGTATTTCTATGCACTTTCATTCACATTATCTTCAATTGTTAATGCAAAACTTGCAATTGTTGGTGCATCTAAAAAGTCTGTTTATGTTTTTAACAGTCTGGAGGATGACCATACTCAAAAGGAGAACTTCTTGATGACATGCATCATTATGCTGGGAAATAATTTTCTCATTTGTTACTTCACTGACTCATTCACTGTCTTTTACTGATAACACAGTAAATAAGGAGAATTTTTCTGAATTTTGGCAATTATTAGTTTTTCAAAAGGTCTTGGAATTATTACAGTAGGACTACGAATGACAAGTGCTGACAGAAAAGCACTGGAATATTTCTTGTGAGGTCAAATCTCTATCCCTGCCATGTTATTCCGTATGAGTCATCAGCTTGTAAGGTCATATCATATACTTGCAATGTTATTAGGAAAAGTCATACTTGATGTTTTATTTCGGGTCTTGTAACATCAAAGTGTGTTGCCTAAAGCAGTTTAGACGTCGTGATCGTCTTCTGCTATGAATTGTGACAATTGGAGGCACTGAAAACAAAGAAATTTCAAGAATCGGCGGAGGCCTTTTTCTGGCACTTAGCAACCAATGCCATTTTGAACTTTGAAAGCCCAGTCAACAATTTTTCACAAGTCATCCACTTTCAAGAAGCCCTACAGTAGACAAAACAGCTGAAAACAATTTAAAGCCGGCAGCGTAGGGTGACTCCTCGCTACTTTCAGGGAGAATTTCATTCTCCCTGATTTTAAATAATCAAAAAAGTCATGGCTCTCCGGAGCTGCGCTATGTCCTAACGGACGGAAGGGCGTTACAGAAGAAGAAGATACTTGATGTGTCATACCACTCATCAATGAGCTCACAAGCGACCTTATGACAAATTGACAATTAATTTCCATGTGTTTGATAGGGCCTGTTGTGAGGTCATTGATGTCCACCATCAGCTGAATGTAAATACTCGTCATTCGTCAACCGTAATGCATATATTAAGAAAAAGAAGAAAGGGAGACTACAATTAGAAGCACTGTCCTCTGACTCCTCTCTTTCAAACACGACACACAAATCAAATTTTGCTCATGTCAAATAAGCCAAACTATAATATTTCCGAAACATCGGTATAAGTTTGAAGCTGCTGTGTCCATTATAAAAGGCGCCAGAGCGTGTTGCGTCATTGACGCAGCAATTTCACAAGAAAAGATTGGAAGAATACTGCCAAAGATCATCTGTACATATTGTGCCTTTATTTTATTTATTAGTATGACATTCACAATTTTTGATAAGCAGTTTTGCTCTTATTGGAGCAACCTGACCATACGAGGCTGATATTTCTTGGCCTTGTAGCTCAGGTGATTTGGATGATTGATTGATGCAAGGACAAAGGGCAAGGAGTCCCAGGGATGAAATGGCCAATCTGCTAGCAGACCCTATATTGCACCAGGTACATGGCTCAGTGGCTCACCAGCTGAACCTTGGCCTCCAATGGAGATCAACAGGAAAATTCGGGTTATTTCATAATAATGCATTTCTCTATTGTCTTATATTATGTATTGCATGCAAATTTGCACTGAAAATAACATAAATTTGTGTTTATGGGTCTTGCAGATTGGTGACCCTAACAATTTAAAAATTAAATTTTTACTTGGTTGTGTGGTGTCACTTGCTTTTTTGTGTATGATTCACTCAAATTTAATGAAATTGATGCCTGGTGATTTTGTAAAGTCTTAGGACTAAGAAGACACTAAAATCAAGGAGATTCCACATCTATATAACAGCTCAGAACAACGGCGGGAACATTGTTAGACCTAATCCACCATTAAAAAATCACAGAAGTCTGACATTGGCAATAACATTTTGTTGTTTTTCAAGATTAAGTTGGCATTCTTTGAATATGTTGAAATTCTGTGTTTGTGTTGTTGAGCCATGATGCGATTTTTCATGATTGTTTTTACTAAAAACAATAATTTTTTGCGGGTCACCATAAGAAAGTTTTCAAATAATTCCAGGTGACTAAAAATGGTTTATAATATAATTCATAGGGGAGAGCGGGGCATGATGGGCACCTTAACCTTGAAGGTCCACCGTATCATTACCCTGCCAACAAAAATTACTATTTGTTGCTGACTGGTTTTGCATTAGGTTCTACTTTAAGCATAGAAAATCTCGTTTCGCTCAATGAGATAGTATTTGAGTTATAAGCACTTTTGATTTTTTGGCAGGTGCCCATCATGCCCCGCAAGGGTGGGGCATGATGGGCACCTTGTTGGGGCATGATGGGCAGCTTCAAATTTTGGTCAATACTTACGGCATTATAGTTGTAAAACTGAAATAATTCCAATATTCTTAATGAAAAACTTGCATTACATAATAAATGGTAGTTATTGAACCAACTCAGCAAATCATAATCACCTTTTCATCTAAAAAAGGCAGGTAACTATCCAAAAATGTAAATTTAACATCATAATAGGTGATTTGGCACACAAATTATCTTATTAATTCTATATCTGATGTAGTAAATAAGATAATACCAATAGGTATTGAAATAGGCAGTATTGTCCATTCTCGCCAATCTACAACTATTATATTGCAAGAAATACATATGCTTAGTTCAAATGGGGCATGATGGGCCTGGGCCCATCATGCCCCAATCAAGAGACCCATCATGCCCCAAACTTCATTTTTCATAAATGCCCTCAGACACCAGTTTCCAAGAATAAAGTCAAATCAAAGAGTTTTCATGCAAAATGTTGAGATATCTCTTTGTGGAAGTAAAACAAGACAGCTGTTAGAATATCACTTACGCATAATCACAACGCACTTGGAAAATCAGGAAAAAAAGTTGCTAGGGCATCAAAATCTCAAAATCCTGGAAAGGGCGGTATCTTCTAAAGTATTGGTATATGAACCATGCAATTTTTTCTTCAATAAAGGTTAGCAAAGGGTATTCTAAACAACAAACATCAGCTTCCTCCGGTGTTAAACTTTGGAGTTAAAGCCCAAACCCATCATGCCCCAGGGGCCCATCATGCCCCTCTCTCCAATACATAATTCTAATGTCTGCAAATCTTTGCAATTCAACACATTCAATCACCAATTTTAGAACTTTGAAGTCCCGACACCTTGAAAATCCAAATTATTACAACATTTTGATCAAGAGTGTATTTTCCAATGCCATGTATACAGTTCTAGCTCGGTCAGAAAATTAGCAAACGAGGGGTTCAGGAGAATATTTGTATGAATAATCGTTTTAAAGAATGCAATCACACAAGTTAGCTTTGGACAAGATATTATATTTCACAAAACACGCATTTTCAACTGCCAGCAGGAAAGCTGTGCAACACCGAGGGAATGCTGCTGTGTCGCCTATGTTTTGTCCTGTAAGCCTGTGCCCATATTTTCTTTCTTTTTCACTAAATTATCACTAGCATCACTGAATACTCGGCAGGTTCAATTATACAAAACTGATTCAGATTAAATTATGAGTAAACAAATCTATGAGAAACATTACATGACGGGTTGACAGGCTAATTTGAAATTTGATTTACTGAATTCATTGAGAAAGACTGGTGTTGCATGGCCTCATGAATAAGCCTCTGTCACGAATACGAATCTCTATTTGAAGGAATGCTGATTTATAAATGCAAATATACCACAGAGGAATAATAGTGACTGACATTGTGAAACGCAATGTTCGAAAATACTGTTTTGACACATTTAAGCATAATTATTACTGGATCAGACTAGAAATAGCCGGGCTAGGACCATTTTACTCCATTGCGGTATGCATAGGTTGGTCACGAAAGATGTGGGGTGCCACGGATAGGGTGACACGGATGGGGTCACCTACAGCTTCTAGCTGAAGGGATCACCCGCAGCAGTCCCGGCCATTGGCACATCATAAATTTATCGTAACCTGCATTGCTCATTGCTTAACTTAAATCTTATGTCAATGACAAATAAATTAACATTCAATTCAATTCAATCCATTGATAACTCTTTTCAAACTGCAATCCACTTTATATATGCATATCTGTCAAAACTATATAATCACAACACGCGCTCCGGGATATGATTCCGTGCCTTTGATGACTGATTCAGTAACCAAATTATGCATCTATGCATATGACTATTTAACTAGAGTTTCGATCGGGACCGATGCGAACGGACAGTTCTCGCCATGTGTGTTGGTTGCTGTGTGGAGGTTTTTCTGAGGCATATATAGTAATATGTGAAATTGTAAATGTCACAGCATATTGCATAAGACCAAGGCACACTATTACCTTTTTGACGGCCACAATTAAATTCGAGAAGCTAGTGCCTCTGCACACTAGGTAAAATCAGTCCACTGCAGCAGCTGGAAATCAACAGAGATGAAATAACACCGAAAGTGGAATCATGTTTGTATGAGCCAAGTCACTACTCCAGAAGCAATATCATTGTATATTAGTGTTGTGCCGGTTCCAATAATTTTGGTTCTGTTTCGATTTTTCCACTGCAACCGAAACTCGAACCGAAGTTCAATCTAACAACCGAGTGTTTCGGTTGTTGTATGATATCTAATTTTATTAAGAAAACGAAGAAGTAATCAGGGAAATGTTGATCTGTTCACTTTCCCAGTTGTGTGCCATGGTACTGCATTGAATTTCTGGACCGTTGCAACTTCGGTTCTTGGGTCGGAATTTCTCGGAAACAACCAAAAACCGAACTGAACGAAAAATATCACAACAGCCCAACACTCTTATATATGTACCATTCAAAAGGCAACTCAGGAAATGTGATAAAATATGGCAAGGAAGTAAGAATCTTGAGTTCTGCACCGAACAAGAAATTGTGCCCTAACCAATACGGGCAACTGTCACTGCCACTGCCAACAGGAAGAACCCCTTAACATATTCAAAACGGTGAAACTGCTAAAAAAACTCAAATGTACAGAACATTTCAAATGAAGGCATAACTCTCCAGTCTCCAGACATGATCAAACACCAGTGTAATAGTGAGCTGAAATTTAACATTACACATATTATACCCATTTGACTCAAAATAAAATGGAGATTTTTCGTCAGGTTCTCCAAAAGCAATGAGTCACTTCCTTGGTTGAAAGCTAA
This sequence comes from Platynereis dumerilii, assembly GCA_026936325.1. NCBI lineage: Eukaryota > Metazoa > Annelida > Polychaeta > Phyllodocida > Nereididae > Platynereis > Platynereis dumerilii. The sequence continues at coordinate 130,128,318 of JAPTHN010000001.1, forward strand.
CGGCTGAAGTCTGATGGAAGTAAAAATCATGGAGAAAGATTAAAAGTATTCACCACTAAAAAATCTTGTTGGTTTCTTGTCACAAATACTGATCAATATGACAAGTTTCGAGGCTATATGTACGAGTTTTGCCTCGTCATGACGATGGTTCATTCAAAAAATCGTCAAAATCTTGTCAGGGTCTTGTCACAACCAGGTTGTTTGATCAGGTAAGGACAAGTTTGTCTTTGTCATGACATGGACACAGTTAAAAACTCCTGTTGAAAACTCATCAAATTGTTGTCAAAAACCTTTCAACAGAATTCTGAAGTAGGTACTTAGCGCAAAATATGACAAATAAAGGCCTTTATTCTGCTGTCAACAGTGCTTATTCACGAATTTCCAGCCACTCCATCATGTTCTGAATCAGTTAAACCAACCAGAGTATAGTAAGCATTGTATCGGTCTATTTCAAGGTTTGTAAATGAAAATTAACTTCTAAATAAATTTACAGGATGAATATTACTTTGATAATGCATCATTTACAACATCAAATGGAATTGAGTTTGTAGAAAAGCATTCAGTGACTTCTTTACATTTACAGTCCAACATAATGTCATTATATATACATAATGCAAGATGCACAACACTAGGGGTTCTCCAGTAAAAGAAAATCCAATTTTTCAATAACGAAAAATGTGTTATTTGATAGCAATAGGGCGTGCCAGTTACGAATTTGTACTACAGTTTGTCTCACAACATGCGAACAACCCCCAATTAAGGACTCGGAAATATGCTTAGTATTTCTAAATGGGTGCTGCTACATGAGAGACAATAAAGCAGATGGCGACATAACTAGGCCTATTCCTAAAAATCCAGTAGTTCCAGTAGCTTCAGTAGTTCCATTAGATAGACGTAGTGACGCTTTGAATATTATTGGCTTACAGAACTAGGAGTCCATACACAGGGCAAACAGAATATGCTACATCCTGCCATCGTGCAGAGACAGTTAAAATGAATTGTAACATTTCACTCTGATTCAGAGGTTCACCTATACTAAAGGCGGAAATTCGCGAAAGAAGAAGAAGACGAAGCAAACTGGTGTTTGGCCTGATTGCCAAGAATCTAGAGGTCACACAACAGAAATACACATACTCACGGGTAGAAGAGCCAATTTGCAATTTATTTATCAGATTTTGTGACGCTTTGGCGCATTTTTTGTCCGATTTTTGACAACGACCGTGTGTTCTACAAATGAGATAGACAGTAACTGAAAATCACGCATAAGTTGCAATCGTGGTACCAAGCATATTTGAAAGATTTGGAGCGGTCTTTGCAGGGAGGGAATAAGACATTATTCTACAAATTAAAAGGCCTGTATTTCAATATTCCAGTTATAATTTTGCATACCAGTGTTGGTATGCCAGGCAGTCAGCCTGCAAAACTCAACATGTTCAAGGAAATCAACTCCAGTGTCATAAGGAAGGTTGGTTATAGAATGAGATGTTTTTGAAGCCACTGGATCTATCCAGAGAACCAAAAAGTCTGCCCCCTATTCCTGAAGCATGGAGGGCAATAATACCTTGGTACCAAGAAGTACTGTTTTCCCAACTAAAGTACAAAAGGGCGCATGCCACTTGCAGGCCCTATATGAGGGAGCATCATCAAATCAACAAAAGTGACAAAACACATTATATTAGCATTGTCGTATAATGCAGTTGCAAATGCGCAACAGGGCTTTGGAGTCGGGTAAAAAGTGAACCGACTCTGACTCCCGACTCCTTTCGCTTTCTGAAAAGCGACTCCGACTCCGACTCCTTAGGCCTCCTGAATTACGACTGCGACTCCCGACTCCGCTTATTGGCATTATTGCACACTAATATTACATGTTTAACAGGGAGAAAAATTTATTCTACAAAGTTTCATAGGATTATGTACATGAACACTTGTTTTGGAAGTTTTGTTTAACATTTTGGCTAAATTTCACATTTTGAAAACTGAGTTTTTGTAAATCATATTAATTGAGTCAGGAGTCACCTATTTCATTTTCGACTCCGACTCCACCTAAAAATCAAAGTTCGACTCCGACTCCACCCAAAAATCTCCGACTCCACGACTCCGACTCCTGACTCTGACTCCAAAGCCCTGATGCGCACCTGAATTAAAACTGTTGATATTGACACATTTCATACTAGTAGGTGGTAAATAGCAAACTGGGGATTGGGGAAGTTTGCGGAGTGGCAACATTGTACAATAAAATGTAGACGGTCCTGGGTATGGACTATTGGCCCAGAAAGAAATTTGCCTTTGTGAATTAGCTACTGCAATTACCTTATGCCATAATCTGTTTGAAAGAGACTGTCTCACAGTAGTGACAAGGTCCCCGAAGTGCAGAGGTTCAGATACTCTGTAGCTTTCTAGAATTGGGTCAAAATTGAAATATAGAGCTTTTATTTTGCCCTGTACTGATTTTCTGGTGGTATACGTGAAATTATACTTAAAATACAAATTTTGAATATCCTAGTTCAGTTATCACCGCAAGGTTTCCCCAGGAAGAGTCAATTCCAGTAAGAATGCAGAGTGACCTTTCGGCACATGGGTCAACTGTATGGAGTTTACAATACAACACAGACACGTGCCCCCATACAGAAGAAACAAACCACCATGTTATTGGACTTTGTCTATGTCCAGTATTTACTCAATGAATTATGGCATATAAAACAGAGCATCTTGTGGTTGTGGCAGGATAGTTATGCACACTTAGCAGCTAATTTGAATCAGAAAGTAGCAGATAATGTCAATCAGAAAGTAGAAATATATAGACAGAAATTGGAACAAAGCTGCGTTTAAAAGGTTCTTGCAAACATGACCATTCCTATATCTTCAAATTGTTCGCATGAGAGAAATCTTCAGGCATTTCAACGCTGGTCGATTAGCATTTTCTACAGCTTTGGTGGCACTTCAGTGTTCGGCGTTCTCATGGTGCTGGAAGAAGAATTGAAGAAAAGTTAATGGCATTTTAACATCAATAAAAATAACCTTGAAATTATTCAATTTACGTCTGGGCTTTCCCTAAGTACTCCAGCCAAACTACTCACTGCTCAGGCAGAAAAACTTGCAAGCCGCTTTCCTTCACTTCCTACAAAAACCTTAAGTATCTAGGTGTGGTCCAGTGATGAATTGAATTAATTTGAATTAATTCAAAATTTAAAAAGTTGATGAATTTAATTTAATTTAATTTAATTGACCATGTTGGAAAAATGCAACGAATTGAATTGAATTGATATAGGCAGTGAATTGCGGTTTTAATTCAATTCATTTTCAATTCATCCCGTATATATTTTATATCATTATTGGTCATACCTCATGGAAAAAAGCTCCAAAAGTGAGAAGTTAGAGTCTGAACCTTTGAAGGATTATTGAAATTGTTTGGCTAAAAGTATTTTGTGTCATTTGGAAAAATATCTAGGTTGTTACTAGCCTATCTAGGCCTACAGAGGTCTATGTTCAAATATTAGTAAGTGGCTTCCATATTGAAAAATGATCAAATTGATTAAAGCAATGACCGCAATGCTAAATGCAATCGAACAATTCAAAGAAGACACAGAACAGCAGAAGCAACTTTGGCAATTGAGCAAAAATTTCCCCTTTTTTAAAATATTTTTGGTGTCATGCTTGATCTTCAAGTTTGAGTTAATCAGGCCTATCTTCTGATATAGCAATGAATGCACATTTTGGCACATGAATTAAAACTTCAGCTTTTGCTTCAATTATCAGGATAAAATGCTGATTTACGTAAATCTGTCCAGTGTCCATGTATATCTTTGCAACAGAATAATTATTTATGCACTTATTTATAAACATTTCAGAATCAGAATCTTTGGTGATTTTTGTTTTTCTACAAGGCATTGTAATATTGATACAATTTTTCAATAAAATAAAATTTGCAAATGTTAGTTTGCCTGCTGAAAACGTCCACAGAGGTCCTTGCATGATCAACTTATGAGAACAAAATGACAAACTAACATGTTTTGTACTTATGACACAAATTTGTGTCATCATGCAATCTTGAACACAGCGACTTCAAATGTTGACAAACATATATATCTATTAGTCAATGATGAGTGAGCAGTATAATATTGCAAACTCATCTTCGTGCCTGGTGCTTGCGGTCTTCTACTGGACATAATTTATCACTAAGACAAGTTACGCAACAAAATGAATTAAATTGAATTGACTGTCACTATGAATTGAATTGAATTGAGCACATGCCAAAAATCAAGTGATTGTATTGAATTTGCACTGATGTGCAAATAATTTGAATTGAATTGCATGCAGCTGAATTGTGCCCATCACTGGTTTGGTCCCTCAAATTTATATTCTTTTACCAGTATGCTTTTTAGTCATTTCTGACCGAGCATCATTCTCCTCCAATTTTTAATGGAGATGTGTACACATCTCCATTTATGCAGTCACAATGACAAAATGGACAGTTTTGGCGGGAAATTTGAAATTTGAGCATTTTCAGATGGTCTTTTGGGCCCTGTCTTGGCTATTTTGTTTGGAGATGTTTGGGTCAAGAGATGTGGATAACTTGACGATAGAGCATGCATCTGGCATAGGAATGAAATCCAGGCATGTTGTAATTATGACGTGTTTTCCTTTTTGTGTCCGAGAGCAGGGCCTCGGGCCCTTTGTCGTCATCAATGGGATTGTCATATCAAAGTTGGTGTGGATCGAAAAGCATTTCACAGATGCAAGAACAACCCAAAGTTATGATGCCATTATGATGCCCAGTGTTTACACTGTTACACTAGATGCCCTGGCTTTAATCTTATGTCTCACTGCTCAAAATAGTTAACTTTAATCCCCCAAATTCCTCCTTGCTCAGCAGACGATTTCTGAGAAGCATCTTCTTCTTCTTCCCTTTGGCCCTTCTGCCCTGAGACAAAGTGGGGTGCACCACAACCTGAGATTTATACTTCAGCCAATTACTAAAGATAGACAGATAGACACATAGATAGACAGATAGATAGATTGATAGGTAGATTGATAGATCTATAGATAGAATGCAACTTTTAACAATTTATAGAGATGTGTTAATGTAATGATCATATCCCATTGAGTTATAAGGGTTATTAAATTGCTCGAGGACACGGTGCATGCATTGCATGCTATTTTATATGTTGCTTGGATCCACTGGGGGTGGCTGCACACATTGTGTTATGGCCACTGTGCCTAAACTATAGCACTTGTATACATGATATTTGGCAGATGAATGGGCCTTACAGAATATATGTGCATTTTGTTGTTCATATTTAAGCAATTGGTAGACTTTTTATAAAATATTGAAAATTACAAAAATAATAAAAATTTTCGTTTCCAAAGCAAAACTCTGAAACAGTTTTACCTATGGGCATGAAATTCTACCTTCATATGCATTAAATACCCTTAATTTTCCTTTTGGGGGTCTAAATTTATGCTCTTACAAAAAATTAAAAACGGTAAATTCAGCGAAATTGTGAAAAAATGTTATTTTTTGGATGCTCCATGATTCTGTGAATTTTGGAGTTGCACTGCGGAAATTATGCATTTAAATGTCTAAATTATACCTCTTTAAATGACTAAACACATTTGAAGGGCCAATCTTGTGAAATTTTCATAAAACGAAAAAACTGAGAAAAAATGAGGATTTCGGATATTTTTCTCAAATTTTGGTTTCTCAAAAATTAATGGTAAACAATAAATTGGTAAACTTCAACAAATATTTACTGAATCATATTAGGACCTTTTTTTGTTGCCGCATATCTATATATAATATAGTTTAGTGTAAAATTTTGTGTTGGAGCTCCCGTTTTGTCAGAGCCCATTGGATTTTGATGGTTGTCAGTTACTGTTGTATCCAGGGTTTCATATTGAGATAACTCCAAGAAACTGGCCTGCCTTGGGTAGGCCTCCTGGGCCAAAGCAGTCAGTTCTGGCTAATACTGAGACAACTAATTCTATAAGTGGATTAGACTATGCCTAAGATTCCCAGTCTTCTCATCTAATTTTCATATGATAATCACCAAAATGAATGTGCTGCTACTTCCACTAAAAGGATGTTGAGCTACCTGGCAGATCACACCTGTTTCCATGCATCATTTTAAAGCTCTTTCAAAGTTCATTAATGAAAATGAATTCTTTTTTCCATATCACCTATGCCACATTTTGCGGCTTGAAATGGATTATTTTTAAAATCTTGAAATTTTAGCACACAATTTAAACAACACCTGGTTCTGGCCACTCCGGGAAAGTCTTTTTCAGGGGATATGAAGTGAGACACTACACCATCTCCATTTCGAACCCCTGGGTTCTTGTTTCATTTCCATTTCAATCTTTTACTCAAGGTGTCGCCCCTGAATGTTGCTGATGCTTCTGTAACAATGTAATTTCTTATCCTTTTTCCCCAGCTTCACAGGTACTATGCTAGTAATGTAAATGCATCATCTCGACCATTAAAGAAAAAGTGTAGCATCACATTTCAGGAATTATTCTGGAAAATTCAGCTTTTAAACCAATTTCATGAAACTTTTTTCTTAAATATCATAAAATATGTCAATGATATACAGCTATCGCAGATAACACTGACCAATAAGAACAAGTTTGAACAATGAAGATTGTAATCAATATAATCTTCACTGTTTTTATTAGAGATAAGTTTATTTTCCTGAACAAATTAGGGCTATTCCATTTAAAAACCTGGGGGGGGGGTGGTCAGGTTACATTTTTGACCCCCCCCATGCATCTAAAGTGAATTAAGTTCGACCCCTCCATGCGTCAACTTCGATATTTTTGGAGACCCTACATGCATTAAATGCGAATTTTTTACCCACCCTACATGCATCAAATCCAAATTTTTTTCGCCCCCCCCCACGACAAACATGTTTTGACCCCCTCCCCCCAAAAAAAAATCTCAACCCTACATGCATATAATTTTTTTAAAATTTTCACCATCAAAAATTAAATTTGCTGGTTTGATTGCAGACGCCAAACTTTCCATTTCACAATCCAATAAATGTGGTCTTTGGCTGCACTTTATTACCTTTTAACTTCCAAGTTGGAATTGCCTTCATGAACTGCAAGAAATTGTCTTAATCTTCTGTGGCTATTAAATGCAAACAGTAAACCTCGAAAGTCGGATTTGCATTAAAGTTAATGGATCTCTGCCTATCTCAGACAATTTTCATCGGAAAACTTGCTTCATATTTCTGACTAAGAGTTCTTTGTCTGATATCAGGGCCGTTGCCTGCAGAGGGGCAAGGCTGCCCCCCCCCTAGAATTTGGTCAGTAAAGGTGCATTACAATGATATATATGTAAAAATTTCAGATATTCAAGGGTTTTCCAGGGTGCACATGCCTCCAGACCGGTCTCTGCCCCCCCCCCCCCCCAGGATTCAGCCCAGCCTACGGCCCTGGATATTCTCTTAACTTGGACAGAATAGTGCAATCTATTTTTGTCTGACTTCCGCAAGGTTAACTGTTCTCCGTAATATGATGGGGGTGAAGCCAGCCAGACTTTCCAAAATTCTTGAATTTATTTTTTATTTTCCGAACAAGCTCTCAGAGATATGATGGAGGTGGAGGCAGTTCTCCGTGACATGATGCAGGAGGAAGTCAAATCCTCCAAAATTCTTGAAATTAATATTTATTTTTGGAAGGGACTTAATTATTCCATTTTTCTTGGCCAATATTTTCTAGTGTCTTGATGACTCCATACTGAGGCAGAGGCTTCTCCGTGCGGAGGAGGAGGCCTCTCCGTGATAGGACAGGGGCCTCTCCCTGATATATGACAGAGGCATCTCCCTGATAATGACGGAGGCATCAGAGAAGAATGTTAAATTTCACAAGATAGTCAAAATTTACAATTTTGTTTCAAATGATTCCGCTCCCTTGATCCAATTGATGATTCTCTCAAGAAAAAGTCATTTTATTCAATTTTTAGCATTTTCTGTATTACTGCGACCCGGCAACCCGGGGTATCCCAGCACACAGCAGAAGAAGAAGAAGAAGAATGTAACTTGTCCATGTTGTCTTGAGGCAGAATTCAGATGTGAAGCATCCATTAAATCTATCTTAATAAAGTTCATGTTCTTGAGCCACATATCTTTCACCTTTAGGATTGAGGAATCTGGGTGGCCTACGACTGCCAAATTTGCACAGGGTACTTATATTGTCCCAAAGAGGCACCAGAGGCACTTTTGGTAGTTCAACGGAACCTAAATTTGTTATTTCCATCTTTTCATGTGCTGCAGCAGTTTTGAAAATCCAGGCCTTGAGCGTCATGTTGATAGTCTGTTATGCGCATGCGTCGTAACCAGGTAACCGTCGCCATCATGAGGCTCTGTTATGCTACGTTGAGTTGCCTAGCAACCTTAATAGGGCATGACGTCATTGAGATAAAGAGCACTTGGCGTGACGTCACATGTATGTTAGATTTTTTGGAAACCAGTAATCATCCACCAGTCACCAGCAGTCCAATTCCAGTTCATTTGCATACTAAATGTGGCGGATTTAACAGTGCACAAATCTGCCTTTCCTTGCTTGCCTTTACGTCATTGTGAAAGGGCTTTAATCCAAGTAAAATATGTTGGCTAAATTATATTAAAGTAGACTCAATCAAGTAGTCAACTCAGGTCACTGCATCAAGTCACCCAGCTGACAATGCACATGAAGATCACATGATTAACAAGGACAAGGGGGTAAAATTGATGAACATGACAATTACCCCACATTTAAACATTGTGATGCCCGTCTGTCACCAGATTATCACTTGATAATTTTACTTAGATAAACATGTGAATTTAGATCTCAACAGTGTGTGACCCAGTGGGCTTTTCTAGTTATAATATATATTGCCTCCTAAGATCTGGCTCAAGATTCAGAGCTGACCCCACCAGAACTGTCAAGATATATATTTAATTTTATTTAATTAATCACTGTCAATGAACTTTCTGGAGACTCCCATCAAAAGGACCACAATGGAAATAAGAGTAATCTTTATTGTGTAATCCTACTGTTTCATTTTTAAGTAGAGTGAATAAATTTAAATCATATCAAATCATATCTTACAAAATAACTCCTAGCATACTGAAGAGGATGTATACCATTACTCTTCAAGTGAGGTTCGCCCTAGACAGAGGTGGGAATCAATCTCTTGAAGAAGAAGAAGAAGAAAGGTCATGGCCGTCTGAATGTTTATTTCTTTTTTGATGAGGACTTTTATAGCTGCATTTTGGAATAATAAGCTTAATAATGACTGACAGGTACCGAAAATTACTTATTAAAGTGTTTGTGCACATTTCTAAATAGTTTTTTAGTGGTTTCATGTCCATTTCAGGTCAGCAGAAGCCCCGAAGTTAGGCCAATTTCGGCGCTCGCGAATTTTGACAATGCGGTGACCTGTCAAATTTCGTCTGAAATGATGGTTTATTTAATTTCTTGTAGCATGTATGTAGCAATTATTTATTAATTAGGTGTAGGAGGGGGTCAGAGGCCCCCCTACATGCATCTGAAGTGAATTTTTCGGGTACCCCCCCTGCATCTATATCGATTTCTTTGGCATCCCTCCATACATCTAAAGTGAATTTTCGCCGACCCCCCCATCCATCTTACGAAAAAAAAATCAACCCGACCACCCCCCCCCCCCCAGAGTTTTAAATGGAATAGCCCTTAATGATAATCAATAAGAATTGTAATCATTTAGGAAGCACTCTTCGCAAATATTTGGACTGGCAAGAGCTACTGGTCAAGTAGGACCACTGGCAAATATAACAAAGTTTGTGTTAAAACATTCACACTCTTGATTCTAATCTTGAAGCAGAAGTTGTATTTAGATCTTTTTAAATGTTCGCTCCAAAAATATGTGGCTTCCTGCGAATTGAAAAAAAATTACATTTGCTCGCTTGCATATGAAAACCTGTCAAAAATTAAATTTATTAAAAAAATCAAAAATTGTTCACTTGCGCAATTTTTTCCTCGTCAAATCTGTCATCTATAAAATCAATTTGGTGTGTCCTAAAACAGTATATTTTTGAAATTTCAATCAATTACCTCATTTTCAAAGCTTTTAGAATATGTTGCAACAATCTTCACCACCATGCTACATGTACATCAGATCCGTCCATGGTACAGTGCGCTTGTAAAAGGTCTTGATCAGGAGTGAAAACTTCTATGGTCTGAAGAACGAGTACACCCCGGGGGGGGTACTCACTCTATAAGGGTGTATATAGAGGCGCCGCTGGATGGTTTAGGTTTTTTGGCCTTTTTGGATTAAAATGGTTTTGGTTTTTTGACAATTCTGATTAATTTGGTTCTGGTTTTCGCAACCCTAACATGTTTGGTACCGTTAGAATCGGCTTCAAAAGAGGATTAAAATGGTTTAAAAACCATGAAGATTAAATTGGTTTCCAAAAAATTTTAGTGAAGGATTAAAATGGTTTGTGGTTTTGGCACAGTCTCCGGATTAAAATGGTTCTGGTTTTCAAAATTGCCGTGGCGCATCCGTATGCTAAAGTCCGCGAAGTACCCCCCCCGGGGAGTACACATCACCATCATTTGACCTGAAATGATTAATGGATTTTCAATGATAACATCATAGTACCTTGAGTAGCCTTAGTACACTCTTGATGAAAATGCTGGAATAATTGGATTTTCAAGGTGTCAGGATTTCAAAGTTCTAAAGTTGGTGATTGAATGTGTAGAATTGCAAAGATTTTTTCCTCAGACATTAGATTTATGTATAAATCATATCATAAATCATTTTAAGTTGCTGAGAATTATTTGAAAACTTTCTCTAGGGAACTGGGAAAAATTGCTCATTTTTAGTAAAAAATTATCAAAATTCGCATAGTGGCTCAACAACACAGACATAAAATTTCAACATACGCAAAAAATGCCAACTTAATCTTGATGCGGACAAACAATAAACATCACAATATCATGTTGAATATCACATTCGTGACCTCAGCCTTCACTTAACTTGACATGGAGTCCGCCAATCTTTTTTTTTGCTTCTTTTGGAACGATATGGCCATTCTTCAGTGAATCCCACTTGCACCTGGTCCAGAGTAGTTAACTGGACCTCCATCTTGTGTGCAGAATGGTCAAAGATGTCCCTATAATGTTATTTAGGTTCATATCAGGTGAAGTTGCTAGTAACGCCAAATTCTCAATTTTCATAATTTCCAAGGTTTAGAAGGATTTGTGGTGCCCTACAAGTTTGAGCATTGCCATAAATGAATGAAATGTTTTAACTGAAATGTTCTCTACACTGAGGTATCATTTTCCTCTTCCAACAAGAGAACACTCTTAACAAAAATGCTGGAATATTTTGCGAATTTTTCAAGTAAATTCAATCTCAGTCAATATATCCTAGAACATGTTTCACAGAGCTTATGGCGAAATTTTTGTGTGATGGGAAGGTGGCCAAATACTGTCCGAAAACTGCCTCACGACCACAAGGGCTCAGGGTGGCGGTTTAATGCTTGTTTTGTGTGTCATCCATTATGACGGAAATTTGTTTCTGGTAGTGTTGTATAGAAACGTCCTGGCAGTCTCCTATCTAAGTATGCTGGAAGAGGAAATGGTACCTCAGTGTAGAGTACACTTCAATTGAAACATTTTATTCATTTATGGCAATGCTCAAGCTTGTAGGGTACCACAAATCCTTCTAAACCTTGAACATTGAGAAAATTGAGAATTTGCCGTTACTAGCAACTTCACCTGATATGAACCTAAATAACATTATAGGGACATCTTTGACCAATCTGCACACAAGATGGAGGTCCAGCTAATTACCCTGGACCAGGTGCAGAGGACTTTCACTGAAGAATGGCCACATTGGTCAAAAAGAAGCCAAAAACAGATTGGCGTTATCCATGTTAAGTCAAGTGGAGGCAGTGGTCAAAGAATGTGGCATTAAACATGATATTGTGATGTTTTTTGGTTGTACATATCAAGATTAAGTTGACATTTTTTGCATATGTTGAAATTCTATGTCTGTGTTGTTGAGCCACTATGCGATTTTTGATGATTTTTTTACTAAAAATGAGCAATTTTTCCGCGTCCCCCAAAGAAATTTTTCAAATAATTCTCAGCAACTAAAAATGGTTTGTGATATCATTTATACATAAATCTAATGTCTGAGGAAAAAATCTTTGCAATTCCAGACATTCAATCACCAATTTTAGAACTTTGAAATCCTGACACCTGGAAAATCCAAATTATTCCAGCATTTTGATCATGAGTGTACAAATCACATGGGCAGCTGCACCTTCATCCTGTGAGCAATAGAAAAATCAGGATTTTTTCAATTCGATGGCAGAAACCCTCAGGTGGTATCGCCGGTTATTACGCATTGACACCCAGCTTGATTGCTGATCTTCAGCACAAAATGAGTACTCATAAATTATATATGGTAAATTTAAAACACATTGTCAAAACAGAATTTCAAAATATGAAATGGATGATCTGTATTGACATTCCTCCTATTGAATGCACAAATGCAATATATTGGGTAATGTTAATTGCCTTGATGTTTTTTCAAATTTGCTCATTATCAATATAATTATATAGAGACTTGTGCCATCCAATCAACAACAAACAAATATACATGTTGTCATGTACCACCATATTACCTTTCAGCATTCCAAACTAATGATCACTCCTTTGTGGAACAATCTTCAAAGGCAGCAACTGGAGACGCTTTCCCCAACTCATTTGCATCCCTTACATCAACGTAAATCTTTCCATCTCCTTCACAAAGAGCCTGAAATTTTGAAAATAATTTTCTTAAAGACTTGTTAGCTTATAATTATATTCCAAACTGTACAATGGAAATGCACCTGTTTCCTGAAATACCAAATAAAGACACAGAAAAGCAGAAAAATTCAAGAGTTAGCTATCAGGTAGCAAGTGAACAGACCATCAACTCTTTCAGCTTTATGAAAATCAACTCAACAACCATTCAGAATGTACAACTGGGGTGGGCGGGGAATTGGTAGTTTTGCCTGAGGGGGTACTAACGTTTTGCATGTGTTTCAAGAGGGCAGGGTACTACATTTCATTTCGGTACATGTCTTCAGAGGGAGTATATGAATTTTGAAGATAAGAAAAAAATCATAAACAAGCAATCCAAAATCGCGAAGAAAAATGTGAATTTCCAGGCATTTCGCTCCGAGCTCGGCAACATTTCCCACAAGCAGTCATCAATCGAGCAACTACTGCCAAAGTTAAAAATTGTAATCTAGAATAGATTTGTCAGTTTGAGGTTTAAAAAGAATATGATATTATAGACTAGTACGTATAACCATCATTCGATTATAATAATTTGTTGATTAATATTTAATCAATATAAATCTATAATTTGTTCCTACATATGGCTGTTTTCTACGTATAACCATCATTCGATTATAATAATTTGTTGATTAATATTTAATCAATATAAATCTATAATTTGTTCCTACATATGGCTGTTTTCTTTTTTAATTTGGTATTTTGATTTTTCATATTATTTGTCATTCAATTCAAATTTTGATTAATTTGTTACCTGCATTATTCGGCAGCGGTTCATTTGACAGAACATCAACTGGCGAAGGCATTGACGACTGAAGAAGTGCCGGGAAGAAAAATTATAATCTAAATCAGATATATGATATTATCTAAACGGTTCAATAAAAATAAGTCCCCCTTTACGAAAACATGAATATCTTAAAGCTGTCTTCTCCGATTTCTGTGAAAGTTGGCCAGTTTGTAGGCCTGCATATTGACCAGGGCTTGGAGTCAGAGTCGGAGTCGTGGAGTCGGAGGTTTTTGGGTGGAGTCGGGAGTCGGAGTCAAACTTTGATTTTCAGGTGGAGTCGGAGTCGGAGTCAGAGTCGAAAATTAAAGTGGTGACTCCTGACTCCTACAATAATTAATGTAACTCACAAAAACACAGTTCCAAAAATGTGAAATGAATCCCAAATTTGTATATAAAACTTCCTAAGCAAGTATTCATGAACAAAATCCTATGAAAAGTTTGTAGCATGACATTTGCTTCTCTGTCTACCATGTTATATTTATGTGCAATAATGATGATAAGCGGAGTCAGGAGTCGGAGTCGTAATTCAGGAGATGCAAGGAGTCGGAGTCGCTTTTCAGAAAGCCATCGGAGTCGGTTCACTTATGACCAGACTTCAAAGCCCTGATATTGATTTATTGACAGTGTGTGTGTGTATTTGTAGCTTTATTGCTTAAGTTTTGTCTGAGCCAGCAGACTCTTAGTGCACATACCCCTGTTTTCAAAAATTTGAAGTTTTGGCTTTTCCAAAAAAATGTTTACCAAAAGGTGTTTAAACTGCACTCATATTATTTGTTATTGCATCCAAGGAACCCAAACTGTGAAATAGTTACAAAAGAAATTCTTAGTTATATTCTAAACACAATTGAGAAACAAATTTTCTCCAGACACATGATGAAGTTTATCCAGCTGGTGGCTCCCTCCGAGTCCCTCGCATGGTGAAATTGTTCATATCAATTGGAAAAGCCTTGGATTTTTGAAAACAGGGATAGCCTGACTCGAAGGCTGCTGGCGCAGCCAGGGAAAATGTCACAAAGCTATAAATACACATTTGTAAGGTCATTTTGTGGGGCTATAATTCAGCCAACTGTCAAAAAAATCAGCAAAGGAATCTTTAAGATATTCAAGTTTGTCCAAAGGCGGACTATTTTTTGGTGAACTGTTTATGACATTCTGAGACATTTTAAAAGTTCAATTATTTAGAATGTGTTTGCAATAAAGCAAAATTAAAAACTATTATCTATTTATTTAAATAACTGTAGGTTAGATGTAGTTTGGAATATATACTCTATTATCTAGTTATTATAAACATCTCCATCTAAGTACATGTATCTGCATCAGACCAAGTAAATTGTAAAGCATACCTTCTGTCATACTGCACTGGTGTTTCCGTCAAGGGCACTCAAGGCCTAAGGTGGTAACCTGGTTTTGCAAAGACCTGAAAAAAAAAAATCAACCTTCAAAATTGCTATTCTGAATCGATTCCCCAGGAACTGGAAGGGATGTTTGCTAACCAAAAGTAACAATGACAAAGTGGAGAAATAAGGTTTTAAAATTATTAAAGGAAAATCCAAAATTTGCAACAATATTTATAAATCCTCATTAAATTACTTGAAACGTGAACAAAAGCTGGCTATATTGCCCAAACAATAAATTAAAAAGCACCGTAGTTATATCGTGAGTGAACATGACAAGACGGAAAGTATTTTTTGTTAATTATAGAAAATACAAAATTAGCCATGATATTTACAAATTTACATGAAATATCCTACACTTGAACAAACGCTCGCTAGATATGTCCTGACAATAAATTTAAAAGCACGAAAGGTATGACGTCAACAGTAAATACAAGACGGAGAAGTATGTGTTTAAAATTACTGGGAAAATACAAAATTAGCCATGATATTTACAAATCTGCATCAAATTAACCGAAACTTGAACAAAAGCATGCTAAATATGTCCTGACAATAAATTTAAGAGCACTGAAGGTATAACATAGCAACAACTACAAGACGGAGAAGTATGTTTTTAAAATTACAGAAAATACAAAATTAGCCATGATATTTACACATCTGTATCAAATTAACCGAAACTTGAACAAAAGCTTGCTGGATTTGTCCGGACAATAAATTTAAAAGCACGAAAGGTATAACATAACAACAACTACAAGACGGAGAAGTATGTTTTTAAAATTACGGAAAATACAAAACTAGCCATGATATTTACAAATTTACATGAAATTATCCGAAACTTGAACAAACGCTTGCTAGATATGTCCTGACAATAAATTAAAACTCACGAAAGGCTTAACATAAGCGGTAAATACAAGACAGATAAGTACGTTTTGAAAATTACGTAAAATACCAAATATCTGCGTCAAATTATCCGAAACTTGAACAAAAGCTTGCTAGATTTGTCCAGACAATAAATTTAAAAGCACGAAAGGTATGACGTAAACAGTAAATACAAGACAGAGAAGTATGTGTTAAAATTACAGAAAATACAACAGTAGCCGTGATATTTACAAATCTGCGTCAAATTATCCGAAACTTGAACAAAAGCTTGCTAGATTTGTCCAGACAATAAATTTAAAAGCACGAAAGGTATAACATAGCAACAACTACAAGACGGAGAAGCATGTTTTTAAAATTATGTAAAATACTAAATCAGCCATGATATTCACAAATTTGTATCAAATTAACCAAAATTGAACAAAAGCATGCTAAATATGTCCAGACAATAAATCTAAAAGCACGAAAGGTATGACGTAAACAGTAAATACAAGACGGAGAAGTATGTATTTAAAATTACGTAAAATACAAAATTAGCCATGATATTTACAAGTCTGCGTCAAATTAACCGAAACTTGAACAAAAGCTTGCTAGATTTGTCCGGACAATAAATTTAAAAGCACGAAAGGTATGACATAAACAGTAAATACAAGACGAAGAGAAGTATGTGTTTAAAATTACGGGAAAAACACAAAATTAGCCATGATATTTACAAATCTGCATCAAATTAACCGAAACTTGAACAAAAGCATGCCAAATATGTCCTGACAATAAATTTAAGAGCACTGAAGGTATAACATAGCAACAACTACAAGACAGAGAAGTATGTTTTTAAAATTACGTAAAATACTAAATTAGCCATGATATTTACAAATCTGCGTCAAATTAACCAAAACTTGAAGAAAACCTTGCTAGATTTGTCCAGACAATAAATTTAAAAGCATGAAAGGTATGACATAAACAGTAAATACAAGACGAAGAAGTACGTTTTTAAAATTACGTAAAACACCAAATTAGCCATGATATTTATAAATCTGCGTCAAATTATCCGAAACTTGAACAAAAGCTTGCTAGATTTGTCCAGACAATAAATTTAAAAGCACGAAAGGTATGACGTAAACAGTAAAATACAAGACGGAGAAGTACGTTTTTAAAATTACGTAAAATACTAAATAAGCCATGATATTTACAAATCTGCATCAAATTAACCGAAACTTGAACAAAAGCTTGCTAGATTTGTCCAGACAATGACGTAAACAGTAAAATACAAGACGGAGAAGTATGTTTTTAAAATTACGTAAAATACTAAATTAGCCATGATATTTACAAATCTGCATCAAATTAACCGAAACTTGAACAAAAGCTTGCTAGATTTGTCCAGACAATAACTTAAAAATCACGAAAGGCTTAACATAAGCGGAAAATAGAAGACGGAGAAGTTTTTTTTTTAATTACGTAAAATACTAAATTAGCCATGATATTTACAAATTTGCATCAAATTAACCGAAACTTGAACGAAAGTATGCTAAATATGTCCAGACAATAAATTTAAAAGTATGAAAGGTATGATGTAAACAGTAAATACAAGACGGAAAAGTATGTGTTTAAAATTACAGAAAATACTAAATTAGCCATGATATTTACAAATCTGCATCAAATTATGCGAAACTTGAACAAAAGCTTGCTAGATTTGTCCAGACAATAAATTAAAAGCACTGAAGGTATAACATAATAACAACTACAAGCCTATGTGAAATTCAGAATTGCAAGTACACTCACTAATGCAAGGTAGGAGACACAATCCTCTCTGATTCCAGTTCAAATTTGACGGGGAATTTGCGGCAAGACGCTTCATGCCCGACGTTTCCATTTTTCAATTTTTCGTAATGATTGTGAGGCTTGCCCCTGATACAATTATTAAATCTATTTCAAATCATCCCTAGCTGTTATTCAGTTGGTCCGCATGGTCTGCACTGTTTGGTCCGCATGATTTAACCCTTTCCAGACTGGCCAGTGTTTGTCCAAGACTTGGACCAACAGACTGGCTGCCAGTATGTCTGGTCCGCATGGTCCGCATGGTCCGTTTGGTCCGCATTTTACACTGACCCGTGCGCTACGTCATTTCAATAAATTTTGGTAGCAGAAACTTGTAAACACTGGTAAATGACAACCTGGGTAGGGGCGAATAACATAGGAGATCATGATTCTTTTTCGCAGATGACGATAGATGAAAATAACCCCTTAATGTTTTTTGCCAAGATCTCCCCCCCCCCGATTCCCTGTCATTTTTTTATAGAATTCAGTAAATTTTGGCGGCAAAAACAAGTGAATGTCAACCAGGGTTTGGACAAATAAATCAGTGAAGAATACTGGAGTTCATGCATTTTTTTGCAGATAATGTTAGCTGAACTCCTTAATGTTCACAATTTCATGTTTTTTAAATTCTCCATCATATTTTATAGAATTTAGTAAATTTCGGCGGCAGACTAAATGACAACCAGAGTTTGGACAAATAAAACAGTCAAGAATCTGGAGATTGTAAATTCTTTTTGCAGAGAAGTATAGGCCTACTATATATTATGATAGCTTAACTCCTCAATTCTGCAAAAATCCCCCCACCCCATTTCTTGTTATATTTTTCAGGTAAATGATTAAATGACAACATGGAATTGGGCAAACAAAACAGTGAAAAATACTGGAGATCATAAATTTGTTTACATATAACTACAGCTTTAAAAATTTAATTTTTTTTCCCCAAGATCTACACAACACCCCCCCCCTCCCCTTCCACCACAATCCCCCCCCCCCCCCCCCCCCCCCCCCAATTCACTGTCATACTTTATTGGCCCACCAACGAGTGTCAAGTTTCCAAAATGACCAAAATGCTGGCCCTTTTAAATTTAGAGACATATTAGTTATGTGCAACTTCTTCCAGTACCAAAATACAATGTTATTTGACAAATTGTGACGAATGTCAAGTCAACAATGACAACATGATCAAGCTGTCAAAATTCAACATGAAGAATCTTGACAAATGTCAAATCTGACCAAACCTCAAAATGGCTCAACTTTGGAGCGTCGTTTGGGCAACAAAATGCAGGAGATCACGCGGGTTTTTTTCGTGAGTAGGTTAGTCATACATCTTAAATTGAATTATTTCTGGTTTTTGGCTGTGATCTCCACAGAAAACCCCGTGATCTCCATCATCTAAGACAACATGTTTCGGCGATTTTCCAAAAACGTCAGGCTTTGTCAGGGCATACAATTTCACACACACACTCTGTGGCCCCCATTGAAGAGGCGGGACAATCTACAGGTATTCACAAAAACATTAATCAGGTAGAAAAAGTAAAACAAAGTCTTTAAACCCACGTACCAGCCTATTTGTGTGGACATGTTTTTATTGTGGCCTCCAGCCATCTTGGAGATCAGCGCCGCAAAGGATCATGGGAAGGCCTTTCGGTCATCCTTGCGTCATTTTCACCATTATTGGTCCGGTGGGAAAACTTTTTTTGGAAACGAAGAATGACCCGTGAACAAGCTGTCATTACACACGCCACATGTGCTAAAACGACATAAAACAGCTGTCATTAAACAGGCAATACCCTTGTTGCCTAAATGCTTGGCGATTCAGTATCCAAACTGGTACGTAATTCAAGATTGCTTGACGAAACCGAGGGCCCTCAAATTCGAGCGCGATTCCAAGGACAGTACGAGCGAGCTCGAACTGTCAATTATAAAGGACAGTAAATCAGTTTATACCATTCGACACCTCTGTCAGCCAATCATGAGCCAGTATTTCACTGCAATAAAACCCATATTCTTTGTTGTCCAGTTATCCTCCCATGGGAGAATAATAAGTGAAGCTGTGAAAAACCCAAAGCAGAAAATGACAAGTTTCTGTTTTGTCTTATGGTATAAGCCGGTTATTCACCGCGGGATCGGCAATATGTGTTTATCACAGCTCGGGCTAACGCCCTCGCTGGATAAATCACATATTGCCTCTCCCTAGGTGAATAACCTATACTAATTTCAAAGGCCATTCTCGCCAGTCATATTTATACTCGCTGGACTAGGTAATAAAGATCACAAACCTACACATCTTGTGAATTGACCATGAGCCACAAAGATGTACGTTCATACCAACTTTTTTTCATCCTGCTTCTCTCAGCAGTTGCACTTCCTTCCAAGCAACAGTGACGAGACCTCTGATAATCATTTCATGAGGAGCCCGGCTCTGACGTTTGCGCTGAATCTTTCATCAAAGGCAACCAACTCATCACCCACTAGATTTATGAGCTTCAGGGTGATGGTAATCGCCCCTTGCCTCTCTCAGTCAAATGATCGATGGAATTTTTATAGCACAGTCCTGTGCCGTCAGAGAGGACTCAGAAACAGCAATTTGTTTTATCTGTTCCCTTGTAGACAAATTCATGCACATGTAGACTTGGTAAAGGGCTATTTCGTAAAGTCATCAACCAATCATTCAAAATTTCAAAATTGACATAGGTATGTGTTATGGATGCCATAATGTGCCAAAAATAAGTCTATTTTCGAGTACAGAAAATATCAATTGCTTATCTCAATTTGTTTTTACAGTATTTGCATTTAAGTAATGCTATGTTTGGCGACTGCAATTATTATATTTTTAACAATACTAATATAAGATGTCACTGCCTGTAGCGCAATATGTCAGCTGGTTTCATTTTGCTGTCAGTTTTAAAATGCCTATGGGAGTAAACTTCCAAGTCCAAAATGAAAATGGCAATGTATGTCCGACACAATATTATGAAAGTGCATCTGGAACAAAGGAAATGATACAAAAAATTTTATTGCAAATGTAGGCTTGGTCTCATCACAACATCTTAGGCCGGTCTGTATTGGTGAATTTTTAAAAAGTAGTACTTATAGGCCACAAAACAGGTAATATATTGTGGTATCCTGAAAGTTTGGTAATTTTTATCTCTGTTTTCGGTCGTAAAATTATGTGAAAGGTAGTTCTTGTGCACTTGGCATGCAATTGCGTCACAAGCTAAGAAAGGCATTATACTCATAGAAGATGAAAGATAAACTGATATTAAAAAAGCATATACAGAAATTGTCCAGTCTGGTGAAACTGAGAACTGCATGCTGCTGCCACCTGGCACAAAATTGATTTCCTATGCTACAGCATTGCTGTCCCAAGAAATATTTCCAATTTCATTGCACATTCACAAAATTTCTATTCAACATTGATGTATAGGCCTACCAGAGTCAGACTCGGCAATCACATTCTCTAAGGAAGTAGACAAGGCCATCAGCACACTCAGAAACAGCCCCGGTGTCTTCCAGACAAAATTGTGTGTCTTCCTCTGGTCGAAAGTAGGTGGACGCTCGCAGGAGCTCGCTGAAAAGCACACTAGTCACTAGGTGGCAACACAGGACAGCATATGTTCTGATCTGTGGCAATGCAAGAGCAGTCCACTTGTAGACAGGAAATTGTCCAAAAGGGCAGATTTTCATAATGTTTTTGTATATTTTTGCTAAATACTTGAGGGTGTCCCATTTTTCAAAAAGTTTTTTGGATCGAGCTCCTCTTGGGCTTAGAGTCAAGGATGGTAAATCCGTCCAGGATGGTAAATCCGTCCACCCTTAATACAGGCATGCAAATGTATCTGTTACAGTTGTGTGAGTTTTAAAAGCAAGAGAAACTCATTTTCAACTAATTTTGCCGTTTTTGTTGTGTTAACAGAAATTTGAATGATATTTCAGCTCCATTTAAAAACAGAGGATAAAATACAATGAAATCCTGTGACGTCATCACAGCCATTTTATGGATGCTCATAATAATTTTGTAGGCCCATTTCTGTCAACCTACAAATGTATTTGAGGGGAAAAGTCATCGAATGAGAAGTAAAACTGAATTATTCTTGTATTATTTCTTAAATAATTTAATTGTGACAAATTGAAAGGAAATACAATGGAAATAAAAGTGGACGGAATTACCATCATTATTTCAGAACTGGCTTAATTTAGAGTTTGTAAATCCGTCCACCCCATTGAAATGGTCTTGCAGAGTACTTTAATGACTTATAATGTTTAGAAATGCATTCCTCTGATTAAAGGAAGTACATTGAAGCATTTATACAACTTTGGTCGAGATAAAAGGGTTCTTTAATTGTAATTTAGGTGGTCAATTGAAATTGTTCATAGTTAAATTAACCTATATTACTTAATTCTTCTATTTGAAGTGAAATCTGTGCCCCATTATCCCAAAATTGACTCACAATCCTTTGTAAGAGTTAATAAATTGCAAAACTCGAAAAAATAACAAGATATGACAACTGTGTGCTGATTAATGTCCTGTGGACGGATTTACCATCCTTGCTGGACGGATTTACCAGCAGGGTGGACGGATTTAGGTACCCTAACCTTCATATATGGTTGCCATAGTTTCACCAAAAATTATTTGAATATTTGATTTTTTTTGTCTGCTAATGGTAGTACGGAATATGCTCCTTCAAATGGACTAATTAAAATATTTGTATCTATTCCCATTGTTTCGGAAATAGGGTTTTAGCCAAAAGTGGACGGATTTACCCTCCTTGACTCTAGTTGTGCTCCTATATGTACAAAGTTCCTACATCAAATTTCATCCAAATCCATTACGGGTTAGACATCCCCTACACCCAGGAGGGCCCTTCGAGGGACCCGAAAATCATTATTTTGGAGCATAAAAAGTGGCTCTTTTCCTGCCGGAAATCAGTCAATGCCACTGAAACTGGTCAAATAGGGAATTTTTCAGGGTGGTGAGTTCATCTATGATGATATTGAATCACTCAGAGGTCAAATTGACGTCAAAACATGCTATACATGTAATTGGTCAATTCAGCCCACGAGTACCAAACATTTTCGAGCATAAGAAGTGGCTATTTTCCTACCTGAAATCAGTTAATGCCACTGAAACTTATCCAGTAGCCTATGGTTTTTTGAGGGTGCTGGGTTCACCTGTGATGATAATGAATCACCCAAAGGTCAAGATGACTGCTTAACATGCTATAATTGATAATTTCAGCCCTTGGAACACTCAAAATTGACTGTTTTCGTAGGACTTCCGACTGTGAATTGATACATAACAACAATAATAATGTTTTAGTCATTTCGGGTCATGAAAATTTCATTATACAATAACTGATTTCATTTAGAGGTGGAAGCTATGGAATTTAACATTTGCAAAGGGTTGGCTTTTTAATGTTAATGATGCAGTTCGGATTCGTAAATGCTCATAACAATTGACACATTTGCTTTCAGATGCATGCTATAATTTGGCAGCTTACTAACATATTTTGGTTACCTATTTTCACAAAATCCTGAGGAAAGAGCACTGGACACAATTGTACAGGTAAGATATTATCATAACCACGTGAGCCTTGTATGTGCCAAATAGTGAAAAATATATACCTCCAATTGTACAGATACAGATACAGATACATGTCATTTATTTGTCACCCAAGTGAAATTTGCATGTATATATAATACACAAATTGTCAATACAAAATTAAGCTCAAATTTGGTTTTGGTTTACAATATTCTCCATGTCCTTCTCGAACTTCCTGAATAGAGGTATCTTCATTCAGTGAATGCAAATAAGGGCACCAAGACAATCTGTTATTACAGATTTCGTATTAGTGTGCCATGTTCTTTTCAACTGCCACAGTGCTCTTGTGATGTCAGTATCAGCATAATGATTTCACAGTTGGTATATTCGCAGTTTCAGCTGTGTCACTTGGAAACCATACTGATCACACCATTACAAATCCACAATAAGCTGTTAGATTGTTGCTCAACATTGATTATTCAGTTTGATGTTTTGAATAAATCCAAAAGTTACAATATCCAGCCATATAATGTATGGATTTTGTGTATAACTGCTATCAGTTTTAGCACTTTTACAACAAAACAAATTCATTCACTCCCACATTCATTTGTTGGTCTGAGAGGTTATCATGTGCTGCTCTGTCTTGGAAAAAATAATATACTCAGGATCCATTCAGAATTTAAGACCTAAGGGGGGGGAGTTTTGCTTGGGGGCATCCTTATCACTGATTTCCAATAATGTTTATTTGATGATCGAATTCTAAGCCTCCTTGTCTGGCCTTTTCCCAAATTTTTGGGGAGAAACTACCCCCCCCCCCCCCATTTCTCGTCCTCTGGTATGCCCATGCAACACCGCCACGTTCACTTCCGAAAAATCTCCCCATCATCCCCATTCCAGTCATCAATTCTGAACAGTTTCTTTGGCGCAGATCTCACCTAACTGGCTGAAAAGCCACAAGGTGCTGCCCTCAATGAGAAATTTCACAACAGGACACCATGAATGTCCATGATGATCAAGCAAGTGGCTCAAACATATCCGTTTCACCTGCTCCAACTGAATCAAACAACCATACCAATGAATGCAGATTAATAAATTGTTATTCACACTTAGACAGCCCATAAGCCTGACTTGTTGGTGGCAGTTTGAATCAACACTCAAGCTTGGAGTGCCAATAGTGATGTCAGTATTGCCATACTGACATCATCTAGGCATATATTCACATAGAACATGGCACACTTATACGAAATCTGTAATAATGATGAAAACTAAGTGCCATCCATAGCCACATATGAATCGTCTTAGAACAACTTATAGGCTGAATCAGTTGCAATAACAATGCATTTGGCGATGTTGAAGACAACTCAAATGAGATGCTCAAATAGTAGCCGTGAAGAAGGCTTAATGAAAGAGTCAATTAATCACTGGTCGACTGGTCGTCATCACCTGGAACATGGGTGAGGACAGGCTTTCCAGTTCCAAATACATCACTTAGAGAAATTACATTCAACTATTTTTCAACAACATGTTCAACGGATGTCCGACAACAGCTGCAGTGGAATGTGAAAAAGACTGAGCACACCCAAGGCCTCTGTCGGGTACCCTTGATAGGGGGGGGACTTAATTTGCTTTTTTGGGAAATTCAATATGTATACCAGCCCAATTTGTGCCATTGGGTCCCCCATTAACAAAAAACCAACTTTTTTGAAAATCTGACAAGTGCTACCCCCCTTGACATATGCCTTGAAGTTTTGGTGATTTAAAACGCTCGCGAGAACATTTACGTCTACCGCGTTAAGTGACTATTAGACGAATGACAAAACAAATACTACCATTGGATTCCTCTTGTCAAGAGCTTTAAAATGAGTACCCACATGATGGGTCTACTATGATATTTGTTGTCACAGTTATCAGGAACTGTTACTGTAAATTGCATCGAGTAGCACCTTCAGCTTAACTCGATGAAATTCAGGCAAACTTGATAAATTAGAAAGTCCAAGTGTTTTAGTGATATATCTAATACCAAGCACAACTGTTTTTCAATCTCAATTGGTATTTGAACATATTTATATTTCATGGGTTAGCCATTTGAAAACTTGTCATTGCTATATTCAGAAATACTATTGCTTTTATTCGTACAACACCTTATTGCTGATTCATTCACCTACACTTATAATCATAGAAATGAATTCTTTGAGGTGGGCTAACAGAAAATAGCCTGTCACAATTTTGATAATTATTATTCTGCAATAAATTTAATAATCTGGAAGTATAATAAAATTAGAATATACTGCAATGTCAGGCAATCGGTTCAGGAATATTAAAGTTATGAGGAATGATATGTTCCAAAACTTATTTATAGCATAATATATTCATGTGAATTACAGCATAGCTATTTCAAGATCAAGCCATCCATGCATGAGCAAGATATTATTGTCTAATCTGATTTAAACTTACATTCTGACAGGGCAGGCCAGGTAGAGGAGCCCTGGTAATGTGAATACTAAAAATATCAATATTCAATAAACAGGAAATTTGGATGTCTGAAAACATTGATGCTTGTGTCTGCAGTGGGATCAGACATTCCTTGCCCACAAATTAGGACAAGTCATTTAAGTAGGCTGTCCATTCTGCAAAATTTTATATATTCAATAGACTCAGAAATCTCTAAACTAAAGCTTCAAATCGATCATCCTAAATCAGCTAAATAGTTAAATATCAATGGATGGAATTACCCAGTCAAAGTTATGTTACAAATCTTTCATGACATGTGAATGGGAAATTGATATTGAAACCTAAGTAATAAATAAATCATTATGAATCTCTCTTGGAAGTATACTATGCATAAAGTGTCTTGTATATGATATATATGATTTGTGTAATTCTTTCTACCCTTGTAGATGAAATTTTGACCTAATTTTGCATGATTACCTTGTATTAATAATTATTCATGGCATCTATTTAGTGCAGTATATACATCAGCATTAATTCATTTTTGTACATAGTCCATTGTGAGATTATTCTTTGCCTGGAAGCATTTGGCTTCATAACAATTAAACTTTATGAATGGCACAATACAACTAATGATACCAGTATTTCAATGATTTGTGGAATATCTTCAACTTATCAAAGTGTTGACTTAGTGTTGTGTACTAGGGAGTCTTAGACCAATTTTCTTGTGAACCAGAAGGGCCAGGATTTCAATAAATAAGTCAGGTCCCTTCAACCCACATAGGAAGCTTATTAACAGTTGATGTCATTCTTACTTGTCTTTGTTTCATTGCCATACAAACGCTTTACGGCACGCCGACCATAACATTCACAGTGAAAAAGAAATACCAAGTATATTATTATTTCCATTCCTAAAGGTATATTAAGCACTAAATATTTAAAATCAATTTATTTTTGAAGACCAAGACTCTTGGCAAGAGACTTGTCTGAAAAAAAAGTACATAATTGGTAACGTTTGCTTGAGAAATATCAATGCCAGAAGCGTTTGACATTAAAAAATTTTCGGAATGGCATTGCCTTTAGTTTATCGGATATATAGCTTCCTGGTATTCATTTTGAAGGAAATTTTCCAGAGAATCCAATTATGTTATCCTCATTGTTCTATCTGTGATGGGATCGCAGATATCGCAAACCGCGACTTTACGGAAACGTAATACATCCTAAAAACTTCAAGGCCTATGTCAAGGGGGGTAGCGGTGTTCCGATTTTCAAAATTTTTTCTTTTATGTTCATAACTCACCTAGTGGCACATTTTGAGCCGGTATACATACCAAAGTAGGATTAAGTCCCCCCCCTACCCTTGATGTCTCAAAATGGATTCATTATCTTCTCTCTTCACTCATTGTTCCTTTAGTCTGCATACGATTAAGATTTATATGTCAGATTCAGTCTGGTGAAAATGAGAACTGCATGCTGCTGCCACCTGGCACAAAAGTTGATTTTCTATGCTACAGCATTGCTGTCCCAAGAAATAGTTCCAATTTCATTTCACATTCACAAAATTTCTATTCAACATTGATATATACCAGAGTCAGACTCGGCAATCACATTCTCTAAGGAAGTAGACAAGGCCATCAGCACACTCAGAAACAGCCTGTCTTCCAGACAAAATTTTGTGTGTTCCTCTGGTTGAAAGTATGTCGACGCTCGCAGGAGCTCGCAGAATAGCACACTAGTCACTAGGTGGCAACACAAGACAGCATATGTTCTGATCTGTGGCGATGCAAGAGCAGTCCACTTGTAGACAGTGTCAGATTGGTATCTGTAGCTTTTATATGGACTTCTTTCTTTGAGGAGTGTATTTATTTGTTACAGGTGATTAAATACCACGCGATTCCGGTCATTCACACTTGACAGTGAGAAATCTATCAATCTATCTTCTATCTATCTATCTATCTATCTATCTATCTATCTATCTATCTATCTTCTATCTTCTATCTATCTATCTATCTATCTATCTATCTATCTATCTTCTATTTTCTATCTATCTATCTATCTATCTATCTATCTTCTATCTTCTATCTATCTATCTATCTATCTATCTATCTATCTATCTATCTATCTATCTATCTATCTTCTATCTATCTATCTTCTATCTATCTATCTATCTTTTATCCCTTACTAAAATTGCTTCCCATCCTTTGTCACCGAGGATCTCAGCTATGGCTGATCTCATTTGCATAATTTCCTGTCAGACCTTTGCTATATATGCCTGCTCTGTGTTTCTAATGTCTAAAAACTATTGTAAATGCCACCATTTCCATTTTATCAAGAACTCAAACTTCCCTATCTTTTAGCATTGTGCCCCCAACGCGGCCACTATGCACCATGCAGCTGCCTGTGCGAGTGTTATACATGTTTATTAAAGGGTAATTAACAAAAGAAAATATAGCTACACAAGGAAGGCAGACACGAGGGAAACAAGGAAGGAATGAAGGAAGAAGTGAAGGAAGGAATGAAGGAAGGAATGAAGGAAGGAATGAAGGAAGGAATGAAAGAAGGAATTAAGGAAGGAATGGAGGAAGAGAAGTAGGGAAGGAATGAAGGAAGGAATTAATGAAAGAGGGAATGAAACAAGGAATTAAGGAATGAATTAAGGAATGAATTAAGGAAGGAATCAAGGCAGGAATTAAGGAAAGGCATAAATAAAGAATTAAGGAATGAAGGAATGCATGGACAAATGCAGAAAGGAGCTAAGAATGCATGAAGCATGGCTGAATGGTTGGGCCTTTACTCCCTGTATTTATGCTCCCGGTTAGCCTGTTCCACTGGCCATAATCTAAGATCCTGTGTATACTGGGCTGTGGAACCGACTAGCTATCGGTAGGCTAATTACCGGCCATGCATCCTATGCATAGGACGGTAATGCTTCTGTCCTGAAACGATGTGAGTCACGAGGCTCCAGGCCAAACCAGACCATTCTAAGGGTTTATTTTATATGTAATTTTCAGTTATAACATCGTAGATTCTGCCAATTGTGTCTTTTTTTAGTTAAATGCAATAATATTACAGTTATAAACTTCCCCTGTAACGGGTAGCGCTGGCTAGGTCAGACTGATTTTGTGCCCCCATTTTCTTGTGTATTGGGGCTGTCACTGCACTGTGTGCTGCATTTCAGATGTCACAGAACTAAACAGGGTGTTGATATCTTTTATTATTGTATTTGCTCCTTTCCAATCAATATTGCTGTTCAATGCTGAATTGCTCTTCAAGACTTCACCATTTAGGCCTGAAGTGCAATTCATTTTCACACCTCCCGGTCATCTGTCAGCTTAATTGTACTCCTACCCAATATTTTCAATCAGCTTCATAGTTATTTAATTCCAATTTAAACACCATGCATAAAATTATATTTTTATTGGAAACCATTAAAGTATTGAAATATCTAACAAAACCAACGTCATTTCAAGAAAAAACTAGACTGAATATTTATGCATAGAATATTTAAAAAAAAATTGTAACTGAAATTGGAGGCAAAAGAAACAGTTTTTCTTGAGCAAGTCATTTCTGATATTAATTGAAGATACACCCACGTCCAGCAGGTAATAGAAAAATAAAATAATAAATCAAATAAATTTTTATTTTTCTCATCCACCATCCCTTGTGGACAACTTCCTTTGAGGAACGTTGGTCTAAGGAAGCATTAAACCTCCCATCCACATCGGACCCAACGTTTGAAAACTACGTAATTTGTCGACAGCTGGTTACGAGGTTACTACGTACGTATATATCGTAAATAATTCGTATTTCTCCAACCTCCATTCACTACGTACCCCCCACGTTGAAGAAATGGTCGTTATACGCCTCTGGGGCGTCAGGCGTGGCAGGCCAGCCCAGCGCACTGTGTCTTGCGCATGCGCAAACATCGGACAAGAAGCCAGCCATGGCGGCCGCTCTGTGTGTATTCAATTTATATCGGTCTAGAACACCATTTATACTACCGTACTAATTTATTTAACCATGGCCGATTGATTCTAGGATGTGTATGGGTCAAATGACTCCTTCGGACGGACTCTAGCTGGTGTGTATGCTTCACAATCATCATGTCAATCGGCGATTTGAAAGATGTGGATTCACTGTACCGGGGAGGCGCCGGCCAGGGGCGGAGCGCTCGGAGGGGCCCGGGGGACTGCCGCATTGCTTCTTGCGGTCCAGCCACCCGGCCCCCGTGGAAAAAAAAAAGAAATAAAGCCCTTATACAATGGCCGTTATATATATGATAAAATTGTTGTTGTGTTGATATATGATAAAAGAAATTTCTGATTTGATTTTTGCTGCAGGATTTTTTTGAGGGGGGAGGGGTTTCAAGAATTTTTGTTTATTTAGGGGTTGTGCTTGGTTTGGATTTTTGTTGAACACCTGCAAAGAGAAAACATGAATTAAAACAGTGAAGAGAGAAAAACAGAGAGAGATAGAGAGAGCAGAGCCAGGCAGCAAGCACTGAAGGTGGCTCCAAAATTAGCAGACTTTTCTTCCTTGTTTTACCAAGCAGTCTACAGTCCATTTAAGGACTACAATAAATAAAAAAAATATCAAAATTCACTTACCTTATAAGGGATTAATACTGCAACTCCGAAGAGTTGGAAAAATCCCAATCCAAATTAGCCTGCTGGATAGGTGGCATTCCGATGCAAGTAGGCTCAGTTTAACTCCGATCTCATCTGATTCTCTCTTGCTCGTTTGTGATTGAGCAGTACTTCAGATTTTTTTTTTTTGCCTATCTAATCTTTCATATTTTAAGAGATATTTATTTGGTAGTTTTTGTGCTGGTGTAGGTACTATTTCTTTATGGCTTCATCCAATTATCACCTGCAAGCATCCTGTTGCAGGTTTTATAATATCAAAGTTACCAGATAGCTTGGAATAGGTATGGGAATAGATGGCGCTACAAGGTTCTCTGTGACTTAGGATCCCAGGTTCTGCAACTTTGTGCAAACCTTCAACAAACCTTTGGCAGATACGTATGGTCAGACGTTTGTCCTGAACATTACTTTCAAACGTTGTCCATACATATCAAAAACATGTTGGAGAAACCTTTGAACTTACGTATTTCCAAATGTGCGACCATACCTTTGATCAACCTATGAATCAAAGGTATGGTCATACGTAATAGTCTAAGGTTGTAAAAACCTCTCAAATGAATGTTCGACAAACCTATGAATCAAAGGTATGGTCACACGTAATAGTCAAACGTTCTTCAAACCTCTCAACCAAAGGTATGACTTACGTAATAGTCTAAGGTTTTAAAGACCTCTCAAATGAATGTTCGACACACCTATGAATCAAAGGTATGGTCATACATAATAGTCAAACGTTCTTCAAACCTCTCAACCAAAGGTACACTTACGTATGACTGACACGTTTAGCCAAACGTTACAACCAAACGTTCTTCCAACCTCTCAACCAAAGGTATGACTTACGTGTGACTCGAACGTTAGGCCAAACTATAAAACAAACTATCTGCCAACCTCTTACTAAGGTTGCGACGTACGTTTGGTTTTCCATCTGAGTGCAACGTTTGGAAATTACCTTTGCCCTACCTTTGTCATACATTGTTTGGCCCAACGTTTGATTCTAACCTAAATAATTACGTAGTGAAAGGTTTGATTTACGTTGGTGCTCGGGAGGGATACATATATATATCGATTCCACTGATAAAGCATGTGCAGCATGGCCGGTGCTGTGCTCTAAGAGTGCTTGTTAGGACAGGAGGAGGACACATCATGCATGAAACAAAGAATGAAGACAGGAAATAAAAGCACAAGGATACAAATATTTTTAGACAGACAGGCAGATAGCTGGATAGATAGATAGTAGAGTGGCCGAAAAAAAAAAAAAATCTTAAATTCATGTCGCATACCCCTTCATTTTCTGCAAATGGTAAGATAAACACGCTGTTAAAATTTAAGAAAGATCCTTCAAGTCTTAGTGGTCCCCCAAAGCCATTCGGTTTCTGCCCAATATTTTCGAAAAATGTCCTTTTGCGAAATTGCGGTTATAAATATCTCGCTTATTATTCGACATATAATGATGATATATATACCATTGATCTCAGGATTGAGTACCTGGAAGCTATACTTACAATGACATTTGAGCTTGCAGGATTTCAGAAAACTCAAAATTTCATGTTGTCAAGCTAAACCGCTGAAATAATTCATCTAAATTTTCAAATTTTGCAAAATTGAACCCTACTTTCAAATAAGGCATACTTCTATGATATTAAAAATTCAAAATATAATGCATAACCATGAATGACCAAAATAAAGCACATCTCAAAAAACTTCAAAGCTGTAAGGCAATCTTAGATTTTCGAATTTTTAAGAAAAATGTTACAGTGCTTCCAGTATGGCACAAGGGAATAATACAATGAAAGCAAGTGGTGTTTTGAAAAATGAGGGGCAGACAATAATCCTCAGGGTGCATTGTCTGTCAAGTGTTTGGTGATAGGGCTTTACATCCTGCATTACTGCACCAAGCTTACTTGGAGGGGCAGGGACCGCATAACATGTTTTTTCCTCATATTGCCAGTAAGACCATAATGGCCCATATTTACAAAGATGGTGAGTATAAATTTGAAGAAGAGATGCAGCATCTGGACAATAATCCTTAGGGTGCATAGAATTATTAATAGTTTGGCTGCATTTGTGAGAAAGAGAACTTTAAAGTGAATGCCAACTTGATTATTTTCTGCCACAAACGACTGTGCACCAAATGTTTTTTAATTGCTGTTGTGAAATTTTAAGATGTGAAGATTAAATATCAGTATGGCTCTAAGACTAAAAAGTATGATCCTGAGTGTGGAATTGGTTTTCAGGATCATAAATTACAACCTTCATTGAAATTTGGTGGTGTCTGAAAATGGCAATATGTAAAAAATTTATATTTAATTGCCATATATACAGTGTAGATTTGTGTAACTCTGCAGCAAGGCTATCACACCTTGAAAACCTGTAAATATTCTCATTTTCAACAGGAAATTGTTCCTTATGTACTTTATTCTCAGTAGGCATTTTAATTCAGCTAAATTTGACAATATAAACTAATGATTTCAGCGATTTGGCTTGACAACATGAAATTTGAGTTTTCTAAAAATCCTGCCAGCCTCAAAGTTATCATAGATATAGCTTCCTGGTACTCAAATTGAAGCTAATTTTCTCCTGAGATCAATGGTTTAAATATCATCATTGTATGTCGAATAATAAGCGAAATATTTAAAACCGCGATTACGCAAAAATGAATTATATATAAATTTTGGCCTGAAACCGAGTGGCTTCGGGGGACCACTTAGACTCGAAGGATCTTTCTAAAATTTTGACAGAGTGCTTATTTTACCATTTCGCATAAAATGAAGGGGTATGCGATATGAATTTCAGAAATAGGTCTTTTTTCTGGCCACCCTAATAGATAGTCTAAAAATATGGAAGAAGGGATGAACATACTCAAGACTTTGTGGGAACAATTACTGCAAGATGTGTCAGGAGGGACACCATTAGGGCCAAGGAGATATTAACATATGGAATATCACTTTGAAGATCACACAAACAAACGTGGTTGGGGGAGGGGGGCGACCATTTAATTTCCAGAGGGGGCCTTGGAGTTTTCCTCGGCCAGAAATCATTTATTCATGGTAATGGCATATAATTACTTATTTTGAGCGCACAACTTTGCTAAATAGTCATTCCTAAATCAAGCAACACTCTCTTTAGAAATACTCTTAGCAGAAATAATATATTCAAGACTGGCCAAAAAAACTTATTTCACCAAAACTGAGCAAGAAATTATTTATTTACAAAAATTGTAAAGCCCCATCTCAAATGCTCGCCCCCTTACAACGTAAGCAAAAAGAAGACCATGGCAGGAACAACATACATGGAGAGCAGACGGATGGATGATTGCCCCTTTGCATGATGCATTTATGCTCTACCTAGGTCAGTTAGGACACGATGAATACCATCCATTGAGGCAAAGTACGAATGAAACTTCTGTCCAATGTGGGGGAGTAGCAATTTTGTTTAAATTATGTTTAAATTCACCATGCACAAGTATTACAGAGATCATCTTGAAATAATATTTTCACATAACTCCTGATTGGGTAAATAAACCATACAATGTGGGTGAACCCTCTACCCGTCTTTAGACGGGTACACTGCTAGTCAATGCTAAACATGCAGGTACTCCATACGTTTGATATATTAGATGTGTGACGTTCTATTGCTTCTGAACCAATCAGATCAACCCAAAATGCTATGTATTTAGTGGCCAAAAACCTTTAGAATCTCGTACTAATTAAATCGCCTGTAATGGAATATGGCGTAATAAAAGAGATTTGTTGATGAGTTAGTTTTAATAACTGGTTTATTTAGGATATAATCTCCTTTAAGAAATACTTAAAAGAAGGATTAGAGCCATATTTAACTCATCATAAGTATTAAATTTTTGTAATTGTCATTCTAAGCCCAATATCTGAAGACAAATCCCTCTATCGGCCCAAGTGCAAACAAATAGTTTTAGAGCTCTTTGCAGATTGGCGGTCCAATGGAAAAATGTATTTTCTTCTTTTTAATTTGCAAACTGGCTTTGCCACATCATTTACAGTTACCTGTTGGTTTCCCATAATCTTCTTATTAGGCACATACTTTAAATTAGTTTATTTGGCAGTTTATTCACACGTTGATACCAGACATGATATATGCTGATTAAACTCATCTCACAATTTAACTGACACAAACAAAATTATAAAAACATTTTTAAGCCAGTGACATCACAAAACCAAGTTGAATTTTCATTTTGAAACGGTTTGGACCACTAATCTGCAAAGAGCTATAATGTTGACAAATCAAGCAATGCAAGGTTCTCCTGGAGTATAAAAAGGAAC
The DNA here is from genome assembly GCA_026936325.1 of Platynereis dumerilii. Lineage (NCBI taxonomy): Eukaryota > Metazoa > Annelida > Polychaeta > Phyllodocida > Nereididae > Platynereis > Platynereis dumerilii. Next base: position 130,162,928 of record JAPTHN010000001.1, read on the forward strand.
TCTTAAATATTGCTTCAAGAATAGACAATTACACATAAATTAACTTTTCTCGTGAGAATATGTTAGATGCAATTAAAATATATCAGTATAAGAAAGTTTTTTAAATTTGGTTAAATCTGACAACATAAGAGCCGGGACAAGAGTGAATCATTGGTTCAAAAATGCGAATTGAAGCCAATGTCTTAGACAAGGACTATTATTCCTTCATTGCATGTACATAGAGAGTGCTACTTTTTCCTTATTAGAGAATAATGCAGTTGCTGGATTCCAGAGTATTGTGGCATCCACGCACTCACGCAATCAAATTTGCATATATACTGCCTCTGACAGAAGCAGGCCATCATTGAAACAAGAAAAGACTAACTACTCGAGTTACTGGAGGCAGCGGAAGAAACCAAAGCAAATCTAGGGACTGCATTTGCTTTACAGTCAGAAATTTGATATAAAAAAATAGTGGATTGCTGCACTGTGAAAATGGCACTCCCTGTGTCATCATGCTGATGATTTGTCATGATTATACCTAATGCTTTCAGTGTTAATTTGATTTAAGGAGACTAATCCCGCTTGTTGGTGACAAGCTAACAAAAGGATTATGCATCTGAATTTTACTCTAAAATCAGTCAAGACAAATCAAATGGCCTTCTCTTGGTCACGACTAATCAAACAGCCTCCATGTTTCCCATGCTGAAAGTAGGAGGATGACACTTCATTCGCTATCATGCATCATGAAGTGTCATGTTCACAATGCAACAGTCCACTCTTTTTGCATATCAAATTTCGTGTCTGTAACAAATGTTGTACAGCTACTGTTAATGGATGATTCTCTGACACAGAGACAAATTGAGCAATGCAAACATCAAATATAAAAAAAGTTCAAATTTGTTGGATAGGCCTTTCTTTTTCTTTGCAGGATATGTGAGGATAAAGAAACATTACTCAGAAACAGATCTTGAATATATCCAACCTGACGTTTCTATCCTTTTATCAGCAACTTGCAACCACATGCAGAGGTTTGGTGAGAAAAGGTTTGTTGGCCGCCCATGTCATCCATGTAGCAACAATAGTCATGATGTCACAATGCCATTGTTTGAGCCATCGTGACATCATCCAGGTGGCAGCACTAGTGATGACGTCACAATGCTGTTCCTTTTTTACTGGAAGACATTTCAGACTCAGTTTTCAAGACAATTTATGGGCATCACTAAAACAAGAAGTCTGAGGATAAAACCGTTACACCCTGCTCGTTTTTCGAGGGTACAGGAATTTATCCTCAGTCCAGTGTGAATCCTTGATTCTGATTGGCTGAGAGCTGTGGTGTATGACACCGTACACCCTGTCTGTCGTCACCAGACAGGGTGTATGAGATAAACAATGATGTCACAATTGCAACCATAGGATTGTTATGATGTCATCCTTGTAGCAACAATAGTCATGACGTCACAATGCCATTGTTTGAGCCATTGTGACATCATCCAGACGACAGTGCTAGTGATGACGTCACAATGCTGTTGCTTTGTTACTGAAAGACATTTCAGACTCAGTTTGCAAGATAATCTATGGGCATCAATACACGAAGAAGTCTGAGGATAAAACCGTTACACCCTGCTCGTTTTTCGAGGGTACGGGAATATACACCACTCAGGCCTCCATACACCACTCAGCCTTCGGCTTCGTGGTGTATGGAGTAATTTGTGGAGTATATTCCCTTATCCTCAGTCCAGTCTGAATCCTCGATTCTGATTGGTTAAGAGCTGAGGTGTATGAGACCGTACACCCCATCTGTGCTCACCAGACAGGGTGTACAGGAAAAACAATGACATCACAATGGTTGCTAGGGCCTTGTGACATCATTCCAGTTGATAACGTCACGAAATGTCATGCACTTACTCTGGCGAGTTGCTCCAGAATATGTTCCGACATTGTGTTGCATTTCACCTAACAGCTCCGTCAATAATTTTCAGATTCACGAAATTCAAGTTGCAGCATGTGGATCAGCTTTATGGCTATTCATCTGGGTGGTCGGCAAATGTCCGACACTCATTCCTTTGCTACAATGCCGTTTTTATGGACAATTGTTCAGCTCGCGACTTTCTGGTCATTGACAACAAAATTCCTGGAGTTGATAAAGGGGGGTTGACAGAGGATAAAACCGTTACACCCTGCTCGTGTTTCGAGGGTACAGGAATATACACCACTCAGGCCTCCATACACCACTCAGCCTTCGGCTTTGTGGTGTATGGAGTCCTTCGTGGTGTATATTCCCGTACCCTCGAAACGAGCAGGGTGTAACTGATATTATCCTCTGTCCAGTGTGAATCCTTGATTCTGATTGGCTGAGAGCCGCGGTGTATGACACCGTACACCCTGTCTGTTATCAACAGACAGGGTGTATGAGATAAACAATGATGTCACAATTGCAACCATAGGATTGTTATGATGTCATCCTTGTAGCAACAATAGTCATGATGTCACAATGCCATTGTTTGAGCCATTGTGACATCATCCTGGTGACAGCACTGGTGATGATGTCACAATGCTGTTGCTTTGTTACTGAAAGACATTTCAGACTCAGTTTGCAAGAAAATCCATGGGCATCAATAAAACAAGAAGTCTGAGGATAAAACCGTTACACCCTGCTCGTTTTTCGAGGGTACGGGAATATACACCACTCAGGCCTCCATACACCACTCAGCCTTCGGCTTCGTGGTGTATGGAGTCCTTCGTGGTGTATATTCCTGTACCCTCGAAACGAGCAGGGTGTAACTGATAGTACCCTCGAAACGAGCAGGGTGTAACAGATAATACATCGCGGCTCTCAGCCAATCAGAATCGAGCATTCACACTGGACTGAGGATAAAGGAATATACACCACGAAGGACTCCAGACACCAAGAAGCCGAAGGCTGAGTGGTGTATATTCCCGTACCCTCGAAAAACGAGCAGGGTGTAACGGTTTTATCCTCAGACTTTTTGTTTTATTGATGCCCGTAGATTTTATTGCAAACTGAGTCTGAAATGTCTTTCAGTAACAAAGTAACAGCATTATGACGTCATCACTTGTGCTTCCACCTGTATGACATCACAATGGCTCAAACAATGGCATTGTGACATCATGACTATTGTTGCTACATGGATGACATCATAACAATCCTATGGTTGCAATTGTGACATCATTGTTTATCTCATATATACCCTGTCTGATGACGACAGACAGGGTGTACGGTGTCTTATCCCATGTCTAGCAACATTTCTCCCTGATACTGAGCTTTTTCCCTGGGCAATACGAACAAAAGAGGGAAAATACGAGGGAAATTACAGACTTAATGAGCTGAAGAGGGAAATATAAGAAATTAATGAGATTGACAGGGAAAATACGAGATTCCACCAATCAGAAGCAGCCTGAGCAATGACGTCACCATGACGACACAACGTCACCGTACTCATGCAGTGTAAACATCAGCAGAGCAAGAGAGAAGGTAAAAAAAAACAACTGACAAGTGTTTTGGGCCTCAGATCGCTCAAAAATGCTCCGATTTCATTGGGGAAAAAAGTGACATGTAGCTTCCCTTCTGGACAACTTCCTTTGAGGAACGTTGTTCTAAGGAAGCATTAAACCTCCCATTCACATCAGACCCAACGTTTGAAATCTACGTAATTTGTCGACAGCTGGTTACGAGGTTACTACGTACGTATATATCGTAAATAATTCGTATTTCTCCAACCTCCCTTGACTACGTACCCCCCACGTTGAAGGATCGGTCGTTATACGCCTCTGGGGCGTCAGGCGTGGCAGGCCAGCCCAGCGCGCTGGTTCCTGCGCATGCGCAAACATCGGACAAGATGGACGCCATGGCTGTCCACGCTTGTGTGGATTGGAATTCTATTGGTCAAAAACACCTTCTATTCCATCGTAACGAAGTATTTAACCATGGCCGATTGATTCTAGGATGTGTATTGGTTAAATGACTCCTTCGGATGGACTCTAGCTGCTGTGTATGTCTGACAGTCAGCCTGTCAATCGGCGATGTGAAGGATGTGGATTCTGAATAGCGCTGGCCAGGGGCGGAGCGTTCGGATGGCCCGGGGGACTGCCGCGTTGCTTCAGGCGGACCAAGCCACCCGGCCTGCCCTGCCCCCCTCAGAAAAAATAAATAAAATTGAATTAAATAAAGCCCTTGAATATTGGCCCTCATTATGGTTGAATAAAGAATACCCTCATATGATTTTACGGCAGGAATTTTTTTTTAGGGGGGGGAGGAGATTTCAAGATTTTTTAATTTTCTTTGAGGTCTTCAGGGGATTGGTGGTTGGTGAATTTCTTGTCGGAGATCTGCAAAGAGAAAACATGAATTAAAGAAGTGAAGACAGAAGAGAAAAACAGAGAGAGATAGAGAGAGCAGAGCCAGGCAGCAAGCACTGAAAGTGGCTCCAAAATTAGCAGACTTTTCTTCCTTGTTTTACCAAGCAGTCTACAGTCCATTTAAGGACTACAATAAATAAAAAAAATATCAAAATTCACTTACCTTGTAAGGGATTAATTCTGCAACTCTGAAGAGTTGGAAAAATCCCAATCCAAATTGGCCTGCTGGATAGGTGGCATTCAGATGCAAGTAGGCTCAGGTCAACTCCGGTCTCAACTGATTCTCTCTTGCTCGTTTGTGATTGAGCAGTACTTCAGATTATTTTTTTGGCCTATCTAATCTTTCATGTTTTAAGAGATATTTATTTGGTAGTTTTTCTACTGGTTTAGCTACTATTTCTTTATGGCTTCATCCAATTATCACCAGCAAGCATCCAGATACATTGGAATAGGTATGAAATAGATGGCGCTACAAGGCTCTCTGAGACTTAGGATCCCAGGTTCTGCAACTTTGTGCAAACCTTCAACAAACCTTTGGCAGATACGTATGATCAGACGTTTGCCCTGAACATTACTTTCAAACGTTGTCCATACATATCAAAAACATGTTGGAGAAACCTTGGAACTTACGTATTTCCAAATGTGCGACCATACCTTTGATCAACCTATGAATCAAAGATATGGTCAGACGTAATAGTCTAAGGTTGTAAAAACCTCTCAAATGAATGTTCGACAAACCTATGAATCAAAGGTACGGTCATACGTAATAGTCAAACGTTCTTCAAACCTCTCAATCAAAGGTATGGCTTACGTAGTAGTCTAAGGTTTTAAAGACATCTCAAATTAATGCTCGACACACCTATGAATCAAAGGTATGGTCATACGTAATAGTCAAACGTTCTTCAAACCTCTCAACCAAAGGTATGATTTACGTATGACTGACACGTTTAGCCAAACGTTACAACCAAATGTTCTTCCAACCTCTCAACCAAAGGTATGACTTACGTGTGACTCGAACGTTAGGCCAAACTATAAAACAAACTATCTGCCAACCTCTTACTAAGGTTGCGACCTACGTTTGGTTTTCCATCTGAGTGCAACGTTTGGAAATTACCTTTGCCCTACCTTTGTCATACGTTGTTTGGCCCAACGTCTGATTCTAACCAAAATAATTACGTAGCGAAAGGTTTGATTTACGTTGCTGCTCGGGAGGGTTATCATTTGCTCTTTGGATATGGATGGTTATTTGGTACTCAGCTTTCTTTATTCTTGCCGTACAGCTCTTTTTTCGGCGATCGGCGACATCTTAAATTCTGCTTTTTGACAAGTGAGTCTTACAAAATTCAGATTGACAATGAAGTGGGCCAATGACATGGGATAAATAGGTTATGACATGGCTTTGATCTGTATTTCCCAGATATTTTCACCCTCGACCCCGTATTTCCATCGACCCTGCGGGTCTCGGGAAATATGGGGTCTCGGGTGAAAATATCAGGGAAATACAGGTCAAAGCCATGAAATAACCTATAATTATCCGACCACCAAGGCCAATGCTTGTTTCTGATTGGCTGAGAACTGTGGGTAGGGGGAACGGGGGCACATTGGGACGCGGGGCACTGTGGGACGGTGGGGTTTTCTTGGATCCTGGCAAGGTATAGGATATGGTAGTGCCATCAGATCTTGTAATTTTTGCATCCGGATGTTTCCATGGTTCTATAGACGAATTACAGCCACATGCAGAAGTATGGCGAGCAAAAGTTTGTTTTCCTACCACTAAAGTAAATATGGAAGGGTTCAATTCGAACCATTCTGTGGACAAACCATGAACAATGAGCATAGGCGTATCGGAGGGGGGGCAGGGGGGGCAATCGCCCCCCCAAAAGTTTGGGAAACAGTAAGATTCGGGCAAAAAGGCTAAAAAATTCGGGCAGATGGTTAAATAAAAACTACTGAAAATGAATGATTTCCAGGCAATTTAATTTGAATTGTTTATGAATTAAGATCGTGAAATTCGGGCAAATGTCGCTCGCCCCCCAAAAAATCGCGCGCGCCGTACGCCTATGACAATGAGGCTTTCTCAGTGCTTGTATGAATTTTATATATCGTAACGAACAGTTATCAATTGCTATCGTGATAAACACACTCACTGGTGTCCGAGAAATTAGCATTTCGGTGTAAAAGTCATATCTGGGCTCATTAGGACAGTGAATTTGGGGCACATTGGGACGCCCTTAATATGGCAGAATTTAAGTGTCCAAGGCAACTGAATGACCTGGGACAGCACACTACAGGTATTCAGGCCACAGGGAATAGAGGCGTAGTGGATTACCATGCTCTGTGAACAAATTTGTCGCAAAGCACTGTGTGTTACTTACATAGATGTCCTCACCCAGGACAGTTTATGTTAAATGTTTAAAACTGCTTAAAGTTATGAACTATTGGCACTACAAAGTGTTAATGCACTGTATATTATCTTACGCACTACCTATATGTGATATCTATTGCATGTGGAGTGTTAAAATGATTTTTTAATTGATGTCCCAATGTGCCCCGGCTGTTTTAGCCGGGGTACATTGGGACAGACATTTTTACGACTGTCTGGCTGCAAAAGGGTAGGTTCAGTCTAGTTTATTATGCCTTGCATTTAAGCTCAATTGTATTGGTGATATTCATGCAAACTTCTGAGTTCTTCAGTGCTTTCAGCATTGAGCAAAATTAGTAGACGTCAAAAGCGTACCAATGTGCCCCCGTTCCCCCTATATATCCTGTAACTGTCAGGCTGCTTGGCCTGTACAGATATTTTCTGTATCCTGCAGTGATGACGTCACAATCACTCATAAATTATCTGACGTTGTTATGCAAACAATGGGCAGTGATTGTTTGTCATGACATCACAATGGCATGGGCTGCTGGTGACATCACAACAATCTGCTGCTCCTATCTTACAGAATTTGAAGTTATCAGACTAAAATTTAGTAAAGTTTCACTAAAGACCACTGATAAAATCATTGTGGCACATAAATAAATCCCAATGGCAGTGTAGTTAATTCACAGCTATGAACATCATTTGTGTCAGGTCTGCTTCTAAATCACTCATCATACCTGACACTCATGATGTTCATAGTACCTCTGAACTACATTGTTATGGGGGGTCATTTTATCAATGGTATAAATATCATCATTGTATGTCAAATAATAAGCGAGATATTTAGAAGCTCGATTACGCAAAAATGAATTATATACACTCTAAACATTTGGTTGTCACTGTGACTAGTTTATGACTACTTTAGGGTAGTAATGGTTGCAAAAATTTGTTACTGACTTCCTGGAAAATCATTTTGACTATTCTATCATAATCAAAATGACTATGTTGACTATGTATGTGTCCGAAAGGTAGTCAATTTGATCACCATCTGGTAGCTTTAATAACGAGAGTGGTACAGCTTACTAATCCAATATTTGTCACATTGACAACCTTTTAGTAATTTTGACTCAAGGAGTTGTCGGTTTAGGCACCAGGAATTACAGCTCTAGAGTTGTCATCTTGACCACCCTGTGTTTAGAGTGTAATGACAGATTTTTATGCCAAGTAACTTAAGCTCAAGTACTCCTACCATTAAAACTGATCCTAAGATTCATGGAGTTACAGTCAAGCATGATCCCATTTGCCACGTTTTATAAACATAAAGAGTTGGGGAGAGTGGGGCATTATGGGCCCCTGGGGCATGATGGGTTCGGGCTTTAACTCCAAAGTTTAATACTGGAGGAAGCTGATGTTTGTTGTTTAGAATACCTTTTGCTAACCTTTATTGAAGGAAAAATTGCATGGTTCAGATACCAATACTTTAGCAGATATTGCCCTTTCTAGGATTTTGAAGCCCTAACAACTTTTTTTCCTGATTTTCCAAGTGCATTGTGATTATGCATAAGTGATATTTTAACACCTGTCTTGTTTTACTTTCTCAAAGAGATATCTCAACATTTTGCATGAAAACTCTTTGATTTGACTTTATTCTTGGAAACTGGTGTCTGAGGGCATTCATGAAAAATGAAGTTTGGGGCATGATGGGTCTCTTGATTGGGGCATGATGGGCCCAGGCCCATCATGCCCCATTTGAACTAAGCATATGTATTTCTTGCAATATAATAGTTGAAGATTGGCGAGAATGGACAACACTGCCTATTTCAATATCTATTGGTATTATCTTATTTACTACATCAGATATAGAATTAATAACATAATTTGTGTGCTAAATCACCTTTTACGATGTTAAATTTACGTTTTTGGATTGTTACCTGCCTTTTTGAAATGAAAAAGTGATTATAATTTGCTGAGTTGGTTCAATAACTACCATTTATCATCTAATGCACGTTTTTTTATTCAGAATATTGGAATTATTTTAGTGTTACAACTATAATGCTGTAAGTATTGACCAAAATTTGAAGCTGCCCATCATGCCCCAACAAGGTGCCCATCATGCCCCACCCTTGCGGGGCATGATGGGCACCTGCCAAAAAATTAAAAGTGCTTATAACTCAAACACTATTTCATTGAGCGAAACAAGATTTTCTATGCTTAAAGTAGAACCTAATGCAAAACCAGTCAGCAACAAATAGTAATTTTTGTTTGCATAGTAATGACATGGTGGACCTTCAAAGTTAAGGTGCCCATCATGCCCCGCTCTCCCCTACTTATGAAGTATACTGTCGACTGTTCTCTATAGCCTTGCCTTTTGAAATAAGGATCATAAAAAAATTTCCTGCAAGAAAACGAGAATAACGAGGCTTGAGAATGTCTCAAGGTTCCAGTTGTACCTAGAGACTATATTCTGTCTGGCATCAGGCGCAGCTCTTCCTTAGGGGGCGACCATTTAATAATAAGGGGGCTAGGAGTTTTCCTCGGCGGCAAATTATTTATTTCACGGCAGCCACGGCAGTAATTATTTGTTTCGAGGCCCACAAAGTCCCGAATATTCATTCCATAATAAAGCAACAGGTAGCTTGTTAAGAAAGACCACCAGAAAATATTTATTTCAAGATTACCCAGAAAGAATTAATTTCACCAAAAGCAAGAATTTATTTCTTTAAAAAACTCCAAGACACCCCCCCCCCCCCCCTTCATATTAAATAGTCACCCACTTATCAGATTCCAGACTCTAAATATCACAGCATACCGTTTTTACCCTCGGCAATGTATACATTGCCGACGGGTATTGTAGTTACTTTGGGAAAATTTGTCCGTCCGGCGGGCGGGCGGGCGGGCGGGCGGGCGGGCGGGCGGACGGGCGGGCGGGCGTCCGGATAACGGGCGTCCCACTTGTGTATTGGGAGTAATGCCAAAACTATGGAATGTATACTTTTTATTTTTGGGATACTATTATATCTTTTATACTAGTTGGGCCTTTTAGGGGTTTAATCCACATGACATTAATACTTTTCTCACAATTATTGAAAAATGTGAAAAAATATTTTTTTGTGTATTGGGTGTCAAGCCAAAACTATGGCATGCATATTCATCATTTTTGGGTAAATATGGTATCTTTTATCCCAGTTGAGCCTTTCATAGGTCTAATCCCCATGACATTAATACTTTTCTCACAATCATTGAAAAATGTGAAAAATTGTTTTTTTTTTGTTTCTGGGACAGAACTAAAAAAACTGTAGTACTTTTGGCTGAAATTTGCATATTGTATGTATTAAATACCCAAGATGTGTTTTTTGTGGGTCTAAATGCTCTGAGAAAGTTGAACGGACGACAATTTACCAAAAATATGAAAAAATACTATTATATTAAACTTCTATGATTCAATCAATTTTGAAGTAAGATCTATGAAATTTTCCAATAAGGTGTCTAACTTATACCTCTTTAAACATCTCTAATCAGTTGGAATGTAGGACCTATGAATTTTTATAAAAACCAAAAAAATTCTAAAAAATCCCAATTTTCCAACATTTCTGCATGAAAAGCCAAATGGTAATGGGCAAGTTACCTAACTTTAGGTCTTATTGTAGTTAGACACACTATTGACTAATATTCACAGCCATTGCATGAGTTGTTGCAATTTTTTCCATTGAAATGTATGATTGAAAAAATGCAAAAAATCATTAAAATGTCTATTTACTCTCCATTTCCTTCTGATGTCATACCAGTTGTTGACTTTTTTTGTCAAAATAAACCTGACATGTTTCACATCATCATCATGCTGATTTTGAACAATATGAAAATTTTTATTCGCAGCAGAGGTCAATATTAACAAAATTAGATAAATATTAAGGATTTTCAGATAATCATATATCAGTAAATATTGGCCCTGGTCAATCAAATTTGCCTCAATAATGTCTAAATTTGACTTTTTCTACCTCTCCTCATGAAGTATTATCAATAGGAAATATATAAATTTCATATATAATTATGTGGACTTTCAAAGCATTAATTAAGTATATTCAAAAACATGCATTTGTGTGTTAATATTTTAAAATTTTGACACTAAATCTTTAACTGCCAATTATTATAACTTTATGGTTAATATTTAAACTTGGTGATGTAAATTTTAGAAGATAAATTAATGTCAGCCACTTTTATTTAGTTGTTTGCATGACAATTAAATGTGAATGGATCAGACAGATTGGCTTTTGTTGAATGGAGCACTGGAAAAGTCTTGATTATGTAATGTTATGTCACAGGGTAATTGTCTTCCCTGCTTATCCTTTGACAAGAAATCTTAAACTCTCAATTCTAACTTAATGGTTTAAATCTAACCTCAGTTATGTACATTTTAACATATTAAGTATTGTCAGCTTACTTTTATTTTGGTCTTTAATGAAAATTAAATATGAACATATAAGACAGACTGGCAATAAGACCACAATGTATATATATATGGTTATTATAGAAAATTACTTGGCATGCAAACCCCATTTCTGCTAATTTCAGGGTGCAATTTTACATTTTAAGACATTATTGGATAAATCTGTCTCTTAATTCATTTTAAAACTCACTCCAATTGTATTTTTAGCATTTTAAAGAAATATTGTTTAGGGGGTAAAAGTGTCATTTTTGGAAGGGGTCCAGTTTTTGTTGAATGGGCCTGGAGCCATTGTGTCTGTGCTTTATTGTACCCCTCCCCTCCAGCCATTCATGTTATGTAACATTGTGTCACTAATCCTCTCCAGTCACCAAAGCTAGGAACAAAGGAGCACAAAAGCAGTGCACAGCACCCTCAACTTTTTAACAAATTTTCTATTTTTTTTAGAAATATGTCCAAACTGCATTGACACCAACTTTGTAGTTTTATATTGAACAAATAAAGAAATTTCCAATTTGAATAAAAAATTTAGGCCAAGTAGAAGCTGAGATATGACTTTTTGTAGCCCATACAGGCTGTACACAGAGTTGGGACATGTTTCTTTTATTTTGTTTTTCTTTACAGCTATTGTTTTTCTTCAAAGTTTGACCAGCATTTAACCTTTGTATTAACTAGCAACTTGCTCAGTCTTAAAAGATATATATATATATACTGGCATAAACCTTGTTTTAGTCTTACTATTTACAATGGTTTTGGTTGGAGACATCTTATCTATAATTTATGTTTTTAGACCCATATTCCATATTTGTAATTTATGATAAGAGTAGCTAAGACTAGATAGACTAGATAGATAGATGGATAGAAAGATAGAAAGATAGAGAGGGAGATAGATAGATAGATAGATAGATAGATAGACATATAGATATATAGATAGATAGATTGATAAACACATACATAGATGGATAGATAGATAGATAGATAGATATATAGATAGATAGATAGATAGATAGATAGATAGATAGATAGATAGATAGATACGTAGATAGAAAAGGTCCATAACTTAGAAGTTTGATGTATGAGTTACTGTAATCATGAGTTTGGAAGAGTTCCACTTGAGTAATTTATCAAAATGGACAATATGTGACATGTAGTTACAAGCCTGTTCAGGGGCTAAATTTTAAATAGATTTTTACCCTTTCTTTCCTTACAAACATTTCTTCTATTTCTCTATCTACAGATGAATAAGCCACTGCCAAATATTATTTGATTTGAATAATATATTTGACACTTGGTTATTACATTGCATCCTGTTCATGAATTGGCATTGATATACTCTCAGTAGGCCATTATCACCCCCCCCCCCCCCCCCCTCCAAAGACCACAGGCCCAAGTACCAGGGTAACCAGATTCTTAACTTTATATGTAGTTGTAAGTGAGACTTCCAGGGTGGACTATCCAGCTTTGACTTTAGCGAAGACTACTCGATGCTACAGTCACTGGTCTTATATATATATCTGTGAAGATTTCATGAAAATAACGCTTCAAGTCAGCTGACTTAAGTAAGCTAAAGTTGCAGCTAACTAAATGCTGCTAGCTGAAAAAGTCAGCCACAATTTCTTCAATCAGCTGACCAAAGGTGGCTGACTCTGTTCCGGGCTCTAGTCAAAAACACCAAAATTCAGCAAATGGGACTGAATGTGCCACTTTACGGAGCTTTTGGTCGTTTTTATTGTTATTCGGACCTATAATCTGACTGTCGTCTGGCCCTGGTTGTTTGTATTAATTATCTATTTGTAAATGTGGTTAGCAAGGTTGTTCCAGCGTTTGATTGGAAGCTGCTTTATTAGAATTTTTCTTCTAGTTTACATGTAGGCTTATTGGAGCTAATATTTGAAATGAAACTAAATAAAGATGGCTAAAATTATATAATTTAGTGCACAGTAAGCTTTGGAGCAAATTCTCTGTGTTTTTCCGTGATTGTTCCTGCTTCACCAGACACATTTTTTTCCCGACATCAATTGCATTTATTGCTGCGTTAATGGAATCCTTAAACTGACTCTACCAGATTTTTTTAATTAAAAAAAGGTCTCTTTCCATGTGTTATCACCAAAGTTAAAAGGTGGCAACCTGGTCTAAAACCAGGGTGGTTTGATTGACTGATCTGCTGATTGAGTGATTGCTTAATTAATTGTTTGACTGACTGATCAAATAATTAATTTCCTTGTGCAACTGGATTTTAATATTGCATTAATAACATACAGTATTTGCATATTACTATTAGATCTGTAGATGTCATAGAATTGGTGTAGACAAACTTCAGTCATATCCAATAAATTCTAATTTTAAAATTAATAAAATTTTAAGAATGAACTTCTGTATGCAATAAAAAACAGTATTTTTAAGATGGATCGATGTTTGGGGCTTTACATCCTGTATTTACGCACTTGGTAGGCTAATTAATTAGGACAGGAAAAGGACACGGCAATGAGGCAAAGGATGATTGAAACAGCCATCCAACATAGGCCCAGGTGACCGGGCAAGAGCTGGATTCTAACCCTTGACCCAGCGATTGGCAGTCCAGCATGCTACCACTAGAACAACCCACCCCCTCAAAACCCTGTCTTCGTTTACAAATCAAGTATTGCTTAAGTTTTTTTTAACTGTATTTAAGTGTCTGCTCTGCCGTTAGTCGTTACGGAAAGTCAAGGAAACTCATGAAAAACATTGTGGTGATGGAAATTCAATAAATTGCCGAAACAAATTTTGCCCTTGATTCTCGATTAAATTTTTACAAATTTTCATTATGGCGCTTGCTGTGACCTGGTGGAAACGGACATCAATTTAAAGTTTTTAGGGACCTTGCCCTCTCAAAGCCCGCGCCTCCTGAGGGCCACTTGATTTCACTGCCTCCAGAATACCCACTGATTAGCCGAGGGTATGCTGCCGCGCAGCCTATGTTTATCTATTTCGAAGATTTTTTTTCACAGCCACAGGAATTCCGTAAGCCACACTTGATATTGCAAATCTGACATGTGTGTATTGAGGCCAATAAAATGTAACTGGTTCGGAAACAAGCTGCAAATTGCTAACACGCATACACAAGGTAATGAACTGAAAGGCTTTTTGCCCTGGATGAGTATCATGATAACTGGTTCTGTGAAATCTAGGCTGGCAGAGTATGACATGTCTCATTTGCTTCTAATCTGAGGGATCTAAATTCAATGCATGCAGTGTGACAGCCTCATACCAGGACTTGCATTCAATATGGCTGCTGACAACTGTTGTGTGTGATATTTCTGCTGCTCAAGTAAACACGCTTAGGGGTGACCGGGCTAGTTGTCACAGGGGCAAGTTGTCACAATGCTGATGCTCTGCTATGGATGGTAGCAGCTGCGAGGCAATTAAATCAATTTTGATATTTTTTAACACGTGAAATTTTCTGTGATGATATCAAAAAAAATGTGTGGTCTGTCATGCGCTATGTGAGGATTGCTAAAAATGACAGTTTAAACTCAATTTTTTCACCATTTTCAAATTTTCATCGTCTTCCAATTTGAGACAATTTTTGGGAGATTAAGGCATTGATTAATGATGGCATTAACCCATAGACTCCATGAACAATATATGTGTCTGTGTTTTCTAAGTGGAGCCAGAATATATTCTCTTTTCATTGCCGAGATATCGGATTGACTTCATGATCGTGACGAGGATAGGCCGGGGCTAGTTGTCACAGGGGCAATTTGTCACAGTGCTTATAACTTGGCTAAAGGTGGCAGCTGTTGTGTTGTTATTAAATAAATTTCAAGATCTATTTGTTTGTTTAGCTTTTTGTATGATGTGGTTGCAAGAAAGTACAATCTGTCATGTGATATGTGGACTTCTTAAAAATGACTTTTTTCAACACAAATTTTACAATCATTTCATTGTCCTCCAATTCGAGACGCAATTTTCTGGTAGAAATAGGCCCCGATTTATAGTGGCATTCATCCAAAGTCTTCGCAAGATGTGTATTTTTTTTTTTTTTTTAAGGAATCACAGAGAATCTGTCAAGATATGTTAGATTGGCTATATGAGTGTGACAACATGCCCCGGGCTTGGGGCAAGTTGTCACATTTTCACAAAAAGGACTTTGAGTTACAACATGACCTACAAGAAAACACATGGTGCTGAATAAAAACTTTCTCAAGACTTACAAAAATGTTACAGTGTTGAAAGTTTCCAGACAACCTGAACCTAGAGACCTCTCAGATACAGTCAAACTTGAAGTTAAAAAACTTGTGACAACTAGCCCCGGCCTCCCCTACCACAGACAACTTCTGATTTCGACATGACAGTTGAATTCGACATGTATAGGCCTACACTTATATTAGTCTTAGGGTTCTCAAGTGCTAAAGCCCTCAGGTGATGAATCACATCCTATCCCCTCTCCCATGGTGAATAAACTATACAAGTTTATATCAGAGTTATGTCAGAACATAATATTATGTCGGCTATTCAGCAAGCTATTCCGCAGGGTTGGGGGGGGGGGGGGTAGGCCGCCCCCCCCTCCCCCCTGAAATTTGGAGAACAGTTAAAATGTGGGCACAGACAATAATTAAGTTTTTGAAAAATAAGGCCATTAGCAATTTTGGAATTCAGATTGACTTGACAGCTTATAATATTTCAGCCACTAATCTCCATGTGAAGTTGTGAACCAATTTTAATCTGAATCTATTCATTATTTGAGTTTTTTCTCTATCAACATTTTCTTTTGGCCTGTATGATTCAGATAACAAGTCAGTCATACCATGTAGTTGTCCAACAATAATAAGGTGTTTAAAAAGCCATTTCCATTTTGCCATGATTTTCACAACTGATATATATTGTATGTTTATTTTCATAAAAATATACTTTAAAAACTCATGATAATCATCATAGTGTTGAGTGTATAGCCATTTTAGGGAAGAAAAATAAAGTAAAATAAAATGACAATTTGTAGATTTTAACTAATAAAAGGGGATTTTGGAAAATTTTATTTTGAAAGCATTTGTCTTCATTAAAATATCTCCATAAATTCATGACCGCTGCTTTTGATGTGTTCTGTATTAGCCAGCCACTTAACCACCAACTGGGGTTCAAATCTCACCCTGGGAACTCACTTTAGTCCGAGCCCATGGGACATTAAATGGAGGCGGGTTGTATCCAGTATTCTATGCTGGGGCAACTGAAAGACCCTGGGCATCCCTGAATTAATAGGGTATGTGCCAGATTCAGTCTTCTCATCTCATCATCATATAGCTATCATTTGCCTCAATACAGCCCACTAAGGTGCTGCAGAGGCGTAAAAACACAAACAAACAAACCACCAACTGTGACTGACATAAAATTATGTAACAATTACACAATGCAGAGACATGGAGCAGCCAAGCCTGATATCCACTGAAGTCTTTACCCCAGTGATCTTGGCTTCAGTCATTGAAAGGATAGCATTATACCCGTTCTATGAACGGGAGGTTTAAGAGCCAAGGCATAAGTTATGGCTTGATAGCATAAGTTGACACCCCTACCCCATAACCGAAGTGTGGCTAGGACCCTGGGGCATTATGTTGTTCATATGAAAATGTGAGTATGCACCCATTGGCAAATATTCACACCCATTGGCAAACATTTACACCCATTGACATCCATTTACGTCGATTGGCAAACATGTACGTCGACTAGCAAACATTTACGTCGATTTGCAAACATTTACACCCATTGGCAAACATTAACACCCATTGGCAAACATTTACGTCCATTGGCAAACATTTACGCCCATTGGCAAAGATTTGCACTCATTTACACCCATTGGCAAGCATTTACACCCATTGACATCCATTTACGTTGATTGGCAAACATTTACATTGATTGGCAAACATTTACAACCATTGGCAAACATTTGCACCCATGAGCAAACATTTACACCCATGGGCAAACATTTACAACCATTGGCAAACATGTACACCCATTGGCAAACATTTATACCCATTGACAAACATTTTACACCCATTGGCAAACATTTACACCCATTGGCAAACATTTACAGCATTGGCAAACATTTACACCAATTGGCAAACATTTACACCCATTGGTAAACTTTCACACCCATTGTTTGTTTACCTCGATTGAAAAATATTTACGTGGATTGGCAAACATTGACATCAATTGGCAAACATTGACATCAATTGGCAAACATTTACGGCGACTGGCAAACATTTACATCCATGGGCAAACATTTACACCCATTGGCAAATATTCACACCAATTGGCAAACATTTACAGCAGTGGCAAACAATTACACCCATTGGCAAACATTTACACCCATTGGCAAACATTCACACCCATTGTTTGTTTACCTCGATTGACAAATATTTACGTGGATTGGTAAACATTGACATCAATTGGCAAACATTTACGGCGACTGGCAAACATTTACACCATTGGCAAACATCTACACCCATTGGCAAATATTCACACCCATTGGCACACACTTAGCACCCATTGGCAAACATGTACACCCATTGGCAAACATGTACACCCATTGGCAAACATTTACACCCATTGGCAAACATTTACACCCATTGGCAAACATTTACACCCGTTGACAAACATTTACACCCATTGGCAAACATTTACACCCATTGGAAAACATTACACCCATTGGCCTTTGATAGCATAAGTTGACACCCCTACCCCATTTAACTAAAGTGTGGCTAGGACCCTGGGGCATTATGTTGTTCCTACATAATCCAATAGGGGCATTGTGTGCAGGTTGTGATTTGCAGAGCCTTCAGTTGTTATTTTGTAAAAAGTATTTGTTTACATTAAATGGAGTGGTGGATGGGGCATGTGAAATGAAGACTTTTGAAGGATTATTATGGAATACTGTTGAGCAGTAGGGAGGAGGGGACTCCCGAGCGACACGGAGGGAAGAGGTAGGATGAAGTTGATAGGCATAATTGGGTAGTGGGAGTGAGAGGGATGGCAGTTAGTGGCTTCATTGCAACCAAGCTGGATTTGGTGAGTTGTGTTGCTATAGAGCACACATTAAAGTATGATTAGCAGAGAAGACAATGATCCTCTGACATAACATTACATAATCAAGACTTCCCCAGTGCTCCATTCAACAAAAGCCAGAATGTCTGATAATTCACATTTAATTTTCATGCAAATAACTAAATAAAGGGGGCTGACATTACTTTATCTTCTAAAATTTACATCACTGAGGTTAAATTAGATATTAATCATAAAGTTATAATAATTGGGAGTTCAAGATTTAGTGTCAACATTTTAAAATATTAACAAACAAATGCTAGTTTTTTAATATGCATAATGATTTGAAAGTCCGAATATATATATTTCCTTTTGATAATATTTGATGAGGAGTGGTACAAAAAGTAAAATTTAGACATTATTGTGGTAAATTTGATTGACCAGAGCCTAATATTGACTGAGATATATAATCATCTGAAAATCTTAAATATTTATCTAATTTTGTTAAATAAAAATTATCATATTGCTGTAAATAAAAATTTTCATATTGTTGAAAATTAGCAAGATGATGATGTGAAACATGTCAGGTTTATTTAGACAAAAAAATGTCAACGGCTGGTATGACATCAGAATGAAAGTGGAGAGTAAATAGACATTTTAACAATTTTTGGCATTTTAAATCATAAATTTCAATGGAAAAATTTGCAATACTGTGAATATTAGCTTGTAGTGTGTCTTACTACAATAAGCTTTAAAGTTAAATAATTTACACATTACCATTTTGGCTTTTCATGCCGAAATATTGGAATATTGGAAAATTTTATAAAAATTCATAAGACCAACATTCCAACTGAGTTGAGATGTTTAAAGAGACATAATTTAGACACCTAACTGGAAAATTTCATAGATTTAACTCCAAAATTGACTGAATCATGCAGGTTTAAAATAATAGTTATTTTTTCATATTTTAGGTAAATTTTCGTCAGTTCAACTTTCTCAGAGCATTGA
Organism: Platynereis dumerilii; assembly: GCA_026936325.1. Classification (NCBI taxonomy): domain Eukaryota; kingdom Metazoa; phylum Annelida; class Polychaeta; order Phyllodocida; family Nereididae; genus Platynereis; species Platynereis dumerilii. The sequence continues at coordinate 130,182,112 of JAPTHN010000001.1, forward strand.
GACTCACAAAAAACACATCTCGGGTATTTAATGCATACAATATGCAAATTTCAGTGTCAAAAGTACATAGTTCTGTCTCAGAAACAAAAAAAAACTATTTTTCACATTTTGCAATGATTGTGAGAAAGTTTTAATGTCATAGGGATTAGACCTATAAAAGGCTCACCTGGGATAAAAGATACCATCTCTACCCAAAAAAGGTAAATATACATGCCATAGTTTTGGCTTGACGCCAAATACACAAAAGATTTTTTTTTCACATTTTTCAATAATTGTGAGAAAAGTATTAATCTCATGTCGATTAAACCCCTAAAGGCACAACTAGGATAAAAGATACATTAATGTCCAAAAAATATAAACTATACATCCCATAGTTTTGGCATTACTCCCAATACACAAGTGGGACGCCCGATATCCGTACGCCCGCCCGCCCGCCTGCCGGACGGACAAATTTTCCCAATGTAACTACAATACCCGTCGGCAATGTATACATTGCCGAGGGTAAAAATAAATAATGACAGTATATGACGGGACAGATTGCAATGTGAATGCATGAGGTGTTCTCTCTCTCTAGTGCCCCTTTTCATATTTCTGGAAATAAGTGTTTCCTCTCCCAAGCAAACAAGTGCTTTTCAGGCCCCGTGATTCTGAGGTAATCTCCATATCAGTTCACCTCCAGATTGCATCTTAGTTCCCCAGAACCACGGGCATGTCCTCTCCTCCTCATCCAGTTGACAGAACACACAACATCTCAACAAATCCGATTTCTGATCCTTTCACGGTGTCCTTCATGTTAAAAGCCTTTCTTGCAACTTTTTTAAGATTCAATTACATTTCATTTGTGAGAAAACTTTTTTAAACAATAAAATAGAAGCAATCACAACTGACAATATGAATCACTGCTAAAAATAAGATTAGTTCTTAGCATTCGCCTGTCTCGTGCTACTTTTAGAAACGGCGTAATATTACAAAGGATTGGAAAAGCAAATTGGGATTGACATTTCACAAATGCCAGTTGTCCCCCCTTCCTTTGAATCATGGTAGCAACAAAAGAAAAGAAGGAATTTGGAAATATTACAAGTGTTCTGCAGTTGGCTTTGATCTTGGGTAGGTAAGGTGGCACTGTTGTTGCACTTCCTGTTTGATCATAACAATGTCTTGAGAAAAGCACACGTCTCAAAAAATGTCAAATTACTAAAATAACTATAAATCTAATTGCTGTCAACAACATAACACCATGCAGAACTCTCTATATGTAGTCATTGTTTAATATATAACTGTGCAAAAGTAGATCTTCAGACTTCTTTGACACTGAATTAAATGGCTTCAAAATTGCCAGGTAAGTTGGCAAACGTTTTCTATGTTGACATGGTTTGGGAGAATTTCAATCTCTTACCTTGCATTTTATCGTCTACAGGGCAATATGTTTGATTTGCCTTCTCCAGGTATATCCCTTGCAATGAAGGTTAGTAAATAGGTAGTCCCATGTCGATAAATAGATGTTTAATTAAGATATTCTTTGGCAAATTAAGATATTCTTTGGCAAAAAGTGCATGTCTCTGACACATATTCTTATGTTCTGATGGTGTTTCAAGAGGCCCTGTTACAAAATAGCAGGCTGGATTATCTTGTTTAGCATTGTTTGGCATTGACTGTTTGTTATAATCACCTGTGTCACACCTCAGGTCAACAGAGTCCACACTTGAAATGTGATTGCCACAGCAATAGGTTGTGTGACCATGTTTGATGCGTACCATGCGCTTGAATGATCAAATGGATTACGTGTAGGCCTACTAGAACAATCCTCCAAGTGACAGGTATTCTTCTGCATGGTCCCACAACCACACATATGGAATTCATAGTTGAATTGGTGCACTCCACTGAACTGAGGTTCGAAACAACAAACACTCAATGCCAAGCAATGCCAAATAAGATAATCCAGCTTGCTATTTTGTAACAGGGCCCCTTAAGACACTGTCAGAGCAAAAGAATATGTAACAGAGCCAGGGACTTTTTGCCCAAGAGATGATAATTGAAATATTTGGGTATCCATTTATCCGCATGGAATTGTTCATTGACTATAGCTATATTGCATGGGATATCTATTATTTGGAATGGCTAGCAAGATAAATCATAGGATACTTATTAACAAGAAAGGTAAGACCAAATTCTCCTATGCCCATGTCAACACAGAATTTTTTGCGAACTCACACTGAAATTTTAGAGGCTGTTACTCAAATATCAAAGATGTTTCAAGGTTACACTTGCATAGGTTTGGTTCACAGTGACTACATACACAGTTCTAAGTGGTTTTCTACAGCTGACAGCAATTTGATTTTATATGAATTGACTTTTTCTGAAACATGTGCTTTCTCCAAGCTAATGTTTTGATCAAACAGGAAGTCATGTACATCATGTACAGTGCTGCCGCGTTGTTGCACCATGTTCTGGTGTACGATGCGCGGACTGAAGTGTACCACTAATTGATAGACATGATCACTAAAAGGGTATGCTAATTCATTCAGTGCACCTATATTCTGGCATGGTTCAAAACAAAATAATACTGACCAAAATCCCTCTGTGGAACGCTCGAGAAAAACATTTCTCCAAATTCACAGTTATTGTTGGATGCTGTTTGATCTAATAGTTTCTTTGCTATTTTCATCTTATGTCTAATTACTAAAATCACACATACACTGCCTGCCATCAGTTTTTGTTTTTGCAACTATGCATGACTTTTTGTATAATATGCAATTTTTAATGTTCAAATAATTGCTAGATTTCGAAATTTTGTAACGATGGCAAATGTATTCAAAACTACTTCCCATGATTGATGATGGGTTAAATGTGCTCATATCAAATATATTATTTACACTTGAAATTTTGTGATCCATACGTTTACAAATATGATCTAAAGTCCTCAAAAACAGTTACATCAGAAGGTAATGTTTCTGCAGTATGACATAAAATAATACTCTGAGCACGTATAAGTATAATTTAAATGTTCTTCTCATTGATTTTCTCCAAGCTACTAACAGCCAGTTAATATTCTTATCAACAGAGGTACATATAACAACTCCATACCGACTTGTACAGTATTGCTTGAACAATTTACCTTTTACAACGGAACTTAAATGGTCTGATCTAAATCTCCAATAAATGCATTAAACTTCCTTGTGAAGTTCTTCACAACCTAGCCAATTGTAGGGTGACCAATTAATTATCGGGGGAGGGGGTAATATGTAAATGGCACTGCCATGAAATTCGCGCAGCACTTTAAAAAGTTTTTGTAGGACTTATAGTTTTACCATAACTTACATGTTTATTTTATATTCAATGTATGAAAAGAGTTATGTATCTGTTTCAGAAAATTAGAAAGACAGATACATGGAAAGACAGAGAAAAATGTAGAATAGCAAGATAAACTAGACAAAACATATAGCCTAATAGATAAATAGATAAATATATCGATAAATAGAGAGATAAATAGATAGACAGGTAGATAGATAGATATAATGACTGACAGATAGATAGATAAATTGATAGATAGATATATATATATTAAATAAATGGTAAAAAGGCAGACAGCACTGAAAGCTGCCAAAGTCAAGTCTATGTTAGATTGTTGATATTACATAATAGTATAAATATAGTAATACAAAAACAATAACATTGCATGTAGATTATCTGTTTACTGTTACATAATCATCAGTTTATAAGATTATGTAACTTTAATTTTGTTATGTTTTCTTGTTGTCTGATTGAAATTAAATGAATCACATGTTAATAATTTGATTTTGCTTGTCAATGCTAATAATTAACTATTCCATAAAAATTATTGGTACAGGATATATTACTAGGGAAAATTGAATTTTTAAGACACTTTTGAAGATGAAAATGTTATGTTTTGTTAAATACGAAACTAAATCATTGATAAGAAGCTGGACCCACTTGACCTAATTCCAAACTGTGGACTGTTGATGTTGAGACCATCACTGCACAGATTTTTGAGTCTTCTCTTGCACTCAATTCGCTTCGCTCAACGGCCTTCGGCCGTTTCGCTGCGCGAATATAAGTTTTCCTTGATGAGAAATTATGTATTTCATGGTAACATCGGCCGTAATTATTCATTCCAACTTTCCAAGTGTGCAAGTTGCCTCTAAATAGCCCACACTGGTGCTGATGGGGCGTAAAACACAAACTCACCCACTCACTCCAAGTGTGCAAAGCATAGGCGTACGGGACGCGCGATTTTTGGGGGGGCGAGCGACATTTGCCCGAATTTCACGATCTAAATTTAATACCATTTCAAATGAAATAGCCTGGAAATCACTAATTTTCAATAGTTTTCACTTAATCATCTGCCCAAATTTTTAAACCTTTTTGCCCGAATCTTGCAACACCTTCTTAAGACATACTCCCATCAAAAATTATCAATTTTAAGACCGCTCTGAAAGAATTTATTTATTCCACCAAAGCTTGGCAAGAACTTATTTATCCCCCCCCCCGCGGATAATGATATATATGCATATACATGTAACAGAAGGGGAGAATTATTTGCATGCCGTAAGCCTATAACATGCAGTATCGGAATATGTGAGATGTATAAATAAGGGCGGGGCAAAAAGCTCGGGTCAGGTGACAGGCCCCCAGGGTGATATCTGAACTTACATTGTTGATGGGATTGAACCCAGAGGCTTTTCAGATTACGTCACAAAGTTTCAGGTCAAACGGCACCAACCCATGGAAGAAATAAAGAAACAAAACAATTAGCATGGTTTTTGTAACTTTGATTAATTTTTTGAAAAGAGTTGTCAGAAATAAATTTAAAAAAGTATGATGAATATCTGCATTCCTACACTTTGTGACCATCACACAAATATTATTTGGATCATGCTTTTTGTATTTCAGTTCAAATTAATGAGGTCAAATTAAAATATGTGTGTCCAGGGCGAGAGGCCCCTCATGGTATGAGGCATAAGGCTCCGTTCACTGGGGGGTCAGAGCTGCTTCAAGCAACATCTTATGATGTTAACTTTTCAGTAGCGGATCCAGGGGGGGGGGGTTCAGGGGGTTCAAACCCCCCCCTTGGGCCCAAGCTAAAAAGCCACATAGACAACTAATACTAGCGCGCGCATAAAAGTCCGCGAGAACTCACACAATGTGCTGACAAATGCAAACTGAGGACATTGTTCAAACCTCTGTTCAAACCAACATAGGGATACTTCTGACTGATTTTTTTTTTTGGACAATTTTATATTAATCCTGTAAATCTGGACTGTAAATTCCATACTGTCCCATTACTTATCAATATTACCTCATCCGTGTTTTAAGCAATATGACTTCTAAAAGTTAGTTGTTTCTGTTCTTCGTATTAGTTTGCAGGGCCTTCGGCTGGGCTGAATCCTGGAGGGGCAGAGACTGGTCCAGAGCTATGCGCACCCTGGAAAACCTTATAAAATTTGAAATTTTTACAAACAATATACCTATACTGGCCATATTCTAGGGGGGGGGAGGCAGTAGCAAAACCTCTTTCATTTCTGATGAAACATCAAAAAATATCTATTGGATTAAGCAGCTAAAAACAGCATTCAGGTTGCTCAAAATTCATCTCAGAGCACGTAAAATCCATTGGCTTCTGGGGCCTTTAGCGGCCCCCAGACCCCCCGCCGCATAAGCTTCAGCCCTTCGGGCTTCGCATCCTATGGTACTCCCATCACTGAACCTGAACCCCCTCCTTCCCAAATTCCTGGATCCGCCCCTGCTTTTCCTTCAATCTTGATAGAATAGCTAATCAATAGCTACTCTAAGGTCAACTACTGCAATTTTCACCATTATATCTGTATGTCATTTGCAAAATGGCTTGCTTTTGCAATCTCCAATTTGAGTTGCATATGCTAGCAATGTTAATTATGGCATTACGGTAATCTGCGCTTCATAAGATGTCATATTACATATTCAAGGAGTGAGTGTATACATGTAGCCTTCTTTAGTGTTTACCAATCAATTGATGTATATCTCATTACCTCTCCCTATACTGTAAAAATGTTTTTTTATGATCAGATTTCCATACGATTAAAATTTCTGGTAAAAAAAACTTAATTTAAAAAAAATATTGAGTTTATGGTGATACAAAGGCAAAAGCACATTTTCACCCAGTAAAGATGGGCAAGGGAACTGAGCAAACACTGCGTGCAAAAGGGCACTTACCCGCTGTGTGCAAAAGCCAACGGCCTTCCCATGATGTATTGGTGTTTCTTTTGAGTGAGGGCTTGAGGAAATGGAGCTGGGGAGTTCTTGATTGACAACTGTGAGGCAGGAAATAAATGCGATTGGTCTTTCACTGGGGGAGCCATTCCTCATAAATGTTTCACGCTCAAAAAGAATTCTGAGCCCGTGCACTAATACAGCGGAGAGACATGGACCACCAGGGTGCACTATGTTGTGCCAGGGGAGCTCCCACCATCCAACCTATTTCTCTCTACAGCTCTAATGAAACAAAAAGAAACCTCATCAACACTATGTGGTGGAGAAAGTTGATTAAACTACACAGGAAGCTTGTAAAATCCTAACCATTTTATGTATAAACCTACACATTTGGTCATCAAGCCAAGGACAGATGAGGCCAGTGCAGTATAATTTAAAAACTTAAAAAATTGTAAAAATGCCCAAAAATGACACTGGATATAAATTGTAAGGAAAACTCATCTTGTTGGTTGCTGTGTTCTTTGCATAGCCTACAGTTTGTTTGAAACCTTCACATCGATTTCATCTTTTGTCTACACCGCATCTGACGAAATTACGCACGTAGGTTATTTTACATCAGTATGAAAACATTTGGGCCGAATGTTTTATCCTTTTCACATAATCATTGGCTTGATATGAGACATCTTCCATGTAACTTTCATATCGAAAAAATGTGCTTACTTGCTGCCTCTGCCAAGCTGTATGCATTAATTGTCTCCATTGGAATAACATTGGATTTGCATATATTTTTTAATTTATGCACCCCATAATCTCAAAATGGTTCCGATTCTTTTGAAAACAACTTTGAAAATAACCTTTTTCTATCCATTTAGTTCAATGAAACTGAGTGATAAGTTATGCGTTGGGAATTGACAAAATATTGAATAAGGAACTGCACATTCTGATCACAATGCTATTCCAATGCCAGGTAATTGATGAGAGTTTTGATTGCTAGCCAGTTTAAAGGGAGACAAGTTACTTCAGTGACCTTTAAACTAAGCTCAATTGATAGAATAAGGTAACTGGTAGTAACATCTTTTTAAAGGTCGGAACCTCTTTGAGGCTCTTTGAAGCATTCATTCGAAAAATGTATGCAAAACCAATGTTATTCCAATGGAAAAAATTAATGCGTACAGCTTGGCAGAGGCAGCAAGTAAGCAAAGTTTTTTGATATGAATAGTTGCTAAATGATTAGACGCTAATAACTGGAGTGCAGTAATTTGAAAATTTAACATTATCAAGGCCCCTCCACTTAATATGATGATTTTGCGTAATTTCGTAAGACACTAACATATTTAAATCAATGGCATAACTCAACTTTGGCCTAACGGAATTGGATGAAAGTTACATGGAAGATGTCTCATATCAAGCCAATGATTATGTTAAAAGGATAAGACTATAGGCCCACTTGTTTTCATACCAATGTAAAATAACCTATTTGCGTAATTTCGTCAGATGCGGTGTATGAAAATATTCAGTGATATTTAATCTTCAAATGCAAATATTGCAGGGGCAGTGGTACGCTTTTTATGCTGGTTCCATTGGGCTGTAAGAAAAGATGTATTATGGCATATCTTTAGCCATTAATACCAGCAGTTTACTCGGCACCCCATACTGAAAAGTGTCAACACAAGTTCACCCCAGCTTTTAGTGATATAAGTTGGAGCACTGACAAATAACTTATCATTGCAAATACTTCAAGTTGTTGCATTTATCTCAAAATACACCTGCCATTTCGGAAATTGATGATTGATCAGCGCAAAATTGTTTTTAGTACAATTTAAACTGGAGGTGAGTTGTCATGATTGATACAGACTAGTGGACGACACTTGTCATGTGACCAGGAATAGCACTGGTCAGAATTCTAAATACATGTATAGACTTTGAATCCTTGTGTTTCTACTTGATCATGGCCTGTGGATTACATGAATTGATGTAATCAGTTGTATTTTTGTTCAATCTAATAGTAATAAGTCAAGTTAACACTCTGATTTAATCTTGGCCAAGGCACGTGCTGTGAGGTTCAGAAACATATATGTATGGCACTGGCTTTTGAAAATTGAACCAGAAAAACAGCATCAACCATGGGTGCGCCAGTGACGAAGTTGGTAGAGTGCTTGCCTTCCACCCCACTGGCCAAGGTTCAATTCCAGCCTGGGCCATACAATTTTCACATTTTAAAAAAAAAAGGTCTTTTATATTATACTTCTAACCAAATAGTTTTTGACTGAACACCAAAATACAAAGGCTTTTTCTCTGCTGAATTTTTGAAATATTTATAAAGAAGGATGTTATATTAGATGTTTCATTAATAAATCTATATGATGAAGCACTTACAAAGCACACAATTTACATCACTGGTTAAAGTTATTGACAGCTCATAACTTCTAGTAGGCCTATTTATAATGTTCAAATTTATAGATATATTTGTTGAATAAAAATGCCTACTTGTAAAAATTAATAATTTTTTCACGTTTCAAATATATCATTGCTACAACCAGCATATCTTTTTTTTTTTAAAGATTTTCTTGTTATTTTAATGATTGTTTGCTTAAAAAACTGAAAAAAGGAAAAGGGATCTGTTGTGTGTGGCAAAACTCTTTTAATAAGAACCACTAAACACTTGCTCCGAGTTGTTCGTTGAAGTCTCACTGCAAATAAGTTTCTTTGAAATTGATAAGTATATTCTTTTTGAAATAGCTGTAGCTGCTGTCAAACTTCCAAGACAAATGATTATGAAAGAGTTCATTCATTTCACCCCTCCATCACTGAGCATGGTTACAATTGTTCCCATATCTTGAAATGGGTAACACCAAAAACGTTGTTCCTTAATTTGATACTGTATAAGTCTGCTTGAAACATGGCTGATTAACACTGCTATGTTCATATGTTGAGACTGAGACCTTAGATGTACTTCAACTGCAGTAAAATGGGTGTGTTTTGTCTTTGAAGTTTTGCATCGAGAGACAGTACTGTAATAACAATTTCAGGGTTTAAAACGTTATTACAGATCTCATATAAGTGTGCCATGTCCCATGTGAATATATGTAGAGATGGTGTCAGTATCTCAATACTGACATCACTATCTGGGCACTGTGAGCATTTGAGACCAAACCTCAAGTATTGATTCCAACTGCTAATGACAAATTAGACTTACTGGATAAGTGTACATAACAACTGACTGATTTGTTTTCATATGTGTAATAATTATTGTGCATGATGGTTTATTCAGAAAGTTCTTATTGTTAAAATTTAAAAGTTCAATATGTTGGGACAATTATTTGATTGTAACCCTCTGGTGAATATACATATTAATGGATTTATAGTGGCAGATAAGCCCCCAGAAAGGCTGGGTACCATACATGTAGGTCGATTATGTTGTATTATTGTTAATTTTTGTGTGTACCTGTCACTAAAATAATAAAATAATCAATCAATCAATCAATTTCAAATTTCCAGTTGAAGCATGTTAGCAGGGATTAGAAATTTTTCGGTGTTTTCAAACACCAAACAGAATGATCAGTGCTCACCAACATTTTAGCAGTTCCTTGTAGATTTATAATGATCTGATCAGGGAAGGTCCCAAGTATAACACAACTGAAACTGTGAATATACCACTGTGACATCAATGTGCTCATACTGACATCACATGAGCATTATGGCAGTTGAAAAGAACATGGCACACTAATATGAAATCTGCAATAACAATTTTTCTTGGATACAGTAACTACCACACCAAGTGGAACTATGCTCTCAGCCAACAGTAATGACAGCAAGCGTATAGATAGCAATGGCCTATTTTAAAATTTAATGGATGTCCACATTTGCAAAGTTTTTAAGTCGTTTTGTGGGGCAAGAGCCTTTTGAGCTCTTAACCACCCTTCGAACAATAAACACACAACAAGATATATGAAATAACTGCGAATTTTCCTGTAAGACGTCATGAGATGTTTAAAAGGAAAAGTGTTTGTCCACTTGAGACAATCCAATGTCCCATTCCTTTGATATTATGCCAAAATAGGGATGCAAAATTTCCGGGAATTTTCGTTTGGGAAATTTTCCATGGAAATTGCTACTTTCAGAAATACGATTCTAAACAACTTGCATTGTTTTATTTAGACAGATATCGAAAAACTAACACAAATTCGTTTTAAAATAACTATCTGGGCATAACTAGTTTGACTTTCAGACCTGAATGACAAAAATTGACGAAATGCAAGTTATTTAGAAAAATGGCATAATTTTTTGACACATCCTGAAGTGAAAAGCAGCAGTTTCATGTTTTGTGTGTGTGATCTCAAATATGCAAAGCAAGGACATTTTTAAGTAATCTATTGCGTTCGTCTGGTCCTTCTGAACACTTTGATATGTATTTCATGTCCATAAGTATCACAGAAGACATTGAAAAAAGTAAAATAAAATAGGAACCTCATGCCATTTTTATAAATTGTTTTTACTTTTGTCACTTGACTTTATTCCCACATTCTGGTCCCAGAGCAGCATGCATTGGTGCAAATTATTAAAGGTGACATTTTAAACTTTGGACAGTAGGGAATGTCACGGTACCTTCAATATGAATCCTTGATATATTTCAAGAAAGAGACAGTCAAACTCTGATGTCTGAAAATTTTGTCACCAAAAATTAGCTTTTTTCGCAGGTTTTTTTTTTTTCATGTAAATGGTAAGATAGCGACTTCGGATCATTATGAAGACACTTAAAAAGGTCACCAACAGAAAGAGCACACTTTTTTTACACACGATAGAATATATATTAGAATCTCTGAAACGTTTTTGTGGCATCAAGGATTTTTTCACACTTGTGGCAGTAACTGCTAACTAAGATCTTGAAGCCTGTCATAGGTAGAGACTAGAGAGGCACAGGAAAGGGAGGGGTCAGTTGCCCCATAGATGTGCCGAAGGGGTCAGGAGCACCAAAGATTTGTGCAGAAGCCAAACATTTGGGTAGATGACCAAATAATAATATATCATTGAAAATCAATGCCATTCAATGGTTCCCATGCCGATCATGCACGAAATTGTATATAAATTAGGATAGTAAAATTCTGGCGGAAGTCCTTTAGCCTCCCTAAAAGTCTGCTCGCAGTATGGCTGTGAGTTGACCCAGACTGGAGTTGACCCTAAAAATCAGGCAATATTGTAAATGGACGCTAAATAATTCTGGTGGGTTTCGTGCAATGATCAATGATGATAGTGCAATATTTCAGACATACTCATCCTGCACATTGACTTATGTTTGCCTCCAATTATCTAAGACTTTTGGTGGCCACCCTTTTAAGATACATACTCAGTTGTGGAGGGGTGAATCTGACTCTGTTGTGGAGGGGTGTATTTGATAGGGCCACAATTAGCTTGAAATCATAAGGTTCCACAGCATATATAGGCCTATACATATATTTATTTAATTATCATGCCTTCTACAGTCAACCACTTACAAGTTAATGTCAAAGACCCCCAAGCAGAGATGCCCGCAGTGCGGATAAGATCAATGACTGAATGAATCAAAATCGTCTGAAGATGAATCCTGCAAAGACTGAATTCATAATATTTGCATCGAGGCATCAGTCAGTATGCGGTGTTGCTCCAGATGTCTCATCATATTACTGACAATTATATGTTCAAATGTCTTGCAGCAGATGCAAGTCAATGACACTGGTCGATAGTTACTTGCTTTGTATCGCTCTCCCTTTTTAAAAATTGCTGTAACAAGTGCTGTCTTCCATATGTTTGGGACTAGTCCAGTCCTGAGGCATTCCTTGAAGATGACGGTGAGGAATGGTGCACACTCTGTACTGAGATCCTTCAGGATTCTTGTTGACAGGAGATCTGGGCCGCTTGCTTTCTGTTGGTTTAGCTTCTCCAGAAGTTTTTGGACTCCAGGGTTGCTGATGGTGATTTCGGGCATAGGTGGAAAAGATTGGCCCGTCATATTCAGGATGTCATGAGTTGTCTCTCTGGTGAACACAGACTCATACTGGCGATTCAATATGTTGGCTTTGTCTAGCGGCAGTGGCGTAGCTAGAAATCCAGGAGTGGGGGGGCCAAGGGGGGGCCAGGGTCTGAACCAGGGGGGCCCACCTTTCGCGGCATTTTTTGGGCAATACAAGAGTACAAATTAACACCGCAAGATATTACAAACGACATAGGAACATTGACGCTTCTAACTTCTGGCGTGCACTTACTATATTTACTACTTAATTTAGATATGGTACAAAAACCAAATAATATTCTCAGAAAAATTTCTTTCCATAAAAACAGTTAGATAAAGTGTAGAATGTTGATTTCAGCCGTTCACTTTTTTATGCACATGGAAAGAGAGGACAGTTTGTTGCGAAAATAGCATTTACTGATTCATGATGTTGATGACGTTCATAATCATCTTAGGGTTGGGTTGCAATTACTTTTGAAAGAGCATGGCCCCTATCTGGATAAAAATTCCCTGATACAACATCAATGACCATGCTTTTACATAAAGAAGGAAAATTCAAGGGTGCATACAATAATGTGATGTTACAATCATTGCCTAATTGCCATAATACAAGTTTAACATAGACTTGAATGGTCTAATAAAATTTTTATTTTTTACCTGGTCATATAGGCCTAAAAGCTAATAGCGATTGCTGAAAACGTAAAAAAATTCTGAAAATATACGGAAATTCCATTCAACACATAAAAATTGAGCAGTTTGTACAAATCGCTCTGGTTAATCAGTCCTGTCGAGAGATATTTCAAGGGCGCAATATTTCTTTAGCTTAAGAATGGCAAGGTGAAGATTTCCTCAAATCACAAGATTTTTGATCCTGCATGCAACTGCTATATACATAGGCATATCGGAGGGAGTTGGGTAAAAATTGGAAGCACTCAAATTTTGAAGCAAAAAGGCAAACAATTCAGGTAGATTATTAAATAATGATAATCATGATAATTAAAAACCAATGGTTTCCACAAGATTTCTGTCATTTTGTTGGGAATCAGGTACAAGTGAACACTGGCTCAGGTCACAAAGCCGGACGGACGTGGTCTGCTCAAATAATTTTTCCAATTTCTCAAATCTGAAATGGGGGGCCAGTGGGGGGGCCACTCATCCATTTGGGGGGCCTTGGCTCCCAAGCCCCCCCCCCATAGCTACGCCACTGTCTAGCGGGTCAGAGAATGTCCTCCCGTTGTCTTTGAGGGGTGCTATGCCCCATGTGTCTTTTTTGAGCGCTTTGACATATTTCCAGAAGTTCTTCTGCTTGGTTGGTCTTCCTTCTTCTCCCACTGTCCCAGAGATTGTCTTTGATGGGATGTGTCGATGGATGGCTTCCTAGAGGATATTATCAAATTCCTTCCATAGATCGTCGACTTCGATGTGTCCGGCCTTGTTCTTAAATTCAGGATATTTGCTCTTCAGCTCTTCCTTCATGGTATGGCTGCGTAGTTGGCCTTCTTGTATATGAGGACCTTCCAAGGTGATTTCTTCTGAATCATGGGTCTCAGGCTTGTTTCCACATACACTGCTTCGTGGTCTCCTATTCCAGGGATGACCTCACACTTGTTCACTAGTGTGGCATTGTTAGTAAGAAAAATGTCTAATATGGCTGATGTATATTCCGTTACTCTTGTTGGTGATGTTACCATTTGTTCCAGGTAGAAATCTTTGGCAATATCCAGTAGCTGGTTACATTGTGCCATGTTGGTCGCCTGTGGTCTAGGCGAGTCATGGGTCCAGTCTATGTCCCCTAAGTTGAGGTCACCTGCCAACCATACATGTGCATAGGCTAGGATGTCCTTCATTGCTGTTTTGATGTCTTCTAAGTAAGTGGGGTCCATCGCGGAGGGTGGTCTGTAGAATGATCCTATGTAGAGATCTTTGGCTCCTTTCACGGTGACTTGAATCCACAGCATTTCGGCTTTCATTCCTTCGGGCAGTTCAACTTCTCTGCTCTCCAGGTGTTCTGAGGCTAGAATGAATACTCCTCCTCCATGTAGGTTTCTATCTTTTCTGTACGCCTTGTATCCATCTGGGAAAACTTTGCTGGAGTTGATGGATCCGTCCAGCCAGGACTCATTTCCAATAACTATTTTTGCATTTGAAGCAGATACAATGTTCATCAGGGAGCCCTTTTTTCCTGGCGTCTTGATGGACTGACAGTTGATCACTAATGCTCTAAGTGGCATGTCTTTCCTTCTATCTTGTGGGATGATTCTTGTCCCATCTTGGCCTGGCTGTGCATATGGTGATGAGGTGGCTGTTGGGCTGCCAAAACTCAAATCATTTTCTTGAGCACTCAGGACTGAGTGGTTGCTAGAGTCATATAATAATGTGGTGTCAAATATACCTGATGAGAAATTGGGTATGCCACAGTTGACACACTCCCAGGATACATCACTAAGGGCTTGGAAAACTTCATTGGGCATGTTAAGACAGTCTTGATGGAACCATTCATCGCATGAATCGCAGTGCTACTTTGATCTTGTGTCCATGGATCATATGCTTAATTGCTAATTCCCAACAGAATAGACAATAGACAATAGACAAACTTTATTTTGATTCGGTTTTACAAAGAGAAAAATCAGCTGAAACAGCTGATGTCACCGAAATTTAAATAACAACAGTAATAATAAAAACGATTCAGAAATGAAATAAAACAGCAATTTAACACATGTAAAATTGTCAAATATTATAAAACAAAATAGTCATGATTTAATAAAACCTATCATCAATGCTTGAAATGTCCAATTTTGAGAGTCTTTGTTTAAAAATGTTCAACTCCGTCTCAAGAC
This sequence comes from Platynereis dumerilii, assembly GCA_026936325.1. Taxonomy (NCBI): domain Eukaryota; kingdom Metazoa; phylum Annelida; class Polychaeta; order Phyllodocida; family Nereididae; genus Platynereis; species Platynereis dumerilii. The sequence continues at coordinate 130,197,142 of JAPTHN010000001.1, forward strand.
GGATGTCATTTGGAATCTTGTTCCAAAGACTGGCTCCTTTGTAGGACACTGAACGAATGCCATATGTTTTGGTTCTGCATTGTCGCAGAGTTAATTGTCTTTGATTGTGTAGATCGTAACAGGTATTTTTCAGAGTAAACAGTTCTTCAACATACTTAGGTGCTGTGCTATTTACAGCATTGAAAACTTCTGTGAGCAAAGCTCTTAATCCAGATTCCCTTAGTGGGACAATACTTGCCTTATCTAACAATATTTTACACTCACTATCGAAATCTTGATACACAAGTCTGATACCTCTTTCAGAATCCTCGGATTCTTGAATCTTGAATTTTAGCTGTATAAAAACTTTACCAATTTTGTTCTATATTTTTATATACATTTTATACAATTTTTATCAACAATCTATTATTTATTTTATATTATACATGATGTATTTGTAAAGTGCATCTGATAATATTTAATATGTTGAAGACTGCGCTATATAAATTAATTATTTGAATTTGAATTTGAAAAGTGCTCACACAAACGCACTGGAATGTTTCTTGGGAGGTCATCTCCTTATACATGCCATATTATTCTTTATGACTCACAAGCAGCCAATGAGGTAATATCTTTCTGACACTATCATCCAAAGTCACAAACTGAATCATGCCATTTATCACTGAGGCCACAAGTTGCCCGATGACAAATTGACAGTTCATTTCAAGGCAAAGTACAAGGCTTGTTCTGACATCATTGATGTCCGCAAACATGAATGTAGTGCTTGTCATTCTTTGACTGTAGTATAATAATGTTCCAGTTATTTGGACCAGCTTGATTCACCGGAAATTTATGTGAAGGATGACGACAAGGCAGGAACTAGAATGAGCGCTCGGAGATCGCATACCTCAGCCTGCCTTCAAATTAAGACTGAAGTTGAACACAACTTTCTGATTCATGATATCCGTTATCAATTAAAAAAAAATTATAGTAAATGTTTCTAAAGGGTAACCATATCAGATAAACAGTTTTTCAAAGGGCCCATTGGAGCTATTAATGAATATGGCAGTCAATCGATGAATCTATTTATCTATGTATATGTCTATCTATCTATCTATCTATCTATCTGTCTATCTATCTATCTATTTATCTAAACGTCTTTCCATCTTTTTATGTCTCTATCCATCTGTCTGGTTTTTAAAATAGTTTTAAAATAATTATTTGTCCTTTTTTCCAGCAAAGTATGATGAAGTAAAATGACCTTCAATTGATAGTATAGTTACTATGCAATTGACATGTCTGTTGAAAAATGAAAAAGATCTGGATAAGCGGCCACTAATTGCATTTGATGATGATTACACTGACCAATGCCAATCAAGAAGCAATAACAATCTGTAGAATTCTCTAGTTAACTAGATTCAATCAAGATTCACAATTGCTGAACAGGCTGTAGAAATATATGCACTCTCTTAGACTGCAAGTGCAAAAATGACTGGTATACTATTACAGCTGCATGCAGCTCGGTAGAGGCCTAATTTCGAATTTCTTTAACTGTAGCCCCAAAAATTCTTCAATATTCACCAAAATTTAATCAGGTATTGTGTAGCACAAATGAACACATCGTGCCAAAGGAAATTTTAATCCATTGAGAATTGTTGGCAGGAGTCGATTAACAAACACACAAACCCACAAGCAGAGATCCCAGAAAATGCCTACCCTTACAATACTCCGCCTTGCAGGCTGAGTAATAATGAATCAGCCAAAGGTCATTCTCATTCATATCTTGCGCGAAATAGAATTTTTCTATCATCTTATAAATAGGAACAGACTGCTTTGTTTTATCGAAAAGAATATGATGCATGGTTTTGGTAGCAATCTATGTGTTATGGTGTCAATACAATAGATGTTCAGAGTTGCAATGACAGGTTGAAATCAATTTGCAACATATCTCACTTTTTCATCAGCCACTACTTGTGTCTATCTTCTCATTATTGCAAGTGTCCAGGCAAAATTAGGCAATATATTTGCAGCGACCCAGTTAATAACACCTTATGATTAAAGAGCATATCCAAGAAACGAAAATAAAGCAGGTCCATTATCAGTTAATTATTTGCAAGAGCTGAGATAACATCAATCATTGGTCACAATGAAGCTACGGAGGAGGAGCAGACACAGGTGCTGTGACAGGTATAACAAGCCGGCGCCATGAAGGTATAACGGGATACGTGTTGCACATACGTGCCATACTTTCTGCCAACAACTGCATGTTCACAGATGATATGTTACAACATTGTGATTGTGAAGTAGCTTGCTCCAGAAATGAAATTCTGAGAGATCTTAACTCTTCTTGCTAATAAGAGGAGAACAAATGAAGGAGTGCTGATCCCCAGGCCATCTCATTAGCACTGTGACAGAGCAATCAATGGCATTGTTCCCAATTCCATGTGAAGTAGATGCCCCAGGGCTTAGCCGAGGAAGTCACGGCAAGCCATATTTGTTTACACAGATCAGTCAGGAAAAATGTGACTTCAAGGAATCGAAATAGTAAAATGATAGATCAGATGTAAAATCCAGTAAGCAACATGCAGGAGATATACATGTATATGTCACTGTGGCAAGACTGGTGAGGGTAACTATCCTCGTCTCCAACCTTAAATATAATGTGACACTGAATATGAGGTTTACCTGGCTGTTACCATTCAATCAAGTGATTTTAAAATTACAATCATTGATCAATGAAAATATTATTTAGAAAATGTGCATGATATGACTTGATGGTGACTGTGAGGCCAAAACAAATCACTAAAAGCACCAACAAAATTAAAGGGTGACTGTTTCTTTAGCGAGGGTAACTGTGGCCATGCCAGTTTGAAGGATGAGGGCAACTGTGGCCATGTCAGTTTGAAGGACGAGGGTAACTGTGGCCATGTCAGTTTGAAGGACGAGGGTAACTGTGGCCATGTCAGTTTGAAGGACGAGGCTAACTGTGGTCATGTCAGTTTGAAGGACGAAGGTAACTGTGGCCATGTCAGTTTGAAGGACAAGGCTAACTGTGGCCATGTCAGTTTGAAGGACGAAGGTAACTGTGGCCATGTCAGTTTGAAGGACGAGGCTAACTGTGGCCATGTCAGTTTGAAGGACGAGGGTAACTGTGGCCATGTCAGTTTGAAGTACGAGGGTAACTGTGGCCATGCCAGTTTGAAGGATGAGGGTAACTGTGACCATGTCAGTTTGAAGGACGAGGGTAACTGTGGCCATGTCAGTTTGAAGGACGAGGTTAACTGTGGTCATGTCAGTTTGAAGGATGAGGGTAACTGTGGCCATGTCAGTTTGAAGGATGAGGGTAACTGTGGCCATGTCAGTTTGAAGGACGAGGGTAACTGTGGCCATGTCAGTTTGAAGGACGGGGGTAACTGTGTCCATGTCAGTTTGAATGAGGCTAACTGTGGTCATGTCAGTTTGAAGGATGAGGGTAACTGTGGCCATGTCAGTTTGAAGGACAAGGCTAACTGTGGCCATGTCAGTATGAAGGACGAGGGTAACTGTGGTCATGTCAGTTTGAAGGACGAGGGTAACTGTGGCCATGTCAGTTTGAAGGACGAGGGTAACTGTGGTAATTGTGTTGATGTGAAATTTGAAAGTTCAATATGAATTATTAGTGTAAATCGATTTTTTGGTTTTTGTTCTAAAATGTTTGTATTCATTGTGTAGTTTTAGGTGGTGTAGGTTCAATTTTCAGGTAATGTTTTTTAACCCATATGTTTCCTCAGGAGCACTGTGCATACTTAGACATAGATAAGAGTGCATACTGACGAGATTAAGCAGCTCAGTTTCAAATCCACCACTGAATATGGTAAGGTTTTTACCGTGTCTTGAAATGACGGACACCAAAAATCTTGGAGAATTGGAGGTAAGCAGTAATTAATTTACAGAGTCAGTATGTCCAAAATATTTAATTGCCATAAAATGATTCTTCATTGAGGATGGGGGGAGGCCGGGGAGGGTACATAATTATTACTGTAATGACGGCCCTATTTCTCAAAAAAGAGAAAGGTCTAGATGATGAGGCAGGTGAACACAGTGAGGCTGCAGACTGTCGAAACTCAAGTTGAATTGGGTATCAAAACGCAACCTAGGCCACAAAAGAGCAGGCCTGGGCCTACCTCAGATTCTTGGGAGATCAAGTCACTTTCACCAGAATTTTATGATCCAAGTTTTATACAATTTCATCTATCTTTATAAACGCTTAGCAGCTCATGCTTCAGCAGCACTCTTTGCACACAATGGACACCAGCCCCCCAGCTTATTTAAACACCTACCATGCATATTACTTCCTATTTTGTACCTCTCATTCAAATGGCATACCATTTCAACCAATTATCATCGCCGTTTGCCTCTCGATGCATTTCTTTTCACCTACCTATTTTCATTTCTTTCATCGTACATGCCATCCCATAATAGCACAGTGTAAAAAGTATGGCAGTTCTGAAAAATGCTTACTTCATTAATAGCAATCCAGTAGGGACCCATTGGTGTCGTACGTGTGAAACTGAAGTGCACTTCGACAGGTACAGGCCATATGATAAAAAGGAGAAGACAGTTTGATATCAATTGACAGACTTCAACGAAATACAGAGTATTCTGCTGCAACTGCACACAATTGCTGGCTGAAAGCTTCACCTGGCAATATATATGCGCGTACATACAATGTGCGGCAGCTAACCCTTGACATCCCCACTCTCATAAGTCATACCTCCACATTCAACATCTCAATTTGTGTATACAAAACAACAAAACCCTCATTTTTATATATCAATTCAATTAGCCGATACAGCCCAAACAACACAAACTACTGCATAGCAGGATAAATCTAAATTAATAATTGCTCTGTTCTTTCTTCATTGTGTCTCTGTAATCCACTTCTACTTCTTCAACAAAAATACTTATTGAGCCTTCATGAAAATTGCTCATTCATTACATGTTTATTCCCATTAACAGTCCTGCAGTTATAATGGGTAATTCTAGTATGATATAATCTTGGAACCATTGATCTTCAATAATATGTAATTATTTTGGCATTATTTTGTCATCTTCCCAAATGTCTAGCCTCTGCACAAATCCGTGGTTTCTCGATTCAAAACCTCGAAAATCAAACACATTTTGTTTTTATTGCAGTTGATGCACATCTAAGGTAACAGGCTCGCAGTCTGTAACTTTGATATGCAATGGACTGTTGCACTTTGAAAATGGCACGTCTTGAATCATCATAATGATGATTTGTCATAATTTGATTTAAAGAGACTAATCTCGCTTTTTGTTAACGGATTATGATTTTTTATCTAAAATCATTTATTACAAATCAAATGGCCTTCACTTGGGCATGAGTAATCAAACAGCTTCTATGTTTCCAATGTTGAATGTAGAGAAGATGACGCTTCATCGGCTATTATGACTCATTGAGTGACAAAATCTCTGTGAACCAACACTCATTTTTTGCATATCAAGTTTACTGGCTGCAACAAATTAACAAAGCAGCTTTAATCAGCCATTACTCAGGCCAAATTATGCTTTATTAACTTCAGGAATTGACAATTTAATTCTGGTCACATGACTAACGTTTTTGGTGTCCACCATTTTAAGATATGACAATCTAGACCCGGAGTCATTGAGTTTTGGCATCATGGCTTGACTTGGGTGCTTGGTGACTTGACTTGAGGGACTTTCATGACTTGGCAATTTACCATGACTTGAGTGTTTCATGACTTGACTTGACAAACTTTAGTGGCTTATTTTGTTAATATTTTTCACTTTTCAAGTTGCACAGGGGTGTATCTAGAAATAGCCTGGGAGGCATAACATGTGAAAATGCAGTGCTCTACAACATTTCTTATCCCTTCCGGCCAAGTTTGGGCAATACCATCCCCCCCCCTCCCCGATAGTGAAATACATTGTAAAATTTGAATTTTTGAGTCAGCTCAAATAATTGAGTGAGATTGTTGCACAATTTGTTTGAGCTTACAAAGCTTGATATTTTGAGTTATGATAATATTTTCTGTGTTATAATTTAAAACAACAAGCAATGACAGCTCAAAGGAATTGTGCAACCGTCTCACTCAATCATTTAAGCAAACTCAAAATTCAAATTTTACAGTGTAGCCTATGCCACCGAAGTTGCAGGTCATAAATTGAACAGTGCTGGCTTAAATTGAAAGTTATTTTAAAACTAAGAATTAGATCAAACTTAATAATACACAAATGAGGCTTAAAAACATGAAAAAATACCCTGTGATTACCAATTTGAGAAACTGAATCCAATGAAAGTCAATACTTTGGTTAAGGCTAATGAAAACAGTTGCAAGTGGGCCTATATCAAATATATTTTCCAGGTATATGAGATCATCTGATTAACAGCTATAGCGCCTATCAGACTTTATCAAATGCTAATCAACAAGCTAGTTTTAAAACAGGCTTAAATAACAAGATACATTTGTAAAAGAGTGATATTAATCAATTGATTTCAATCTCTTTATATCTGACAGAATTACATGTCAGTGGCTTTCCCATAATCAAAGCCTCCAAGCAAAGTGCAATCAGTTTTGATTTCAGGCGGCTTGACCTCAAGTGCTATTTATCAATGGGTCAAAATTTGAAAACCTTGAAATTTCAGCTGAAAAAATTTCGAAAATTTTTGGCTCCAGAAATGCTTTTTAAAGTTTGCATTGGGTAGGTCAAACAATCACCTATCACCGCGCTTTCATGTCCAAGGGTCCCAATGCCCTGCTGATCTGTACTGAGGTGATAAACATAGCTGTAATGTTTTTCGACTGGCATTAAAATCACACTTCTAACTAAAAAATACTGATCATTTGGGGCTAAACAAACTATTGCCAATGATTAGGCAAGTGGCTGGCACATTTTGGGCAAGTTCCAGGTCTCTAATGGCAATTATTTTTGAGAAACCGCATTTTGATCAATCAAAATACCAAATATGTTTGTCATTAGCATCATGCCTATAACTTGAAATCCGTACCATTTAGAGCTGAATAATGTATTACCAACAAATAGGAAACTGGCTATTCTCCAGTGCCCAATGTCTCTGCTAAACCATATTTCAGATGCTATACAATGGTAAAATGTTGCTGGCACCCCATATATGGTTAGTAGTTTCAGAGAAGAATCAAACTTCATACTAAGCATGTCAGATGCAAGGAAAATGCAAAAATGTCATGTAATAGTCTGTTGAAACATTTATTGATAATATATATTCAACTGATTTCAATTCCGGTCACCTGCAACAAAATTTTAGTGATATAAAGGCAATAAGCCATTTTTGACATGATGCTAATGACAGTGTGATGCTAATGATAATTACAGTGAAAATCTTTGTAGGGACCAGTGCAAAACTGGCAGTCTGGCAATATGTGCATGCAATGACCTTATAAACACCAGAAACATGTTCACAGTGATTTTGGTCCAGAAATATGCAGTCAAAATAGAGTAGCAAGGCGTTTGCTAATGACAAATTTAGATAGGACAACTGACATGCCGACAGAAATACTCTAATATTTCGGTTTACATAAATGGTACAGAGCTACAGATAGTTCTGTTATTTTCTTAGGTTCACAGACAACATCAGACACAAGGTTTTCTCACAGAATGTGTGTCCCTTTATTTTTATAGCGACGTCTTAACCTGGAAGAAAACATTTCTTATAAAAAAGTTTGTTACAATGTAAGCTATAGGAAGATTGTCAATGAACAGAGACGATATTTTTTCCGTGTGAAACGTCATCAATATGTGTGTATATGTAATTTGGGCTACAGACCTTAATACATGTCCGATTTTCAAAATTTAAAAACCTGCATATATCAAATAAACTCCTCCGAATTCAATGCACTTATTAATTTTGCTCTATTTGCAATATTAACTTCGCAAAAAGCTTTTCGGCGCATTACGCTGCAATGGTGCAAAGTTGCAAAATCCCAGTTACCATGACTTTTTTTTTTGGCGGGGGGGGGGGGTCAGTCACTTAGTTTCTGTAGTTTCCAAACATCCATCAAATACACAAGTTGCTCTATCCCAGTTACCATCATCCTCACCTCTAACTGTGAGGCTAGTGGGGGGAGCTTTGCATGTTTTACAAAAATGTTATTCCAGCCAAAAATGCATAAAAAATATCACGATTCATTCTTCAGAGATGGATAACTGTGTATATAAAACTCCAAAACATAAATAACTTCTAGCAGATGCATTGAATTCTTTTCATGCTGTCTCATTCCTTTACAGTTTTTAAAAGAAGGTAAGACCAAGTCGCTATAGTACCCTTTTTTAAAGGGTACTTTTCTTGTTTATTAAGAAACAAAGCTGGCGTGATGCTAATGACGCAATATTGGAGACATTGACACAACAACCTCCTGCTCTTATACAGAATATTATTTCAGCTATTAGTGACCAGATTTTAGAAGACTGACTGTCAAGTCTCCATGCATGGAAGAGTTTATTTGAATCAGAATCCTGTACTATTTTTTGTGATGCGATCTTTCAAAGAAAGTGTTGGTGGAGACAGGCCATTTTCAGGGGGGTTGGCCACTTCAATGCTATTTTTGGATGGGATAAAAACATTCTGCCACATATTTTTTTTGTTATAAGTTTTGCTAATATCCTTGTCTATGACAAATGACAACAAGAGGTCCTCTATTGGTCTTCCTGCCATCATGAATTATTGTTAAACACTGGAGACAAGAATTTCAGACTTATCAAATTTTGACCCCAATAGCAATTAGGTAGACTGAGGGTGACAAAGCTTAAAAACTTCCTGAATTGCAATTAGGGTTTATTGGACTGCTTCTCTAATTGTGCTAATTGCAGAGGCGAACAGTGACTCCATGTTTGGTGTGTTATTAAAGAAGAATGTAAGTCCTCTATACATTAGATTATTGTATAATATGTATGTAAGCCAGCAGCTTTGTGTTAGTTACAATAATAATCTGTTCTAAATTTTTCAATGTTACTAATGGAGTGAAGCAGGGTGGGGCGTTGTCCCCCACATTATCTATGCGTTATGTAGATTAGGTGATTGAGAGACTTGTCAAAAACAAAGTAGGATGTTACATAGGTGATTGTTATACGGGCTGTGTGGCATATGCCGATGATGTTATTCTGTTAGCTCCAACTGTACAGGCATTACGTAAACAAATTGCTATAGTAGAAGAATTTGCACTTGAGTAAAGTATTAAATTTAATGGATCTAAGAGTAAACTGATGTGTGTGACAGCTGGAGATTGTGCTGAAGAAATTTCAATTAAAGTTGGTTTTCAAAATGTTCCATGCGTAGATGGTATTGATTATTTAGGTCACTTTATCTCTCGTGATAGAAGCGATTCTTTGACTGATTGTATAAAGAGGGACTTTGTTGGAAAATTAAATGCAGTACTGTCAGATTTTTGTTATGTCAGATCAGATATAAAACAGCAGTTAGTTAAAAAATATTGTTACTCTTTTTATGGATCTCATTTTTGTAATTTTAGAAGCAGAGACATGAATAAAATTAATGTTATGTGGAGAAAATCAGTACGCAGAACATGGCAGCTGCCATATAGATTATAGAACCCATAGTAGATTACTTCCATTTATTGCAGATTGTATGCCTCTTGATATGGTATTTCACCAGAGGTTTTATAAATTTTTTGTGAAAATTCTGAGATCAGATGATATTGTAATATCTTCCATCTTCGAAAATGCTATTGTATCGAGATCTCGGCTTGGTTTGAATTATAGGCATGTTAAATCGAAATATGGAGCAGAGTTTGATGCTGCTCCTTGGTAGGATAGTTTTAACGAGGAAGATGTAGCTCATGCCAGTATTGTAAGAGGCGTCATTATCATGAAAGACAGTTTCAGTGAGTCTGCTTTAACTAAAGAGGAATGTAAGGTCATTATTAGGGTGTCCCATTTTTCGAAAAGTTTTTCTGATCAAGCTCCTCTTGGGCTCAGTTGTGCTCCTATATGTACAAAGTTCCTACACCAAATTTCAGCCAAATCCATTAAGGGTTAGACCCCCCCCTACCACCATCTTTGGAGGGCCCTTTGAGGGAGACGAAAATTTTCGAGCATAAAATGTGGCTATTTTCCTGCCTGAAATTATTTAATCCCACAGAAACTGGTCAAGTAGGGGTTTTTGAGGGTGCTGAGTTCACCTATGATGATGATGAATCACCCAGAGGTCAAGATGATGTCATAAGTTGCAATAATTGGTCAATTTAGCCCTCGGATACCCAAAATTGGCTGTTTTCGAGCATAAAAAGTATCTATTTTCCTACTTTAAATCAGTTAATGCCACTGAAACTGGTCAATCAGGGGTTTTTGAGGGAGCTGAGTTCACCTATGATGATAAAGAATCACCCAGAGGTCAAGATGACTTCATAACATGCTGTAATTGATCAAATACGCCCTCGGTTAGTCAAAATTGGCTGTTTTGGTGGGACTTCTGACAGTGGATTGACACAAAACAACAATAATCATGTTTTAGTCAATTCTGGACATGAGCATTTCATTATACAGTAACTTATTGCATTAAGAGGAGGTAGGTTGAGAATTTAATATTTGCAAAAGGGTCATATTTTTAATGTTAATGATACAGTTCCGATATGTAAATGCTCATAACAGGGTCATTCTCAAATTTCGGGACAATTTGCGTCACTCTAGCTCCCTGACATTAATATGAATGCGATAAATATCTGAAGCGTCACTCTGCATCTGTTATTCATATTTCTACTTAGAACCACTGCATTTGGAGCAAAAAGTCATTCATTAGACTTTTTTTAATACATTATGTCCAGAAATCTGTGCAAAATCAATGGTTTTTCCCTGTCACTGGACCTGACATGACAAAATCAAGTGTTCATTGTCCTCCTAATATACCATTATTTTCAAAGTTTCTTTGCACGATTCATGGGAATATAGACTTGAATTTATATTTAGTTCATATTCAATTTTTTTTGTGCATAATTTCATTGATTAAATTGATACAATAGTCGTGTCACTAATTTATGTTAATTTTTTTGTCCCCTCCGTTACTTGCCATAGCTCTGTTCGTTATTGTTTTTTATGAGCTATTTTCAGTGAATATCATCAGACGCATGTGCACCATAGTACCACTGCCTTGCAGACTTCATAAAACATGTATTCAATAAATTATGACATAATGTTCATAAAAAATGTTTTTGGTCCCACTAAAATGTCCCCTCCGTTTCCTTCATTTCCAAGTTTACCAATGATAATTTTACAGAGCGATTTCATGTATATGTTGCTGAGGGTGGCAGGTTTTAATATTCTGCAATTATTTTGTCTAATCTCCAAAATAAGAAGCAGTAATGAGCGAAAAGCAAAAAATTGTTCCCCTCCGTTACCGTCCACTCCGTTACCAGGTCATGAGCAAGAAATCGACATTTGGACCAAAAAATCTACTGATACGAGATGAAGTACTTCTGAAAATAATAGTTACATCAATCTTTTATCATTTTTCCTTTTGTCGCTGTTCCTACAGTTGGTTTTTTACATCAAAATTCCCCTCCGTTACAACATTGTCCCCTCCGTTACAGGACAATTTTCCTATACCCGTTGTCCCGAAATTTGAGAATGGCCCAACAATGGATAAATTTGCTTAGAGGTGCATGATTTTATTTGGCAGCTTACTAACATAATTATTTTGGTTACCTATTTTTACAAAATTCTGAGGATAGAGCACTGAACACACTTGTACAGGTAGAATATATTATCATGACAACATTGTGGCTTGTACAATCATTCAAACAATTTTTTAAAAGTATATTTTGCAAACTGTCATAAATTGTATATGTTACATGAATTGTCATCACAAAGTCAAGTGCTGATTTAGTTTTGGTTTACCATAATTATGCCATGTCATTCTTGATCTCCTTGAATAGAGGCATCTTCATTCAGTGCAAATATGGGCAACAAGACAATTTGTTAATGATGAAAACAAAGTGTCATCCATGGCACATATGAATCATCTTGGAACTCCCTCTTGGCTGAATCAGTTGCAAAAACAATGGATATGATGATGTTGAAGATGGCTGCATAGTATGGCTGCATATTGTTTCAGTTTCTGAAATTTCTGGTGGCAAGGCTAACCAATTTCTTGTCATGTGGAGATGCTCAAACTGTAGCAATGAAGAAGTTTTAATGAAAGACTCAAGTCAGTGGTCATCATTACCTGAAACACAGGTAAGGACAGGCTTTCCTGCTCCAAATGCATCAGTTTGAGGAACTATGTTCAGCTGTTGTTCAACAACATGTTCGATAGATGTCCAACATCAGGCTGCAGTTGACTGTGAAAAAGGCTGAGCACAACCAAAAGCTCTGTCAGGTACGCTTGATGTCTTGAAATGGAATAATTCTCTTCTCTCCTTTTTTCTTTACTTTCACCAGCCCAACAAATATATTCTCAGCTTTAGCAAGCCATGGGCAACTGCATGTGTGAGGTGATAATCTTCACATCAACATTTAGTTCTCTGTTTCAGTGACCTTTCTGTTGTGTCTTAGCTTTGGAACCACAACAAAATTATTTTCAGGCGATCAGGGTCCGGTTGCCTATGAAGTAAAACCTTCCATTTTTAATCATCTATGCTCAGAGTTTTTAACAGTCTTCTGCTGCCAGATGTTTGACAAGTTATTGAACAACATCTGAACAGAATCCCTCAAACTAATGCATTTGATCAAGGAAGGGATGTCCTTCCCCAAGTTCCAGGCAATGATGATGTTCAACCTGATTCTTTCCTTAAACCTTCATCATGACTACAGTAAATATTTCAGCATCTCAACGTGACAAGAAATTGGTTGACCTTACTGCCAAAGATGTTGTAAGCAAAATTAGAATATGCAGCCACATTGTTGATGTAAAAAGGCCATCCAAAAATGTGGATAGCATTGACTGGGCATTCAGCCTGTTTGGATAGTATTAAAAAATGTCACTTTTTTTTAGATTGAGTAAAATTCCATGAGCCTAATTCAGCCTTGATGATAACATTGCACATAAGCTGTACTAATTTATATAAATTAAATTTCTTAAAATTTGCCAATAATTGATAACCAAAGCTTTGTTAATAAACTGCCAAAATCTTTCATATCTCTTATAGAGATTTTGCGCATATACATACACTTGAACCCTATCATCAGCATTGAAAAGCTGACCCTTTGCAAATGTTATAATTCTGGAACTTCCTCCTCTAATTGAAATAACTTAATGTAAAATGACTGACTCATGTCCAGTAATGACTAAAACTTGAGTATTGCTGAATTTGTTGGTCAGTGTAAAATCACTATTGGAAACCAAGGCAAAAATAGCCTATTTTGGGCAACCTGAGAGCTGAATTTATCGATTATAGCATGTTATGAAGTCATCTTGACCTCTGGGTGATTCATTATCATCATAGGTGAACTCAGCTCCCTCAGAAAACCCCTACTTGACCAGTTTCAGTGGCATTAACTGATTTCAAGTAGGAAAATAGCCACTTTTTATGCTCGAAAACAGCCAATTTTGGGTATCCGAGGGCTAAATTGACCAATTATTGCAACTTATGACATCATCTTGACCTCTGGGTGATTCATCATCATCATAGGTGAACTCAGCACCCTCAAAAACCCCAAATTGACCAGTTTCTGTGGGATTAAATAATTTCAGGCAGGAAAATAGCCACATTTTATGCTCGAAAATAGTCATTTTCGGGTCCCTCAAAGGGCCCTCCAAAGATGGTGGTAGGGGGGGGTCTAACCCTTCATGGATCTGGCTGAAATTTGGTGTAGGAACTTTGTACATATAGGAGCACAACTGAGCCCAAAAGGAGCTTGATCCGAAAAACTTTTCGAAAAATGGGACACCCTAGTCGATAGAGGTCGGCGCCGCGACCTATCCACCACAGGACCAATGGTGGAACCTAATTTTTCGATCCAGAATCAATTCAGAAATGGGTTGAAATGATGCAGATGACGGTGGAAATACCTACAAAAAGTCATTTTGTGCCTTACCTGGGGCGTATAGGGTCACACAGCCTGTGGAAACCTCCATTCCACCACAGGACCAATGGTGGAACCTTCTTTTTTTCAACCCAGAGCCAATTCATAAATGGGTTGAAATGATGCAGTTGATGGTGGAAATACCTACAAAAAGTCATTTTGTGCCTTACCTGGGGCATATAGGGTCACACAGCCTGTGGAACCCTCCATTCCACCACAGGACCAATGGTGGAACCTTCTTTTTTACAACCCAGAACCAATTCAGAAATGGGTTGAAATGATGCAGATGATGGTGGAAATACCTACAAAAAGTCATTTTGTTCCTTACCTGGGGCGTATAGGGTCACACAGCCTCTGGAACCCTCCATTCCACCACAGGACCAATGGTGGAACCTTCTTTTTTACAACCCAGAGCCAATTCAGAAATGGGTTGAAATGATGCAGATGACGGTGGAAATACCTACAAAAAGTCATATTGTGCCTTACCTGGGGCGTACAGGGTCACACAGCCTGTGGAACCCTCCATTCCACCACAGGACCAATGGTGGAACCTAATTTTTCGATCCAGAATCAATTCAGAAATGGGTTGAAATGATGCAGTTGACGGTGGAAATACCTACAAAAAGTCATTTTGTGCCTTACCTGGGGCGTATAGGGTCACACAGCCTGTGGAACCCTCCATTCCACCACAGGACCAATGGTGGAACCTTCTTTTTTTCAACCCAGAGCCAATTCATAAATGGGTTGAAATGATGCAGAAGATGGTGGAAATACCTACAAAAAGTCATTTTGTGCCTTACCTGGGGCGTATAGGGTCACACAGCCTCTGGAACCCTCCATTCCACCACAGGACCAATGGTGGAACCTTCTTTTTTACAACCCAGGGCCAATTCAGAAATGGGTTGAAATGATGCAGATGACGGTGGAAATACCTACAAAAAGTCATTTTGTGCCTTACCTGGGGCGTATAGGGTCACACAGCCTGTGGAAACCTCCATTCCACCACAGGACCAATGGTGGAACCTTCTTTTTTTCAACCCAGAGCCAATTCATAAATGGGTTGAAATGATGCAGTTGATGGTGGAAATACCTACAAAAAGTCATTTTGTGCCTTACCTGGGGCATATAGGGTCACACAGCCTGTGGAACCCTCCATTCCACCACAGGACCAATGGTGGAACCTTCTTTTTTACAACCCAGAACCAATTCAGAAATGGGTTGAAATGATGCAGATGATGGTGGAAATACCTACAAAAAGTCATTTTGTTCCTTACCTGGGGCGTATAGGGTCACACAGCCTCTGGAACCCTCCATTCCACCACAGGACCAATGGTGGAACCTTCTTTTTTACAACCCAGAGCCAATTCAGAAATGGGTTGAAATGATGCAGATGACGGTGGAAATACCTACAAAAAGTCATATTGTGCCTTACCTGGGGCGTACAGGGTCACACAGCCTGTGGAACCCTCCATTCCACCACAGGACCAATGGTGGAACCTAATTTTTCGATCCAGAATCAATTCAGAAATGGGTTGAAATGATGCAGTTGACGGTGGAAATACCTACAAAAAGTCATTTTGTGCCTTACCTGGGGCGTATAGGGTCACACAGCCTGTGGAACCCTCCATTCCACCACAGGACCAATGGTGGAACCTTCTTTTTTTCAACCCAGAGCCAATTCATAAATGGGTTGAAATGATGCAGAAGATGGTGGAAATACCTACAAAAAGTCATTTTGTGCCTTACCTGGGGCGTATAGGGTCACACAGCCTCTGGAACCCTCCATTCCACCACAGGACCAATGGTGGAACCTTCTTTTTTACAACCCAGGGCCAATTCAGAAATGGGTTGAAATGATGCAGATGACGGTGGAAATACCTACCAAAAGTCATTTTGTGCCTTACCTGGGGCGTACAGGGTCACACAGCCTGTGGAACCCTCCATTCCACCACAGGACCAATGGTGGAACCTAATTTTTCGATCCAGAATCAATTCAGAAATGGGTTGAAATGATGCAGATGACGGTGGAAATACCTACAAAAAATCATTTTGTGCCTTACCTGGGGCGTACAGGGTCACACAGCCTGTGGAACCCTCCATTCCACCACAGGACCAATGGTGGAACCTTCTTTTTTTCAACCCAGAGCCAATTCATAAATGGGTTGAAATGATGCAGAAGATGGTGGAAATACCTACCAAAAGTCATATTGTGCCTTACCTGGGGCATATAGGGTCACTGAGCCTCTGGAACCCTCCATTCCACCACAGGACCAATGGTGGAACCTTCTTTTTTACAACCCAGAACCAATTCAGAAATGGGTTGAAATGATGCAGATGATGGTGGAAATACCTACAAAAAGTCATTTTGTGCCTTACCTGGGGCGTATAGGGTCCCACAGCCTCTGGAACCCTCCATTCCACCACAGGACCAATGGTGGAACCTTCTTTTTTACAACCCAGAGCCAATTCAGAAATGGGTTGAAATGATGCAGATGACGGTGGAAATACCTAGCAAAAGTCATTTTGTGCCTTACCTGGGGAGTATAGGGTCACACAGCCTGTGGAACCCTCCATTCCACCACAGGACCAATGGTGGAACCTAATTTTTCGATCCAGAATCAATTCAGAAATGGGTTGAAATGATGCAGATGACGGTGGAAATACCTAACAAAAGTCATTTTGTGCCTTACCTGGGGCGTATAGGGTCACACAACCTGTGGAACCCTCCATTCCACCACAGGACCAATGGTGGAACCTTCTTTTTTACAACCCAGAACCAATTCAGAAATGGGTTGAAATGATGCAGAAGATGGTGGAAATACCTACCAAAAGTCATATTGTGCCTTACCTGGGGCATATAGGGTCACACAGCCTGTGGAACCCTCCATTCCACCACAGGACCAATGGTGGAACCTTCTTTTTTACAACCCAGAACCAATTCAGAAATGGGTTGAAATGATGCAGATGATGGTGGAAATACCTACAAAAAGTAATTTTGTGCCTTACCTGGGGCGTATAGGGTCACACAGCCTGTGGAACCCTCCATTCCACCACAGGACCAATGGTGGAACCTTCTTTTTTACAACCCAGAGCCAATTCAGAAATGGGTTGAAATGATGCAGATCACGGTGGAAATACCTAGCAAAAGTCATTTTGTGCCTTACCTGGGGCGTACAGGGTCACACAGCCTGTGGAACCCTCCATTCCACCACAGGACCAATGGTGGAACCTAATTTTTCGATCCAGAATCAATTCAGAAATGGGTTGAAATGATGCAGATGACGGTGGAAATACCTAACAAAAGTCATTTTGTGCCTTACCTGGGGCGTATAGGGTCACACAACCTGTGGAACCCTCCATTCCACCACAGGACCAATGGTGGAACCTTCTTTTTTACAACCCAGAACCAATTCAGAAATGGGTTGAAATGATGCAGAAGATGGTGGAAATACCTACCAAAAGTCATATTGTGCCTTACCTGGGGCATATAGGGTTACACAGCCTGTGGAACCCTCCATTCCACCACAGGACCAATGGTGGAACCTTCTTTTTTACAACCCAGATCCAATTCAGAAATGGGTTGAAATGATGCAGATGATGGTGGAAATACCTACAAAAAGTCATTTTGTGCCTTACCTGGGGCGTATAGGGTCACACAGCCTGTGGAACCCTCCATTCCACCACAGGACCAATGGTGGAACCTTCTTTTTTACAACCCAGAGCCAATTCAGAAATGGGTTGAAATGATGCAGATGACGGTGGAAATACCTACCAAAAGTCATTTTGTGCCTTACCTGGGGCGTAGAGGGTCACACAGCCTGTGGAACCCTCCATTCCACCACAGGACCAATGGTGGAACCTAATTTTTCGATCCAGAATCAATTCAGAAATGGGTTGAAATGATGCAGATGACGGTGGAAATACCTAACAAAAGTCATTTTGTGTCTTACCTGGGGCGTATAGGGTCACACAGCCTGTGGAACCCTCCATTCCACCACAGGACCAATGGTGGAACCTTCTTTTTTTCAACCCAGAACCAATTGAGAAATGGGTTGAAATGATGCAGATGACGGTGGAAATACCTACCAAAAGTCATATTGTGCCTTACCTGGGGCGTATAGGGTCACACAGCCTCTGGAACCCTCCATTCCACCACAGGACCAATGGTGGAACCTTCTTTTTTACAACCCAGAGCCAATTCAGAAATGGGTTGAAATGATGCAGATGACGGTGGAAATACCTACCAAAAGTCATTTTGTGCCTTACCTGGGGCGTACAGGGTCACACAGCCTGTGGAACCCTCCATTCCACCACAGGACCAATGGTGGAACCTAATTTTTCGATCCAGAATCAATTCAGAAATGGGTTGAAATGATGCAGATGATGGTGGAAATACCTACAAAAAGTAATTTTGTGCCTTACCTGGGGCGTATAGGGTCACACAGCCTGTGGAACCCTCCATTCCACCACAGGACCAATGGTGGAACCTTCTTTTTTTCAACCCAGAGCCAATTCATAAATGGGTTGAAATGATGCAGAAGATGGTGGAAATACCTACCAAAAGTCATATTGTGCCTTACCTGGGGCATATAGGGTCACACAGCCTGTGGAACCCTCCATTCCACCACAGGACCAATGGTGGAACCTTCTTTTTTACAACCCAGAACCAATTCAGAAATGGGTTGAAATGATGCAGATGATGGTGGAAATACCTACAAAAAGTCATTTTGTGCCTTACCTGGGGCGTATAGGGTCACACAGCCTCTGGAACCCTCCATTCCACCACAGGACCAATGGTGGAACCTTCTTTTTTACAACCCAGGGCCAATTGAGAAATGGGTTGAAATTATGCAGATGACGGTGGAAATACCTACCAAAAGTCATTTTGTGCCTTACCTGGGGCGTACAGGGTCACACAGCCTGTGGAACCCTCCATTCCACCACAGGACCAATGGTGGAACCTTCTTTTTTTCAACCCAGAGCCAATTCATAAATGGGTTGAAATGATGCAGAAGATGGTGGAAATACCTACCAAAAGTCATATTGTGCCTTACCTGGGGCATATAGGGTCACACAGCCTGTGGAACCCTCCTTTCCACCACAGGACCAATGGTGGAACCTTCTCTTTTTACAACCCAGAGCCAATTCAGAAATGGGTTGAAATGATGCAGATGACGGTGGAAATACCTAACAAAAGTCATTTTGTGCCTTACCTGGGGCGTATAGGGTCACACAACCTGTGGAACCCTCCATTCCACCACAGGACCAATGGTGGAACCTTCTTTTTTACAACCCAGAACCAATTCAGAAATGGGTTGAAATGATGCAGAAGATGGTGGAAATACCTACCAAAAGTCATATTGTGCCTTACCTGGGGCATATATATAGGGTCACAGAGCCTGTGGAACCCTCCATTCCACCACAGGACCAATGGTGGAACCTTCTTTTTTACAACCCAGAACCAATTCAGAAATGGGTTGAAATGATGCAGATGATGGTGGAAATACCTACAAAAAGTCATTTTGTGCCTTACCTGGGGCATATAGGGTCACCCAGCCTGTGGAACCCTCCATTCCACCACAGGACCAATGGTGGAACCTTCTTTTTTTCAACCCAGAACCAATTGAGAAATGGGTTGAAATGATGCAGATGATGGTGGAAATACCTGACAAAAGTCATTCTGTGCCTTTCCTGGGGTGTATAGGGTCACACAGCCTGTGGAACCCTCCATTCCACTACAGGACCAATGGTGGAACCTAATTTTTTTCAACCCAGAACCAATTCAGAAATGGGTTGAAATGATGCAAATGATGGTGGAAACACCTACCAAAAGTCATTTTGTGCCTTACCTGGGGCGTACAGGGTCACACAGCCTGTGGAACCCTCCATTCCACCACAGGACCAATGGTGGAACCTTCTTTTTTTCAACCCAGAACCAATTGAGAAATGGGTTGAAATGATGCAGATGATGGTGGAAATACCTGACAAAAGTCATTCTGTGCCTTTCCTGGGGTGTATAGGGTCACACAGCCTGTGGAACCCTCCATTCCACTACAGGACCAATGGTGGAACCTAATTTTTTTCAACCCAGAACCAATTCAGAAATGGGTTGAAATGATGCGGATGATGGTGGAAATACCTACCAAAAATCATTTTTTGCCTTACCTGGGGTGTATATAGAGTAATACAGCCTGTGAGACCCTCCATTCCACCACAGGACCAATGGTGGAACCTTTTATCCACCACAGGACCAATTGAATAGTTAGAGTGAGCTTTGATAAAATGCCTGTAATATATCTCTTAAATGTCATTATGAGTAATTAGTTCAGTATGGGGATAAGTGATTGATGGAACCTTGAAATCCACCTCAGGACCTGTGGTGGTTCCTGACCTCCTGTGCAGGACAACCCCAAATATTTCATTATTTCCAATAAACATCTCCCCATAAATGCCCCAAAATGACCAGGAACATCATCTTCCACCACAGGACCAATGGTGGCACCTGACCTCCTGTACAGGGCAACCCCCAGTATTTCATTATTTCCAATAAACACCTCACCATAAAGGCCCAAACAGACCAGGAACCTCATCTTCCACAGTAGGACTACCCTCAAAATTTTATTATTTCCAATAAACGCCTGATAATAAATGCCCCAAAGGACCATGAAACTCCTCTTTCACTACAGAACCAATGGTGGAACCTAACTTGCAAATTCAAATAAATTCAAATTCAAAATCAAATAATTTTATTTATACTCAATTAAAAATATAATTATGCAGCACAAGACTACCCTAAATTTTTTTCATTTGCTGCAATAAGCATCTAATATTAAATGCCCAAGAGTAGGGGAGACCGGGGTAAGTTGTGCAATCTTTGGCGTCAGGCTGATTTTCCGAAAAACCGAAGCCTAATCAAGTAATCTGAAAGTCAGACATCAAAATACAATACGTTGGCCAGAATCGACCAAAGTTTCAGAGCAATCTGACCATTGGGAAGGTCATGGTAGGCATTTTAAAAAAGTAGGTGCCGGGGTAAGTTGTGCCGCATGACGGGTTCAGTTGATCTGCTTAATTTATTCCAAAAAAACCTTGTATTTCACCCGTTTCTTAAGATAGATCATTTGTATTATGTTTTTAACTTATGGCTGACATGTTACATGACATTGAAACTTATCAAACATTTTATGCAAAAATGAAGACAAGTAAAGATGAATAAAAAAATCATTCCTATGTCATACCATCGGCACAACTCACCCAAATTATCAAAATGGCAAAACTTACCCCAAATTGATTTTCTGGATGAAACTGATTGTCAAAAATAAATAAATATTGCGAGAAGAAATCTAACAACACAAATGTCGAGATATACCTCCTAACTCCATCCTACCAGAGGGACATCATCTCATTATAAATACCAAATGACAGAGAAACAAGAATGTCAGTACTCGGCACTTCAAGTTTTCAGTAACAAAATTGAAATTATGAGTGTAGCTTTTCATACCATTATATTTGGTAGTTTTTTTCTTGGTGCCAAATGATGTTGACCAAGTGGGTATATATGGTAGGCATTACCTTCTTTGCCCAGTTCTTCATTTCACCTCAACAGTGGGCGGGACACCTTACCCCGCGGCACAACTTACCCCAGTCTCCCCTACAACATTTAAATAATGCCTGGTAAATTTTACATGAACTTCGCTGCATCCAATGGGTAGAAGACATTAATACAACATCAAAATTGTGTACTTACAATTTAATCATGAATATATATTGCCTTGAACCATATATGTCACAAGATTCATGAGTCATACAAAGAACGCTCTTTTCTTGCACTGTTTAGGACAGGCATACTTCCATTGGAGATCGAAAATTGATAGATGGTATTGCAAAAGTGTAGAGGAATATTTGCGTAAATTATAAAAAGGTGATGTTGAACTCGAAGTTCATTTTCTTTTACAATGTAAGTTTTTTGAGGAAGAACGAAATTAAAGTATTTTAAAAAGCTCAAAACGGACAAAACCACATGTATATTTTTTTGAAAACTGGAGCATCTAGAAAAATTTGAATATTGACGTCAGAAATTAAAGTGACTGCTAAATCTATCCTTACTTGTAAAAGAAATAAATTTCTCTTCAGCTAGAGCCATGTTGCTAAAGATGCAGTAATCCCTATTGTAGTAAGTTTTGTAATTACGTTATTATCCTGTTTGAAACTCAATGGAACTAAATAATATTAATGCATAAAACCTTCTTGAAACATTTTAGTAATTGAATTTATCTTCTGCTGACCACATGATGATGTGTAGCAGATAAATTTATTTGAGTAACTATTAGGGACCGTTCAGAATTTATGACTGGGGGGGGGTGGGAGTTTTGCTGAAACTTCCCGTTAAAAATTGATACCCCCCCTTGAGTTTCACGCTTATTTTTAGTACCCCCCCCCTCGACATACAAAGCAATACACACATACATTCTGTTATAAATGGCCACGCATACAGATTCGCGTCATTTCGCGGACTTTTGCCCGTAAAAAAGTCCAAATAAAATGAGTTTATCCGTGTTTTTTCTTTGTTAAAATTTCTTACCCCCCTTGGAAGTGTTGTCAAAAATTAATACCCCCCCTTGAAACACGTGTGAAAAGTTAGTACCCCCTCGGCCAAAACTCCCTCCCCCCCCCAGTCATAAATTCTGAACGGTCCCTTATATATATATCAAATTATTCTTCATAAAATACTTAGGGGAAGAGGTTCCAGCATTGGTGCTGTGGTGGACGAGGAGGTTACTTGAATGTATAGCCTCCATCATTCCATATTTAGTACCAAGTGGTAAATTTTAAAAGTGGTCCTCTTGAGGGGAGAAGGTCCCAGCTTTGGTCCTTTGGTAGAGGAAAAGATCAATGATTTGCGTAATCTCCATAATTTTATATTTAGCTCAAGTTAATAAATTTAACAATGTCCTCTGCAAGAGTTTCCAGCATTGGTCCGCTGTATGATGAAGTTCCATACCTTGTGCAGCCTTCATAATATTATACACTAGTAATGCCCATTGAGGCACATGTTTAGGGGGATAAAGACCCCCCCCCCCAACAAACGATAATGGCAGATGCAGATGTGGAATCTGTCTGGTATGCCTAATGTGACCAATGTGCACATTGATGAAACAGGCGGATTGGTTTAGTCCTAATTGTTGACCTCTTAGCCGTCGTAGTGAACCTTGCATGGCCGAGGGTGAAGAGTTTTGAAATATTACTTATAGACATAGCCATTGAGGGGAATTTTTAGGGGGAATGGAGTGCCCCCCCCCTGCCGACCCCCCCATTATATGTGAAAATGAAGAGGTAGATTGCCAGTGATGGCAGTGGAAATAGGGACAGGGAAATGATGAAAATCGTTAAAATGAGAGTAGAAATGGGTCAGCCAGTGTGCAGGCATGGAAAGCAGGTGACGCTGGAGTGTGTAGATGGTTTTGGCGGGAAGAGAGACTGTGGCGCCAGCCTCTGGTGTGAGCAGTCAGTGAACTACAATGGAGATACATGCGCCCCTGGTGGAGAAAAACAGTAGAGGCAGGAAACGTAAATAAGGGAGCTGTTTCACTGTTATTTGCTGTTATCAGAAGGAGAGGATAGGTCAATAAGGATAGGTGGATAGTTTAGGTGAGTAGCATCGCTAGGGGAGGAGTTTTTAGCTGTTGCAGGTGTGAGCATGTCACCCATGATTTTTCCATCTTATACCCGGCAGGGATATCTATTCCAATCTATTTTAAAAGAATCAAACAAATGGATAGAAACGGGGAAAAAATACACCCTGCTGGCCTATTTAAGTGGTATTAGTTCATAGTCATGTAACAATCCTTGATTTTGATCCCACTACTTAATTGGCAAGTTGATCTAGACTAGAATTATAATTAGAATTAGAATTTATTGACAACAAAATACAATTACACTTCAACGAATCAACATAACAAATAGCAGAATTATAATACCAATAAAAAAAAGGAACTGACACACTGAATGTGTGTATGTTCCCTAGCAATTTCACAATATAATTTCTTAATCTTTATGGAACAGTGAATGAATATAAATTATAGGAAATACAAATTAGTAATAATACTGATAAATTAAAAACATTAATAGGCACTATCATATATACAAAACAGGTAATGACAATAATCTTAATAATAGCTTTGTATTACAGAATAGCAAAAGATATTCTAGGTAGAGACCACAAATTCCTTAAAATATTAGTTACTTTCTTTTTAATTGTAAATTTACTACAATTTAAATCAATGACATTCACAACAGAATTCCAAATTTCCGCACCTTTAAATCTGACATACATTTTAACAATTTCTGATCTTCAAAATGGTA
Organism: Platynereis dumerilii; assembly: GCA_026936325.1. Classification (NCBI taxonomy): domain Eukaryota; kingdom Metazoa; phylum Annelida; class Polychaeta; order Phyllodocida; family Nereididae; genus Platynereis; species Platynereis dumerilii. Next base: position 130,221,517 of record JAPTHN010000001.1, read on the forward strand.
ATCAAAGGTTATTCATATTTCTTGTTCCGTAATGATAAAAATCAGCTGGATAATTGAACATATCTGAAAACATTCTCGGCATTTCACCTCTTCCAAATTTATACATAAACATCATAATTGAAACTTTATACAATTTAGGTGGTTGTACAATTTTTAAGTTAATTAAATGTACTGTTCGAAGGTGTTCTTCGACTAACACCTTTAATTCTATGAACCGCCTGTTTTTGCAAAACTTATAGCGAATTAATATAATTAGTATAAGCAGGGCTTTGGAGTCGGAGTCGGGAGTCGGAGTCGTGGAGTCGGAGGTTTTTGGGTGGAGTCGGAGTCGGAGTCGCACTTTGATTTTCAGGTGGAGTCGGAGTCGGAGTCAGAGTCGTTAATTAAAGTGGTGACTCCTGACTCCTTAAAATAATTAATATAATTTACAAAAACACAATTTCAAAAATCTGAAATGAATTCCAAATTTTATATAAAACTTCTTAAGCAAGTATTCATGCACAAAATCCTATGAAAACTTTGTAGAATGACTTTTTCTTCTCTGTTAACCATGTAATATTTATGTGCAATAATGCTGATAAGCGCAGTCGGGAGTCGGAGTCGGAGTCGTAAATCAGGAGACCTAAGGAGTCGGAGTCGGAGTGGCTTTTCAGAAAGCCGAAGGAGTCGGGAGTCGGAGACGGTTCACTTATCTCCCGACTCCAAAGCCCTGAGTATAAGTATTTCCCCATTTTTCAAGTGCCATCACCGGGCAATGGCCTTGTTATTGTAAACCTGGCCAGGCAGGTGCTGTCACCTTAGCGTTCAAAATACCATTTTGACCCAATATCCAAATACCTAACTCAAATTCATCATTCAACTAACAGAATTTGAATCTTAGATGTTGTGCGGTGACGGGGCCAGGTCTATAGAGCATTAATTATCAGGCATTTCTTAATAATCAAATATTGTTCCTTCCAAATATTAAGTTTGTCCTTTTCAGGAGGTCAGGTTATATCAATGGTCCAGTTGTGGAAGTTGAGGTTCCCTGTCATCTGGGGCATTGACTATGAGATGTTTATTATTATAAAATATTAAGTGTAGTCAGGGGCAGGGGGCTAGGTTCCACCATTGGTCCTGTGGTGGATTGAAAGGTTCCTTTGTAAATGTAAGCCCATACTGGTCGAATTACTTATTATGATGTATTATAAGTGATATTACCCATCAATTTTATCAATAGTCGGAACAAACAATAAAATTTCTTCTGTAAAATAAAAAAGGTTGCACCACTGGTTATGCACCTGGCATGGAACGGATGGTTCCCCAGGACATGTGACCCTATATGTGCCTAGCTAATGACTCTGAGTAGATATTTCAACCATTATGTCAATCATTTCAACCAATTTCTGATTTAGTCCTGGGTTGAAAAAAGAAGGTACCAGCATCTGTCCTGTGGTGGATTGAAGGGTTCCTTCATCCCTGTAACCCCACACTGACCTAGTTACTCAAAATGACTTTTAAGAGACATATAACAAGCATTTAAGCAAAAGCTGACTCAAACTATCCGATTGGTCCTGTGGTGGATAAAAGGTTCCACCATTGGTCCTGTGGTGGAATGGAGGGTTCCCATTGCTATGTGACCCTATACAGCTCGGTAAGGAACAAAATGACTTTTGGTCGGTATTTCCACCATCATCTCAATCATCTCAACCAGTTTCTGAATTGGTCCTGGGTTGAAAAAAGAATGTTCCACCATTGGTCCTGTGGTGGATTGCAGGGTTCCATCATCCGTGTAACCCCACACCCTATCAGCATGCCTCAACGGTCCAACGTCGGCCCGAAGCTGGTCCGACGCTGCTGACATCGGACTGACGCTGGGCCGACGTTGGACCGCTGAGGCACGCTGACAGGGCATTGACCTAATTATTCAAAATGACTTTTAAGAGACATATAACAAGCATTATATCAAAAGCTGACTCAAACTATACGATTGGTCCTGTGGTGGATAAAAGGTTCCATCATTGGTCTTGTGGTGGAATGGAGGGTTCCCCACGCTGTGTGACCCTATACGCCCCGGGTAATGGATAAAATGACTTTTGGTAGGTATTTCCACCATCATCTCAATCATCTCAACCAGTTTCTGAATTGGTCCTGGGTTGAAAAAAGAAGGTTCCACCATTTGTCCTGTGGTGGAATGAAGGGTTCCCCCTGCTGTGTGACCCTATACGCCCCGGGTAATGCATAAAATGAATTTTGGTAGGTATTTCCACCATCATCTCAATCATCTCAACCAGTTTCTGAATTGGTCCTGGGTTGAAAAAAGAAGGTTCCACCATTGGTCCTGTGGTGGAATGCAGGGTTCCTTCATCCGTGTAACCCCACACTGACCTAATTACTCAAAATGACTTTTAAGAGACATATAACAAGCATTTAAGCAAAAGCTGACCCAAACTATTCGATTGGTCCTGTGGTGGATAAAAGGTTCCACCATTGGTCTTGTGGTGGAATGGAGGGTTCCCCATGCTGTGCGACCCTATACGCTCCGGGTAAGGCACAGAATGACTTTTGGTCGGTATTTCCACCATCATCTCAATCATCTCAACCAGTTTCTGAATTGGTCCTGGGTTGAAAAAAGAAGGTTCCACCATTGCTCCTGTGGTGGAATGAAGGGTTCCCCATGCTTAGTGACCCTATACGCCCCGGGTAATGCATAAAATGAATTTTGGTAGGTATTTCCACCATCATCTCAATCATCTCAACCAGTTTCTGAATTGGTCCTGGGTTGAAAAAAGAAGGTTCCACCATTGGTCCTGTGGTGGAATGCAGGGTTCCTTCATCCGTGTAATCCCACACTGACCTAATTATTCAAAATGACTTTTAAGAGACATATAACAAGCATTGGTCTTGTGGTGGAATGGAGGGTTCCCCATGCTGTGCGACCCTATACGCCCCGGGTAAGGCACAGAATGACTTTTGGTTGGTATTTCCACCATCATCTCAATCATCTCAACCAGTTTCTGAATTGGTCCTGGGTTGAAAAAAGAAGGTTCCACCATTGGTCCTGTGGTGGAATGCAGGGTTCCTTCATCCGTGTAACCCCACACTGACCTAGTTACTCAAAATGACTTTTAAGAGACATATAACAAGCATTTAAGCAAAAGCTGACTCAAACTATCCGATTGGTCCTGTGGTGGATAAAAGGTTCCGCCATTGGTCCTGTGGTGGAATGGAGGGTTCCCAATGTTATGTGACCCTATACACCCCGGGTAAGGAACAAAATGACTTTTGGTCAGTATTTCCACCATCATCTCAATCATCTCAACCAGTTTCTGAATTGGTCCTGGGTTGAAAAAAGAAAGTTCCACCATTTGTCCTGTGGTGGATTGCAGGGTTCCTTCATCCGTGTAACCCCGCACTGACCTAATTATTCAAAATGACTTTTAAGAGACAAATAACAAGCATTTTATCAATAGCTGACTTAAACTATTCGATTGGTCCTGTGGTGGATAAAAGGTTCCACCATTGGTCCTGTGGTGGAATGCAGGGTTCCCCATGCTGTGCGACCCTATACGCCCCGGGTAAGGCACAGAATGACTTTTGGTCGGTATTTCCACCATCATCTCAATCATCTCAACCAGTTTCTGAATTGGTCCTGGGTTGAAAAAAGAAGGTTCCACCATTGGTCCTGTGGTGGAATGAAGGGTTCCCCATGCTGTGTGACCCTATACGCCCCGGGTAATGCATAAAATGAATTTTGGTAGGTATTTCCACCATCATCTCAATCATCTCAACCAGTTTCTGAATTGGTCCTGGGTTGAAAAAAGAAGGTTCCACCATAGGTCCTGTGGTGGAATGCAGGGTTCCTTCATCCGTGTAATCCCACACTGACCTAATTACTCAAAATGACTTTTAAGAGACATATAACAAGCATTTAAGCAAAAGCTGACCCAAACTATTCGATTGGTCCTGTGGTGGATAAAAGGTTCCACCATTGGTCTTGTGGTGGAATGGAGGGTTCCCCATGCTGTGCGACCCTATACGCTCCGGGTAAGGCACAGAATGACTTTTGGTCGGTATTTCCACCATCATCTCAATCATCTCAACCAGTTTCTGAATTGGTCCTGGGTTGAAAAAAGAAGGTTCCACCATTGGTCCTGTGGTGGAATGAAGGGTTTCCCATGCTTAGTGACCCTATACGCCCCGGGTAATGCATAAAATGAATTTTGGTAGGTATTTCCACCATCATCTCAATCATCTCAACCAGTTTCTGAATTGGTCCTGGGTTGAAAAAAGAAGGTTCCACCATTGGTCCTGTGGTGGAATGCAGGGTTCCTTCATCCGTGTAATCCCACACTGACCTAATTACTCAAAATGACTTTTAAGAGACATATAACAAGCATTGGTCTTGTGGTGGAATGGAGGGTTCCCCATGCTGTGCGACCCTATATGCCCCGGGTAAGGCACAGAATGACTTTTGGTTGGTATTTCCACCATCATCTCAATCATCTCAACCAGTTTCTGAATTGGTCCTGGGTTGAAAAAAGAAGGTTCCACCATTGGTCCTGTGGTGGAATGCAGGGTTCCTTCATCCGTGTAACCCCACACTGACCTAGTTACTCAAAATGACTTTTAAGAGACATATAACAAGCATTTAAGCAAAAGCTGACTCAAACTATCCGATTGGTCCTGTGGTGGATAAAAGGTTCCGCCATTGGTCCTGTGGTGGAATGGAGGGTTCCCATTGTTATGTGACCCTATACACCCCGGGTAAGGAACAAAATGACTTTTGGTCAGTATTTCCACCATCATCTCAATCATCTCAACCAGTTTCTGAATTGGTCCTGGGTTGAAAAAAGAAAGTTCCACCATTTGTCCTGTGGTGGATTGCAGGGTTCCTTCATCCGTGTAACCCCGCACTGACCTAATTATTCAAAATGACTTTTAAGAGACAAATAACAAGCATTTTATCAAAAGCTGACTTAAACTATTCGATTGGTCCTGTGGTGGATAAAAGGTTCCACCATTGGTCCTGTGGTGGAATGCAGGGTTCCCCATGCTGTGCGACCCTATACGCCCCGGGTAAGGCACAGAATGACTTTTGGTCGGTATTTCCACCATCATCTCAATCATCTCAACCAGTTTTTGAATTGGTCCTGGGTTGAAAAAAGAAGGTTCCACCATTGGTCCTGTGGTGGAATGAAGGGTTCCCCATGCTGTGTGACCCTATACGCCCCGGGTAATGCATAAAATGAATTTTGGTAGGTATTTCCACCATCATCTCAATCATCTCAACCAGTTTCTGAATTGGTCCTGGGTTGAAAAAAGAAGGTTCCACCATTGGTCCTGTGGTGGAATGCAGGGTTCCTTCATCCGTGTAATCCCACACTGACCTAATTACTCAAAATGACTTTTAAGAGACATATAACAAGCATTGGTCTTGTGGTGGAATGGAGGGTTCCCCATGCTGTGCGACCCTATACGCCCCGGGTAAGGCACAGAATGACTTTTGGTTGGTATTTCCACCATCATCTCAATCATCTCAACCAGTTTCTGAATTGGTCCTGGGTTGAAAAAAGAAGGTTCCACCATTGGTCCTGTGGTGGAATGAAGGGTTCCCCATGCTGTGTGACCCTATACGCCCCGGGTAATGCATAAAATGACTTTTGGTAGGTATTTCCACCATCATCTCAATCATCTCAACCCATTTCTGAATTGGTCCTGGGTTGAAAAAAGAAGGCTCCACCATTGGTCCTGTGGTGGAATGCAGGGTTCCTTCATCTGTGTAACCCCACACTGACCTAATTACTCAAAATGACTTTTAAGAGACATATAACAAGCATTTAAGCAAAAGCTGACTCAAACTATCCGATTGGTCCTGTGGTGGATAAAAGGTTCCGCCATTGGTCCTGTGGTGGAATGGAGGGTTCCCATTGTTATGTGACCCTATACACCCCGGGTAAGGAACAAAATGACTTTTGGTCAGTATTTCCACCATCATCTCAATCATCTCAACCAGTTTCTGAATTGGTCCTGGGTTGAAAAAAGAAAGTTCCACCATTTGTCCTGTGGTGGATTGCAGGGTTCCTTCATCCGTGTAACCCCGCACTGACCTAATTATTCAAAATGACTTTTAAGAGACAAATAACAAGCATTTTATCAAAAGCTGACTTAAACTATTCGATTGGTCCTGTGGTGGATAAAAGGTTCAACCATTGGTCCTGTGGTGGAATGCAGGGTTCCCCATGCTGTGCGACCCTATACGCCCCGGGTAAGGCACAGAATGACTTTTGGTCGGTATTTCCACCATCATCTCAATCATCTCAACCAGTTTCTGAATTGGTCCTGGGTTGAAAAAAGAAGGTTCCACCATTGGTCCTGTGGTGGAATGAAGGGTTCCCCATGCTGTGTGACCCTATACGCCCCGGGTAATGCATAAAATGAATTTTGGTAGGTATTTCCACCATCATCTCAATCATCTCAACCAGTTTCTGAATTGGTCCTGGGTTGAAAAAAGAAGGTTCCACCATTGGTCCTGTGGTGGAATGCAGGGTTCCTTCATCCGTGTAATCCCACACTGACCTAATTACTCAAAATGACTTTTAAGAGACATATAACAAGCATTGGTCTTGTGGTGGAATGGAGGGTTCCCCATGCTGTGCGACCCTATACGCCCCGGGTAAGGCACAGAATGACTTTTGGTCGGTATTTCCACCATCATCTCAATCATCTCAACCAGTTTCTGAATTGGTCCTGGGTTGAAAAAAGAAGGTTCCACCATTGGTCCTGTGGTGGAATGAAGGGTTCCCCATGCTGTGTGACCCTATACGCCCCGGGTAATGCATAAAATGACTTTTGGTAGGTATTTCCACCATCATCTCAATCATCTCAACCAGTTTCTGAATTGGTCCTGGGTTGAAAAAAGAAGGTTCCATCATTGGTCCTGTGGTGGAATGCAGGGTTCCTTCATCAGTGTAACCCCACACTGACCTAATTACTCAAAATGACTTTTAAGAGACATATAACAAGCATTTAAGCAAAAGCTGACTCAAACTATCCGATTGGTCCTGTGGTGGATAAAAGGTTCCACCATTGGTCCTGTGGTGGAATGGAGGGTTCCCCATGCTGTGCGACCCTATACGCTCCGGGTAAGGCACAGAATGACTTTTGGTCGGTATTTCCACCATCATCTCAATCATCTCAACCAGTTTCTGAATTGGTCCTGGGTTGAAAAAAGAAGGTTCCACCATTGGTCCTGTGGTGGAATGAAGGGTTCCCCATGCTGTGTGACCCTATACGCCCCGGGTAATGCATAAAATGAATTTTGGTAGGTATTTCCACCATCATCTCAATCATCTCAACCAGTTTCTGAATTGGTCCTGGGTTGAAAAAAGAAGGTTCCACCATTGGTCCTGTGGTGGAATGCAGGGTTCCTTCATCCGCGTAACCGCACACTGACCTAATTACTCAAAATGACTTTTAAGAGACATATAACACGCATTTAAGCAAAAGCTGACTCAAACTATTCAATTGGTCCTGTGGTGGATAAAAGGTTCCACCATTGGTCTTGTGGTGGAATGGAGGGTTCCCCATGCTGCGTGACCCTATACGCCCCGGGTAATGCATAAAATGACTTTTGGTAGGTATTTCCACCATCATCTCAACCAGTTTCTGAATTGTTCCTGGGTTGAAAAAAGAAGGTTCCACCATTGGTCCTGTGGTGGAATGAAGGGTTCCCCATGCTGTGTGACCCTATACGCCCCGGGTAATGCATAAAATGAATTTTGGTAGGTATTTCCTCCATCATCTCAATAATCTCAACCAGTTTCTGAATTGGTCCTGGGTTGAAAAAAGAAGGTTCCACCATTGGTCCTGTGGTGGAATGCAGGGTTCCTTCATCCGTGTAACCCCACACTGACCTAATTACTCAAAATGACTTTTAAGAGACATATAACAAGCATTTTATCAAAAGCTGACTCAAACTCTCCGATTGGTCCTGTGGTGGATAAAAGGTTCCATCATTGGTCTTGTGGTGGAATGGAGGGTTCCCCATGCTGTGCGACCCTATACGCCCCGGGTAAGGCACAGAATGACTTTTGGTTGATATTTCCACCATCATCTCAATCATCTCAACCAGTTTTTGAATTGGTCCTGGGTTGAAAAAAGAAGGTTCCACCATTGGTCCTGTGGTGGAATGAAGGGTTCCCCATGCTGTGTGACCCTATACGCCCCGGGTATTGCATAAAATGAATTTTGGTAGGTATTTCCACCATCATCTCAATCATCTCAACCCATTTCTGAATTGGTCCTGGGTTGAAAAAAGAAAGTTCCACCATTGGTCCTGTGGTGGAATGAAGGGTTCCCCATGCTGTGTGACCCTATACGCCCCGGGTAATGCATAAAATGACTTTTGGTAGGTATTTCCACCATCATCTCAATCATCTCAACCAGTTTCTGAATTGGTCCTGGGTTGAAAAAAGAAGGTTCCACCATTGGTCCTGTGGTGGAATGCAGGGTTCCTTCATCCGTGTAACCGCACACTGACCTAATCACTCAAAATGACTTTTAAGAGACATATAACAAGCATTTAAGCAAAAGCTGACTCTAACTATTCAATTGGTCCTGTTGTGGATAAAAGGTTCCACCATTGGTCCTGTGGTGGAATGGAGGGTTCCCCATGCTGTGTGACCCTATACGCCCCGGGTAATGCATAAAATGACTTTTGGTAGGTATTTCCACCGTCATCTCAATCAACTCAACAGTTTCTGAATTGGTCCTGGGTCAAAAATTTAGGTTCCACCATTGGTCCTGTGGTGGAAGGGTCGCGGTGCCAACTTAGTTGCCCTAGTCATTATTGAAAGTCTCTGTGTGGGATGATTAGTGTATTTTTTCGTTTTTTTATACTGTTCGAGATTTTTAGTTATCTCATTTTATTGTTAATTTGTTTTTACTTTTATGCTTGTTTTTACCACTTTTTAATTAATTTATACTTTTTATGTTAAATTGTATGCTGCTTTGTGGCGAATAAATGATATAATAATAATTATCAATTGGCAGTGGCGACTTGTTTGTCATTTGATGGTGGCGACTTGGACTGAACATGGCTTGACTTGACTTAAGGCTGACATGACTGATGGCGGCTTGAAATGGCAGCGTCTCCGGGCTCTATGACATTCTTTATCAGCGGTGGAGGGGCAAATAGAGGACAAACAAAAAGACACAGTCAGAAGCAATGGAAATTGTGAATTCGCCTTCTTTGACTTTGAGTCTCAATCATACACACATGTTTGCAGACCGTGCATGCACAGGCCCCATTTAAGCATGTAACTCCCGGAACTCCTTGACGTCCTGCAACTCCCGCTATGTTCCGCTAACTCCCACTAACTCCCGTAACTAATGCTAACTCCCGCTAACTTCTGCTAACTCCCGCCAACTCTCGCAAACTCCTGCTAACTCCCGTAACTCCCACTAAATTCTGCTAACTCCTGGTACCTCTGAATAAATCCCATAACTCCTGGCAACTCCTGCCAAGTCCTATAACTCCCAGTATCTCCTGGCAACTCCTGATAACTCCTGGTAAGTGTCTCTAACTCCCATAATTCCCATAGTTCCCTGAAGTCTCAAATGGATGCTCCGTTTGGGAGTTACATGCTTAAATGGGGCCTATGCACTGTATCTAATATTGGTCACACGTGAGTAACCACTCGTCTTGCACAGGCAAGCAGCTGTGTCACACACATGTGGAAAAAGTCTGCTTCAATGGGAATGTCTGTAAACAGGACAAGGTGTAAGTGGCAGACCAGCTTGAGGCGCTGTGATGGGGTGAAAGGGGGAAAGGTTTGGAACACATAACCATAGATCAGCCAATTAGGACTTGGCTTGTGTGTCTCTGTGTTGACCGCCCCAAGCTGCAGCTCAATTATGCTTCGACTGAGTGGCATTTTCGGACCTCTATGGGCTCCTGTCACAGGATTTAAAGATATCACCTGACTTTTCGTGCATTTCTATTTGACCGTATCATGCGACCATTATGGAATTAGCATGTGAACATGGAACATAATAATTTAGGGAACAAATTATACAGTCATTTTTCATTGATGAAGCATCAATTAAAAGGTGATTCTTTTCAAATTGCTCCATAATCCAAAATTGAATATAAAGGTATCAAATTAACGTATGTCAGTGAGGGGAATATTTCTTAGAGCAATTAAAAAAAAAAAAATACCTTATTCTAATTTCAATGTATTTTTGAAAAATTACGCAACTTGTTGACTATTCAAAAGGCTTCCAGGCTGACTCTTTTCAATGCAGTTTCATTAAAATGGACATTGAATTGTAAAACTAGCGTATTACACAACTGGTGTGTGCTGAACAGTGAACACTTTATCAAAATGTTTGCTAAAGTGACATCAGTCAAAATGGTAGTCAAAGTGGTTTCAGCCTCATTTTCAGAGTGGTGGCCATGGAGACACACTGGCAAACCACCCGACAGACAAAGCCAGGTTTCTCTGCTATTTTATGCCTATAAACAAGATTTTCCCTCAATAACTTGACCATTCATGCATCATTCCTATTAGTCTGGCAGCCAAAGCTGATTTTCTGGCTGAACCCTGCACCGATCGATAAAGTTTTTTTCTCAGTGGAATCCATGTCCTGAGTCCCCCTAGAAAACATTTTTGGCGGGTACCCACGTGGTACCCTTGGGGATATTGAGAAATCCAAGATGGCCGCCGAGGCATCCGAAATTGCTCGGAATGGGACAACTTCAAAACTATTTGACCTAGAATCAAATGTGATACCTCTTATTCAGTCAAACCTGGTGTAGGGAATCCATTTCTGGGGTTATTTTGGCAATTGGGGGTGACCCAAAGGTCAAAGAGTGCAATTTGTGCCATAAATCGTAAAAAGTTAAATTCACCGAAGAGTCATGAGATATGTTGACAAAGTCTTTGTGACAACTGATTCTACTTCCTTAAACAATTCCAAATACAGTACATATATGTTGGATGACACTGTTATATCCTCAAACATTCTAGGAAATTCAAGATGGCCACCAAGATGGCCGAGTTATAGATCGAGCATCACAACATTCTTAGTATTGCATATACAAGCAAAAGTTACACGTCTATTTCAGCTATTTCCTACCTGAGGAATCCATTTATGAGGTATTTTTCTCTATTGGAGGTGATTAGAAGCTGCTCAAAAGAATCCATTCAAATGTATTATATATGAATAATTAAATTTTCATACGGTTATTTGTACCAATAGACATTCATTCCTAATTGTCATTAGCGAAAACTCATACTTGAAGAATGATCAAAGTAAAAACAAAATGGGATGATGTAACTGGGATAGATAATGGCTGATTCATTTGGTACACTATTGCACACACACACATTTTGGTGTCCTACATAGCATTTTATGAGTTTGTGGAGCAGAGTGAAACCGTTAAAACATCAATGATCAATCCCAATAATTGTACACTTTATAATTAAAAAAATGAGATGAAGAAACCCTTAGATTCTCTGGGTTACCCAAGATATATCAAAGCAAAGGTAATGTTGCCCTGCTCCTCACCGATGACCCATTCATTTATTTGGATCAGCAATGTAAAGTGTTGGTTTTCAGGGTAGGAAATAATGCACTGTTCATTTGGTTGAAACCTCTACATTTGGTGACATAACATCTGATGGCTTTTTAGATCTCAGGATAAAACCAGCCTTACATACAGCAAACTATATGTAGATGGAAGTGTGCCTTGCTCTTCAAATCAGGGCCGTTAAGTACTTCTGTACTTAAGTACAATTTCTTGAGTACTTGGAATGTACTGGGTACTGGAAGTACTGAACCCAAAAGTACTGTACTGGTACCCAGTACTTTGCAAAAAGTACTTGAATTTTAAGTATTTTTTAAGTACATTTAAGTACTTTCAGTGAAAAAAAAGCCAACATGACAGCTTACAAGCCATGTTGAGTGAAGTGCAAATATTTTCCAAGACAATTTGTGAATAAATGACACAAGTTTCATAATATCATAAATTTCATGTAGTCTGTAATAACTGTTACTTTATAAAAATAGTACTTTTAAATAATGCAATTTATATAACAAATAATTTATTTTGCCTCTTAGAAGATATTCATATGGAATACAGTTTCATTGGATAGTGCAGAAATATAGCAATTAGTAGCTATTAGTCAATTTGAATTTATGCTACAGAAGAACTCACACTTAAACCTGTCAAAGCAAATTAGAAATGTGATTGCAATTAGACAAGACATTACAGAGTCATTATCTGAGTAGTCCAACTATGTTGCTGAACTAGCATCTCAGTTCTGCAGTAAATATATGATCAACATTTATATTCTTTTCATTTTAATAACAGGTAATACAACTTTGATTATAAAAAAATAATTTATCCATAATGTATTAATTCTGTTTCACCCACTGAATTTGTTTGGTTGACGTTTGAAGAATAAATATGGCTATGATAATTATTTGAGAAATAACTTTTTTTTCATGATGCATCACTTTGAAAGTATGCTGTATGCAATGCATGCATAAAGTCAGTAATTATTCAATCAATTTCAATGCCATCTTTTGGAGGGGTTTTCCATGTTCATTGAGGCATATAAGTGTGAATGCACTGGCCTATTGTTTTTAGCAAAGAAATTGGGTCACTGCATGTACCTGACCTTGTACACAGGTGTGAGAATTATCCTCTTTACAATTGGACAGGGAACTTTTTTTTTTAGTGTTATTATACATTAAATTGTCAAAATAAAAAGATTGCGATTTTGTTGTTGACAACTGAGATTCAATGTGTGAGACATAAAAAAGTACTGGGTACTGGACTTAAGTACTTTCAAAAACACTGGGTACTGGAATTAAGTACAGTGATTAAAAAAGTACTGGGTACTGTACTGCGTACTGGGAACATTTGAAAAGTACTGTACTGGACTTAAGTACTTTGAAAAGTACTGATTAACAGCCCTGCTTCAAATATGACTTTGTAAACTGTAATGCACCTAACCTAGAGAAAGTGAAGGGACAGTACACTCTGCATTGTATTAATCTCCTCCATAGAAAGTGTCATTGTAAGTTTTTCCAAGCATATCCAATATTGTGGAACAGTTTGCAACACCTCTTTGCTAAAGAATTGTTATGAGCCATCCGATGGAGCTAAAGTGTACGAGTGGCTCCCACAACTCACGAAGGATCACTGAAACTGCAGTAATGGCATGTTTGTTTTATCAAATCATCAAATGGTTTGTTCAGTTGCAAGTTACACTGCATTACTGACCAATATCTAGCTGGTTCAAAAATGTGCTGATGACCCTGAGATGTAATGAAATTATTTACAAACGCTAATTTGCTGCGCTATAACATATACAGCTGCTGGAGGGTTCATGTATTTATATTAGATTAAGACTGCTAAGAAAATCAGGAGCCATTTGTACCACATAGTACATGTATACACCTCAAAAATTCTCTTATGGTTGTTCAGACGTTTTTGTGTTATTGGACGAGATACCATGCTCCTGTTAGAAAGTAGACTCAGGACCAAAACCATGTTATTTTGACAAGATGAGGGATGCAGATGAGGTTCTTGAAGCATTGTGCATTATATTACAACCAATCAAGGAGGGGCATACAACCCAGCAGGACTGATAAAAGGGACAACATCTTTCCTCTAGTCTCTCAAGTATATATATATCACTATGGTCTGCAGATGGTCTGCAGATGGTCCAAAATTACACTTAGGAAAATTAAAATATTGGCCTATCACACCATTTGTGGATCATGCCATTTTGATTATTCAATGTAATATTAGACAATTCTTGGTCAATCAAACTGAAGTTTTGAGTTTTGGGCAGTGCGGCCTGTGAGTTTATAATGTTATCCTGATGCCTATGAAGTCACTCAACTGTTATTCAATGTCTAGGTTTCATCCAAAATCCCTCTGTAACTCGGCTTATCTGTTTCTTGCTTTGAAAATGACACTTTCAGAACTAACTAAATATGAAGAACTGAAGAGGGTCATTTCATGAATTCCATGGTAACGGAATCACCACAGGGCCATGAAATTGTACTTTAATTGATACGTTATACTGAAGGTATGACGAATAAACTGATGACTTTATGATTTATTCTGATTCATGTCAATGTTAACTAAACTTATTGATATGCAGAATTTCTGCCATTGGCCCAATAAGATTTTTACGGCAAAGCAAACTCTGGGTAACGGAATCACGAACAAAAACATCAAATTTTAGTCTTTTTTTATCTCGTCATCTAATTTAAGAAAAATATTCCAGCCATGGGAGATAGAAACTGACAATGGTCATCCCAGGAATATATTCTCAAAGTAATTCCATTTTGATGGATTTTGGTCTTCACAGATGGAAATTGTGCTGCTCCCTTTAGGATTGGATTTTAAGGGAATTGTGTGATTCCGTTACAGAGTCAAATGTGATTCCGTTACCCATAGTTGAATGTGGCCTATGGAGCGAGAAAATAATAAAATGGTAAAAATGCTTTAAAAATGTTAAATTTGAAAAATATTAACATCAAGTGATGTCAACATCAAACATCAAGAATCAGGTTATCCACTGGTATTGGAGCCTCGAAAACAGGCATTCTTATCCGGCATAAGTTATGACTAAAGACAAATAGGATTGAATCGCTCATCTATTGGTACAAACACCCATATGAAAATATATTTATTCATATATAATACATTTGAATGGATTCTTCGAGTTTCTAGTCATCTCCAATTGAGGAAAACATCTCAAAAATGGATTCCTCATGTAGGAATTAGCTGAAATAGATGGGTCACTTTTGCTTGTACATGCAATACTAAGAATGTTGTGATGCCCGATCTATAACTCGGCCATCTTGGTGGCCATATTGAATTTCCCGGAATACTTGAGGATATAACACTGTCATCCAACATATATGTATTTGGAATTGTTTAAGGAAGTGGAATCAACTGTCACAAAGACTTTTTAACATTTCCCGTAACTCTTCGATGAATTTAACTTTTTTCAATTTATGACACAAATTGCACTCTTTGACCTTTGGGTCACCCCCAATTGCCAAAATAACCCCAGAAATGGATTCCCTACACCGGGTTTTATTGAAAAAGAGGTATCACATTTGATTCTAGGTCAAATAGTTTTGAAGTTGTCCCATTCCGAGCAATTTTGGATTTCTCAATTTCCCCAAGGGTACCACGTGGGTACCCGCCAAGAGTGTTTTCTAGGGGGTCTCAGGACATGGATTCCACTGAGAAAAAAACTTTATCGATCGGTGCAGGGTGTACCCCTCTGGCTGCCAGACTATATACAATCCTAATCGGTTGGCAGGCCGACTTTTCGGAATACCGTGTCAAAAACCATGTCAACTAAGCTGCTATTCCCAAGACTCACTGGTTTGTAACTTGCATGCCTTTTCATGGGATAACCACATCAGGGTGGGTTATTCATCATCATGCTAAGAATATGAAACAATGTTCCACTAAATTTTCGCGATTATGTGCCAATATGATTCATTGTTGGAATATTTAGTATTTTTTAATTTTTTTATAAAACCTAATTTTTCTATAAATTATGGGACTGTCTTCTGATTTCATTACAAACCATTTTGTGCCCTAAAAATTGCAAGATATTAGAAAATGAGCACTGAAAATGGCCCATTGAGCCCATAATGGCCCATTCTCAGGGCGAGAACCGGAGTACTTTTTTAATCAGCAGGAAAGATTTTCCTGGAAAATTGGAAAGACATTTGCTAACTCGAACTATCCCGCAAGGAGTTTTTTGCTTTTCGCCGGCTCCATGTCGTTCCTAGAAATTGTCATGGAGCAGAAAAAAAGATTCAGCGAGTTGAAATTTTAAAAAAATCCTTGGTGGGATAGACCAAAAAAATTGTAGGCTCCCGGGATGGAAAAAACATCTCAGCGCCGCGGAGGGCTAGTAAAGTTCCTGCCTTTTGTACTGTGGGCGGGAATCTCTGAGAGGCGTGAAAGGCTTCCCGCTGGGATGGTTTTGCACTCGGCTGGGAGGGAAAATGCTCCGGGCCGTGCGCAAAACCTTCCCGCCGTTGTCTGGACCCCCTCCAGGACCAGACAGAGTGGCGCCAAAGTGGCTATTTTTAGAAAAATCTTTTGTCTGCGGCGCACCCAGACCATCCCAGCGGGATGGTTGGCGCCTTACTCTATGACACTCTGCCCCACAGCCTACTGAATGGCTGCTTCATTGCTGAATTGCTGATTGATCCTGTTTCATTTGTGATTGACCCTGCTTCAAAATGGGACCCAGGGGAAGAGGAAGAAAGGGCTACAGGGCACCAAACAAGGAGCCCAGGACCACCCTTCACACCCCGGGCAACATTCCAGTCTGCACTCCACTGACCACTCCATCTTCAACTCCAGTGGCTTCACCTGCTCCATTCCAAGTTGATGACTACATGACAGCTGTTACATTCTCTCCTGGCATGTTCAGCTTCCAAGAAAGAAGTGTTATGGCAGTGACCACTTCTACAACGACAGTGACCACTGTGACCATCTTCGAGGGCCCCGGAGTCCAGGGCCCGGACCATCCCCAATGGAACAAGCTGTGCAGGATGAAGAGGATGAAGCCCTGGCCAATACTGCTGCTGCTGTCAAGTATCCAACCAAGCGTGGCAGTCCTGCTGATGCTGCTGCAGTGCTGCTGTCAAGTCTACAAGCAAGCGCACCCAGTCTGCTAATGGTGCTGTCTTCAAGTCTCCAACCAAGGCTGCTCCAAGGGGACGGCCTCACACTCCTGCCAAGTCTCCTGCAGGCAAGCGTCATTGCCAGTCCAAGTGTCCAGGCACCCAAGCCTGCGACTCAGACTCCCGACCAGCCTCCAGCTCAGACTCCAGCTCAGACTCCAGCTCAGACTCCAGCTCAGGCTCCAGCTCAGGCTCCAGCTCAGACTCCAGCTCAGACTCCAGCTCAGACTCCAGCTCAGACTCCAGCTCAGACTCCAGCTCAGACTCCAGCTCAGACTCCAGCTCAGACTCTGCTGACTCCCCACCAAGCCTCCAAGACGTCATCCATGAGCAGACCCTGTCGGCCGACTACGATGCCTTCACAGAGGAAGATTCTCCAAGCAAGGGCAACAGCCAGATGAGGGAAGAAGGTGATGACAGCCCCAGTGGATCTGAGGTCGAGCTTGTCACCAACTCTGATGGCGAGTTCATCCACAAGGAGAAAAAAAGGGCTACAGGAAGAAAAACACGAGGGACCTAATGGGCATCACTGATCAGCAGGAGGATGAGCAGATAGACTGGTTCAGGGACAACAAGGTGCTGTACTCCAAGGGCTCGACAAGCTATAAGACCGCCCAGAGGAATAGGCTGGATGCAGAGAAAGCAGCTGAGCTGGGGCCACACATCGCACCAGCTCAAGTGACCAGATGGAGGACCAACATCACGGCCGCCTTCTCCAAGCTCATCAAACTGGTGCTCCTGGGTCTGGCAGAAAGAAGCTCTCCGAGCGAGACCAGTATGTCCTTGCCAACTGCGAATTCCTGAGGACCTCCATCGCTCAAAATGGTGCCCTTGAAGTCAGGAGAATGGAATGGAAGCCCTTGTAGTGTAGAATATTGACCCAGCTGTCCGAGGACATCTGACTGCAACGTGTTTCCCATCAAATGCTCCAATGCAATGGGGCATGTTCCACCTCTTCTCGAAGCCCTTGGCATTTTCCTTCCTGGGTGCTGGCTCCATTGGCAGGGTCATGAGATGTTCATAAGCTTGCAAGATGGCAACAAAGGCGCTGGGGATAAAATTACAGAGGGTGTTGGGTGCCACTCTGAAACCATAAGCGAAGGACTTGTAGCTCTCTCCTGTCGCCATGTACTGCAGGGGGATTGCCAACTTCAATCCAGGTTCCAAAGCCCTCCTCATGTTGGTGTCTTGTTTGGTGATTGCAGGACCCACAGTAGCCAGGATTTCAGCAAAAATGTCAGGAGGCATTCTGGAGAAATTGCAGTGGGCAGAGACATCATTGTTGGCCAATTTAGGCATCACTTGGTAGTAGTGACCATGTTGTTCCCTCTGCAGCAGCCAGTTCCGCACCCACCATCTCTTCCTCCTCCTCCTCCTCCTTCTTCATAGATAATAAGCAGCACCAAGAGCAGCAGCAACAGCAACAGCAACAAGTTGTTCCCCAGCATCTTCATCAGCCATCATGTCAGACCAGCACCCTGAAGTGTCCCCTTTGAAGGTCAAGCAGCAATTGAAGCAAGGCGGCCCTCTGCGGCCCTTTTTATTGCCTTTCGCAGCACCCTCCTCCACCAACGTGCCCTTTACAACGGCAGGAGGCTTTTTATTCCCGACGGAATGCCCTATGTTGCCCACGTTGCTAGAAACCATCCGGGCGTAGTGATAAACCATTCCCACAGGCGTAAAATCAAGACCCGGCGATATGAAAAACCTGTCAGGCGGGTTGAAATAGCTTCCCGGAGGGCCACTTTTTGTATCTCGGTGGGATCTAAAAGTATTCCACAGGAGCAGCAAATTCCTTTTCCGCCGGACAGCTTTTGGGCCTGCCGGACAACTTCTCTTTCCCACAGGGAATAAAAAAACACCTGCTGGGGCTTTCGTTGCATGGTTGTCGATCGACCTTAATAATTATTGATTCCGTAAGTGCCGCCGACTTAATGGCTATTTTCCTAGAAATCGTCTGCCTCTGTCCCACCGGGAAAAAAAGTTCTCCGCCATGTCTCGTGAGACCCAGGCATTACCGTTAAAGGTCCATTCCTTCAGGGGGTCTATTTTGGGCCAGTGTTTTTTGAGAATAAAGGTCCTGCACTTCTAACATACCAAGTACATTTACAAGATCATCACTACAGGAGTTTTTGATGATGCTGAATCCATTTCTGTAGGTTTCAGATCACTAAAAGGTTACTGTTGTTAGATTTCAGATAAATTCATACGATTTGTACTCGGGATGCAAATAAATATCATTTTAATAGGAATGGAATGGGCTTATGGACAAATACCAGCTCTCCAAATATTTACAAAAGTGAATGTAATTTGGTCTGTCATAAGTGGTATCACATGTGCAGTATTTTTAAAACAACTCAATTGACATGCTCGAGGGTTGGGGTCTAAAAAGCTCTCATAGCGGCTTTGTGTCGGAAAAATGCTCGAACTAGCCATGTTCAATATAAATAAATTCACAATTTTTGGATGTTGTTTTGCTTTAGTTCATTTGGACTAGGATTACATGAAATTTGAATGCGATTGACCTAATATTGTGTAAGATATTCAAGCGGAAAGTCTTTAGGGGGGCCTCCAAAGCCCCCTTTGCAGCTAAAAGGGTTAATGCAGTACCAAGGAATTTGAATTGCCAACATCAGAAATGGTCATTGAACTTGTGAGTAAAGGTTCAGCAAGGGGTCATTGAAATAGTCAACAATAAAAGCTGCTGAACCATGTCCTATTTTGAACCTGTCAATCATGATTGCAAGCTTATTCAATTCGTTTTGGTAGACCTTTTTTGAAAGCGTTACTCATGATGGGTCAATCCAAGATGTAGAAAAGAAAATGTCATAAGAGATGGTGAAAATGAAAATCTATGAATAGTCATTTATGATTCTGGCTTCTGACAGGCTGATTACTTGAGGTGTATGAAGCTGAACACAGTTTTCTAGCAAACATGCAAGATGTGTGCAATCTGGGCTCCATAGTGAATGAATGACCTTAGGCGACTTGTACGTGATTTCGCAAAACTGTTGTATATCAGCGGATGTTGAACTTATCGTTCTTTCAGGAGATAAAATCACAGAGATCGGTATTCCTACTCCCTACTTGTCTATTGAATCAGTGCCCGGAAAGTTGTGTTGGAGGTAACATCAATCAGTCCTGCATATACGGCACTAAACTTTAATATATTAGGCCCAAATTTTCATCTCTGGTTCAAACTTGGTGTAACACATAATTTTACTCAGTTAAACTAGGTTTCAATAAACCAAGTTTAACTTGAGTTTAGACCCAGTTTAAAAGCCCAATTTTCATGTCTGACAATTCTGGGCTAGACTGGGTTATCGAGACTAAATTTAAATCCGGTTTCCACCCAGAACCATGAAACAAGACGACGAAAAATATTCTTAAAAGAAACTAAAGAACAGAAATAAAGAAATAAACAAAGAGGAAGAGACAAGATGAATATACATTAGATAGTAAGAAGGAGAAAAAGAAAAAACTTTGCGGAAATGAAGAAGAAATTAGGAAGTATGGTAAGAATAAATGTATAGGAAAAGAAAGGCATGATATATGTAGACAATGCCAGACATGGTTTCAAAACAGAAACAATATATGGAAAACTAAGAAAAAAGAAGAGGAAAAAGCGTAAAGAAATTAAGAAGAAAGTAAGAGAAGCAAAAAGAAGAGGAAGAAGAAAAATAAATCAAAATATAAGAAAGATGCCTTATGAAGAAGAAAGACAGAAGAACAGGAAATAACAAGAGGGAGATTAATAAAAAGAGAGATGAAGGAAAGTAGATTATACAGCCATAAGGAAGAAATAAAAATGGAAAGAAGAAAGAAGAACTGTTAGAAAAGTGAGAAAGTAGAAGCAATGAAATTAGAAGATGAAAAGAAAGCAAAAGAAGAAACAGGAAGAAACAAGGGGAAGAAGAGGCCTTGAAAGAAGAAGATAAAAAAAGAGTAGGAAAGAAAATAAGTGGACATCGAAGACAGGAGCAAATGAAGAAGCAAAAAAAAAAAAAATTAAATATGTGGGAGGACAAAGAAGAAAACAAAAAGAAATGACAGAAGAAGCCAGATTAAGAAGAAGAAAAACAAAAAAGCAATCTGGTCTCAAAAGAAAATTTTGAAAGACAATGAATTGTCATGAGCCATGATGTTATTGAAAATTCATTCTCTTATAATAAAATCCTGGGTAAAAAAAAAGAAAGGAAAAATACGAAAAGGTATATTGTATATGGGAAATATTTGCGGAAAACAAAATTGATAAAAACAATTTGGCAGGAAACAAACTGTGAAAAATGTTGGGAGAAACAAATTTGTCTGAAAAATTTTAAGGAAAAAGAAATGTTGGAAATATGAAATTTGAAAAAAAAAAAATTCGAGGGCAAACAATTTTTGAAAAGAAAAATTTGGGGGAAAAACATTTTGTGGAAATTGCATTCAAAAACTTTTTGGAAAAAATATGAGGGGAAAAATTTAGGAGAAAAAAAGTCTGAAAAATAGAATTACTATAAAAATAAATTCAGATCATAACAGAAAGAAGTTTGAAAAAACAAATTAGGATAAAAATAAATTCAGATCAGCTCATCAGCGAATTAGAAATTTGACGTAAAATCCTCATAGAAGGCTTCTAAATCCAGGAGTTAAACCACCCCTGCGCAGGTTTCTGCTTAAACCATGGAAAAACCTGGTCTATTTTTACAACCAGACATGAAAATTTCAAGAAAAGCAAATCTTAGGTTTTAATATTTTAAACTGGGTTTAAGCCTGGTTTAACCGAAAACCAAGTTTAAACTAGACATGAAAATTTGGGCCTTAGTAAGAGTCCTCCATGCTGTATGGCCAATTCCTGTACCCTCTAAAATCTAATATGCAGGTGTAGCTGCATGATAGAACATCATCATGTGCGTTGTGAGTACATTGTTCTTCTGTGATGCTGCGACCTTATTGTGCTACGGCTTTTTGTATCTAATTTAGATGAGGTGCATCATGTGTCTCTTGGCAATTTCGATTAGATGCTTCTCCGATGATGAATCTGTGGACATGTCGCATCATGGCCATCTTGTCTCTGTCTGCAACTGTTGATATGACACACGAGCAGTGAGGATTACCTGGCCAAGCGATCAATCATGGAGCAATTGCAGGAAACAGACTCCCAGGCATCGTTTGTAGCCAAATGCTTAAGGCAAGGACCTGATCTAATGGGAGGTGGAATGGTAGTTTTACCCCCCCCCCCTCCCCTCTCCCCATCTTTCTTCCAAACATCCAAGGTGGATTAAAAGACCTGGCGCTCGAGACACCAGTTTCCCACCGGTGCAGCGTTCATTCTCTCAGGCACATAACCTGCCCTGATGGCACTGGAGAGACATTCAGCTGACCTGCTGTTAGAGATGCTTCAATCCTTGCCAGTTGGATCTTGTGTTTGTGAATTATACTTATGGGATTGGAGATGAGATGGCTGACAGGATGGGCCCACAATTCCACCTGGAGGACTTTCCAATTTCTCTGTTAAGCCCTCATACCAGATAGACTTATCCGGGGCGCCACCCTGCCCCAAGCTTTTTTGTGGTGCACGAAAGCCAATTTCCAATACTTACATATGATAAAAGCTGCCACTACAGCTACCCCCTTGAGTGCCATCCATCATTGTACTATGGAGTGTGTTCCATCTAAAAATACACCATTGGTATTGCCTCACACCAGAGTGAACTCGCTGTGACAGAAAAACATGTTGAAAAATACTTACTACAATGGTAAATAATAATACCGAAAGTTTGCTGTTAAATGTGATATGCTTTTCAGACTATATACTATACATGTGCACTTAGTCATCACATGCACCATGCAGAGGAAAAAAGGTGGGAATATGCAAAACACGTCTTTGGGTCAGAAGGTTAATGACGGTTTTGATAGACACAAGGAAGAGAATTGCCTGTCGTCTGGTCTGCTCGTTGGCTCCTAGGAGACCGTGGAAGGCCTTGGCCATTTAGTCATTGGTTGCATGGAGCCATTTCGCTGCAGTCTCTGAAAATTTGCGATGCTCATTTGGGAACATACCTGCTGCAGGAAAGTGAATAATAAATGTGTTTGTCTTGCAAAAGAAACATGGGAGTGTCGAAAAGCATCCGCAACATTGTGATGGCGCCAAGGGAGGGACAATTGCTGCATTGTGTGAGCTAGTGACGTCATCATGACCCAGGTGGCCTGCTGTGTGGTTTTCATGTGTCCATTGGAGAGAGCAAGTGACCAGAAGTCAACATCCACCCACGATCACCCGTGGTAAGTGCTTGCCTCGTGACCTATCACATCACCTCCGACTTACCTCACCTTTGGCAGGCGCATTTCTCGAGGAGGACACTTGCGCCAACCCTGATGACGCCATATTGTGCGGATGCTCACCAGCCTCATTAGTGGGGGTCGTATGGCCAATACGCAACCCATCTCCGCCTCACAAACTCGTAAAGGACCTCTGATGCACTGTGATTCATTTGACATCCAACCAGCTTTATGGCTGACATTTCAACGTAGCCAAGATATAATCCTACATGATGGACATAATCTTTTCCTGGAATGATTTTTCAATGTGGAAGGAAGTAATGAACCTCGGGTAATACCACGTCCTCTGCCATGTTATTCTGTGTACACACCAGCCAGAATGTATTACAGAGCAATAGGCTTCAGCAACAATAGCATTTTGGGACAGGAGAGAAACATAACATGGCGGTAATGCTCTTGACACAAAGCCCTCCTCATCTGTTTAGCGGCGTTTATCGCCAGGGGCAATCAGCTGTAAAGGACCTTTGACCAAGAGTTGCATACATCCAATAGAGAGTGACAGGCTCTGAGGACATCCTCCCGGGTTGTGAGGATGGAAAGGAGAATCTGGTGACCTTACATCACACTAAATACTGGGGGGGGGGGGCTAATGCATTACTGGCAGCAAATCTATACGAGGGTCATTGTCCATAAAACATTGGCTATCTCTCAAAATGTTTCAATCATACAAGGCTACACTGGTAAGTGTCATTTTCTCTCAGCAGACAATGTCATCAGATTCTCTAACATGCACGATGCATTTCACATCATGCAACCCAAGTGCATCGCTATGCCCTTCCACTGATGCTATATTCATAACAATTTCTTTTTTTTCACAAAATAGATTTTCTTATCTGAAGACCTTTGCAATAACTTTGAAACTAAATAAGATTCGAAAATAACAAATGATTGATAGAATCTTTCTTTTAATATATTATATTCATTTTACAGAATAGAATCACAAACAGAACACGTGTGTTATATCAGGGCATCTATCATTCAATAGCAGCTTGAGTATTTCGGTACATAGGGTAAAACCATATGTAACATATGTTTTACTTGATTGGTAGCTAATCAGATGCTATACATGGATATGCAATAATCATTTGCAGATTAAGACAATCATAGACCACGCTGCAGTTACCGCCACTACATGAAATACAAGTACAAACATTGGTTACGAAATATGACAATTGTCAGGCATCAACCCTGGAATGACATTGGGAATGGGTAATTTCCACTCATCTTTTGTCTTCTGTGAAATGTTGCAAGGCATAATTTGTCCCCTCAACCGATTTTCCCAACAACAATTTAAAACGCATTCTCCGTAGTTCCACTGCAACACTTAAATTTCACATCTGTGAGCTGAAAAATGTGTAGGGATGGTGAATCGTGATAGTACGAGTATGCCTGCGGGATTTGCTTCTTTACGATGGCTCACAGCGGCTACGTTTTATATCTTTGACCGAAATCTGTGAGGCCTTCGAATCACGAGACGAGAGAGTCAATCATCAGCCAAGGCTGAGGTGGTCATGCCAGCACCAATCCAGCAGAAGGTCCATCGAGTGAATTCTGCAGTGATCCAAGAGGCTCACTTCTTGGCTCTCCTTACCCATCACTGTAATTTTCAATAGTTGACTTCACAGAACTTAAAAGATGGTACAGACAGACTTTGTCTCTATTAATCCAAATATTGTTCTGTGACAGCGTGCCAGGTAAATGTTATTACTGAAACACCGCAACAAGACAAAAAGTGTTCATTTTCAGTTCTTTCATGACAATTGGCTATACCAAATCGGGTAAGACTCCTTCGCTGATAAATGTGTGCACCCCAATACTAATAGTTAGTCCTTCTTCCATGGCCGAATCACATCAGTCGCCCTTCAACATTTTTCCATCAGAAGATCAACTCTACTAACTGTTCAAAATTAGTCAGAACCAACTCCTTTCCATTTTTCTGTGGTCCACAATGAATCCACATCCTTAAAGCATGGAGTCTGCGGTTTCAGTTTTTGAATTCCTGACCGGCTTCAATGCGCGTGGCGCTTGACTTGCATCAGGGGAGTCCGGTTGCTTCTTACACATAAGTCCCACTAATATCTGCCTAAATTTTTTACTACAGAAACAGTAGATAATAAAGTTAAGGGAAGAATTTGCAACTATCATCAGGTCACTTATACGTTCATAGAAAAAGAATGCATTTGGGCAGCCTTTTTTGCTGATATCCAAAAAGCTAAGTAAGCTCTGAGTTATCAAGGCCGGGGTTTGACAAATAACAAAGACTACTACAACCACAATGAGGACCAGAGTGATGTCATCCTCCGACCTATTGTGTGAATCGCGACCTGTCTTGAGCAACTGCGCTCGCTTCTTCTTGGCTTTACGAAGGGCCTTGATCAGTTTGTAGTTGAGAATGAGGAGGGTGATTAAGGGCACGAGGAACATCACCAAGAAGTACAAGGCGTTTGCATACAACACTTGATAGATTATATTTTGTCCAAATGGGGTCAGATTGGACCTCAATTCAGTTCTGTTTGTTCTCGGATTAACTGCAGTAATCACGTTGTATTCAAAGAAGCGAGGCAGATTGTAGAGGATGGAGAAGAGAGTAACCAGTACGACATGTCTGCGTGCATGGTAGACTGAGCAGAGGTTTGAGGCCTCATAAGGACGACAGACGCTGATGTAACGGTTGACAGTCACCAAGATAGTGAGGTAAATGGTCCCTGTCTCTGCTATGAGTGCTGTAGGCCACACATATGTGCCAACATATGGGAAGAAAATCATGAGGGCATCGAACCACCTAGTGAAGGTGTGAATAGACGTGAGGACCCTGAGAACAAGGACGGTGAATAGGAACAAGGTGTCGGCCACTTCCAGGGAGACTAGAAGAAAGGGTGTGGCTGTTTTGGACTTGTCTTTCATCAAACACAAAACGGACAGTGTGTTCCCTGTGAATCCAAACAGGCACAGAACTCCCATCAGCATTGCTTCAATGATGAAGTCGAAGTAGATGCAGTGCGAGTGGAACACAAAGTGGTCTGGCTCTTGACCTTCAGTCGCATTGGATGAATTAAGACCAGTCAGCCACATGGCCGCCCCCTGGGTCACGTTGTCCTTTAACTCCATGATCTGAAAGGAAGAATAAGTTAGATATTAATTAAATTAGACTGTTGATTTTAAAAAGATTCATTTTCAAGTGACATGATTATTACATCATGTTGGGGAAGGGCGAGGCACAGTGAGACACTTTTTCTTCAAGCAAAGCAAAATGTTGAAAGTTAACAGTAAAACCAAGTTCTACAGGCCCACACAACAGAGGATAAAGTTTGCCACATTTTCCAGTAGTTTCGGGTTCCTAACTTTTACAGATTTAGATTTACATTGTGTGATGCGGGTCATCGAGAAAGCCATCACAGAAAGCAGATGGGGGACAGTGAGGCGGGAAGTCTGCTACAGTAACTGCTGACCCTCTCGGCCTGCTGGATTGTCCTATCAATGGATGCTATGAAAGGCGCTATACACTTGCGAGATCAGCTGGCTATAGGTGAGCTTTTAGTTCCTTTTGTACAAGAGGGGCAAAACGGGCTGCCTAACTTCGAAGGCTCGCTGTACGAAGGTGGTATATCATGCAAATGCCAAATAAAGTCTGATCCATGAAGAAGTACCAATACAACTTGCTCAAACACAGAAAAGTGCCTGTTTACAAGTTGACCGCTATTTGCTGCTACCTAGGGTGCAAAATTTGCGAGCTCTTGTGAGCAGTCAACAGAATTTCGATCTCTGGAAGAAACCAGGACAGTGTGGAAAAAACCAGGACAGTCCCATCATTTAGTGATGGTCCAGTTTATTTCCAAAAACTCTGCAAGTGTCTAATCTGACTTTGGTTGGCTTCAATTTTAAGCAGACAACTTGTAAATACCAAAATAAGTTGAAACTATTTTGTTATCATGGAGGATGTATACAATGTAGCTCACATATATTGCCAGTACAGAGTACACTTGTGGCATGGACAAGACATTTTGCTGAGTGTAACACAGCTTTTATGAAATTGTGAATTATATTGTTGTCCTAGTTCATAAATCTCCATGAAGTAACAGAATAAATACAATTGAGCATTGTTGGTAACACAAAGCAAAAACATCGGCTTTGTATGGGCACATGAATAAGTGAGAATGCATTTTTTTTGGATCCTTTTCTGAGCACAATTTAACATGCACTAAATGGCATAAGTAGATTGAATACCATCAAACTTCTGATGAGTAAAATCATCCCTTTCACAGGCAAAGCGTATGCTAAAGTTTCAAAACTTTCTTTTTGTCTCATGATTTCAACATTTTCATTCAAAGCAGTGGACTGGATATTTGCAAGGAACCATGCTTTGTGAAAGTAGTTTGGCGTAGTAATATGGACAGCTGTTGTTCGACCTGATCTGGTGATCTGTCCAAAACAGATCAAATTATTGTTGACCCAATTCGATTTTCCAGGGGCTGTCAGCATTCTGCTGCCACTTGACAGTCCCGAACAGAGACAGGAAAAGTGCTTTTTTAATAGTTTCAATTCAAATTTTTCCCTATTTTCAAAAATGCAAGTTTATCCCGTTTTGCCCCATGCTTGG
Organism: Platynereis dumerilii; assembly: GCA_026936325.1. Classification (NCBI taxonomy): domain Eukaryota; kingdom Metazoa; phylum Annelida; class Polychaeta; order Phyllodocida; family Nereididae; genus Platynereis; species Platynereis dumerilii. Next base: position 130,249,166 of record JAPTHN010000001.1, read on the forward strand.
GGCAAAAACGGAATTTCATATGGGGCAAAATGGGAAGAAATAAAGTTGCAAAAGTTCTGCAATAAATCAGCTGCTTTGATAATAGCCTAACTAAAAAGCATGTTGACAAACAAAAATGCATTAATTCATGTCATAGCAATGTGAGAATATTGCGGAATACTAAGAGTAAACATAGCAATAAGTTATGAAATCAACATCTCACTACAGGATGCAATTATAGCTGGGAAGTGATGCTAGTAATTCTACATTCTACGTAATTATTTGACAAATTATTTAACCATAAACATTAGGTTACAAAAGAAACAATATTAGTTAAATTCTGTGGAAATGTGATATTTTGATGAATATTCGCATAACTCTGATTTCCGAGTTTTCTTAATAATTTAACAATTTAAACTGGTATTGGATTTGACTATGCTTTTTGAAAAGCAGTTACATTCGTTTCAGTTTCAACAATACAGGGTTTTACCACTAAGCCTGAATCCTCAAGGTATTACTGATGACATGGATTAGATCCACAAATCTCTGCCTGTTATATGACCAGAAAATGTATCAAATGTCTCAAATGTCATGGTTGAATTGACCCAATATCAAGCTTCAACCTTTTCTAGGCTGGGATTGCTTTTTTGTGCTTCCCATTTTGCCCCCGCAGGAGGACTCCGTCTTGCCCCAACCATGCAGGGTAGATTAATAATGACCTACTTACACATGACTAAGCACCAGACTACATTTTTTTGCTTAATACGCAAGCTTAGTAGTCCTCTAATAACACTGAGTATGAATTATTTGGCTGGGAACGTCATTGGAGGTATTACACCATTTCCAAAAATTATTATGTTTTTTTTTAGAAAATCAATCAAAAACTTCAAATTAACATAGCTGCATACCTGTAAAGTTCTCAACGAAACTCTCAGGAAAAGTTGGTAATGTATCCTATTTTATTTTCCAACCAAAAAATTTGAAGGCAAGTCAAAACGTTCCGAGTAATCTTAAAAAACCATTTTGCCCCGCCACTCCGTTTTGCCCCCCGTTCCCCTATGACAAATACATGATGCTTTCCTACTGAAATAACTCACTAAAATCAGAGGTTCATGACAAGAATCTCTTTTTAAATTTGAAGTGTGAGTTGCACATTACATCCAAGATGTCTAATATCATTGTATGTTGTGATGTCTCACTGCACATGGCAAGTCTCACCATGCCCCGTCTTACAGAGCCCCACACAGCTTTATTTATTAAATTTTGGAATTCTGGGGAGCACATGCCTAAATCATTAAACAGGGACCATCAGCCTTATAACATAAGAAGAAAACCCGTGGTTCAGTACCCTGGTATTTTATTTTATTTTAATGACATCAAAATCAGAGTCATCATAACTGGGAATTATTAAAAAAAGTCATTTGACCAAATCATTTATTTTTCCACGCTAAATACCAAAAATCTGAAACTTCACACGCCCTTTGCAATGAAATTTTCTGGATAGGACATTCTGTCACTTTCTTCATTTTTGCACTACATAAAGAAGGCATTTCTGTAAACACTGCCACTTTGACACTGGGGGCTTTGTCTCATTATGCCCCACTCTCCTCATTAAATTGAAATGTCACAGATTGCTTAAACTACGGACTTTTATTTATATTCTTGAAATTCCGAAAACAATGGAGATATTCTAAGAGCATTACTCATACGCTGAATTGAAGCAAATGAGCTCTTTATATAAGTACACTCTTGCTCATAAATATAGAATATAGGCAGAGGTCAAAAAGTGAGCAAAAACCTATTATTATCCACTTGCAGGGCCGTTCACTAGAGCATTTGCAAAATTTTGAGGGCGGCTGATTTTCTATATCGGCCCTTATTTACAAGGCCGAGGGCCGATATTGTCAATAACGGCCCTCGTTTACAAGGCTGGGCCGTTATAGTTAATAACAGCCTTTGTATTGTTTATAAGGCCAAGGGCTGTTTTAGTCACAACGGCCCTTGTTAACTTAACGTCAATCTTGAATTGACAGGTCTTGGTGGTGAATCCGAGCAGAAAAACCTAGTAAGTGAATCATAATATTAATAACACTACTTTTTATTCGGGCGATATGCTGTTTGAATGGCCCTCGGTGATGTCAAGCAGCCCTCGTGATTGCACAGCAGCCCTCACGCTGCTCATGCTGCTTTGAATCACTTGGCCTGCTGGACATCTCCTTGGGCCATTCAAACAGCATAGCGCCCTCAAAAGTAGTGTTATTGTTAACACCATTTCTTGATGGGAGCTGCAAACGGGCTTCCAACCGTTTTTCTAGATAGATATGAGTCCATTCAACATCACAAAGTGAACATTTTATAAATTTGTAGAAAATCTTGAAAACTGGGATCAATAATAGAAATGCTGAAAAAACAGTGAATATTCCAAATTTTTAATGGGTTGAAATCACATGAAATACTGTTGATATACATGCAAATAAATGATAGCAAAAGAATAATTGGGTTCAAAATTAGTTAGTCACATAGTTCCATACTGGGAAAATACCTCTTAAGAGGTAATCTAGAATTCGATTTGAATGGCAACCTATTTTTTCTTGATTTGTGAATAATTTTCTTTTTAAAAGAGCTTTAGCTCTGAAATCTTAAAGGGCAGAAGACAGTGGATACATAATTATGTTGGATGCATAATTTCATTTGTCTCAACGGTGCTTGATTTGGATGCAGTCAGGAAATATGACAATCTGGGAATTTTGACAATTTCTTGAAATTTTGAGATTTTTGGACTGTGTGATTATTTGAAACCACTTTGGATATACTGAAAAGTACACCAGAGAAGATGTTCTCAAAATGGCACCATTGTTCGTGCTGGAAATTGATTACATCTTTCGATATTGACTGTTTATCTCAACACAACAATGTCTTTCATGTATTTACCATGACACCGGATCACACACCTGACATATATATATACAAAATCTATTCTTGCCAGGCCTATGTGTTATGCACTTGCAAGGATGACCTTTTGCACAATATTTACTATGAATCCATTCAGAGATTCATAATTTTTTGGCTGCCATCAATTGAAGTACTGAATTTGCACTGTTGTGTTGTGACAAACAGGACCCTCAACGGCGAGCGATTACAATTTTTTTCAGTGGAAGCCATGCATGGGCCATTTAGAAGAACTCTTCATGGGTGTACTTTTCAGCGCATACAAAGTGGTACTGATATTGACTTAGTCCAAAAATTTTCATTTCAAGAAATTGTCAAAATTCCTGGATCACAACTTTTCCTGACTGCAACAAAATCAAGCTTCATTGACCAAATGAAATTGTACATCCAAGATACGGATCCTTTCCCTTCTTTTTCTTAAAATTTGAGAGCTTAAGTCCCTTTAGAAAGGAAAACATAGGCTGCGCGGCAGCATACCCTCGGCTAATCAGTGGGTATTCTGGAGGCAGTGAAATCAGGAGGCGCAGGCTTTTAGGGGGCAAGGTCCCTAAAAACTTGAAATTGACGTCCGTTTCCACCAGGTCACAGCAAGTGCCATATTGAAAATCTGTAAAAAATTAAGCGAGAATCAAGGCCAAAATTTGTTTTGGCAATTTGTTGAATTTCCATCACTACAATGTTTTTCATGAGTTTCCCTGACTTTCCGTAACTGCAGAGCAGACACTTAAATGCAGTTCAAAAAAACTTAAGCAATACTTGATTTGTAAACAAAGACAGGGTTTTGAGGGAGGGTTGGTCTAGTGGTAGCGTGCTGGACTGCCAATCGTTGGGTCCAGAGTTCGAATCCAGCTCTTGCCGGGTCACCTGGGCCTATGTTGGATGGCTGTTTCAATCATCCTTTGCCTCATTGCTGTGTCCTCTTCCTGTCCTAATTAATTAGCCTACCAAGTGCATAAATACAGGATGTAAAGTCCCAAACATCCATCCATCTTAAGAAATACTATTCTTTTATTGCATGCAGAAGTTCAATTTTATTAATTTTAAAATTAGAATTTACTGAATATGACTGAAATTTGTCTACACCCATTCTATGAAATCTACAGATCTAATAGTAATATAGAAATACTGTATGTTATTAATGCAATATTAAAATCCAGTTGCACAAGGAAATTAATTATTTGATCAGTCAGTCAAACAATTATTTAAGCAATCACTCAATCAGCAGATCAGTCAATCAAACCACCCTGGTTTTATACCAGGTTGCCACCCTTTAACTTTGGATAAAAACGAGAAATTTGGTTGAATCTGTGATAAGTGATAACACATGGAAAGACCTTTTTTAATTAAAAAAATCTGTTAAAGTCAGTTTAAGGATTCCATTAACACATCAATCAATGCAATTGATGTCAGGGAAAATATGTCTGGTGAAGCAGGAACAATCACGGAAAAACACAGAGAATTTGCTCCAAAGCTTACTGTGCACTAAATTATATAATTTTAGCCATCTTTATTTAGTTTCATTTCAAATATTAGCTCCAATAGGCCTACATGTAAACTAGAAGAATAATTCTAATAAAGCAGCTTCCAATCAAACGCTGGAACAACCTTGCTGACCACATTTACAAATAGATAATACAAACAACCAGGGCCAGGTGAAAGTCAGATTATAGGTCCGAATTTATAACAATAAAAACGACCAAAAGCTCCGTAAAGTGGCACATTCAGTCCCATTTGCTGAATTTAGGTGTTTTTGACACTAAGACAATATGTCTGAATCTCTTGGATGACATGTTGATCTATCTATCTATCTATTTATCTATCTATCTATCTATCTATCTATCTATCTATCTATCTATCTATCTATCTATCTATCTCTATCTATCTATATATCTATCTCTATCTATCTATCTATCAATCTATCCATCTATGTATGCATCTATCAATCTATCTATCTATCTATCTATATATATCCATCTATCTATCTACATGTGTCTATCTATCTATCTATCTATCTATCTATCTATCTATCTATCTATCTATCTATCTATCTATCTAACTATCTATCTATCCATCTATCCATCTATCCATCCATCTATCTAGTCTATCTAGTCTTAGCTATTCTTATCATAAATTACAAATATGGAATATGGGTCTAAAAACAAATTATAGATAAGATGTCTCCAACCAAAACCATTGTAAATAGTAACACTAAAACAAGGTTTATGCCAGTATATATATATATATCTTTTAAGACTAAGCAAGTTGCTAGTTAATACAAAGGTTAAATGCTGGTCAATAGCTGTAAATAAAAACAAAACAAAAGAAACATGTCCCAACTCTGTGTACAGCCTGTATGGGCTACAAAAAGTCATATCTCAGCTTCTAGTTGGCCTAAATCTTTTATTCAAATTGGAAATTTCTTTATTTGTTCAATATAAAACTACAAAGTTTGTGTCAATGCAGTTTGGATATATTTCTAAGAAAAAAGAAAATTTGTTAAAAAGTTGAGGGTGCTGTGCACTGCTTTTGTGCTCCTTTGTTCCTAGCTTTGGTAACTGGACAGGATTAGTGACACAATGTTACATAACATGAATGGCTGGAGGGGAGGGGTACAATGAAGCACAGACATAGTGTCTCTAGGCCCATTCAACAAAAACTGGACCCCTTCCAATGATGACACTTTTACCCCCTAAACAATTAAAATGCTAAAAATACAATTGGAGTGAGTTTTAAAATGAATTAAAAGACAGATTTATCCAATAATGTTTTAAAATGTAAAATTATACGCTGAAATTTGCAGAAATGGGGTTTGCATGCCAAGTAATTTTCTTTAATAACCCTATATATATACATAGTGCTCATATTGCCAGTCTGTCTTATATGTTTTTCATTAAAGACCAAAATAAAAGTAAGCTGACAGTACTTCATATGTTAAAATGTACATAACGGATGTTAGATTTAAACCATTAAGTTAGAATTGAGAGTTTAAGATTTCTTGTCAAAGGATTAGCAGGGAAGACAATTACACTGTGACATAACATTACATAATCAAGACTTTTCCAGTGCTCCATTCAACAAAAGCCAATCTGTCTGATTCATTTACATTTAATTTTCATGCAAACGACTAAATAAAAGGGGCTGACATTTATTCATCCTCTAAAATGTACATCACTGAGTTTAGATATTAACCATAAAGTTATAATAATTGGGAGTTAAAGATTTAGTGTCAACATTTTAAAATATTAACACACAAATGCATGTTTTTGAATATACTTAATTAATGCTTTGAAAGTCCACATAATTATATATAAAATTTATATATTTCTTATTGATAATATTTCATGAGGAGAGAGCAGAAAAAGTCAAATTTAGACATTATTGACCTGGGCCAATATTTACTGATATATGATTATCTGAAAATCCTTAATATTTATCTAATTTTGTTAATATTGACCTCTGCTGCGAATAAAAATTTTCATATTGTTCAAAATCAGCATGATGATGATGTGAAACATGTCAGGTTTATTTTGACAAAAAATGTCAATGATTGGTATGACATCAGAAGGAAATGAAGAGTAAATAGACATTTTAATGATTTTTTGCATTTTTTCAATCATACATTTCAATGGAAGAAATTGCGACAACTCATGCAATGGCTGTGAGTATTAGTTGATAGTGTGTCTAACTACAATAAGACCTTAAGTTAACTAACTTACCCATTACCATTTGGCTTTTCATGCAGAAATGTTGGAAAATTGGGATTTTTTCGAATTTTTGGGTTTTTATAAAAATTCATAGGACCAACATTCCAAATGATTTGAGATGTTTAAAGAAGCATAATTTAGACACCTAATTGGAAAATTTCATAGATTTAACTTCAAAATTAACTGAATCATACAAGTTTAAAATAATAGTATTTTTTCATATTTTTGGTAAATTGTCGTCCGTTCAACTTTCTCAGAGCATTTAGACCCACAAAAAACACATCTTGGGTATTTAATACATACAATATGCAAATTTCAGTGTCAAAAGTACTGCTGTTTTTTAGTTCTGTCCCAGAAACAAAAAAAAACAATTTTTCACATTTTTCAATGATTGTGTGAAAAATATTAATGTCATGGGGATTAGACCTATGAAAGGCTCAACTGGGATAAAAGATACCATATTTACCCAAAAATGATTAATATGCATGCCATAGTTTTGGCTTGACACCCAATACACAAAAAAATATTTTTTCACATTTTTCAATAATTGTGAAAAAAGTATTAATCTCATGTGGATTAAACCCCTAAAAGGCACAACTAGGATAAAAGATATAATAATGTCCCAAAAATAAAAAGTATACATTCCATAGTTTTGGCATTACTCCCAATACACAAGTGGGACGCCCGTTATCCGGACGCCCGCCCGCCCGTCCGCCCGCCCGCCCGCCCGCCCGCCCGCCCGCCCGCCGGACGGACAAATTTTCCCAAAGTAACTACAATACCCGTCGGCAATGTATACATTGCCGAGGGTAAAAATTCTCAAATCACGACAAAATGGGGTGTGCCATACAGATCATAGTCCTGATTACCCCTAGAAGGTATTATTTCAATATAAACTGTGTTACTTATTCATTTTGACCCCAATCATTCATTTGGTAACAATTATTTTCCTGTATCAACAATATTTCATGTGTGATTTAAACTCTTCTAAAATCTGTAATATTTGTTGTTGTTTTTTTCAGTACTTCAACTCTTGACCCCAGTTTTCAAGATTTTCTCCAATATCATAAAATTTTTACTTTGTGATGTGAATGGACCCATATCTATCTAGAAAAACTGTTTGAAGTCTGTACGCAGCTCCCATCAGGAAATGGTGAACACTTACCAAATTTCTACTCACTTTTTGACAAGTGTCATATATACTCTATATTTATGAGCAAGAGTGTACAATGTAGGATTCTGCATGTAACGGGAAATAGAGAGAGTGATCTAGTTCAAGGTACAGTGTTGCCCGGCCATTGGCATGTCAAACTCAAATAGCATAGGTTGTTTGATTAAAACCACATCATACAAAGGACATTCCCACAGCCACATCTTCCGCACTGGTTTCTGCATGTAAGCCAAAGGCACCCTGCAGTTTGTTAGCCAGCCCAATGATCCAATCCTTTGCCTTCTCCCTAAATATCAACAGGCAGATGCAAATGCCAGCTTCACAGCATTGTGGTGGCATTCCCACTGAAGTTTTCCTCACATCTGCTTTTTTTTTTAGAACATCTCCATTTCATCAGAGGTGCTTTAGATATTTCACGACACCTAATTTCATTTCGCCATCATATTTTGAAGAGTTAAAGGAGTTTTTCATCATTCATTGTTCGGATTTCAAATGTGCCAAATTCCAAAAACATGAAGTGAAGTCGCATAATAGTATTATAATGTAATGCTCACGCCCCATGTCTAATAACTTCATCAGGCATTTAAATAAAAATTGGTCATAATGACACGTAGGCCTATAGCTATAGCATTGTGAAGCTACCGAGACCAAGATTGCCAGGCACTGCAGCTTATCGCCCTCTCCATTAGCTCACCTCAAAGCTCTCATCCCGAATGAGCTGTTGCAAAAAGCAGCATTCTTCACAGGTCACTGAACATAACACCATCATCTTTAATAGCACTCCTCAGAGAGGGACCCTGCGCGGCCTTGTTTGGTAATACGAAGTAGAATCTAAGCTGGAGAATCGTGTATACACCAAAAACCTCCGAAAAAAACCAAAGATCCTGGCATCCAGTGACAGCCTGACTGGTCTTGTTGACATGCTAAACAATGGCCTCTGAATAATACATTCACCCCATTTACAGGTCACAAAAGCTCACCATTTAGGACACAAGCCGCGATTGTTACCTCAAATAGAACTGTAAATGGACTCTACAGGCAGCGATTTCAAATGACAGGTGTGCGCTTGGAGAATGCTTGGAGAATGGCTTTTGCTCGGCTTGGAAAATTCATGTCTAGCATTTTCTGCAATGAATTTCCATTAAGAGATAACAATGCGCGCTGATCAGTTTCAAAAATTTAATACATATTTGCATTTATACATCCACGAGGTCTAGATGTGTGTTTGAGAATGTCTGAGATCAGCGGATCATTGGGCAAAGGCATCCGATATACACAATTGCTTTGAGCAGTTGCTGTCAAATATTTCATCAAATATGAAGGTTATTCACATTCGGCCTCTCGACTCATCAAACAAATCAGACTCCATCAAATCTCTTATTGCAGTTAATCATAAATTCTCATACATTGCTATTTCGTTGCACCACATAATTATCTGGGCTGCCTCAAAAGATTATACCAAAAGATTCTTGCCGTTCATAATAATGGGAATATAAGATTACAAATGACAGTTGACTGCAGATGAATGTGGCAATCCGCCATCCGGTATACACTATCATTACTGTCCATACTTCGTAATTTCATATAAAGCTATACAGCAGTCAGCATTTCAGAATGACACAATGTTACTGATCATCATAACAGACTGATGTACATGCTTTACAAGTGACTACTGACTCAGTAGTCACTTGTTAAGCTAGTACTGACAAATTCACTAGGTATACGGTTATAAATACAGGGGGGACCGGAGCACATTGGGGCACAGGGCACAATGGGAGGGTTTGTCAAGCAAATTGTTCGAATTGATCCTCTTCAATTTAGCTGAATAGAAGCAAAACCTACGTTATCTTGACAAACCTCTGCATGTGACAGTAATTTGCCAATAAAAGGATCTAAAGAAACATCAGGATGCGAATTTACGAGATTTGACGGTATCCCCATATCATAACCTTGTCAGGTACCAAGAAGACCCCAACCCACTAATTTCATTTTGCCATCATATTTTGGAGAGCTAAAGGAGTTTTTTCACATTAATTGTTTGGATTTCACATGAGTATGTGGCATGCCAAAGTGCGTATGACATGTCTAATTATATTTATGTCCTGGTAGTATTCTAGGCTCTAATTCACAAAAAATCACCAAAAATTTTGAAATCATTATTTTTTCAAAACTTATACGACTATAGGTCAGTTTTTGAGCTACGAATATGAAATTTCCAAACTAGGTGTCTAAAGTATAGCTCTACAAACATCTCAACTCGGTTGGAAGGTCAATCGCACAAAATTGTGCAAAAAAATAAATTAAAAAACTCGTAACAGAAAAAAATCTGGATTTCTCCATTTCTCTAGCGTTTCTGTCTCCAAAACTAAAAGGACACAGATTTTATGCTTCATCTACATGTCAAAACTGCATAAAACTGTGGTTGCCAACGAATGGCCGTGGATGGAAAGAGTATGCTGCCACGCAATGTTTGCATATTACATATAAAATTACAAGAGAAAAGATAACGAATTGTCTGTTGCATTACGAAGTGTTGAGATCCCAGAACCTGACCTGGCAAAGGGCAGAGGAAGTAAGCCAAAACAAACCAGAGTCAGGTGTAAGGAAGTGTGAGACTTTAGACTCACATGTGATGCGAAGGCCTTTATTTAAGGACGTCCAACCTTCCATCTGTATATGTATACCTTCAGCTTACAGCCTTACATTCTTTATGGCGACTTGTTTGTGCTTTGAGTCCATCTAATGATAAGCTAACGGGCATTAAGTTCTCCTTGTTGATGATAAAAACGTAATTTACAAACTGATGAATGCCTTACAAGGCTGTGCTCGACCTCACTGTAGCTAAAAGTTTATTGAACCATCAGTGAGCAAGAAGGTTGCTTTGTGTTGCCCCATCTCTAAGAGTTTCCCATGAAAGAACTGTCTAGCGTCGGTCTTGAGCTGTTCTTTGAAGTCTCGCCTTGTCTTCAGTCTTGCCTTGTCTTCAGTGCATACATTTTTGTGGCACATAAGCCCAAGAATATGGGATTTATTCCAGCATTATGTCCTGCTTATAGTAGTATTACATCACACACCGGTGACTGAGCAGAGTGTTTGGCAAAGGTATAGACTACAGAACCATTGTGCTCGAATAATTGAAAGAAACTTTGACTATGTAAATGTAAGAGGTCTAGATCTTGTATCCTATCTAGGTTGGATGAACATTCGTGAGCGCTTTCTCTATTTTCAAGTTTTATTAATTTTCAAATGCGTACATGGTTTAGCACCGAACTATCTTACCAATAATGTTGTGTTTGAGTTTGAGGTTTCCAAAAAGATAACAAGGAAACATGATATGAATTTGTACTTGAGTTTACCTGAAACTGAGTTTCAGAAAAAGATGTTATTTTATAATGGAGCAAAGGAATGGAATCGGCTGCCATCATTCTTGCAAGATTGCTGTGATATCAATAAGTTTAAAAGAATGTTGAAAAGTTATATTAAGAATAACAATTAATTTTGTTGTTAAGGAATGTGCAAATTTTTGTTGTTATTAAGGATTGTGTCATTTGCTTTACAGTTTTTAAACACTCTTTATCGATATTACTATTTTATATCATGTTTTTACTTGTTACATTTTTATTCATTGTACTGCTGTACTGATTTTTATTGTTCTTGTTCTAATTCCTAAGGGCCCGGTTGAAAAACAGCGTTGCTGATCCGGTCTTACCCTTACAAAATATATTTAAAAACTAATAAATAAATAAAATAAATACATGTACACGCTTTCAAAATATGAAGATTATTCATAATCAGCCATCTCCACAGCACATCAATTATTATCTTATTGTGGTTAATTGATTCTCGTGTAATGTTAATTCAGTGCACCACATAGTTATCTTGATCGATGCCTTAATCTCTTCGGTGGTACGTCTAAATCAAGAAAGCGAGTGCTCGTGAGTATTGCGTATGGTAAGTCCCCAAGAAATGTTTTAATTAAATTTTCTTGTTGCTCCAACTTCCATGTTTTCTCCGTAATTAAACAATTGCAACTAGAAATACAGTAAAGTTGTTCGAGTGCAGTGCCCACGTTATGTTTCAAAAAACATTTCCAAAATTTCCCAAGTCATATACAGGAGTAACCTTGCGTCATAAAAAAAAAAGATCTTGATCAAGAGAAATTTTCATCATTTATAAAATCATAATAGCCTGTTAACTTGATACGCAAAAAATGAATGTTGGATTGTTGGTTCATATAGATTTTGGCACTCTGTTAGTCATAATAGCTGATGAAGTGTCATCTACTCTACATTGACATGGAAAACATAGATGCTGTTTGATTAGTCATTATCAAGAGAAGGCCATTTGATTTGTCATAAATTTTAGAGTAAAACTCAGATGAATAACCCTTTCGTTAGCCTGTCAGTCTGTCACCAACAAACGGGATAAGTCTCCTCAAATCAAATTAATATTGAAAGTATTGGGTATTATGGGGACAAATCATCAGTATGATGATTCACGAAGTGCCATTTTCACAGTGCAGCAGTCCACTGTTTTTGCATATCAATTTTACAGGCTGTAATAGGGTGAATAAGATTGGAATAGCAACACCATAAGAGCAGGAAATGTATATCCCATGAGTAACGGTGGAATTGTCCTCTCAACTTGCTTCACACACTTCTGATATAAACTGATATGCAGAATCTGGATTTGGCCCTGAATGTTTCTTGAATTAGTGGCTTCAAATCATAAGTTCCACCAATGGACAAGCATGACGTCATATAGTTGAATAATCACAAGCCTAGCATGCAAGGTGATTCTCTGATAAAAGAACAAACTTGTGTCCTGATGTCCACAGCCTAAATGTGATTCAGATTAATTCTCCGAATGATTATTAATCTGAAATTTTTTGTATACATTTTTTCACATTTCATCAATATGTTTGTCCCAATATCTTGGTCCTTTATATGTTGGAACTCCAATACAATGGTGTTGTTACGGATGCAACAACCTTTTGGAAATCTGGCGTGATCTGGGAATTTTGCTTAGTATTTTTGGTTAGGGAGAAGATTGCTTTGATGACCTTTGGACATAGCCTGAGGTAGCTTTCAACCTGCATCCTAATTGCACAGACGATATATAACCACTACACCAGAGAGCAGCAGCAAAGAAATTCTCAATTTAGCATTTAAGAAATTTTTCACCATTTACACCTCAGCACTTCAAAACCAATACATTTTATTGTGTTTCTCAGGGGCAAAAAACACAATCAAAGTACAACGTAACCCGAACGTAACACCAACAGAGAGAAAAATCTGCCTAGTAGAGTTGACGCAAATCAGTTAAAAAACTTCAAAATAACAATTGAAGTATATATAACAAAAAAATTGTGTTGCTGAGTATGGTGTGGACATATCCTGCAAACAAAAAGGAAAGCATCCGACAAATCAGGAAACCGTCATACATATTTGACAAATCTGGAAACCTTCATACGTATTTTGAAGTTTGTATTCCTCAACCTATATCTATGTGTAGATATATATATATTTATTTTAGGTTGAAATCTATGGACTACCTTTTGACTTATCAACAACGAATCTGACTTTGCTCCTCCTGCCCTTTAATGCCCAATTAAAGAGTGAAGAGCAACTGCAGATGGGGCACTTAATTGTGTAAAGGGCCTTTCGCATCTCCGGGGCTTTTCTTTGAGATCTCATACCTCCAACCTAGCGACATGAACCTGCCTCTGGCCGTCAGCAAAATCAATGGTCTTCTTTTCGACGATTCAACGCAATATAAGGAGAAGCATCAAGTTACCGCTGCATTAGAGACACTGCGGAGAACACTGGTAACGGCCTCAGAATATGCAGATGAAATGGGACTCTTGTTGTTCTCCTTCGTCTCTTATACATTTTGTATTCTCTGATGTTGAGCACTAAGACTGTTTGTGTATAGCCATCAGTTTGCAAAAGTATAACATATGCAAATTGCCTTCAATATTCACATATAATATAAAGGGTCAAACGACACAACAAAACCTTCAATAATGTATTCTACACAAAGGACAAAAATGTATTGAGCCTAGTTCTCACCTATTATTGCCAATGTGTTCGTGTCCTACAAATTAATAATAATCTTAAAAAGTATGTGTTATGGGCCTATATATCTTTTTAGTGTTAATACTAAAATATATTGAATAGGTATGCACCCTAGCCATTATTTCTGTTAGTCATAAACCTATTTGTAATTTATGATAGAAATAGGTAGATAGATAGATAGATAGATAGATAGATAGATAGATAGATAGATAGATAGATAGATAGATAGATAGATAGAAAGATAGAAAGATAGATTGATTAGACAGATAGATGGAAAGTCAGATAAATGGATAAGTTTATTGAAAATTCTTGTGTCAGGAAAATATAATTTATGTGGCAAGGGCTTTTGAGATACGGCCAATGCTTTATGGTATAGCTATATATATATCCTACACTACATTACTGGGTAGATTTGAGTATTCAAAGTTATCTGATTCTGAGATATAAAATAAAACATCAATTTAGTTTCGTGGTTTGTTCTAAAATCGTTCATCCCGAACAATGGGTCATAGAATATGCACAGTTGTGTTTTAAGACTGGAGTGACCCCTCAGGGCCCTCTCATCTTTTAAACATAACGTCAACTGGGACCAAGAGACGGTCCTCTTGCTAGATTGTAACAACAATGGTTGCTTTAAACTAAAATTGTAAGCTTATGACTTAACCAAACTTCACCAAAAAAATCCCACAAATTCTTAACAATATTTCTGACTGTATAACAGCTACTTTTCAACACTACAATTCCCTGGTATCTCCAAAGCAACTTGAAGTTGGGGAATACCTTTGAAGACAGTGAAAAGAGTTTCATACTCTTATGTATAATACTTTGGGTAGTGTCAAGATCGACAGATTATTCAAGTGCTCGTGGCTGCATATTTTTTGTCAGAGTGTCCAGGCAATCAGTGTGCAGTACTTTTCTTAGAGGAATAACAGCTATCATTTTAAAACTCTCGAAGAGATCTCTCTATTGCTTTGAGAATCATAGCTGTACGAGTTATGTGCTCGAATCAGCGAATTCCGCCTCATTCACATAACATGTATGAAGGCCTGTTCATTGGCTATCTTCGGAGGTGTGTCTGACTTATTCAATGAAAGCTTTGCTGAAGTGTACCCAGCATGTTTTAATTTAAAAAAAAGTACTTCTGTACGCAATAAAAGGACAGTATTTCTAAACAAAAATAACATAAAAACATTTTTCTAGACGATCCTTAATTGCTATTATATATATCTATCAATGTATACCACAATAATTCCTATATAATTTGAAGTTTAACAATTGCAAGCAGCCACCAAACACTTTAATCCATTCATGACTAAAACAGACAGGGCTTCGGATTTTACATAAAATGAGGTAAAAAAACGACATTTTCCCTATTTTTGGGGGGTCATGAAAAACACAATATTTTATAGAGGCCTACACCAATTCTGTTGCTTTGGACAATTTCGGTCATGGAAAAAACCAGAAATCAGGTCATAAAAAATTCACGGAAATTCGACCAAAACTTTTGTGCAACCCTGCCCCCCCCCCCAAAAGCCCCCAACCCCCTGGGGGCCACTTGATTCCACTGCCTGCATGATAGCCGCTGATTAGCCGAGGGTATGCTGCCTCGCAGCCTATGTTTACCGCCACTACTGCTCCTGATGTTCTGACAGATCTACAATTCCTGGTGCCACACAGCGCTTCGCAGTCCCTTGAAAGTGAGAACTGCATGCTGCTGCCACCTGGTACAAAGTTGGTCTTGCTTGCTGCAGCGTTAACTGCATTATCCCAAGAAATAGTTCCAATTTTAGTGCACATTGATAAAGTCTCTGTTCATTATTGAGGTAAACCCAAGTCAGACTACGCAATCACGTTCTCCATATTATGAGAAATTAGACAAGGCAATCGCCATATTCAGAAAAAGCCCTGTATGGTCTCTTCCAGACTAAAGTTATGCAAGTTCCTCACTCTCAATTTCTGTTGACAGTTCGATGGAGCGCAGAACTTGGCACCAGGTACAATACATGACAGCACATGTTCTGCCAAGACTAGAACAAAGCGCTGGAATGGGAATGAAAGAGCGGTCAACTTGCACACAGGGAGTCCACTGACAGTGCTCCTGCTTTCATCAGATGCTGACATAGGCCCTTACTGTTATTCCTCACAATGCTCTGATCGGAAGCTTCGACCTAGAAACCTTGAATTCAGTCACTTGTCAGCCCTCACTTCCTATTAGCAGCGATGGTCCCAATGTGGTTGGTTGTGTACTTTTCTTTTATGAAATATTCACAAGACAGTCCTACACCCTGTGTGACGCCCTGCATACTTCATCAATTATGAATGCACACCCATCTGAAGGAAAAGTCATCATATTTATAGGCAAACGCTGACGACCAAATAGTGTACGCAGGGTCTCGAGGATAAGCAAAGGACACCCAGAGAATCTGAAGTGGCAAAGGACTGCCACTTTGAAAACTAAAAAAAAAAAAGCAATATGCAAGTATAGGCCTAATAGAGAAAGCTGAATGATAGTCTATGTCTCTTCTTAATTCTTAGTAGCACAACTCAGTCTGTCGGGGTGGCGTATCAAATATCAGTTTAGACATTTTCTCTTCCAGTCAACGAATCAGAAATGCATGCTAACGGAAATGCACTGGAATGTTATTCGTGAGGTCATATCCCTCTTCTAGCCAAGTCAATATGTATAGTTGGTGATGTCATATCCTATTTATGTGGCTTAAATTTGTAGCATAGTGGTTAACACATTAGCCTTGTGCGCACTGCGCAGTGAATGTGGGTTCAAACCCGCTCCGGCCATGTCCAGAGGTTATAACACTATAATGATTGGTATGATTGTTGTTCAGTATGGTGAGCGCCGGTGAGCAGATTTATCTTTATCTGGAATGGGCGCCATACAAGATCATACTATATTATTATTATCATCACTCGCAATAGGCCTACTATCAGACCAATTTAACTAGTACTGAACGAGTCACACCAATCATCACTGAGGTCGCAAGTTACCAAAAGACAAATTGACAGTTTAAAACTTCGATGTGAAAGATAGGGCTTGTTGTGACGTCATTGATGTCCACTAACAGCTTAAGTTCTGTAAGTATACTCGCGTAATTGTTAGATTTTAACTTGCATTGCATGTGGCTTGATATATTCATTGACGGCATTTATGGTGATATATCAACAGTTGTCTTCCGCTATCGCACAAAATGAGGATAAATACTGGAGGGTGGAAGGGAGACGGAGCTTATGTGACCTTGTGATCCCCCTGAAGAAACTGCGTAAGACAGATGGAGTTTGGACAAAGCTCCCTGCAAATGAATTTGCCAATAATGAATGGGATTTTGCACCATGTTTTAAATGAGTGAGATTGAACTTGTGATCTATCATGATCCGCTTTGCTCTGGCTTAAAGTTCAACTCTGAAAGTAACAAAGACACACGATAGCTGCCATCAAAAGATGAGCCCGCACAAGATGGCGGCAATTGCTTTCTACGGCTGATGGCCTCCTGATGAAGTGGTCCACACAATCCTCCAATGGAAATTAACAATGAAAAATGAACTCCATGGCGATGCCTTCCCATCAGGCTTTTACGAGGGGATGACATTAACACCTCCTTGTTTAATACAATGCATTTAGATTTAAGAATTTGTGAAAAATGTTTGCCATAATCAAACGGTGATAGGCAAAGTTTTGTAATCCGAGCAAATTACAACTTTCAGCCAAATGAGTTCCACTGCTGATTGGCGAATTGATTGTCCACCGAAAATGCATCTAAAGTGAACACCAAGATGCCCCTTGCCACCATTGTTATTCATGACGTGACTTGCACTGAGGAACTGGTAAGGATTCTCTCTCTGATGCCATCATCTTAATGACGTCAATTATAGGCCTATAGGTTGTCAAGCAGCAAGAGCTTAAATAGTAATGGCCTTGATTTTCTTTCTAAATACAATCATGGAGTATGTTGACGGTAGAAGGACACAACCACTGACATTCCTACATTTTGCTCTCAACGGAGAAGAGAGGACAAGACGCAAAATAATGATTTACGTCACTTGCTTTATAGACCCATCATATCCAGCAACATTTCCCACAAGCTAGAGCCTCACTTCCCATTTTGTACGCCATGCACGTACGTCTGTTGGGAAGTCTGTCAATTTAGATAAAACATAGACACCACTGTAAACACATGCTTGCATGATGTAGTATTGTAGTAAGGACCTATGGCATGCCTTCTGTGTTCCTGACCAAGTGCCTTGGACTGCAGGAAATTATCAGGTCACCCGTTCATGTCCAGTAGATTCCGGAGCAAACGGAACTTGCCGAGCAGATCCGGTTCCGGGCCAGAAAGAGAAATGCAAAAGGAAGCCAAGGAAAGGGAATGAGAATGTTGCAGAAGAAAGAAATGGTCACGTTCGCTGCCCACGAGATGGTTGAGTCTTTGCATGAGCAGCTGACGTGGCTGAGGAGCGTGGTCATATCTCATGAGCTCAATCAAGGCATCAGACAGGGCTCCCCGCTACGCCTGCATTATTTGCACCTCCGAGAATGAGCGCAGGTAAGCAAACAAGATGTGCTGTTCTGGAGCCACTGGCTTTGTGGACTGTGTTTGTAACAAGGTGCAAAGTGTGGCTTCTAGTTGGCACTACTTAGCCCGAACCACTGCCGCCTTATTCAATGATGTGGCAAAGTGTACAGGCATTCATAGACACATGCTCTACTTATGGCATTCTTAATAATTAAGGAAAGAGATGACCATTCACTGTGAACTGCACGTTGTGAGTTATTAGGGCAGATGACGTTTCATGATCATACTTTTAGTGAGAGAACTGAAGTTATGGTCAAGAGGAGGGTTAAGTGCAAGAATTAATCAGGTAAATAATCAGTTCATTTTCATTAACAAGTATCTTGAAGTGCTATTCAAAATAATGGAAAGAATGTGACACATCATCAGCATCACAGTCTTCTATTGCCCCATTAATAGTGAAAATGTTGTCATCTAGAACATTCAATAGTAAGGCTCTGGATGGGGTTTTGCGTCCCCCTGTCCCTTGGTCATTTTACTTTTGAATTCCCTGTCCCTTTGCAATTTTACCAATGGTACTTTTGAATTCCCTGTCCCTCAGCTCAGAATGGGGTTTTATGTCCCCCTGTCCCTTGGCCATTTCACTTTTGAATTCCCTGTCCCCCCATATCCACCATCCAGAGCCTCAATAGTTGTAGTCTTATTTGCCCGAATAATCGGACTATTTTATGACATAATATTCAACATTACCAACTAATAAAGCAAAGAATAAACAGAAAGGTCCGAAAATAAATAGACTAAAATGCATCCTGTACATCCAAATTAAAATATGCCACTCAGTGGTTTTCTCTTGTACACGAACGACATACGGTGTAGCTCCTGATATGGTTCATAGGTCAAGAAACCTTTGACAGCATTTCGATTGCTTTCTATACCTGATATTGACATCTATAGGGCAGTATAGGCCTACATCTATAACTATCTATCAATGTACTCAAGAACTGGTGGACCTCAGTCAGATGTTCGGGCAAGTGGCTCCCTGCAGCTGCTGCTTAGCCCAATTGTTGCGACCATTCACTCGGGTTGTGTGCAGTTTCCCTTTTGGCTTCACTGACACATCCGTTCGCTCATCCTGCAATTAGACATGAAGCGCAGATCAAAAGCCCTCGGTCTATTGTGCTCGCTTCGTTGACCTTAACTTTTTCCCCGTGGTTTGTGTCACTATGCATGGGCCCTCGTTATTGAATTGCTCTTCAAATCTAACTTTGTCATCAAATAAATCATTATTACTATTCTCACAAGTAGGTAGTCTAAATTTATATAATATATTTAGGCCTATACCTGTGTCATTGTTGAGCATGCACAGTCTATGCAGTATTGGATTTTTCACCTGAGGCAGTTTGAGGGCGTGGGTTCAAATCTCACCCCGGGAACTCACTTTAGTCCGAGCCCATGGGACATTAAATGGAGGCGGGTTGTATCCAGTATTCTCTGCTGGGGCAACTGAAAGACCCTGGGCATCCCTGAATTAATAGGGTATGTGCCAGACTCACATTCTTCTCATCTCATCATCATACGGCGATCGCCTGCCTCGATATAGCCCACTAAAAGGTGCTGCAGAGGCGTAAAACACAAACAAACCAAACTACCTGAGGCAGATTTCACGAAAAGTGGTCTCAAAGGGTACCTTAAACTTTCCAACCCTTTTGTTATCCCTCTGATGCTTACTGAAGCAAGTAAACCTGTTACTAAGTACATCTGTGAGCTAAAGAATAAACATCAATAAAATAATCCTCAAATATGTAGCTTTTTGCTTTAAAAAAAATATTTTTCTATCCCTCATCAGGACAATTTTGGATGACCAAACTTACTTGTCATTAGACATGCTTGCTTTGGCACTCTCCGGAATCTGCTAAAACCTATTCAGAAAAATGTAATGATATGCAATTGATGAAAAACATTTTGAAAATTATTTCGGAACCATTTGTAATTGTGTTGGTCATTATGAACTTGGAAAAAAGTAAAAAGACTGCTAATGTAACTCGATTCTGTCATAGGACACTGAGGTTACATTAGCAACTTTTACATGGGGATTTTTCTGTGTTCTTGCTACTTATGCAAATTTTGGACGTGAAGTTCTAAAATTTTATTGAAAAACAAGTATTATTTTCCTATATACATTACCAAAAACATAAAACACTGGGTGTGGTATCTGTTTTTTTAATGCTAATGTAACCACAATTTCGCATCTGTCCATTTCATAGTGTTACATTAGCAGAATTTGTCTATCCAAATTAGGTTAACGAACACATGATTAGATCTCAAATTTTTTCTGAACAGAAAGCCAGGTTTCCCAGGAGCAGGCCAGGCGTGGTACCCTTCAGGTATTTTCATTTTTATTGCCGTATAGGAGCAGCATAAAAAATTCCGTCCTCCATCATTTATCGTTGTTACATTAGCACAAGGCCATATTTTAAGCAGCTCTCATCTACCAATCCAACAGAAAACAGTGAATACCCATGATTTTATCTAATGGATTGACGCAATAAAAGATTTAGATTTCGGCTATTTTTTGTCCTGCCAGCCATCCTCAGAAAAAGTGCCCTGAGAAAATCTGAGCAGCTACAAATCAATTATGTCTGGCCTTATCAGTATTGTGCTAATGTAACTTGTGGTAAGGACAATTGCTGCTTTTTCGTGAAATCTGCCCTGACCCTGGCATAAAGCTAAAAGAATCCTTGCTTAAATACATGTGGAACAGTGAATGTCTTTTCATAGCGAAGAGCTGAGGAACGGCAGCTGCATTCGCGCCCGACCTGCCAGAATCACTCCAAGACAAATTGAACTTTTCCTTTCTCATGAACTTCACTTTAATGAGCTCAGTGCTTAATTTCTGCTTCTCAATTTGACGAAAACAAGGTGAAGAGAGATCACTCCAATTGGGTAATTTCACAAGCACTTAGAAAGACGATCAGCTAATCGCAATCATGCCTCATGCATTTAAAACTGCATTGCTGTCCTGCACTTCCAAATTCTAATGCAGGCAAATGAATCGCCTCAGAACTGGAGCAGTAAATTGACCGTCATCCCACTCATTTGGCTAATAGACAGGCCATTTGCAAACCAAATACTTAGTGGGGCCATTGCGAAATTCTCATTTTCCAATTTTAGAGCATAAATTTATTCATACAGACATGTCTGCTCACTTCGGTATTCGATAATTCATAACACAGTGCATAGAAAATGCACGACAGCGAAACTTTTGCAAAGTATCTTTTTTCCTACTAATTATTTCGTGATCCATTGATCCACATTTAAGCTACACATTGCTCGCTGATTTGAGGGAGTGCATATTCTTGATGCATGCGTGCATGTGAGTCCTGGCCGAGCAAGCCCGCTGTTCTTCTCCTGGTAAGTTTGTTAGCCACCAAGTGCACATGATTAGACCATGCAAGCACAAGCTGGTTATTTGCAAAAGAACATATAATAAGGGGTGTCATAATTAAAGAGATTATTGGCTCAATTATTGTTCCAATTTTTTTTCTGTTAAAATCTCGCATAATCATAACCGGTAAGAGATTGAAAATATATTTTCATATATGTAATAGGGCCTATGCCAGGGCAAGGGAGATTCTTACGCATCTAGATGTTGATATCTTTTCAACACTGTTGAAAGTAAGTATAGTTGGTAGTCTTTGAAATCCATAAATGTACGCTGCAGTCAAAAAGGCAGAAAAGTGCCATCTGTCGCATTTATGAGGTGTCAGGAATGGATTTTTTCTTGTGCGGTGTCAAATCTTTCATGTATGCCGCTGTGCACCAAAAAAATGGCGGTGAATAAGGCAAGATGACAATGGTGGATCCCACGATTATTTTGAGGGAACAGACAACCATGATTTTTCAGTATGTACATAACTAGTGTGGGAAGGATCACTATACTTCGACAAATGAGCTTCACTATACCAGCTGTGTCACCATATACCTGGGGACTGATCAGCCGAGACCAACAACGAAGGTGTAGTTGCAGAAATTCTGTGATGCAGAATGGATTAAAATCACTGCTGATGTAGTTTGAGGTCTTTTGAAATAATGTAGTTAAATCCTGTGAGCTGTTCTTGATCCCAAGGGGGAAAATATGTGATATACAGGAGGGTATGTGAACTTTTGAAACTGTCATAAAATTCAATTAACTGATAATATCACAGAATCGTATTGCTATTGAATTTCAATGGTTCAGAAGTGTTCAGCCACATGCAGTGCACTGTATTTCATGTATGATTTGCCTATTGTTGTAAAAACTGCGCTGGAAAGAGAGAAATTGGTCATTTTGCATTGGGGTATGTAAACTTTCGGGCAGAACTGTAACAACAAGTGAGCGGAATAAACTGTTACACTCGCACGTCGTTATATGCTAATATCTTCCCAACAATGGTCAATATACTCATTAATATGAAAAAGAGGGCATTAGTGTTGCATAATTTGATTATTTTTCTCTTTCTGGCATCTTTCATGCAGTGGGGTCAGGAGATTGTCCCATCTTGCCCCAGTCTTGTCCCATGTTGCTTGCATGCAACATAAATTTTTACATCCCTCACATCAACGACAATCAAATAAGGTTACAATGATTTTACTTTTTGAGCAGCTTTACATCGAACAATTCAATCAGGCATGATCATTTTATGTTATACTGGTAACAGTGAAGCTCTTGCAGCACTTAAGCGTCCCTGGGCGTCCCATGCCCTGTCTTAGTGCTGTGAAACTGCATGGCCGATAAGTTGTGTGGTGGAAATTGAAAAACTATTGAAAAAGGAACTGCATGCATATCCTAATCACAATGCCATTCCAATGGCAAGTCATGGAAATCATTTTTGATTGCTAGTCATCTTAAATTTAGAGATGTTACTTTGGTATCCATTGCAATGAGCTAAATAGACAGTATAAGTCCCAGAAGCATGTTTTTTTGGGGGGGGGGCATAAATTTGGAAAACGTACAATATGCAAAATCATCGTTATTAATACCAATGGAAACAATTGATATATTGCTTGAGATAGACAGGATATAAGCGAAATGTTTTGGCGTGAATAGTTGACAAGTGACAGAATGTTAGTGATTGAAGCAAAATAATTTGAAAGTTCAACATTTTCAAGGTCCTTCCGCATAAAATATGGATTTTGTGTAATTTCATCAGACACCAAAATATTTGAAAGTACAGCATAACTTAATGTTGCCTCAAATGAAACCTAATGAAAGTGATTTAATTGAACATTTCTACCGAATCCAATGATTGTGTGAAAAGGTTACAATGTTGGGTTCATAAGTTTTCATATACTAATGTGAAATACACAACTTGCATAATTTCAATAGACGCACTGTATGTTCAGATGGATATGGTACAATAATATTAGAAGTAAACACCCAAATGAAACCTCATAGATCGATACAGTGCTGGTAATGTCACCATGCAGTGTGTCTATCCCATTGTACTATGGACACAAACTTCAAAATTACAGAGTTCCCCTAATTTGGGTACAGATGAAGTGGAAATGATCATAAATAGAGAGCGAAATTTGCCCTACTGGCTTTTACTATGTATTCGACCAGAATTATTAATAACAAACTGCTGACCTTTTCAAAACAAATTTGTCACGTTATCAGAAGTTTGCTTTGAAGGTGATGAGCAAGCAGAAAATCATATGTATGTTCACCTGCGAAGTGAGGAGGAAAGAACTGATGAGATGAATTATTTACATTTGCAGAAAAGAGTAATGTCCTTGATCTTGGACTTATGGCCCGTGCACGAGTGCTTCAATTATGCATTGCTTTATATGTACTTCTTCTGCCCAAAGCAGCTGCAGGCACAGCCCAGGCACAGCCCATCCCTAACATGGCGCCCCCCAACCTGCAATGGCCATTCAACTTCAAGTTTATTTATATGCAATGGAGGAGCTTGCAGATCAAGTTCATTATTCAAATGAAACCTCTGAAAATAATCTGCGGGATGCAGCGTTTGCTTTTGTATATGATCTCCTGAGTCCTTCTCTCCATCTAACCTGAGGTCCTGCCATTGCCCTGGGTCATCTCTCTCCGCCTCTGCGACTGACTGTATCTCCGGCCTTCGCCCAGGGCTAGCCAGGGCTAGCCAGTCAGCCTCGATCCATGGCTAATCTGACCGCCAAAGCCCTCGGCCATTGCTCTGGTCAGAACTGTGGTCAATCCTAATCCTACTTAAAATGGACGCAGTGCATACATACCCATCTAAGCTCAACTGCCTCCGGGCTTACAGACTGCCCATGGTCACCAACTTATTTTCTTGTAAGCTGCTGATTTATTTTTCATTCAACTCACAGAGAAGGTTGACTATGTGGAGCCTCAACTGCCCTCAAGTCCATATATAGGCAGGTATTTCTGCAGATTCCACTTTGCATATTCTTGCGTGTTAGCCATTACATAACCCATTGCCAACGCGCTGACCTGTTCCTTGTCATTTTGTTCTCTTACACATGCATTCGTTGCAGACCTAATGTTATTATCTAAGATGTGTTCTATAGCGTTTTCCCTGTCTTCACATTCACACTGAAATGGCTTTGTTATTTCAAAGTATGACGTGCTTCAGCTGTCAGTGAGCAGATCTGATTAATTTCATAAAAAGCTTTTGGAATAACTTCTTAGCTGAGAAACGTCTCCACAAAGGGAGGCTCAAAGGACGGGGCTCACTAGTAGACCACGCGTGGGTTGGTCACACCTCCAGTTCACCAAGGTTAAGTTTATCACACCAAGAAGCACAAGGGAGTCGGGGAGAAGGCTGCTTTGGCAGCTCTGGGAGGAGTATACTTGGTTGGAGATTGGTGAGTCGGAATTGATCAATGGGTTGTTGACTGGCTCAGGACAAGTTTCGTAGAAGTGAAGATGTTGTAGGAAAACCAGTAGAGGCTGTAGGAGGAGAGGAGAGCCATCAAACCACAGATGGAGGGACGGATTGGGCCGCTTAACGAGGAACTGGTGGAGGGATGCAGCCCGCCCAGATGAACGCGGCTCAAGGGGCAACTTTCCCCCCCGTCTCGCCCCCGTGCCCACTCCCCCCAAGACGTTTGCATCTCATGCAACACCATTTGCCGTCTCCCGGGGCCGATTCAGCTGCCCTCAGCCTCCCTCCCTGCAAGTGAAGCCCCTGCATCAATTAGCCCGTCCACCAGAGAGCAGCAAGTCAGACTGCCATATTCGGGCTGATGGATCCACTCCACTCCTTTGCCTTCTACACCTGTGGTCTGTTCTGAAACAGAGGGCCCTCGGGAGTGTGCGCCGTGTAATCGACAAAAAAGCTATCAAAATCTCAGTTTTTGCAATCTTCCTGGGATGCTATGAATATGAATGTCAAGAATGCTTGTATCTACAGCTAAACCCATCATATATATATATGTAAGCAGTCGGCAGATAAAAAAAAGGAAACCATCTTTCTTCCTTTACACTCACCTTTGCCACTGCTTGCCTCACATCCTATAGAGTTCCCGCAAGAATTGGTCTGCCACAAGAATGCCAGGCAACATATATTCCAGATTTGGTATAGTTTCAGCAAAGCTACGAACGCTGTGGTAGTTGGTAGGCGCCAGAGCTTGGCTTTATGTTGAGACGGGCGCACGAATACATTAGGCTGGCCCCTCCCCATGTAGCAACAAGCTGCTGGCAACTCTGCTCTCTCTCAACTCTGCTCTCTCTCTCTCTTTCTCTCTCTCTATTTGTCTCCCTGTCTCCCTGTCTCACACGTGCTAATTGCCCAGCGACCTTTCCAGTCCATGACGGACTTTTCCGGTGACACATTTGCAATTCAAGCTGATCAAACAGTAATGACCATTATATGGTTTCCCCCCATATTTCATTGAGGCAATTAGAAAAAATGTCCAAAATATGCATCATCAAAAAACAAGAATAAAATGGGAATTGTTTCTGGGTGACTGTGTTGCAAGATACTATACCGCAAAACAACAGTAATATTATAAAAAGAACTATGTGATAATTGCGTGAGTCATGAGCTTAAACTGACAATGCAATTAAAGCGTTTCCGATGGTCCTGGGAGATATGGCAGTGACAGACATGTAAAGTTATTATGTCATTATGTTGTTGTTTTTTTTTCAACATGATTCATCCATCATTTTCTGGCTCATTGTATTGTTATTAAATGCCGATAATTCCTTATTTGGGCACACCTGAATATCATTAAATTATGCAAAAATATATACAATGTGGCAATTGAATCTAACTCCAAATACATAATCAATAAATGTGTGAATAAGGTCCAGCTAAGGACCTTAGGCGGTTCAAATGCCTGAATTCTGGTTGCCAAGGTAACCAGCTATATGATTTTAGTTCTTCGGAAATTCCCATTCTCGGGACTATGAAATGACATCTTAAGTTGAACTGAACAACCTAGGTCAGCAGCATCACACAAATAAAGTAAATGGTCCACAAAAAAACACAGTTTTCCATAAATGGCACCTAATTAGTACATGACCTTATATGGAATAACCAATATCACATGACCATTCTAAATTAAGCTTTGGGGTTGTTGTCTGGGGTGGATCAGCTGAGAGACTGGCTAAGCTGCAAAAAAAGTCTGTTAGACTGATAAGTCGTTCCAAATATAATGCTCACACTAACCCTCTTTTTAAGTCCCTGAACCTCCTTAAAATTGGTGATATATACCTGTTACAATTCTATAAATTCATCTATAAATTAGAGAACAAAACTCTTCCTACGTACTTTATCAACCAAATGTTTATACGCAACAATGACATGCACAGTTATGATACTAGAAATGCTACTTATCTTAGGGTACCTCTGGGAAGACATAGCTTAGTTGATAGAAGTATTAGATTTGTGATTCCCCAAATCTATAACTCAATTCCTCCTCCCATAAAAGAGAAAGTTAACACCCATAGTCTGAATGGTTTCAGTAGATATGCCAAGAATTTCCTTTTTGACAAATATGTCACAGAATGTGACATAGAAAATTGTTTCATATGTTCTTAATTTACTCAGTCATAAATCTTTCTTTCATTTCATTCTCCATCCTCTCTTTCCCTTCATCTCATACTTCTCACTCATCAGTTTTGGTCCAAATGCACAGCATACCAGAATGACTGGCATGGTTCTCTCTGAGACACATAAGGGGGGGATCTTGACAGCGACAGAAATCTGTCTTAAAGATCCCTCCCTCCCTTACACATTGTTTCATCTGTACTGGGAAAAGCAAATAAAAAGTCTAAAGTCTAAATATTTTTGGATATTAAGTGTAATTCACTTTTAATCAAGTCGTATTGCAAACCTTATAGTATGGAGAGTTCCCCCGTGGCCTAATGGTCAAGACTGCTTGTCCACTGGCTTTGAGGGCGTGGGTTCAAATCTCACCCCGGGCACTCACTTTAGTCCGAGCCCATGGGACATTAAATGGAGGCGGGTTGTATCCAGTGTTCTATGCTGGGGCAACTGAAAGACCCTGGGCATCCCTGAATTAATAGGGTATGTTCCAGACTCACAGTCTTCTCGTCTCATCATCATACGGCGATCGCCTGCCTCAATATAGCCCACTAAGGTGCTGCAGAGGCATAAAACACAAACAAACAAACAAACAAACAAAACAAACCTTATAGTATGGACATATCAAAATTTTGGATATGGAATGCTTTTTTACCAGACTTGGTTGCCATGGAAACCGATTTATAAAAAATTGAACATTGAGATTTCATTGCAATAGACATTTTCTGAAAATAGAGAATTTTCCGGTTCCGACGATGTGCAGATTGTTTGTTCGCCTCTCAGGTTGAACTAACTCCTGAAATAAAGCACTTTTTGGGAGATCTTTGGCTCCTCTACTTGTGTATGTGTAGTAACATCTATACATTTGTACCTCCAATGTACTCGTGTACTGTGATTTAACGAACCTACCTGCAAAAAGTCCTGCATGTTACATGTACCTCATGATTAGGCATGCCCAATAACAGCAATGAGAAGCCCTTTTATATTATTTGCCATGAACGTGAAATTTCTATTTCTGTAACAACAACTAATTCTGATTTGCATAGTTTTGACTGTTACACTTTTCATGTGCTTATGTACATCATAGGAGTGGGGAGAATGTGAATATCTAATATTTCCAAACAGTGTTTTTGGTCTACTTGTATTACATTCGACCAACTTTCTGAAGGAAATCTATGTGTGATATGCTCCAGGTGTGCTTTGCTTATGGTCCTCAATCAGGGGTTACAATGGCATCCCAGGTCATGGTTGAGTGAGTTGGGCTCAAGCTGCTTCCTCTCTGCTGTATAGTGGTGTAAATTGTACTCACAAATACCTCCTCTGTGGCATGAGTGCCCTCCTGATATTGGAGGTAATTAGGCGGGTACCCCTGCCATAGGGAAAGTATTTCTACAAGTCCAAGTGATCCCCTCTAGAAACTGTGGTAACTATACACCATTGCAGTCCACATAAATTGATGAAAATTAGCACTTTGCTGCCACTTTTTGGCCAATTAGTTCGGGACCTCTGATGTTTGTTTGTTTGTTTGTGTTTTATGCCTCTGCAGCACCGTAGTGGGCTATATCGAGGCAGGTGATCGCCGTATGATGATGAGATGCGAAGACTGTGAGTCTGGCACATACCCTATTAATTCTGGGATGCCCCGGGTCTTTCAGTTGCCCCAGCATAGAATACTGGATACAACCCGCCTCCATTTAATGTCCCATGGGCTCGGACTAAAGTGAGTTCCCGGGGTGAGATTTGAACCCACGCCCTCAAAGTCAGTTGACAAGCGCACTTACCAATTAGGCCACGGGGGAACTCGGGGGACCTCTGATGTAAAGTACTATATATTTCCTCATTAAGAGCTTGTGTCACAGATCTAAGATGGTCCCTACGAAAAGTATGAATTCATTAAAAGTTTACATACATATTTTTGTATTCAATTTCCCCCACTTTCAATACAAACAGCAACACTTGGGCGTTCTCCAATCTGCTGCAATGGGCAGACGGTTAATTGATGAAAGATGTCTATAAGCTGCACTGCAGTGGGGTGGCTGCTGGGGTATATGCGAAATTGAAAGCAATCACATCATGTTGACAAAGCAAATTTCGCTCTCCAATGAAAACGCTAAGTGGAGAAATTGCCTCTCTGTGTGCCCAACTGATAATGCAATGGGGGATCATACAAATGGCATTTTAACTGGGAGAATGGGGACTGATTCATCGGCAACAGTTCGGGGCAGGCATCACTGGACTATCCTTAATGCTCAGTTCTAACTGCCTGCTGTCGTAATATCGCCCCGTAAATCGCCTGTCATTAGCTGTTGTGCATAAAATGCCAATCTGCTTTGGTCCTTATCTCGGTAATTCCATTGCAGTCTTTCACTTCAATAAAAGCCCTAATTACTTCTCAGCCGCAAGCCTCGTTTGCTTTCTCCTCTGGGTGTCTCTTGGCTCCTGCATCAGGTCACTCCCATTCTCCTTCAGATTCTCCTCCTTCCACATTTTGAAGGATTGCTCAAGATTCAATCAAGTTGTAAGAGGCACGTTTATTAAAATCTTCCAGTTTAAATGTCTTTTGGCATCGATTGACATGTACACTCCTTATAGGCTACAGAGGCCTCATTACATGTTGTGTGACTGTATACATATATAGGGGGAGGTGTTTTGTTTATAAAAGAATATGGGAGAATTTAAGTGTAACGGTCAACCCAGTGGCATGGGACCATACTTACCAGAAACAACACTCAGGCTAAATAGTCTTATGACTAGTTCAAAATATATTCAATCTAGTGGAAATGAAATGTTAATGTCATCCTTTCTTTTGCTAACTCAATGTTCCGAAGCCCATATTCTAATGTGCCCCACACTGTAAAATTTTAAATTTTGAGTCAGCTCAAATATTTGAGTCAGATGGTTGCACAATTTTTTTGAGCTAACACAGCTTGTTGTTTTAAGTCATGATAATCTATCCGTTGTCACAAATAAAAACAACAAGCTATGTTAGCTCAAAGGAATTTTGCAATCATCTCACTCAATCATTTTTAAAAGCTGACTCAAAATTCAAATTTTACAGTAATGTCATCTCATTGGTCGGGTTACTTTGGGATAGAGATAGTTACAAGTCATATTTTGCTGTCTGTCGGGAAAAGAGCAATCTAATCTCCAGTGAATGATGAGTTTACCTTCAGGAGATTTGACGAAAGTTTTCAAATATTTCGACAATTTCGCATCGTCTCAGTGATTGTGTTGCGGGGCTGAGTCGTCATGTGACTCTCGCAAGTCAGGAGCGCTGAGTAAACAGGCGCGAGTTTGAGTCCCCTGTCTCTGTTAAGGGAAGGCTGGTGTCTCTGGATCTGGATGGCTTCTTTGAGATCCTTCTATACCAGCATTCCTCTTTCTCAATAACTTTGACCTCATTGATGGAACATTTGTGGCCAGTATCCTCCAGGTGTTCTTTAATCGCAGAGTTGGTTCCTTTTCTCGATGTATGTTCCTTGCTCAGACTCCTACCTGTCTCACCAGTGTAGGTGCTGTTACAGTCTTGGTAGCTGATGTGGTACACCACACCATATTGGTTCTCCTTGGCTATTTTGTCTTTTGGGTTTACCAAAAGACTCTTTAGGGTGTTAAAAGGCTTGTGGTATATTATACGATTAAAACAGTCTTTGAAGGTTTTCCGAAACGCCTTTAATGTAAGGAAGGGCAATTGGTGTTGTGATGGTTCTTGATGTTTGGTCCGAAGATGTGTTTTCTTTCTTTTTCTTATTCGGGAGTTGGAAGATCCAGGGCTTGTATCCATTGGCCCTAATTCTGTCTTGACATGGGCAATCTCTTTGGCCTTATCCTCTTCTGATGTTATTAAGGAGTCAGTTCTTTGAACGAGGGTCCGGACTACCGACCTCTTATGCTTGAGATGGTGGTTCGAGTTCCAGTTTAGGTACTTGTCTGTGTGTGTGGGTTTTCGATAAACGGTAGTCTTGACTGTGGCGTTGTAACTACACAATCACTGATGAAGACGATGCGAAATCATCGAAATATTTGAAAACTTTCGTCAAATCCCCTGAAGGTAAATTCATCATTCTAATTAATCCGTAGACCGAGAATCTACATTCAAGATAATCTCTAGTGCTTTAGATTTCAAACATCTTTCACATCAAAACCATCTACCGATATGCGTGTACTCCTTCCTCAGCAGCATATTGTATTTGCAAAAAGGAAAGACGTAAAGAATACAATAGTTTCATAGCTAATAGATTCCAAAAACGTTTTTTGAAACAAAAACTAGCTAGCTTGTGAGACCCAAGTAGGCCTGTCACAAGATCAGGCGCATGTTTCTGACTTTTTTAATAAACTGCGATAACATGGCTAAAAACAATTCTTTCATGGAATGACCGAAACTTTTCCTATTAGTGGTTGTATCAATTGAAGCATTGTAAATTAAAGATGTTGACATCATAGCAGATAGCAATACATGTATGCATAAAATTCATCTAAATATTTCATAATGTCTGGCAACGAAAATCCTGCATCTTCAGTGTACAGAGGCTGATATTTTGAAAATTCTGTAGATCTATACAGCCTTGTTATGAAAGTTAGACATGTGTTTTCCTGCATATAACAACTTTTTATGGCCGATTCTTTGAATGCTTATGCTGTCAGGAAGATATCACTTAATTGACTCTATTTACAACTGGTGAAACAAATGTCTACCAATTTTAATAAAGGAGTTATGGCCATTTTTATAAAAAATTGAAAATGGCCTCCTTACCCAACCCATCGGGCAAGAAGCCCCCCTATTATAATCCTATGGCAATTTTTTTTTGCGAATGCATTCAGCTTGAAAGTTATTTCTTGGGGTTCTTCTATCATTTTTAAGGCATTCTATCCACTTTTTCTGAATTTCTGAATTTTTCTGTTCATACATTCATTTTTTTATATTTTTTGCCCTGTTTCAATTTCGGCCAATTTTATTTTCTATTTTAATTAGCTATTCTATCAAGATTTAAGGTAAACTACACATTATTAAATGGTTCCTGAAGCAGCTTTGAGGCCCCAGTGTAGGGGGCCTCATGCCCTATGCCATGTGGGGCCTCTCGCCCCAAACCCACATATTTTAATTTGACCTCTATATTTTGAACTAAAAGGCAAAAAACAAGATCCAAATTATATTTATGTGATGGTCCTAAAGTGAAGCAATGCAGATATCCATTATACTTTCAAAAATTTCCAAAGTTATTTCTGACAATCGCTTTCAAAGAATTAGTCAAAGTTACAAAAACCATGCACATTTTTTAGTTTCTTTAATTTCTACTATGGTTTAGTGCTGTTCGCCTTGAAAATTTTTGACGTCACCTAAAAAGCCTCTAGCTTCAATCCTAACAATAAGAAAACGCACCAAAAATGTAAGTTTAGATATAAACCTGGGGGGGCTTCTCACCTAACCAGTGCTTCTTGCCCCGACCTACTCTATTCAGAAGCCTGAAGTTAGTTTGTGTTTATTCTGAACAACATGTTTTAAATGTGTCTCGAAATAAACTATTGGACTCAAGATTACAAGAATGTTTTACATTTTTGGAATCTAGAAATAATGACCTAGATTTTTCAACATTATATAGAAGACTTCTGACCTCGAAAAAAAAAACAGGTAAAGTTGTGGAATTTTGGTTACTTAATGCCATATTGTGAAGTGATTGAGAAACTAATATTACGCAAATTTAGAATTCCTTTTGTGTCACTAAAATGCGCAACTTTGACACTAAAACCTGTTTTCTATCTTTAGTACTTTTGAGATAATTTTTTTAAATAGCAATTACAAAAATTATTCCCTTGCCTGTATGATATGTTTTACACATTATTGGCCGGGAGTTCAAAAACAGATTATGCGGACCAGCTCTGGACAAATCAGAGCGCACATGGCTTGGGAGTCATGGAACCATACGTGCGTGCATGCATGCAGACACTAGGGCCTCATAAGGAACTTATACCCTGGCATTAGTTGCAGTGCTTTTCCCATCCATTGGCCACATTAGCATTGGCTAATGCATCCTCCATGTAGCCTATGAAAATTGCATGTAGATTTGCATGCAAATTACGAGAAATTAGCCACACATTATATGCATTTCACTTAAAATTGGCCTTTGTGGCTAATTTCATTTCGGTCAAAGGAAAAGCACTGAGGTCATTTATCATGATGCTTATATGGATGGTGTCAGTCCTGCTCTGCCAAGTCTGGGCATTTTTCTGACAGAGTGGGCCCTGCTATGTCATTGACCTCCCCTTCTGTGGTCGTATGCATGAAGTGGTTATAAATCACTTTCATGGTTTTCTTGTTGATTTCACGGTTCAACCACGAAAACACATTTTTTTTAACACACTGCTATGAAAAGGACAATACTACGTGAATACTTTCATGGTATTGCAATCACCGAAGTACCTACAACGTATATCACACATAATCTCACCCAGTTCATGTCAACTTCCATTTGGTCATGTATTTTCGACCTATATCATATATCTGAATATCTATTAACTTTCCATCCCTTTCTCTGTTCTGTAAATTTGGCAGCTCATTACGAAGCGGATGCAACTGGTGCAGCTGCTTCCGAACCCTCGCTTCCGGCATGGTGTCTGCCCCTCTCTGACCTGCCATTTCTAATCTGGCCCTTTCTAATCCAGGACTTAAAGAGAAACACAAGGAAGGTCATGTCTGTCCCGTAGCTATTTGTCCCCAAGAAGTCGATTTCACAGTATGGCACTTCTCTTCTCCTCTAAAGCAAGCCGCTTATAATTTTAACCAAATCTAACTTTGCATGCTAAGCCCTTTTGCCAAATTCATCAACAAATCTGATTTCTAATGTTCAATCATATGACAGCCAAGGCCAGAGATGAAAAGACCGATGCACATTTTTGTTTTAGCCGTTATCTGATTACTTCACTGTTCTCGTTGTGTCAGTGGACTTCTGAGGAAGTAAGGATGCCGATTAGTATATTTTATGCTATCTTACATAGCTTTTGATACATCATGAAGATTTTAAACATATTACTATTATGCCTACCGTAAAACGGGGTTACTTTGGCCGTTTCGGAGCACCAAATTTGTGTTCTAAGAAAAACTATTTGTTGAATATCAATAGTTTTGCGCCATAACACAGCCAGTACATTGAGGTTTTCATTTGTCAAAAAGCTTTCCGCAATCTACGATGGTTCTATGTTTTATTACATAATTAAAGGGTCGGCAGGGCCGGCCCTAGGCCAATGCAGCCGATGCAGCTGCATCGGGCCCCGCGCTCTAGGGGGCCCCGCACCCTTGAAATGAATATAAAAGACAAAAAGAATACAATATCCAGCTTCCAGCAGCACTGCTGACATGCTTAATTGCGCACCTGCATGTACCCTGATTGTATTAATGGCAATCAACTTCTAACACTTCTTTTCAATAGAAGGACCTTTGCATATTGCAATTAAGTTTACACCAATTGGGGGACCTGTGTGGATCAATATTAATTAAGTCCTTGATTATTAGTTACAAGATTTGAGATGTCTGACATCTTGGGCTGATGGGCTTTGAACAGTAATTCTGGTGATCATAAATGGAATTAGGTCTACATAGAACAGAGATGAGATCTCCTCCGAACACTGAAGGAACTTTTCATGAAAATTGGCTTCTTTATTTAATTTTACCTGCATATTGAAAACATATCAGCTGATGGATTGGTGTATTAGCACTATCTGTAACTAGTTTTGTCTGATCAACTCAAGAGTTTGACTAGATATAGGCCTATGAGGGGGGGGGGGTAACCATTCTCAAAAGTTCAGAGCTTACAGCCCTGGTCTATGTTACAATAAATTTTTCCAAATGGTCCTCGACAGACACTCAATTCTAAGGGTAGATGTACCAGGAAAACGAAAAAAACACAAAAAAATAGCAATTTAAAATTTAAAAAAAAATCTCCATGATTTGTATATCAATCACATAGCTGATTGTTCAGAGGCCCATTGAAAGTTTTCAGGAGAAAAAAAGGGATTAGTTCTCGAA
The DNA here is from genome assembly GCA_026936325.1 of Platynereis dumerilii. Classification (NCBI taxonomy): domain Eukaryota; kingdom Metazoa; phylum Annelida; class Polychaeta; order Phyllodocida; family Nereididae; genus Platynereis; species Platynereis dumerilii. Next base: position 130,284,621 of record JAPTHN010000001.1, read on the forward strand.
GTCTGCTGGCTCAAAAGAAAATACATGTAATACCAATCAGCATCTGCACAAACATACAACTTATGGGCCCTAAGAATTAGTGTCGATAAGAAGTAACACATACAAAATAGTTAATTTTATGGCTAAAAGTAATATTTTTAGCTTTTAGTGGTACATATAAAGGTTTTCATGATGTATGTTTCTTATCAGGGGGGGGGAGGGGGCTTCTAGAAGGGGGCCCCGAAGAGGTTTGTCGCATTGGGCCCCGCACAGGCTAAGGCCGGCCCTGAGGGTCGGCCAAAGTTACCCTGCAGTTGGGGTAACTTTGGCCGCCTCAAATATTGAGCATGTAATACCATGTACAGCATTAGAATTTAATTAGTTATGTTATTTTGGCCACCCAATAAGCCGAGGAATGTATTTTCGTAATCTAAAATGAGTTATGACTCATTCACAGATTTCTGAACAAAAATTAAGTATTGATACGTGTACCACAATCTGTGTACTACTGCGTCCTAATTCTGAATGACATAGTGTGAACATAACCCAGTTTTTAGTCCACAAGAATGTAAGATATGACACCAGTCATAAAAGGTGTCATTGTAAAACTATTTTTATCAATCATATGACAATTAAGACATTTTGCATTTCTATTTTAATTTTTCCATTTTTTGCGTAATTCACCGTTGTAACATTATGTTGACAAACACCATAAAAAAATAATCCAAGATGAAACAACTTTCTCTAATGCTATTTTGGATGAAATCATATGTCTACGGTGGTTCACAGCTTCCCTAGCAGCCAGTACATCATTGCTATGTTATGCTTGCTAAATGACACAAATTGCAATTATTGCATTGGACAATTTAAGGTAATTTTTTATCATCTATGGCAGTCTACATCATTTTCAGGGTCATACACCTTTTTGTCAAATCAAGGTTTATACCTCCTTGACTGCTATTAAATACAAACTGTTCCAACTCTTGCCAATTGCCATTTCCAGGGGTGGCCAAAGTAACCCCGACACTGACTTGGAGATTTGGGGAAACATTGGCCATAGCCCTAAACTCACAAAATTACATAACATATAAACAAATTCTGTGTAGTTTGAAACTTTGATATATTATCCTTAAAAATCGTCCACAATTTTCACTGCGTAAGCCTGCATTTGACCCACCAAGAACAAAGTAGACACTTCCCTGCAAAATCGCACTTTTTTTCAAATCTGCTTTTTCCCAGAATGGCCTTCACAGGAAGCACTTGTATCATGATATTGCAACAAAATTAATATACATAAAAGTACACAAGCAACTCTAGCAGATGCAAAAAAAAAATTCCTTGAATCTGAATTGTTTTTAGAGATACAGGATACTGAATCTTTTTCTCATTTGGCGGCCAAAGTAGTACAGAACGGCCAAAGTAACCCCGTTTTACGGTACCTGGTAGAAAACTTTTCTGATCATTTTATTCACAAAAATCATAGAAAATATCCAAAGAAAGTTTACTGTAATTTCGATTCTAAAGTATGAGTTGCAAGGCCATTTGCTGTATAGAATTCTAACTTCCTGCAATTAGTCCTCAACTGCTCATCAGCCAAGTAGAGGAGGCTTAGAAATTACCTAGGAAGTGGTCACAGCAACTCATACTTATTGAAATTGCAGTAAGAGAACAAATCAAGCGCAAGAAATCACCAACTGCTGAAGTTTCAAACTCATACTTATTGAAATTTCAGTAAGAGAACAAGTCAAGCAGAAGATATCACCAACTGCTGAAGTTTCAAACTCATACTTATTGAAATTTCAACAAGAGAACAAGTCAAGCAGAAGATATCACCAACTGCTGAAGTTTCAAACTCATACTTATTGAAATTTCAGTAAGATAGAGGCCTATGTATTTCCTGAAAGAAAGACTGACCTATCAATCTGTCCACGGACAAATAAATATGATTGATACACAATGTAGGTAGACAGTCATGACTACATACAGTGGAGAATTTTGAAAACTGTATTGAAGCGATATTTTGAGCTGTCTCAAATAGTGCGCAATTTTCAAGCTGTGTCGGCTTAATGTTATGAGTCGTCCAAGGTCAAATTTGAAGGTCCGTATGGATATTTTGGCGGTACCTTCGGGGTACTTCATTATAGGGGAGACCGGGGTAAGTTGTGCCTCGGGGTAAGTTGTGCCGCCCACTGTTTGGGCGAAATGAAGAACTGGTCAAAGAAGGCAATACCACCCATATATACCCACTTGGTCAACATCATTAGGCACCAAGAAAAAAACTGCCAAATATTATGGTATGAAAAGCTACACTCATAAATTCAATTTTTTTGCTGAAAACTTGAAGTGCCAAGCACTGACGTTCTTGTGTCTCAGTCATTTGGTATTTGTTATAAGATGATGTCCCTCCAGTAGGATGGAGTTAGGAGGTATATATGTATATAGACATTTGTTTTGTTAGATTTCATTTCGCATTGTCTATTTATTTTTGACAACCAGTTTCATCCAGAAAATCAATTTGGGGTAAGTTGTGCCATTTTGATTGGGGTGAGTTGTGCCAATGGTATGACATAGGAATTCATTTTGTATTCATCTTTTTTTGTCTTCATTATACGCAAGGCCTAAACATGTTGTGAAATAAAATATACTGAAAGGAACATGTGTTAAAAGTGTTATACCAACCTTTTAACAATAAATAATTCTAGCTTTTCCAGCATCTTACATTTTTGTATAAAATGGCTCATAAATGTTTGATTAGTTTCATGTAACATGTCAGTCATAAGTTAAAAACATGATACAAATGATCTGTTAAGAAACGCGTGAAATACAAGGTTTTTTTGGAATACATTAAGCGGAACAACTTACACCGTCATGCGGCACAACTTACCCCGGCACCGGGGCAAGTTGTGCCACTTGACCTACTTTTTTCAAATACTTACCATGACCTTCCCAAAGGTTGGATTGCCCTGAAACTTTGGTCGATTCTGGCCAATGTATTACATCTTGATGTATGATTTTCAGATTACATTATTAAGCTTTGGTTTTTCGGAAAATCAGCCTTAAGAAAAAAATGGCACTACATACCCCAGTCTCCCCTACATATGCATGACCTAAAATTACTCCTTCATGGTTTTCTCAGACCCACACAGTGCACCGCGCATACTCATTCCACTAAAATGGCCGCTGTTGCCGAACCGTTGCAGATATTGGAATAAAAAAGAGACGTGCGCACAGCCCCAGATGCCACGCACCCCCTTGTATTATCAACATTTCCCTATCTATTGTGGTCCTTGAGATTGCGGAAATAAACATAAAACAGTGTTTTTGCTGTAGCTCCGGTTCCGCTTGAATGACTCCAAAAATGTGTGTGTCTAAATACAGCTTAGTACTTTTGACTAAGACATGACCTGTACAATGATGTCACCTTTTATGGTTCCCAAGTAATAGGCCATGGAAATTTCCAAAATGTCGTGTTTGAAAGGCCCTGTGACCTTGAAAAATACGTCAAGGTCATTTCTTTCGGGTATGGCCCGGTTTTCGTCCAAGAGGTACCCTGTGACCAATTTTCGTGAAAATCGGAGCAATCCCACCGCGTGACAAAGAATAATAATAGGAATAGTACCAAAAACCATAAGAATTTAACATGTTATGGTGAATTCTTAATAATTAGCTATTAACATTTATAAGACAACACAGCTCAATATTTCGTGCAGTCTCAGCTTGAAAATATAAGTCAATACAGCTCAGTATTTTGATTTGCCTCAGAAAATAGAAGCCAGCACAGCTCAGTTTCTTGAGTTTTCTCAGATTGAATATTTAAGTCAACAGTTCTCAGCATCATAAAAGAGTTATCTGTGTCAGCCCCAAATTCTTGAGCAGTCATCTAACTCAAGTATTTTAGCTTACTCGGTGCATAAAATTGTACAGCGTAGATTGGCAGATAGATGAATAGGGAGACTGGGGTAAGTTGTGCCATTTTTTTCATCAAGCTGATTTTCAGAAAAACCAAAGCTTATTCATGTAATCTGAAAATCAGACATCAAAATATAATACGTTAGTCAGAATCAACCAAAGTTTCAGGGCAATCCGACTATTGGGAAGGTCATGGTAGGCATTTGAAAAAAGTAGGTCAAGTGGCACAACTTGCCCCGGTGCCGGGGTAAGTTATGCTGCTAGACGGGGCAAGTTGTGCCGCTTTTATTTATTCCAAATAAAACCATGTATTTCAGCTGTTTCTTCAGATAGATCATTTGTATCATGTTTTTACCTTATGGCTAACATGTTACATGAAACTAATCAAACATTTATGAGCCATTTTATGCAAAAGTTAAAAATGCTGCAGAAAACTAGAATTATTTATTGTTTAGACGGTGGTATAACACTTTTAACATATGTTCCTTTCGGTGTAACTTATTTCACAACATGTTTAGGCTTTGCGTAAAATGCAAACCAAAAAAGATTAATAAAAAATTAAATCCTTTGGCGTAACATTGGCACGACTCACCCCAATGCAAACGGCACAACTTACCCCAAATTGATTTTCTGGATAAAACTGTTTGTCAAAAATAAACAAACAATGCGAGATGAAATCTAACACAACAAATGTCTAGATATAACTCCTAACTCCATCCAGAGGGATATCATCTCATTACAAATTACAAATGACAGAGAAACAAGAATGTCAGTCCTCGGCAATTCAAGTTTTCAGCAACAAAATTGAATTTATGAATGTATAGCTTTTCATAGCATAGCATTTGGCAGTTTTTTTCATGGTGCATAATGATATTGATCAATTGGGTATACATGAGTGGCATTGCCGACCTTACCAAGTTCTTCATTTGCCCCCAACAGAGGGTGGCACTACTTACCCCGTGGCACAACTTACCCCGGTCCCCCTAAATAAATCGGCAGACCTTTTTCTGCAAACCAAAACTTGAAGGGCTGTGGATATATGTATACATATGTGCTTGTTTGAGCGTTCTTGCAATATATATTATTATGATATCATATAATTCTCTGTTCCTCAAGGTCTACACTTTGGCCATTGTGTATGGATAATGGATTCCGAGTTTTGTGGTAGATCTATCTGTCTTATACTGAAGCAGGAAATCAGATGTTGTGATACTTTATCTGCAGATTAACTGTTTCCCAATCCTCCTAAACAGCCGGCTTATAATTGTAACACAATCAAATAAAAAAGAATCAGATAGCATTGATTGATGATTGGATTAAGCACCTAGTCATCCAAGGCTAATGTCTGGTCTAAAATAATTGATAATTGTCATACATCACTCAAAATTGAAATTGATGAACTTTTGATGATGGCTTTTTCCTCGTATCTCTCAACTTTAAAAAGTTTTTTTTTCTCTGGAGCATCTTTGAGAGTTGTAAACCTGAGGGCTTTGATTTGGTTATCATTCAAGCACTTTACATTTCTACTGGAAGTTGTGAGTAGTCAAGACAAAATTGTGACGAAAAAATTATCATTCTTGTAAAATTTAATGAAAGACGTAGACAGTGGGAGAATATAATTGTCTTGTTAAATTTACCAGTCAGTCAGACAACTTCTTGCAATGAAATGAGCTAACGTTTTCAGACAGTCTTGCTTATCTAGCAAGCATCCAGAAATTTAATTGAGTTAGGAAAGCTCGAGTGACTTGACAAATTTATGATTTGTATCCACTCCCCTTGGCCCGCCAATTTCACTCTCTGATTCTTTATTTGGGTGCAGTTGAAATTGCAAGTAGCCCTGGTTGTGTTTAGAGTGGACAGAGGTGGAATAGACATATTTCTGACATATTTGTGAATAATTTCTCATTGAAAACCAGCAATTTTGCTAGAATTGACTCAGACATGGAAAGAAAAACAGTTTCAAATTGTAGCTCTGATTGTAAATGGCAAGGAAGGTTTTTCACATCATCTCAATAATTACTCGACATACAGAAGGTACTTAGGGGCCACAATTTAATCTGAAGGGGGGCGAGTTTTTTTTTTTTTAATAAATGATTTCTTGATCAATTTTGATGAAATACATACATTTTGGGCAGTCTTGAAATAGTAATTTCTGGAGGGGGTACTTCTTAATAAGGCGTTGCTTGATTTCGAATGAATATTCAGGGACTTTGCGGGCTTGAAATAAATTATTATGGCCACCATTAGCGTGAAATAAATAATTTCCTGCTGACGAAAACTCCAAGCCCTCCTGATTATTAAATGGTCCTCCGTTATCATGCCTGGTTGACTTCCGTTACTCCTGTGTGGTGCTCATTTTGTTAAGGGAGAGTGGGGAACAGTGAGACCGCAGGCACAGTGAGACAAAGCACCTGGTGTCCAATTTGAACTGTTTACTGAACTTCCTTCTTTTAGTTGTACAAATATTACGTAAGTAACTGAAAAAGTTTGGGGCACAGTGAGACATTTTGGGATGAGGCACAGAGATACATCACCACATAGGGGAAGCTAGGAAGAGCTGGCCATGGATGATAGTTGGCCCACCCTCACTTTTTAAAAAATGTGTAGTTGTTGCTACCCCAGGAGGTTAATATACCAAAGTGTCATGTCCCTGACATCGTCATTTTGAGATAGGCCTATGTATCTGTTAGTATACTATGAGCAAAAATGTTGTTCAAGCCTAAAAAAAGTAAAATTGTAAATTCAAGGATTAAAAAATTACAAATGTCATCTTGTAGAGAATCCCATGAAATAAGTCTACATGAACAACATTTTAAAACAACAAAGTAACCAAAATTGGGCATTAACAACAATTTTTATAAAACAAAATATCAAAAATAACAAAACCCGGGTCAAATCTCTCCATAACTTTTTTAAATTTACCCTGTGCCCTTAGAAAAGCTGATATCCCTAAATGTTACTAGTTTTCAAACCCACACTAATTTGTTCCCTATCATAAATATCTACTTCATAATAGGTTCACAATTGAAAAGAGGGCCAACTCTCCTCAGCTTACACTTGGGCCATTGTGTATGGATAAAGAAGAATCAGATCGCATTGATTGATGATTGGATTAAGAGCTCAGTCGTCCAAACTAATGTCTAGTCTAAAATGATTGATAATTGCCATACATCACTCAGAATTAAAACTGATCAACATTTGATAGCTTTTTCCTAGTATCTCTCCTCTTTAAAAATTATTTTTGTCTCTGGAGCATCTTTGAGAGTTGTAAGCCTGATGGTTTTCATTTGGTTAACATTCAAACACTTCACATTTCCTGAAAGTCGTGAGTAATCAAGAAGAAATCATGAAGAAAAAATTTATCATTCTTGCAAATGGAAGAAGCAGACAGTGGTAGAATATAATTGTCTTGTTAAATTTACCACACTTCAGCCAGACAACTTCTTGCAATAAAATGAGCTAACATTTTCAGACAGTCTTTCTTATCTATCAAGCATCATAGAAACTCTTCTTGAATTCAACAGCTCAGCTTTTATAATATAAAACCTAATGTTTTCAGTTAACCTCTGCTTTTAGTGAGCTATATCAAAAGGGAAGCATTAGAGAAGAATTGTGATTGGTATGTAACAGGCGTTGCAGGTAAAATAAGTCGTTCATGTGTCCTGTGCCATAACTTTGTTGCACTTGCAAAAAAAAGCAACTAAAAACTCATCTGGACAGCTGTTCCTGTTGGAGTACTGTGGTTTTCGTAGTGAAATTCGTACATTCATTGATATTCTACAAGAAGGTATTGGAATACACTTGCCCGCTAAAATTGTGAAATATAATAAATATAAACATAAAAACAATAAATCTACTCACGTGATCACAGGTGTAACCTTTCACAGTTATTGTTTGGGTTTGTTACAGGAGATTATACCTGCATTGTCCCACTCTGCCATGCCTGTTGTCTCACTGTTGTCTCACTGGGGCACAGTGAGAAAGATGACCAGCATGGATTCAACAGAATGAAACTTCAAACTTGAGTAAGAGTTCGGAACCTGACACTACTGGACAGTATGCCACACTATATAGTGTACAATGCGGGCGTGAACTGGTCCTATTGTTTACTGTCAACTTGTTGTTACTTTAAATGTCTCACTGTGTCCCGCTCTGCCCCAACCAGTTATGCCAAATGTTAGTCCCCTACTGGACGACACAAACAGGTCTTTCTCTATTTGCTTTCCAAGCTCATGCAAGCAGGCGCTTTTATATGTGATGATGCTGGAATCCCCTCAACTTCAACTGGCACACCAAGTTTGATGTTGTCTGTTGGCGTAGTGATTGCTTTCGTTGTAATAACTATGTTTCTTTCCGTCAGCCTTCTGTTTTACTTTTTGTCAATGTGATAGATCAACAGAGCATTTTTAGCATTTGAGTTTGAAATACTTTGATATTTCATCCCAGCTGCTCCATGTTTGTCTGCAAACATATACACGTCATCAAGTTAGCTTCCCCTGGAGACCATTATATTACTATCCTTTTTAAAAATTCTGCCGCCAGTTATCATTATCATAATCACATGTTGAAACATAGGCTGCAGCAGCATACCCTCGGCTATTCAGCAGGCTATTCCGCATGGCGGGGGTGGAGAACAGTTAAAACATGGGCACAGACAATAATTAAGGTATTGAAAAATAAGACCATTAGAAATTTCGGAATTCAGATTGACTTGATAGCTTACATATAATATTTCAGCCACTAATCTCCACGGGAACCAATTTTTATCTGAATCTATTTATCATTTGAGTTTTTTCTCTATCAACATTTTCTTTTGGCCTGTATGATTAAGACAATAAGTCAATCATACCATGTAGTAGTCTAACAATAATAAGATGTTTTTAAAAGAGCCATTTCTATTTTGCCATGATTTTCATGGTATGGTATGGTAAAATTTTATTTAACGTTTTAAAATCAAGTGGTAACGCAGTACCCAAGCAAAGCTTCTGAATGACAAAATAACAATTGGAAGGAATTAAAGAAAATACAGTATTATAATATAATTAGAAAAAAAAACAGTATTATAATATAATAATTGACAGTGATGATACTATTTTAACATGTTGATGACTAGTAATTCTACAACTACCTGGTACTATGTAACAATTCATTTCTACATATTTTGGAGTATCCATAAAGAGCAGCACCATAGTCAAGTACATGTACAAAGCAATTCATAATCTTCAGCACCCAGTTATGGCAATCAAATTGTCACTTTCACACATATATACATACAGTCATTTTGGTCAGGCGTTACATGTTCGATCTCATTAATCAACATTAAAGGGTGTGCATACTGATGTTTTCCTACAAAAGTGGCATAAAATGTCATTTACTCGTACACATCGGACATATTCAGTATTCCCTTTGATCCGCATGTACTAACGATCTTAAGTTTGAAATATGATTACATGCTCAGATTATTCAATTAAAAACAGCAAATGCTTCTCCAAAAGTTTACAGAAATTCAAATTTGCTTGCAGTGTCTAAATTCAGTAACCAGGCATTGACAGCAGATTTGAAGCGTTTGAGGGTCTCCAAATTCTTTATTTCTATGGGAATAAGCGACCATAACTTTGCGCCATAGTAGTGAAACTCTTTTTGCCATAACTAGTTTTAGCATAATTTGGAATGTTAAAGCGGTTATTGTCTCTCATATCATAATTTGACTCTCTGGATGTGAAGAGACTTTGGAGATACTGAGGACCTATACTAGGGTGAGGCTGGTGCCCCAACATTTTCAGATCAAGCCTACCTTTTTTTCTGAGATGCCCCTTGGTATAAAAAGAAAGTATACCAAATTTCAGCCAGATTCATCAAAATTTAGGTGTGGCCACCTGGCCATTTGTGTTTTAAACATAACAAATCCATAAAAATCGTCATATCTTTTGATATAATGGTCATACACCTTTGAAAATGGGCTCAAAATAATCCTAGACCACATATTCATATTCAACTTCTTTAGTAACTTAGTGTCTATCTCTTATATTTCTTGAGTTATTCAACAAAAACTGTAATTTGCCATGTTTTATACATTAAAACTGCAATATTTTCAATGACGTAACAAACAAAGTATATAACTTTAAGAAAATCTGGGCATGAAGCAGTATTTGTGAGCTTCCATTTCCTTGCTTAACTCCATGGGTATCCCTTGCATTCTTCATGTTGATTGTAAGGATTTTCTAGGAATCGGAAAGGTGAAAACAAATTTCAAAAATCCCATCGCAATAACATTGTTGTTAAATATGTAGTTTCAATACTGAGCTCTTTTGACGTGATAAAATCATTATGTGACTCATGCATTGCCATATCATTTTCTGTATTGGCATCATAAGGACTTAAGGAGGTCAGTATTTTGGCAGCTCATTATACTCTGAACTCTCTGATCATCAATGAAATGGACTTAAAGATATAAGCGAGGAGAGACATTGTAGGAGTATGAGCTTTTTGAAAACACTGGGCCTCCTTGTTGGATGTTGTTGGTTGAGCAGCAATCATAGTCAATGGTCAGTGAACATTACATAAATCAGTCCTTGAAAGGGATGAAAATTTAAAAAAACAAACACTGCAAACTGTAACATGGTACAATAATAATTATGCAATGTATTGGGAAACTGAGCTAGATCAAAACAGAACAGTAAAACTTTTTTTTTCCTCCAAAAACAAAACTTATACTTTGCACAGGAATTTCATTTTAGCTCAATACTTTAAGTTTAGGTTGCTTCTACTTGTGCTTGCAGGCAGGTATGGGCTAGTGCAATTTAAAACCTACCAGGGAGCCAAAATATCATTTTCACCATGTGGTCAACTCTTGTGGCACTTGAAGCTACAGACACCAAAGATGCCTGGTAGTTTTAGTGCATAATTGTGACATATTTTGCATAATTTGGTAACTTTGTGATATCAGCACTGATTTTATTCTACAGAAACTGTGTGTCAGTCAATTATAGATTGCTTTTGAGGTACTTAATACAATGTGCACAGAAAACTAACCAGAGGTAGACTGACATACAAGAAAATGATGAATATGGTACAGACATGTTGGACAATTATCTCAATGTTTACGAGATTCTAAATAAACTGAATGTATATCAAATAACTCAAAATTGTGATGAAGAGTTCCAGTATGACATAGAGGTATCACAAGAAATAAAATATAATTCTGGGCCTAATCAGAATAAAATGAGTATAGCAGAAAATATAAGTATTTGAGATTCCAGTTGTTTAGCTTGAGGTTGGATCCTCATCAATGGCATAGTTCCAACATTCACCAAAATTATGCTTATTGATTTTCCATTCAACATATTTCCATACAACAAAAGTTGAATTGTTGAAGTAAGAATCATTTAAATATTAGATCATTTAGTCCATAATTATTTATCACAAGTAAAATTACCAGAATTTCCAGAAAACGACTGTTTTTGATGCGTTATATTTCATCATTTAAAAGTCATAATTCAGACTTGTTGACTTGTAGAGTTGCAGAGACATAGTAGGGATTCTTGAAATAAGTAAATGTCCTAATTCCAAGCTCACCCTTAAGTGTGTGATGTATCGGGACGGTGGTTGACTGAGCCTAAATCAGTTAAAATTATACATCTTGAACCCCTTACAATTTGAAAGTATAAATTCAGATTTCTGAGGTTGTTTGTTCATGCTGTATGACAGGAAAATTCTGTTCCTGTTCATTCCATATTATGATATTAGAGTATTCAGCAGGGGACATGAAGTTGGAAATGACAGAAGAGTATTTATGACAAAGACAAACAAAGTATTTTTGTACTCTACATATAATAGTCCGCATTATGATTTTATAGAAATTCTGAGATTTTCAGAAAATGTTTTTTTTTAAGCTGCTTAAAACAATGTAGACACTCAGTTATATATGTATATATGCATTTCCCCAAAAAATGTAAAGAAACATACCAGAGAACTGGATAAACTGTGTCAAATATGTCATTTTTCATTGAAAATCGCCTATATTTGACCAATTTATCTTTGCATCAAAGTGGCCACACCTAAATATTCTCCAATATTCATGAAACTTCACAGAAATTCTTATTTTATCATGGCACAGCTCAGAAAAAAAGGTAGGAGGGATCTGAGGAAAATTTATATTTCAGGGGGCACCAGCCTCACCCTAACCTATACCTGTTTTTATTTTGAACATTTGAATGGCAACCTGTTTAATACATCTTTTTTGTATGTTGAGTTGTTTTTCATATTCACAAATACTTTCATGGCTCAAATCATTGTTATTCAAAACTAATTTTAGCGCTCTTTTGTTAGTTTTTTCTAGCTTTTCAAGATTAGACTTGCTTGACAGACATTGTCTATGTGGATATTGAAGTTCAAGTTTGTGTGCAATTCAATTCCTAGGACATTTATAGATTCAGTTGCGCATATTTCAGTATCATTCACTTTTATTTTGTGCTTTATGAGTGGTAAATGTCTACTAAGAAACATCAATTGAAACTATTCAGTGTTAACTTTAATTTTGTTTACTTTGAACCATTTTAGAGCATCACTGCAATCTTGCCGCAGTTTATTGACTACTTCTGAAACTTCCTTGCCAGTTGAGGTAAGAGTATTGTTATCAGCTTAATTATAGATTATTGAATTGAAATTGTGATAAAGTAAGTCTTAAATAAAGATATTGAACGTCAGGGGTCCGAGAATTGAACCCTGGAGGACGCCCTTGATATTTATGACCCATTCAGAGTGGGTTTTCCCAATTTTTACTCTTTTTTTTCTATTCGAGAGGTATGTTTTTGTCAGTTGGCAGGCTGAAGCTGTTTTTCTGCCATGATGGTGTCTAGCTTTGTAGTAAGCATAAACTGCTTTACTAGTAGTAAAGTGGATATCATCCATGATAAGTCCCTTCACCGGATAAAAGTTCGACAGTGGACTTTCATGACCTTTGAAGAGCAGCTTTTCCAAAGTTTTCTTGTATCTATGCTCGGTGTAAGCTGAGTAACATCCTTCTTTAACTTTGACTTCGGCCTCTTTGATCAGGCTGTCTACTTCTTCTTTTGACAAGTGTAAGCCATCGTTCACGAGGAATGACTTGTTGGCGCTACCATTCTGGAGGAGAAATGTTTGGTCTATTTCAAGGAAGGTGTGACCATGGTTTTCACACATTTTCTTTAAGTTGACATTCGTCTTTTTCGTTTTCTCCGCAAGGTCTCCACAGCGCTCCTGAATAAATTTCAAGTTTAAAAAAATGCAACAAGAAAACCGAAAGCGCACGCTTATAGAGCAGGGTCAGGAGCACATTTAAAGACAAAAACCGAAAAATTCCGTTGGGAAAATTTTGAGATATATTCATTTTAAATTTTTGGTTTATCACACTCATATTTTCATGCTGAAATTGGGGCAAAGAAAGCTGTTAAAGACATTTAGGATGTTTAGGGAGGCAAATGTTGATGGTAAGACATTATTCTGCAATTTACATTACCATTGTATCCGTTTTAGATATGTTTAGATCAAAAATATTGTGCAGGGTGTGATAAACACATGTGACTGCATGTTACAAGAATTTTGCACACCTGCAAGTAAGTTTGCAGCTTTTAAATATTGCCTCTGTTAATCCCTTTGAATGATCTGTTGTATTCAGGTCAGTTTTAGCTAAATTAAACGTATATTACATGATATATGAATATTTCATGCATTTTCTCATCACAGAAGAGTGTGTTTTTTGTTGTCATATATGTCTGTGAGATTTTATTTATCAATATTTTCAAATGTCAGGCAGTGCCGCGGTTAAAATAACAATACCTTTGCATAATAATCAGCTTAAAGCATCTATTAGATATCTTTTAAAGTGATTATTTCACCCATCATTGCTCAGTGGTCTACCTTTGCTGTTTTTTGCACATGAATGACTCTCTTTCAATGTCATATTGTGTTTCAGTATCAATTGTCAAGCTATTTAGCATCTTTCGTTTATATTATGATTGCTTGGATGAGTAAGTTAGTCCATTAAATGGGTTTTTTGTCCAAAAATTATTGCAAAAAAATGCAGCCAGTAAAATTCATTAACTCACTTCTTGGATCACAAAAGGCCAAAGTTGGGGTTTATTTCTTAACATTTATGTAATGTTTATATGATATATTGAGGCAATTTATATAAATCACATTCAGTCTTAGCAAGAATTATCCACAAATTTACCTTGTTTGAAATATCTTATTTTGATGAAAAGCATTGCAAAAATTAAAAAGAAAGGCTAAATTATTCAAATCAAGCTAAAAGCAGGTGAAACATTCCCAACAAACGATCGAATAAATTTACTGGGGCTAAAAATTCACTTCTGTGATAAATATGTATCTGCATGTGTTTATCACACTCTGCACACTATTTTTAGCCAATACATATCTAACACAGATACAATTATCATGTAAATTAAACAATGATGTCTTACCATCAACACTTGTCTCTCTAAACATGATAAATGACTTAAAAACTTTCTATGTCCCTGTGTCACCAAGAAAATATGAATGTGATAAACCAAAAATTTTAAATGACGATAACTAAAAAATTTTCCCAATGGAATTTTTCGGTTTTTATCTTAAAATGTGCTCCTGACCCTGCTCTATAAGCTTGCGCTTTTGGTTTTCTTGTTGCATTTTTTTAAACTTGAAATTTATTCAGGAGCACTGTGTCTCTGTCTGTTCTCGGCAGGATACTGCAGATTAGAGATTTTTCAGCTTTCTGGGCAGTAGACTCAGGAGGGCCTGGTAGTCTGTGACAACTTCATCTGCAGACTTGCTTTCAATGTCTATTTAGCCCCCAACAATAGTTATGTCTTTGAAACGTTTCTCATCGGGAAGTTTACAGAGAGCGGTCTGCAACTCTCGGATTGATGCTCCTCCTTCTGCAATGACCTCACAGTTTTGCAGCTTGTCTGGGTCAATGTTTCTCAGCAGGCTGGTCCCGAGCAGCAAAGAGGACATAGGGGGAGTTTCTGGGACCTGGGGTGGGGGAGTATCATTCACCGTCTGAGAGTCTTCAAGAGTCGTTCGTGCATTTTCTGTTGATTCAAGTTTAAAGTCATTCAAGCTCTTCCTTAAAGACTCTAATTCTTTTCTTTTCCTCCGCTTCTGACTGGAGTTGATTTTCCATGCTGCGGACAAGGTCCATCAGGTCCTTTTGCATAGCATGCATTTCAGCTATTTCTCTCCTGAGTTCATACACATTTTCTGGCATGACTGCACAGAAAACAAGTCCAAATTTGGGAAGTGTCTTTTTTGGCCGCTGATACGCATCCAGCATGGTGCCACACACAGCAGATGATGCACCTGATCATTTCATCTTTGTCCTTTTTCTTTGTCTTCACAAAGCATCTGTCTTTTAAGCAGTGGTCAGGTGATGGGTTTTCAGCAGCCATCTTCAGATGTGTCTGAAACTGGAAAGATGTATATTGGTTGGTTTTTCTATATAGTAGCAGTCAAACACATTTCCTTTGAGTGTCTGAGAAAATGATCAACTAGTTTGACATGGATTAAGTGGTCCACTAGTTTGACCTTTTTTTTACACACCGGGAAATCCCCTAATCTGGGAATCTGGGGAATCCCCTAACCTTGGTAACCTATATTATGACTTTATTTTAGAGAAATTTGGAATCCCATATTTTAGAATAGCACTTAATTCACAACACAGGTTTTATTCACAATACGATTTGTCTTACACGATTGCTTGCTATTGAATTACTTTGTTTTATGGTACATATTGTATATGAACCTAATTTGCAACAGATAATCTCACCCTAGTTATAAATTGTTTCTTTGCATGAGTGATATTAGCGGTTGTGAGGTAGCGGTAAAATTGTGATGCACTAAAACTTGTTTTTCACAACTGATATACATTGTATGTTTATTTTCATAAAAATATACTTTAAAAAGTCCTGATAATCATTATAGTATCAAGTGTATAGCCATTAGGGAAGAAAAATAAAGTAAAATAAAATGACAATTTGCAGAATAAAGTAGATTTTAACTAATAAAAGGAGATTTTGGAAAATTTTATTTTGAAAGCATTTTTCTGTATTAAAGTATCTCCATAATTTCATGACTGCTGCTTTTGATGTGTTCTACATATTAGCCAGCCACTTAACCACCAACTGTGACTGACATATATTAAGATTATGTAACAATTACACAATGCAGAGACATGGAGCAGCCAAACCTGATATCATTGAAGTCTTTACTCCAGTGATCTTGGCTTCAGTCATCAAAAGGATTAGCAGGGAATTAAGACAATGACCCTCTGACATAACACTACATAATCAAAACTTCTCCAGTGCTCCATTCAACAAAATCCAGTCTGTCTGATTCATTCACATTTGATGTTCATGCAAATAACTAAATAATGGGGCTGACATTACTTTATCTTCTAAAATTTACATCACTGAGGTTAGATATTAGCCATAAAATTATAATAATTGGGAGTTCAATATTTACATGTAGTGTCAACATTTTAAAATATTAACAAAAAAATGCATGTTTTTGTATGTGCTTAATGATTTGGAAGTCAACATATATATACACATATTTCCTATTGATAATATTTGATGAGGAGTGGTACAAAAAGTAAAATTCAGACATTATTGTGGCAAATTTGATTGACCACAGCCAAATATTGACTGATATATGATTATCTCAAAATCCTTAATATTTATTTAATTTTGCTAATATTGACCTCTTCTGTGATTAAAAATTTTCATATTGCACAAAATTAGCATGATGATAATGTGAAACATGTCAGCTTTATTTTGACAAAAAATGTCAAAGACTGGTATGACATCAGAAATGAAAATGGGGAGTAAATAGACATCTTGACAATTTTTTGCATTTTGAGTCATAAATTTCAATGGAAAAATTTGCAATAACTCATGCAATGGCAGTGAATATTAGTTCATAGTGTGTCTAAAAATAATTAGCGTTAAATTTTACCCATTATCATTTTGGCTTTTCACGCAGAAATGTTGGAAAATTTCGATTTTTAAAATAATTTTTGGGTTTTTATAAAAAAATTCACAGGACCAACATTCCAATGTTTGAGATGTTTAAAGAGACATAATTTAGACACCTAATTGTGAAATTTCATAGATTTAACTCCAAAATTGACTGAATCATGCAGGTTTGGAATAATAGTATTTTTTCATATTTTTGGTACATTTTCGTCAGTTCAACTTTCTCAGAGCATTTAGAAAAAAAAAAACACATCTAGGGTATTTAATGCATACAATATGCAAATTTCAGTGTCAAAGGTACAGCAGTTTTTTACTTCTGTCCCAGAGACAAAACAAAAAAAACATTTTTTTTATTTTTCAATGATTGTGAGAAAAGTATTTATGCCAAAGGGATTAGACCTATAAAAGGCTCAACTGGGATAATAGATACTATATTTACCCAAAATTGATAAATATACATACCACAGTTTTGGCTAGACACAAAAAATATTTTTTCACATTTTTCAATAATTGTGAGAAAAGAATTAATCTCATGTGGATTAAACCCCTAAAAGGCACAATTAGGATAAAAGATACAATAATGTCCCAAAAATAAAAAGTATACAACCCATAGTTTTGGAATTACTCCCAATACACAAGTGGGACGCCCTTTATCCAGACGCCCGCCCTCCCGCCCGCCCGCCTGCCGGACGGAAAAATTTTCCCAAAGTAACTACAATACCCGTCGGCAATGTATACATTGCCGAGGGTAAAAAGACCTCTTGGAGAGACAATGGTAGAGAAAGACACACAGACGAGCAGGCGGATAGTCTGCTTGCACAGAGCATTTGGTGCTGCTCGCCATGTCTTAAACTGTCAAGCCACTCTTTTCTCAGGTGTTGTCGATGACATGCTCTTATCAAACTGTCAAACAGGACAATTTGAGATTGCAATGCACTGTGATATACCTCATACATGGTGTATCGAGCAGTCGCATCCAGATAGCCCCTTTCTTGCGTTATTGAAAATTGTGAATTCGGGGTCATGCATGACTTAATTCAGTATTTTAATGCTTAAATTCACAAACTTTAGACTTATGTCCCTGCATTATTACAGATAACACAATATCAAGAATTCACAGTGCTAATAGAATGATGTTTAATGTGTCATTT
Organism: Platynereis dumerilii; assembly: GCA_026936325.1. NCBI lineage: Eukaryota > Metazoa > Annelida > Polychaeta > Phyllodocida > Nereididae > Platynereis > Platynereis dumerilii. The sequence goes on from JAPTHN010000001.1 coordinate 130,302,670, forward strand.
TCAATCTTCAGGGCAGTTGTTTCGCGGGATAGTTACCTGGCGGTTGCTGCCTGTGAATTCTGGTGGAGTTCACTGCATGTGGCAGCTTACTGCTACAGCGTCTTGTGCATGTTTAGTTTGAACTCTGTGTACATAGTAGGTTTTGCGACTCTGTGCAGGAAGCAAAATATGTTCATTGTTGACATTAAGGGATTACATTTATCACTAGGATGGCAAGCAAGATGGCAAGCAAAGGCAGATGTTTATTGTAATGACTACAAAGAATCACACCTCTAATTAAATTTTTTGAAAACAGGGTCAGTTATTAAAAATAGTATAGGGGTTGGGGAAGAAGCAGACTCGGACTGGTTCCGGACTGGTGTGACCGGCTTGGACATAACAAGCTTTTTTTTTTTCATGTTTACCAAGGCTAGTTTATCACATTTCTTCAATCTTTCTTTTTCCTTAGACTTTCCCACATATACAGTTTACAGCATTTGATGTTGCACATGTCTCAGGTATCTCTTGGGAGTAGCCATTAAATGGCCCCTGGAGGCTATTTTTGTCACCTTTCATGATTTTAGAAAAAGCATACTCAGCTCGTGAAATTGAAGGAAACGAAAATAGCATCTGACTCATGTATCCGAATATTGAACGTCTAAGGTTCCCTTTCAGCATTCTAGAACAGAAGCTATTTGTGTAACAACTGTGTAACAACTCTACTTAATTCCTTTGGTGCAAAGCGTAATGAAATGACACATATGATATGAGGCTGTGAAGTAAGCAAAACGTCTAGTACTTGATTTATGATTCACTTTCTTATTGTCAATTTGTCATTGAGTAATTTGTGACCTCATTGATACTCAGTTTGTGACATGTTTTTGATATCATTGAAAATATAGGGTATGACCTTATAAATTGCTTATGAGTCATAGAGAATAACATGGTATTTATAGGGATATGAACTCACAAGGAACATTTCAGTCCAATTCTGTATGCACTTGACATTCGTCGACTGTAATAGTTAACATTATATGGATGAATCTGCATGCACATCAAAAAATGTAAACATGTTACGTATGACCATTTTTTATATAATATCTTCACATTTTTGAACATGAAAAAATATGCCATTGGAAAAATATTCTGTGTTTCAGGGCCAGCCCTTGTTCTTGCCAACAAGGAATTACGACTGCTTACAGAAATACACCAATACGTTACTTTTGCGGTCATATCCTATTCTTGGTACATTATTCTTAATGACTCATATCGAGTCTGTGAGGTCATGTTCTGTACTTGCTGTGATATCACCCAACTACACTGGCAGAGTCACAAGTAGTTCAATGATGAATTGACAACTCATTTAAATGAGGAAGATGTGACATTGTTGGAGTCCTCAGGCATTCTTCCCACTATATACAAGCCAACTAGGGTAACATATAATAGTGCCACACTCATAGATAACATATATCTAGATAAAAACTTATTTCACAACAGTAAATCATATATTGTTAAGAGTGACATCTCTGATCACTATGTATGTCTAGCGTTTATAAATCAGAGAATAGGAGTATCAAGCGAAAGAGTGTTTGTCAAATGGAGGACCATGAATGACGATGTACTGAGGAGAATGAATGCAAGCCTCCGGAACAGAAACTGGGACATGCTTGAACATATGAATGTTGATGAAGGAAGTGAAGCCTTATTTAAAGAAATCAAAACTGTAATGGATTTCTATGCACCAGAAAAATCAATGCTAATTGGAAAAAGAACTAATACATTAAGACAACCATGGTTTACTGAGGGGATGAAAAAGTCATCAGTAAAGTGTGCAGCATTATACAAAAAAGTAGTTAACAAACCTAAAGATAGTGAAGAATATATAAATTATAAGAATTACCGAAATACTTTCAATAAAGTGAGAAGAAAGGCTAAAAATGCATTTTATTATGAACTAGTGCAAGAAAATCGAAACAACTCTAAAAAAATTTGGAAAATATTAAACAAATTAATTGGAAAACTAGGAAATAAAAAAGAAATATCCGATGAGATATTAGTTAATGGTGCTAAAGAAAAAAATCCAATTAAAATTGGTAATGCATTTGCCAAGCACTATAGTGAGATAGGGAAAACAATGGCAGATAAAATCAAAGAAAATGTAAACATAAAGGAGCCCTTGACTTATTTAAATCAGAGAATATTGCATAATTGTTTTTTATTTCCAACATCAACAAATGAGATTGAAAAACTGATATTAAATCTTAAATCTAAAGATAGTAGCGGGACAGACGACATTTCAAATAGAATATTAAAAAGAATTTATCCCGGTATCATCCAAGCTCTAAATATCATTTTCAATAAATCTATGCAACATGGAGAATTTCCGAGAAACATGAAAATAGCTATAGTAATACCGATTTATAAAAGTAAAAGCAAGACAGAAATTATTAATTATCGCCCTGTTTCACTGCTGCCTACTATATCTAAAATATTAGAGAAAGTTATTTACAACAGAGTTATTAAGTTTTTTAACAAATATAATTTATTTTATGAAGGCCAATATGGTTTTCGACAAAATAGGAGCACTACAGATGCAATACTAGACCTCACGGGAAATATAGTAGAAAATAATAATAAAGGATACTTTACCTTAGCTGTATTTCTTGATATGTCAAAAGCGTTTGATACTTTAGATCACCAGACCATATTTAAAAAGTTAGACTTCTACGGAATTCGTGGTAATGCACTTTCATGGTTTAAAAGCTACCTATCGAATCGACAAATTAAAGTAAAATTCAAAAATGTGTTATCCAATCCTCATGGTGTGTCCTATGGAACACCACAAGGTTCTGTTCTAGGTCCACTGATATTTATAATTTTAGTTAATGATTTAGTTAAAAGTTTAAAATTTTGTAATACTGTAACTTTTGCTGACGACACAACAATATTTGTATCTGGAAATAATTTAAAATTCTTATATAAGAAAGTTAATCAAGATCTTGAAAAACTTAATGAATGGATTGCAAGCAATTCCCTAACACTGAATGCTGACAAAACGAAGTATATATTATTTCACTGTAAACAAAAGAATTGTAATTACAATGGAATCCTAAAAATAAATCAAACGGTAATTGAAAGAGTAAAGCATATGAAGTTTCTTGGTGTAACAATTGATGAACACCTAGAGTGGGATTTACAAGTAAAAAATGTAATTAAAAGGATGATAGCAGGAAACTATAGCCTGACAATGATAAAGAATATGCTACCAGTGGAATCCAAATTATTAATTTACTACTCAAATGTAAAAAGTCACGCAACATATGGCATCAGTGCATGGGGACCATTAATAACCAAGAAACTATTGAAAAGTATTAGAGTCCAGCAAAACAAATCTATTCGACTAATTTTCTGTGCAGGAACGAGGGCAAATCTAAGGGTGCTATATAAAAAAGGGAAAATATTAACTATAGAAGATATTATAAATCTAGAACTATTAAAGATATCACATAGACATATTCATGACAAATTACCTGTCCGATTAACAAATTTATTTGACGTTACAAGACACAATTACAATACGAGGAATAGACGTAATTTGAGAGCTTCACACCACACAACATTACAATATAATAAAAGCTTCCTTGGTGCTTCGCCTCATTTATGGCTCCAATTGACGGATCATTTAAAAGCAAAACCTAAATTGAAAAGCTTCGTCAAGTCCTATTCAAAACAAGTCTATCAATCCTACCTGTAGATGATATTGTTACTATACTATTGAGTGCAGAATTCCAGTGATATTTATTTTCATATTCATTCTCATCACCATTTTCCATATCCGTTTTCTTTCTTTCTTTTTTTTATTTTATTATTATTATTTTTTTTTTATTGTATGAAATATATACACAATTTTTGTTTTTTGTTTTTGTTGTATTTAAATTTAATTAAGGGGCCAGCAATAATCATAGTTTGTATAAACTCTGCTGTGTCCTTCTTAGTGTTGTTATTTCTATATTCTGATTGATTGTGATGTTACACTGTGAATTTTATACATGTATGTGTCATAATGTCCACTAAGAAAATAAAATTCAATTCAATTCAAAACAGCACAATGTGGGCCAAAGCACTTTCCTCCACTGTTATGCAAATATGGTCAAGCTGATAGCAGCATACATATAGCACCTTTTGAATTGGACGTTGCAGGCATCCCCGTATGTTCAGCATATTGTTTACAGCTGGCAGCAAAGGACAGGGAGCAAAGGACAGGGAACAAAGGACAGGGAGCAAAGGACAGGGAGCAATTGACAGGGAGCAAAGGACAGGTTGGCCCTATCTGTGGCCCAGCGTGGAATTGATGCATGTTCTGATAAACAATGGGGAAGTGGTGGTAAAAGTCAGGAAGACCAGCTGGCTCTGACAAACCTGTCAAAAACAGAGTATAGCAGTCCATACCAGAGAGACGAGATGTAACAGTTCACCCATCACTTTGCTTGATAGTATGCTGGTAGAAATAGAATGTATATAATGAAGCCCATTCTTGCCATTAACTTTTTTTAAATCTGCTACATACATGTATGTACTTCATGAATCCTAGATGGCTTTGTGAATAATAGAGAAGTTATGTGAATGTTCGTAGAGATTTGTAAGTATAGGCCTATACATTATATATAGGCCTATATTCAGGATTTTGCATACTAGGTGAATTATGAGTAAAATACTAGATTTTTCACTTACATACATGTATGTTTCTCCTACAACCTGTAGACTTCATCAGGTGAATGACAAAATGAAGGATGTTCCATTGTTTGGTGTTAAATATTGTTGGTGTCAGTGAAAACTGTGAGAAGTTTAAAGTGCCTGATCCCAGGTATGGGGCAGTTTGAATCATAAGCCTCCCCTCTTGTTTACAGGTGATTTCATTACCATGCGATTTTGGTCAATCACAGTTAACTGTGATAAATCAGTGCTATACATGCACTTGCTACGTTTGCTATATTGGCTGTGTGACGTTCTGTTGTTTCTAAACCAATCAGGTTAAACAAAAATGCTATGTATTTAGTGTGTAAAGAGTCTTATAATCGCGTACTAATGAAATTGCCTGTAATGTAACGATAACGATAACGATAACGATAACGATATACTTTATTCAATCCATACGGAAACTCTTGTGGTAAGTCTTTCTTTCTGCTCAAGGATGGCTTCCTTAACCCCTCTTTCAAACCAATCCTCCTCTCTATTAGCACTCTGAAATTTTTGATGCTGACTTAATGTCCGCTTAATGGCTGAGCATGAGGCTATAGATGGCTCCCCATTACAAGGTCTCCCCACTACAAGGTCTCCTGTGCTGGCTGACTCTGGTCTTCACTGCTTGTTTTGAATTTTGCTTTGCAGTTCTCTTGTAGACACTTGAATTGGTAGATGGGATTGGCTTGAATGTCTAAAGGGGCATTGTCTTTTTTGTTCACAAGTTTGCCACCCAGGTTGTTGACTGGCTGGAGAGTGATGTTAAATCTCTGATTTTGGAAAGTCTTTTGTAGTCTCTCAGAGCTTCCTCGGATATACGGTATGGTGAATTTCCCCCGGTTGGGTTGCTGTCACATTGAAAAATCAATGGAAAATTTGTAGTAGTAGTAGTAGTAACGGTTTTCCCTCGGTTCACGTAGAGGGAGGGATGTGCCACTTTTAATGATTGTAGGTGATGATAGGGGTGGAGGGAACTGATTAAGGTGGGAAATGATCATGAGGGCAACAAGATTGCCCAGGGATGGCTGGACCAAGCAGATATGAAGGGGCAAGGCAGTGAACAGTAGTCTTGCGGGCCAAATACTGCAGATAATTTAGGTATTTCCTTGACGTTTTTGCTTCAAATAATGAAAATAACTATGTCAGCAATGAAGTACCTCTATGAAACCTACATGGAAGTTAGGCTGACTTTCAAGAATGTCAGTAGAAAAAGTTTGGTCAAGATACTTCGTTGCTAACAGCCTCCATTTTGGGCCCTTTGACAGCCATGTGTGTGAATTTTGGTTGATTTTCTCTTCTTTTTGGCCTAAACATTGTACTTGTAAGGTGTCAGCAATGAGGTACCATAATGAAATTTATATCAAAAAAATTATAAGTTTCAAAACAATCATAAAAATTAAGTTTGGTTGTTGTACTTCATTGCTGACCCCCCTCCCCCTACAATTTGGATGCATTTTTGGTGATTTTCTCTCTTTTTGGGCAAAAAAATATTTTTCAAGTGTTAGAAATAAAGATGAAACATTCTATCTTATATTAAAAAATACTTAACCAAATTATCTGACAAATCATGTTTTGACCATGTGCTTCATTGCTGACCCCCCCCCCCCCCTCCCTACAATATAGATTCATTTTTGGCACTTTTCCCTGTTTTGGGGCAAAAAAAAAAATTAAAGTTACAATTAGGTATACCATTCTTGTTTATATATATTAAAAGATTCCTAAGTATCCAAATTATAGCTGCTGAACCTCCCCCCACTCCCCTCCCAGCCACAATTCAGGTGAGTTTTGGTGGCATCAGTGCTCTCGCGAGATTCGTGTCTAAATCCAAACAGGTGTAAATGTGTGTACTTCTGCCTGAATCTCGCGAAAGCAGCACAATTTGCACAAGATGGCGGGATCAAATTTTCCTTTTGAATCTGTGCTCAATTTTGGAGTTCTAGCTGTCATAAATCAGTGAATAGCCATTGAAGTAGCCTGTTGCTTTGCTGGTGAGTGTGGAATATTGTTTTGTTCGAATTGTGCACTATATTTTGTGAAGAGACACAAGTGTAGGCTCAGGAATGCCATGTTAACAGAGCGATATGCAAAATCCACATTTTTCAATGTGGCTGTTGTACTGGCGGTCTTGCGGCCCGGCATTGGACTTCGAGGAAGTTTCATTCTGAGTACCTAGCCGTTGCATGCAGGGCTTTATGATGTGATCATGCTCCTTGCTGAGCTCAAACGTGTCTTACAATGGAGTTGGCTCTATACGGCAATGTTCTAATCACACCCATACTTTGTGTATCAAGGGGTGGTTAGAGTCAAATGCCAAATACTGATCAGTGTGGGTGACTTTACGATATACACCTTGGTTTGCAGTCTGTTTTCTTTGACCTGAACCAGGTAATCTAGGACACCAACAATAACACCAAACTATGGAACATCCTTAATATTTCCATTCACCCGAGGAAGTCTACAGGTTGCAGATGAAACGTTGCATGTAAGTGAAAAAATCCTGTATTTTACTCTCAACTCCTAACTGAGAGGACGAAATAGGAAAAGATTGACAGGATATTGGCTCCATAACACAATTATCTAGAATCAGACTAACTCCAGGCTTTGATACATGGATTGGGTATGTTTACCTTGTCTTGTTTGGCTTTTACAATAGTGCTGATCGATGGAGGATTTCAATGAACTGTAACCACTCATAGTATTTGTTTTCAAAGTAGTTTCACACTGAATATTAATGACTGCAGAATGACATTCTGAAAAGTGATCTCAAATTGTGAAGACTAGTGTCGTGTGAAAAACAATGACAGGCTCTGGTTTAGAGCACCCTAGATCTGATTTCGATTTAGCTAAAATAGTTGTGGAAAAAGTTATTTCTTCCTGGATTATATTTCAATTGATATTTGTCAACTAATGTTGCAATGGAGAATCTGGCAAGAAATCTCAAACCATTGTTCTTGAATTGAGATGCTATTAGACATTATAGAGCTGCAAAATTTAATTTAAAAATAAATAAAAGGCGTTGTAAAATGGCACATTTATGACTGGTAGAACATCTTTCTTTCTTTTTGTCTTAAAACTGAGATACGATCACATAGGTTACTCTCAATTGTGATGTAGAAGTGCACAGAGTGTGATAAACTTATCAATTATAAAGTTTGTTTGTTTCAGTTTTCTTCACTGAACAAGTAAATCTGGCTAATAAGTCGAAACTCATTCTAGATTTAAAATGATGCATCTCTCTGCTTGTTCGATGACTAAAGTCATGTAACATTGACCGCCTTAATGATCTAACAAAAGATAGGGCTAGTATAGATTTCTGAAAACTTTTCACTGGAGAAAACCCTGATGTATACGATTAAGTGTATAAGCCAATGGATAGTGTCTCTCAGAACACAAAACTTCTGTTCTGAAGCTGCCAAACTAACCACATTTTATGTTAGGGCTGGAATCTATCAATGGACAGTCTTGTAAATAGACAGAAAAAGATGTTTAACCTCCGTAAGAAAATTCAGAAGCTTTTTTTAATTTAAAATCTGGATCTGCTAGATCACAGTTGTTTTAATTTCCAGACAACACCTATTTTCAACCAGACAGGAGATGTATCCACTGATAAGTAGTGCAGCAAATTTCATAATTAACGCCATTTGTCAACAGTGCAGAAAAAGGGAATCAACAAAAAAGAATACAGTTCTCAGTTTGGAGAAAGTTGACATGACCATTTAGTAATTATAATGAAGAAGCTTGTCAATGAGCAAACGGCGGACGACTGTTCACATAGTAACATCTCAGAGCAGCAATAAGTTAAACAGATAATTTTTATATATTGGCATATATGCAGTAGGGTGCACTAGCCACCCCATGAAAAATGAAAAATAGAGCTAGGTAGCTGCAGCCTGATCAATTAATATTTAGGGGTGCCTCAGGAAGCATATTTCCTGAGACATTTTCAGGAAAAGTTATGTTTCCGTAGAATCGCGGTTCGCTATATTAGATTCTGTCAAAAATTTCCTTCAAAATGAATAGGGATAGCCCGTACAACTACATCATTACAGCTTGATGTATCAAAGTTCAAACATTGATATATAAAAGGAAGCCTTACATTTGTTGTCCCAATGATCTATCACAGGCAATCACCAGTCTAATCCTACCAAATGGCAGCTTTGTGAGCATTCACAGTATAGAACTGTTATCAGTGACGTGGTACATATTAATCGAATTAAAAGCATATCTGGCAGTACATGATCATCATAACATTGACGGAAAATAGCTTCTATGTATTCATTTTGAAGGAAATTTTCTGCAGAATTAGTTTTTTTCTATCTTGTATATTAATCAAGTAAACCGCTATCCTATGGAAACGTAACTTTTCCTGAAAAATCCATCGGAAATATGCTTTCGGGGGCACCCCTAATATTCATCGATCGAACTGAAATCAAGCAGTATAAACAAGTTTTATTTAAACACATGTGAGAAAACTGATCTTGTCAGAGTTTTCCTTGTCTGATTATTGCTTGTCTGATTATCTGTTGTTTGATTACTTCTTGACTGATCATGGCTTCCTTGTCATCTATTGTCTGATCGTTCCTTATATTTTCAGCTATTATCTGTTTTTTGTGTTTTGTCATCACTTTTTTGATTATATATTATCTTGCTATCTTGTCATCATGTCATCGCTTCTCCTCTCCTTTCTTGTCAATTATTTGACAAGGAATCATGCACAAAATAGTAAATATACAAATTTTCTCTGCTGAAGTCTTCCCATCACATGAATTGATTATGTCATGCATATATAACTTATGCAATTGAACATTGTGCAGTACTCATCTGTGTGTAAGAGTGGGGAGAGATGGAAGTTTGCAGGCTGTATAGGTATACCCAATCAGATAATAATGTTCTTGAATTGAGATGCAAACAACGAAAAGCAGAAAACTCTGACCCAGGGAGAGCAGAAGCAGCACAGAGTGAATGGTGGTTGACCATACATTGCAAGACAACCGAGGCTCCCCATGATTGTGCGCAGTTGTCTCATAAATGGTTTCTGGTGAGGGGATTTCTTAACATGGCATTGTATGACTTAGAAACTGATATTCTGGAATGTCAAATTAAATAATTATGTCTGGTCATCCTGTTAAATCACAGGTGCTTGACTTCCACAGTTATTGTTTGTGTTTGCAACAGCAGATTGAGATAAAACAATCTAGGATTAGACATATATCATAAAGGTGCTGAACTAATCAGAAGCCCAAGGTCACCTTTGATCCTAAAGGCCCTGAATGGATATTTTTGGATTTAAATGTTTTCTTGGCTCCAATTGGTATAATATTTTTGTTTTTGTGGAATAGCAAATTTTTGATCCTGTGTTTATTGATTACCACAGTTTTGTGAGTGACCACAGTTTTTGGCAACCTTAATTTCCAAGATTTGCCAGAGTTTGCAGATGAATGCAAACTCATCATCTTAATTGCAAATATGAGAAGAAAAAAACAGCCCTTAATATGAAAACTTTCTCATTATGCATGAATCAAGAATTTATGCAAGGTGCAACCCTTTGAGGCCATTATCTCAACCTTTTCAGCAAATCATGGCAGCTCAGAGAATTGGGTCAGGTCAGTCTGAGGTTATGCTGGGCTCCTGAAAAACTCAGGCGAAGTGAGGACTGAGCCACCTTGTTTAATATATAGTCCCACCATGTAGACATGAGCTTCTATGTACTGCAAAGATATATGTAGCCGGAGGCCTGTGGTAAAATAGATAAATTCCCATTGCGGAAAACACGAAGCCTCCGACCTTTTAATATCTAGTAGTTGCCCCTTCCGATTACTGGCCTAGCAAATATACTGCTTGATGCAATATTCCTGAATAAGTGACGTTTCAAGTCCTAGTTGAGAGTTAATTTCTTTTTTTTCTCACCAGATGTTTCGGAGAAAAGACAAATAGCCAAATGAATGCTATTTTATTTAATTTAATTCATTACATATTTAAAGTGCTTTATCTGCTGTAAACATTCTAATACACTGTACAAATTCAACAGGGAGCAAAAATACATTAAAACAATAAAATTGGAAAAAAAAAGCAAAATTATGTTATGTTAGTTAAATGAGTCAGCAGCCTACCAATTATTGATGAAGAATATTGCTAAGTTGCTGCCACAAGAGTATGACCAGCCAGATCCCTATAGATTTCGGCACAATTTCTTTCCTAAACTTTCCTTGGAATTACAGTTGTTTACTGATTAGTGGTCCAAACAGTTTCGAAGTTTACTTTGAACTTGGTCATGGATATCACTGGCTTACAAATGTTTTATTTGCGTCATTTAGGGTTAATCAATTGATTTGGAACTTATCATATCTAATAGCAAAGGTGACAATAAACAAACAAGTTGAATGGCTTAAGGTACTTCATCAAATAAGAAGATTAGGTGACCAACAGAAAACTGTCAATGACAATGGGGTGGTAAAGCCCATTTGCAAATTGAAAAATAAGAAAGTAAATTTTTCCAGTCTACCTCCAATCTTTAATGAGTAATGTCATGGGAACCTTTTAAATGTTTTGTCTCGAGTGACCGATATCACAAAGAACAGTCACTGGCTGAAGGTTGGTCAGTCATATTATGAAGAGTTTTGTCAGAGCTTATTAGTCTGGGTCAGTTCCCTGCTCGCATGCCTAATATGTTTTCATAGGCAGGTGATGGTAGCGACTTCACAGGCAGTTGCAAACTGACCATCAAAGAAGGCTGACACAAAAAGCCACCGCCCTCGGGCTCTCACCTTCTCTTCAAAGAGCGTATTTCATGTTTTATGCTAAGTTAAAGGCCAAATATAAATCTGCTCTCATATCTATGGGATTTGTGGAACAGTTTTTTATATTCCAAGGCAGTTCTATCCATTACCACATAAAATATATTTATAGTACAGTATGCAGATATGATAAGCATACATTTTTATAGGTCTCTTTTACGACTCACTAAATACACTGTAGTATCTTATGTTAATCGAATTAGTGGATAGTCCAAAATGTTAATTGATTGGTTAGATAACTCTTCATCAACACTGACTATTTTCCAAAAATGTTCACTTATTGGTCACATAACTTTTCATAAACATTGGTTTTTGTTTAGTATTCAAAAAATTTTACAGTGTATCATGAGCATATCTAATCGAATTTGGTGAACTATGAAGTTGCATGATCATGCATGATCACGTAACCGATTCCTCTGGTAATCACATTCAAATTGGTGTCAAGTGTGGACTCCATTGACCTGAGATTCAAGACAGGTGATTATGACAAACAGTCAATGCTAAACAATGCTAAACAAGATTATCCAGCCTGCTATTTCATTTACTGGTGCTTGAGCATCCATTTAGCCACATTTTCATTTATCATATATACTTTTATTGCATGGGGATATCTTTTGAATTGAAAATATCATTGGAAACGCTGAGGACAATACTTTACAAGACAAGGTAAGACAAATTCTCCTTTGACCATATCAACACTGAAATGTTTTGCTGACACATCTGGAAACTGTGGAGGCAGTTAATTACAGGCAATTTCATTAGTACGCGATTCTAAGACTCTTTACACACTAAATACATAGCATTTTTGCTTCATCTGATTAGTTTAGAAACAACAGAACGTGACGCAGCTAATATATCAAAGGTAGCAAGTATACATATTGCATTGATTCCGTACAGGCAACTGTGAATGACTAGAATCGCGTGGTTATGAAATAACCTGTAAATGCAAAAAATGTTTCAAGTTTTACATGTATGAACTTCAGATGGCTTGGTCCATTGTGACTACATATACAGTTCTTTGTGGTTTTATGTTGGTGACAGCATTTTGATTTTTAATAAATTAATTTTTGTCTGAGACATATGGTAACAGAAATGTAACTCATTCCCCGCTATGAAACCAAGGAGGTAAAAGGTCAACCACCTTTGTAATCTAATGGACATTAAATTTGACCTATATCCCCTGAATTGAGTGCGGCAAATACCCAGCAGCAATATCCAATTTCACATTTGGTGACATTTTAACACCACAAATTGATCTATCTTGAGCTGATACACCTGTTTCTCATAAAGCATCAACTCTGGTCCTGCTCTATCAGTGTCCAGGGGCATAGCTGGTATATTTTTTGTATCGATGTCTTAACCTATAAATAAAAAAACTTATATGTAAGTTATCTTAACAGAAAATCGATTCATCAAGGTAAGGAAAATCGACTGTGAAACTTTTTGCGTGTAAAACGTCATCAAAGAATGTGTACAATTTCAAGATGGGGCTCAATGCAAAACTTGGCCTAAAATCCTTAATAAAGGTCCGATTTTCAAAATTTAAGAAACTACATAATAAAATAAACCCCTCTGAATTCAATGTAGTCATTCATTTTGCTGCATTTGCAATATTAAGTTCGCAAATAAGCCTGTCGGCGCATTACGCTGTGAGCTTGCAAAGTTGGTAAATCCTCGGCAGTGACCACAACAGACCAGTGGCATATTCAGGATTTTTGTAGGGGGGGGGGCAAATAATTTAGTTTCCATATTTAATATTTATTACATGTACACTGTAAAATTTGAAAACTGTGTTGAAGCAATAATTTGAGCTGTCTGAGAATGTTAATAATTTTCAAGCTATGATAGCTCAATCCTATAAGTTGTCAAGGTATGATAGCTCAATGCTGTAAGTTGTCCAAACGAATCATAACATTAAGCTGTGAAAACATGAAAGCTTCAGTTGTTGCAGTCTTGCAGATAGTTTGCCATCTCAGTCATGCCATAATTGCCATATATAGCGCCATCTATAACAAGCACTTCTCGTAAGACTGCATTTAGTTTTAAATAACTATTTACTTACACGAAAAAAGAACATTTATATTACTCTATCCCAGAGAAAAAGTGAGTAGCACACCACTTTAGCTGGTTACCTTTTTTATTTTTATCTCTCTTAAATTGATTTGTGGGAGTAATTAGATGCATGCTTTCACACGTCAACCAACATTTCCAAGTCAGAGTGTGTTCAAATATAGGCTTCTAGCACTGTATACCAACTGAGATGGGCCACAGGAAATTGGGATTTATTCACAAGAAATTAATTTTTTAATCTCCTTGTGATGCAATGGTCTTTGTTGAATGCATCTTGGGCCTGTCCATGGTGTGCTAAAATGAAGCATACTGGATCAGGTGGATCCCCTTGAGAGATCAAACAATATTTTGGGATTACAGCCCATATTCATAAATAACTTTATAAGACAGGTCACACAAATATAAATCAAAAACAACTAAATATAAGTCAACACAGCTCAAAATTTTGAGTTGTGTCAGCTTGGATCAATAAGTCAACAAAACTCAATATTTTGAGCTGTAAGTCAACACAGCTCATTGTTTTGAGTTTTCTCAGCTTGAATACCTTCGTCAACATAGCTTAGTATTTTGAGCTATCTCAGCTCGGTATTTTGAGTTATCTCAGCTTAAAACATTAATCTATGTTAGCTCAATCAACTTGTGCAACCATCTCACTCAATCAACTGAGCTGAATCAGTGCCTCCGATTTTACAGTGTATGTATGACAGTTAGGTTTAGCCAGCTGCATTCTAATAACAAAAATCGAGGGAGGGATGTTTGGGTTTTTTTTTTCATGGACATTATTTTATAGAAAAGCCAATTTGAGATATTAGAATCATTAACTTACATGCCACACACCCTTAGGTTCATGTTAAGATCGATAAAGTACCCTTTTTTGAGGGTACTTTTCTTGTTAAGGCCGTTCAGTAGAGGAAAAAGGCATGTATATGACAGAACTGACAGTGTCACCAGGACCTCTGTGGTTTCCAGAATGATAAACAGTTCATGGCTTATCAATGATGTTGACATCTGCAGTTTAGGAATTGTTTAAAATACCGCTCTCAACTCTGGGGAAACAGACTTTGGGAATAAGAATAGTAAGCCAGTCTCGCAATTTAGCGAAGTTTTTTTGCAAATTTGGCTCTTTCTCACATTTTTAAGAGATCTCTTCAAATAGAAACAATATACAATTTTAAGGATGTCTTTGTCTTTTAACTATAGCCAAATGTCATCAGGAATTTGCAACAATAATATCAGAATTACTACAAACTCATCAAAATTTATATATACACTGCGTTCCCGATTATTATGCAACTACGTTTTTTCTCAATATGTGAAAAAGAAATAACACTATTAGGATATCCTTTACACACAGTGACATGCGTGCCATGAAGCAAGTAGCCTATCCTGTCACTTTCATTTAATTCCGTGGTTTCAGCAAGGAGTTATGCCATATATTCAGATTTTGGTGTGTTCCCAATTATTATGCATTTTCTTAGAAAAGCATCCATTGCCTACCAAAACCAACAAAGACGATTATGAAATGACATTGAAATATACCTCGTAACACCATATAAAAAATGGAACAATCATTTCAAACGTGGATGCCTTCATTGCCAAGAAATTAATATAATACAACTGCATTGGAAAAGCATTGAAATTGGCTTTTTTCTCAATAAAGAAGCCTCCCATGCTCTTAAAAAATTTAATATCATTGAAATTTCAGCTAAGAATATATCTTTAGCACACTATGGTCATACTGTGTGATGACAAACTAAATCTGATCTGACCTCATATCAAAAACTCACACTTCTGCTTCCCATTGGAATAGCAGAGGTATATATATTTCACTATTTGGCATGTATACGAATTTGTATACATGCAAAAACGAACATATTCGTATACATGCCAAATAATGAAAAATATACACATGAATAGCATTGGAAATGGGATGCGCTCAATTCATGTCAAGATATTTTTCAATTATATAGGGGCAACTTGATTGTCATTGGTTTATAGGAGAGTTCTAAACCCAAGGAAAGTGGAAAATGAGTATGGTAATGATTTGGTATTTTGTCTGACTAACAGAGGCTCTTTATTGCGATAAAACTGTAATTTCAGTGCTATTTCGATGCAGGAGAATAACATGCACTCTAAGCCCAGACCACACACTTGACATAAATTGTTTAAGTGGAATCAACTATTTTTCTTTTTTTAAGCTGTGTCAGCTTATATACTATTTGTCAGTTTCAATGGATTGATATTTTAAGTCAACACAACACAATCTTTTTCAGCCATACTCCTGAACTTCTGAGACACAAACAGAATAAGTTTACTCAGCTTAATTTTCTTATGCCAGATTTGTTATGCCAATAGTTGAACATCCTATTTATGTTCGATTCATTGGACAAGCAAAAAATAACCTTGTCTTAGCTACTTACTCTGTGGCCACATGGGTTAGTGGTTTGTTTTGTAATCTGAAGGTGTTGGCTTCAAACCCAGTGAGATTTAGATATTTCTCGTTACACCTTATATTTATGGTACAATTTTTGGTACAAAGGTTGGAGCAAAGGTCAAAAAATTTCAACATCTTGATTTGTTTATTATTGTGGACCCTGGTTAGTGTCCTGTCCCACTATACAGAATCTGAGTCAAATCACATATTCTGTTTTTCATAATCTATTTATAGAATTTTTGAGGAGACTAGGTGAAACAGCTTGTTGCATTTGCTTGACATCGTGGCCACATTGGTTAAGTGGCTGATCTTGTAATGCAAAGGTCTTGAGTTCAAATCTGGAACATAGTGACATTTTCTTAACAATGCAATCTGTCATTTAAAAAAATGACTTGAAGAAACAACCTGGTGTGTTGTGCGGACATTATGGCAACATTGGTTAAGTGACTGGTCTTGTAATCGAAAGGTCTTGGGTTCGAATCTGTAACAGAGTGATGTTTTCTAAATACCCTCTGTTATACAACTTATGAGAAGACTAGCAGAAACAACTTGGATGTTTTGAGTGGACATTGTGGCAACATTGGTTAAGTGACTGGTCTTGTAATCAAAAGGTCTTGAGTTCAAATCTGTAACAGAGTGATGTTTTCTAAATACCCTCTGTTATACAACTTATGAGAAGACTAGCAGAAACACCTTGATGTGTTGAGTGGACATTGTGGCAACATTGGTTAAGTGACTGGTCTTGTAATCAAAAGGTCTTGAGTTCAAATCTGTAACAGAGCGATGTTTTCTAAATACCCTCTGTTATACAACTTATGAGAAGACTAGCAGAAACAACTTGATGTGTTGAGTGGACATTGTGGCAACTTTGGTAGGGTGACTAGCCTTGTAATAAAGAGGTCTTGAGTTCAAATCTGCGACAGCATGACATTTTCTTAATTATACTATGTCATGCAGAATTAGTGAGAAGACTAGGAGAAATAACTTGGTGTGTTCATCGGACATTACGGCCACATTGGTTAAATGACTAGTGTTGTGATACAGACTTCTTGAGTTCAAATCCCTGACAATTAGACATTTTCTGTATATCATGTAATTTATTGTAGAATTTCTGAAAATATCAATGGAAATGATGTCAACTTGACATTGTGTATGTGGACATGTTGATCATCTGTGTGCATTGCCTTGACATATTTGTAGGCATTATGAGCAACAACTCCAAATGTTGTTATTTAATGGTATTTTTTCCAGCAGTTCAGTTGAACTTGGAGATATTTTAAAAAATTGCCTAACTGTAAGTAGGGTCAAAATATTGAATTTTTCTTTTTCACACAATGCAGGGTGTATTACCACCATAAATTTTAATAATTACTTCAGGGAAAAATATATATGTAATTATGCTTCCGTTGAAATACTTAATATTGGTTTGTGAGCGGCCTTGTAAAAATCTTTGAGCAAGCTGACCTGGGCTGCAGGCCATTATTTTATCTTAATTACAACCACAATGATATGATCTACAGATTAGAAAGATCATTAAATCATTACGTTAAGTTGTTTTAATAAATGTGACTGTATATGAGTGTTTTTTTAAACATTGACTGGATATCTTGTTATAATAAGTAAAGTGCTGACATCTATATGTAGAAAGTGGTGTTACCCACACTCCAATGTTTTTAGCAGTTTTTCTTGTCATAATTCCTCTTGATGTTGTTAGCAGTTTTTCCTACAACCTCCAAGTGACTTATTGCCTTAAGGACCATTTTTGACACCTTCAAGACTGTTAACTTGACACAGCAAAGCCATCCTATTGATTTCTCAAATTAGAAGAACTCAACATTTTTGAAGGTAAGAGAACTTGGATATTCTGTAGCAATTAATGCATTTGTCAATATTGAATACTTATTTCATTGTTATGAATATCAATAGAGCATGAACATACATGTGCTTTTTTTAATACAAAAACTTGAAACTGTAATGTGAAATTCAGTATTAAACTACAGGGCATCATGATGTCAAACTAATTCAAAGCCAGAGATTAAAAACTAGCAAATGGAAAGCAATGTCATTATTGCAATATTATCTTAGTGGACATGAAATTGATAATGACAATTATGTTGTCTCTGACTTGATAAGTGATTTATCTCAAATGCTAGACTATGGATAGTGTATGCAGGCATTAAGGGGATGACTATTTAGTGTCGAGGGGAGGGGTTGGAGTTTTTTTTTTTTTTTTAAAGTTCTTCATCAGTTTTGGTGAAATTGGTGAAATTAATAAATTCTTTTTGGCCAGACTTGAAATAAATAATTTCTTGTGGGGGTATTTTTTAACTAGGTGTTGTTAAATTTGATTTAGAAGTGAATATTTGGTGACTTTGCACACTCAACATTTATAATTGGTGCCGTTAGCCTGAAATAAAGAGGAAAACTCCAAGCCCCCTTGAAAATTAAATGGTTGCCCTTTTTGTCTTGGCATTTTTATGATTAGCTGGCTGGCAACAAAGATAAGCATTCAAATAGCTACAGAAATATTATTTGATGTTCATAAGGTCCATTTTCACTCATTCATTAAAATGTTCATGATATATAGACAGAAAAATGCTGATGTGTCTCAAGCAGCCCTTAGGCTTCGTTTTGAGCCAGATTTTGTCAGAGTGCATAATTTACTAATAGTAAATATGTCCTAAAATGTGAAGATTATGAAGCCGAGCAATAGGACTAGTTATTGCATATTGCACTAAATTCAAACGGGCCATACACTTTGTTGTAAAACTCTATTCTCAGTCACACATGTAGCATTCAGTTGGTTGGTGCAAGTGATTAGCATACTATTAAACTTAAATTTTTCTGGCATAATATAAATAAATATTTCGGACAAACTCAAAACACTCAAAATATTATCCAGTAATCAGGACTTCAAATTTATTGTTTATCATATTCCTAATTCCCAATGAATTTGCACATTAATTATATTATGTTTTATATAAATTGTGTGCTGCTTGAAAATGATATTGATAAAATATTTTTCAGATTTACAAGATATTTCACGGAGGCACCAGCTGAACTATCTAATTACATCGGATGCAGGAGACTCGAGAAAATTTGCCAGGTAATCATTGTAATACATGTTCTTGGGTTTCTGGTCTTAAAAAACTCAATTCTCGTAAATATACTTGTGTGGAAAGCAGAACATAACTGCACATGTTTATAAATTCCACCTCAGAACAGCTGTATCCTTTTGTTAGATGACATGCTCAACGTAAAAAATGACTTTTTAGTCCCTCTGCTGGAATTATTTTTCCATACATGCCTATTTGTCTGTCCACTTGTCTGTGTATTTACAACCGACATCATTCTATGTTGCTATCAAATGTTGCCAGATAGGGTAAGGGATAGGCCTACACATGTTGACCATTGGGACTTTTAATTGTTGGAATTTCAAAACTTTCGTCAATTTATGTTTGTTTCTTTCATATTTGCAGAAGAAAATGCATATGAGGCCTGTCACACCTGAGCAGCACTCCAATCATGCTACACTTCTTCAGGGATACAATCTGAGGTCAAAAGCACACTTTTTTGCAGGTATGTACAATTCAGTCCATTAAATTAGCTTAAGTGTTCAGAAAAATTGGAGCAGCTTTCCTCTGTCGCAGGTAAATTTGAAAAAAAAAAAAGCATAAAACAATCCAAGCAACAGTTGAAGAACGTCAACAATGATTAACAGAGATATCTTGAGATCTATGCTGGTTGATGATCATTTTCCATGTTGGGTATCCTTTTTCAATTAGTGCCAGTGAGCCACTGGTCACATAAGGATGACAATACATTATGCCATTTAAAAAAATTAATAAGGTAAATGAATAATTCTGCAAAGGAACGTAATGAATATTTTTGAGAGGAGAGAAAATTGATTTCTGCAAATATCTTAAAGCCACACAGTTAATATCGTTTGATAACATTATATCATCTACATGCAATACAATGTATGTTTTCTTTTTCAGGATGGAACTTCAAAGGCTACCTTGACTGAGCAACACTGGCTTTGCTTTGTGAGGATCGCGACATTACAACCAACCTCAGTACTGTCACTTATCACACAAACTGTCCAAGAAATTGCTCATACTTCCTCCTTCATTTCATCTTTACACGAAAGAACATTTAACATGAAGTTTTGACATTTCTGATGCCCAAACAATGAACAGAATAATTAACCGTACCTCAGGACGTTTGAAACATTTTCCAAATGACTTACCGATGGACAATTTGGTCATTGAAAATTGTCCTTGCTAACTTTCTTTATGGAAAAATTACTAGTTGGCTTTGTTTAAAAATTGTATGCTTGGGATTTTTGGTCACTAGAAATTAAAGATTTGTTGCTGACACAAATTTGTACGGATATATGCACAACCTTTGTCAGGTTTTGCTTCAATAAATGATTTTTTATGCGTGAATAATGCAATGTATTTGTTCCTTGTAAAGATCTTACTTACGTACATTGTGTTTTTATGTTATGTCTTTCTATGTGTTTTTGTTGCTCAAGTATAATTTGTCATCCTTTTACTTCAAAATCTTGTGAATGACAAATCGTCTTTTACGTAAAATTAATGAAGTAACAGATTTATATTTTTCACTTATTGCCTCTCGGCACGATTGACCATTGATTTGATTGACTTCTTGTTTGCTTTATTGAAAATAAATGCCTTTTTAGACTTATCTCTGGTGCTTTATTTTATTTGTTCAATCTATCTGTTTAATTTCTAAGTTCTAACGGTAGGCTATTTATTATTGATTAAAATTCAAAGGGTGTCCCAAAGATGTCCAATTTCATCTTGGTCCAAACCAATGATCAGTGGTTGTTTATCATCCGGTCACTTTTTCTACCAATTATGCTATATCTTGTTAATCACTTGAAAACAGCATATTACAATCTATCCAGAATAATTTAATTTATTTGAGCAGGCTCATCCTTTTTTAATTTGGCAAAGGAAGTATAATTGAATCAATTCAGGTTAATCTAATTGATATGAGCTATGATAACACCTTTTTATCAGGTTAATCTCGTGTAAAAGTATTTGTTTATATGAACTTAAATAAAATTTGCCATGTTTTCTCAAGTAATTCAGCATATTACAGCTTAATTAAAAAAAGTCATATTAACTTATTAGCATTAAGTCACATTCAGTGACTTGATTGTGTTATTTCAGCCATTCTTGCTCAATTAAGATTCTCCTAATCACATTTTGCTAGTCTGCCTTATTTCTATTATGTGGTTATAAATTATAACTTTTTCATTGTATAGAGTAAAATTGATTAAGTCAGTCAGCCTCAGCTGTGTTATGTCAGAGAAACTTAAAGCCTTTGTTAATTTTGGTTTGATTATATTGTACTAGCATGACCGATTTGCAGAATATTGTCTTGTCCAATTGAAAATTTGTTGTATCAACTCAATTCACTTTATGTGAAGCACTGAATTCAGCTTATTTAATGTAGGCCAGGCTAGTGTATCTCAGTTGAGTTCCAGCCCATTTTTTAATTTCTTTAAGTCAGGTAAACTCAATTCACTTAAAATTATTGACACTTAAACTGTGAAAATGTTGGCAAACTGAGAGATACAACTTCAAATGAACAAGCTGAACTGACTCAATAAATATATTGCAGCACCGTTGCCCCAATTGAATTAAGTCAAGTCAGCTTGCTGGGGCTTAGAGTGTGGGGGTCATTCTACGTGAAATCAACCAAAATTTGAAAAGTGCCCGACCTCACCATCTCAGATTTTCATGAAACTTCCCACATTTGAAGAACTATATATGGAATGAATGTATGCTAAATTTTAGTTCTGTAACTGCAAATTTGAGAAAGTACTGACCGATTGAAGTTTGAAAACTTAGACCAAAAATTGAAAATTGTCCCTGCTAGAAATTGCTGTCATTTATTGACTGCTCCAGATAATGCCCTAAAATATTTTAAATGAATGCTTGATATCTCAATAAACAAAATGGCTGAAAGCAAGTTGCCGAAAAAAGGTTTGATGACCTTCCACAAATTTTCAAAGTTGGAAGGTTTATCACACTAAAGCTCAAATTTCAATAATTTCCCACTCGGTCACAAAACTTCCAAAATTAAAGATATTTTATAAATTTGTTCTTTGGGCTGAGTTACCATATATCCCTGGCTGATGTTTGCTGTGATACAAATTTTAAACAAATGAAATTTACCAATGTTCGGAGGGAAAAATCTCAATGTGGGATAGGTCATAGCAACAACACCTGCATATCACGTGAAAATATATGCAAAGGGCTTTTGATTCATATAAGATACATCTTGTGTATATGAATTTTTCTTGGTCATATTCAAGCCTTAAATATAGTCATTTAGGCTGTAACTATGCAGATATAAAATTATCAAAAGATTGTGTGGGACCACTTATATGATTGCAAAAATAGGATATAAGTATTGCTTTAATTTAGGATTTTAACCCAATACCGTAGAACGGGGTGACTTTGAACAGCCGGGGTGACTTTGAACACTTTTCTGAAAAAGATTGATCCTCTATGAATGCAAAGCTAAATGAGATACTGGAAGTATTTGACTTCTGATTATATTCTACTGAAGCCTAGTTTCTTTCTTCATAAACTCATTGTGACCGGATTTTTTTTTTTCACGATTTTGATGAATAAACTTAGCATACTTCTTTTTGCAAGATACCATAGCCTGTGAACTTCTGTGCCCACAACAGTACTGAATGAACCTGGCCTTACAAATGCTTGCCATATTACAATATCACTCAAATACTTCCAAAATCCACCAGAAGCTTGTTGGAGGCTATTCAGGTAGACCGACAACAAATAATATAAGTGCATGATGTTGAATTGTAACAAACTTCGGGGTGACTTTGAACATCACATTGTGATGGTGAGCGCGGAGACCATCACATTTTCCCGTAAGCTATATTCACAGATATATCATATTTCATAATACAATGCATATAATTCAATGTCTGAACGCATGTTTCACTGTATTAGGCAATCATTTAGCTCCAAAGGCACGGAAGTAGATCAGAATAAAAAAGTCACAAAACATAAAAAAAACAGTGACAAAATTTCAAGGAAAGGCAATCGAGCCCTGCAAAGTTCAGAAATACAGATAAACATTTGTTTTCCGAGAATTGATGGTTTTCTTTCATTGAAACTCACTCTGTTCAAAGTCACCCCGGATCTTGTTGCAAAACATATTGGGTCATAAAGGCCGATATGTGAGGCACGTGGGATAACAATCGCAGCAAATTTTCTCTGCTGTAGTCGGAGTTAGGTATGGGTCAAAGTCTTTGATAAGTAAGTGAACCACCCTTCCCTATTAAATAACATTGGGCCTGTGTTTCACTTACTTATCAAAGACTTTGACCCATACCTAACTCCAACTACAGCAAAGAAAATTGGTTGCGATTATCCCACATGACTCACATATTGGCCTTTATGACCCAATGTGTTTTCCTTTCATCGGATGAAAATTCATGCTTCCACAAGCAGTTTTGCTAAGGATGTTTAGCATTGTTGCAATGGCACCATTTCATGCGTTTCACTTACAGGCGGCACTGTAGATAATTACTCACCCAAAAAATGCTTTTAGTAGACAGTTACAAAATGAAATACACTGGTAAGATTTGATATCAAATTGAAGACCTTGGTCGTAAAAGTTTCAGCCAATTTTTAAATTCAAATTTATCATCCCACATGATTTTACTGTCATTTGAAATCCGACCATAATGTTGGAAAGGTGAAAACATCCAAAATATAAAGTGAACTTTCACAATGAAGAATTCATATACACAAAATGTGGCTCATATCAATCAAAAGCCCTTCTCGTATGCTTTCTTATGAAATGTGTCAGCAATTTGTGCTGCCTATCCCACATGGTGATATTTTTCCCCCAAAAATGATGAATTTCAATTTTTTCAAAATTGTGCGGGGTATTAATCGCTGCCATCAATACCTAGAGCAGTATTTTAGTTTTACTAATTCTAATCACCCAAAAGAACAAATGTGTGGAATATTTGACATATTGAAAGTCACTTGGAGGAGATAGAAATTATTGAAATCTGGAATTCGGTGTAATAAATCATACACATTTTAAACATTCTGGAAGAGATGCAAATTCATCTGGGTTGAAAATTCTTGAACTACAACTTACAATAGGGTCATGTGTAAGTACATGGGTTATGTCAGATTGTTATATCAAAAAATAAAAAAGAGATATTAAATTTTTAGAATGGGACAATTTCCGATTTTCGGATCACATTTTTAATCTTCAATTGGCCACAACTTCCTCAATTTTTGAGATACAGCTTTGAAATTTCACACAAATTCCTTCCACATTGCGTTCTTAATATGTGGCTAGTTTCACCAAAATCGGAGAAGGTGAGGTGGGGACCACTGGTTGATTTGAGATGGAATGACCCATGGATTTCTTGGATATGAATGCATCCACATTTGACATGATGGTTATAGTTTTCCTTTTGTTTTATGAGGTATATGTTGATGGCATCTTTAGATTAGTTTGGGTGAATTTGAGTGGCCATGGATGCTTTTCCAAGAATTGTATAATAATTGGGAACACCTCAAAACCTCATTATATAGCATACCTCCCAACTAAGCCAATAGAATTGGACAAATTGACAGAATATCAGCTACGTGGTACATTTATAATTATGTGTAAAGGATATTCAAATAGTATTATTTCTTTTTGAGATATCACAAAAAGACATGGCTGCATAATAATTGGGAACGCGGTGTATATCTTTTAGGTTTCAACACAAATTTAGTATTTGCAAAACAAAATTTTGCTGTTGTAAGTCAAAAACTGTCAAACTTCATTTATTTCAACCGTGGCCCTAATATGCTTCCGCATATTTAGGTATTTGCCAGTTGGAAATTCGTATCAGACCACTGATGGCTGGGAGTGTTTACTTGGCTCCACCTGATTGCTCCTCAGTAAAGCTGACGGTAATTTTATTTGAAATGAACTAATGCAGTAACAGTAAGCTGATTGCTAATTTAAAAGAAACACATTCTGAATGTCAACGGCCTCATCTTTACAGCTAACTAGAGCTTTCGTTAGGTATGATGACCAACACTGGTGTTTTCTCCAGAACGTTGATATCAATATTGAATTGTAGAAGTTGCACTATTAATGGAGATGAGACTTTTCACCCTATAAAAATTGCGCTCTATGATACCTATGACGTATCATCACCAGGTCCAGGTAACCTACTTCATGGCAAGTTATTTAAGGAGACTTACTTTGTTGATATTTGAAATATTATGATTCTAATTTTTACACATATTCTAGTCATGATCGACCAGTAAAACATATATCCTCACGCTCATGTATGATAAAGACACATCATCAGCTGCCATGACCCACAATGTCCCACATCCGACAAATTTCACAGTCAAATGGATTTGTCCTTCCCCATAGATAGATAGAGTGATGTATACGAGCGAGAGTCCTCAACATGCTACATATTTTACCCCATGTGAGGGATCTTATGGAGGGTGGCCATTAAATAATCAAGGGGGGTTTTCCAAAGCAGGCAATTATTTATTTCACAGTTACGGTGACCGTAATTATTTATGTTGCGCCCATGATGTCGAGAATTATTCCTTTCTAAATCAAGCATCATTCTGTTAAGAAATACCCCCAGTCCCCCACCTGAAAATTATCTATTTCAAGAAAGGCCAAAAATATTATTTATTTCACAAAAACTGAGCAAGAAAGTATTTATTTAAAAAAAAGTCAAGCCCTTGAGATTAAATGGTGGCCCCCTTAGTTTTACTCGTCCAGCACAGGAACTGATACAAGTGACATCTTACCTGAACGACATCCAGCTTGGATTTTGCTCATGATTTTGCTCTTTGTTTCCATGATTTTGCTCTTTGTTTCATGATTTTGCTCTTTGTTTCCAGTATCAGATTGGAACAACACCTATCACTGGTTGTACTAATCTGGTTATCTCCTATCACTTATCTTCCAACCGGATAATATCACCTGCAAAAAAAAAAGTGTTGTGTAGTGACATGAGTTCAGCTAATAAAAACCAGTTATCTAACTCAAGCGTTTTCAGCATTGACACAACATCAGTAACATCACTTGACCACTTTATGAGCTTTAAGGATAACCTGTGTTAAGTAATAGATAACGCCCGCATTTGTGATGATATTATGCTATACACTCTTGATCAAAATGCTGGAATAATTAGGATTTTCAGGGTGTCAGGATTTCAAAGTTCTAAAATTGGTGATTGAATGTATGGAATTGCAAAGATTTTTCCTCAGACATTAGACTAATGTATAAAATGATATCATAAATCATTTTTGTTGCTGAGAATTATTTGAAAACTTTCTCTTGGTGATCCGGAAAAATTTATCATTTTCAGTAAAAAATCATCAAAAATCGCATAGTGGCTCAACAACACAGACATAAAATTTCAACATAAGCAAAAAATGCCAACTTAATCTTGATGTGACCAACCAATAAACGTAACAATATCATGTTGAATGTTTCATTCATGACCTCAGCTTTCACTTAACTTGACATGGAGTCCGCCGACCTATTTTTTGGTTCTTTTTGACCGACTGGGCCATTCTTCAGTGGAAGTCACTTGCACCTGGTTCAGAGTAGTTGGCTGGACCTCCATCTTGTGTGCAGAATGGCCAAAGATGTCCCTATAATGTCATTTAGGTTCATATCAGGTGAAGTTGCCAATAACGGCAAATTCTCAATTTTCTCATTTTTCGAGGTTTAGAAGGATTTGTGGTGCCCTACAAGGTTGAGTATTGCCATAAATGAATAAAATGTTTAAACTGAAGTGTTCTCTACACTGAGGTATCATTTCCTCTTACAGACAAGTATACACTAAGTTACAAAAATGCTGGCATATTTTGCGAATATTTCAAGTAAATTCCATCTCTGTCAATATATCCTAGTACATGTTACACAGAGCATATGGAGAATTTTTTGTGTGATGGGAAGTTGGCCAGATATTGTCCGAAAACTGCCTCATGGCCACAAGGGCTCCGGAGGCGGTTTAATACTTGTTTTGTGTGTCAGCCTTTATGATGGAAATTTGTGTCTGGTAGTGTGGTATAAAAACGTCCCAGCAGTCTCCTATCTAAGTTTGCTGGAAGAGGAAATGGTACCTCAGTGTAGAGAGCACTTCAATTGAAACATTTTATTCATTTATGGCAATTCTCAAGCTTGTAGGGCACCACAAATCCTTCTAAACCTTGAAAATTGAGAAAATTGAGAATTTTCCGTTACTGGCAACTTCACCTGATATGAACCTAAATGATATTATAGGGACATCATTGGCTATTCTACACACAAGATTGAGGTCCAGCCAACTACTCTGGACCAGGTGCAGATGACTTTCACTAAAGAATGGCCATATTTGTCAAAAAGAAGCAAAAAACTGATTGGCGGACTCCATGTCAAGTCAAGTGGAGGCAGAGGTCAATGAATGTGGCATTCAACATGATATTGTTATGTTTTTTGGTTGTACACATCAAGATTAAGTTGGCATTTTGTACGTATGTTGAAATTTTATGTCTGTGTTGTTGAGCCACTGTGCGATTTTTGATGATTTTTTCCTAAAAATGATCAATTTTTCCGGGTCACCCAAAGATAGTTTTCAAATAATTCTCAGCAACTAAAAAGGTTAATGATATCATTTATACATAAATCTAATGTCTGAGGAAAAAATCTTTGCAATTCCAAACATTCAATCGCCAATTTTAGAACTTTGAAATCCTGACACCTTGAAAATCCTAATTATTCCAGCATTTTGATCATGAGTGTAGATATGAGGGCTTTAGCCTGAGGATTATTGCATATCCTCACAAACAAGGTGTTATCTAACTTATACCACTAAGTACAAAACAAATTAACTTAAATCTCTTTGTTTTCCATTTGAGGTGACTCAAGTATGGTAGTTTGATCATACAGATTTTTCAAAAATTTTGCTCCAGCATTCTACGGGACCTGTACTGTACATCCCAAAAATTAAAAACAGAAAAATTTCACCGACTGGTTTGGTTGCCATGGTAACGGCATGTTATATAATATATATAATAATAATAATAATATGGATTTATAAAGCGCTAATTTCAGTAAACTGCTCATCAGCGCTTTTCAGATCAATCAATTGTAGGAATTCTGAAACAAATGTGTTTTTAGATTCTTCTTGAAGCTTTCTAATGTCTGTGCAGTTGTCACTTTTTCAGGCAAATTGTTCCATAGCTTTGGTGCTGCATAGGAAAATGCCCGATCTTCAAACTTATTTTTGTTGCATGGGGCAGGTTCTGCTAAGAGTAGCTTGTGGTTGCTTCTCAGGTTATGCTCGGAGCCAGGCCTCTCAGACTTAAAGTCTCTAAATATGGGTTTTTATATGGGTTCAAAATGAGTAAATATGGGTTTTTATGGGTTCGCTTTGGGCAAATATGGACGTTTATGGGCTTAAGGTTTTCCTAAAATTATCAATAATAGACAGTCTTACCATTCTTCCAAGTCATGGTAGTACATAGAAATACTATATTTTATCATGTGCCACTCCTGCCACAGTTGTCACTTTGTCCAAAGACCTTCTCACATAGCACAGGGGTTTTCCTTGGTAGCTAATATCGGTGTGAATTTGAAATCCACCTGTACAGGCTACCAAGGATCAAGTACCACACGACCACACAAGAACCCTGCAACTACAATGTGAGCTAGAGTAATTTACCCATCCTAGTAGGTCTCCTAAGGTTTAAGCTGTATTAAAACCAGGCACAAACTTAAACATCTAAAATACTTAGGTTAAATGCCTCTATAATCTCAATGATGAACTTCAAATAAGTTTCAAGCATGGACTTAAAAAACACAAGAAGTCAATATGTGGCCAGCATCACAACAAAGCAGATTGAGAAAAGGCTCAATGTACCCCCAGAAATGTCTTGAAGTCTTGAAAGCATTTCAAGACTACACTTTTTAATAGTTTTCCTTTTGGTGTTCATTGAGTTTTCTCTGCAAACAAGGTCCTCCTCTGGTCTCTGGTCTGATGCGAAAGTCTTCACTATCCATGTAGGCAGTGGTCAACTAATAGAACTAATAGAATTTCTGCGTTGATTAGGGTGAGGCTGGTGCCCCCTGAAATATAAATTTTCCTCAGATCCCTCCTACCTTTTTTTCTGAGCTGTGCCATGATAAAATAAGAATTTCTGTGAAGTTTCATGAATATTGGAGAATATTTAGGTGTGGCCACTTTGATGCAAAGATAAATTGGTCAAATATAGGCGATTTTCAATGAAAAATGACATATTTGACACAGTTTATCCAGTTCTCTGGTATGTTTCTTTACATTTTTTGGGGAAATGCATATATACATATATAACTGAGTGTCTACATTGTTTTAAGCAGCTTAAAAAAAAACATTTTCTGAAAATCTCAGAATTTCTATAAAATCATAATGCGGACTATTATATGTAGAGTACAAAAATACTTTGTTTGTCTTTGTCATAAATACTCTTCTGTCATTTCCAACTTCATGTCCCCTGCTGAATACTCTAATATCATAATATGGAATGAACAGGAACAGAATTTTCCTGTCATACAGCATGAACAAACAACCTCAGAAATCTGAATTTATACTTTCAAATTGTAAGGGGTTCAAGATGTATAATTTTAACTGATTTAGGCTCAGTCAACCACCGTCCCGATACATCACACACTTAAGGGTGAGCTTGGAATTAGGACATTTACTTATTTCAAGAATCCCTACTATGTCTCTGCAACTCTACAAGTCAACAAGTCTGAATTATGACTTTTAAATGATGAAATATAACGCATCAAAAACAGTCGTTTTCTGGAAATTCTGGTAATTTTACTTGTGATAAATAATTATGGACTAAATGATCTAATATTTAAATGATTCTTACTTCAACAATTCAACTTTTGTTGTATGGAAATATGTTGAATGGAAAATCAATAAGCATAATTTTGGTGAATGTTGGAACTATGCCATTGATGAGGATCCAACCTCAAGCTAAACAACTGGAATCTCAAATACTTATATTTTCTGCTATACTCATTTTATTCTGATTAGGCCCAGAATTATATTTTATTTCTTGTGATACCTCTATGTCATACTGGAACTCTTCATCACAATTTTGAGTTATTTGATATACATTCAGTTTATTTAGAATCTCGTAAACATTGAGATAATTGTCCAACATGTCTGTACCATATTCATCATTTTCTTGTATGTCAGTCTACCTCTGGTTAGTTTTCTGTGCACATTGTATTAAGTACCTCAAAAGCAATCTATAATTGACTGACACACAGTTTCTGTAGAATAAAATCAGTGCTGATATCACAAAGTTACCAAATTATGCAAAATATGTCACAATTATGCACTAAAACTACCAGGCATCTTTGGTGTCTGTAGCTTCAAGTGCCACAAGAGTTGACCACATGGTGAAAATGATATTTTGGCTCCCTGGTAGGTTTTAAATTGCACTAGCCCATACCTGCCTGCAAGCACAAGTAGAAGCAACCTAAACTTAAAGTATTGAGCTAAAATGAAATTCCTGTGCAAAGTATAAGTTTTGTTTTTGGAGGAAAAAAAAAGTTTTACTGTTCTGTTTTGATCTAGCTCAGTTTCCCAATACATTGCATAATTATTATTGTACCATGTTACAGTTTGCAGTGTTTGTTTTTTTAAATTTTCATCCCTTTCAAGGACTGATTTATGTAATGTTCACTGACCATTGACTATGATTGCTGCTCAACCAACAACATCCAACAAGGAGGCCCAGTGTTTTCAAAAAGCTCATACTCCTACAATGTCTCTCCTCGCTTATATCTTTAAGTCCATTTCATTGATGATCAGAGAGTTCAGAGTATAATGAGCTGCCAAAATACTGACCTCCTTAAGTCCTTATGATGCCAATACAGAAAATGATATGGCAATGCATGAGTCACATAATGATTTTATCACGTCAAAAGAGCTCAGTATTGAAATTTGTTTTCACCTTTCCGATTCCTAGAAAATCCTTACAATCAACATGAAGAATGCAAGGGATACCCATGGAGTTAAGCAAGGAAATGGAAGCTCACAAATACTGCTTCATGCCCAGATTTTCTTAAAGTTATATACTTTGTTTGTTACGTCATTGAAAATATTGCAGTTTTAATGTATAAAACATGGCAAATTACAGTTTTTGTTGAATAACTCAAGAAATATAAGAGATAGACACTAAGTTACTAAAGAAGTTGAATATGAATATGTGGTCTAGGATTATTTTGAGCCCATTTTCAAAGGTGTATGACCATTATATCAAAAGATATGACGATTTTTATGGATTTGTTATGTTTAAAACACAAATGGCCAGGTGGCCACACCTAAATTTTGATGAATCTGGCTGAAATTTGGTATACTTTCTTTTTATACCAAGGGGCATCTCAGAAAAAAAGGTAGGCTTGATCTGAAAATGTTGGGGCACCAGCCTCACCCTAGCGTTGATGCCACTGGAGCGGCAGGCCTTCCCAAAAATGGCAGGGCTCATTTCAGATTTCAAAAGCAACACAGGTGATGGGTCAACATCATCCTTAATCTTTATCTAGGAGAATGTGAACATCAACGGCAAATTGTATAAGAAAGTGCTGTAGGCTGAGATGTTGCCATGGTTGATAAAAACATGTGGCCAAAACTACATATTTACCCAACATGGTGCACCTGCAGTGTCCTGCACACAACTCAAATGTTGATCACAGTGATCAGCAATGTTGTAATGTTCATTGCTCTTGGTTATATGGCCACAAAGTAACCCAGAAATAAATCCAGCAGAAATTTGGTCTGTCATGGACCAGAAGTCTCACGAGTGCCACACAGCAGCAGTGCACGCGAAAGCATATTGACTTTGGTCAGACATTTTGTCTGACGGGGAGAGAGTTCCGGTCAGACAAATTAATGTTTCGTCAGACAACATAATAAATTTAATCTATAATTTTTTAAATGGTTGAAATGCATTTTAATGGAATATTATTCTTTGATTTTTAAAGGTGGTTTTGCGATATTGCAATTAAGTTTCTTGAGGTCTTACAATACAATTCAACATCAGAGAGGACAAGCACTTAATATGACTATTTCCTGTAGAGATTTTGTGCCAGTAAATTTGTCTGACCTGAATTTGAGAATGGTCAGACATTTGCAAAAAGTGCCAGTAATGTCTGACGTGGCTGACCATTATCGCGCGCACTGCACAGCAGTGTCCATAGAATGGTCAAACTTTGATGAAGATACCATGCCACTTTCATGGGGGGCAGCTGAAGGACGTGTAAAGGCAAGGGTGGTCACACTAAATTGTATCAAGTTATATACATGATAAGCTAGAAATCTTTGTCCTTATTTGCTTAACTGATGTCTGTAAAGCATTCTTAGCGAAGGCACCAAAAATGTTGGTAAACTAATCTTCTCACCCTGTAACACTATATTTCAAGTCAATAAACAATATTTCAATAATGTTGAAATTCATCATACGCGGAGGCCCAAGAATGCAAAATATGGGTTTTTATGGATTATATGGACTATTTAAAAAAAATATGGATCCAAAATGCGAATATGGACTAATATGGACTATATGGGTTTTTATGGACTCGCTGAGAGGCCTGTGCTCCTGTTGAGATTTGATTTGAACAAGTTCTTGAATGTATTGTGGAGCCTGATTGTTCATTGCTTTCCATGTAGTTGTCATCAGTTTGAACTGAATTCTTGCTGTGATTGGTAACCAGTGTAGTTGTTTCCTGCTATGGCTAACACTGTCATGCTTTTTCAATCTCTCAATTAATCGAACTGCTGAGTTTTGAGCAACCTGAAGTTTATTTAACACTCTGCTTGCAGTGCCATACAACAATCCATTTCCATAGTCTAAATGAGGAGTGACAAGGGCACTGACAGCAGTTTTAACTGTTTCCTTGTCAAGGTTTTTTCGCAGTTTTGATAGATTTCTCAACTTGAAATATGCGTTACGACACATTTTGTTGATCTGCTTCTCCATTGTCATATTTTTGTCAAAGAGCACACCTAAGTTGCGGACATGGTTGGCAGTTTTGATTTCAACATTGTCTACATTGATAGATGTTATTTGAAGTTTAGCCTGATGACTGCTCAGAAGTCATGTAACGCTTTATCCTGTGGCATATAACCCAAAATTAAGGTTAAAATACTTTTTACTGTAAGTCATCAAAGTGCAGCAGTACTAATAAATTGCAGATTTTGCATGCATCAATTTTGGCAGTAATCAAATTTTAAGAAAACAATTTTTTTTTTTAAATTTGTATATATCATAAACAAGTTACTTTCAAACAAAAGGCAGTTTTCACCAAGTCATTTTTACTGCAGTGCCATGACTGTGCAAATGTCAATTTAAAGTAATAAATACTATTTTAAACACAGTTGACTGAATTTAAACTAGAACATTTTTGGATTAGGTTGAGAAGCTGAAACTTTGAAGTATTATAGAATAGATGTTACTGCATTCAACAAAAAAATAATTATGCTTCTAGCTGCATTAGAACTAATTTAAATGGCAATTTACCAGCAGTTGTGCTGTTAGAAACAAAATGTACAAAATGGTAACGTCACAACTTTTTCAGAGCTTGAAGCAATCGTGACGCTATGTTGCTCAGAAGTATGTGCAGTGTACCATGCTTGAGTCACCTTAATCCCTCTTGTTTGGCAATATTTCATTGTATTTGTTGCACATTCATGTTCCTCAGTTCATTAGCAGGTTGGCAGCCCTGAAGCAACAAGTCAGAATTCTTTGTTCTCAGGAAATAAGACAGCAATACATTAATTTTGAAGTTAGATGCATCAATAGATAGATTGAAATATGGATCGATAGATTTTTAATACAATACATTAATTTCATAGATTAATTTTATAGATAGATAGAAAGATAGATAGATAGATAGACGGATATATCATAGATAGATCGATAGATAGTGCAGCCCTCTCAGCCAAGGTCTCTTTGGAAAAGCCATAAATTATTTAAATTACAAAAAAAGGCCATTCGTATTATTACCAATAGTAACTTTAGGTCTCACACCAGTGGTTTATTCAAGGAGTTACGTACTCTAAAAATTATGGACTTATGTGCACTGCAGGATTTCAAACTTTGTTATAGATATGAAAATAATTTACTCCCAGTATATTTGAAAAATATCATTAATAGTGAAGCCATCCATTACCATTTCACCCGACAGAGCACAAGTGTGAGGCTCCACCTGCCTGCTGTGAGACATGACTTCGCAAGGAATGGTATATCTTATCGACTTCCTAATATATTTAATTCCATGGAACCTATCATTAAAGACAAAATCTACACACATAGTTTTCAAGGTTGTAAAATGTATATTAAAGTAAAGTTTTTGGAAAGTTACCCAATAGATTGTCTAATCCCAAATTGTTATATTTGCAATTCATAATTTATCTCTAGGTCAATTCTCGTGTCACCGCTCCCACTACGACCGGGTTCATTATTTTTCCAGGTTCCTTATGACAAAAATTTAATATATAATTTCTAACAATTTTTTTCCATACTAATGTCTCATCTTCTCATCTGATTTACTTTGAATAATTGGTAAATTTGCTTTCCTGAATTATATGTACATTAACTTTCTTTCAAATTATTCATATAATGATTCATAGGTATAACGATTATTAATTCTTTATGTTATTTTATTTTTTTTTATGGTGGCCTCTCGATAGCGGTAATTTTTTTATCTTGGAGAGGTCATCCATGCCTTAATTAAATGTATTTCATTAGAACTCTTTATCATGTATATAATTGTTGGCAAAATAAAACTGTCTGAGTCTGAGTCTGAGTCTGGTGAGGCTGATAACAGTCGCTAAGCAAAATGTTATTTTGATGTTACAAATACATTAGTAAAAATAATAGGAAGAAAGGAGCAGGGGTTCGAAGGCGGCAGCTACCGAATTAAGAAGAAAAAAAATTCTTTGAGCTTGCCAAATAAGGGCCAAAATTGTTGGTCTGCTGAACTCTGCAATTTTTTTTTTGGCAGCTTGCCTATCCAAAATTAACTATTTTATCAAGTGAGCTAGTCTTGGGAATAGCTATACGTAACTTATTCAAACGCCATGTATCAGCTACACCAAACAATACCTCTATGTATCAAAATTGCACATATAATTATCGCTGTGTCTTAAAGCTTGAATGCATATGAAAAAGGAAAATGAAAGTTCGGACCTCAGTTTTTCTCATCGGAGAGTATATACTGAGAAGGATAAAGTGCATATGTTGCAGAGAATGGCAAGTGCCGTAATCACTTGAATGGGTTGCATGATATATTAGTTGGGGAAACACTATTTATTGGCCGTAAAGGATTAATTGATCCCTCTTAACTCATCACCATGGTGATGCTGATGCATGTTTCCCACAATGAGTGAATTGTTTGTTGTTGCACTTAACTGTGGTGGCAATTTTAGAGTGACGAAACCTTGGGGAAAATCAGAAAACAACAATAAGGGGCTGACCAGACGATAGTTGGGGGGGGCTATGGACTTTACCCCCGGGACAAACTTTGTTTTTTGTTCGCAGCGCGTCGACAAACAGTTTTTTGCATGCGCACTCGCAACAAACTTTTTTATCGGAATTTTAACATCACGGTACCCTAGCTATAGGTGGAAACAAACTTTTTTTAAATTTCTATGTGCTGAACAAACTTTTTTTTTCAGTGTCAAGTGGGAAACAATCTTTTTTTTTCACGAAATATCCATAGCCCCCCCCCCCCAAAGAGCATCTGGTCGGCCCCTATAACCATGAAGCTAGTGATGCATTTTATGAATTACACATGCAAAGGGGAAGTAAAATAACTGCAAGAATGCGTGCGTGTTAATCGCCATAGAGACTGTATTTTCCACCTTTTATTTCCGTGTCACCAATATATACGTACACATAACTGACATTACTAATGAATTAACTCTGGTACACTGTAGGACAATTCTCGTTTTACAGCTGCTTGCAGGCTCTATTACGAGAGGAGTTTGAGGAAGACTTATGACAACTCCCGAGGTCGTGCTGTTTCACCTATATCATCAATAGAATATTATCTGTGTTGAAAAACTTTTGGTGCCTTTCTCAGATAGAAAAAATTATTAAAGAAAACAAGCAGGCTGACTATCGTGAGGTCAAAGGTCAATCAAGGCGACGAAATTAACTGGGTCACACTGACCTACTTTTGTGAGTGTTGCTGAGGAGCTCTGACAATGTCTCACGTGCCTCCCCCTCTAAATAAGGCCCATGTAGAAGTAGCCTATTTGACAGATGACAGGGAGGTGTGAAGGTAAACTGTGCTTAAAAACGTGAATAGCACTTTTAAATTGGCTTTGAGATGACTCAGACCTCAGCTTTGATAGTAAGAAACCAGTTAATTGCTCTTTCCTAGCAATCACCAGGCATATATAGCCGCATATGGTCTCGACTCAACATAATTTAATCTTGCTTCCAAAAACACACAAATGCATGGAAACACTTACAAGGCATCTTTAAGAACACCACAGAAGGAAGGGAAGGAAGGTAAGGAAGGTAGGGAAGGGAGGGAAGGAAGGGGAAGGAGTAGGGGAAGGGAGGCAGGGAGGAAAGGGAGGGAAGGAAGGGAGGGAAGGAAGGGAGGGAAGGAAGAGAGGGAAGGAAGAGAGGGACGGAAGGGAGGGAAGGAAGCGAGATTGAAGTGCTTGCACGTTATTTTTCGTGATTAGATTGACCTATGTCAGGAGGAGGAGGAATATTGGGGGCAAATTTGTTAACAGCATTCAATAATCAAGGTTGGTTGTCAAAAAAACGGATGAATAAATATATAAGTGAGCTTTGGTTATTTTGGGAGGGTTGGTCTTTGAGAGCAAAAAAACGAAATTGGGCAGGGCCGGCCCTAGGCCAATGCAGCCGATGCAGCTGCATCGGGCCCCGCGCTCTAGGGGGCCCCGCACCCTTGAAATGAATATAAAAGACAAAAAGAATACAATATCCAGCTTCCAGCAGCACTGCTGACATGCTTAATTGCGCACCTGCATGTACCCTGATTGTATTAATGGCAATCAACTTCTAACACTTCTTTTCAATAGAAGGACCTTTGCATATTGCAATTAAGTTTACACCAATTGGGGGACCTGTGTGGATCAATATTAATTAAGTCCTTGATTATTAGTTACAAGATTTGAGATGTCTGACATCTTGGGCTGATGGGCTTTGAACAGTAATTCTGGTGATCATAAATGGAATTAGGCCTACATAGAACAGAGATGAGATCTCCTCCGAACACTGAAGGAACTTTTCATGAAAATTGGCTTCTTTATTTAATTTTACCTGCATATTGAAAACATATCAGCTGATGGATTGGTGTATTAGCACTATCTGTAACTAGTTTTGTCTGATCAACTCAAGAGTTTGACTAGATATAGGCCTATGAGGGGGGGGGGCAACCATTCTCAAAAGTTCAGAGCTTACAGCCCTGGTCTATGTTACAATAAATTTTTCCAAATGGTCCTCGACAGACACTCAATTCTAAGGGTAGATGTACCAGGAAAACGAAAAAAAACACAAAAAAATAGCAATTTAAAATTTAAAAAAAAATCTCCATGATTTGTATATCAATCACATAGCTGATTGTTCAGAGGCCCATTGAAAGTTTTCAGGAGAAAAAAAGGGATTAGTTCTCGAAGTCTGCTGGCTCAAAAGAAAATACATGTAATACCAATCAGCATCTGCACAAACATACAACTTATGGGCCCTAAGAATTAGTGTCGATAAGAAGTAACACATACAAAATAGTTAATTTTATGGCTAAAAGTAATGCTTTTAGTGGTACATATAAAGGTTTTCATGATGTATGTTTCTTATCAGGGGGGGGGAGGGGGCTTCTAGAAGGGGGCCCCGAAGAGGTTTGTCGCATTGGGCCCCGCACAGGCTAAGGCCGGCCCTGAAATTGGGTGCTATTTACAATGAACTACCCTACGACATAACACTTGCTGCCATCCTATATATTATCTTCTTAATTGAAGATAAGAATCTATTACAGCCTTTCACTTTGATAAAGAAAAAATGAGGACCAGTTCACTGTGAAAAATGCACTTTGTGACTCATGATAGCTGATGAAGTGTCATCTTTTATACTTTCAACATAGGAAACATGGAGGCAGTTTGATTAGTCATAATCAAGAGAAGGCCATTTGACTTGAAAATCAGATGCATAATCCTTTCGTTTGGCTGTCACCAACAAGAGGGATAAGTCTCCTTGAATCAAATTAACATTGAAAGTGCCATTTTCACAGTGCAACAGTACACTCTTTTTCGGTATCAAAGTGAAAGGCTGTAATCGGATCCAGAGGCAGTTTTGTGTAACACTAACACTTTGGTAGGACTTTTTCCAAGCTTCTGGCTGCAGTGTTTACTGAGGTGCAACTTATATATTTGCTGAGGAATCCATTTTTATATTCATTCGCAAATCTTTGCTGACACTCTATCTGTGTATGCAACTGAGCTGAAAGTTAATTCTAATATCAATAGTACTTGCACCTTGGTGAACACATAGAAATTTCATCTACGGATTTACACAGAGATGATCATGTGGTTAATGCAAAACCTAAAACAAATGACAGCTTGAAAGAGTGTGCATTGCATGTGCAATTGCATATTATGTGGGTGCTATTGATTGGATTATAGAGCTCTTTGTAGATTGGCGGTCCATTGGGAGTCTTAATTTTTTCCAGTTACATTGTACCTGTTTGTCTTATTATCCTCTTATGATCTTATCAGGTGCAATATTGCAAAACAAGTTTTGGGTTTGTTTTTTGATACCATATCAATAGGTATATTATGCTATAGCACTTGCTGATTGAACCAATAGACGGGGCAAGTTGTCACACTCATGTAGCCAATCTAACATCTATTGACTGATTTTCTGTATCCAAGCTTGCAATACATCGTATTCCTTTAAAAAAACAAAAATACATATCTTGCGAAGACTTTGGAAGAATGCCACGATAAATCAGGGCCTATTTCTACCGGAAAATTGCGTCTTCAATCAGAGGACTATGAAATGTTTTTAAAATTTCTGTTGAATAAGTCATTTTTAAGAAGTCCACATATTACATGACAGATTATACTTTCTTGCAACCTCATCCTACAAAAAACAGATCTTGAAATTTATTTAGTAACGCCACAACTGCTGCCACATATAGCCAGGTTATAAGCGTTGTGACAACTTGGCCCTATGACAACTAGCTCCGGCCTATCCTAGTCACGATCATGAAGTCAATCTGATATCTCGGTAATCAAAAGAGAATATATTCTGGTTCCACTTGGAAAACACATACATATTGTTCACGGAGACTATAGGTTAATGCCATCATGAATCAACGCCTTAATCTCCAAAAAATTGTCTCAAATTGGAAGACGCTGAAAAATTTGAAACTGGTGAAAAAATTGAGTTAAACTGTCATTTTTAGAAATATTCTCATAGTGCATGACAGACTACACATTTTTGTGATATCATCACAAAAAAATTTCACAAGTTAAAAAATATCATAATTGATTTAATTGCCACGTCGCTGCTACCATCCATAGCTGAGTAATTTGCATTGTGACAACTTGCCCCTGTGACAACTAGCCCCTGTCTCCGCTAACTGACACAAAATATCATTAAACCAATTCCAAGTCAGTGAAATCACAAGGCCAAGTCGTAAGTTATTTTGAAAATGCTGTGAGCTGCTGATCTGCAAAGAGCTATAATAGTAATACGATTAATAGCAGAACAGTTGTCAATCGTAAAGATCCTGAGCTGTCGAGGATATATCATATATGGACGACCAGTCAGTCAACTGGACTGCCAGTTCTGCTTCTATATAGTCTTATAAACAAGCGGTTCTAGAGCATAGGCCTATAGCTTCTACTTCTGCATAGCCTTATAAACTTGCGATTCTTGTCAAACTTCTACGTCATAGCGTTATAAAACCATTGGTTATCACTCCACCCTAAAACTGTGGCGAAAAAGAAAAAAAAAAGTTCCATGCTGCCAGTTGTCGTATGAATATTATGTGTTTACATAAACCGGACCCAAAACAGGGGTTCTACTGACGTCTAGCGTGTCTCCAGTCATCACTTTCGTGATCGTCTAAGACGTCTGTCTCTACACCCAGAGAATCTACCCTAGACGAATCTTTCAATGGCCTCATATTATCATAGATTTACGTCACGAGCGTCTAGGCCAATCAGCGCCCAGTATTCTTCCCCAGTTCAAAAGTTTACCGGCAATTTATGAAGCGACTATTAACTTCTCAGGAACATACGACCCACCATTTTAAAGATCTCGGAGAGAGCTATCTATTGCAGTTGGAATCATAACTGAACGACTGAGATAAATGCGTGAATAGACCTTTATCATCCTCATTTGCATAACACGCTTGCATTCATGTTCATTGGTCACCCTGGGGGGTGTGTCTGACTTATTCACTGAAGGCTTTGCTGAAGTGTGTCTCTATAGACAGTCCAGAAATCATTAATTTCTGTATTATCACAGATGGGATCAAATGATCATTTGAAGTCCATGTCAGAGCAATTACAGACGTCTGTAAGACTCAAAGTTGTTTGGGGTAACAGACAGTCTGTGTTATGCCATAATAGAACCTTTACAGAAGTCTTAAAATAATGAAAACCCATGACATGCAGAGAAATCACTGAAAATCATTATGCAGACTCTTAGACCATAGAACTGTACTACTTCCATGCTTAGACCATAGAAAATTGTCAACTAGGATCCAGATTGCACTGATTTATGGCCTAT
This sequence comes from Platynereis dumerilii, assembly GCA_026936325.1. NCBI lineage: Eukaryota > Metazoa > Annelida > Polychaeta > Phyllodocida > Nereididae > Platynereis > Platynereis dumerilii. The sequence continues at coordinate 130,343,571 of JAPTHN010000001.1, forward strand.
CTAAAAAATAATGAAGCCACACAGCTGGTTTTCACTGAGGGTCACAAATTTTGATAACAGCTGTATGAAACAACTTCATTTAAATACATTCTTATGCCAAAATCCGGAAAATTTCATGGCAATTCGTCAAAAGGTTATTGAGATAGAGATGAAAGTATATCGGAAAACATGCATTTTTTCACTTATACCACTCGACACCTCTGTCAGCCAATCATGAGCCAGTATTTCACTGTAATAAAACCCATATTCTTTGTTGTCCAGTTATCCTCCCATGGGAGAATAATAAGTGAAGCTGTGAAAAACCACAGCAACAAACGACAAGTTTCAGTTTGGTCTTATGGTATAAGCCAGTTATTCACCGCAGGATCAGCAATATGTGTTTATCACAGCTCGGGCTAACGCCCTCGCTGGATAAATCACATATTGCCTCTCCCTAGGTGAATAACCTATACTTATTTAGCGTGACATTGACTTTTTCACTTGATGAATTCTTTCAATTTTGCAAAGTTTGACATGTTCCATTGCTTTTTCCTTTTACTTTTTGGAATCTCCACATTCCCAGGCTTCATAAATCCATTGAAACAAGCACTTCCATCCACTTGTTTTGACATGATTGAGTTATTTGGGTTCAAAGGTTGACTTTGTAAAATTGAGTGAAATTTGAATGTTCCTAATCTGAAATGCTCTAGTTTCCCTTTAGAATATTTCAGTTGAATCTTTTTGCCATTGAGATCTAGTATTACATCTACTTAGTTGTTTTGGAGCTTTTTATTATTCTGGAAAATCTAGTTCATGGAAAAATTCCAATGAATAGCTGGAAAGGTGAATGTGTCGCACGCGTAAAGCCGAGAGTACTTTCAAATGGTACAGAGCTATGAAAGCTCTGTTTTTAATCTGGATTGGCTCAAAATATAGTACATCTATGAAGTTTTATTAATCTATGAACTAACCCAAGTTTTTGACTGGTTTCTGGTGATTAAATTCGAAAGTTATGTTCGTCGCACGCGTAACGCTCTGAAAAATTTTGATCGTATTCAATTTTTTTTTTGACAAACAGTGAAGCGATCATTCTCATATTATTTGGAGTGAAAATTAACAATGGATTTCAGTAGTTGGAGTACGTTTCATTGCCGAATTACAAAAATTTTAACATTTATGGAGCATTCTTTAAAATTTGGGGCCAAATTGTCTAAAAAGGCAATAAACAACAACAAAATATTTTTTTATTTTGTAAATGGTTGTATCTTACCCCCAGTTATGATTGATAATTAATATAAAATCGATTTGAGTCAAAACCAGAACATTTTCTGAAGATTCATATCACCACAGTACTTAAAATCAGCTTTTTATGTCAAAAAATGGGCAAAAAATCACACTTCTATCATCATTTCCTGAGCAGACATTCACTTTGGTGGCACTTATTTGGTATCAATTTGAAGCCCACATATAGACGAATAACATAGGGCAGTTAAAATCATTTTACACAAAAAAATATGCTTCTGGGGTTAAAATAAGTAAGTTTTGAAAAGAAATTTCCGAAAAATTTCGAAAAATTGGTGTTTCTCAAAATATATTTGGTGTATTTGAATGACAATCGTCAAGAAGACTTTTAAAAATGCGCCAGTTGTTGTCAAATGAAGAAAACGGATTTAAGTTCTTGACAAATTACCATTCAGCCCAGTTATGTTTCACTGCCATGAAAAACAAACTTTTAAAAATTCTGTAATATTCAGCTGTTATCAATTATTTCCACTCATCAAGGCATCATGGCCAATATAGTTTACAACGCGCTTAGGTCATTTCATACAAAAATACATTTTAAAATTTTGATGGTCATGCCACACTTTGGCTTCATTATTTTTGAGATAGGCCTTATCTGTCGCATACAGACGGTCCGGATATGCAATGAAGATGTCTCAGTGGACCCTAAACAGGCAGTTTTACGGTATTTGCACTCAGCCGATTTTCATGTTTAGGCAATTATTACAAGAAAAGTATGATAGATATGTAGAAATTTCGGGTAGTGGCAGTCTTGTACTAGAATGAAATATGTATGTACCATATTTTACCCTTCTACAATGATTAGTTTTGAAGCAGTGTGGAATTTAGGACAAATTATTGCACATCTTTTAATATGACTTTTTTGGCAATTTCATGGCTGAACTGAAAAAGGTTTCATGTGAATAAGTTACATACAAAATGACAATCAATATAATTGAAATTTTTTGCTATTAACTGAATGACTTTACAAGATAATAACTAAATAGCTTGTTAACGGAGCCAGCAGATTTTATTTTTGCAAAGGCGCCTGATTTTGGTCATTTTCAGAAGTTTTTCGCTCCAAAACATTATGTTTGACACAACCAAACACCATGAGTTTCAATGGTGCAGCAACAAAACTTGACATGGTTAATAGGATACCTAGGGATTATTCACCATGGCAATTATGTGTTTTTGAGATAGTACCATACTCAACAGAAACTTTCAGGGTTGTGTTAAGCCAGATTTCTTTAATTTCGAAATAAAAATCGCGAAAAAATAATTGCGGCACATTTAATCCAAATTTAAGTTTTGTATGGGTTTTTACCATCCTATGCAACAATGTGGCTTGATTTCAATGGATAAAAATTGGTGAAAATTGTTTCTGGATGGATATTTTGATAAACTGTTTTTTCAAGAATCAACCCTTGCCTACTTTAAGTAATGGTATTTTGGTAGTAAACCACCAAATCACTTCAGTCCTCTGTGATTATAGAATCAGTAATGGGTTAATTTTCTGATAGAATGATTGAAATTTTCGAATTTATTTTGGCGCCCCATGAGACGCTTCGAGTGGTTTAGATATTCAATAAAATGAGCTGCTACAGACATCTCAGAGGACCATAAACAGGCCACCTATTGACCCTCTAGACGTCTGTAGAAACCGTCCAGTTTTGGCTAATACTATATTCCCAGGACAATTGGAGTAGATATGAAAATAAAAATAAGTCCCTTGGAATGGGCTTATGTCGTACTGTCATCAGCACCCAAAAAAAATTCAAATATTTAAATGTTTTCTGCTGAAACCATGGCAACAAAAATTGAAGGTTGGGGCACCTAAATCCGTCCACCCTGCTGGTAAATTCGTCCAGCAAGGTTGCTAAATCCGTCCACAGGGCTTAAACCAGCACTAACTTATCATATATTGTTGTTTTTTCAAATGTTGCAATTATTTAACTTTCAGAATAGGATGCTGATTACACTTATAGCAGAGGTATTAAATAAGATAGGTTAAGTCGACTATCAAGAATTTCAATTGACTGTCTAAATTACAGTTGAAGAACTCTTTATGCTCAATCAAGTGGTCTAATTGCTCAATCTACACTGAAAGACAAAAGTTATACATATGTTGTGCATTCAAGAACCTCATCTGTGTGCTCAATATAAGGTTCTACCAAACACATGCTTTACTTAAAATAAACCATAAAGTCTAAAGATAATTGTCTTGGGGTTAATTCGAAGGTTGTGATTTCCTCTCATCTGTAGCATCCCCTACAACATCCAGAAACATGCCTTCATTACAATGGAGGGTATCTTGAGTTCTGGTTGTTTTTCTGGGTCCAACACCTCTTTGTTTGTTCCTTGTCTACCCTACCTCCCTGTAACAGGCAGCTTTCTTTGATACACTTGACGGATGAACATCTTACACACTACAACATTAAGCTGGGTTTTCACACCTGCACCATTCCAATAGTTTCATCCCCGTCATATTCTGTAATTGGGGACACAATACATTCAGTTGTAAAAGAATTGTGTGCTTGTATGTTTAAGGATTCATTTAAGCTCACATGATACTGCATACCTGCAAATGGTATTGGTCAACAGCAAAAACTGTGTTTTCTGAAAACTCCCCTTTGTCAGCAATTTTTAAAAACAAAAATGTTTCCCGGTTCAGTGATTTATTGTTTGTGACCCTGTTTTCGGGTGTCTTACACCATGGAACCATCATATTGACCATAACTCTTGAACATCTTGCCCTCCCAACATATGCATAACTTTTGTCTTTCAGTGTAGTTTATTTAATCAGTGTTATGCCATTTATAGACATTAAAAGTCATAAAAGTACTTTTTAAACCCCATTTGGAGTGGGTGGACGGATTTACAATCACCTATTCAAGCCAGTTTTCAATTAATGATGGCAATTCCGTCCACTTTTATTTCCATTGTATCTCCTTTCCAGGTGTTGCAAATAAGTTGATTTAACAAATCCTACAAAATTTATAAAATTCTTAATTTCAATCAACTATTTCTTACTTTCAATTCTTTTTATGCCGATGGCAATAGGCCAACTAGATAAGTGCCATCCACTACACAAAATTGCTGTGATGACGTCACATGTTTTCATTGTATTTTGTCCTCTTGTTTTAAATTGACATGAAAACATCATTTGAAATGCTGTTAACACAAAACACGACACAATTAGTTGAAACACGACTTTCTCTTTCTTTTAAATGTCACATAACTGTAATAAAGGTGATTGTATGCCTACATTAAAGGGTAGACGGATTTACCCTCCTGGACGGATTTACCATCCCTTTTATGACTTCTGCACGGGAGTATGAAAGAACAGTGAGGCCTAGCTGTGAAAAGTTTTATGAACAAAGAGATGACAGTATAAATTTGAGACAAACTGAAACTGTGGAAAATCTTGCAAATGCTTGTGATAAGGTCTATTGCACAGCCAAGTCAGCCCAACTCTGAATCATGTGAATAATTATAAATTTCGGGGTGCTGATTGGCTGGTTCTTGAGACTTTATTTGGGACTTGTTAATTTGCCTTATATTTGCCAAGTCCAGAACGCATTTTGTGATGACAGCAACTGGTATTTGAGAAAGACAAAATGTCAAGATGGACAAATATATGTAGACAGACAGGCAGACTGTATAGATAGATATAGATAGATATAGATAGATATAGATAGATATAGATAGATATAGATAGATAAAGATAGATATAGATAGATATAGATAGATATATAGATAGATATAGATAGATATAGATAGATATAGACAGATATAGACAGATATAGATATATATATAGATAGATATAGATATATATAGATAGATATAGATAGATATAGATAGTATAGATAGATATAGATAGATATAGATAGATATAGATAGATATAGATAGATATAGATAGATATAGATAGATATAGATAGATATAGATAGATATAGATAGATATAGATAGATATAGATAGGTAGGTAGATATAGGTAGGTAGATATAGGTAGGTAGATATAGACCTATAAAACCTACCTGTAGATATAGACCTATAAAACCTACCTGTAGGTAGATAGATAGATAGATAGATAGATAGATAGATAGATAGATAGATAGATAGATAGATAGATAGATAGATAGATAGATAGATAGATAGATAGACATGGTGTATTTTACTTGAAAGGTACATGGGGGTGTTGCTTTATCATTATCTTATACATTTAGGCCCTAACTTTAAATTTTGCGGTCTGGTCTTGCAATTTGTGGTCCAAATCAGTCACTGCTTACTCTCTCAACCTTTGAGGAAATCGACCAATCACATTTCAGTGAATGGCTGAATGATTGTAAGTTGTAAATTGTTTTATTCTGTTTTTTTTTAGCAGCTACTGTCATTTGCACAAATAAAAGCTTCATCCCAAGTGTAGCAAATTCACAGTTAGTGTTATATAAAGTCATGTTTCTTAATTCCTTGACAGTTGGTTACAGGCATATTATGTGGACACCTAAAATTTGTTCAATTAACTGGAGGAGAGGGGGGGGGCACTCTATCCTACGTCACTCATCAGCTGAGTGAACATGCAGTAGGGACACAAAATATTGCTCAAATCCCAATTTCATATATTTTTCTTGATCTGTGGTTAAAACCAATTTTTTAGGGTGGGCACGACGCACTTGCAGTAGCCCATTCTTTCAAAGAGAAAAAAATGAACGAACATGTCATTTTGCGAGTGTTGTCCCTTAAAGCAAAACATACAAATTTCTTGGGATGGTTCATTCTCTGAGAAATTTGGAGCTCGTAATGGGATCAGTCCCGATCAGACAGGGTGGAGTTCTTTCGCCAGTCCTATTTACACTGTAGGCCCTATTATAATGTTCTGCTTCACCGGACATCAGTTTGCAGGAGCACCCAGATGTGCAGATGATTTGACGATCATGGCCCCTACCATTGCAGGTCTACAGCAAATGATCCACATCTGTGAGGATTATTCTGAGGAATATGGGATCAAGTTTAACCCTTCCAAAACTGTCTGTGTTGCATTTGGCAAGAAGGACACACAATTGTTAAATCAAATAAAACTTGATGGCAAGGCTGTCAGTTTGAGTAACACAGTAAAACACCTAGGAAACCTCCTAATGAGTTCGCTTTCTGATGAAGAGGATCTTCGCATTAAGCACAATGAACTTTACAGAAGAACAAATGCTATTTGTGCTCATTTTAAAGTTGAGAGTAAAACACTGTACCGTCTATTTGACAGTAAGCGCTGCTCTTTTTATGGCAGCCAGACCTGGGACTTTAGCAGACCATACATGAAAAACCTGGAAACTGCATGGAAGACATGTGTCAACATCGTGTGGAAACTCCCTCAAATGACTCCCACAAAAATTATTTTATGTCTCTGCAAGAAATCCCGTCTGATGGATTCAGGAACTTTATCAGAATTATTGGAAAAGGAGAGAATCTATTGCTGAAATGTGTTTATCAGAACAGCAGCATATATATAATGGCCTATTGAAGAGGAATTATGACTATTTCGCTTCCCGGTGGAAAAGTGACAGTCTGTGAAATTAATTCCAGCCGAAGGAGTCCCACATAGTGGAAGAACTAGCAGCAATCCGGGACGATGAACTGACGGTTAAAGAGTTTGCTAAAGTTGAAACCAATTTGACACTTAACATGCTTAATTCTCTGTGCTCCGGCACCTTTTAAACTAAATTTTTCATACATTCCCTTTTTTGTAATTGTACTAAAGTACGAATAAAATGCTTATAATAATATAGCAAAAAATGCACCCCCTCGCATGTAGATTTCATGACAAAGTATATAGAGGTCTCTTTTGGCCTCATGGCATGCAGGATACACCCTCCCTAACAAAGGTAGTTGAGGGAAGCAGAGGGTAAAGCTAAGTGCAGTTGAAGGGAGCTGAAGGCAGTTGAAGGGAGCCAAGGGGAGCCGCGTTTAGTAGAGGGGAGCTGAGTTTAGTTGAGAGGAGCTGAGTTTATTTGAGGGGAGCTGAGTTTTGTTGAGGGGAGCTGAGTTTAGTTGAGGCAAGCCAAGTTTAGTTGAGGGCAGCTGAGTTTAGTTGAGGGGTGCTGGGTTTAGTTGAGAGGACCCGAGTTAAGTTGAGGCAAGCCGAGTTTAGTTGAGGCAAGCCGAGTTTAGCTGAGGGGCCCGAGTTAAATTTGGGGAGCTGAGTTTAGTTAAAGGAAGGCATTGGTACTTCCAGGGAACCGAGGACAGCTGAGGGCATTTGTTGCTAGGTGGGAGCATGTGAGGCTAGTGGAAGGGGGGCGAGAGTAGGCGAGGTAAATGAGGGGTGGCAATGGGTAAAAGGGGTTAAGTTCAGGGTACTGAGTTTATTAGTGGGTGCATGGGGTATAACCTCCCATGATGAGGCTCTCTTTGCTACTCATATTTTACAAAAGATTATGATACTTCTGTGACTCACTCAGAGTTATAAGTAGCTGGTTTGCTATTGGCCTGTGTGAGGATTCTTTAATTAGCTCACCTTAGCGGTTTGCTCAATTCTCACAACCTGTTACAAAGAATCAAAGATGATCTTTCCTGTGAACTCTCCAAGCATTCGAGCACAGCCCCACAACTCAGCCCGCAGTACTGTTGACAGCCAATACAAGCATCTTTTTCCATATTCTCTGATATTGGTCAAGTTGTCCTGAAAACCTTATTTGCTCTGATGCCAAAGGGGGGCAACCCCCTGACCCCCCATGGAATATGCCTATTAGCATTGGGTGTCCAAGCAATTAATTCTGAGTGTTTTGCAACAAAAAGAAATGTTTTTGTGAAATTCACGTTTTTCTTGTTCATCAGCTTAATGGAGATTTGATACGGCAATTTTCTCTTGATTGTTAGTTTTCAAGATGGATCCAAATTAAAACCCAAGCCTCGTCTGGAAGCAAGGTAAATTTTAGAATAACGTGCAAGCACTTTAAGCAGCGCCTGTACAATTTCTCACTGATGGAGCGGAAGTGCTATCTTTCTATCTATCCATCTATCTGTCTATTAATCTATCTATCTATCTATCTATCTATCTATCTATCTATCTATCTATCTATCTATCTATCTATCTATCTATCTATCTGTCTATCTATCTATCTATCTATCTATCTATCTATCTATCTATCTATCTATCTATCTATCTATCTATCTATCAATTCTTTCTTTCCTTTTTTTGACTTTTTTGCTATAAATTTATCATTGTAATCAACTATTTAGAATTAATAGGTAAATTTTCTACAAAATTTTGAGTAAGATTCCATTTAGTAAAAATTTGTAAAACCTTATTACTCCAATTACTCTCGTTAATTTGTTTATCAACTTCAATCACTTGCTTCGTTAGTCTGTTTTCATCCATATACACAAGTGTATTCCAAAAACATAGCCCTCCTGATGAAAAACTGATGCTGAGAATTATTAAGACGGTCAAAGAAAAGAGGTTTTCAGCTGCATCAAAGCGATAAAACCATAGAATCTCATATACCATGGCCACCAACAATAGTCTCGAGAGATGCTGTAATAGGATGGGAGACAGCAGATGTCTAAAATCCCATAATTCTCCTTTGTTCTGAACAAAAGCAGGGATCATTTCTGTAAGTCACAAAAATAAGAGGAGAAAAACTGCATGAAAGTATAGACAGAGCAGTGTCCCAGAGTGAATTTAATGACAAGACTTTCCTAAACTTTTTTTTTGGATTAGTCTTGCATTACCAAATATGGAGATTGATGGTTGGTTTTCACTTTCAAAATCATTGGTCTTGTTTTGGTCCATCTTCCCGAATCAGGATACCGGTCCAGCTCATTGTAGATGTGAAAGAGAAAATGGAAATTATATGTACCTGACTCTGGCAAGGACAGGTTAGAGCCAGGTTCCTGCTGCTGTTGACTATATTGAAATCCATTGAGCAGCTGTATCATGCTTCATAAAATTTTGCCTTATTATCAAGTGTCTTAGACGTTTGAAGCGCATTTCATGACTTGAACTTTTCAAGTACCAGCTATTGATGAAAGACATTGGGATTAAAGTATGACATGCAAGACAAATATATATCACTGCCAACTGTTACATCCCTATCCTTGCCATGTTATTTTTTATGACCCATACGCAGCTAATGAGGTCATATCATATTCTTCCAATGCTATTAACCAAAATCACTTTCTGACATATCTAGATCTAATGGTCTGTGGGTGGGTATAACATGAGGCAAATATGGAGCGATAGGCGGCTTTTCATATCTTTCCCTTGTTAATTTTGGGTCATGCCCAGTGTTGTCAGTAACTCTTTGAGTGCTTGGTCGCCCACTGGGCAACTAAGTTCAGAAACTTGGTCGCCTGAACTAGCAAGTTGGTCGCCCATGGTTTTTATCAGTTGGTGTCAGTGACAGTTTCAGCACACTTAATAGGCCTATAGCTTGTGAAAGCACAGTCCTACTAATTCTAAATAACTACATGTCTTTTATGTCTGTAGTTATTTGTGAATCAGTCAACTTTATGTTTATTCCGGCTTGTTTTCCACGACACAACTCTCACAAGTCATCAAAAATTCTTCTGGTGATGACACAAGCACAGATAGTTCTAAGTTAGTCATATATAAACAAGTTACACAAGCAGAAGTTATACATATATAGGCCTACAATGTAATGCAACTCTAAGAGAGATTGTTTGAGGAAGTTATGGAACCTTGATCAATGATGATGCAACTTTGGCAAATGATTGGTTGAACAACATCAAATCAGATTTCTGAAGTTCATTGTATATAGTCAGGAGGATATCTGAAAAAAGTGGCTTATTTCTTGTACTAGTCTTACTCATGAGAGCACCACTTGAATTTGGTACCGTTTGAAAGAGGACACTTTCAGGTTTCAGAAATGATGATTTTTACATTCTGAAAGTGGGAACAAATTTTTCTTTGAGGGGTCAAAGGTCAACGACCTCTTGATTTCCGAGTCGTTTCATAAAGCACGCCTTTTTAAAATGTTTTTGTCATAACTTCTTACATTTTTAAAATATTAATCTCAAATTTGTCACTAATGAAGATGATTTTATGTAGTTTCTTCCAAAATTTAAAAAATGCACTTTGACCTAATTTTAGGGTCAAACAGGGTCAAGAAAAATGATGAATATTTAAAAATTCACCTAAAATTAGTATATGCACTTATATATTTTAGGGTTATAGCAACACTATTCAATCTATCAAGATAATTTCTGATATACCAAAAAGGCACATAAGTTAGCTCAACATATATGGAGAAATTGTGGTTGCTATGGATACCTGCTAGCCAGAGGGAAGGGCAAAGCCAAAAAGTGCACCATCCGTTTTTGGGCAATACTTACTCTCATTTATTGCATATAATTCAAATCCTTTGTTTACTACGTTTAAAAATATGCCGCATTATGTGGAAATTCCACTCATAACAACAGGTAATATCAATATTAAATCAATATGTATCCATATTTCTGTTGTCATATAAACCTTTTAGCCCCAGGGAGGGGTCAAGTTGAAAACTCACCCTCAGTTTTTGGTGAAATCTACCGTCATTTATTAGACAATTTTCAAAATCTTTGTTCCTTCTGTCAATAGATATGCCATTTATGAGGGTATGTTTTGCATAAAATTACAGGCCACACAGATATTCAGTAATTACCTGTTAAAATTCTGGTTGCTATGGTTACCTGTTACCCACAGAAGGGATAAAGGCAAAAACTGCACCATCCATTTTTGGGCAACATTTACTTACATTTATTGCACATTATTCACATCCTTTGTTTATTATGTTTAAAAATATGCCACATTATGAGGAAATGCTACTCATAACCACAGGAGATACCAATATTAAATCAATATGTATCCGTATTTCTATTGTCATTAAACCTTTTACCCCCAATTCCGGGGAGAAATCAACCGTCATTAATTGCACATTTTCAGCAAATTTTGTTTCTTCTCTCAAAAGATATTCCACTTCATGCTCATTACTATACTATTGCAACCTGAAGAGATATATTGTAATTTTTTATTTAAATTCTGGTTGCTATGGATACCTGTTGCCCAAAGGAAGGGGCGGAGTTGAAACTACATTCTCAATCCTTAGAGCAAATTTACCATCATATTTTGCACTTTTCCGCAATCTTTCTTTCTTTTGTCAATAAATATGCCACAACATGAAGGAATAGGACTACCTTCCTCAGTTACAGGTTAGGACTCCTAACCTGTTAAAATTTTGGTTGCTATGGATACATGTCACCAACAGGCAAGATTGGAATTTTAAAGTTCAGAGAGCACCCTTAGTTGTTTGAACCGAATTGGCCTTTATCTGTTGTAGAATTTCAGGAAATAAGCAATGATTTTGGCCTGTATTTTATATACAATATGTGCAAAACAACTTTGTTTGTGTGTATATGCGTTTTGCAAGAGACAAATATTATGGTTGTATATAAATCAATTCAAAACACTACAAACTGGCGTGAACCACACATTGTGCTTAAAACTAAAATTGAAATTGAGTAACACAATAAAGAAGCATGATAATTAAAACACTTGGGGACCGATAAGAATTTATGTTGGGGGGGGGGGTGGGACTGTTGCCCGAGGGAGTACTAACTTCTCACACGTGTTTCAAGGGGGCATACTAATTTTTGACAAAATGTCCAAGAGGGGGTTTGAAATTTTGACATAACAAAATTGTTATAAAACACGCATAAACTCAGTTTGACCGTACATTTTTATGCGGAAAAGACCGCGAATCTGTACGCTTGACTGTACAAGGGGCACATGTATAAAAATATATGTATGTATTGCTTTGAATGTCGAGGGGGGGGGGTACTAAAAACATGCATGAAACCTAAGGGTGGGGTACTAAAAGTCCGCATGAAACTCAAGGGCCGCTATCAATTTTTGACGGGAAGTTCTGGCAGAACTCCCATCCCCCAGTCATTAATTCTGGTCCCTTAGGATGCAAGAAAAAGACACAATTTCAAGTAATATATCAAGGAACCATATCCGGACCAAGGATCTCAAAATTCAAGGACAAGAGGGAAATACATGCTTCGAGAGGGAACACTTCGGATGCAAGATAAAGATACAACTTCATGTAACACATTAAGGACAACATGGAAAACATGCTTCCCAGTCTGAGCACAGACTCCTTCCTCCCCTACCCCTCCCCCTTGCTTGAACAAAAAGCACCACATCCTAAGGTTCCATCATCTGGGGTGCTCCTAACACCGAAGGGAAGTCCAATGACAAGAAGAAGAAGAAGCTCCCCCAGCATATATTGCGAGCAGTCTGATTGATTTCAGCATGAATTGGAATCATGGGGGGGGGGGGAGAAGAATGATTTAATTACTACACCTTATATCCCAACTCAGAATTTCAATTTCTTGTGGGAACAGTTTACTCTGAGGTATAGAAGTTGGGACTACTTGTCTGGGTGTAATAATAAAAACCTTCAGTGGCAGATAAATGTTTGGCAGATTATAGGTGTCATACCCTTGCGGCATGTTTGACAACTCGGGTGACTCTGCCCAGCCTTTATACAAAACGCTATGTACTATTTATGTAAAGAAATATAAATAAAGGCCTATATATAAATATTGGGATCATATCAAATTGAACATTTCACGGTGATGCACCATTTCTATCAACTACTTCAACTGTAAAACATTATAGGACCTCTCTGATGTGGAATGAAAATTGAAAACTGCCCACAAATAATAGTCAAAATGATTGATTTGTGGAATCTGCATTGTATATATTCTGTCAAGACAGTACACTACATGACTTGAAATTTTATGTGTCTGGCTTTTACTGCCTGATTAATTCCTGATGGTAATTGTGTCATAATTTTCCTCAGTGATATGTTTGTCTACTTGCTTTCCCAAATCACACTGTCCGTCCACCAATGGTGGATGCTTAATATGCAGAGGGACAGGTACAGTCTGCATGCTTCCAGAGATAACACTTAGAATGCAAAGACATGACTTCAATTAACATATTTTAAATGAACGTTATCCAGATCAAGCATCTCAAAGTACAAGGATAACAGAAAAAGAAGAACTTTTGACTTTGGAGACATGCTTCAATACTTCCATTCATAGACCATTTTTAACATTGATGAATTTCACTGAATGTGCACACATTATATAAAGAACGCAAGTAGCTACACTGGAAGAGGAAGAAAAGCTGAAGATCAAATCATCCACATCACCTTGCACTTGAGAAGACGATATTCCAAAAGGAGAGAATTATTGAAGAGACAATCAAAAAACTGCCCAAATGTAAGATAAGAATCAGGCCACCTTTATCAGCATTGGTCTACAAGTCTTCCCATGTGGATGACCTGCAGAAGGATTTAAGGGAAAATGGCCTTATACCAGCTTGGTTTAAAGTAGCCTCAAGACTCGAACAAATGCAACATCAGTGATTAACCAAGGAAAGTCCATCATCAAATGATCTTCAGAGTTGGTGAATTTGGGCAGTTGTCTGATTATGTGTGTGATCAGTTTTTGCAGCAGCCGCAACTGTGGTATCAAACCACAAAACCTTGTTTATAAGAAATACTTGTATAAGATTACCTCAAGTGGTAAGTAGGCAGAAAAAGTAACCAAATAACAAGTTTTAATTAGCTATACTGAAGTTTCTTCACTGTTCACTGTCCTTTCTTCTCCTGTCAAAAATCCTCTGTAATAAAATGAAAGCCTTACAATTGTCTCATCCAACATGCGAACTGGTGTTTGGCCTCATTGCTCAGCTTCTAAAGGTTACACAGTAGAAACGCACATACCGGTACTCACAGATAGATTGGCTGTTTTGCAATGTAAATATCACATTTTCGCGATGTTCTAGCGCCGTTTTTTGCCTATTTTCGAGTGATTTTGTATGACGGCAACCTATTCTACTTGTTGACATTCATTATGCAACCACAATAATGGTGTGAATTGTCGTGCCGTCACAAAAATACACTGCAGTGCCACTCGCGATTTAGTTCCAGCTAATAAAGTACCATCCACACTCCTCCAAGTTAATGCATTGGTTTGTAATAGGCTATAGAACTTACTGCTCAATTCACTTCACATGCTAGATGAGACACACTGTAATGTGGACCTACTTTTATTTATTAACATATATGTAATTATGTAATAGGACTGTACATGGGATGGAGACCCACGACAAGCGGTGCCGGAAGAAAAGGAGGCCGATGGGGTGGCTAGATGAAAAAAATGGCAAAGCCGATTCATGCAACAAAATTTTGATAATGCCAAATATGAAACTTTTAAGATCAAAAGGGCTCCCCCTGTTCTGAAATGCTTGCACAGGAAATTGGTCATAGCTGCATCCATAAGCATATTCATATTGCAAATGACCTGGATCGGTAGAAGTGGGTTTAGACGAAGGGAGAGTGGACAAGAATGACACCTGCAATCAGGTCCAAAGCACGGCTCTAATATACTATGTCTCAAATATTGCAAGCGGTGGCTTTAAATACTGCATACAAATATTTTATTTGTATGCAATGTTATTAGTAAATCTGTATCTGTTATTATGCTTGATATTTTCTCCTGCTGTGTCAAAGCTCAATACCGAAGAAACCAAAAAGTGCAAAATTCAAATAAGTTCTGTCCTAAGCTCAGGCTGTCAACTTCTATCCCTTCCTATGGATAACAGGTACCCATAGGAACAAAAATAATTTTGTATAACCTGAATATATATGTTGCCTGTGTTTGTGATTGATATATTCTCATAATCTGGCATATTTTTTACAGAAGAAACATAAAACGCCAAAAAATGTGCTAAATGCATGTACATTTTTTTCCCAAAAAGGGCTTACATTGTTTTTTCAACATTTACCACTCCCTATGGGAAACACAGTGTTCCGTAGCAACCAAAATTTTAATATATGCATTGACTTATAATATATGTGACTTATAACTACTCACATTATGGGAAGTTTTTTTTTTTAAGAGAAGAATCCAAAATTGTGGAAAATGTGCTATAAAGGCTGGTAATTTTTACCTATAAGCTCCATTTTAACCTTTCCCTGCAGCGATCATATATCCAAAGCATCAAAAATTTTAATGTTGTTGACATAATATTTGTGTGTCCTGCAGTTATAAGTGGTATTTCCTCATAATTGGGCATATTTTCAAACATAAGAAACAAAGGATACGGCAAATGTGCAAAAAATTAAGGCAAATTTACCCCAAAAATTGAGGGTGCAGTTTCAAACTTTGTCCCTCCCTGTGGGTAGCTTGTGTGTATAGCAACCAGAATTTTAACAGGTAATTACTGAATATTTGTATGGCCTGTAATTTTATGCATTATATACCGTCATAATGCAGTATATCTATTGACAGAAGGAACAATAATTTTGAAATTTGTTCAATAAGTGACGGTAGATTTCACCAAAAATTGAGGGTGAGTTTTCAGCCTTGACCCCTTCCTGGGGGTAAAAGGTTTATAAGAAAATAGAAATATGGATACATATTAATTTAATATTAGTGTCTCCTGTGATTATGAGTGGAATTACCTCATAATGTGGCATATGTTTAAACATAGTAAACAAAGGATGTGAATTATATGCAATAAATGAGAGTAAGTATTGCCCAAAAACGGATGGTGCACTTTTTGGCTTTGCCCTTCCCTCTGGCTAGCAGGTCTCCATAGCAACCACAATTTCTCCATATATGTTGAGCTAACTTATGTGCCTTTTTGGTATATCAGAAATTATCTTGATAGATTGAATAGTGTTGCTATAACCCTAAAATATATAAGTGCATATACTAATTTTAGGTGAATTTTTAAATATTCATCATTTTTCTTGACCCTGTTTGACCCAAAAATTAGGTCAAAGTGCATTTTTTAAATTTTTGGAAGAAACTACATAAAATCATCTTCATTAGTGACAAATTAGAGATTAATATTTAAAATATGTAAGAAGTTATGACAAAAACATTTTAAAAGGACGTGCTTTATGAAACGACTCAGAAATCAAGAGGTCATTGACCTTTGACCCCTCATAGAAAAATTTGTTCCCACTTTCAGAATGTAAAAATCATCATTTCTGAAACCTGAAAGTGTCCTCTTTCAAATGGTACCACATTCAAGTGGTGCTCTCATGAGTAAGACCTAAGCCAACATTGTCCTCTCCTTCTCCTTGACTAATAGTAAGATTGGACTCTTATTTAACCAAGCAGCAAATCAAAAATGGCATTCCATGATATAGATCATATTTTCATCTTTAAAATGAGAGCAAAACGATTTTTGTGAAGCAAATAATCATTATGTTATGCTTCTTACAGCAAGTTTTGATTGCCCAGACGGAAATTTAGTCGCCTTGGGCAAGCGGGCGAGTGCTTACTGACAACACTGGTCATGCCTCAATGCCACCTCCTAAATACATCACTAGTTTAACATTACCAGTGAACATAATGAAATAGATAAGTTGCCTCAGAATATTTTTTAAAACTAAGCAATTTCTTTTCTCCAGTCATGACAAAAAAGGTTAATTTTTCCAAGCAGTCTTGAAATTAATTTCTGGTGGGAGGACTATCTCAGTTTGCCAATGTTTGATTTAGAAGTAAATAATTTGGTAGTCAACCATAATTTTTGTTCAGCGGTCTCAGCCTCGGTCTCGGTCTTGATAGCTGATGCTTCGGTCTCGGTCTCGGATGCTTATGCCTCGGTCTCGGATGCCACTGGTTTCTTGAGACATCATAACTGTCCATAAACAGCTAAATGTAAGTACTCATCATTCATCGACTGTAAGATATTTCACTTTCCAAGAACACATTTATGAGTGGCTTGTATTGCAGACCAAGAGAACATCTTGAGATGTTTTTACTTTCTTCTTTTTATGCATTCGTCATTGACCATACATTATTCAACCGAGTAAACCATTGTATAATGCACATCAATTACGACCTAGTCATTGACAGATTTATGCAAATGATGCAAATACAAAAGATCCCTCACAAATGAATAATTCACTCAGGTAAATGCACTGGTATAGGTGACAATAAACAAACTAATTAAATGACTTGAGGTACTTCATCAAATAAGAAGATTAGGAGACCAACAGAAAACTGTCAATGATATGGCGAAGCCGGTTTGCGAATTTAAAATAAGAAAATTAATTTTTCCAGTACATGCCAATCTGCAAAGAACTCTAGTGAAGGCTTTGTGATGACAACTGAACGTACACAAATTTGCCTGATGCAGAGGTGATTGCAATAAAAAATCACTGAAATACAAAAAACTGAGGTAATCTATAAAAAACGAGTACACACTTTTAATTTCCATTAAATTCTAATTTCTATGTTTATATGATGAATGCGCTTGTGTTTTCAAAGATTTATACTAACTCCAACAGGTATACGTCACCTTTTTAGGTGTGTGACTCACAATCCTGATAACTCCCACTAACTCTGGGTAACTTTCACAACTCCCTGAAAAGAAATATCCTTGTATAAGTTATGCTATTAAATAGGATCTGTTTTTCAAGGGTATACGTCTGTCATGTCCCACACAATTTGTCGATCATATTATTGCTTAATTTATGCAATGAGACCCCGGATACATCATTGCAAGGGAATGATGGTAATGACATGCCATTACGTCAATGTAAAGAACAAGAACAATTTTTTCGGAAAAATAATATATAGTCAGTAGGAACAATTTGGTGTGGAAATTTTAAGACAGATTTCACTCAGGGTGGTCAAGATCTATGACAACTCCAGAGTGATAATTCCAGGTGCCTAAACCTACAACTCCTTGATTCAAAATTACTAAAGGTTGTCAATGTGACATATATTGGATAAGTAAGCTGTACCCCTCTGGTAATCAAAGCTACCAGATGGTGATCATATTGACTACCTTTTGGACACTTACATAGTCAACATAGTCATTTTGATTATGATAGGATAGTCAAAAAGATATTCCATAGTCAAATTAAATCTACAAATACGGCTGTTATTTTGAAGATAAACATTTCCATTACCATGGTAACAGTAATGCCATATGATATATTTCTTGAAAGCATGACATTAGGGCAATCAAATGTCAATGCCTTGACCATGTGACATTAAACTGTGTTGTCCAGTGCCTATTTATAGTGTCCATATTGCCGAAAAACTGCCCGTTTTAGCCATTTGACCCCTTCCCTACTGGTCATGTGACCGTTTACCCCTATAAAATCATACGAAAGCTAAGCACCTACAATACTTAATAAATCCAGCTGAAGCGAAATGCTTTGAATGACCATCTCAATCAGCTCAAATCTGATGATCTAAGAGCAAAGATTGAAAGAACCAAGGGAAATTCCAAAGCAATGTTCAAGGTACTGAATTCCAACCTCAACAGGAAACAAGAACTGCCTCTGCCCAATCATGAAAGCAACAAAGACCTAGCAAATGATTTCAACACATTCTTTGATGAAAAAATCAAGAAAATAAGGTCAAAACTGGACTCCGACCACCATTGCATCACAAATGTTGAAAAATTCACGGGACATAAACTTTCTCAGTTCAAAAGCATGACAAAACCAGCAGTCAAGAAATTGATCAAAAATATGCCTGTCAAACACTGTCAACTTGACCCTATCCCTACCTGGTTACTGCTGGAGTGTATCGATGAATTTCTTCCCATTATAACAGAGATAGTCAACACATCACTGACACTTGGGGAGATGCCCCTGGATCTGAAACATGCACTTGTCAGGCCACTCTTGAAGAAAGGCGGACTTGATCTCATTAAACAGAATTACCGACCAGTGTCGAACTTGTCTTTCTTAGGCAAAATCATAGAAAGTGCAGTTATCAAACAATATATGGATCACTTAATTCGGAACAAACTTGATGATGACAAGCAGTCAGCCTATAAGCAATTTCATAGCACGGAAACTCTTCTTTCAAAAATCCACAATGACATCATGGTGAACATGAGCAAGGGTGAAATAACCATGCTGGTGCTGTTAGACCTATCAGCTGCCTTTGACACGATTGATCACAATATTCTATTGATAGGGGGGGGACTTAATTTGCTTTTTTGGGAAATTCAATATGTATACCAGCCCAATTTGTGCCATTGGGTCCCCCATTAACAAAAAACCAACTTTTTTGAAAATCTGACAAGTGCTACCCCCCTTGACATATGCCTTGAAGTTTTGGTGATTTAAAACGCTCGCGAGAACATTTACGTCTACCGCGTTAAGTGACTATTAGACGAATGACAAAACAAATACTACCATTGGATTCCTCTTGTCAAGAGCTTTAAAATGAGTACCCACATGATGGGTCTACTATGATATTTGTTGTCACAGTTATCAGGAACTGTTACTGTAAATTGCATCGAGTAGCACCTTCAGCTTAACTCGATGAAATTCAGGCAAACTTGATAAATTAGAAAGTCCAAGTGTTTTAGTGATATATCTAATACCAAGCACAACTGTTTTTCAATCTCAATTGGTATTTGAACATATTTATATTTCATGGGTTAGCCATTTGAAAACTTGTCATTGCTATATTCAGAAATACTATTGCTTTTATTCGTACAACACCTTATTGCTGATTCATTCACCTACACTTATAATCATAGAAATGAATTCTTTGAGGTGGGCTAACAGAAAATAGCCTGTCACAATTTTGATAATTATTATTCTGCAATAAATTTAATAATCTGGAAGTATAATAAAATTAGAATATACTGCAATGTCAGGCAATCGGTTCAGGAATATTAAAGTTATGAGGAATGATATGTTCCAAAACTTATTTATAGCATAATATATTCATGTGAATTACAGCATAGCTATTTCAAGATCAAGCCATCCATGCATGAGCAAGATATTATTGTCTAATCTGATTTAAACTTACATTCTGACAGGGCAGGCCAGGTAGAGGAGCCCTGGTAATGTGAATACTAAAAATATCAATATTCAATAAACAGGAAATTTGGATGTCTGAAAACATTGATGCTTGTGTCTGCAGTGGGATCAGACATTCCTTGCCCACAAATTAGGACAAGTCATTTAAGTAGGCTGTCCATTCTGCAAAATTTTATATATTCAATAGACTCAGAAATCTCTAAACTAAAGCTTCAAATCGATCATCCTAAATCAGCTAAATAGTTAAATATCAATGGATGGAATTACCCAGTCAAAGTTATGTTACAAATCTTTCATGACATGTGAATGGGAAATTGATATTGAAACCTAAGTAATAAATAAATCATTATGAATCTCTCTTGGAAGTATACTATGCATAAAGTGTCTTGTATATGATATATATGATTTGTGTAATTCTTTCTACCCTTGTAGATGAAATTTTGACCTAATTTTGCATGATTACCTTGTATTAATAATTATTCATGGCATCTATTTAGTGCAGTATATACATCAGCATTAATTCATTTTTGTACATAGTCCATTGTGAGATTATTCTTTGCCTGGAAGCATTTGGCTTCATAACAATTAAACTTTATGAATGGCACAATACAACTAATGATACCAGTATTTCAATGATTTGTGGAATATCTTCAACTTATCAAAGTGTTGACTTAGTGTTGTGTACTAGGGAGTCTTAGACCAATTTTCTTGTGAACCAGAAGGGCCAGGATTTCAATAAATAAGTCAGGTCCCTTCAACCCACATAGGAAGCTTATTAACAGTTGATGTCATTCTTACTTGTCTTTGTTTCATTGCCATACAAACGCTTTACGGCACGCCGACCATAACATTCACAGTGAAAAAGAAATACCAAGTATATTATTATTTCCATTCCTAAAGGTATATTAAGCACTAAATATTTAAAATCAATTTATTTTTGAAGACCAAGACTCTTGGCAAGAGACTTGTCTGAAAAAAAAGTACATAATTGGTAACGTTTGCTTGAGAAATATCAATGCCAGAAGCGTTTGACATTAAAAAATTTTCGGAATGGCATTGCCTTTAGTTTATCGGATATATAGCTTCCTGGTATTCATTTTGAAGGAAATTTTCCAGAGAATCCAATTATGTTATCCTCATTGTTCTATCTGTGATGGGATCGCAGATATCGCAAACCGCGACTTTACGGAAACGTAATACATCCTAAAAACTTCAAGGCCTATGTCAAGGGGGGTAGCGGTGTTCCGATTTTCAAAATTTTTTCTTTTATGTTCATAACTCACCTAGTGGCACATTTTGAGCCGGTATACATACCAAAGTAGGATTAAGTCCCCCCCCTACTATTGACTAGACTGAAAAACAGATATGGTGTATGCAACTCTGCCCTCAACTGGTTCAAGTCATACATTTCTGAACGATCACAGTCTGTCTTGATACATGACCAAATATCTGAGAAGCTGCCGCTCAAATTTGGGGTCCCCCAAGGTTCAAAACTTGGTCCTGTCTTATTCAATTCCTATATTGCCCCTGTGAGTGATGTTGCTTTTCAAAACCAAATTGAGGATCAAAAGTATGCTGATGATGAGCACCTCATTTTATCTTTCAAACCAGCATTCACAGAACAAGAAGATGCAATTAAGAAAATGGAGAAATGCATATCTGAAATCAGAAAATATCTTCATGAAAACAAATTGTGTAACAATGGCGACAAAACTGAACTTCTTATGATTGGCACACCACACCAACTAAATAAACTCCAAGTGTCATCAATTAATATCGAAAACGTATCCATCAAAACAACAGAAAATGTCAGGAACTTGGGGGTAATCTTTGACAAAAATATGACAATGGAGAAGCAAGTTAACAAGATGTGCCGAAATGCCTACTTTAATCTACGAAACATCTCTAAACTTCGAAAGTCCATGAACAAGGATACAGTTAAAACTGCAGTAAATGCTCTGGTCACACCTCACCTGGACTATGGAAATGGCCTTTTGTATGGCATTTCTCAATATTTAGTGAACAAACTCCAGGTCGCCCAAAACTCTGCAGTTCGTCTCATAGAAAGGTTGAAACAGCAAGAAAGTGTGGGATCACACAGAAAGCAACTTCATTGGCTTCCAATCCCTGCTAGAATCGAGTTTAAGCTGATGACTACAACTTGGAAGGCACTAAACAGCCAAGCACCCCTGTACATCCAGAAACTAGTCCAGCTTAAACCAAATGGAGACCATAACCTGAGAAGTAACAGCAAGGTCTTGTTAACAGAACCAGCTTCAAACAATCGTAATAAATTTGAAGATCGAGCTTACTCGTTTGCAGCACCAAAACTTTGGAACAAGTTACCTGAGAGTGTTCGAACAACGAAGACCCTTGATTGTTTCAAGAAAAACCTAAAAACCCACCTATTTAGAATGTTCTACGAATAATCCTTACTCACCCAAGCGCTTCTGAGCAGTTTACTGGAAGAGGCGCTATATAAATCACTATTATTATTATTATTATTATTATTAAATCAACATTTTAAATTTCGCTTCCAACTGTAAAAGAACAAATATAAACCAGAAACATGATTTTAATGAAATTAAATCTGTAAATGGGGCTGCTATTTTGAAGATAAACATTTTTGTTACCATGGTAGCAGTTATGCCAAATGGCATATTTTTTGAAAGCATGACATTACATCTCTCATATATCAATAATTTGACAATGTGTCATTGAACTGCATTGTCCAGGGCAAACTTCTAAGTCTGTATTGCTTAAAAATTGCTAGTTTTGCCTCTTTAACTCCCTCCTGTGCTGGTCATGTGACCTTTTACCCCAAGGTCATGTGACCAATTAATGGGGGCCTTTCCATAAAATGTATTTCAAAAGAAAAATTACGTTTATCTAAGAAAAACACTCCGTATGAGAGCGTTTTATTCATTTTCTATTCATCAAATGATTTTCTGACTTGGTTGCCATGGTAACCAAATTACAAAAAACTCTCAACTGATTTTTCACTGAAACAGAAAGTTTCTAAAACTACTGAATTCAGGGATTCAAACGGTATATAACTTATGTGGTCCTCTCTCGGGGTGAGCCAAACTCCAATTTTTCTGGCCTGGCTCCCTGACTAATCATTGTGACATCATTATAGGGTAGTGCTCCAGCTTGAATTATAAAATGAAACACAAATTGGACATAAATACTTTTTTGTAAAACTGTGCATATAATGCCAATTTTCAAAATGGAACAGACAATTTCATGATTCACACTATAATGCATCGTGTAAAACTTCTCATCCTCTGCATATGTGCGATCTTACAGTATTTCGCTGCTGACTTGCTCTACATTGCATGACAGAAATAGTATGTCAGAAACATATATATATAGCAACAGTTTATCATGTTATGTTTTTACTTCGGATGAAAGAAGTCTATGGTTTATGTTCTTCTTGGTGTGAAATTAGCAGTTGGTGAAGAAAAAAAACCAACGTGGTATATATCAAATGAGCAAGAAGGGCTTGTGTTCGTGGGGTGTGCTCATTGGCCTGGGAACCAAGTTCTGCATCAAAGCACTGGAGAAGATTTTTTCTGGTAATAGAAAATCATTAGCAGTGTGTGTGTCCCTGTTGTGTTACCTGGATGGTCAATTCACTGCTGATTCATGAGAGACCAGAGAGGATGTTCTGGCGGACAGCTTGCTTCTGGTGGCATCTGTGTATGAATCATGGACGACATAAAGGCAGCAAAATGAGGCAGCAAAATGAGGCAGCCACTCGCACGAAGCTCTTCTCGAAAATGGACTGCAGTAACAGGGCGCCCATTTTTGTCTTTATAAAGACCACGTCAGATTACCAAACAACCAAATCCTGCTTGATTATGGAACACCTGGTTTTTTTTTTTGTCAAAAAATGTTTTCATCCATTACGTTTACTATACTAGGCATTTCAGCAGCCAGTTACCCTGCTGTGACAATGTTGTATTTTCTGCCGTAGGCCTACACGTGTTCTCCCAAGCTTCCAAATTGTTGAGTAAAACTTGCTCTCCAGAAGCATTGGCCTCCGATGCCATTTGCTTTGAACAAAATTTCCATTCATTCTGCACATTATGTCCCCATTAATGTAGCACGTCAAGCTGTCAACCGTTCGAATTAGAGCCTCGTTCCGATTGATGTCAAAATCAGGGGAGAAGTAGGCCTAATTTACTCAAACATGGAGCAAACTTCTTAATGATAACACTGAGTGACCGTTACCACCCTGAAGTCATGAAGTAATATGAAAGATACCGTGTAACTAAAAGGCACAAATCATGAATTCCATGGTAACGGAATCACAATTTTGGGAGATAGGAAGTGTTACAGCTGTAAAAGCTGTCAATGTGTTTGTTGTACCATTTTTGCTCTGTGTTTTGTCATTTTCATGCTTCATTGTGTTTATCATCGTTTTTCACACTTGCTCATGTCATTAAAACAACCAAACATCCCTTTCCATATTCTAAAGTCAATCACTTCAACAACAGACAGCATAGGATATTCATGTTTGCTTAGAGAATCCAAAAAGGTTAGTAATTTAAATTCTTTGTATAATTAACTTGGTAAATATTTGTAGATCTAAACTGTAATTATTGTTAGGCTATCATCTTATCATTTTAGTATTTAACCACTTCATATATATATATATATATACATTTGTATTCAGTTTAATAGTACATATATAGATAGACATTGAGCTTCACTTTATGATTTATGTAATAACTACACAATTGAGTAATTAGTATCATAACTTAGGCCTATTATTTGTACCTCAACTCATACCATCTCATTTCATCTTCTTTCAGTGTCACGATCATTTATTGAGATTTCGATCAATAACTGAGATATTATGGAATAAAGCGATCCGTAAACCACATTTGGATTTGTGTATCTGTGCTATCACAGGAAGTGACATTGCTCATCCCAGGAATATATTCTCAATGCTGTTACATTTTGATGGGCTTTGGTCTTCACAGATGGAAATTGTACTGCTCCCTTTGGAATAGGTTTTTAAGAAAATTGTGTGATTCCATTACCAAGTCAAATGTGATTCTGTCACCTTTAATTTTATTAAGCCTATTGACTGAGTAAATAACAAAAAAATTAAAAATTCTTCAAACATCGAAAATTTTAAAAATATTAACATCAAGTGATGTCAACATGAAACATCAAGAACCAAGTTATCCACTTGTATTACAGATGATTTCATATTTGTAGACATAAAGACTGAACGTGATTTTTTTTTCTAGGACATGTATTCAATAGACAAAAGTGACATAAAAAATTTGTGACATCACTTTTCCCCATAGGATAACATGTCCTAAAAAAAAAGTCACATTCAGTCCTTTTGTCTACAAATATGAAATCATCTGTAAAGCCTCGAAACATTGCATTTTTCTTGAATTTTTAGGTGAAATAAATGGTATGTTTCTAAGAGATGCAACATTTACGTGGAATTCACGAATGATGTGTTGCAATAACAATTGAAAGCCTCATTCTCACTTGTCGACAATCTTCCAGTTCCAAATTCTTTCTGGACTTAAATTGTATCAGAAAATTATTTTTTTCTTTGGACAGTTTGGAGGTATACAGTAACTGTTGCAGAAATGCTGGCAAGTATTCATAAAGGACCAAGAAAAATAAATATTTAGCTTATGGAAATTAGGACAAGTTGCTGAATGTGCGAGGATTTGCCTACGGCCAGTGGTCGGCTACGTTACCTTCCTGATCATTTCTGGTCCTGTCCTGTAGACACCTTGTCCTGGAATAAAAGGAAGTTTGTAGAGACAATCAATGAAGAAGAAGACTGCCAAATCTGAATTGACTTGCCACAAAAGAGATTCTTAAGACCTTGGATTAAGAGAAGAGGTAGCACTTGTGGTGCTGTGACTCTAATTCCTGCCTCTTCTATCAATTAACTTGGTTCAGGTATGCAATGAATATCACTCAAGTTTGCTAAATATACTGGCATGAATATATTTGTTCAAATTGAGGAAGGGTTTTCTACAAATGAACTCATTGAACTGGGAAGAACAACTTCATTACTGCAGATTCATTACAGGCGATTTCATTACCAATTTACCATGCGATTCTTGTCATTCACACTTGGCTGTGAGGAATCAATGCTAAACCAGTACTCACTACGTTTGATATATCAAATGTGTGACGTTCTGTTGTTCCTAAACCAATCAGATTAACAAAAAATTTCACGTATTTGGTGTGTCTAGAAGCTAAGAATCGCGTACTAATGAAATTACCTGTAAGTATGAGTATTTATGAATAGTTTTCTCACTATCCACGTAGCATTTTAAGCTTGTCTGATTGGTCAACAAGCAATAAATCGTCCTTTGAATCTGAATGTTGAACTGTGAAAACGTAACAATTCTGCTCCAGTGAGCAGCTGAGTTTGGTTTGTACACAAGATTAGCCACCACCAAACACGTCCATTGGACTTATGATACGTGTTGTGGTATTCAAATTAGTTTTATAGTACGAAATTCAGTGTCTCAACCAATCACATGAAGCACATTAGCCACGTTTCACTGGCCTATTGCAGAAACTCATACTTGTTGCAATTGCAGTAAGTGAAAGTCAAACAACTAATGCTGACTGACTGTGCTACAAGTTGAGTAGCATGTCAAGAGGGCCTACAATAATCTTTGTGCATGGTAATGAGCATTTGTTGACAATCTAAACTAATGGCTTAAAGCACTTAGCTTCGTGACCTACCTGTGACCTACTTGTTATCAATGACAGTCATTATGGTATGCTGCTGATTTTAGCTTTTGCACTAAGTATTTCTATATAAACGTGGACACTAACAAGTGTAGCTGGAGGGGCGTATACTCATGTGCAATCATCCTGTCATAATGAGGCTTGTCGCCTGTCATACACATAATGAGAAAAAAACAAACCAAAAATAGCTCCCAACATAGAGGGACACATAAGTTTGTATGTTTCTTTTGGGTAAATTATGTTTCCTTACTTCTAATGACAATATATAGGAAAAAAAACTAAATTAGTTATGAAAAATAGAGAAAATAAAGTTAAGACGAATTTAAACAGCAGTGAGAGCTGTCATTTTCAAGCAGCTATTGAAGAACAGTTTACTGCTACTGCGGTGTCTTGACAATGTATAATAATAAAAAATATCTTTATTCATGCTAAAGGCACATTTAAATAAATACAAATATATACAATTTGTACATATTTACTTTAATAACTTAGTGATAAAAAAATGAAGTAAAGACTTTGTCACTCAATACGTAAATTGATAAAATTGAATTTATGTCACATCTATCTAAAAACCAATCCTCCGTGCTCCTGTCTCTCATAGCACCCAATTCTCGAACTTGTACTGCAACCCTCATACCACATTCTTGACCAGAATCCTTATCCTTCTTAATTATTGTATCTAAAATAACACCAGTGAGACAACTTAAAATGCTCCAGAAATTCATGTTACAGTGACTAGAAATATATAGAAGTTATTGCGAAGCCTTGACGGATCAAACAATGATGATTTAAAAACACTACTAAATGACTTGTTCTTATGAAAAACTCCAGACACAAAACATTTACTGAAACGCTTGTATATACTTTTAACATGAACTGGACATTGCATGGATATATGAGGCAGCAATTCACACTGTGTTTTGTAAGATAATTTCCCCAGGGTAATTTCCAAATATGTTAGATAGATTTTCTTCATGCTACATTTTACTCTTCCATATGACTGTGATCTAACATACACAAGGTATACTTCTAACATATATACAAACAAGCACATATAATGGCACAGCATCGCCCATGCCCCGCATGTTTTACTGGAAAAGATGATGTGCACAAGGGTCATTAATAGGGACTGTTGCTCATTTGATAAGGCCTGGTGGCTAAACTATGTGAAGAGGAAGTAAGAAGTGGATTCCTTTGAAAGCCTAGTTTTTTTCTGATGCGTCTAGATGTTATAATTGTTGGAATACGACAACTATGAAGGAATCTGGAACCTAAATGCACTAGGGATCCGCATTTTATGCACTTTTCCTGGAACCGCTAGCCCGCAATTGCTGCCCGCATTTCATATGCGCCGTTTACTGACGATAATCGGGGAAATGTACAACTAGAGCCAGTGCGGAGATTGGATCGATCGCCTTATGCTGTCCTAGAGGGACTAAATGATAGTCTGTTGCACATTTACAGCCAAGATATTGTGCATGGCCCGGTAGCCCCATTTGGGCCTGGCCCCTAGCCTTTCCCCCCCCCCTGTGGATCCGCCACTGGAAAAAGTGAAAAATTGGCATGGGACCGAGTAAAAATTTCTAGTATATTTCTACTGAGTATTCAATGTATCTATTTATCTATATATTTATTTGCTTATCTATCCTGTCTGTTTATCCTGTCTGTTTATCCTGTCTGCTTATCCTATCAGCTTTTCAAATCTGTTTATCCTATTGGTTTATCCCATCCATTTATCCCATCCGCTTATCCTATTCATTTATCCTATATGTTTATCCATCTGTCTATCCATTCGTCAATCTATCCTACAATCTGTCAGTCAATCCGTCCATCCATTCATCTACCTACCCTGTCCGTTTATCTTGTCCGTTTGACCCGTCTGTTTATCATGTCCGTTTATCATGTCCATTCATCATGTCCGTTTATCCTATATTCGTTTATCCTATCCGTTATCCCGTTTATCCTATCCGTTGGTCCTATCCTTTTATCCTATCCGTTATCCCGTTTAACCCATTTATCCTATCCGTTGGTCCTTTCCGTTATCCCGTTTATCCTATCCATTATCCTATCCGTTTATCCTATTCGTTTATCCTATCCATTTATCCTATCCGTTTGTCCTAACCGTTTATCCCATCCGTTTATCCTATTAGTTTATCCTATATTTCATTCCGTTTATCCTATCCATTTATCCTATCCGTCCATCCTATCCATTTATCCTGTCCGTTTGACCCGTCTGTTTATCCTGTCCATTCATCATGTCCGTTTATCCTATATTCGTTTATCCCTACGTTATCCCGTTTATCCTATCCGTTGATCCTATCCTTTTATCCTATCCGTTATCCAGTTTAACCCATTTATCCTATCCGTTTGTCCTATCCGTTATCCCGTTTATCCTATCCGTTTATCCTATCCGTTTATCCTATCCATTTATCCTATCCGTTCATCCTATCCATTTATCCTATTCATTTATCCTATCTGTTTATCCTATCTATTTATCCTATCCGTTTATCCTATCCATTTATCCCACTTATCCTATCCGTTTATCCTATCTTTCTATATGTCTATCTTTTGTTTGCATGAGTGTATATTATAACCTGTATTTTATTTACATAAATATGAAACAGATTTATATAATGTATTAAGTGTTAAGAGACAGTGCTACCTCACTTAAGATTGCAGTGGCCATTCTGTGTACTAAAACTCACCCTGTGGAAGGGAAAATGGCCGCCCAATGCAGTCTTTCTGGACCTTGATAGCCTCTAAAACTGATGATAGTAAATTTTCTAATATTGAATTAAACTGAAAATACGACCCATTGTGCACATCTACAATGATATCAATGTGATATGCATATGATAAGAACTTCCAGAGCTGGCTGGTTGAGCATGGGCGGTAATAATTACTTATGGGCGGTAATAATTACTTCCGTATAGACTGAGACAATACTGTTGGAATAAGCCATTTTTTACCCCCGGCAATGTATACAATTTTTGTAGTTACTTTTGGAAAATTTGTCTGTCCGGCGAGTCGGCGGGCGTCCGGATAACCGGTGTCCGGATAACAGGTATCCCACTTGTGTATTGGGAGTAATGCCAAAACTATGGGATGTATATTTTTTAATTTATAGACATTATTGTAGCGTTTATCCTAGTTGTGCCCTTTAAGGGTTTAATCCACATGAGATTAATACTTTTCTCAAAATTATTGAAAAATGTGCAAAAATACTTTTTTGTGTATTGAGTGTCAAGCCAGAACTATGGCATGTATATTTTTCATTTTTGGGGAAATATGGTATTTTTTATCCGAGTTGTGTCTTTCATAGGTCTAATCCCCATGACATTAATTCTCTTTTCACAATCATTGAAAAATGTGAAAAATTGTTTTTTTTTCCTTTCTGGGACAGAACTAAAGAACTGCTTTTGACACTGAAATATGCATATAGTATGCATTAAATACCCAAGATGTGACTTTTGGGGGTCTAAATGCTCTGAGAAAATTGAACTGACGAATATGAAAATATACAATTATTTCAAACCTGCATGATTCAGTCACTTTTGGAGTTAAATCTACGAAATTTTCCAGTTAGGTGTCTAAATTGTGTCTCTTTAAACATCTCAACTCAGTTGGAATGTAGGTCCTATGAATTTTTATAAAACCCAAAAATTAAAGGAAAAACCCGATTTTCCAATATTTCTGTGTGGTAGCCAAAATGGTAATTGTTAAAATTATTAAAATTTAAAGCATATTGTAGGTAGATACACCAAGAAGGAATATTCTCAGCCATTTCATGAGTTATTGCAAATTTTTCGATTGAAATTTAGGATTTAAAATGCAAAAAATTGTTAAAATGTCTATTTACGCCCCATTTTCTTCTGATGTCATACCAGTGTTTGATACTTTTTGTCAATGTAAACGTGACATGTTTCACATCATCATCATGCTAATTTTGAGCAATATGAAAATTTTTATTCACAGCATAGGTCAATATTGGCAAAATTAAATAAATAGGGGAGGCGGGGGTCAGAAGTCACAAAATTCCGAAAAAGCCAAAGAACAGAGCAGGTGTTTGTTAGATCTAAATGACCTTTGGCACAATTATGCAGTATTTAGTTGGCTATAGTTGTATCACATGATAGCTGCTACGCTGTAAATAGGTTGTAGTCAGTTCATGCTTATTTAAGGCAAAGTCCGATGTGACTTTTTACCCCATGTCAGGGTCAAGAAGTCACAACCATGGGGTAACAAGTCACATGCAATTTTTGTGAACAAATAGCGCTATATGAGGTAATATGCAGACCTAGATTTGATAGTCATCCGTGTGCATGACATTTATAGTGAGCCTTCCAAAGCTATCGGCATGCAATGACAATGCACCATCAGCAAAGCCGTCGTCAGAAATTGCCCAAAGTTTGCGAAATGAAATGTTGCTGCAAAGCTCTCTCATCAGTACAATTGATGATGGATGATGATAAGATTGTAAGCTAAAAGCTTCTAGTGTGGAATATTTTACTTTTCTTAACACAGAATTCTGACTTCCTGGTACCCTATCGTAAAATATCACAGTGCTGGGGTGTAATGTCACAGTGTGACATTTCACCCCTCAGCTGTTTTTTAAACTCAATACATGATCATGGCAACTTGGCCACCAAATGGCCAAAAATGGGTTCACAGCATGAAAGACAATTATCCAAAAGACCTTGAACCACTAGCACAACTTCCTATGTCACAGTGACCAGATGTTAAAGTTCAGAATCAATGAAACCTGTTTGGGACACCAAAAATACATGAGGTGGGTAAAAACCCACTTTGCACAATGAGTAAAATTTTCATATTCCCTGCAGACCTTCTTCTCATAAAAGTGTCCCAAATTATGATTTAAGCTTAAGAATTAGGTCACTGCAAGTTGGTCAAAAAGGCATGTGACTTTTTACCCCTGTGACTTTTCACCCCCTCTTCCCCTATTAAAGATTTTCAGATAATCATATGTCTGTCATTATCCGACCACCAAGGCCAATGCTTGATTCAGATTGGTTGAGACCTGTGGGTATATAGGTCAACTCACCATTGCTTCGCAAGTTTGGTGCAGTTATTTGACAATATTAAGAAACTGGGTAAATGCACCAGATCAGATGTCTTTGCATAAACTGACTCTACCAAATCATCAACTTTTGCATGCAATTTGAAAAAAAAATATGTGCAGTGGTTATCCTACAGGAGATGATTTGTTGCAAAATCTGGCCCTTTTTTGAGGTCACCATGTTTGGCAACTTTTCTTATAAAAAGTGAATTTAGCCCACAATTAATCACTGTCTGGCTAAATCAAATAGCCAGTCAAGTCATTTGAACCCTTGTGGAGGTCCCTGGTTAATTTTGTTCTAGTTGTTTTAAGATTATGTGCCAAAAACTTGCTTTTATTTTTCAAAGTCAAGCAAAATAACAAAAACTTTAAGGGGAGGTATGGTTGACAAGGACACTTTTTTGGAATTTTTAGAATAATGGTTCATATTTGGTATCAAAAGATAGGTTTTAACTAAATTAGATAATTTCAGGTAATTTTGAATTTTTATGATGAATGGTTGCCATGGTAACCAGTTTAAAAGGCGAAAAAAGGCTGATTTTTACTGCTCACGGGATTTGAAATTTCTGAAGTTACAGGCATGGTAAAATTTTTTTGAAAAAATTGATGAGAGAAGAAAGGCCAAATGAACATATTTACTGAGCGGACTTTTGATATTCCTTTAAATAGTGTCAGGAGTTGGGGTAAAGTAGACAAAAGTCATTTTTGGGGGAAAAAATGCTTGTTTTTGTGGCTGCAATATAAAAGAATTTTGTTCCACAACAAAAAATTTCCAAATTTGTTTTGTAAATATGAAGACATTTTTTTAAGGATTCCGTCGATGTATCCGATGAGTTCCTAGGTTGAACAGTGGTCAAGATTTTTCACATCCAGTGCAGGGTAAAAGCGGTTTTTTGCACATAGCAGAAAATGGCAAAATTGTGACGTAACGTCGTTATAGGCAATTTATCAATGAAAACAAAGAGGCCTATCAGTGGCTATTTCTCCAAAACTAATGAAGTTATAGGCATGATATTTTGAAAAGACTTAGTAATCATTTTCATGTTTCACCACAGAAAATACTGTGCTGCCATGGCAACTGCTTTGTTGTGTGTACACCTTTGAAATGACACATCGCTGCTCTTTCACTTCTAAAGTGTGTTGATGATGTTGTATTTAACATTGTTTTAAGTGATAAAAGAGACATATTTTGACATAATCGAAGTTTGCACCTGGTGCCCAAGTTCATGTAGGTCGAATATATGAAACAGTAATGTGTACCTTACTGACATTTGGGTTATTTCTCACACGTATCTCCCCTTAAAATCCCATTTTTGGTCACATGACCATCCATTGTAACATCAACATAACAGAATAACAATGGTGAAGCTATGAAAGATGTTGAAAACTATTCACTTCACATTTCTGATCAACTAAACATGCATTGGCATGCTTCAATGCAAAATTATTGAACTGTAAAGTCGAAAAGTTGCCAAACAATGGTGAGTTGCGAAGCAATGGTGAGTTGACCTATCCTGTATCTGTCAGGCTGCTTGGCCTGTACAGATATTTTCTGTATCCTGCAGTGATGACATCACAATCACCCATAAATTATCTGACGTTGTAATGCAAACAATTGGCAGTGATTGTTTGTCATGACGTCACAATGGCATGGCTGCTGGTTACGTCACAACAATCTGCTGCTCCTAACTTACAGAGTTTTAAGCTTTCAGACTAAAATTTAGTAAAGACCACTGATAAAATCATTGCGGGATATAAATAAAACCCTATAGCAGTGTAGTCCACAGCTATGAACATCATTTTTGTCAGGTCTGCTTCTGAATTAACACCCATCATAGGCCTATCTGACACTCATGACGTTTATACCTTTGAACTATATTGTTATGGGGGTTTTATTATAGGCCTACCATGTGGTCGGATAAATTCGTAATTTGTTGTTTGCTTTTGGCAGATACAGGATTTACCTTCCCTCAGATAGCTGTATCCGGTCTGAGCTTCAAAAAAGTTCTTCCAGGCGGTAAAGTCCATAGCCCCCCCCCCAACTATCGTCTGGTCAGCCCCTAAATATATTTGTTCCATGACCCCTATGTAACAAGCCCCCTGATTGGCCAACAACCCACCTGAGGTTGCAGAAGATCGGGGGAGGTCCCAGCCTTGGTCCCTATTTAGCGATGGTTTCTTCTTCCTGATTGCTATAGCTTCTTTGATCTTCCTTTTGTGCCAATTGTCCTCTTTTCCAAGTACTTTAACGTTCTCCCAGTTCGTACTATGTCCAGTGGTTTGGCAGTGTTCGTTTATTGCTGATGATGTTGTTTTCCTGTGTACGTCCAGTCTTTTACTCAGAGTTCTTGCAGTTTCGCCAATATATAACCTTGAACATGTCTTGCACTTAACTTCATATATTACTCCGGACTTCTGTTCTTTCATCTCCGGACTTCTGTTCTTTCATCTTCTGCAACCTCCTGTCACATGACTTGACCCTGGGCAGTCATGTGACCCACTGAGCATGCTCAGACAGCTGATGAAGGCCATGAGACATGGCTGAAAGCCCTTGGTGAGTCCAAAATACAGACCTTTGTGCTAGGAAATTATACATCTATGGAATTCCAAAGGTCAGGATTAAGCTTACATAGTTATATGCATTTGTTTGTTAATATTTCAAAATGTTGACACTAAATCTTTAACTCCCAATTATAACTTTATGGCTAATATCTAACCTCAGTGATGTAAATTTTAGAAGATTAAGTAATGTCAGCCCCTTTTATTTAATTATTTGCTTGAAAATTTAATTTGAATGAATCAAGACAGATTGGCTTTTGTTGAATGGATCACTGGAGAAGTCTTGATTATGTAATATTATGTCAGTGGGTCATTGTCTACCCTGCTAATCCTTTCAATGAAGGAAGCCAAGATCACTGGGCTATAGACTTCAGTGGATATCAGGCTTGGCTGCTGCATATCTCTGCATTGTGTAATTGTTACATAATCTTATGTCAGTCACAGTGGGTGGTTGAGTGGCTGGTTAATATGCAAAACACATCAAAAGCAGCAGTCATGAAATTTTGGAGATATTTTAATGAAGAAAAATGCTTTCAAAATATAATTTTTTTTTTCAAAATTTCCTTTTAGTAGTTAAAATCTTACTTCATTCTACAAAATGTCCATTTTATTTTTACATTCGATTTTTTTTCTCTAACTCAATACTTTAATGATTATCAGGAGTTGTTTTGTAAAGCATATTTTTGTTAATATAAACATACAATGTATTTCAGAAGTGAAAATCATGGCAAAATGGATCTGGCTTTTTAAACAACTTATTATTGTTAGACAACTACACAGTATGATTGACTTATTTTCTGAATCATACAGGCCAAAAGAGAATATTGAGAGAAAAACTCAGATGATAAATAGATTCAGATAAAAATTGGTTCCCTTGGAGATTAGTGGCTGAAATATTATAGGCTGACATTCTGAATTCAGAAATTGCTAATGGGTTTACCTCATTTTTCTAGACCTTAATCATCTTTGCCGATGTTTTAACTGTTCTCCTAACTTTTTTGGGGGGGGGGGGCTCTGTCCTACTGCCCCCCCCCCTCCGAATCCTGCTGAATAGCCGAGGGTATGCTGCTGCGCAGCCTATGTTTACATATGATGACACATCAATGAAATTCCCTAAAAACCATCCTCCCATTGCAGGGTTCGTTAACACTTACCTTGCCGACAAGCACTATAAATGACGGAGTTTTATGAATATGCTAATCTTTTTACAGCTTTTTACCGGCGTTTAAAATCCATGCTTTAAATAATTGTTAGTGGGTTTCTGCAAAGGAAATACCTAAAACAAAAAACAAGACAACAGTGACAACATTCAAACATTCAATCAGTTGCTTTTAACAATGTCAAACCGTGAATTATATTGATCACATCGGAGACTTGTTAATATTTTAATGATTGCTTCACTGAAACATGGTGCATGTGGTCAGGGTAGGTTCACTAGCCTTACACTGACAGGTGAGGATGCTAAAAACTGTTTACTTCACAAATAAAACCATTCTTTACATGATGAATTAGTGGGTCATGTATGGAATGAGAAATGATATTACCTAAGTTTACACTTTTTATTTAAACTTTAATTTTTACATCATTTGCTTTCATAATTATTTAATTTACCCCATTGTTTGCATTGAATACACCAAAATAAAAGTATACAACACATGAATAAACATGAAGCATAAAAATAAAGTCAAATTAACAATAAAATAAAATATATAATTTGCATTCAATTAAAACTACACCAGCCATGCCACACTGAAGCTAAACTGTTAATTTGCATTCATCCTGCGATAAAACTGACTCATTGAAATTTTCTTTCATGACAATTAATTCTCTAAAAACATCAGCACTTCACATATTTTTTCCTTAAAACTTTTTATTAATGTACGATATATTTTTCATTAAAACGGTCTAACTAAGGCATAAAGGAACAATACAAGTTTAACAATTCAGTATATATTCCAATCTCACATGCTTGTAATTCAGACCAAGCCTTTATCTTGATTTCGAAACATTCTTGAAAGGAGAAGAAATTACAAAATTATAAACCTGATATTTTTCATGAAATATTCCATGTAAAATTTTTAAGCTCACTTGAAGGTGTTTTAGCAGTTCCTCAAGACCCCCTAACATAGATAAGGGCTTAACAATGAATTTTCGTGTGAAACTGGCTATTTTTGGTAGTAGCTCACAAATTATAGGTTTCAGTCCACCCAAATGCATGGATAGTTGATACAAAGATGCATAAATTATTCTGAATATGTAGAGAACTAGTTTTCTTCTTTTAGTAACTAATTAACAGCATGCTTTGACCACTTCCATCCACACATTCAGTTTTGATTGATTGCAGGATGGGATCTTTAACATAATCATGTGCATGATTTTGTTTTTCATGAGGGCTGGGTCAGGATTCTAAGCATGCTGTCAAAGGCTGGGAGTGTTGACCAAGCCCCACTTGATTGCTCCTCGGTAAACTTGGGGGCAACCTCATTTGAATTAGGCAAACACAATAACGGTTTGCTAACTTAAAAGAAGCACATCTTGAATGTCTGGGATTGCAGGTCTACATGAGGCCTAAAACAATCTCATTGGCATAGGATTACAAAATTGTCTTTTTCATATTGAACAATTTTGGTGTCTGGTTCAGACCACTTGATTCGACATATATTGAACTATGATTGTCTGGCAATCCTTATTTTTTAGTTTAATCAAGTTCATTAGTTTTTTCGGTGAAGGACAGACATTGGCTCTTTATCTCTGAAATTGACGTTAAATAAGAATACAGGTGTTGTTTACATTATATATTTGTCAATGAAATCCATGAAATTTCAATTCATAATTGCCCTGGCAACACTTAACCCATTCAGGTCCCAGCGAGAGCAAGTTCCATAAATGCCATCTCCGTTTATCTATTTATACTCAACAGCCGCTGTATTTACGGTGTATCACCATTATAACGAGAGTTGTGTTATGCCATCTAAAATCAGCCAGTAGTCCTCACCTCACAATATCTATATCTGACAAAACTTGTGAAACATTTAGTCAATAAGACAAGGAGAAACAATTAAATGTTCGGCTTCAAAATCAGCCAAGTTGGGAATTTTTGAAAATCGGGACAAATCGGAACGAAGTCAAACACATTTTCAAAAGTAAGCAAATATCTACATAACCGAGTGAAGAAGCAGAATTTCCTAAATTAGAGCGATTTTAAACTTCAGTTTAAGTGAAAGACTTCGCCAATTGGCATAAAATTTATATTAACAGGGCTTTGAAACAAGATAATAATGAGTAATGCGCTGGAAGTTGCTTTATGTAAGACTAAGTATTATTTTTTTTATAAACAATTTTCAGATACTCTGACAAGAGCTAAGTTTATTTTAAGATCAGGATTTGTTTAGCACACATACAGCAAAGACCTGAGACTGAGACTTAAGGTGCTTATTCCATAAAAAGTTGAGATATCTGTTGCATCTTATCCAGCTTATCATAGAATCGCACTTGTTCACATCCTCATTACTCAGTGCAGTCTACAGTGGCAGATGCAGACAGGGTAGTCTGGGGGGGGGGGGGGGCGGACGTCCTTTCGGCATTCACGGGCCCGCGTCGCTCCATATTATCTTCAAAATGTTATTTCCATTTCAGTTGTCTGGGATGGCGGCCCTGTCTCCCTACGCGTTTCGCTACTGGGCGAATGCAAGCCTACCGCGTACCCTGACAACATTATTCAGTGTTTCAGTCAATATTCGCAGCTATCCGGGGCGGAAAATAGAGCCTACGTAGCAGAGGTTCTGATGGGCAAGCAATTAAAGAATTCTGATCAATTAAAGAATGAATTACAAAGTGGGAAACTTGTATACAAATATTCAAGCTTGAAACTGACTGCATGGAAAACTATTGGCACATGCGTAAGCCTTTGTTAGTGTTTCTTCGTGAATGGCAGCTATAGTACACTGCTTAAAAAAATTGAAGGAACAGTCCTTTCCAGTAAAATATTAGGAACTTGGAAAGATGCAAATGAATTTCAATGCAAAGTTGATCTTCTTTATCATTTTGAAGGGTTCATCAAATCACAGCTGAATGGATTGAATGAATATTGTCTATACAGGAACACTGAAGCTTTGGTGACCCCCAAAACTGATGTGAAAACAAGATATGACCAAATCCAAAATTTTGTTCGATTGCCTCTCTACTGCAGCCAAATGTTTCTCAATACAGTGTTAGGCCAAAATGAGCATGAACACACTCTTTGAATGAGATTGAAATGCTTTTGATGAACCTGCGGGTAGTCCATTGGGTGATCCTGGGCAACTCTCGAACGTTTTTTTGTTCATGTTCCCGTAATGGCCCATGGAGGCTGTGGCTGCCAGGGAACACACTGTAAAGGATGTCCTACACATGTTCTACGGAATTGAGGTCTAATGACCTTTCTGGACAGACCATCACTGCAATACGTTCAAATTTAAGATGAGCTGTGGTCACCCAAAGAGGTTGCAAATGTGCATTTTCATGCATGAGCAAAAAATACTCTCCAACTGATCAAGCATTAGGCTTCAGGGTGATTTGCACAAGTCCATCGCTGCACGTCATGCCATTCATTTGTCCTGTATGCACTCCCTATACATGTACCCCTCCATTGACAAGGCATCCCTGACCATCAAGAAAGCTCCCAAAAATCTTCATGTTTGAAAGTGTTACACTTACAAAAAAAAAGAGTCACCATGGGTTTCTTCTGACACAGACATGACCAAATGTCAAAAATGAGACCTCATTGCACCGACAGACAATAGAGGTCACTGCTGACACAACTGCTAAAACAGGGGCTCCTTGTTGAACTCCAATGGTGATGCACAGTGATGTGGGGCAATTGGAGTAGCAAAAACACACTTTCTGCATCTCAAATTTTCTTCATGCAGTCGGTTCCCAAGATTACGAAATTTGAGGCATCGACTTGACTGACTTGACTTGTGTTGTGCTGGTGTACCCCGGATCAGCCGGGGCAGCTCAACCACCATCTGCACTTTTATTTTTTTTGGTGACCGCCGTATGATGATGAGAAGACTGGGAGTCTGGAACATACCCTATTCATTCAGGGATGCCCAGGGTCTTTCAGTTGCCCCAGCATAGAATACTGGATACAACCCGCCTCCATTTTATGTCCCATGGGCTCGGACTAAAGTGAGTTCCCGGGGTGAGATTTGAACCCACGCCGTCAGTGGACAAGCAGTCTTGACCATTAGGCCAGGGGGGAACTAGTAATTTTTCAGTCGCATGATGATGCCTATGACTTAGTTGCTGGTGATAATGGTCCTGTTTCTGCACAATGGACCAGTGTCTGCCCTTTCCAGGTCGTCTGTCATACAGTTCAGTGTGCCTGTACCTCTGCCAGAGCCAAGAGACCACATTTGGTGACACACCAGACCTTTAGCCCCCCTTCTCACTTTACCACCTTTCTGTGGGAGTTACCCATCCCTGACAACCTCAATTCGAGACAAAAAACGTGTGGAACACTTTGCCTTGGCCTGCAGTCGCCAGACAAATCCAACAATGAACAATTTTTTCATCTACTGTTTGATAATCCTTCTTTTCAGATCAGCAAATTCAACAGAAATAACTTTGTTTTTTGGGGTCGCCCAGGACAATTTCTCCGGACAAGGCAATTTATGACCAATATTGCTGTGACAACTGAATTGTTTAGTCAAATGAACAGACAATAGAAGCATGTTTAAGTCATTTAGTTACAGATTGCCCAATTTCAGGAAAACGGCCTGAAAGAGGTGTTCCTTTAATTCTTTTGAGCAGTGTAACATAACTCTTATATAATTTGATTTGTTGTTTATGTTTGCCCCATTAGAGCTGTTTGCGATTATCGGTCCAAACATTTTCAAAATTAACTTTCAACTTGGTCATCTGATGTCA
Source organism: Platynereis dumerilii (assembly GCA_026936325.1). Classification (NCBI taxonomy): domain Eukaryota; kingdom Metazoa; phylum Annelida; class Polychaeta; order Phyllodocida; family Nereididae; genus Platynereis; species Platynereis dumerilii. The sequence goes on from JAPTHN010000001.1 coordinate 130,384,018, forward strand.
CTGGCTTAAAAACGTTTTGTTTGTGTCAGTTATTGTTAATAAATTGATTCAGTGCTTATCAAATCTAGCAGCATAAGTGACAATAAACAAACTAATTAAATGACTTGAGATACTTGATCAAATAAGAAGATTTTTAAAAAATTTCTTCATCGGCCAGTAAATCTTGTTCCCAGGATCCTATTCCAACTTGGTTACTTAAGAAGTGTCCTGCTTTGACACCATTGATATGCGACATTGTCAATGACTCACTATCACAGGGAAACATGCCATCGACCCTCAAACAGGCTCATGTGATACCAGCACTGAAAAAGCAATCTCTTGATCCTAACAATTTCAAAAACTACAGGCGATCTCCAATCTTGCTTATACATCTAAGATGATTGAATGTGCTGTCTCTTGCCAATTGCACGATCACTGCGTTAACAACAATGTTAGAATGCTGTATCAGTTAGCATATCGAAAAGGTCACTCCACAGAGACAGCCTTGACAAAGGTTCAAAATGACCTGTTGAAGGCAGTGAACAGTCAAGGAGGTACTGTACTGGTCCTCCTTGATCTGTCTGCTGCCTTCGATACAATTGACCATGGAGTTTTGCTGAGAACTCTCGACCGTCGTATTGGAGTAAAAGGAACTACCCTTCAATGGTTTTCCTCATACTTGTGCGAACGCTATCAGTCTGTCAAAATTGGTGATTTCCTGTCAACTCCGAGGCACTTGCCGTATGGCGTGCCACAAGGGTCTGTGCTTGGACCACAGTTATTCTCCATTTTCACGCAGCCACTCCAAGCTATGATTGAAGCTTGAAACATGGCTTTCCATCTATATGCAGATGACACTCAACTCTACATGGCGTTTAATCAAAAATGTCCCCTGTCTGTGAACAACATGAAGGATACCATTGATCATTGCACCACTCAAACTGGAGCTTGGATGAACTAAATAGTGATAAAACTGAACTGTTTGTTCTCTCCAAACCATCGCTTGCAGCCAACAGTGTGTCGTCAATGTGCATTTGTGGTTCACTAGTGCGCAGCCGACACTGCGTCAGAGACTAGGGTGGGCTGAAAAAAACTTTTTTGGAATTTCAATATATGCCAGTGGTATAGAAAGTTGGTTATGGCCAAAAAATGAAAATTGGTACAAAAAAAATGTTGTGGCATGCAACTTGTGCCGGGCCACTCAGGCTTTCATGAAAATGCATATTTTCAGCCATTTTGCATGCATTTTTAGACCATTCTTTGGCCTGAGTCAGCTTCCTTGGCTTCAGAAGGCTCAATGGCACACTTAAATCTTCTTTGAAGGTCATTTTGGATAAGAAACACCATAAACAGGTCGTTCATATTTAAGATGTAGCCATTTCTGGGTTAATGTTGGGAATCAGAATTTGGCCTTTTTGTCTAAAAACTGCCTGTAAAAAATTGAAAATATCGGAATTGAACCCACAAAGAATGATTCCAAGTGGATTTTAAATTATTATATACCTTGCGTCCTCCCCAACGCCCCAAAAAACATTTCCAGCGTGTTATCTGCAATAATTTGTAGTTTTAGTTTCCAGAATAGGGGCAATTCCGTGAAGTCAGATTTACGGATTTGACACTTTAGAAGCTTGTGTAGCCCTACCATCACACCTCAGTTATGTCATTGTTAAATAGGGATGAGGCCAGTTAATAGGGGTATCTGACAAGCCATCAACCAAAGCTCCAAGTGCAATAGGAGCTGAGCCACAAGGCGATATGTCATCGTGTTGGACGTACAGCGCGTGAGTATGTCTGAACTGCCCTACTGCCCCAAAAGAACACTCCGATCTTCTAAGAGCAATTTACTAACAATTCCTAAGTTCAACTGTAAAATGTACGATGGTCGAATGTTTGAAGTGTGTGCTCCCCAACTGTGGAATAATCTTCCAGTGGCGAGGAGAATGTTCACTTCTCTAGAGCAATTCAAGAAGTCACTTAAGACATTTTTATTTAAAAGTGCATTTGATTGAATTTTATCACAGGTTTTAATATCATTTTCTGTAATCTTATTTTAAAGTTTTATGTCTCGATTTTAATTATCATATTCCATGTTAAATTTAAATTTGCTTTGTGAAGTGCATTAGAATCGCATGAGATAATATACTATTACATGTAATGTAATAATAATGATTAGGACACCAACAGAAAACTGTCGATGATGTGGCAAAGCCAGTTTGGAAATTGAAAATAAGAAAATTAATTTTTCTAGTGGACCACCAAGCCGCAAAGATCTATAATTCAAGTTAAAATAACAGCTGGGTGAAAATTTGATTAGTCTGAAATTCTTGTCTCCAGTGTTTAACAATAATTCATGATGGCAGGAAGACCAATAGAGGACCTCTTGTTGTCATTTGTCATAGACAAGGATATTAGCAAAACTTATAACACAAAAAATATGTGGCAGAATATTTTTATCCCATCCAAAAATAGCATTGAAGTGGCCAACCCCCCTGAAAATGGCCTGTCTCCACCAACACTTTCTTTGAAAGATCGCGTCACATAAACTAGTACAGGATTCTAATTCAATTAAACTCTTCCATACATTGAGACTTGACTGTCAGTATTCTAAAATCTGGTCACCAATAGCTGAAATAATATTCTGTATAAGAGCAGGAGGTTGTTGTGTCAATGTCTCCAATATTGCATCATTAGCATCACGCCGGATTTGTTTCTTAATAAAAAATAAAGGGACACACATCCTGTGAGAAAACCTTGTGTCTGATGTTGTCTGAGAACCCAAGAAAATAACTGAACTATCTGTAGCTCTGTATCATTTATGTAACCAAAAATATTAGAGTATTTCCGTCGGCATGTCAGTTGTCCTATCTCAATTTGTCATTAGAAAACACCTTGCTACTCTATTCTGACTGCATATGTCTGGACCAAAATCACTGTGAACATGTTTCTGGTGTACATAAGGTCATTGCATGCACATATTGCCAGACTAACAGTTTTTCACTGGTCCCTACAAAGATTTTTACTGTAGTTATCATTAGCATCATGCTGTCATTAGCATCATGTCAAAAATGGCTTATTGCTTTTATCTCACTAAAATTTTGGTACAAGTGACCGGAATTGAAAACAGTTGAACATATATTATCAATAAATGTTTAAACAGACTATTACATAACATTTTTGCATTTTCCTTGCATCTGATGTGCTTAGTATGAAGTCTGATTCTTCTCTGAAACTACTAACCAAATATGGGGTGCCAGCAACATTTTACCATTGTCTAGCATCTGAAATATGGTTTAGCAAAGACATTGGGCACTGGAGGGAGTAGTGGAGATCATCTTTATTATTCAGAATCCAAACTATTGATGAAAAGAGTACTTTTGTTTGTTTTTGTAAATTTCTGGTTCAAGGATTTGTTCTATCTCAATAACTATTGGTCACAGAGACCTGAAATATAGCTCATTGTGTGCAGAATAGCCACTTTCTTATTTGTTGGTAATACATTATTCAGCTCTAAATGGTACGGATTTCAAGTTATAGGCATGATGCTAATGACACACATATTTGGTATTTTAATTTATAAAAATGCAGTTTCTCAAAAATAATTTCCTTTAGAGACCTGGAACTTGTCCAAAACGTGCCAGCCACTTGCCTAATCATTGGCAATAGATTGTTTAACCCCAAATGGTCAGAATTTTTTAGTTAGAACTGTGATTTTAATGACAGTCGAAAAACATTACAGCTATGTTTATCACCTCAGTACAGATCAGCAGGGCATTGGGACCCTTGGACATGAAAGCGCAGTGATAGCTGATTGTTTGGCCTACACAACGCAAACTTTAAAAGGCATTTCTGGAGCAAAAAATTTTCGAAATTTTTTCAGCTGAAATTTCAAGGTTTTCAAATTTTGACCCAGCTACATATTTTTCTTATGACTCATCTTTATAAAACTATTAATCATATTGTAACACAAGCTAGATAACAGTAAGTGAAATCTGCTTCATATTTTTTGACATTTTGTAAAAGAGTCCGCCCTGCCTGGACTTATCGAAGAAATAGACTTAACATTTACAAGCACATGCATTGATAGAAGAAGCCTTAGCCAGTCACCTGGCTTTCAAGTCCTGGGAACTATTAAGACAAGCTCAGAAAAGAGGTTTTCAGCTGCATCAAAGAGATAAAACCATAGAATCACATATACCATGGCCACCAACAATAGTTACGAGAGATGCTGTAATAGGATGGGAGACAGCAGATGTCTAAAATCCCATAATTCTCCTTTGTTCTGAACAAAAGCAGGGATTATTTCTGTAAGTCACTTTCTGCTGAACAAAAAAAGAAAGGAAAACTGCCTGAAAGTATGAGTAGAGTAGCTTTGCAGTAAAGAATAAGAAGAGACCTTTCTATGAATCTTCCTTTGAATTTGTCTTTGCTTTACCCCACATCTATGGTTGGTTGACCCTTTCATGATCTTCCAGCAGACATTGGTCCCACCAAACCCCAGTCATGACAACAGTCCTGTTGTATCTAGAAATGGCCTGAGAGGGGGGGGTGGCATTACGTAGTCCTCTGCAGCATTTTCTATCTCTTCCGTGTTAATTTTGGGGGGGGGCATGGCCCAATGCCCCCCTAAATACGCCACTGAACATGTTCATTGTTATTCAAGGTGAATGAAGAAACGAGGCCTTTGTGTCTTTTGAAACTCCACATATGACAGGACGAGTTGTGTGGCTTCTGTAGAGGTTCTTCAGGAGTTTTAGGTCCATTGGAAATTATTTTCAACCTTCAAATGGGACTGGGTTTGCCACACTTTGCCTACTTTTGCATGCCACTTACAGTATTCTGTCACAAAAATATATAATTGCATCCAGCACATATACTGTCAATTTTAAAAAAGAATATGTTTTAAATTAATTAGATGATTTCAGACTCCTAAATTGCCACAGGTTTTTTTTTAACCTATATTAAGTTATGATATTGACTTTTAAATTCTCAATTTTATGCAACCATGCATTTTTTTCATGAAAAAACTTAAGCTATTTGGATATTATTTCAGTTTTTTAACATAAAAAGGTGCCACTTTGGGCAAATGTCGTGTCAATTGGGTCAGTTCAATGGGAGATATGCTTTGTAATCAGGTATTGGTGTTCCAAAGAATTCAAACTTTAAACTGATTCTTAAAATGCCATTTACTTAACATTCACTGACATCAAATATAGAACCATCATTCCGAACTCCTTGATGCAGTAATGTCCAAGCAATTCATATCATTCTTCTGTATTGAAATAGCATGGAAATTACAATCTTACTGCACAAAATAAACAATCATAAGTTAGCCAGACATAATATGAAATCAGTCTGCAGGAACTGGCCAAGTGAATCAACGCAAGCAACATGCAAATGTGCAAGATATGGCAGAGTGAACTTGAAACAAAATTGTTATCTTTCATACTGTGGGAACCTTCAATTGTTATTCATTCATAACAATAGTATTAGATCCCTGTTGTTGTTGTTGTTGTTGAACATTGTTTTTTTCATACTATTTGTTTAAATTTTAATTTTTAGATTTTTAAACTTGTAATATATGAGAATATCCGAGACTTTGATTCCGTTTGTTTAGGTTCGTGTAAAGTGGACTAAATGATAGGAAATGTTTTTTATTGACAGATTGAAAGGATATTGGTCACAAAAGATTAGCATACTACTATATGTTATTTATTCATTCAAATTGCTTGGTTCACAACTCGGCAATTCTAGCTCTGTAACATCATATAAAATAAAATTGCATATATAATTGTACAAGCGTTTTCACAGACGGCCTGATGAAATAGCTGATATCTCCCATACTTCTATCCGTTAGCTATATTTTCACATGATTACTTTGTTCATGTCGACATTTAGTTATGTTGCTGTGAAAATGTTTCACATTTTTGTGCTCAGCTTGCAAGTTGTAGTCAAAATTGCTTTGCACAGGCCTCTGAGGGCAAATATTTGCTTTGAACAGTGCTTCCATTCGCTTTGCGCATTTAGTCTCATTAATGTGGCATGTCAGCCATTAGAGGTAGAGCCTCCTTCTGATTGATGTCTAACTCAGGGGAGAAGTTGTTTGCTCAAACACGGAGCAAATTATACTGACTGTGACAGTTAACACCCTGAAGATGTAAACAGAGCATCTATGCGATTACTGTTCCGGGAGTGTTCCCAGATTTATACAACTTTATATGAGATTTATACAAATTTATATAGTACAAAATAATGACAATATTAATGTTAAAGCCATGCAACACAGAGAATAACACCTATGTTTTTACGATTGAATGATTCGTCTTTATAAACCATTATAGCCAACGCTCAAAAGGATAAGTTTCTACCTAAGGACATGAAATAAATCAACAAACGCGCAGGCATCCTCCTTCAGCGAATTATGTTTTCCTCATTGGAATAGCATTGTCAATCAGATGAGCTCAATTTATTTTAAGATATTTGCTAGTACGCTCGTGCCACTTGACACTTTTTGGTTTAGGGGAGAGTTCTAAACCTTTAGAAGGGAAGCAGAAAATTAGTTTTGATAATTAATTAATGATTTCATATCTTTTTCGGGCTAATGTAATTTCAATGCTATTTCAATGCAGAGAAATAATGTTGATATTCTGAATATGAATGCATCCATGTTTGAGATGATGGTTCTATTTTCCATTTAGTGTTACAGATGATTTCATATTTGTAGACATTTGAGGTAGAAAATACATCATTTTTCTTGCAGTTTTCATTGGTCGAGAGAAGGTATGACACCACTCTCTCCTGAAAAGTGACATAGCGTTTTATATGGGTGAACATGGCATTTAAAGCCATTGATCTCCTAACAGGGACTGACTTTAGCAGTTTCAAGTGAGAGTTATAGTTTGTGTTTCACACATTTTCAGTACATACATTCTGCAAGTCCAATGCTATGCATTTGGATGATTAGGATCAGGTGATCCATGCAATGACTGTTTATACAGAATATGTATAGGTTATTCACCTAGGGAGAGGCAATATGTGATTTATCCAGCGAGGGCGTTAGCCCGAGCTGTGATAAACACATATTGCCGATCCCGCGGTGAATAACTGGCTTATACCATAAGACAAAACTGAAACTTGTCATTCGTTGCTGTGGTTTTTCACAGCTTCACTTATTATTCTCCCATGGGAGGATAACTGAACAACAAAGAATATGGGTTTTATTGCAGTGAAATACTGGCTCATGATTGGCTGACAGAGGTGTCGAATGGTATAAAAACATGTATAATTGTGAATGTAACATGCACAATTATACATGGGGCTCAGCTCAAGCGGCAGGACAATGGGCTACGAATCGTGGGGTCCTTGATATGATTTTCTAGTATGAATGTTGACCACATCACTGGGCCACCATCCTGTCCTGAGGGACGATTCAGAATTTATGATTCTTGGGGGGGGGGATATTTATTACTCACAACATGCTTAAAGGGGGTATGAAATTTTAATAAAAGAAAAGGGGACATACTAAAAATCCACATGGGATGTATGAGAGGAGAGTAACAAATAAGCATGAAACAAAAGGGGGTATATTTTTGACAGAAAGTTCCAACAAAACTTACAACCCCCCCCCCCCGAAACATGTGTAAAAATTGGTGCTCCGTCGGGCAAAACTCCAATTCCACACAAGTCATAAATTCTATTTGGCCTGTAAGGCAAATAGATTCTGGACAAAAGGTAAAAATTAGTACTGTCCCACTTGAAGCATGTATTATCCGCTCAGGTAGAACTCCCATCTCCCCCTCAACCCAGTCATAAATTCTGAATAGTCCCTTACTGATGTCATGGACAATGCTCGAGGTTTTTGGCCAATGCATGATAATTTAGTGTAAATAGATGTGTAGCCATTCAGAGTCCGCTTGAAACTGATTTAATATCAATTGAAACAATCAACAGTTGTACACTAGAGTGTGAAATACAATTACTGTTCATGAATAAGTGAAAGAGTTCACGTGGATTGCAGTTTGACATTGAACAACTGCCACAAAATCAAGTTGGCATTTGCTGAATACTATTGGTCAAAATTATGACATCATTTTTCCAGCAAACATCACTTGCTTGAAGCAAACTGAAAAAAGTGATACGCAATTGGCAACTTGACCAATCACCTGGCAGGATTTCCTGATGTCAGACCCTAAATTTTCCAAAATATTTTGTTATTTGAGAAAAGTCTACAAATATGAAATCATCTGTAAGAGATATAATATTATGCTCATGGAATTTTTAAAATAGGTTTGGTCAATTTTGGGTGCTTTAAACTGCTTTTCCAAGAATTTGCATAATAATTGCGAACACCCCAAAACCTAATACCATAGCTTAACTCCAGACTAAAGCAACAGAATAGGACAAAAATGACACGAGGTTGGCTCCGTGGCAAACATGACATTATGTGTAAAGGATGTTGAAATGCCGTTAATTCTCTTGGAGATATAATGAAAAGGCATGGTTGCATAACAATTGGTAACGCAGTGTCCAGTGGTCCCTGCATTATAAGACAACCCCTCCTGCGGTTAAGAAGTGGTCTCCAATGGGGTGCGGTCTCTCATGAGGGTGCAAAATGAACTATGAATAGTTAATACTATGTAGTGCGAGAGGAAGGCGGTCACATAAGGCGAGTTGGTACAACCCAGGTCACTGGTAAATAAATTCTGTCAAATTTGTGAAAAAATTTACTCCAAGTTCACTAATATTATTGGTTGTTTGATTGAATAAATAAAGGTCCTTTTCTAATTTCATCTCATATCTAAATGTTGAAATTTCACGTAGTTAGAAACAATGTATAAAAGTTTGTGATAACTGCTACATGTATATAATAGATGCATGTCAATTCAATAATTGGAATTTTCCATGTGAGTATTCATTTCTTCAAAATATGTAATACTGCATGGAATAAGGATAATTATTTGCAGGTCATAAGATTATGAAAATAAGTGAGATGTACAAGGTCAAACATTGCATGTGCACCATATCTGTAAGTTATTAGCAAAATAGCTATGCTTCTGCAAACTCCAAATTTGAGTCACATGTATACACTTGTCGAATTACGGTGTTCTGATATACATGCACGGGCTTTATGGCATGCGCAAGCATTCGCCTCAAACAAATAATGTCTTCAATTCACACCAGTAAATGTATGGGAAGGTTGAGCACTTATCACTTGGTCTGCATGATAATTTCAGAAGCCCAACTTGAACTCTTTGAGCTTCTCTGATTGGACAAAAAAGTAGAGGCCACAGCCTCAAAGGGTGTACTTTCTCTATTGATGCACATTGACACATTTTTCACATTTTAAAGCTTGTTTTTGTACACATATCATGAGTTAAAGCCATTGTAGAAGTCCTCGAGGCCGGCCTCGTCCTCGAGACCGGCCTCGTCCTCGAGACCGACCTCGTCCTCGAGACCGGCCTCGTCCTTGAGACCGGTCTCTCGGCCACATTTTGATGGTCTCTGCATCTGTCTCGGTCTCGAATGACCAACTCTTGGCCTTGGGCTCGGTCTCAGACCTTCTGGCCCTGGATATTTGTCTGAGGCATGTCTGAGGCCAGCCACATAAATAAAGTACAATTTGCTAGAACAGTCGAATAAAATCACCCAGAGAATCTACCCTAGACTAATCATTCAATCGCTGCATATTATCATAACATTTTGAGTCAGAGCTTCCCAGCCAATCAGTGAGCAGTATTTCTCTCCGGTTCAAATCTTTACCGGCGATTTGAGGGAGAACTATTGCGTCCTCAGAGGGCTGTGACATACCAATTTAAAGGTCTCAGAAAGATCTATCTATCCCAGTAACCTGCAAGTCTCAACGATTTACGGAAGTATGTGAATCGGAGAAATCGGCCTAATTTGCATAACATGCTTGAAGGCATGTTCATTGGTCAGCTTTGTGGGCGTGTCTGACTTAATCGCTGAAGGCTTTGCTTAAGTGAATAAAATTTCTGTCAGTGATACATAATGAAGTTATCGATCTCCAGAAGTATTAAATACTGTTTATTTTTCTTCATTAATTTATTGAGGAGCTTTTACGTTGAACATACATTTAGTTTCATGTACATTTCTGCATAATGATGGAAGTTTTAAAGGTTTTGTTTAAGCCTTAGTACTTGATCATTAACTTTACATACCAGATTGTATAACATATGACATAACTCGACAAAACAGAGTGGGACAACATTTTTGACAAAATCTCCCAACATACATCCATGCCTCAAAAAATTTCTAAAAATCTTTGATATAACACAGATATACCACTGCCCAATAAATTGGAACCGAGCAGCTCCGAGTATGATACTATAGATATAGAAAGTGTAATGTTTAATGCATTTAAGAAAGTCTGTAATGAAACAGACAAGCTGTCAATGTTTCCGTCAACTTCGACTTGGCAAGGCCAGTCCATCCATTATCTTATAACAAGGTGTGACATCTCAAGCATCCCCTGCAAACCAACATCTGGTAAATACCAAACATTTTCAAAGTAAAGTTGATGCATCCTATAGCTTGCAAGCAAATCGTTCCATGACTGAGGTTGAATATCCTGAATGGTTTTAATGTACATATTAAATCATCTTTTATATGGTCCAAATTTTTATCAACCTTCATGGTACACCCATACATTTACAACAAAAAGGCATATTTTATTTTATTTTTTTCTTTATTTAACCCCTCCCTCCTGAGCAGCAACGTAAATCCAACCTTTTGCTACGTAATTATTTAGGTTAGAATCAAACGTTGGGCCAAACAACGTATGACAAAGGTATATAGTCAAGTAGCTATTCTATGTAGCTCCAGTGCTATTAAGGCTTGTCAATGCGTTAAATCCTTCGTTATTAGCAAAAACACCATCCGAAATTTCACAGATTCGAGTCAACCCGCCATTTTGGCTTGTTGTACGCAAGTGCGCATGCGCAAGAGGGGGCAGGTCGGCTTGAAACGCTGGATCCTAGAAGGCGGGAAGACGGTCAAAGACCGTCAGACCAACGTTAAATTGCTTCGTAGCATCAGATACGGCTTGTATCACTCGTATCAACGTCTAAAAGTACGTATTAACGTCTGAGAAATGTGTCGACAGATTACGTAGTTTCGTAACGTTGGGTCCGATGTGGATGGGAGGTTTAATGCTTCGTTAGACCAACATTAGATTTACCTCAATGTCCGGGAGGGCTATAATTTGGGAAATAACAATTTTACATTGAACATAACAATATATACATTATAAGACCGATAAAACACAAAGAAAAATATAAATAGATAAAACCAGTAAAACAGCTCAGAATGCTTTAGTTAAAAATCTTGTTAACACATACTCGTGTGACCATGGTTTAATGTAATTTTCATGGAATAGTGGGTACCTGAGGGAATCAACCACACCATCAGTTTAGTTGGGTCTTGTAGGTCTTTTATAGGACTAATACCACAGTTGACCAGACGAAAAAGGAGTGTGCCACTGACACATGAACAGGAGTGAAGAAACCTGCATGGCAAGTCGCGTCTGGAGATCTCTGATCGAGGAATCCACATTGAAGATCCTGTGGAACAGGCTTGATGTCGCATGTTGCACTTCTGTCTGATCATCGGAATCTCAAGTGCCTCCAGTACCTTCGAGTGATGGGACCTTTTATGAATGCCTAGGGTGGACTTAATGGTGTTCGTTGCCAGTGATGATAACTTGCTGCAGTCTTTAGATGAAAGGGACAGGCTGTCCATGCCATACATGAGTGTAGGCACTCCTATGGTCTTCCAAATGTGCACTTTCGCCTTTGTATCCAGGCCTGGATAAGACTAACCAACAGAGGAGAGGCCGTATATTGCTCTGTGACAAGCTGATATTCTCCTCTCCATATGAGGACTATTTTTGTTGTCTGACCGAAATGTCACACCCACAATGTCCACTTCATCTGTGATGTTGATGGGTTGATTATTTAGATGAAACATAGATGTCTCTCTTGTCAGCTGTTTTCCAAAGATGAAGCACTTGGTCTGTTTGGTGCTGAATTTGAAGTGCCACCTACTGGCATACGATGAAATGACACTCATTAGCTGTTGAAGACCAGGGATGGTAGAGCTGAAGATAGTTACATTGTCTGCGTATGTACAGGAATTCATATGGAGATCATTTATCCTAATACCAGTATCTCTGTTTTTAAGATCGGTGAGAAGGTCGTCAATAAAAATATTGAATAACTTTGGGGAGAGAAGGCTGCCCTGCTTCATACCCCTAGAAATGTTGAAGATGTTGCTGCAGCTACCTTCCCATCTGACTGTGGCTTGCATGGACTTGTACATGTTCTTCAAAAGGAGCCATTGCTGTGAAGTAATTTATCCCACAACTTAAAGAAAAGACCATTGTGCCAAATGGAATCGAAACGTTTTTCAGCGTCAAGGGTGCACAAGTAGACTGGAGAGCCAGCAGCATTAAAGGAGGCAGTCATGTTATTTATGAGGCAGGTAATGAAGCCAGAATGGAAGCCATATTGAGTATCACACGGGGAGTGTTCAGGAGCAATGAGAAGTTCTAGAAGTCTTGAGTAGGTGGTACTCAGTGTGATGGGACGAAAGTTTACTGGGCTGTTAGTGTCAAGGGTTGGATTCTTCAGGACGGGAATGATGACACCAAGTGACAACAAGTCTGGGACTATAGTAGTTGACAGGATGGTAGAAGCGAGGTCTACGAGGACTGCACACAAGTTATCTGGAGTTCCAAAAATAAGATGCTCAACTGTGACTTTTTCATGGCCAGGGCAAACACCGCTTTTCATGAGAGAGATGAGATTTTTCACCTCATTTGGAGTAATCTGTTCAATGACCACAGAATTGGAGATTAACTCAACTTTCTTCTCTACAAAGCTCTATATATATATATATACACGATTATATTTTATAAATATTTGATGGTGAGGAGTCCAATATAGAGTATAATTAGACGAAAAAAAGCTATATTGGACGAGGTGCTTGTGTCGAGTCCAATATAGTTTTCTGAGTCCAATTATACTCTATATTGGATGACGTACCATCTAATATTTGTTTTATTCTCCACAAATGAAGCCACTTTTAGGTTTAATCACTTTGACTGTGCAGGAAAGCCAGTTTGTGTTTTCTTTTGGCTAAACTGCAGAATTCTCTTCAAAATGTATCTCATCATATTTCAGCAATGGGTAGCCACACAAATATAAAATTTACATATTCTGAATCTGTATTCCATAACCAAGGAGCTTCTTTATATTTAATATTTTTTATTTCAATTTATAGCACAATATTTAACTTTAAACATAGGCATTTACGACAAAAATGGGTGAAAAAGTGCATTTTTGTCACTCAATGTCATACCATGGTCCCATAACCTATGCAGTGCTACAGTTACTTAATGTTGTTTTCCTGATCAATATGCAATTTTTGACATCATTTGTGTTTTTCTGTGTCTTCCTATTGACGTGCAATAAATTTTTTACTAAAATTAAAAAACGCAACATTTTTTCTTGATGTTGCTTCAGCAGTGCACAGCAGAAGGTGTTTCCTCTCAGGTCCTCCCTCACTGCCCTATAATATGGCAATAAAGCTCCTCACTGCCCAATATGTTAACTTTTCACTGACCAATATAACTTTTCTTTGCCTTATATAGCAGTAATAGCGGACAAAAATAAGTAATTGTGATTGGCTGATGCGATCCAAGTGGTGAATATATATGAACAGCATATTATCTTGCCACCCTCAATATCTGATTTGTGTAATGAGACTGAGAAAATATATTTACAGTAATGATCAACATGTTATTGCATTGTGAACCACTTGTAATATGTAACAGATGTAATGAGAAGCCGTTGATTTTTGTTTTGCTCAAATATGTCAGTATTTCTCAATATAAAGGTAATCATGAAGCAACCTGGGGTTTACACTAACAAGTATAGCTGGAGGGGGAATATGCTCTTGTGCAATCACCCTGTCAAAATGAGCTTGGCTTCTGAAAGGAGATCAGTGCGTTGCCTGTCATACACATAATGAGAGGCAAACCAAAAATAGCTCAAACATAGAGAGAGCCACAGATGTTCACTTGGTCGTCTTTTTAATGGTGTCTTCAGAAATATTCAAAAAGTAACTATGTCGATAGCTGAAGCAGAATTTTTGATCATATCTTTTTCAAGCAATGTACTGTAGCTTCAGAAGAAGTTGGTGTACATTCTTAAAAACAAGACTAAATGGCCACTTAAAAAAGGCAAGAAACCCTCTGAAAATGTATGAATATATTACTAGCCTGGTCATATTTACGTATTATACCATGTCTAGGCACATTTTTTCCCCGATACTGTGTTTTTCCCTGGACAATACAGCAGGGAAAAAGTCAGTATCGGGGAGAAAAAGCAGTATATGGTCACCTGACCTGTATACCACTTTTTCCCCTCTGAATTACAGGGAGTATACTGAAAACAACCAATCAGAGAGCAGTATTCAGACACACCCCCACAAATCTGGTATAGCGTCACAATCTCTGCTGTAGCTCAGCATCTTTTCTTGCAATTTTGTCAACACACGAAAATGATCAGTCTTTTTCAATTTTAGAAGGATTTATTGGGGTTACAGACACATGGATTAAAGCATTAGAAGCGCAGAAAAAAGCTGGTCTGGGCTGTAATAGTTACGATGTTCCGTCTGTTATAGATAATTTTCCAATGTGATTTTCGGTAAACTTGTTAACTTTTTTCAAATTGACTTGGTAGTACAAATAGTGATTTATATGAATTTCCATCGGGATAAGGACCTTTTTTATTTTGTTTTATTGTTTTAGACAATATTTCACAACATATGACAAAGTAATAATGTTAAATTCTGTTGACTAGTATTGTTTCAGCCCTATGGATCCTTGATTTCAGAAACATTTTTCCGCCTTGCACTGCTGTTTTATTTTATTTCTCTGGATCTAATCAATGCAGATGAATCATATTCTAACAGTATTTTGAAAATATAGTATAGATTACAAATCCAAAATTTTAAGACGATATCTCAAAAACTCTTGCCACAAAAAAATCATAACTGAAACAAGAATTTTCAGTTCAAGCGTAAAATCAATGATTTGAGTCAACGTTTTTTTCCAGTTCCATGGCCGTTCAATCTTATATCTCAGGACCTGAAAGCAGCAGACCTACTAAATTCTCCAGTACTTTCCTACATATTGCACAGATTACAAAGCCAATATCTCAAAAAATAATGCCAAAAAAAAATCATAAGTGAAACAAGAATTTTCAGTATAATCGTACAATCATAAATTTGCATAGACGTTTTTTTATTTAGTTCCATGGCCGTTTTTTACTTTATATCTCAAAAATGTGCCTAGACATGGGATAAAAAAGTTATACCATGGGTAGGTGCAGTACATCCCCGCTATACTCCCATCGACCCCAGTATATTCCCTCCACCCTTCGGGTCTCGAAATATACTGGGGTCTCGGGGAGTATACCGGGGATGTACTGCATGCACCTACCCATGGTATAACCTCATAGCATCCTATATTTGTTTTCTATGATGTTGAATTGTGATGTCACGCCAGAACTCAGTGTCACAGCTTGCATCAATATTCTCTATAGCACTGCAATATATACAAGCTGTGATGTCATTTTATATTGTGTCAGATTTCTCAGCTTTTGGCATAATGTAAATACCGCAACTAAGCATCACAGTTTCCACACAATGTCAGAGTAAATATTGCATCTGGAATAGCCCCTGCAAGTGCTACATCACAGCCTGTCAGCCAATGTGTACTCAGAACAACTATGCATGTATAGCAAGGTCCAGCAAAGTAAAAAGTTGTAAATTAGCAAGTTTGCAAATTTCTAAAAAAAAAAGCTCTGCTGGATTATAACAGATCAGATGACTGCTCACGAAGCTGAGACATATTATATATAGTAATAATACATATAAATAAGAATTGAATGCTTACTTTAATATGTCAATGTGAAAACTGTGTTGCATATTTATACTGTTGTACTGTTGTACTGTCATAACATATTATATTCAATCATGACTCACAAATTCCCATTGAACAGTTATAAAAACATAAAATTAATCTACAGGGTGGTCAAGAAAAAACTTTACAGTCTTTGGCTCATGAGGCACAACTCAGTGAGTTCTTATCCAATCAGTCTAATTTTTGCATGAAGTTCAGATAGGGATCTCAGTATTATGTTTCTACTCTTGGATCTAATTTTGATAAGCCGTTACGACAGGAGGCACATCTTGAAAAACTGTGGTAGGGTGCAATTTCTATCAACCTTCTTCTCTTTCAAGCTCCCGACAGGATTGAGTTTCAATCAAAGAGAGCTGAAATCGTGGGACCACACTCCTCTCAAGAACTTTAAGTTACTGTGAGAATATGAAAGCAATTGTACAATAATTGAATTGATGGCAATGCCTTGCATTCGGGAAATCAAAATGTGTGAAAATGGCCTTTTTTTTATTTCTGCAAAATCAGAGCTCAAGTTCACACATCATGTCCCCGGGGAACAAACTGCAGATAATATACTGCCATGACTATCCTCTTTGCATTAGAAAAGATTGGATAGTAATTAAAGACAAATTTATCGAACTATGCCATGGAAAGTGTGTAAAGTTTTTTCTTGACCACCCTGTAATGTACTTTGAAATATACACTCTTGATCAAAATGCTGGAATAATTTGGATTTGCATGTTGTCAGGACTTCAATATTCTAAAATGAGTCATTGAATGTGTGGACTTCCAAAATGTTTGTTCCTCAGACATTATGTTTATGCATAAATTATATGATAAACCATTTTTAGTGGATGAGAATTATTTGAAACCCTGTTTTAGAGGGCCCAGAAATTGACATTTTTTTAATGAAAAATCATCAAAACCACCATTATGGCCTAGTTCAAAAATAATGAAGCCAAAGTGTGACATGACCATCAAAATTTTAAAATGTTTATATGTATCAAATGACAACATAATATTGTAACAAACATGTCTAAGTTCTAGAAACTCTATTTACCATTTTGCTGTGGTTTGTGGAAATAACTGATAAAAGCCGAATATTACCAAATTTTATTTATTTTTATTTCCATGGCCGTGAAAGAAAAGTAGACTAAATGGTAACTTATCTTCAAATTAAATCAAATTTTTTTGTTGGATGACAAAACTAATATTCTTAAGTGTCTATGGCTGTTTTCATCCAAATTCACCACATATTTTATGAGGAAAACAGTATTTTTTTAAAATTTCTTTGCAATATTAAAGAAAAAACTTACATATTTTCTCCCCAGATGTACATATTTTCCTCTAAAATGATTTCACCTGTCCTGTGTTATGCGTCTGTTTGTGGGCTTCGAATTGGTAACAAAATAAGTGCCACCAAAGTGAATACGAAGTGGGTGGCCTTCACTGATATTATTTATTGTTGCTCTATTGTTGTATCTTTAAAATAATGCTTTTATTTCTTTAAATATTGCCAAATATATATGAGGTTCCGAAACTGCATAAATGTACTCGTACTCGTACTCGAGAACATTTGGAAGTACTCGTACTCGTACTCAAGTACATTCAGAAAAAGCTGTACTCGTACTCGTACTCGTACTTGTAGATGTGGCAAGTACTCGTACTCGTACTCGAGTACATTTGCATGTACTCGTGCCCAACCCTGATATGAACAGAGCAAACAATGATAGAATCGAGTTTTTTTAGCCTATTTTTCAAGACAAAAAGTCAATTTTGGGTAATGGCATGACACAAAAGTAAAAAAAGTGTTCTGGTTTCGACCCAAATCGATCTTACATGCATTATCAGTAATAACTGGATGAAACATAAGAGTAATTACAAAATTAAAGTGAAATTTGTATTGGTTATTGCATTTTTCAACAAATTGGCCCCGAATTTTGAGGAAAGCTTCACAAAGATCAAAATTTTGATAATTAAACATTGAAACATACTCCAACTACTGAAATGTTGTGTTGAGTATCAGTACAAGTAATACTAGAATGATTGCTTTACTCCTTACAAGAAAACCATGAAAATATGATCAATATTTTCCATAGCGTTACGCTTGCGACAAAGCCCCATTTGAGAAATCTTTGTATTTTACCACCAGAAACCAGCTGTGGACCTGGATTACTTGATTGTTTCTCAAAACTAAACAGATTTTGCAATATTACAAGCCAAACCAGATTTAAAATGGATCTTTTATTGCTCTGTGGCACTACAAAGTATTCTGGGCGTTACGCTTGTGACGGATTCACCTACCCTGCTATTCATCAGCATTTTTTAGTGAAATAAATTTTCCACAACCATAATAAGCTCCAAAATGGGTAAGCAGATATAAGACTAGGTCTCACAGGCCAAACGATTCAACTGGCACATGTCAAAGGGACCCTAGAGCATCCCAGATCAGTAATTGTCAAATTTGACTTAAATTTTAGAAGTCAACCTTTGAGTACAAATAGCTCAGTAATGTCAACACAGGCAAATAAAAGTACTTGATTTGATGGATTGATGAAGCCTGAGGATGTAGAGATTCCAAGAAGTGTTGGGAAATTGTCTTAGAATACGTGCAAATTTGTAAAACTAAAAGAATTCAAGTGGTCAAAAATTTTATGTCACGTTTTTTAGTGAAAAAATGCTTGTTTTTCAATGTAAGTGGAATCTATCTCAATAAGTATGAGCCTGTATGTCATGAAATTTTCCGGAAATTTGCACAAGAATGTACTTAAAGCAATGGTGTACCATTATGTTGTCACATACAGCCATTCTCACATTTTGAGACCCCTACAGAAAATATGCTGCGTGGCTTCATTATTTTTTAACTAGGCCTTATGGCTCAACAACATAGACACAAAAGTTCAGCATATGCAAACGAATTCAACTTAGTCTTGAGCATGAATGTTTAATTTGGCTAATTTACATTGTCATATTTAATATATATTTTTTCTTCTTTGTTTTGTATAAATGTGTGTGCATGCCAGGCTATGTCTGTTACAGTTTTATAACTAGTGTGCACTCACTTCAAACACACTACAGCCCAATTTACTGTTATATAAATGTATGTATGTATTACGTGTTTGATGAAATAAAATATCTAAATACGAGGGGCGTTCAGAAAGTTCGAGGCTTTTTTCATATGGATACTTATTTTCAATCTAGAGCTATGAATTTTTCACAGGATTAAATTCAGTATATTTGGAATGGATTTCCAAAATTTTGGACAATTTGGACATTTTTAAGTCATTCAGTGGTTGCCATGGAAACTGAAAGTTCAGCTTCTTTGGGCAGGTAACACTGGAGTTTATTCATGTTTGACAACTTTGCACACAACAAGTTTAAGTTGTGTTCTGTGTGAACAATTCTTTTGTTTTTGACAACTTTGACCAGAAGTAGTACGCCAGAGAGTCATGCTTGGCTGCTTCAAAACTTGTCATCTGGAGAGTACTGGTAGCTTATCAACCATGAATGATTATCAAACTTACAGATTAAGAGTTCACAGTTTCCATTAAAACCAAGCAAAGGGATCAAAAATTAACAATAAATGCAAGTTTCATAATGCTCAATTCTGACTTAATTTAGGATGAATGAAGGAAGGGTGGATGGCCGGATGGTATGGCTTTACATCCCTCATTTGTGCACTGTTTACGTTTAATTAGACTGGTAATAGTAATTGAGCAAAGTATTACTTAAATAACCAATTGCTTTGAAATGGATGGATGATTGGGACTTTATGTCCTGTATTTATGTACTAGGAAGGCTAATTAGGACAGGCCCTGGGGCAGGGCTTGGCAATGAGGCAAAGGATGATTGAAACAGCTGTCCAACACAGACCTCCTATGCCTTTGTGAAGGAAGAACAGACAGAAGAAAGAAGGGACAGAGGGAAGAAAGGAAGGATTGAAAGCATATAGGGGTATCGGTGGGAGGGGGGTAGCTGCCCACAAAGCTTGGAGAAAACACCTGAATTCCGGCAAGGAGGCTAAAAATTCGGGCAGATGATTAAATATATATTATTGAAAATAAGGGGTTTTCTAGCAATTTATTGGACATGGTATAGATATACATATATTTATTAATATAAAATTTGGATCGCAAAATTTGGGCAAATGTTGCTCTACCCCCCAAAATTCCCTATGCCTTAGCTAGGAAAACAAGAGGACAGGAAGACGACACAGCAGTAGGTGAAAGTGACCTGGCCACAGCAGGAATCGAACTCTGGACCAAGCAATCTCCAGAGATAGCAGTCAAATAAATCGGAAGAGATGGACAGATTCACAGGTGGATAGATAATGGAAAGATAGATAGATAGATAGATAGACTTTTTTTCTACAAATATAAAGAACTTTTGTACGTTTTTTTTAATGTTATATTTTATCCAATACACTTGGTTTCAAACAATTGTAAACATTAAATGTTGCTTTTTCCTATCAGTTTATGCTCCATTGCATTTGCAACCCAAACAAAATTTCTCTGACTTTATGCACCTGAGAGGCTGAGACTGAACAAAAACTCACAATTTTTTTGTAAGCTAATTCCCATTACTTTAGACAATAAATTTTGGTGGTGATTTGTTAGTCCAGAAATTAGCACAGGATGCAGAGAACAACTGAACTATTTTACTCGGTGGATGTTTGCCTATGACAACTTCCAAGTGAGTGAGGCGTCTGAGGCAGAAGGTGTCAAAAACAAAAGAAAGTATTAATTTCCACACAGGTTATCAGGTACTTGTTACAACTCTGCTAAAGTGGAAGCTGTCATGACAAGTTTGTCAAACATGAATAAACTCCACTGAAACCAAGAATGCCAAGAAATTGTGACTGTGAGAGACTTCTCTCTGGCACTTGTATTAGTGAGATAGACAATATTTGACACAAGAAATGTGGTGTTAGCTTCTAAATATGCTTTCAAGTACACCAAATGTGTGTATTCTTACACTGAACTATGTAGGAAAGCACTTCTGTATGCCAGATTTGGCGAGGGAAATTCAGGAAGCAAAGGTGTGTTTCCCTGACTACATATTAGTACATAAGGACTTGTGAAAGCATGGATTCACTAGTATGAACAAAAAACCAAAATGGACAGCGCTATCCATCCTAGCTATTCCTGTGACATGTTGCTTTACATACGTCCTGGTTTTCCCTTACTTTAGTCCATTGGGACTATAGTTTCAGGCACTGGAGGAGAAGAGGCTTTGCATGACCGAAATTCTTTCACAGAACTTTGTTTGGAGGACTTCAAGGAACATTTACTTCAATAGGTCAGGTGTATGAATCAATGCTTTTGGTTATATGTAGCTTGGGAGTATATTTTTAGGCTAATATTATATTTCTTGTGTCAAGTATTGTCAATCTCACTAATGCAAGTGATAGAGAGAGGTCTCTCACAGCCAAAATTAATTGGCTTTAGTGGTTTCAGTATTATCTGCCCCAAGAAGCTGAACTTTCAGTTTCCATGGCAACCACTGAATGACTTTAAAATGTCCAAATTGTCCAAAATTTTCGAAATCCATTCCAAATATGATGAATGCAATCCTGTGAAGAATTCATAGTTCTAGATTGAAAATAAGTGTCCATATCAAAAAAAGCCTCGAACTTTCTGAACGCCCCTCGTATCTGATGTGTCAAAAAACATCACTCTGAATGCCACTTGCAATTACTTCGGCCTTCACTTGTCTTGAGATCGATTTTGCCAACTTGTTTTGTGCTTCATTTTGACAGATATTCTTCAGTGAAAGTCACTACTAGTCTAGCTCATGGTTCAGATCAACACCAACTATAACACACTAAACCTGCTCTTAGGTAGCATCTAAACCAATGTGTCCCTTCCCCATAAAAGTGGAACAACTGTAATTGCCACCCGAAATATGTTTATACACAGTCACATACAAAACAACGTTACTGCATTTCACAGTATAGCTTCCAAGAGAGATTTCGATTGGCAGCAGCACTTCTTGATAGCAGTCTTTATACATCCTATATATATATTTGTGCAAGAAACTATATCATCTCAACCATAAGGCTTTTTCCTGTCAACCAATCACACTATGAATCTTACCTCCAAACTCCTGAATTCACATGTGGATTTCAACCATGTGACGATTAACCTCAACTCTAATTAGTTTTCCTAATTACACTTAATTAGTTAAAATCGCCATGTCGTGACACTGCTATCCAGGTTGAGGTTTCTGTAAGTGTCCATTTGTGACCTTAGTGTTTCACTTAGAGTTATGAAATTTGGTACACATATTGGCCTTTGGTTATTGGTTGGGAGTATGTCGAGAAATCCAAGATGGCTGCCATTTTGAGGCGGCCATCCTGGCAGCCATTCTTTAACTGGCCACTGTGACCTTAATATTCTGCTTACAGTTACGAAATTTGGTGTGGGTATTTGCCTGTGCATATGGATTGGCAACATGTTTTCAAATCCAAGATGGCAGCAATTGTGTGGTGGCCATTTTGGCAGCCATTCTTTAACCGGCCACTGTGATCTTAATATTCCGCTTACAGTTACGAAATTTGGTGTGGGTATTTGCCTGTGCATATGGATTGGCAACATGTTGTCAAATCCAAGATGGCAGCAATTGTGTGGTGGCCATTTTGGCAGCCATCTTTCTTCATTCATGAACTGCCCGCTGTGACCTTAGTATTTCCCTTAGAGTTATAAAATTTGATGCAGGTATTATTCTGTGGGTTTTGCTTGGGAATATGTCACGAAATCCAAGATGGCCCCCATTTTGCATTGGCCATTTTGCCAGTCATTCTTCAGCTGCCCGCTGTGACCTTAATATTTCGCTTACAGTCATGAAATTTCGTGAAATTTTGTACGGGTATTGCCTGCAGGTATTACTTGGGAACATGTCCAAAAATCCAAGAAGGCTGCCATTTTTCATGCTTGAACTGCCCACTGTAACCTTTATTCAGTTTTTTACAGACTAAACAATACTTCACCTACATCTCGCTTCAGCTGCATCATTCAGTTCCAGGGGGACTTGGGAGTTTTCTTCCACGGCAAATCATATCTTTCACAGTGACGCTGACAGTCATATTTATTTTGGGACGTCCTCACTTATTACTTTCTAAATCTTCAATTTTAACACTGCCCAAAACTATTTCTTTTGTTTCACCACAACTAACCAAGAAGTTACTTCTTTAACACAGAAGCAAAATGGTCGCCACCCTGATATATTATGCAAATTCTGTTTACTGTCCATAGTTTTTCCTGTCTCTGACATTTTCTCAGACTCATTCTCCAGACTGCCAGAAACCTGCTTCACTGCCATTAGTGTTATCCTTTATTACAGGTAAATGCTATACATATATATATTCATAATTTGTAATTTTGGTACCAACGATTTCGCTTAAAAGAGGTAAACACATGACTATATTCATATAAAGACAAGCCAGTTTCCGACAAACTCCGTACAGTTTAGCAGAGTGACTGTCTCATTGAATGGGAAGTAATGACCCACCATGCTGACTTTGTTAAATAATTGCTTACCTTGTCCAAGTGAGAGCTGGTCCTGCAAATGCCACCTGCGACGAGCTCATCTTTCATATTAGGTGTGTTGCTTGTTAATATTATTATAATCAGCTACGTGAAGTGTGTATATTAATAAAATATATTGTGTCATTTTCATGTTTTCCACCGTGTGTCCACCACAAAATTGGAAATGTTGTGTCATAGAAATTTGATGAGATAATAAAATTAGATTGAGGCTTTGGCGACACATAAGTCTGGTTACTAATCACTTGTCCTGGGGGTCCACAACAATTGTTATCACTTATTGAGAGATAACATATCAAATCGAGGCTTTTAAAACTACATGGGTCAAAATTTGATAAGTCTGAAACTCTAGTCTCCAGTGTTTAACAATAATTCATGATAGGAGGAAAGCACATGCAGGATCTATTGATGTCATTTGTCATAGACAAGGATATTAGCAAAACTTATAACACAAAGAATATGTGGCAGAATATTTTTATCGCATCCAAAAATAGCATTGAAGTGGCCAACCCCCCTGAAAATGGCCTGTCTCCAGCAACATTTTCTTTGAAAGATCGCATCACAAAAACTAGTACAGGATCCTTATTCAATTAAACTCTTCCATACATGGAAACTTGATTTTCAGTCTTCTAAAATCTAGTTGCCAACAGCTGAAATAATATTCTGTATAAGAGCAGGAGGTTGTTGTGTCAATGTCTCCAATATTACGTCATTAGCATCACACCGGCTTTGTTTCTCAATAAAAATTAAAGGGACACACATTCTGTGAGAAAACCTAGTGACTGACGTTGTCTGAGAACCCAAGAAATTAACAGCACTATCTGTAGATCGGTATCATTTATGTAAACCAAAATATAAGGGTATTTCTGGTGGCATGTCAGTTGTCCTTTCTCAATTTGTCATTAGCAAACGCCTTGCTGCTCTATTGTGACTGCATATTTCTGGACCAGAATCACAGCGAACATTCTTCTGGTGTTCATAAGGTCATTGCTTGCACATATTGCCAGACTGCCAGTTTTGCACTGGTCCCTACAAAGATTTTTACTTTAATTATCATTAGCATCACACTGTCATTAGCATCACATCAAAAATGGCTTATTGCCTTTACCCTACTAAAATTTTGTTGCAGGTGACTGGAATTGAAATCAGTTGAATATATATTATAAATAAATGTTTCAATAGAATATTACATAACTTTTTGCATCTGACATGCTTAGTATCATGAAGTTTGATGATTCTCTGAAACTACTAATCAAATATGGGGAGCCAGTAACATTTTACCGATGTCTAGCTTCTGAAATATGGTTTAGCAAAGATATCGGGCACTGGAGGGGGTAAAGGAGATCATCTTTATTACTCAGAATCCAAACTATTGATAAAAGGAGTATTTTTGTTCATGTTTGTAAATTTCTGGTTGTAAATTTCTGGTTCAAGGATATGGTCTATCTCAATAACTATTTTGTTTAAAAAGGAACAAGTAAAGGAACCCTAAATTGGGAAATACAATAAATATTCTGGATCATTTTGCATGATTGGTAATTGTGTTAGAGATCTTTAAAAAAGAAGTTCAG
Organism: Platynereis dumerilii; assembly: GCA_026936325.1. Lineage (NCBI taxonomy): Eukaryota > Metazoa > Annelida > Polychaeta > Phyllodocida > Nereididae > Platynereis > Platynereis dumerilii. Next base: position 130,409,094 of record JAPTHN010000001.1, read on the forward strand.
GCCTTAGTCGCTATATATACCCTTTTTAAAGGTACTAAGTCTTGTTATTTGTGGCCTATACTGGAATTATCACGGTTTTACAAGGCAGAGTGAAACGCTCTTTCCTGCGCCGATGGCTATAGTTGTCGTTCCCATTTCAAACTGTTATTTCCTTATTTTCTTACAAGTAATTCAATGGCTGTCAGTGTCAACACAGCAAATATAACATCTTGTATTTACGTGATGAAATTTTAAGTCGCATCAATGTGTTTGCCAAGACGCTACTTTAATAGCTGAGTAATCTGGTTTAATATTCACCTTCAACTTATCCCAAGATTTTCAACGCCCACATGCAACCGAGCCTACAGCAAAGAATTCTCATTTTCTCACTTTAACGGAATCTGCAAGTTTGCATTCACAGACTCAGACAGACTCAGACTCAGACTCATTTTATTCTTGCTCTTTTAAATGAAAAAATACAATAAACATATATATATAATTAATCATCAATTTTCCATTTAGAAAAAAAAGATGAGCAATGGGACTCCTCGAAGGCAATAATTTGCCGCTGATAAGGAGCCCCAATGTTTAGAAATTGTTTCAAGGCACAGTGGGACTTCAGTTCACCAGGGACACATGTATCCACTGAGGCCCGATATCACCAGTTTGTGTTTATATTAGACCTGGTCAAACTATTTTTCCTAAAGTTATCACTACCCCATTTCACTGAAAGAATGGGAGCACCGCACAGTAGGAAGTATTGTAAAATGGGTTTTAACCATACAGCTGAAGTCAAAAGCATGGACTCAGAAATCAGCCTGAGGTGCAATAAAAGAAATGACATATTCCTGATCCCATGGTGAATATAGCATGAGACAAACACTCAAACAGGTAAACATGGTGGGATAAGTGGACAACAATGAACATCATCCTCACGTCTCAGTGCAGGCTAGTGAACCTACCCTGACCACATGCACCATGTTTCAGTGAAGTAGTCATTAAAGGATTAACAAGTCTCCGGCGTGAAAGACATAATTCACAGTTTGACATTATTGAAAGCAACTTAATGAATGTTTGAATGTTGTCACTGTTGTCTTGTTTTTTGTTTGAGTATTTTCTTTGTAGAAAACCACTAACAATCCGTTAAATCATTGATATTAAACGCCGAAAAAAAGTTGTAAAATGATTAGCATATTCATAAAACTCCGACATTTTATAGTGCTTTTTGGCAGGGCAGGTGTAAACGAACCCTGCAATGGGAGGATGATGAACATGGGAATTAACGCAATGGCATATTGGCATGTGATTGGCTGTATCAAATGGTAAAATTATTAACACAGGGTTGAAAACAAACATTTTACTGCCTTCTCTGAGATTCTCCTTTAATTTGACAGAACTAAACACTGTGTACCGTTTGCTCTATGCGAAGCGACCTAGTTAATCATAAAACTTTAAATTTTAGACAAGAAACAACTTCAATTACAACATAACGTAGCTAGTATGCTGTGTTTATGTATTAGACATCGTGATGTGGAATTACAAGCGTTAGATATTCAACAATCAAAAGATTTGGGGATTCTAGTAAAAAATGCACTATAATTTACTAAAACTGCCTAATCACCCAGAGAGCTAAACTGATAGAATTTCAAAATTTTTATGTGTATTACTAGTACTATAAGACAGCATACTGGCTATAATGCAAAGTTTGTTGTTTGCTCTATATATGAGAACTAGCAAAATGTAAACAAATAAATCCTTAATTAGGTCACTTGGTTGGTACACAGTGTAAAAGCATTGACTTTTTTTTATATTTCATTTTCTTGATCCGTGTTCATATCACAGTGTGTCAATTTGATTTGCAAAAAAGTGGACTGTTGCACTGTAAAAATCGCACTTCGTGAATCACACACTGATAATATTATGTCATGGCCATATCTCTTTTTTCAATGTTAATTTTTTTTTTTAAAGTACACTAATCACCCTTGTTGGAGCAGGCAAACGTAAAGATTATACATCTGACTTTTACTCTAAAATGACAAATCAAATGGCCTTCTCTTGATGATGACAAATCAAACAGCCTTTATGTTTCCCATGTTGAATTGCTGGACATCTGGGAAAAGGTCATTCTTTTTGGTACAAAAATCGGTTGCAGTAAGATTAAGTATTATTGTCGTAGTTCCTTTGGAACTCTATATTGTTTTTGCCCTGAAATGGGCCAAACTTTGGTCAAGCATTGAAGAGTGAAAGGACTGTTTTGGACGTTGCCATTTGTTGCAATGACACATTGATTACATTAATTGATGTTTGTAATTCAATTTCCATGTCCACTGTGTTTCAGTTAGTTTAATTTTGTGAAAGTTGTTTCAATGAAAACAAACAAATTCAACAAAATTAGCCCAAGGTGGCAGCTCCATCTACCAGTTTTTTTTCTACCTGGAGGGAATTTTTGGAACTTGACACCCTAAAATTAAAACCTTGATAAAAAAAAAGTTGTTACAAGGGAATACATGGCTTTGTGGAAGAACTCACTCTTTTTAACTGCTGGTCATAACACTGCAAATCTCCCTCTGGAATGGATTCAAACACAGTATGCATGTACTTGTGATGAGTCAGCCCTGATAGCTCAGTCAGTAGAGCGCTCGCCTCACAAGCGAGGGAGCCGGGTTCAATTCCCAGGCTGGCCATTCATGTCTATTCCACGACATCGTCATTCGCATCAGACTAAATTGGAGGCGCCGTGGTGGGCCCAACTGGAAACAAGTCACTGACTTAGCTTGGCTACAGACGTTAAATAAAAGTCCCTTTATCCCTTTTACCCTTTTAATGAAAAAAAAAAGCCTCGAGAGCCACAGGCCTACAGGTAGTAGTTGGGTCTCTTTCACCGTTTCCCAAATAATAATTAACTAATAAGCTTAATTAAGTGTGTAGACTTATTTTCAATGACATTTGCAACCTGGTTAGGGGCAACCGTTAAGGGCCTGTTTGTTTCAGCTGATCTGTAGGATCTGGATCCATCTGATCTGAACCCTGCTCTGGAGAAGGATCCACAGATCAGTGATCCAGATCCGGATCCCTTGGGATCTGGCAGTGAAAATTTGAGGATCCATGGATCTAGATCCAGATCATCTGGATCTGTCTGAAACAAACGCCAACCCTGATCTGGATTCACGGATCCACGTTTTTTTCAGCACTGATCCGGATCTGGATCCAGATCGCAGATCCACAGAACTGGATCCAGATCACTCAGATCACCTGAAACAAACACAACCTATATAGTATGTCTCAGAGGGGGGGGGGAGCGAGCCTGGCGAGGCTTGGAGTTTAAAAAAGAAAAAATTTCTAGCTCAGTTTTGATGAAATAAATTATTCTAAAGCAGTCTTGAAATATTTCATTTCTGGTGGGGCTATTTCTTAATTGGATGTTTTTTTTTGGAAACAAATATTTGGGAACATCCTGTGCTTCAAATAAATAATTACTGTTGCTGTTGCAGTGAAATAATTTCGAATCAAAACTCCAATCAAATGGTCACTCCCTTAAACATGAGTTATAAATCATTTTAAAAAGTGGGTTTAGAATTTTTAAATTTTTTTAAATAGTTTATGTCAACTTCAAAAATTCTAACACTGTCGGAAGTTGTCAAATGGATTTCCTGGCTGACTCAGATATTATTGAACTTCGATATGTTCATTCCTACTAGTTATCATTGAAATTTTTTCAACTGTCAAGAAAACCAATACAAGATTCATGATGTCTTAAGGCAAAATATATGTTAGGTTTTGTGAACACTTCCCCCACAATACAATGTAGGTCGCAGCAATGCTGTAAAAGTTAAATTGCGTCTGACTAGTCTGAACCACTAGCACACAAAATTAAGCACATGAATTCCGTAAATGGAATAACAGTAAGAAACGCAACAAATGAAGCTTGCGTTAAGGTTGCTCAGTATGTGGGCAGTTTTACAGTATTTGCCCTCGGCCGATTTTTAGTCTTTAAGCAATTACTATGAGAAAAGTATGACAGGTACACAGAAATTTTTCATGGTGGCAGTCTTGTACTTCATTGAAGTATATGTGTACCAAATTTTATCCTCAGTCCAGTGGAAATCCTTGATTCTGATTGGTTGAGAGCTGGGGTGTATGAGACCGTACACCCCTTCTGTGCTCACCAGACAGGGTGTACAGGAAAAACAATTTGATTTTTTTGATTTGATTTGATTTATTCAACAAATTCATCAGTGCATATACATCGAATGTGCGACATACTATGAAACAACCAGAAATGGCTTAATGAAATGGAAATGAAGTATATACAGTGATGAAAATGTTAGGATGGCCCACGAAAGCTTCATATAGCTTATTTCCAGCGGGGTCCTGAGAAATGATACACAAGAAGGCAGCATGAGTTGTGTGATTAGTGGTTGACTAGGGTAAATTGTGCATGTTTATACAGGTGTGTTTAAGTGATTGATTATTTGACTCCAGAGTATCACAGTCCGTAGTTTAAGCCATGGTGTACAAGATGTTGTTTAACGGAGAATTTAAAACTGTTATAGTCTGATTTGGCTTTGATGTCATTAGGTAAAGCATTCCATGATTTTATGGAATTGTAAGAGAATGACTTGTCAGCAACTTTATTATTGGAAGAGGTTGGAATTTGGAAGTTGTACTGACATCCTCGAGTATTGTATCTATGTACTTCATTAACTCTGGTAAAAAACGGACTGAGGTACTCCGGAGTGTTTCTATAAAAGACTTTATGTACAATGTTTAGACTTAGCTGATGGACTCTGCATTTGACATTCATGAAATTAATTTGCTTAAATTTTGTTGTTCCAATATGATCGTAATTCCCTTTATCGAGTATGAAGCGCATCATTCTATTCTGAATAACCTGTAACTTGCGTTGGAGATCTTTAGTCAGATGGAAATACCATGCATGCAAGCATAATCGATTTGGCTTTGTACAAGTGACAATGACAAGATTTTCCAAATGTCTCTACTTAGTACATGCTTATGCCTATACAGGAACTTTAATCTGCCATTTGCTTTATTGATGATGGCTCTAATGGAGTCATTACCAGATAGATTACTATCAAGTATTGAGCCCAGATACTTTACTTCATTCGTACCTTTAATTTCGGTATCATTAAAACGAACACAGAAGCTCTCTACCCATCTTGCTTTCCTTTTGGAGGCGAACAGAACGGCCTCACATTTATCTGGGTGCAAACAAAGCTTATTTTCAATCAGCCACTGGTTTACCAATTTTAGTTCTGATGCTAGTACGTTCTCAATGTTCTTCGGGTCCTTGCCTGCATACACTAAAGCGCTATCATCTGCGTATAAAACAAGTTTACACGATGTTGACATACTCATATCATTACAATAGCAAAGGTACAGAAGAGGTCCAAGGAGACTGCCTTGGGGCACACCACATTTGATTTCAGCAACCTTGGACTGAACACCATTAACCACCACTACCTGGCTTCTTGCGGATAGGTATGACCTGAACCATGAACTGTCAATTCCGAGAAGCTCAAGTTTTTCACAAAGGATACTGTGATTGACACAGTCGAACGCCTTCTGAACATCTAAGGCTACCATTCCGACATAATTACCTTGGAGAATTTCATATTTAATGAAATCAGTCAAATACACTAGGCAAGTACTTGTTGAAAAGCACTGCCTCAAGCCAGATTGGAGTTGGTATAACAGCTTATTTTTTTGTAAATATTCATCAACTTGTGTATAAACGGCTCGTTCCAAGATTTTTTGACACAACGCTGAGCACACTAACAGGCCTATAATTGCCAACTTCTAATTTAGACTTTTTTTTATAGATAGGAGTTATTCTGGCCTTCTTGAATTCTTCAGGCACAGTGCAAGACAAGAGTGACAAGTTGGTGATATATGTAATGGGGGTAGATAGAAATTCAGCGCCGTCTTTCAAGAATCTTGGAGAAATACCATCAAGCCCAGTGCTTTTGGTTTCATTTAATTGATGGAGTTCTCTCTTCACAAAGTCGTGAGAGACCTGTTTTAATTGTAAACCTGATGGCAATACCCGTTTGTCTCTATAAAATTCACATAGATTATTTGAACCAACACCGAACTTCAAATTAACAGATGGTAAGCTATTTACCAGTTTGTCTGCTATGGTGGTAAAAAATTCGTTTATATAATTGGCAACTGTTTTTGAGTCATGACATAGTTGTTCATTTATATTAAGTACGATGTTGCTTTTATCCTTAGCCTTAGTACTATAACCCAGGTTTTTGAGATGAGACCACAATTTTTTTGGTTCAGACTTATTTAATGCAATTTGATTTACAAAGTAATCCGTTTTAGCATTCTTAACACATCTTTGAGTAAAGTTCCTTTGTTTACAATAGTCCTTGTATGCACATTCAGTTCTTTCTTGTTTGAATTTACAAAACAAATTGTCCCTTTCTTTAATCATTTCTAGTATTTCACCAGTCATCCAAGGTTCTGTTCTTGCTCTTACACGCACAGTCTTAACTGGAGCAAGTTGCTCAATGATACAATCCAATATTCCTTTGAAATTTTGCCATGCTTTTTTAACATCATTTTCATCATATACACTTTGCCAGTTAACATTTTCTAATTTGTTTACATAAACATCTCTATCATAGTTCTTCATAGATCTTACTTGAACCGTGTTATTGGCACTCACAATGCCTCTGGCAATTTTTCTTGTGCAGTATACAGGTAAATGATCTGATATACCAATATCAATAGTACCATGTTGACAAACATTTTCTTTGACATTACACAAAATGTGATCTAAAATATTACAAGTTGTTGGCGTAATTCTGGTTGGTGTGTCAATTAGTTGTGAAAAATTAGTTGACGATAATACATCAAGGTAATTGTGACACCCGTTGCTCTTCAGATTATTACAGTTTATATTGAAGTCACCAAGTAAGTATGTCTCAGCATCTATTCCGATATTAAAGAGAACATTTTGGAGATTGTTTATAGAGTCATTGATACTAAGGTGGGGCGGTCTGTAGCATGCAGCTACGGAGACGGGTCGCATCTTCGGAAGGAGCAGGTCGATCCATACCGATTCGATCTTGTTGGAAGAAATGTCTTCGCGTCTGTTAAAAGCGATGGTGTTTGAGACATATAGACATACGCCTCCTCCATTTCTATTACGGTCGTTGCGAGCGATTGAGTATCCATCGATTGCGATTTCGTTGTCGGTGATGCTGTCGTCCAGCCAGGTCTCCGATACTGCAAGAAACGGCAGGGCATGCTTCGAGAACGAGCTGTCTGAGGTTGCTTATTTTCGACAACACTGATCTGGAGTTGACATGAATGAAGTGGAGTCCTCTCTGTTCAAAACATTCATATGGGGAAGTATTGCAGGTTGGACCAAATTCGGTGGGAATGTCATGCAGGCTTTCATCATGTTCAATGCTGATGTTTGGCAACTCTTGGATGGAACATCTGTCACAAATGAAGTCTGGCATCTGATTGCAGTCATATTGTGTTCTATTGATGTTTGGAGTACAGTTCATATGCACTTTTTCAGAGCAAATACTGCAGGATGCGAACAATGATGTCACAATTGCAACCATAGGATTGTCATGACATCATCCTTGCAGCAACAATAGTCATGATGTCACAATGCCATTGTTTGAGTCATTGTGACATCATCCTGGTGGCAGTAATGGTGATGACGTCACTATGCTGTTGCTTTGTTACTGAAAGACATTTCAGACTCAGTTTGCAAGATAATCTATGGGCATCAACAAATTAAGTCTGAGGATAAAACCGTTACACCCTGCTTGTTCTTCGAGGGTACGGGAATATACACCACTCAGGCCTCTATACACCACTCAGCCTTTGGCTTCGTGGTGTATGGAGTCCTTCTTGGTGTATATTCCCGTACCCTCGAAACGAGCAGGGTGTAACTGATATTACCTTGTTACGATGCTTAGTTTTGAAGCAGCAGGCGATTTATGACCAATTTTTGCCTTATTTTGTGTCTCACAGGCAGTTGTCGAATATTTTTATGGCAACACAGAAAAGCAAATGCAGGCAGCTGTGATTAACGTTAATGATGCCTGTCTGGACCTATGTCTTGGGGATAAAATACAACAGGTTTCATGTTAATAAGATATAACGGAAAGGAGCTGTATCCCAAAATTTAGAAAATGGCATGTGTCAAAAAGTTTGTCTTCGATAGACCATTTATTACTGTATACGCTGTTATGAATCAGTATTAAAGAGTGTGTCTACAATTTGTGTCAATTTTGTAGCTGGAGACATGTCTCGAGGTAAATCAAAAAGATTAATTTCAGAATCAATCTATACTTGGTTTTCTGAATTTGAGGCTTGAATATGGTGTCAAAAAAATGTGTCCTCTCCAGTACGAGGAAAAAACACTCAGGATTCTGAAGGAAAAAAAAGCTATGTGTGTTTCCTTTGCTCGATTATGTGCCTCTACATTGATGTGATGAATGCAAGTTGAAAAAATATCCAGGCCATGCACATACATTTTCTTAGAAATTAAAATCCAAAATGTCAAAAAATGTCCTCTCCAGTACATCAGAAGTTTCGCTTTGATTCAAGTCTTATAACACTGGATTCATTAAGGAAAAGAACATGGTTGAACTTAATAATTTAACCAGGATGCCTTAAAAGGGTATTTATAATATAGAAAATTGCAATATATGTCTTTAGATCATCAAATTGCACTATTAAATATCTTGTTTTTGGAGATATTCTACCTTATTTTTTTCTGAGCCTGTGATTTTGGGTCATTTTCGGTGATTTTTCTCTCTAGAACATTATCTTTGACCAAAAGGAAACACTATGAGTTCGAATCATACAACAACAAAACTTAACTTTGGGTTAGTAGGATACCTAAGCATTATTTATCTTGGCAATCATGCATCTATTGGGACTAGAACCTTACTAAACACTCTAAAACAAACTTTCCGGGTAAGAATGTCTTATTTGTTTAATTTCGTCATAAAAATTGTTTGGAAAAAAGACTTCTGCCACATTTCATCAAAATTTAAGTTTTGTATTGGTTTTGATGGTTCTATGCAACAAGATGGCTGGATTTCCACAAAAAAAATTGTTAAATTAGTATTCACATGGATATTTTTTCTGATAAATTCAACCCTTGTGTTCTTTATGGAGTGGCACTTTGGCAATAAACCAACAAATTACATGTGTTCTTGTTGATTTATGAATCTTTAATATGTTCATTTCATGATAGTATGAAGGAGATTCTCATTTTATTTACAGACCTTTATTTTGACCCCCCATGAGACACTTTGAGTGCAAATACTGTAAAACTGCCCATGTAGATGACACAAACATTTTTCTGCAGGGCAAGGAAGATATTGTTACTGTCCTTCAAATCATTGAGAGATTTGAGGATGTTTCAGGATCTAAACTTAACAAAAGTAAAACTAAAGCTCTTGTGGTTAAAGAGGAGAATGTAGGAGAATATGAAGGCATTACGCTAGGCTTGGACCCAGAGAGCATTTTTTAATACAATGACAACACATTTTGGGATAAAATAGTGGATAAGTTAAGAGTCAATTTGAATATGTGGAAGGGCAGGGATTTAACTTTTCAAGGCAAAATACATATCATTAAAAGCTTAGGTTTATCGGTGTTACTGTACACTCTTGAGTTAAAAACAATGAGTGAAAAATATATAAAGCAGATAAATGAAATTCTGTGGGATTTCCTGTTTACTGGGAAAAGGTACATAATTAAAAGAAGCATATGTTGTTTACCAAAACATAGAGGAGGGTTAAGCATGATCGACCTCACAGCAGTTATTAAAGTCAAACTTATAAAAATGTTGATTCAAATTTTGAAAGGAAAAACGAATGACAATTGGAAAATTCTGCCTTTCAAGTACCTTAAGGTCTTTGACAATGACTTTGATATTGAGTTCTTCAGCTTGAGAGTATCAAATGCCGAACAGCTCTTGAACGAGAAAGTTATACCATTATTTTACAAAGAAATCATGATTTATTTCCAAGAACTGTGTCGCAAAAGTAAAGTTGAATGTAATTTAAATGATGAAATCCTATGGTGCAACGAAAGAGTCAAGTTTAATGGTGAACCCCTTGCTTTAAAACACTGGTCCAAATGTGGAATTAAGTATTTGGCTGACATTACAACAAACAAAATGTTAGACAGAAAAAAAGATTGTTGACAAGCTGCATTTCAAAGCTGCTTTTCCTTTTGAGATCAGGAAACTTGAAGTTGCGCTGCCAGAGCAATGGAAAAAATGTGAAAAATATGAAAAACCGCGTTTTCATAGCATTTCATCAATATTCCATTTAAAATTCCAAGTTCCAGACTGTGGAATAAAATCATTAGAAAATCTGACTTCAAAGGACATTTATAACATCTTTATGTCCGAAGAAGAACCTGAAATACGTTCTAAGTCCTACTGGACAGATAAATTTCCAAACGAACGTTTGAATTTCAGTTTCTGGTTCAAGTACAACAATGTAAATAAGATGATACCCAGAAAAATTTCTGATTTTAATTCGAAAATTTTTCATGGCCAAGTGAATGTTGAGAAACGATTACAGACATGAAATACTCTGATGGAATTTGTACAATATGCCATACAGGGATTGAGAATCTTGAACATATGATGTGGACATGTAAAGATGTTATAAAGATATGGAGAGAAGTGGAAGGAAAAATTTCAAGGTTGTTACAAGGCTTTGTACTTAAAAAAGTGTATGCTATATGTGGATATTTTGAAGATTGTCCTGAAACTCATTTGATTAATATGATTTTGAGTATATGCCGATGGAATGTGTGGAAAAGAAGAAATTGAATAAAGTATGAAGACACTTATATTGAAATAGATGATTGTGTAAGAAAAGTGATTTTTGAAATAGACTCACATTGTGACAATTTGATAAGGAAATGTGATGTTAATACTTATAATTTATTATTGAAACTGAAAGACTCCAATGACCAATAGGATTGGAAAAACTATTGCGATATTTTATTTGGAATATATTTATGGAATTACACGTGATGCTCTGTAGGGGATGTGGCTAAAACCATCCCCACTGGTTATTCAAAAGAAGTTTTCTTCAGGGACGTGGCTGAAACCATCCATAAATATATGTAAATGTGGGTGAATGTGATGGAAAAATGAATTAAATATATTGTGTGTCAGATGATGAAAAGTTTTAGATGTGGATAATGAATGTATGTGCGGCTTGTTTATAATGAATTGAAAAAAAATGAATTGCGTCTGACTGAGAACAGTTTGCAAAACAAGCAGGTGAGTGAGCGAGGCTGCATGCAGACTGACGAAATTCAAGTCGAAATGGGCATCGAATTGGCTTCTAGGTCATTGGAACTGCTGCCTTTCAATTTCCGCTGCTGCCAATCAGGTCCGTGCCCAGCAGGACTCAACAGAACTGTCAGAACTGAGCAGCTGATTGCCAGAACTTCATGTAAGCAAAATCGTGAAATACAGCACCACCAATAAAATGTTGTACACTGCTCGCTGAAGCTTGCAACTAAAGCAGGCTGATGTAGCCTGGAATTGTGTTGTATGTCAAATAACATGATAGACTTCCTTGACAAATTGACAGTTCATTTCTATGCCACGGATAGGGGCTGTTGTCAGGTCGTTGATGGCCTCAAAGAGCTGAATGTAAGTACTTGTCATTATTTGACTGTATCTTCTAGTACAACATTAATTAATAGTAAACAAATTGCATATACAGTACATTCTGCTCATATTTGTTGTCAAAGGAAGTGGTTTTGGCCAGATCTATCCACAGCAATAAGGAATGGCATAGCAAGGAAGGCCACTGTGTGCATACATTTGCGACTGGTTGGATATACATATGTTCATTATGTTGGAGTAACACTACACAACATCTTGTCAGTCATCAAGTGCATGAGTTGTCTCAAGGAAATGTGTTAGACAACAACGTCACTGCTTGGGCTGCCAGTTTCCGTGCATTCGTTGTATCACCAGCTTGCATCTTTCAAGGGCCTTACTAACAGGTCTGTTGTTTTTCATGCAATCAAACTACATGTATATACCAAGCAAAGGGTGTGTCAGCCCATCTTCATACACAACATCACTGAACATCTCCAAATATCATACAGTGTATATTTGTGACATTAAATCCTAATGACAGCCTGCCATCCGGACAAAATGCCTTGTAGATGTGCCGGGTGCCAAATGGGGAAAATAGCCAGTCTTGAACTTGTGTAAATTTCATGAAGCTACTAAAAGTAGTTTTTCCGTAATGTTAGAAAGAACAAAGCCTATTTCAGCCTTCTCCAGGGCTTGGTTTGAGTCCTATCAAACACCAGCAGTTACCAGGAAATCTTTCTTGTCATAAATGACCTGGTCTTAAATAACCAGACCTGCCAGCACGCTAAGTTTTTCCACAGATATTCCTTGACATAAATGTCAAATGCTAAGTGCAATATGAATCTTCAGTACTAACAAGAATACCATTCAGGGCAAGATGGAGGACAGGGAAGATTTGGTGGTGACTCAAAGCATGAAAAAAAGAGATAAAATGCTTTCCCGTAAATTAATTTGTGAGTGACAGATGACCATTACTATTCTAAATCGAAGCTTGGGTACTATTCTCAACGGTGAAGAACAAAAAAGTCCACAGTTCCACACAAAGTGTTTTCAGACCAAAACTGATGAAAATTTGAGATTTTCTGGTAACTGCTGGTGTCCCGTAAGTCCTGGGAAAGTGTAAAAAATTGTGGATTTTGTTGGTTCTGTTCAACAGGAGCCGCTTGCAGTACCCAAACAAAATTTTACACAGTTTATGGCCAGGTATTTTTGGACAAATCTAGATAATTAATATTTCTTGCCGCAGGATGGTGTCAAATCTGGCTTGTTTTTTGCTAAAAATTGTGATTCCCCTTTATGTTATACCGGTATATACTTATATGTTTATTGAGCTTGCCTTAGAAGCCCCTATGATATTTTGGCCATTCGTTGCATGAAGTCGCTCTACATTAGGTAATGATGGAGTATGTCTGTTTACGTGGTAAAGTGGCGACTGCCTCAAATGATTTTTGAGACTTTATGATTTAGCAAACAAAAAATCTTATTTGATTCTTACGTTGAATAATTCAATAAGTCAACTGGAGTTGATATTATATCCAATGAGATTCTAAAAAAATGATAAGATACTTATCCAGTTGCTTAACCTGATTAACAAATTTTTCATGTCCGAAACGGTCGCTTCAATCTGATGGAAAGCGATTATTTCCCCTGTATCCCTAAATGCTCCTCAAAAGATCCCGAAGTTCCCTTGGATTACAGAGGAATTAGTCTGCTATTTTGTGTGGGCAAGTTATTTTAAAGTTTGATTAATACATGAAAATGTAAATATTGTGATGAATTTCAAATTTGTAATGATGAAAAAAATGGTTTTAGAGCTAAAGGTCTTGTGAAGACCATGTATTTGTTAACATGGTAGCTGAAGATCAGAGTACTTTTTTGGGAATTCCAATTAATGTAAAAGGCATCTGATCGAGTTGAAAGAGACTTTTATTCAATGTTTTATTAAAAAGAGGTATCAGAGGGTCCCTATGAATATCCTATGGCTTGTGTAAATTCAATGAATATGTTACTGGTTAGTTTTCGATTAAAAGTTGTTTGAGGCAGGGTGATCCACTATCACTAACACTATTTGTGTAGATGGCTCAAAGTCAAAGTGATCTGAGAAAATACCGTCAACACAAGCAGCTTACCAGAAAGGACGAAGCACCACAGAACTAGTTTTCAGTTTCAAAATATTAGCAGAAAAGGCGATAACATCCCAAGATTATTCAATTATTCTACTTATGTTGGACATGTCAAAAGCGTTTGATACAGTAAGGAGAACTGAACTGATGAAAACTTTGAAAGAAATACTAAATGAAGATGAATTGCACATGATAAAGATTTTGATTGAAGACGTCAAGCTGAGAGTCAGAATAGGGAAAACTTTAGGAGAAGAGATTGTCACGAATGTGGGTGTACCGCAAGGTGATTGTCTGAGTCCAATCTTCTTCATCATATATTTAGCCGAAGCTCTGAAATCAACGCAAGGAATCATGATACCACCCCATATTGAAGATCACAGATATACAAAATACAGCAGTAGACTATTGATGATTGATCAACAATACGCAGATGATACAGCATGGATAACGAATGATAAAGAAAGAATTGAAGATATCAGAAAAACAGTCCCAGCCATTCTAAAAGAGAAAAATTTACAAGTGAATGATGGTAAAACAGAAGAATATGAAGTTAAAAGGGGAGAGGATGAAAACTGGAAAAAATGTAAATATTTAGGAAGTCTTCTAGACACAAGAAATGACATCAACAGAAGAAAAATTTTAGCCATAGCAGCGTATAACCAACTGAAGAAAATCTTGGAAAGCAAGAAAGTGTCGAAAAAGGTTAAAATCAGACTTTTCCGTAGTCACGTAGAAAGTATATTTTTATACAACTGCGAGTTATGGACAGTGACTAAACAACTAGAGAATGACATTGACGTATTTCAAAGAAAAATGCTGCGAAAGATCTTAGAAATAACATGGCAAGATAGGATATCAAACGAAGAATTATACAGAAGAACCAAGTTAAATCCATGGAGTAAGAGTGTTAAAGAAAGAAGATTACAGTGGTATGGACATTTACTGAGACTACCGGAAGAAACTCCAGCAAAGGGAGCGCTGAGGGAAGCAAGAAAATATGTTCAAAAACCAAGGGGAGGGCAGAAACAGACCTGGCTGAAATTAGTGGACAAAGATCTTGATAAGCTAAGTATAAATGTTACAGTTGTAAATGGTAATGGTAGGAATAATTATACATATGAATGTTTTGATCATGAACAGTTAGCTAAAAATAGAAGTGTTTGGCAGGTTGTGGTGCGCCGCGCTATGTCGAAAGACGGAAGAGCGTAACAGAAGAAGAAGAAGACAAAGTGATCTACAAAAGACATTACAATTTGTTGAAATATGGTGCTCTTGGTATTGTTTGAAACTGAACACAGATAAAACTAAAATTGTTCACTTTCGACCGGTAAGAATTAAAACAAAGTGGAAGTCCACTTTTAAATTATGTATTATTAGAAATTGTTAATACTTATAGATATCTTGGTGTAGTTTTTTAGGAACATCTAAATTATAATGTAACAGCTGAAACTCTTACAAGAGCTGCAGTTGGAGCATTGGGTGGTTTCTAAAGTAAATTTAGAAGTTTCAAAAATGTTGCATTCAGCACTTTTGAAAAGTTGTTTTTTACTAATGTTGTTCCAATAATGGACTCCGCGTCAGGTGTGTGGGGTATAGCTACATATTCAGATATTGAAGATGTTCAACTTAGAGTTATAGGATGCTATTTAGGTGTTCATACTAAAACGACGCATTTAGGTTTAGAAGGTGATATGGGTTGAAAAAATTGTAAATTAAGACATAGCGTAAAATTAATGTTATTCGATTATGGAATAGACGGTTATTAATGGACGGGTCACAATTGACCAAGAAATTTTTCGAATGGGATTACACCAGCAAAGGTAAAGGTAAATCTAAACAAGTTAAAGATATCATGTCCATGGTTAATTTAGAAAGACTGCATGTTGAGAAAGATGTTTGTAAATTAAAAATTTTAGAAAGAAAACTTGTTAGCTTGAGAGATACTGAATGGTGCGATTGGTTGCCTTCAAAACCAAAGTTACGGATCTACAAGAAATTAAAAAACTGCATAATACAAGAGAGTTATGTCAATATCAAAAACAGAAGAAAAATGTCTTTGCACAGTTTACGAGGTGTTTTACCACTGGCTATTGAGACAGGCAGGTTTAGGAATATGTCAATAGTGGTTAGAATTGGCGAAGTTTGTGATATTAATTTACCATTGCTCAGATGATCTAAATTTTGCGTATAATTTAAAGTCTTATGAAAATTTAAGGATGAATTTGTTCAATAATATCGAGAATCAAAAGTTTCATATCATGGTTATCAAGTAAAAAAAATTATCTTGTAAAATTTGAATATCAAAAACTGAGCCAATATATGGATGAAGCCTGGCATATTAGAAAAAGTATATTGTATCAAGAACTTAATTGGTCAACGTTTGAATTTTGTAAGAAGTTAACTAGTTCAAGTTTGAATTTTATATTGCATAAAAAGAATGTGCTGCATTTATTATCTGTCTCGAAGGCAGGGTTCTAATACCAAGGCAGGTAAGGTTACAACCACACTGTGTATAAAACTGGAAAGCCATGCTCAAGAGTAACAAAACAATATCAAGATAATGAAAATTCTAAATTCTAGCATTAATCCATCTACAAATCAATCTCAAAAACAAGGCTTTAATACATAGGTTATATATACTTACAACAAAACTTTATACCATAAAACGGGGTTACTTTGGCCACTTCAGAGCACCAAATTTGTATTCTGAGAAAAGCTATTAATTGAATAGCAATGTTTGCCATAACACAGCTCATGCACTGAGGTTTTCATCCGTGGAAAAGCTTTTCAAAATCTATACTGGTTCTATGTTTCATTACATAAGTATAAGGGTCACTCTGTGAGAAAATAATTGCATAATGATTCGAATGTGCTGTCAGATGAGACTTTCATAATAACAATCCTTTACTGCCTCAGATATTTTGGCATTTTTGGCTGTAGGCTGTAGCTCAATCATTGTCTACAGATGACATCCTGATTTTATCAGAATGTATATAAGCTTATATACGTATAGTCGTATACTGACTGTCAGAACTCCTTGTATATCTTGGTAGCATCTGTGAATATATGGGTAAATTATCTCTATCTGTTTAAGGCAAGCATATATATACATATAGGTTAGGGTGTTTCAGGTGCCCCCAATATTTTCCGATCCTGCTTGACCTTGGTCTGGTATTGCGGTTTATATAGTAGAAGCCACATGTAAAATTTTGGCCCATTCTATAAATACCTAACTTTACCAGAATTCACTTGAAGTTTATAATGTAATTCCCCATTGGCGAACTTGCAAATCCTGAAGATATTGCAAAAATCAATGAAGGAATAAATATTTTTTCCTCAATCCATAGTTTCTGAGTAAGTTTTGGGAGGGCAATTCAAATCTGGCATCAGCTATTTTACAGCAGGTCTTCCTAATGAGCTAGGAAGTGTTGAATTTCCAAAAATTCTGCCATTTTATGCAGATTTTCACAAATTTGACAGCTTCTGGCAGCTTGGAAAATGGGGTAATACAAAAAATAACACCTGATTTGAATTTCCCTCCCAAAACTTACTCAGGAACTGTAGATTGAGAAAAAAATATTGATTTCTTCATTGGTTTTTGAAATATCTTGAGAATTTGCATGTTCGCCAATGGGGAATTACATTATAAACTTCAAGTGAATTCTGGTAAAGTTAGGTATTTATAGAATGGGCCAAAATTTTACATGTGGCTTCTACTATATAAACCGCAATACCAGACCAAGGTCAAGCTGGATCGGAAAATATTGGGGGCACCTGAAACACCCTAATATAGGTCTATCAGTATCATATTTATGTTTGCAACTTTGTCAAGAGAACATTTATTTCTGTACCTTATTTTGTTATAATGTGTACACAAGCAAGAAGACCGATACCAGGTATTCCATTACAGCCCAAGCCACAGACTCGGGAGTGGTTGATGACATCCCCACCTTGTATGTGTATACACAGTGTGATACTGGTAAATCATGACATGCCCAGACATTTCTCAATCTGTCCTTTTTACTTCAGTTGTAAATGATTTTGTCAAGCATGTTTCATTTACAGATGATTTCATATTTGTAGACATAAGGACTGAACGTGAACTTTTTTCGGTACATGTGTTCAATAGGGAAAAGTGACATTAAAAAAATTATGACATCACTTTTCCCCATAGGATAACATGTCATAGAATAGAAAAAAAATCACATTCAGTGCTTTAGTCTACAAATATGAAATCATCTGTAATAACAAAACATGTGGTTCTCAGCGAAGATTATTCTTCATCCTACAGTACAATCCAAAATAAAGTAAGCAAATTTTCTGTCAGAAGTCCTCTGTTTACCTATTTTGCCCTCTTTTCTCCTCTCCACCCCAAATCTCCTTACATGTACAACTCCCTTTGACTCCTTACAACAACCTTAGCCTACATTAAGAACTCTATTTAGGAGGACTCCTGCTCTCTCTCTCTCACCTCATCAATCAACCCTGGTGAGCGCCCAGAATTGGGCTTAGAGGGCTGCACTTACCATATCTATCTATCTATCTATTTAGACAGCTACCAATGTAACTGTAATTAGCAGAGGTGCAAAATATCAAGTAAATCAAACACAACGGGGGTGATTGAGTTGTTTAAATGTGATTTTAATGTAATTTTAAAAGTTAGTTTTAAGTAGGTAAAAGTAGGAAGTGATTCAGAGGTAGTCAAAAGGTGTGAAAGGGTAAAGTAGTGGCTGATTCTTCCTTCCTGCTGGGGTAATCGTACTTTATTTTGGGTTGTACTGTATCTTGCAGTATCTTCCTTAATTACAGATGATTTCATATTTGTAGACTATAGGACAAAATGTGAATTTTTTTCTAGGACATGGTATCCTATGGGGAAAAGTGATGTCATAAGTTTTCTGATGTCATTTTTCCCTATGGAATACATGTCCCAGAAAAAATTCACATTCAGTCCTTATGTCTACAAATATGAAATCATCTGTAAAGCTATATTGACCGAAAATTTAAAAAAAAGTTCAGTAGACAGATTTCAGTCATATTTAAAACATAAGGCATACTCGTAAGACACTTTATTTTCTATCGACACTACAATTCCATAGAATTGTGTGTGGCAAAATATGTTGCGTACATGTTCTACCTGATAAATTTAAAACTGTCATGCTAAGTACATATGAAGATAAAAATGTAAAAAGAGTAGTTTTTAATGCCTTGAAAAAACCCGTCTTGTTTATTTACAAAGCAAAGGGTTATCCTGGAGTCATAAGAGTTGAAATCACATCAAACAATGGTTACCAATGACCTTATAGATAGCAAGAAACATTTAGCTGTTCCAATGAATTCCCAACATTTTGGTGAATATAACAAAATTGACGGTTAATTAGAAAATTAAACACATTTTTTCCGCAAGAAAAACTCTTCAGTGGTTTGTTTGTTACAAAGCCATCTTGAAAAATTTTCGTTTGTGACTGTGAGATCGACTCTGATTGGTTGTCTTGATGATGTAATGCAAAAGTCTGATGAAGTTGTAAAAATAATTGACATATAATTTCTCTATTACACTTTCTGAGGGCATACACTTAAAACTGTATGATCAAATTTAATGAGCTAGCATACCCTTAAGGGTATGAATAATATTTAAAGAAATATTAGTGATATTTCTTAAAAAACTGAGATATCCCAGAAATATCTGGAACCAATTGGAGAGTACTCAGGTTTAGAACAGCCATTTTCAGAGGTGCTGCCATATTCAGCAACTCACGGTCCTGTGAATTTCCAACATTGGACTAACCTATCTGTGAAAACATCATGTTGCCAGGATGGCAGGAAAAGGAACTGAGAGACACATTCTTGTTTGAACATGATTTTGTCCCTTTATCGGAGAATAACCCTGAAATTCACCTCCCAAAACTTGGCTGCTTGATAACATGCATGGACTAGGAGTGACAGAATTGCATAAACTGTATATGACTGTGGTTCAAGTGTGGTTGTTTCCACTTGTGGGAGCAATGATATTGCATCTTCTTATCAAGGGCTTGGGCTCATTGGGCTGTCAAGAAAACATGTGTGGCAAACCCTCAACTGGGACTCGCCAGATGGAAAGTTTGTTTGTGCAGGACAGAATTTGGCCTTTTCCTTTCATAGCATGGACACAAGAAAATAAATAAATGTCCGGGCTCAAGGAACCACTACAGCTTAATATTCAAAGTTAATTTTAACTTTTAATGATTTAGGCATAGAAAGTCAGTTTGGATGCTGTGCTGCTTGTTAATATGAGGAATGTCCATTCACTCCATATTGCCGTATCAACAAATACCTCCTCACCGTTGGACATCTTGTGGCGGGTTGACAAATGAAATTGGTGGCAATCTGCAAGTTGCAAGAAGTTTGGCAAAGCTAAGCTGGTATTGGCTCAGCTGTCACAAGGAAGTCTGAGTGTCACCAGCTCACAGCTGATATGGGAAACCCATGCCATGGCTCAAAGCAGTCGGTGCTGCTGATTTGGTCATGATAACTTGTGCCAAATATGCATAGTGTCCCTCACCAAGCGGCAAGAAAATGGCAGCAGTGGGCCAAATGGGTCCCCAAGTCCGATAGATCCAATTTAGCCTGACATTTGGGCTGACAACACTGAAAAATCAACACTGCGCCTGCATGTATTCAATGCCTCTCGACGTGAACATGTCCAAACAGATAGCCATTGTGTTGCCTTACAATTCTGGAATCATTGCAGATTGAATGAGGTAAAATGAATGAATGGATTTTTGAAAATCCTGCGTTTACTCTACCAGTCCAGAATGATATTTATATAAGTTGGGGTAATAAGTATAGGTTATTCACCACGGGAGAGGTCCAAGAGGGGATATGTAATTTATCACGCGAGGACTTTAGCCCGAGGTGTGATAAACACATATACCTGATCCCAAGGTGAATAACTGGCTTATACCTTGAGACAAACATTGACACAGTCGAACCTGAGACAAGCGAACAACAAAGAATATAGGATTTATCACAGTGAAATGTAGGCTTTTGACTGGCTGACGGAGATGTTGAATGGTATAACTAGTAGTATTTGTATGCAAGTGTGATCAAGACAACCATGCAATGCATACCGCTAATGAAGTAGAGGAGCACGTAAGACTCATATTGTTATATGCTAATGATAATAATTGTGCATACTACGATGGCATATAAATAACACATAGCTTACTTATACCTATGCCAGACACATGTACAGATGGATGTTATGACGCATTATCTTCATCCTATTCCAGCTGCAATGACCATACCATTATGCATAGCAACTATTAATTCAGAATCTATGATGATCTGGTATTATGATACAATATTAGTTTATATCTAGTGTAAATCACATTTAAAGCATCAGGGAACAGTCTTATATATTTTTTAAGTTGCTGTTTCTATAGATGAGTGTTTTAACCTTAAGACGATTTCTCTACACCTACAAATGTTCTCGCCGATCAGCCTGATGACCCTGTATTTGAAATTGCAATGTATAAATTTTCCCATCTTTGTTTTTCATGATGGAACCGACATTAAAGACCCCATGATGACAAACATAATGAGCAGCCTTAAGTTGGAAAAGGGTAAAGAACTGTCGCAAATAATATGGATTTGATATCAGTTATCAAAAGTATGGATTTGATATCAGTTATCAAAAGCATACAGAAGAGAAAGAATATAAGGGATGTCACGTCACTGAGGTTGATGAAGTAATCTCATATAACTATCCTCAGCTGTTATGTAGCAGGAATTCACAATGCACCATGATGGCATGACATTGTACACCACTCGGGCAGTCAGGCTAGTTTATGCCCATCAGGAATGCCCTCAGAAAAGCTATTCCCCCTCAACCCAACCACAATGTTACCACAGATTTATCTGACCATTGCCGGTCATGTCCACACAGGTCATTCACATGGGCCGTTGGACCATCATGCCAAGCTGCAATACGCTCTGCATAACATTGTCTTGAGGCCCAGCAGAAAGCTTGGGTTAATGACCAGCATTCAGATCCTAGCAATATTATGTTTGCAAAACTTTCAGTTATGAGCACTTTAATTCAACTCCTTGTCAGGGAAAGCTCAGTGTTTGCGCACTGGGCTGCTAACCCCTGACTTCATATGAGACAAGGTTCTAATCACTGCAGGCACCTGTTGTTTTTATTTTTCACTTCTTGGTGTTATTTTTGTGCAACCTCAAGTGGTCCTGTCCAATCAAGTTTATCAATCGAAAGTATATATATATATACAGTCGACAAATGACGAGTACTTACATTTTAAAAGCTGCTGGGTGACATCAATGACCTCACGTCAGGCCCTATCCATTGCATTGAAATGAACTGTCAATTTGTCATTCAGTAGCTTGAGACCTCATTGATCCTCAGTTGGTGACTTGTATTGATAGCACTGAAAGTATGGGATGTGCTTTGCTTTTGAGTCATAGAGAATCACATAGCATGGATAGGGGTGTGACCTCACAAGGAATATTTTACCTGTGTAGTGTCTATGCTGACCTGCTGCAAAAACTTTGTAAGTAACAACGAATAGAAAGGTTAATTGATCAAAATAATTGGCCATTATTGCATGATTGGCACCTATGATTTCTCGGTCGGCTGACGTGCCCGTGTCAACTTTTAACGGCTTTGTGCAATCTCTGAATATTCTTCCACTTCGCTGAAATTTGTACAAAGTACATTCGATCTATATTAGACCAGAACGCATGATTCATATCAGAGAAATTTGGAGAAAGTGCTTTTATATCACCCTAACTTTCATAGACACATACAACATTTTCTGAACCACCAACCTTTTTCATGGTAATGCGAGATCAGGTCGAGCAGAGCACCAGGAAAGACAACTAGAAAACCTAATAAAGGTATTGCTTTCATATCTGGACAATAAGCCTGCATGAGGAGAATACTGTTGATATTATGGGGTTATTTGGTTGTGGAAGCATATAACACTCATACATTTCTTATGACCATCTTTGTCATTTACCACATTATTACATTATCCCACAGTTTACGTTGGAAAGGCAATTATGGAAAGAGAAAGAAATTGATTTATATTTCAGCTCCTACATGCATTAACAATTCAACAGGTGTCCTGTTGTGGCAAAAGTCATTTTATGAAGGTCCTTTATTTTCTGTTGGAATATCTATTATGTGAATATAGAATATTTTGAATATTCCATATTGGTTCACTCTTACCTGGGTCTGATTTAAATTCCTGTGATCTTACTCCATTAGTAAACATGACCCAACGAAACCATGTCTGGCTCAAAAAAAATTTTTGATTTCGAAATTTCCTTTAGTTAGTTTGATAGTTTCAGAATAAGACAGAACAAACACCTTTTTGAAACTAGTTTTTCTTATCATATTATATAGGCTACGGTGATGCAAAAAAGTGAAGTTTTGAAATGTTAATGGGGCACCCCCTGAAGTTGTTCCAATATATGAAAAAAATTTCAGTAAAAATTTGAGCTCAATCGGACAAAAATTAACAGGGTGCTACCGCATCATGAAAATTAACATTAGTATTCAATACAAAAATATTCAATATTTTGGCATGTAGCGAGTTCAACTGTGCCTGGTGCACCAAACCAATGCGGCATGGTCATAATTTTTGGGTCTGGTTGTCAGAACAGCGGATCAATACAAATTTGGATTATTTTTTACTCCTCCATGCTGCTACCACCAGACTAACAAAGATAAAATAGTCAAAAATATACCAAATTCGCGGTATTTAATTACATTGCGGGTTTTAATGTCACAGAAATAAAAGTTACTTCAATAGACGGAGCATGAAAAGAGCTTTAATTTGAATACCAGCACTGATATATTCTGACCATCTGACCCCATTGAATTAGGTTATTTGCCATTAACAATTATTCGCGAAAATTCCCAATATTCAAGGCAATGCTGTAATACTGTAGAATAAAGCAACATAGTAATGTTGGTATTCAAATTAAAGCTCTCTTCCTGCTTAATTAGATGATGTAACTTAAATTTGTGTACCTTAATTTCTGGTCATGTTATTCAATACCGCGTATAACCTTAATACTGTATAAATGTAGCCTGAAACGATCGGATATTGGCCAAATATGAATGGATTTGTGATGAGAGTAGTGGAAGGCTTAAATAAGAAAAAAATTACAAACACTCTAGTGGTAGGATAACTACCTTCACCCATCACCCATAAAACTGGGATTTCGCCCATAGCAATACAATGTTATATTTCAAATTGCGGTAGCACCCTCTAAAATTTGTCCGATTTGGCCCAAATTTTTACTGAATTTTTTTTTCATATATTGGAACATAATTGGGGGGTGCCCCATTGGAAATTCAAAAATGTATTTTTTTGTGTGCAATCTGCATCACCCTAATATAGGCAGTGCATGTATACTGTATTCTGCGCCTGATTTGAGGGCACATATTTACAGTGTGAAAGGTTTTGCAATATTTCGTTTCCTGTTCTATTGCTTATGGGTATACTCTGCACACAGAGGTCATGCTTATTACATTTATTCAGAAATTGTCCTCTCTGTACATACACAAGACTGTGACAAGAGGCAACAGCAGTGAGCTGCCAAACTGTGCAACAGGCAGTCATCCTCCCATTGCAGGGCTCATTTTCATTCACCCTGCCAACAAGAACTATAAACATGGTGCGACATCGTGGCAGCACTGTAGTGTATTGCTCACTCTTGCATGAAGAAAATCATGGCTGCTCTGAGTAAACAGATCTGAGATTGCAAGATGAAAAATCGAATTTCTGGATAATTGAACCCAAGTCAGGACCATTTGATGTGGCCCGATTGCAATTGATGTCATGGATTATCAATCAGGATAGTAATTATGGCTTTCACTGCCTTCTTAATTGCAATTTACGGCAATTAAAGGCTGTCCATCGTCGATTTCAATCCACAAATCTTTGATGTTTACTTGACGGACCCCAAAAATATCAATAAATTCAATTAAAAGGTGGGTGTTATTTTTTTTTAATTGTTGCACAGATTAGTTGATCCAATTAGGAATAATTCTCATGAGCCAGGCAATGATTTCAATAGCTTATTTGGATAGCAATGCCTATTTTCAACTTGCAAAACTCACTTGTTTGATCTCAGACAGCCATGTTTACCCATCATACCTTATACAGGATCACAGCCAAGTGCTGCCACGATGGTGCACCATGTATAAAATTCTGAAGTTTTCAAATCCCTTACAGATGATTTCATATTTGTAGACACATGGACTGAATGTATTTTTTTTTTCTAGAACATTTATTCTATAGGGAAAAGTGACATCAAAAACATTATGACATCACTTTTCCCCATAGGATAGCATGTCCTAGAAAAAAAAAATCACATTCAGTCCTTTTGTTTACAAATATGAAATCATCTGTAACAGTTTTTTTGGCGTGATTTTAATAATTGTTCATGGTTTTCTACAAAGAAACTCATTCAAATAATTAACAAGCAACAATGACACACTCAACCATCCATTCAATTGCTTTCGGAGATCTCAAACTGTTAATCATGTCTTTCACACCCTAGGAGAGTTAATCAATCTTCATGTCATAACTCCACAAAACAGTGTATCATGTGGTCAGGGTAGGCTCAACAAGCTTACACTGAGAAGTGAGGATGCAGGCAGTGGACTCTGTCAGATTTCATATGCAGCAACTGAAAGCAACAGCTGCCCCTGTGGTGGAACAACTGCCCTGAAAGTTGAAACTGACACATTTTTAAAAAAGTCCTCCATTGTCACACGGTATAATTTGTCTCTCGGCATTGGCTATAGCATAACTGATGCTTGAATGATCCAAATGATGCTTGTATCATAACATTGAGGTTTCCTACTACGTCTTCAAGCCTGGCTATTGAATTTGCACAAGGGTTCTTCGTGTCATGCCCCAGTCTCACGGCGAGAACCGGAGAACTTTTTATCCCTGAGGGATAGCTTGAGATGAATTCTGGGAAAAAAATGGCCAACGCGGCGACACACAATGTTTATATAACGATTATATAATTAATTAAAAGCATATCACGGTGGGATAAGATCGTAAATCGGCGGGATAAGATCGTTAATCGGCGGAGACAAGTTCATATCCCTGTGGGAAAGATTTAAATGCCTGTGGGGCAAGATCTAAATGCCTGTGGGATGTCAAAAATCGTCAACGGGAGGTCAAAAATACATCGACGGGATGTCAAAAACTGCCGACGAGGCTTCAAATGTCCCACAGGGAAAGTAAAATATCCCACAGGGGCAAGAGAGGTCCCCACAGGGGCAGGGGATGTCCTAATATCCCGCTGGAGATGTTTTTGAGTCGTTCTCACTGAAAAAACCCCCGCGGGACATCCAAAAATCAAGAAAATTTTGGGCTCCGTCCCGGCAAACTTTTTTGACATCCACGGCGCAGTTCTTTCCATTTCTAGGAACACTGAGGGAAACAAAAAGTACCTCTGTGGGATGTGAAAAATCGTCGGCCGGATCATCCAAATTCATCCAAATTACCAGGAAATAACATACCGCCGAAGCCTAAAGTGCTCCGTAACGTGCTGTGAGGACTGGGGCATCAGATAGTTATCATAATCTTGCCCAAGTGGCGCACTTACTTCTGCAATACCCCTAACACTAATTCAATGGCTATACCAGTTAATGCTGTGGAAAACCTCAGCATTATTATGCTAGCGTTTCACCACTAAGGCGGACAATATCAGTGCAGTTATGACCATTACCAACCATTACCAAGAGACACATTAAACATGTAATCCAATGGCAAATCATTAAATGGTGTACTTTCTTTCAAGAGCAACTGAAATTGATCTGCACATGTATACGACTGATTAGGCCTATATATAGGTAGTAGGAAAGCTTGAATGGACGACATAGTTCCAGCTGGTGCAAACATAATCTACTAGTGGTAATATTATATATTGGATTAATCGGTCCCTCTTAACTCATTACCACGGTGATGCTGATGCATGTTTGGCTCAATAAATGAATTGATTTCTGTTACAATTGGCATCATCAATTGATTGGGATAGTCAGTGATTGGATTATGATTTCTTGCATTAATTAGTGCTCTGATTAAGCTTTAGTAGGGATTTTTCCCGGAAGGACTAATCATTTTAGGGAGGATCCCTTGAGAGGTACTAAGTTAAGGGAATCCTTAGCTTAGTACCTCGTAAGGGATGCTCCCTAAAATGTTTAGTTCTTTCGGGAAAAATCCCTAATAGCCGCTTGAAATTGCGCTTTGAGAATCATGATAGCAGTTCATGATGTGTCTTGTGTGTACCTTTGACATTGGAACATGCATAGCGCCTGTTTGATTATGAAGACGGTCTTTTTATTTCTCTTAACTGATTTTAACGCACAAATGACAGGCATAATTCTTTCATTTGTCATAGTAAAACAGTTCTCTCAAGAAACATTATTTACAGGTCGCCTGGGCCCGGCTGGAATTAAACCAAGGTTAACCGAGGTGGCCCCCATGCCATGTCGGAAAGAGTGATGAGGCCTCAGGCAAATCACAACAATGACTAGGCCTATAAGGCTGTTAAATGCATAAGGCACATTTATGGAAGAAAAGGCAAAATGAAATAATTTGGCCAAGCGCTCTTGCAAAAAATCATCTTTTCATGCGGTACAGACAATTTTGATTTATTTTTATATATTTGTATTGACACAATGGATATTGATGTCGCAGTCACAAGGAACATGAATAATGGTACATCTATCTGTTGTATATCAAGAAGCTATACCTATATATATCAACTCAGGAATTCAGTTGGCTTGGAAGATGTATGTCAATGACTCATGCATGTGTATCAATCAGAGAAATATAATATGCTGCTATTTTGTCCAGCAGACATCTCTATGATAAACTTGGGATTAGATAGATAGATATTTATTCATCTTGTTGTCAAAACACATACATTTTACATGATAATTACAAATGTGAATTATTTTACAAATAACAACAAGAAGGGACACAACAGAGTTAATAAACTATTTAAAGTTGCACCCCTATTACTAGTACACAAATACATAACACACACACACAGAATATATACAAACAAGAAAATGGTTTGATGAGTAAACAGATATTTTTATATCAAGAAAATATTAGAGAAAAAAAAATAATAATAATAAAAGTAAAAACAGAACATTAATATTTATGTGAAATTTCAATAAAGTAACACTTTGGATATCACATAGTTTTTGGCAAAACACTTAATATTATTAGAATTCTTTAGATGTTCATCTAGATGAAGCCAAATGTTTGGTGCTCGACCTAAGTAACTTTTATTATATTGTTCTATTGTATGATGTGGAGCTCGTAAAATGTTTCTATTTCTTGTAAGATACTGGTGGTCTATGACATCAAATAAATTAATAATTCTTGGAGGTAAGGTGTCATTGACATACCTAAATGAAATTTTAGCAAGGCTTAACTGTATAGCATCCTCTATTGTAAGTATTTTCGCTTTTTTGAATAATGGCAATAGTCTAGTTCTTGTTCCTGAATTGAAGATAGCCCTGACAGCTCTGTTCTGTAGTTTCCTGATATGTTTTAGATCTTTAATTTTCAACATTGGGCCCCACACATTCAGCGCATAGTTCAAGTGGCTTTGAATATTCGAGTGATAGATCTGTAGCTTAACTCGAGATGGGAGAATATTTTTTACCATGCTGAGACTGTAGTTGCCAGCTATTATTTTTCTTATTACATTTTTAACATGTGTATTCCAATCTAAAAACTCATCGACGGAAATGCCTAGGAATTTTATGCTACTGACTCTTTCTATCTCTTTTCCCCCTAACTTTATTTTACCATGATATGCCACTTCATTCCTTTTAGTTCGAAAAACGATGTATTTTGACTTATCCACATTAAGTGTGAGAGAGTTACTATTGAACCAGTCAGCTAGATTCTCCAAATCTGCATTCACCTTTCTATATAAAAACTTCAAATTTTTCCCAGAAGCAAAGACAGTCGTGTCATCAGCAAATGTTACACAGCCACAGAATTTCAAGCATTTGACAAGATCATTTGCCAGCACAATGTACATAAGTGGACCCAAGACAGAGCCTTGCGGGGTACCATAAGACATTAAATAGCTATTTGAAGTAACATCTTTATATTTCACTTTTATATGTCGATCGACTAAGTAACTCTTAAACCATGAAAGAACTTTGCCTCTTATGCCATAAAATTCCAATTTCTTAAATAACGTCTCATGTTTTATGCTGTCAAATGCCTTTGACATGTCTAAGAAGAGGCTCACTGTATACCATCCTTTATTCATATTTTCAAGAATATTTCCTGTAAAATCTAAGATGGCGTCATTAGTACTTCTTCCTTTTCGAAATCCATATTGCCCCTCTGATAATACTTTATGTTTGGCAAAGAAATTTACAACTCTGTTGTGAATAATTTTCTCCAACACTTTTGATATTACTGGAAGTAAGGCGACTGGACGATAGTTTACTATTTCGGTCTTATCCTTGCCCTTATAAAGCGGTTTGACTATTGCATCCTTCATATTATCTGGGAATACACCTTCTTGCATAGATTTGTTGAATAATATTTTCAGAGCTTCAACTATTGCAGGACATATTGTTTTCAGAATTCTATTTGAGATCTCATCATACCCACTGCTGTCTTTAGTTTTCAGATTCTTTATGATAGTTTCTATTTCTTTGACTGTTGCTGGAAACAAGTAACAACTTTGCTGTACTGGATTTGCCATGTTTTGCATTGGATCCTTTATGTCATGCTTCTCTTCTATTTTGTCAGCCAACTGTTTTCCAACTTCACTATAGTGTTTAGCAAAAGCGTCACTTATTATATCTGCTCTATTTTCTTTGATGCCATTAACCAAAATTTCATCCGATATTTCCTTTTTGTTACGTAGCTTGCCAGTTAATTTATTAATTATAGCCCAAATTTTCTTTGAATTTTGTCGGTTTTCTTTTATGAGTTCTCCATAATAAGCAAATTTTGCATTTCTTCGAATATTATTCAGTCGGTTACGGTAATCCTTATAATTCAGGAACTCAGGACTTTGTCTATTTTTCCGAGCTACTTTTTTGTACATCTGCTGACATACACGTGATGATCTCATTAGTCCAGGGGTAAGCCATGGCTGACTTTGTTTTGGTCTAATATTTTTCATGGTTTTTGCTTTTTCGGGAGCATAAAAGTCCATCACTTTTTTAATTTCTGATTAAGGAATTCAGCAACAGAGAAAACACAATTGAGCAAAACTAAATCTTGCAAATGTTCATGTTTCAGAAGACTGGTCAATTAAATTATCCGATATCAATCATTTGGCAAGATTGGCTAGTTATCATGATATTTCGATCTAATACTGGTTAATTTGGGCCATACTTGACACGTCCAGATAGCACTTTATGACACCAAATGAAACTGCTGAATGATATAGATATAGAGAGATATAAAAAGAATGTCTCCTCTACTAACGTGTATTCCCAAAATATGATTTTAATTGCCTTCAAGACCACAACTGGTGTAATGGGCTTCTGAATTATCCATGAGCTTCTGAGCCTTCTCCAGCTCTGTAAACTGGAATTACAAGATGCAGAAGATATGATATGTATCTTAGGTGATAATTCAAAACATTGTCATTGTTACCATATAAGGTCACCATGACATAAGGTAAGCGGCTTGATCATAGGCAGTGAAGAACTATTTTTTTATCAATATATGGCTTTTGTGTTTGAGATGACTCCTTGACCAAAAAAGCTGTAAGGTAACGAAGGCATGTTAGAATGCAAGCAATCAACTGCAAGCAAATTACTTCTGCCCCATATTTCAGAGAGGTGATTGTGGCACTGATTCTGGGGAAGCCATTGATTGGAGCAGTAGCAGAACATCTTGTCATCAAGGGCATGAGCTGTCAAGGAAACGTGTTTGGAGAACAACTCAACTACAAGACAACGGACTGCCAGTTTTTGGCAACATCATTCATCATATCACTAGCATCCCATCTGTCAAAGGCCCTGCTGGTAGGTTGCTGCTTGGCTGATTGCTTTGTCAGGCCACACATGTCTCCCCCCGCAATCAAGAGATATGCCAGGCAGCCACGTCAACCTAACATCACCAATGGGGTAACTGCAGCCACTTCATAGCACCAAATTTGTGTTCTCAGAAAAACTATACATTGAATGTCGACTTTATATTGTGTGATTTGTGCCATAGCACACTCATAATCTGAGGTTTTCATCTGTTGATACATGTAAGCTTTCCAAAATCTATACTGGTTCAATGTTTTATTACATAATAAAAGTGCCTACAATTCGATTCTAATTTTCATTTTTTTGCCTGACTTACCATCACCGTTGTTTTGCTTGTAAAATGACACAAACTGCTATGAATGCCAATGATTGCATTGGGCTATTCTATGGTATTCCTTAGAATCTAGTCAACATTTTCTGAACCACAGACCAGTCTGTCACTCATTATGTATACCTCCTTGACACTATAGTATTAATTACAAACCATGCCAACTCTTCCCAATTGCCATTTCGGTGGTGGCCAACGTTACCCCAACACTGACTTGGAGCTGGAGCTTCGGGGTAACGTTGGCGAAAGCCAAAGTTTTGTTTTATTGCGTAACATATAAACAAATCCAATGTGGTGTAAAGTTATGATATTTTATTTTTAGAAATTGCCCACAATTTTTATTTTCTAAGTTTGCACTAGACCCACCCACAACAGGTTAGACACTTCTCTGTGAAATCCCACCTTTTTGCAAGCCTGCTTCATTCCAAAACAGCCTCAACAATAACTATTTTATATGAGAAGCCAATGGAATGATCGGATATGTAACTTATCTACGATGAAGCAGATGTCCAGCTGGCAGGCAAGCCATAAGCTACCATTCTCAAGCTGGCAAGGTTGTCAGCTGGAAATTACATTTTTCCCAGTGGGCGATGTGCGGCAGCTTGCAGGTTCAACCAATATGTCGCAAACGGTATTTTATGTCATTGAGTAGATTTTGTATTGAGTGTGTATAGCCAACTGGGAAGATGCAAGCATACAACATTGGTCAGACAGCGCTGGCTAGGAGGTGCTGAATGATGCTTGGGCCGGCTGGCAACTAAGCTAGTAGCATAACAAATATTTTCTCCCTGTTATGCACTCTAAGCCCCAGCAAGCTGACTTGACTTTATTCAATTGGGGCAACGGTGCTGCAATATATTTATTGAGTCAGTTCAGCTTGTTCTTTTGAAGTTGTATCTCTCAGTTTGCCAACATTTTCACAGTTTAAGTGTCAATAATTTTAAGTGAATTGAGTTTACCTGACTTAAAGAAATTAAAAAATGGGCTGGAACTCAACTGAGATACACTAGCCTGGCCTACATTAAATAAGCTGAATTCAGTGTTTCAAATGAAGTGAATTGAGTTGAGTCAACAAATTTTCAATTGGACAAGACAATATTCTGCAAATCGGTCATGCTAGTACAATATAATCAAACCAAAATTAACAAAGGCTTTAAGTTTATCTGACATGACACAGCTGAGGCTGACTGACTAAATCAATTTTACTCTATGAAATGAAAAACTTATAATTTATAACCACATAATAGAAATAAGGCAGACTAGCAAAATGTGATTAGGAGAATCTGAATTGAGCAAGAATGGCTGACATAACACAATCAAGTCACTGAATATGGCTTAATGTTAATTAGTTAATATGACTTTTTTAAATTAAGCTGTCATATGCTGAATTACTTGAGAAAACATGGCAAATTTTATTTAAGTTCATCTAAACAAATACTTTTATGCAACATTAACCTGATAAAAAGGTGTTATCATGGCTCATATCAATTAGATTAACCCGAATTGATTCAATTATACTTCCTTTGCCAAATTAAAAAAGGATGAGCCTGCACAAATAAATTAAATTATTCTGGATGGATTGTACTATGCTGTTTTCAAGTGATTAACAAGATATAGCATAATTGGTAGAAAAAGTGACCGGATGATAAACAACCACTGGTCATTGGTCTGGACCAAGATGAAATTGGACATCCATGGGACACCCTATGAATTTTAATCAATAATAGCCTACCGTTAGAACTTAGAAATTAAACAGACAGATTGAACAAATAAAATAAAGCACCAGAGATAAGTCTAAAAAGGCATTTATTTTCAATAAGGCAAACAGGAAGTCAATAAAATCACTGGTCAATCGTGCCGAGAGGCAATAAGTGAAAAATATAAATCTGTTACTTCATGAATTTTACATAAAAGACGATTTGTCATTCACAAGATTTTGAAGTAAAAGGATGACAAATTATACTTGAGCAACAAAAATACACCGAAAGACATAACATAAAAACACAATGTACGTAAGTAAGATCTTTACAAGGAACAAATACATTGCATTATTCACACACAAAAAATCATTTATTGAAGCAAAACCTGACAAAGGTTGTGCATATATCCATACAAATATGTGACTGCAACAAATCTGAAATTTCTAGTGACCAAAAATCCCAAGCAAACTGTTTTTAAACAAAGCCAACACGTCATTTTTCCATAAAGAAAGTTAGCAAGGATAATTTTCAATGACCAAATTGTCCATCGGTAAGTCATTGGGAAAATTTTTCAAACGTCCTGAGGTACGTTTAATTATTCTGTTCATTGTTTGGAAATCAGAAATTTCAAAACTTCATGTTAAATGTTCTTTCGTCTGAAGATGAAATCAAGGAGGAAGTATGAGCAATTTCTTGGACAGTTTGTGTGATAAGTGACAGTACTGAGGTTGGTTGTAATGTCGCGATCCTCACAAAGTAAAGCCAGTGTTGCTCAGTCAAGGTAGCCTTTGAAGTTCCACCCTGAAAAAGAAAACATACATTGTATTGCATGTAGATGTTATAATGTTATCAAACAACATTTACTGTGTGGCTTTAAGATATTTGCAGAAATCAATTTTCTCCCCTCTCAAAAATATTCATTATGTGGCCTTTGCAGAATTATTCATTTACCTTATTAATTTTTTTAAATGGCATAATGTATTGTCATCCTTATGTGACCAGTGGCTCACTGGCACTAATTGAAAAAGGATACCCAACATGGCAAATGATCATCAATCAGCATAGATCTCAAGATATCTCTGTTAATCATTGTTAACATTCTTCAACTGTTGTTTGGATTGTTTTATGTTTTCTTCTTTTTTTTTCAAATTTACTTGCGACAGAGGAAAGCTGCTCCAATTTTTCTGAACACTTAAGCTAATTTAATGGACTGAATTGTACATACCTGCAAAAAATGTGCTTTTGACCTCAGATTGTATCCCTGAAGAAGTGTAGCATGATTGGAGTGCTGCTCAGGTGTGACAGGCCTCATATGCATTTTCTTCTGAAAATATGAAAGAAACAAACATAAATTGACGAAAGTTTTGAAATTCCAACAATTAAAAGTCCCAATGGTCAACATGTGTATCCCTTCCCCTATCTGGCAACATTTGATAGCAACATGAGAATGATGTCAGTTGTAAATACACAGACAAGTGGACAGACAAACAAGCATGTACGGAAAAATAATTCCCGCAGAAGGACTAAAAAGTAATTTTTATGTTGAACATGTCATCTAACAAAAGGATACAGCTGTTCTGAGGTGGAATTTATTAACATGTTCAGTTATGTTCTGCTTTCCACAAAAGTATATTTACGAGAATTGAGTTTTTTAAGACCAGAAACCCAAGAACATGTATTACAATGATTACCTGGCAAATTTTTTCGAGTCTCCTGCATCCGATGTAATTAGATAGTTCAGCTGGTGCCTCCGTGAAATATCCTCTGGTTGACATGTCAAGAATACTGCTTGTAAATCTGAAACATATTTTACCAATATTATTTTCAAGCAGCACATAATTGATATAAAACATAATATAATTAATGTGCAAATTCATTGGGAATTAGCAATATGATTAACAATAAATTTGAAGTCCTGATTACTGGATAATATTTTGAGTGTTTTGAGTTTGTCCGAAATATTTATTCATATTATGCCAGAAAAATTTAAGTAATGGTATGCTAATTACTTGCACCAACCAACTGAATGCTACAGGTCTGACTGAGAATAGAGTTTTACACCAAAGTGTATGGCCCGTTTAAATTTAGTGCAATATGCAATAACTAGTCCTATTGCTCGGCTTCATAATCTCACCTAAGAACTCAAACTCGGGCTGAAGAGGCTAACGAATTTATTTTTATGTAACTTACTCTACTGTCTCTTTATTTTTCTGTATTATTTATTTATTTATTCTCAACTTATTTATTATATTCATTTATATTTATTTGCAATCTCATCACATTAATCATTCTTCAATAATGCCATCATGTTTCTCCTCACCACCCAGGGACTGCACTGGAAATAAGTCAGTAGACTTTAGTGTGTCATCCCGGGATCACCTTCACTCATCCCTTCATATCATTTTGTGTGAATGTAAGTGTATGACTGTGTGTGATTCCGAATAAATCAATCAATCTTCACATTTTAGGACATTATTACTATTAGTAAATTATGCACTCTGACAAAATCTGGCTCAAAACGAAGCCTAAGGGCTGCTTGAGACACATCAGAATTTTTCTGTCTATATATTATGAACATTTTAATGAATGAGTGCAAATGGACCTTATGAACATAAAATAATATTTCTGTAGCTATTCGAATGCTTATCTTTGTTGCCAGCCAGCTCATCATAAAAATGCCAAGACAAAAAGGGTGACCATTTAATTTCCAGAGGGTTTGGAGTTTTCCTCTTTATTTCAGGCTAACGGCACCAATTATAAATGTTGAGTGTGCAAAGTCACCAAATATTCACTTCTAAATCAAATTTAACAACAGCTTGTTAAAAAATACCCCCACAAGAAATTGTTTATTTCAAGTCTGGCCAAAAAGAATTTATTAATTTTACCAAAACGGATGAAGAACTTTTTTTTAAAATAAAAACTCCAACCCCTCCCCCTTGATACTAAATAGTCATCCCCCTTAATACCTGTATACACTATCCATAGTCTAGCATTTGAGATGAATCACTTATCAGGTCAGAGACAACATAATTGTCATTATCAATTTCATGTCCACTAAGATAATATTGCAATAATGACATTGCTTTCCATTTGCTAGTTTTTAATCTCTGGCTTTGACTTGGTTTGACATCATGATGCCCCATAGTTAAATACTGAATTGCACATTACAGTTTCAAGTTTTTGTATTAAAAAAGTGCATGTTCATGCTCAATTGATATTCATAACAATGAAATAAGTATTCAATATTGACAAATGCATTAATTGCTACAGAATATCCAAGTTATCTTACCTTCAAAAATGTTGAGTTTTTCTAATTTGAGAAATCAATAGGATGGCTTTGCTGTGTCAAGTTAACAGTCTTGAAGGTGTTAGAAATGGTCCTTAAGGCAATAAGCCACTTGGAGGTTGTAGGAAAAACTGCTAACAACATCAAGAGGAATTATGACAAGAAAAACTGCTAAAAACATTGGAGTGTTGGTAACAGCACTTTCTACATATAGATGTCAGCACTTTACTTATTATAACGTGATATCCAGTCAATGTTTAAAAAAACACTCATATACAGTCACATTTATTAAAACAACTTATCATAATGATTTTGTGATCTTTCTAATCAGTAGATCATATAATTGTGGCTGAATTAAGATAAAATAATGGCCTGCAGCCCAGGTCAGCTTGCTCAAAGATTTTTACAAGGCTGCTCACAAACCAATATTAAGTATTTCAATGGAAGCATAATTACATATATATTTTTCCCTGAAGTAATTATTAAAAGTTATGGTGGTAATGCACCCTGCATTGTGTGAAAAAGAAAAATTCAATATTTTGATTCTGTTTGTGTCTCAGAAGTTCACGTGTATGGCTGAAAAAGATTGTGTTGTGTTGACTTAAAATATCAATCCATTGAAACTGAAAAATAGTATATAAGCTGACACAGCTTGAAAAAAGAAAAATAGTTGATTCCACTTAAAAAATTTATGTCAAGTGTGTGGTCTGGGCTTAGAGTGTGGATATAAGTGTCAAGAGGTGCAACCAGGAGCTTGTGCACACTGATTTGGGGGGATCATAATAACAGGCAGTCATAAATTGGCCCTGCACTGATAATCATAACAATCAAGAGTTCTGCAGCCAACAACGCCTATCTAGTGTAAAACCAACTCTGAAATTCCACAATTAGTCAAACAGGTTTAACCAAAATGTGATGCTCATGGTTCTGAAACATTTCAGTTACATATATATTGCAGTCATAGCAACTTGTGGCTTTATAAATTGAAGTTGTTGTAATTGCAATATATGTAACTGAAAAAGTTTCAGAACCATGAGCATTACAAATTTGGTTAAAAATATTTTTGAATTTCAGGGTTGGTTCACTTTGCCTCCCTGGGATCCAGTTCTAACTGGTTGATGACGCATGACATCGGATGGAGCAACTTGTTCCTGTTGGGGTAAGCAGTTCTTGTGGTTGCTTCACAACACCTTCTCACCATTGCAAGCTTAGCCACGCTAAGGTTCGTTGAACTGAGGGCAGTCGTATTCCTAGGGTTTGCTGCCGCGCAGCCTATTGGTATAGGCACGTGCCCAGTTCATGTTTCCTCCCTCTCTCCTGTTTCTTCACAGCTTCGTTTCTTCTCACCTTCTCCTTCTTTGTCTCTCTCTTTCATTCCAGTTCTATTTATATCTCCTATCCTTTCTTTGCTGGCGCCTCTCAAGCTGTCACAAACTTGCTTTCCACTATATAGTCTCCCCTCTTCTATCTCCTCCTGTCGCGTTTTTTCAACTGCACTGTGCACCACGCACGAGAGGCCAGGCAGCTCTGCACTTCATTCCATCATCATCAGTGCTTCTTTCTTCTACAAGTATCATGATTTCTTCAATTTCTTCTGATTGAGAGCCTCTCCATTCTTCGAGCGCGACATACATCTCTGCAGTGAGTAAGGGCTTCCATCTCGCCCTCGTCTTCTCCTGCGGTGACTGGCCAGTCAGCGGACCTTCAAGTTGCTCTTCTGACGGAGGCCGAGGGTCCACTCCGAGTCTCCGGGGTCCCCTCCCCACATCTGATGCTGCCAATGATTGAACCATCCACGAGTCTTCGATATCCCCAGCCACGGCAGGCTGGGGGCACTTGGTGAGCTC
This sequence comes from Platynereis dumerilii, assembly GCA_026936325.1. Lineage (NCBI taxonomy): Eukaryota > Metazoa > Annelida > Polychaeta > Phyllodocida > Nereididae > Platynereis > Platynereis dumerilii. The sequence continues at coordinate 130,447,066 of JAPTHN010000001.1, forward strand.
GATTCCTTACTTTAAGCTGATACTTTGTAATTCTGCCTTGATAATTTTTCTCGGCGACATACAGCTTAGTCTCACCTACTGTGTTAATATTCATATTCTGGCCACGGCCTTGGTAGAACTCTTACCCACTGTGCCTCCACTTTGCAGACCTGCCAGCGACGCACCATTCCAAGGGCTTCTTTGCTATCTTCCTACTCGTCGACACCCTGCAGACATCCCCAGGGACCTTGCAGCTACAGCGCAACGCCGCCTCGCCCTTCAGAGTCGCCTACAGTCTTCCTGCAATCTCGTCAACGGAATCCACTCTCGTCGCTCGTCTCTTCGTCCGCTTCATTCACCGGGTGAGCTCGTTTCCTTCCACTAGCTTAAGAATAAACTCTAACATAGCTCTAAGATTAACTCTAAGCTTAAGGCTTGCTTCTAACGTTAGCAGATTAAGGGCATGTTTCGTTGTCTTCTGCCCCAATTGTCACCCTGCTTTCGATATTTGTCAACTCGGCGACATCACTCTTGAGCTATCCCGATTAAGCTAACTGGTTTGAGTTTCACCCATTTATTTATGATTGACGGCCTCAGCCCGAGCGTGAATAGTGCCTCACACTTTGTTCTTGGTTTCCAGGCTTTGCTTCATGACGAAGCCACGCTGTCGGACCTGTAAGCTACCCTGCAAGCATCACCCAGGACCTACAGGGAAGCGCTGCGCGGTGGCGTATCTCCAGGCCATTGAGGAAGCCAACAACAGAGCCCTTCAGATGAGCAACCAGCAGGAAGACCGCCTTCATCCCAGTCGTCAACAGCCTCGTGTCTCCTACGAAGAACCCCACATCTCCGAGGAGGAGGAGGCTGCATCGTCTGCAGCAGGCTCTACATCCGCATCCCCTGCTCGAGATACAGCTGTTCACCAGGCCAACGCGATCGGAGGCGCCCTCAACGCCCTCGCCAACATGAACTTCACCCCCACTTCCAGCGCCCAGGAGCGCGAGTCCCTGGATAGATGGCTCAGCAGGCCCAGCAGCCAGGGAGCCTTGCCCCGGCCCCCCCTATCAGGCGACGCCCTGCTCCACGCCCACGTGAACGCCTCGGCTGCCCCGACCCCCCCGTCTACAAGTAACCTGCACTTCGGAAGTGGGTTCGGGGGCCACGGATTTCCTCGCTTTGACGCTCGACCCCCAGGCCCCCCTCGCACCTCGGCTTCATCCTTCGCAGGGCCACAGGCCTTCCCCCCCCTACCAATGCCTCCTCTGGATTTACATTCTCCGCCACCAGTGTTCCCTCAGGATATACCTTCCCAGCTAGTAGTGAGCCTCCCAGACTCGTCTCCAGTGCCCCCATCCACTCTAGCATCAGCATCCCCCTATCGTACTCGGCGACCGCTCCAGGGGCAAGCCATGCCCCCGCTCATCATCCCTCGCTCGGATTCGACCAGCGCCCCCCTGGTGGCACCCATCTCGCCCACCCGGCTCACCTCGGCAGCTCAGGGGTCCTTGGCCATGGAGGCCACCTTTACCAGGGATTCGCCAACCGGATCGACCACCCCCCTGCCGACTCGTTCGCCCATCCCTACGGATTCCACTCTTCAAGGCCGCAACATGTCGACGTCCCTACAATGTCAGAGACCGGGATCGAGTTTGTTGATGAAAGGACTATATCTCAGGCTGTTAGCGGTGAGTGTGCCAATCTTGAGAATTACTTAAATACCAACATGTACGATATTGTAGACGAGGTTAGACCTATGATTGACGAGTCAGGAAATGTTCAAATTAAAACTGTTCGTTCTAGGCGTGCAATAGGCACAATGTTTAAGTGGCTAGAAGCTTGGGCAATATATGAGATGGTACTAGTCAAATTTTACGGTATTGCAGTCTTCTTCGAGATGGCTCGTTATCGTTCTTTCTTGATTAACCTTTGCCAGAGGTTCAAATCCTCTTATGTTCTATCTTATGATCTTCGGCACAGACAGCGCCTAGGCCAGTCCCGCTCTCTCCATTTCTCCAGGCTAGATCATGAACTCTTCATCATTACGTTCGACACCAACTCTACTAAATCTGTCCCAAAATGTAGCAAGTGTCACTCGTCTGATCATGCCTCCTCTGACTGTCCCACACCCCCGCCCTTTCGTAGCAGCCGCCCCTCCCGAGGGGCGGATTTCAGTAGGGCCCCAGGCCAGGGACCCAGTGCTAACCGTACCCAGGACCTCAAACAAGAAATCTGCTTCCGTTTCCAGTATAAAAAATGCCCCTGGCTCGATAAGTGCCACAGGAGCCATGTCTGTGCAGGTTGCGGAGGCCCTGACCCCAAGGTCGATTGTTCACGTCCTGGATGCAAATCCACCTCTACATTCCCAAATGTTTCGTCCAGCTCTTAATCTATCTTATTGGTCTTCTCATCTACCCTTGGTCTATTCTGCTTCCGAGTCTCGTCAGATCTTCCAGTATCTAGTTCAAGGTGTCCTTATTGGTAGGCCCCCTGCTTCAGCTCAAGTAGTTTCTCCTAACTGGCCCTCCAGTCTCGAATTCAGGGACCAGGTTTCTTCCATTATTTCAGCTGATCTCCAGGCAGGCCGCCTCCACGGCCCCTTTGAATTCCCACCTTACCCCCACTTTATCGTCTCCCCCCTCGGGGCATTCCTTAAAAGAGATTCTACAAAAATTCGAGTTATTCATGATCTTTCCTTTCCTCACAAAGGATCGGTGAACTCTCTTATTAATCCAGATGACTGTTCTCTCTCTTACGCCTCGGTTGATGACGCCGTTTCTATCTGTCGTACTTTGTGGTTCGTCCGCCACTGGTGTTTCTATGCTGAGCTCTACAACCTTTCAGTAGCCCCAGTCTACATTGCGACCACGGACAACCTGGACGCCGACGATTTGAGCCGGCTTCGGCTTGACTCATTCAAGTCCAGGAACCCCACAGCCTCCCCCGTCAATGACCTGGCCCGACCAGACCTTCTTCTCCGTCCCCCTCTAGTCCCCCCCCCCCATCCTTTATTTTTCCCACATCCTATTTCTTGTTCTCTTCTCTTTTCAGGTCTCGACGTCCGAGCCCAAGCATTGGTCCAGGCTGGCTGGGCCCCTAAGAGCCGTTCCTCCTACTCATCGGGTATTAAGCGTTTTCTCACCTTTGCTCATTCTCACTCCATTTCTCCCTTGCCTCTTACTGAGATCTCTCTCCTTCGCTTTATAGCTTTCCTCGACTCCGAAGGCCTCTCTTCTAGCACTGTCAAGTCTTACCTCTCCTCATTGCGAGCTTGGGTCATCTCTTTGGGCTTCCCTGAGCCCTCCATCTGGTCTCCCAGAGTAGTCTTAGCCACTCGAGCCATGGCTCGGGCTCAGCCCCCCCCCTCCCAAGCTTCGCCACTCTCCTTCTCTCTCCTAGTTGATATCATAAACTCTCTCCCCTTCTCCCTCGATTCTCTCGTTTTTGCTTCAGCCCTATCTCTCCAGTATTTTGCTTGTTTGCGCGCTTCCGAGCTGTGCCCAGACCCTCGTTTTGGCGCCTTTCCTCGTCGCTCTTCCTTGCTCTTCCTTCCTACCCATTCCCCTCCACTTGTCCGCTATACCGCCCCTTCTTCCAAGACCGCCCCCCATGGGTTCTCTGTCTCGTTGGGCTGCTCTGGGCATCCTGTTTGCGCTCCATGTTTGTTGTATGCTCTCGTCTCCTCCTTCCCTTCGCCTTTATCTTCTCCTCTCTTTCTCCTCGCTTCGGGCCAGCCCCTCTGTTACTTCTTGTATAACTCATGGTTGAAGTCTTCAATTGCTTCTCTCGGTATTGATCCTTCTTCTTTCTCCTCTCATTCTGTCCGGACAGGCACGGCCACTCAGGCTGCTAGGTCTGGCTTCTCGTCTGATCAGATTAAGCGGTTGGGCCGCTGGAAGTCCGGGGCCTATGCTGTCTACATGAGGCCCGACCCGGATTCCTTTTCTGCGTTTGCTAAGCACCTCACTTCTTCTTCTTCTTAACGCTGCCTGGCCCTCCCCTCATTTCATCTCTCACACCTTTTCCACTGTTTTTAACTCTTTCTCTCTACACTGCTTTTGGACTACTCTTCTTTGGCCGGTCCAAGGGCAGTGTAGCCTTCTAACCTCGTTACTTCCTAACTTCGTTTCTCATCGCTTCAGCTCATCAGTGTTATGTGTATTTGTCTTGTCGTGTGTATGTGTGTATGAGTGGTATGTCTTGTCCTTTTGTCGGAATAAAACTGGCACTGCGGCCACATTTATATTTGATCTGCGTTTGTCGATCTGTCCTTGTAGGTTCAATGCAAGCTTAGCCACGCTAAGGTTCGTTGAACTGAGGGCAGTCGTATTCCTAGGGTTTGCTGCCGCGCAGCCTATTGGTATAGGCACGTGCCCAGTTCATGTTTCCTCCCTCTCTCCTGTTTCTTCACAGCTTCGTTTCTTCTCACCTTCTCCTTCTTTGTCTCTCTCTTTCATTCCAGTTCTATTTATATCTCCTATCCTTTCTTTGCTGGCGCCTCTCAAGCTGTCACAAACTTGCTTTCCACTATATAGTCTCCCCTCTTCTATCTCCTCCTGTCGCGTTTTTTCAACTCCCACCCTCCTCTCCCTCTTTTTCTATATTTCTAATTTTCCTTTCCTTTGTTCCTCTGTTAAAACAAAATTTTAAAAAATTTTTTCATAAAAAATTCAAAATTTCAAATTTCAAAAAACATTTCACTATTCTAAATTCCCTATTAGGCCCATTGGCCGGTAGGGCTACCTCTTGCTTCTTAGCCAATTATCTGTATGTTATTGTACACTCACTCATTGTATATATCTTCATGCTCATCCTTTTGTATTCCTTAGCTCCAAGTGTCTCAGGACCATGATCAGTAAGAGCGTAACTCATATTTCCTATTTATATAATCTTATTTGTATCATTTTATATGTATCCATTGTATTTGTATGTTCCTAACATTTCCTATTTCTACTTGTAGTAAGGACCTTCCAGTCTGGCCGGTCCAAGGGCAGTGTAGCCTTCTAACCTCGTTACTTCCTAACTTCGTTTCTCATCGCTTCAGCTCATCAGTGTTATGTGTATTTGTCTTGTCGTGTGTATGTGTGTATGAGTGGTATGTCTTGTCCTTTTGTCGGAATAAAACTGGCACTGCGGCCACATTTATATTTGATCTGCGTTTGTCGATCTGTCCTTGTAGGTTCAACGGAAACATTATGGCTGCAGATGTTTGGTACAAGAAATGAATATGGCACCTGCTTCCTGGGCCAAAACAGCAGTGATGGTGATTTGGTGTTGATAACTTGGGGGTAAATGTATGCATAGCCTTCATCGTTCTCAGCAGCAGGAAAATGACAGTGGGGGAGCATAATGTGTCCCTCAAGCCAGATGGATCATTTCTGTATTCACCTTTAGCCCAACAACACTCTATATGTGTTTGTTTGTTTGTTTGTGTTTTACGCCTCAGCAGCACCTTAGTGGGCTATATCGAGGCAGGCGATCGCCGTATGATGATGAGATGAGAAGACTGTGAGTCTGGTACATACCCTATTAATTCAGGGATGCCCAGGGTCTTTCAGTTGCCCCAGCAGAGAACACTGGATACAACCCGCCTCCATTTAATGTCCCATGGGCTCGGACTAAATTGAGTTCCGGGGTGGGATTCGAACCAACGCCCTCAGAGCCAGTGGTTGTGCAAACAAGCACTCTTAACCATTAGGCCACGGAGGAACTCTACACTCTATATGTGTGTAACCAGCAAAAAATATTGTTATTGAGAGAAATTAATGTCATATTCATTTTTACAGTATTTGCACTGGGCCAATTTTTCATATTCAGGCGATTATTATTAGTATGAGTACATAGAAATTTGTCATGGCGGCAGTCTTTTACTGCATTGAAAAAGATATGTACCAAATTTTACCCTTCTACAATATTTAATTTTGAAGCTGCACGCGATTTAGGACCAACTTTTGCACATTTTTGTGTCTCATGGGCAGTTTTGTTATTTTATGGCGACGCAAAAAAAAAATAAAATGCAGGCAGTTGTGATTCGTGTTGATGATACCTCTCTTGACCTATATCTTGGGTGTAAAATACAACAGGTTTCATGTGAATAGGTTATTTACAAATGAGTTGTGCCCTAAAATGTAAAAAAAACAAGCTTGTGTCAAACAATTTGTATTACATAGACCATTTGTTAGGCCTACATATGCTGTTTTCAATAAGTATTCAGGATTGTGTAGACCTATTGATTGTAGCTTGAGCTTATCTCAAGGTAAAACAAAAACATTTATATCAGTAACTATACACTGCGTCAGACGAAATTATGCAAGTAGATTATTTCGATGCATCACAAAAACTTTTGGGCGGAACAGTGTATCCTTTTCACATAATCATTGGATTGGGCTGAGAAATATTCAATGTGACTTTCATCAAGTTTCATTCAGGCAAAGTTGAGTTATGCCATATATTCAAATATTTTGGTGTCTGACGAAATTATGCAAAAGCAACGCAGCAAGCGGAAGGACAGTACAAATGTTTAATTATCAAACAATTGTGCTCAAAACATTAGCGTGAAACTATTTCGCTACAATCCACATCAAAAATTTAGCTTACTTGCTGTCACTGCCGAGCAATATGCATAAATTTTCTCTATTGGAATAAAATTGATTTTGCATGTTTTTATCAAATTTATGCTCCCCAAAACCTCAAAATGGTTCCAATCATTTGAAACATGCTTCTGGCAGTCATCTTATTCTGTATTTTTAGCTGTGTGAAATGGAAACTGAAGTAATACCTCTTATTTTGAAATAGCTAGCAATCAAAAATTATTTCCATGACCTGCCATTGGAATTGCATTGTGTTTACGATGTGCAGTTTCTTAAGTAATAGTTTGTCTATTTTCCAATGCACAACTTATCTCTCAGTTTTACTGAACTTAATTGTTATCAGATGGTAACTTTTCAAGCCGTTTTTAAAAGCATCAGAACTTCTTTGAGATGTTGGAGAGCGTAAATTTGATAAAAATATGCAAAATCCATGTTATTCCAATAGAGACAATTTATGCATATTGCTCGGCAGTGACAGCAAGCAAGCTAAATTTTTTGATGTGGATTGTAGCGAAATGATGTAACGCTAATGTTTTGAGCACAATTGTTTGATAATTAAACATTTGTACTGTCCTTCCGCTTGCTGCGTTGCTTTTGCATAATTTCGTCAGACACCAAAATATTTGAATATATGGCATAACTCAACTTTGCCTGAATGAAACTTGATGAAAGTCACATTGAATATTTCTCAGCCCAATCCAATGATTATGTGAAAAGGATACACTGTTAGGCCCAAAAGTTTTTGTGCTAAGTCGAAATAACCTACTTGCATAATTTCGTCAGACACGGTGGTGTATACTTGGTTTTCGGAATTTGAGACATGAGTGTGATTTTAAAAAAACGTGTCCTCTCCACTACATGGAAAAAACACTGAAGATTTTGATAGAGAGAGAGAAAGAGAAAATATTTTATTTGTTTATGGTCTCATAGCTTCCGCTTAGCCCCCAGCCCTCATGGGATTACAATCACTCTTATTTAGAACAGTGAACAAAAATACGGAACGGTTAAAAAAAAAACATGGAATAGAAAATATATATACATTTCATTTATGCACTGTCATGGTTGTATAATACAGTTATATACATTACATAATAAGATGACAAATATTGACATTTACTTGTTGGTAAATATTGTTTTGTTGTTTCTCCAATGCTTCACAAATGTAATCACTGATAAATTTAATGATTTCATCTTTCATCAAAATGTTGATTTTACTATCTTCATTTAAATATCGAAATTAAAATGTGATTGTCGAATTTTTTCAAAGAAATTATGTCTTGTATCACAATAGAAAGGGAAATATAACAAAAAGTGGGATTCAGATTCAATCGAATCATCTTTACATAACAAACAAAGACGTTCTTAAGTAGGCACATCATTAAACCTTCCAGTTTCTATAGCTAAGGGTAGTACACTATGTCACAGTTGTGCTATTTGAGATCTTTTCTTTCTGTTCTTAATAACAAATAAATAATAAATCATTTTGTATAGCGTAAAAATCCACTTTGCTCTAAACGCTGACGATACAATACAATATGAGATAAAGATAAAAACATCTACGGTATAAATTATGTAAATATAAAAGAGTCTGTTGTGAATTATGAATAGTATATATTTTATGAAGAGGTAGGTCTTGAGCTTTGCTTTAAAAATGTCAACGCTCTGGGTTGCTCTCAGAATGACCAGCAACATATTCCATAATCCAGGTCCGTTTATGCTGAATGCCTTATTCTTGACTAGGTTGGAACTGGTAAATGGAACATTAAGTATATTGTGCTGACCAGATTGTAGTGTTCTTGACTTAATGTCTATAACAAATTAAAGGCTTAACCATATAACTTGTCTTAAATTAGCAATAAAATCTTATGTAGCTTAGGAGACATCTGCATTTCATTCTGCCAATTATTACAGAAATATTTGTGGAATTTTTCTTTGGCCATTCTTAAATCTATATATAAGTTGTTATCATATTTTTCTACTGCTCCAATTTCATCCTAAATTCCTTTTATTCAATTACTCCAATTAAGGCTATCATGACTTTTGTCCCATGAAAATACATTTTAAATAATTCTGTTTTCATCTAAATCAATCAATTTGTTCCATGGCGTTTCTCACTTCAAGTGTTTTGACACTAGATTCACTACAGATGATTTCATATTTGTAGACATAAGGACTGAATGTGAATTTTTTTTCTGGGACACGTATTCTATAGGGAAAAATGACATCGGAAAACTTAGGACATCACTTTTCCCCATAGGATACCATGTCCTAGAAAAAAATTCACATTTCGTCCTTTGGTCTACAAATATGAAATCATCTGTAAGGGAAGTCCACAACTGTACAATATAATTAAACCTTGATGCCTGACATGGTATTTGTATATAAGACTAGTATTGAAAATTTCAATATGTGTTTCTCCGAGTCCATCATGAAATTACGCTTTTAGGGGTAATCATACTTGAGAGTATAGATAGAGTAGGCCGGGGCCGGGGCATGCAGCCCCCTTAAACTTGGAGGTGCTATTTAACCTCCTTTTTTTTCTTTTTGGAATGCTTATGCAGTCAGGAAGGGATCACTTGACTCTGCTGATAACTAGTGAAACAAATGTCTACCAAGTTTTTCAAGTTTTCAAGTTTTTTATTAGCTCACCGATTTTGATATACGAGTTATGGTCATTTTTGCAAAGAATTGCAAATGGCCTTCTTACCCCACCCATGAAGCCCCCCTATCATAATCCTATGCCAATTTTTTTTTGTGAGCACATTTAGCTTGAAAGTAATTCCTTTTTGTTCTTTTATCTTTTTAAGGCATTCTACTTACTTTTTCAGATTTTCTCTGTTATAACTATTATTTTTTTGTTATTTTTTTGTCCTGTTTTATTCCTGGGGCACCTTTTTTTTTATATTTTATTAAAAATTGAAGCATCTTCGAGGCCCCTGTGAAGGGGGCCTTATGTCTCATACCATGCAGGGCTTCTCGGCCCACACATTTTTGTGATTTGACCTCATTATTTTTAACTAAAATGCTAAAAACATGATCCAAATCATATTTATGTGATGGTCATAAAGTTGAGCAATGCAGATATCCATCATACTTTATAAAATTTCCAAAATTAATTCTGACAACGCCTTTCAAAGAAGTTACAAAAACCATGCACATTTTTTGGTGTCTTTAATGTCTGCTTTGGTGTGGTGCTGTTTGCCCTGAAAATGTGTGACATCACCTGAAAAGCCTCTCGGTTCAATCATATCAATAATGTAAGTGAAGATATAACCCTGGGTATCTCACCTTACCCGGGCTTCTTGCCCCGCCCTACTCTAAGTAAATCATTTTATGTAATACAAAAATATAACTGCAATTGTTCGCTAATAACTTTATGACTTTACAAGATAACAGGTAAATACTTGTGTATGGAGCAATTAAAGTTTGGTCTTTGGTCATTTTCGGAGATTTTCCTCTCTCGAACATCATTTTTGACACAAACGAAACATTATGTGTTTTAATAATACATGCATATAAAGCAACAAAAAGGGACATGGGGTTAGTAGGATACCTCGGGACTATTCATCTTGGCAATCATGTGTCTATTGGGACTAGAACTTTACCAATAGTCTAAAACAGAAGCTTTCAGGGTATGGTAGCCTAAATCAAATTTCTTTAATTCCATCATAAAAATTGTATAAAAACAAGTCTGCCACATTTAATCAAAATTTAAGTTCTTATTAGTTTTGACGGTTCTATACAACAAAATGGCTTGGTTTCCATGAATAAAGATGGTTCAAATTGTATTCACATGGATATTTTTTCGGATGATATTTTTCAAAAATTCAAATCTATGTATACTTTATGGAGTGGTATCTTGGTGGTAAGCCAACAAATGATAGCATGATAGAAATTCTCATTTACAAAACTTAATTTTGACCACCCATGAGACATTTTGAGTGCAAATACTGTAAAACTGTCCCTAAATGACAAATCTGCTCAATTGTCTATCACGAAAATCTAAAGAAGCATTTCAAACATCTGGTTTCAAAGACGATTTCTTCTGACCCATTCAGGCTTTTGTCTTGAGCTTTGGCATAAAAATCAAGAAGGACTGAAATATATTGGAGAGTAAAGGTAGGTTCACATCTGGGTGATTTCCTGACTGATAATTGTCCACTGTGAAATTTGAATTTTAAGTCAGCTTAAATGATTGAGTGACATAGTTGCACAAAACTTTTGAGCTAACAAGCCTAACATACATTGTATATAGACCTATGGATTGTTGTTTTAAGTTTTGATAACGGACAGATTATCTAAGCCAAAAACAACAGACCATGTCAGCTTTAAGGAATTGTGAAATTACAACAATCTAACTTGATTATTTAAGCTGACTCAAAATTTCAAATTTACAGTGAATTTGTTGAGCAGGTGAATAGAATCTAAACTTATTGAGAATGACTGTATTAATCTTTCGGCCTGAGATGATAATACAAGGCCAAGGTCCAATGAACACACGCAGACACTATGTCAGGTGCAGCCGGATTAAGGGTCCAGGTGCATCAGACATTACTCAATTAGAGGCCTTTTCCTGGGGAGGCAAACACGTCTTCTCCTCATGGCTGGCTACTTGCCTTGCATCAACGTGGCCACCAGTGCCCATCCACATGACATGCAATGTATGAGCCAGCACATCTATCTGGAATGCAGGATGGCCAGTGGCCACTGTCTGAGCTCACTCTGACACTCCCTGGCTCTTCCACTAGATTGCCGTGCAAGGCTTCAGTAAGGACTCGCTAACAGGGCTCGTCTTGTTTCAGGAATGCACCATGTACACCACTCAGGCTCATTTACGCCCATCAGGAATCCCCTGAGAAACGCTATTCCCCTCCATCCCAACCACAATGTGACCCACAGATTTGTCTGACCAATGCCAGCCACGCACACACAGGTCATTCACATGGACCATCATGTTAAGCTGCACTGAGCCTGCAGCACCCAATGGCTCTGCATGCCACTACTGCTGCGAGCAATGGGTGGCTCAAGATCTGTTTCACCCACGGCTATCAGCTGCTCTCATCGAGTGAAGCTTCGGCCGTAGCCCACAGCGATAGTGAATGACCAACCTGGTTGTGCCTCTACTGCTTTGCTAATTCAGAGCTATCTTTACCTTATTTACATGAGCAATTGTGCAGCACACATTATTACCTATACGGATGCTCTTTTATGTATATTTCATATTGTATAAATTCATACGAAATGTGTACAAAAAAGTACGTACACACTACCATGGTACAGATCGGCTCTTTTATAGGAGTTTCGCGCATACATGTAGAATTCATGTGTACACGTTATTAAATTTGAACGTTGCACGATTGTTAGTGTAGGTAGCAGTATTTATCCTCAGTCCAGTGTGAATCCTCGATTCTGATTGGTTGAGAGCTGAGGTGTATGACACCGTACACCCTGTCTGTCTTCACCAGATAGGGTGTATGAGATAAACAATGAGGTCACAATTGCGACCATAGGATTGTTATGACGTCATCCTTGTGGCAACAATAGTCATGACGTCACAATGCCATTGTATGAGCCATTGTGACATCATCCTGGTGGCAGTAATGGTGATGACGTCACAATGCTCTTCCTTTGTTACTGAAAGACATTTCAGACTCAGTTTGCAAGAAAATCTATCGGCATCAATAAAAGTCTAAGGATAAAACCGTTACACCCTGCTCGTTTTTCGAGGGTACGGGAATATACACCACTCAGGCCTCCATACACCACTCAGCCTTCGGCTTCGTGGTGTATGGAGTCCTTCGTGGTGTATATTACCATAACCTCAAAACGAGCAGGGTGTAACTGATAGTACACACTTGTAATGGGCAAGGGCAGGTGATAATGTGCCTTGTAATTCACAACACAAAGAACACATCAAAAGCCATTTTTAGCTTACACCATACAGTGTATATCTCTCCTCACATACATGTAGCATCCTGTGCATTCATATTTTGCATAAAACTCTGAGTAATATAACGATTTTAAAACAATTAGGGGTGACCAGGGCAGGTTGGACGTCAAGGTGTGTTGGACCATCCCTGATATATTTATTTTCAGTAAAGCATGCAGTGCTATATGCCTATATCTACATCCCCAATGAAGAAACCTTTTTGGCATGTTTTTTATATATAAGCAAACAGTTCCATGAGCAATGAAGGAAAGGTGTGAGCTCAATTAGCTTCAATTTCAGGTTTCCTGATTTTAGCACAGGGACTCCTAAACCAGTGTAGGCCTACTTATTATATAATGAATATTGTATTATATAATGTGTGTGCACAAACTTGGTTCAGAAGCCCCTGTGGATTTTAGGGCACGTTAGTTGGGCACGTTAGTTGGGCACGTTAGTTGGGCACGTTAGTTGGGCACGTTAGTTGGGCACGTTAGTTGGGCACGTTAGTTGGGCACGTTAGTTGGGCACGTTAGTTGGGCACGTTAGTTGGGCACGTTAGTTGGGCACGTTAGTTGGGCACGTTAGTTGGGCACGTTAGTTGGGCACGTTAGTTGGGCACGTTAGTTGGGCACGTTAGTTGGGCACGTTAGTTGGGCACGTTAGTTGGGCCTTTGCAAACTGGAGTGCCTGACAAAGACGAATCCCCAAAATGCCAGCTGTGTAATTGTTGACATAAATAAATCACCTTAGCCATATGTATGCAATATGATGGTACACTCAGTTCAGTTGGCTATCTTCCACCCCTTCTAGCTGCTACAGACCTATATTAATCTAGACAGAGTCATGGTTTGGCGTGAGGGCAGTTGAACGCACATGTTCAGGATTCAGTCTCTACATAAATTCTTCATATAGTTTAAGAAATTTTCATTTGAAAGCCAAAGAATTTTTAAATTGGGCCAACGTGCCCGGTCCCCCATACAATGGCGTGGCCAGAAATCCGTGATTGGGGGATCTTTGTAACATTTTTGCAGCATTACAAGGATAAAAATTGACACAGCGTTACAAGCCTTCTTTACGAATGACTTAGCAATATTGACCGTCTTATCTTTTGTGACCATAAATCTCATACTTACTCTAAAATCAGTTTTTACCTATCAAAAAATAAACAGATTATAATTATGATATTAAAAGTATGACAATGACACCTCATCAATTACCGTGAGTCACAAAGAGTATCTTTTGCAGTGAAATGGTCCTCTTGTTTTTTTTTTTCATAACTGTCAAGTTGCAAGTTTTCAGTATATTACTGCTAAGAATGTCCTCTTTCTGATTTCGTGTGTCTAAATCGAAAATTTATGAAAAAAATGTAGTAGCAATTTGTGCAAATGACACAAATACCAAAAATGTAGGGAAATTCCATACACAGATGAAAAATTGAGCAGTTTGTACAAATCACTCTGGTAAATCAGATCTGTTTAATTAGAAAAAAATCAAAGGAGCATTATTTCTTTAACTGAGCAATGGCGAGATTTGGGCAAAAAGGCAAAACAATTCGGGCAGATGATTAAACATAATTAACAATCAATAGCTTCAAAGGGATTTCTTTTGGAATATCATTAAATCTATATCCTGATATTCGGGAAAATGTCGCTCACCCCCCTAAAAGGTTAGCGCTCAGTACACATATTGCTAGATACATTCAAATAAGGAAATCAAAAATTATCAAATGCCTCAGAACTTTTCAAAGGGCAACTGTCATTCTGGAGGAAATCGGGTGTAAGTGAGTGGCAGAGAAGGCCAAAACTTTAGATAGACGTGTTCCAGCAACTGTTGCTGCTCCAATAATTTTTTCAAATTTTTCAAATCTGAAATAGGGGGGGGTGGTAGTGGGGGGCCACTTATCAATTGGGGGGGGGACTGGCCCCCCCTAGGCCCTCCATAGCTCCGCCACTGCCCCCATACAGTACTTAGTAGGCTTCTGTTTCAGACCTCTCTCTGTTGTAGTGTATATCCAGGGCTATTAATAATAAATGAATACAAACATTTCTTGCACTGCAAAGGCTTGATAGTGTCTTGTGAATACTCTCAATCTTGTCACGACTCTTCACACATTGATATAATTTCAAGAATAGCATTGCAGCTAACAGGAAATTTTCCCACATGCATACATGCATTACAATGGAATTATATTTTGTTCGTGCGTCTTGAGTTCCTAATCAGGTCAGCACATGTTATGTGCAATTATTGTGCATACATATAGGCAACAATTCATTCCAAAATTGCAACTGCAAAAATGGCAAAGAATTCATTGCCAGAGAGTTAGAAATTGGCCCAAAGTGTGTTCTGGATAAACTTTTTTGTAACTTCTCGGTCCCAGGATCCATTGCGGAATTATCTGCTGCGGAATATATTCATACATTCCAGTTAACACGTAGGCTACATACATTTCTTCATCAAGTTTGCAGACTCTTTGTTTTGATAGTATTAAATATGCTTGACATCATCAGTTTGTGTCTGATTTCTGACCTTTCTTCTACTTGCTGTATGTAATGATTTCAGAATCATACACAATGGCTTAGGTTTCAGTATATGAATTGTGTGTTATCTATTTTTTTTAGTTCCGAAGAGCTATTGCTGCGTTTTTTTCTTATATGTGATTTTCTGTTTTCAGTTGTAAAGTATTTTTCACATTGCAAAACTTACCTGAGACACCGAATGCAACTTGAGGCAACAGAAAATGGTTAAGTCTTTTGTGTGCAGTGCCTGTAGTCAGTGTAGCGTTTCAGATGGATGCAAAACAGGAAGTCAACGTCTGTCTCTGGCGTGTCCCCATGACCTCACGTCGAGAATCATCAGTCTCATCCATGCCAGGAGGAAGTGACATAATGCGTTTATATAATTTGGTGGTCTTCGAGAGAGGAAGGTCAAGGTTGATTTCCATGTCTATTATATAAATCAATATATATTTGTATGAATATCTATTGTATTCAGACACTATCATTAGCATCATAAGCATGATGATAAACAATAATATTGACAATATAATAAGTAAGTAGGCCGTTAACATTGACGGCTCAGGCCTTAATGATGCCTGCCCTCGGTTGCCAGTCATTAATCACCCGTAAGGCTTTCCAAAAAAATTGTTGTATAATTAGCACATAATGAACCCAATAAACACATAACATTATATCGATGTCATATTAATGTTGTGCCAAACATCGCATTAACATTATTCACAATGTTAGTATAACATTAAAATGTTAAACCTTTTTACGTTGTAACAACATTAAAGTGCAATGTTTGTGCAACGTTGTTATAACATTTTGCCAAGGCTGAAGCAATGTTACAGTTAAATATTATATTAATGTTGTACTTCACATAACTTTGAACATTATAATAATGTTAGAAATAATGTTAACATAACATTAAAATGTTAAACTTTTTAATGTTGTAATAACATTACAGTGCGATGTTTGTACAACCTTGTTTTAATGTCTGGCCAAGCTTGAATCAATGTTAAAATAAAATGTTATAATAATGTTGTACCTCACTTAATTTCAAACATTGTGATAATGTTATTTACGATAATTATAGAACGTTAAAATGTTTAACCTTTATACATTATATAAACATTAAAATCGAATGTTCATTAAACCCCATTATAACATCTTCCTAATATTTAAATGAATGTTATATTGATGTTTTAGTAATGCCATTATCCAACATTGTACCAATGTTGAAATTTAATGTTCTGACAACCTTGTTTTAACATATATTAAAGGTTGCAATAATGTTGCATTTTATGTTAGTGCTGACATTATAATAATGTCTATGCAACATTGAAAGTCCCATACTAATATTGAAGCTTCTCTCAATGCAATTTTTAACCTCTAATTAATGTTAAAATGATGTTACGACGATGTTGTATTGATAATGCAATAACAACATGATATATTGATAGAAATAACATTACGCAAACATTGTTTTAAGCAATTTATTCAACATTTTATATATATTGCAGTAACATTAATTACACATCAGTAAAACATACAAATAACATTATAGAAAATCATCTATGTAACATTGTGCATACATCGGAATAACATTATAAAAACATTGTGTATTAGACATCTTACAAACATTGGAATAACATTATAAAGAGTACATTATTTTAACATTATAGTAACATCAGAATAACATTGTAAATTCAAAATATTTGACATTGTACATACATTAGAATAACATTACATAACACATTATTTAAACATTATACTAACATCAGAACGACATCAAAATACAACATATTTGACATTTGAAATACATTAGAATAAAATTTAAAAAATTCATTTTTTAACATAATACTAGAATTAGAAGGACATTATGATACAACATACATTAGATTAGCATTATTGAACACATTTCTTAACATTATACAAACATCAGAATGACATCATGTAAACATTGAAACAACATTGAAAAAGGAAACTTATTCGACATCCTACACATATTGGAATAACATTATGTAGAACACACTTTTCTGCATTATAATGACATGAGATGGGCAATACACTAACATTATAAATGCAACATATTTGATATTGACATACATGTACATTAAACTTACATTACAAAACACATTTTATACATGATACTTACTGAAATCGATTCAGCATTGTTTTGACCCTAAAATAGCCAAAATAAGTAATCCATCTAGACCTACTGGCGCATTATTTTCTAACCTACCCTTTTCTATGGATAATGGCAAAAGAATTATACAGGCTTACCATTGAACAAAAGAAATTATATGCCTTCCGCTGTATGATGACAATACTTGTAATTCATCACTGTAATGGTTGACTGTTACAAAATACAGGTCTTTCTGATAGTGGCTTTGTGAGTTTTAATCCAACTCACATCACCCGTTGCTTATCCATAAAGTTCTGTGTTTCAACAGGAATACACACCAGGTGATATCTGCTGCCTCGAGACCTGTTATACAAGTGTATCGATCATAATTAAAGACTTAACTTTATTGGATCCTGTAGAAAAGGACAATACATATACCCTCACTCATTATCTGCAAATAAAATAAACCATGTCATTATAATTCATTTTTAAAAGTAGTTTTGTTTTTTACAGAGGATACCACCACCTTTTAGATTTCATATAAATTGTAATGAGAACTATCAGTAATGGTTTAAGCTTGTTCAATATTTCTGCACTGGAATCAATTATAAACCAAATATGTGAAATTGTGCAACTGCTCAAAACAGTATCAATAAATTGCTTGTGGTTTTTAGACCTCACTTTTGAAAGACCTAATGTTTTGGTTCTAACATGCATTTTTGTCAGTTAGATCCCTCCGAGATTGCATGTTAAAGCCCTCAAAATCAGTGTCTTATTATTAGGTTGATAGCTGAAATTTGTCAGGCCAGTTGGCTTAAAATGTTGCACTGGCAAACAGAGTTTTCTTGAAATTGAGCATTTTACCCTACTCAAATTGACTTAAAACACAATAATGATTATCAAGTAGGCTACATATTTGCTATGCAAATAGATTGATAGATAGATGGTGAGATAGATAGGCTAGACATTTTAGATAGATTAGATAGACAGACAGGATCTAGATTCATTGACAAAAATAGAAAGGATAAACAAAGGATAA
Source organism: Platynereis dumerilii (assembly GCA_026936325.1). Classification (NCBI taxonomy): domain Eukaryota; kingdom Metazoa; phylum Annelida; class Polychaeta; order Phyllodocida; family Nereididae; genus Platynereis; species Platynereis dumerilii. The sequence continues at coordinate 130,465,226 of JAPTHN010000001.1, forward strand.
GTAGATAGTGGGATAGATAGCTAGAATGATACTACATAATTACCTGTTTCTATAACTTCCCTCTTTGAGTTTATGCAGGTTCTGATGTACATACTCATCTGTCATCATTTTCATCAATCTGAAAAAAAATAAATATACATACTTATAACACCAGAAAAATATTTTTACCATGAAAATCACCAAAATAAAGATTTCTTAACTGTAAGAAGGATTTTCACTCACCTTTGTAACCTGTTCACTCATGGATTTCTGTAGTTCAACTGATTTGTTGACTGAATTTTGCACAGAAGTCATGTGCAGTGAGCCATGTAGGCAATTATCAATAGTGTCTAATTGATGCAAGACCCAAAATAGAGGTGCTAATTACCCTCTATTCTTGCTAATTAGATGATGTTATATGATTCCCCAGGGTCAAGGTTGTAAAAATCAAACTATATGCTGGTATTAGTTTATTATGTATATGTATTTGAGTGATTCCTAAATGAATAGTGTAAAATATTAATAGAACTGTAAAGGTGGCTTTGGTATGCACACAATATTCACATTTAATCACACTGAATATTGCATATTTCAAAGCCACTAAAATTTTACCCAGTTTAATTGACTGTAAAATTTGTTTTTCATAGATTTAGAAAATACTAAATGCAATATGGCCTATTTACTATATCTGCATATCTATCTGTCTATCTATCTATCTGTCTATCTATGTCTCAATCTATCTACCTATCTATCAAATGTGGAAGCAATGTTTTCTGAATCCATTGTAATAAGGTTGATTGTCCATTAGAACAACATTGATTTATAAACTTTACTCTGACATCATGACAATGTTATTCTGATGTTTGTCAAGGTACATTTCCATGAATTTTCTTGTCAATGTTAAATCTCTAATGTTAAAATAACATTTGAACGCCATTTCTATTTTAATGTTATATAAGGCCCATTTTAACATTGAAATGATGTCTATATAACATTACAGTATGACATTATTCTAATGTGGAAGCAATGTTGTCTGCATCCATTGTAATAACATTGATTGTCCATTAGAACAACATTGATTTATAACATTTACTCCGACATCATGACAATGTTATTCTGATGTTTGTCTAGGTACATTTCCAAGATTTTTCTTGTCAATGTTAAATCTCTAATGTTAAAATAACATTTGAACGCCATTTCTATTTTAATGTTATATAAGGCCCATTTTAACATTGAAATGATGTCTATATAACATTACAGTATGACATTATTCTAATGTGGAAGCAATATTATCTGCATCCATTGTAATAACGTTGATTGTCCATTAGAACAACATTGATTTATAACATTTACTCCGACATCATGACAATGTTATTCTGATGTTTGTCAAGGTACATTTCCAAGATTTTTCTTGTCAATGTTAAATCTCTAATGTTAAAATAACATTAGAACGCCATCTCTACTGGTACCCCACAAGGATGTGTACTATCACCCACTCTCTACTCCCTCTTTACATACGACTGCACAGCAAATGACACCCAAACTATGGTTATCAAATTCGCTGACGACACCACTATATGTGGCTTCATAACAGACAATGATGAAACAAGTTATCGGGCCCAGATTGACCATACAATTGACTGGTGTGCAGAAAATAACCTTGCATTAAACGTCTCAAAAACAAAGGAAATCATAGTTGATTTTCGTCGCAAGAATAAGAACATTAAATATCCCATCACAATCAACAATGCCAGCGTTGATACAGTTCATAATTTCAAATTCCTCGGAACTTATATATCAGAAGACCTGAAATGGCATGACAACAGCATGGACATAATTAAAAAAAGCCGCCAGAGACTTTATTTCCTACGCTGCCTGAAGTCTTTTAAGGTTCATCAGAGCATTTTGCTGAATTTCTATCGTGGGATAGTTGAATCCGTCCTCACCAAGTCCATCATAGTCTGGTTCGGCACTGCAAGCAAAGGTGATCTTGCAAAATTTCAAAAAGTTGTACGCTCAGCGGAGAAAATCATCGGCATGGAGCTCCCTAGTTTACAGACAATTTTCCAAAAACGTACCTGTAAAAGAACTGCTGCAATCTTACGTGATGAATACCATCCAGCACATAAACTCTTTGAATTTTTGAGATCTGGTAGACGCATGAAATGCTATTATGGAAGCAAACGTTTTGTTAACAGCTTCATACCTTCTGCTGTAAAACTGTACAATTCTTTATAATTTTTATGCACTGTGCTCTGTGAGTAAAATGAATTCCGATGTTAATGTTATTTGATATTGGCTAATAAAGAATCTCTCTCTCTCTCTCTCATTTCTATTTTAATGTTATATAAGGCCCATTTTAACATTGAAATGATGTCTATATAACATTACAGTATGACATTATTCTAATGTGGAAGCAATGTTGTCTGCATCCATTGTAATAACGTTGATTGTCCATTAGAACAACATTGATTTATAACATTTACTCCGACATCATGACAATGTTATTCTGATGTTTGTCAAGGTACATTTCCAAGATTTTTCTTGTCAATGTTAAATCTCTAATGTTGAAATAACATTTGAACACCATTTCTATTTTAATGTTATATCAGGCCCATTTTAACATTGAAATGATGTCTATATAACATTACAGTATGACATTATTCTAATGTGGATACAATGTTTTCTGCATCCATTGTAATAACGTTGATTGTACATTAGAACAACATTGATTTATAACATTTACTCCGACATCATGACAATGTTATTCTGATGTTTGTCAAGTTACATTTCCATGAAAGTTCTTGTCAATGTTAAATATCTAATGTTAAAATAACATTTGAACAACATTTCTATTTTAATGTTATATTTGGCCCATTTAAACTTTGAAATGATGTCTATATAACATTACAAAAATGACATTATTCTTATGTGGAAGCAATGTTTTCTGTATTAATTGTAAGAAGGTTGATTGTACATTAGAACAACATTGATTTATAACATTTACTCCAACATTATGACGATGTTATTCTGATGTTAATCACAGGACATTTCCATGAAGTTTCTTGTCAATGTTAAATATTTAATGTTAAAATAACATTAGAACAACATTTCTATTTTAATGTTATATATGGCCCATTTTAACATCAAGATGATGTCATTATAACATTACAAAATGACATTATTCTAATGTGGAAGCGATGTTTTCCACATTCATTGTAAAAAGGGTGATTGTACATTAGAACAACAATGATTTATAACATTTACTCCAACATTATGACGATGTTATTCTGATGTTAATCACAGGACATTTCCATGAAGTTTCTTGTCAATGTTAAATATTTAATGTTAAAATAACATTAGAACAACATTTCTATTTTAATGTTATATATGGCCCATTTTAACATCAAGATGATGTCTTTATAACATTACAAAAATGACATTATTCTAATGCGGAAGCGATGTTTTCTGCATCCATTGTAAAAAGGACGATTGTACATTAGAAAAACATTGATTTATAACATTTACTCCAACATTATGACGATGTTATTCTGATGTTAGTCACAGGACATTTCCATGAAGTTTTTTGTCAATCTTAAATATTTAATGTTAAAATAACATTAGAACAACATTTCTATTCTAATGTTATAGTAAGTCCATTTTAACATTGAGATGATGTCTTTATAACATTACGGAAGGACATTATTCTAACGTGGAAGCAATGTTTTCTAAATCCATCCGTACAATATTGATCATACACATAAATAACATTTAGGTGTAACATTTATTCTGAACATCGTAATAACTTCGTTTCAATGCATTTCAGATGATGTTACCATGATGCATTGTCCTAATGTTCAATCACAAATATTAATATAACTTTACTTGTATGTTGAGAATAACATTATTCTAATGTAGTGTTCTTAATGTTTTTTGTAAATGTTTTTTCTATGTTATGCTTACATTACACAACAACATTTACATTTATATGTTGAGATGCCATCACTTAGATGTTATTAATACATCAAACTTAAACATTTCCAGAATGTTTAATCAATGTTCCCAGTAAGGTAGCAATTTTGGATTGAAACAATGTTGTTAAAACATCGCATGTCAAATGTTACTGACTAATGTTATATCAACATTATTATGATGTTGATGAAACATTACAGATGTAACATTAAAACTCTCTAATGTTCACGATGTCTTGATAACATTATGAACATAGTAATAACATTATGTGTTTGTTGGGAAGCTTGGGCGTACATTGTACAGTGTATCTAGAAATTGCCTTAGATCGGTAGAGAGGGTCGTAACATGAACATGTGGAGAATCAGCGGATGTCAGCAGCTTTTCCCACCATTCCCTTGTTAATTGTGTGCCAGTTGACCAAGATGTATGAAAAATCGATCTCTTTATTCAACATTCAGACTTTGTCTTATCATATATAATATGACATTAAATTATTCCATACCAAGCTTTATTTCTGCCCTGATAGAGGCAAAATACCAGGGGAAAATAATAAACTACCTCACATTTTTGATGACTTGATTTAGAACTTGTCACCTGCAGGCTGCAGTTCACTTGTTATTGTCATTTTCATCGCTATGTGTTTTTCCAGCCTGTACTTCGCTTTATCCCAAGAATGTGAAGTCACAGATTTAGTTGGCAATGCATAAGTTTGTATATAACAAGCAGATATTTCAAGAAACTGACTAAATAATTGCATTGACACACGGATTATGTACGTTCAGCTTAATTGTTTAGCATTGATACCTGGACTGGTTGATAGATGCCTCAATGAACTGTAGCTGAATCAAACAGACTAGGCCTCCTTATCCTCAAAGGAGAGTTACAATGATTGACGTAAAATTTAAAAAAATCATTTAAAAATTGTGATAAGTAGTGTCTTGTGAAAAACAGTAAAGCAGATTTTGTTTCAGAAACATTGAAACTCTTCTGGTATGGTGCAACATTCGACTCAGACAGAAGTTGTACGTTGTTTTGCAGAAGTCATAAGTATAGTTTTAAATTCCTTTGGTATTAACAGTGATCTTAAACTCCAAATTTAGTGTAACAGGTTGAATATTTGACCAGTCACAGTCACAGATACCCTGATGATGTCGCGGTTCAACTTCAAAACAATAGTTTTAAAAAACAAGCAGCTATGAAACACTTCAGCACTTCTCTGGGTGCTATGAAAACAATAATAAATGAACATTTGAATTTTTTTTCGTAATTTCAGTACAAGCGAAATATTTGCCTCTTGGTATATTTCTTTTTTTGGTTTGGTTGTTATCACTCATGCAACCAGTTCATCTGCATGCTCCTTTGTACAGTGTTTGCACAAAAGACCTTGAATCTATACGTGTACACAGACCACACGAACATCCAAGGTGCACATCTATAACATGGACCTGTATTTGCCCTAGTATTGGCCACAATGTGATTTTGTTAAATTTGCTGGCCTTTCCTGACAGTGAACCTCGAGAAGAAGAAGGTTAGTGGTTGCATTGCAGATATCCGAAGGCAGCAGCGCCAAGTTCCTAAATGACAGCTTCACCAACAGCAGACTCACTCCCTAACCACATCGAAATTACAAAACATTTCACGGCAAAAATGGGTAGGCTTTAATTTTTAAAACAGACCCTGTAATAAGAACTGCAATGTCTGTGGGTTATTGGCACTCTCGAAAATGTCATTTATGATGCAGTGTGTGATGCAAGGGCTCTGTCCTGCTGACATGCAAAGGGCGTGTCGCCTTCAGCTTCCTCTTTCGACTTCTCAAGTGCAGCTCTCATCTTCGCATCAAGTGTGTCTAGTGTTAATTAGATGAATTGAGTCACATCAAGTGTTCATTTCTGCGCAATTCGGTCTTGTAATCTGGTTAAAATAGGCTATAAAGACCCTCTCGTATTGATAATTAAAGTTGTGACTGGTCTGCAATATTGTCATAATATTATGCGAGAAATAATGCTCAATTGCAGTAAGAGAAATGTTGGTACAGTAATAAGGTTATACATGTGAGGAAAATTGAAAATGACATCTTTCTCTTTGAAACTCTTTCTGGATGCTGCCAATATCTTTTCAGTGTTCACGTTGTGTATTCATTGAGCGGGAAGCACAAATTGCGATTGCTTTGCGATCTTATAATTAGTCATGGATAAATATGTGACCACAACATAAAATAAACACGATAAAAATATGTGCTGTCAATTGCCTATATCTGACCAGATATTGCTTGTACTGAGGGGGCAACTTTCATAAATTGATTTCCAAAAACATTCCCAGCTTAAAAATTTCCCATTGCATTCCAGGTGAATGTTAGTAGCAAAAAGCTGTATGATCATGCATGAGAAAGGTCAGTTCTTGAATTCAATTTGCTCACCAAGCTAATGGGAATACCAATCCAGGAACCTCTCGAGGTCTTGTCCAAACGAAGTTGAGCTCTCTCTGTCTATATAATGGTTGCTGATTGACTCTAGGACGCAGCCTTCATAAAATCTATGGAGTGCCATCATTGATGCGAAACCCAAGGATGCCGACCAGAATAAGTCATTGAAGTGAAAAGATAGGCTTATCAACCTCATGCTCCAAATAAATTTTATTCACAGCACCGTGGATTTAACCATCAATTACTTTTTCTTTTTAATTTAATTTATAAAGCTAAAAAATTTTCAGGCCTAGTCAAGATAACCAATAACTATAATTGTTGATTGATAGGGGAGACCGGGTAAGTTGTGCTGTCAAGTAAGTTGTACCGCCCATAGTCCTGGAGCCAATGGGTGTTTGCATGCATAAAATTGCCACAAAATCACCCACCTGATTTTGATAAAGGACCACCTAGGACACATTTTTAGCAGGGATGGACATTCTCAAACCCGGCAGTAAGTGAGATATTTGATGTTTTGTCGGAAATGCTCGGACCAAAAATTAGGGGTGGGGAAACTTAAATCAATGTAACGTCGTAACTAATCAGTCTATGACATCGTATAGCCACTTAAAATTAAAGGTTATTTAATCAGCTTTAAGATGAGAGCAAATTCAATGTGACTGGATGCAATTTGAGGTCACCAGAGGTCAGAGTATGATATAATCTGACATGTGCTTGAAATTCGGACATTTTAAAGAGTCAAACAGCAGTTAGATTTCTCAGAATGATTGGATTTCTGATTGGTTGGTTCATGTGATTAGAGTACAACATAGGGAAGTTTTTAAAACAAGTTTGAAAATCTATCATGTGTCATAATTCTTTGGGGTCCTTTTAAAAAATATGCCATTTCGACAAAATTGGACAAACAATGCCACAAATCTCATAGAAACCAATAATAGTGGTATGGTAGGGTAGAGGTTGATCCAATTGCATTCAAATGGTGAAAAATATTTATGATATAGTGTTTTTACAGTCTTTGTTTGATATAATTTATTGTGTAGCATCTACAATAAGGACAATATTTGATGCAGATTTCCATACACGGACAACAACTTGCAATTCAAACTGTACATCTGCTTAAAGGAAGTCATCGGGAATAAACACCTGCTTCAGTTAGCCGGGATGGGACTATCTTGCTGACAAAGGCCATACTCCAGTTGGTTTAGTATACTGCCTTTTTTAATCAGCATAACTGCAGGAGTGCAGGTTCGTTCAGTTGAACACCTCAGTATGTGAAGTTGCACAACCGGCTGGAGAAATGTCCAATAACATTTCTGGTATAACATTTTTACAAGATACTACTCATCTGCTGCTCATTTCTTAATCTGAAAGATTTTGAAAGATGCTTGATGGTGTTTGCTACAAAGCGGAAAAATTTGTACCAAATACGCATAGCCAATTGATGGGGCCAAGGCATGCAGGGCAGATGAGCTCCAGACGTTCTGTCATGATCATGATATGGAATGGTACATGTATGTACCTTGCTGTATTCCTGACATATAGACCCTATCCATAGTTTCTTTGAGCTATGAGCCTTAAAAGGTCTCCAATAAAGCTCCACCAATTATGATAGTCAGGGGCCCAGGATAATTACGTGAGATAATTCTTACCGTCTCTTCAGTGTGGACATCTAGTTCAAGTAACAGGATGTCAATTTAGTATCAGGCACCTGTGTTCCCAGCTTGAATTCTGGAAGTTCAATCAGACTCACAATAGTTGTGATCCCATTGTTGACATTCACCAATCTTATATACATGAATGTCTGGAATTAACAATTCAGGCTAGCCTTTATTCACGAGGTTGCAGGTAACAAGGTCTAAGGTAACACATTATTAAATATCCATGTGAACTTACATTCAATTGAGCGCCAGGTTGCTTCCTCATAGTTCTGCAAATTATACCAACAGTGCTCTCTTGGGACAGAGTTGTGGTATTCTCAAGACACATGTCTGACCCAGCAGGAGTGAATTGCCTCCCTGATGTATCAACACCTAATTTTGTTGGTATAAATATCCCTATTTATTGTTTCATATGATTATAATTTCAACCCCTATTTCAACTAAAACCCTGCACTTCTTTTCTATGTGGGTTAAATTGATATAAAAACCTTATTATAGTATTGCAGATAGACATCAGTATGAAATATCACACACTCCATGAACATGTGTGACAAATATACGCCTTACTATCCCCTGCTTTCAGTTTTCTTGTACAGAAAGATAAATGATGAAGGAGGTATTTTGGGCACTGCAAGCATATTGCCTTTCTTATAGTCTGCTATTTTACAAAGAGTGCCCAGGCATTATAACCTCGGAACATACAAGCCGAAGTGGTGGGTGGAAAATTGCAAATGCTGGGCAAAGTGGACATGCTGGAAGAATTATGGTCCCCAACATGATTGTATGGGAAGTTATTGTCAAACGCAGTGGGTCCATGGTTCTGGTGAAAGAGACGAACATCTCACCTCACTGCGGAATATGCAGTTTGTGAGTCATGACAGCTGGTGATGTGTTATCTTATGACTTATGTCACTACAACGGAAAAATTACGAGTGCTCGCATTCGGCGGTTTGTGGCCGTCTATGACATCACAGCAAACTCTATATATATAACCGTCAGAGTGAAATGAACAGTCAATTTGTCATTGGGATCATTGGGAAACTTGTGATCTCAGCGATGAATTGTGACTCATTCAGCGACTTGTCCTGATTTGCAAGTGTGTGATATGAATAACTTATAAGTGACACAGAATAACATTGAAGAATAATTATAAGGATATGACCTCATAGAATTCCTATGCATTTCTATAAGCACTAAAGAAAATAGAACCTATTTGATGAGTCATGATTGGGGGAGACCTTCAACTGTGTCATATATTATAAGTCATAGGCCTATAGAATTTACTTTTTAAGGTGGGAATCGGAAAAACAATCCAACAACCAATCAAAGCACAATGAAGACATTATTATCCATCCAATAACTATGTGCTATTCAGTCTTGCTTCATTGAGACTGAGAGCATGATGTCATGCTGAGGCTGCATTTTTATAGGTCATCCTTGTGTTTGGCAGTTACTGCAGAAATCATAATTATCCAATGTCTAGGCACATTTTCTCCCCGATACTGTGATTTTCCCTGGGCAATACAGCAGGGAAAAAGTCAGTATCGGGGAGAAAAAGCAGTATATGGTCACCTGACCAGTATACTCCCTCATTTGCCAGGGAATATACTGAAAACAGCCAATGAGAGAGCAGTATTTAGACACACCTCCATAAATCCAGTATATTATCACCTGGTTGGCTGTGAATATCACTGTTTAAAGTCAAAATATCAGGGCCTATGATATTGTAAAAAATACCACCCTTCAAGGGCGATATTTTTTAAGGTGGCTCGATACTCGTGAACTTTCCAAGATAGGATTTCTTAAAAATAGTTTTAAATGATCCAAAATATATAGCTAGGATATATAAACAAAAGTGGTCACTACCAGCCTTTCTTTCAAAATATTTGAGGTTATGTAAAAGAAAGTCAGTCCATGCAAACCTGAAAAACTAAATTTTTTCCTTAATTTTTTTAATGTGAAGTTTTCCCTGCCATTCAGCGGCCATTCATCCAATGTCATTAAATGAAGCATGGAATTAAAGAGGACAGTTTCATGGAAAAGCTGATTAAAATTCCAGAAAGATATATTTAGATTAAAGAACTTTTCTGGGGGTTCGGATCAAAAATTATGATTTTGAAAATTTAATTTTTTTTATGAACCATAGCGCTAAAAAAAAAAAGACGAGATAGGATTTTTTGTTACTTTTTCATTTGCTTCCAAATGAAGTAAGGAACAATATAATGATACAGGCATACGGCCCTACGGGCCTGGAAATTGATATAAACATTTATTTTTGTTACATAGTCATTTTTGAGAAACTAGACATGCTTGCCGAAAATCTCCAACAAAAATTTTCTGCTAAAAGTAGAGAGTTGAAAGTCTGGCAGGTGATAGTCATCTTCATAGCGCATCTTATGTTCCAAACGAGAAGTTTCTAACCCCAACAGAAGTGGCGCAAATGGCAAACGAAGCGGCCGACGTATGGAATTATCAGAATTTAAAAAATGTTGAAGCTTTGCCCTGCTGCTGTGGTGACGTTACGATAGATAGGGCCTGCCTGGCTGCGCGTGAATGTGCGCTCACTACCATTTATCATGAGTAGCGAGCCACCTTAACAATGGTTATGACATCACCGCATTTCAGATGCCTGATGACGTCACAAACCAAGCAATGGCCAAAACAATAGGATTGCGACGTCACCTCCATTGTTGCTCCATGGTGACGTCACATTTTTGTAATGGCAGAAAATAGTCCCTCTTTATAGTTGAAAATTTGAGGTAAAACCAGGTGATAAAAACAAAACAACCACGCGTCAGGGCACTTCGTACAATATCACTCGCTGTTGTGTGAATTAATATCACTCTCGCCCTGCGGGCTCGAGTGATATTAATTCACACAACAGCTCGTGATATTGTTACTCAGTGACCCTGACTTGGGTTGTTTTGTTATAGCGTCACAATCTCTGCTGCTGCTCAGCATCTTTTCTTGTGATTTTGGCAACACACAAAAATGAGCGGTCTTTTCCATTTTTAGAAGGATCTATTAGGGCTAGAGAGTAGCGGTTTGAAGCGTTAGATCCACAAGAAAATATTGCTTTGGATTAATGTAAATTTGACTTCCTATTCAGTAAAGAAAATTTTCCAAAGCAATTTTTGGTAAATTTGTTTAGTTTTTCCAAAATGACTTTGTTGTACAAATACTGATTTATATAAATTTCCATCGTGATGAGGACCCCTTTTTATTTTCTTATATTGTTTTAGACAATATTTCACAACACATGACAAAGTAATAATGTCAAATTCTGCTTTTTGATATAGTTTCAGAACTGTGAATCATATATTTCAGAAACGTTTTCTGCATTCCACTGCCGTTTTATTCAATTTCTCTGGATCTAATCAACATAAATGTATTAAATTCCCGTATAATCTTATATATATAGTATAGATTACCAATCCAAAGTTTCAAGATGATATCTCAAAAACTCTTGTGACAAAAAATATATAACTGAAACAAGAATTTTCAGTTCTAGTGTGAAATTACAGATTTGAGTCGACGTAATTTTAAGTTCTATGGCCGTATAGTTTTATATCTCAGGATCTAAGTAACTTAGCTCTATGATATTCTCCAGTCCTTTCTATAATATTCTAAAGGTCATTGATCCAAAATTTCAAGGCGATATCTCAAGAATTCTTGCCAGAAAAAAATTATTACTGGAAGAAGAATATTCAGTTCAAGCGTAAAATTTCAGATTTGAGGAAACGTCTTTTTTAAGTTCCAAAGACGTTTTATTTTATTGCTCCTGATCTAATCAACCTAGATGCATTATATTCCTGTAGAGTGTTGTACATATAGTTTAAATTACAAATCCAAAATTGCAAGGTGATATCTTAAATACCTTTTCCATAAGAACAGTATTACTGAAACAAGAATTTTCAGTTCCAGCGCAGAATTACATGTTGCAAGAAATGTCTGTTCCATAGATAAAAAATTTTAATTATTCAGAAAATGTGCCTAGACATGGGATAAGAAGGTCATACCATGGGTAGGTGCAGTACATCCCCGTCTACACCCCTCGACCCCAGTATATTCCCTCGACCCTTCGGGTCTCGGGAATATACTGGGGTCTCGGGGAGTATACCGGGGATGTACTGTACCTACCCATGATATAACCTCATAGTATAGGAAGTTTGAAGTGCTTTAAATACGTCACTATACCAAACACTGAGTAATACAGGTTAAGCATGAGTCAGCATGAGATCCTCTCATCTGATTCACCTTATGGCCCTGAGAGTAAAGATAACAAAACCAACTGAGGCACTCAATAACACAAACAGGCTTACTATGCATCCAGTCACAAACAATTATTTTAAGTCTGTGCATGTTATTGATTACCACAGTTTCAATTAGTGATCTTAACTGTGAATTGCCAAACATAAGGATAATCCAGAACCATTATCAGCATGACTTCCTGCTCTCCAGCCAAGAAAAAAAAATTGAAGGATGCATAGTTATTCGATTGATGATATATATATATATGTAATATGAACGCGTACACTGCCGTACAGCATTAGATATCACATATGAATTGAGAAATTAAACAATGTAAACATTTCAACACTAAGTTAAATATAGGTGCGATGCTCCTTGTAACCCCAAGTATCCTTGCATCCCTATCTTAGATTACTTTTTTCTGCATGACATCTTCTGACATTACACATTATTTTGATATGATATTCAGTCATTCAGGTGATGTGGTCAGTAGGGGAAGCGGGGACACAGTGAATCGGATAAGTTTATTTTAACTAGATCTCAAAGAGTTACAAAGATATTTTCTTTATGAATGTCTTAAGAGAAAGGTAATAGTGTCTACTATATATGCACTCCAAGAAAATAATGGCACTATTTGGGATTTCCGATATATAGTCCACAAAAGATAAGCAAAAAAAAACGATTCACTGTGTAGTAGTGTGTACTGGCACTGGGTACAGTGAATCAGTGCTCATGGTACAGTTAATCAATGTCATTTCTTTTTAAAAATATAATAATATTAAAGACAAATTTAAACTGGACTTGAAACATTGAAATTAAAAACTTAAAAATTTGCAATTTCTCAGAATATTTCCCTAACAAAAAACAGCCTCCGTAACAATGATTGACAACTTAAAGCTATGTAATATAAACATGGCATAAATTGTAATGGATGTAATCATTAATTTAGGCTATTCTCAGTACTTCTGAAATACGACACTAGTTATTATGGTCATTACTACAGAAAACATAGTGATTCACTGTGCCCCGATTCACTGTTCCCCGCACGGCTACTCCTCACCTAAATCACCATATATCACCAATTTGAACCATGTGTTCATGGCTTCATGCATCACCTGTTAATTAATTCTATTGGATGTTCCTCTGACACATATTATGATTGTTGTAAATACTTCAATATTTATCTGCACTTTTAAGCAAATTGAAAATCCAAAAATTCCAGGTTTTCAAGCCAAAAATCCTGTTTCATCCCATAATGTCCAAAAGGTATATGTTTTATCAAATGTTTTACCAGATTCTGTTGAGTGCTCATAAAGTACATCAAAAATGAAAAAAATTCGTAATATTGCTATTGAGCATCCTGGGAATTTAACTGATTCACTGTGTACTGCAATTCACTGTGCCCCGGCTTCCCCTATAGTTTAGATTCGATCCATATATTGGCGTCTGAAATCCAGCATGCATTTTCCCCTGAAAGCCCGATCTAGAGTTGTTGTCACTGTTGTGGAAGTGCTTTTGAAATTCCTACCATTACTAATTTAGTAGCCAAAATGTTGCAGACGAATCTGACTGACATCCATCAGCTTTTTGAAAGCATGATAAAATGTTCTGTTAGGGAGATGATGGATTCTTGATTGGTTCCATTTTATCTGATAGGACTGACAGCCTTCCATCCAAAATTGCCACATTAGCCAATTTGAAAAAAAGGAAAATGAATATTTTATTGTTTCGTCATTAGTACTTTGTCCAAAATTGAATCATGGGAATTACATTTCAAATGAAGTCTGTATGCCAGCAAGGTGAATCATCTGCTGGTATTTTCTTTGAGATTTATCTTTCATCAACAAAAAGGGACAAATTATACGTATTTGCATGCATATATATATTTTTGTGTGATTTTATATTCTAGGGGCCAACCATTTCTGTTCTTGGTTGATTGATTCTGCCCGGAACATCTGATGGTCGCCCCCTAGTATGAAAACGTCTATAGCGCCTTGGGTATAGCTTGGGGGTTGTGTTGTGAAGGATTTTGTCTTAACACATATTTGATAAAGGATTATAGTATATTGCATTGGGTATAATATGTCGCACCTAAGTACTTGGCTTGGGGGCTAGCCCTTTAGCTCAACTGGTTAAACACCAGATGGTGGCAGGTGGCATTGAGGTGAGATTGTTGACTGGAGTGTGTCAAAATCTCAGGGAAGTTATGTAGTATAGTGGGTTGGGTATAATAGGTTGCTCCCAAGCACTTGGCTCGGGGCCAGCCCTTTAGCTCAACTGGTTAGACACTGGACTTTTAGGGGGAAAGTGTTATTGTATCACTGCTATATTTCAACAATGCCTCGTTTGGGGATAATTGGATACATGAAAGTAGTAAATGTGTCTTCACTTTCGACGGCAGATCGATATTCGTCAGGAGCCTTCAAAGCCATTATCTCTGGTATGTACTACATTTACCAGATTGACTTAATTGCCATTGTGACCTTGCTACTTTCATCCTCATGTTCATGCAGATGACAGTGAACTGAGTGAAGACAATTCAGATGTATTGCAAAGACCAGTCATTTTAGCTAGAGTGCTCATCAGCCATTGATTCAATGGCAAAACATTTTATTTACTTACCAGCGCCACAGTATTTGTCTCAAATGCACCACTCACTTTAATGTATAGAATTGAAGTGACAAAAAATATTAATCCTTCTCAGCTCTATACTATTATAAATAAATTCCCTGAATTTACGTTTAAATGTCTGGTATAAATACCTAATCATTTTTAAACCCTTATCTTAAAGGCAGCTATTGAAAGTCAAATCACGAAGTTGTCGCCCCACTGGTGCTAAGCCATTACTCGTTAATGACACATCTGGTTGGTATCACCACTAGAATCAGACATTGGTATTTATGTGACAATGTATCAGTTTTATTCCGGACATCTAATTGCCTTGCGCATAAACAGGACACATCTGTCTATTTTGAATTTGTGATGATGAATAATTCACTGACACATTAATGGGATTTTGTCAAAATATTGCATCAGGAGCATCACATTTCACATCCAATCTGTATGCCTGCAGACGAACCCTCTGCTAGTTTCGTCTCATGGAGATTTACAGTGACAAGCTGAAAGATTTCGGAAGTTCAAGAATTTTCTGTATGTGCAATCCATTGCAAATTTGCATTCTGAAATTGAAATGCCTATAAATGCCAGTAACCCATCAGCTCATGGCAGAGCCAGTGTATGCCTTGAACTCTTTTGGGTAATAGAATCTCAGTGTAGTAGAATCTAGATAACAGCTGAGGAGCAGAAACTGATGCACTCATCACTTGTCATTACGAACCTTCCATTTCAACCAAAATTAGAAATACCTAATCAGAAAATAATAGCTTGACCTATTGGTAAACTTGGATTTAGCATGTTCTTATAACAAACATGATTTCATAAGGCTGAAGTGATCATAATGACTTTTTTGTTTTCAAAGTAAATTAAACAAGTATGAGGGGCGTTCAGAAAGTTCAAAGCTTTTTTCTATATGGACACTTATTTTCAATCTAGAACTATGAATTTTTCACAGGATAAAATTCAGCATATTTGGAATGGATTTCCGAAATTTTGGAATTTTTGGTCATTTTTAAGTTATTCTGTGGTTACCATGGAAACTGAAAGTTCAGCTAGGTGGGGCAGGTAATACAGAAACCAAGAAAGCCAACAAATTGTGACTGCGAGACTCTCTATCACTTGTATTTGTGAGATTTACAATAAGTGACACAAGAAAAATGAAATTAGCTTCTAAATATACTTTCAAGCTCACCAAATGTGTGTATTCTCACACTGAACCCATGTAGGAAAGCACTCCTGCATGCCAGATTTGGCAAGGGAAATTCAGGCGGCAGGGGGTGTGTTTCCCTGACTACATAAGGACTTGTGAAAGCATGGATTCACTTGTATGAACAAGAGACCAAAATGGACAGCATTATCCATCCCATATATGCCTGTGACATGATGTTGTTATACACAAGTCCTGGTTTTCCCTTGCTTTTGTCCATTGGGGCTAGAGTTTCAGGCACTGGTGGAGAAAAGGCTTTGGATGACCTAAATGCTTTCAAAGAACTTTGTTTGGAGGACTAAGAGGAACATTGACTTCAATCGATCAGGTGTATGAATTAATGCTTTATGGCTCTATGTCACACTGTTTGAAATACCACGAAGTATTTTTGTGTGCGATATATGTAAGGTCAATCTTCTTTGACATAAGCCATGCAAGGTCACTGACAAACAGGAAATGGTCACACTTGGATGATTTTTAGCATTAGGATTAATACTATCCACAGTAACCAGTCTGCAAGGTGTATGATATCAAAGTTAATGTGATAAAACGCTTGATCCACTTGGAATGTTGACTACTGCACAAGAGTGTCCAAACAATTTGTTATTTACCAGGTAAAAATGATCCATATCCAGTCATAACAGCAGTTAACCATACTCTTTGTGATTTCCAACCCATTGTTGTTCCAAGAAGACATAAAAATGGTCAAATTGACAATTTACGTGTTATGAGACAATTTATATGTTTTTGATTACTGGCACTAGAATCAGGGAATCACTATTATGTTAAGTCATAAAAATGCATGTCACATTGTCAACAATGTGCATAGTTAGCATAGGGCCTACGAAGGGCATTCAGAAAGTTTGAGGCTTTTTTTTATACGAAAGTTGTTTTCAATCTAGAAATAAGAATTTTTCACAGGTTAGAATGCTACATATTAGGAATAGATTTCCAAATTTTGGACAATTGGACATTTTTTAGTCATTCTGTGGTTGCCGTGGAAACTGGAGGTTTAGCTAGGTTGGGCAGGTAATACCAAGAAAGCCAACAAAATGTGACTGTGAGAGACTTCTCTCTATCACTTGTATTAGTGAGATTTACAATATTTGCCACTGGAAATATGAATGCCAAAACAATGGTCTCTTTAGCTTTACTTGTAAAACTTACAGAACACATCTGGATGTTGCATAAGGCCAAATTCAGGACTCAACAATAGAAATCATTCCTTTCCCTGTACTTTCGATTAAGGTATTTTCACCCTGTCAAGAAATTTAGATATTGAAAATTAACAATGTGTTTATACATAATAATTTTGACTTTTTCATTAAAGAAAATCCCCAAAACCGGTTTTCTATTTGGGTATTTTGGTTGGAAAATTAATAAGCACTTCCCAGACATCAATCACTAACTTGTAATGTGAATAATTTCATCAAAATACCTCATTTCATAAAAATACCTCATTCAAAAGTACAGGAAAAATAATGATTTCCATAATGGTGTCTCTAAATTGGTCAGATGCAACATCCAGAAAGGGTTCTGTAAGTTTCAAAAATGAAGCCACACTCTATATCACACAGTTTGAAATACCACCCAGTATTTTTGTGTGTAATATATGTAAAGTAGATTTTCTTTGAAAAAAACCCAAATGTGATGAACAGGGCCAATGACAAACAGGAAACGGTCACAATTAAATCGTCTTTGGCAAAAGGATACTTGTTTGTGAAAGAATCTATACTATCCACAGTAATCGCCTGCAAGGTGTATCAAATTTAATGTGATAAAAACCTTGCTCTTTGATCAACTACAGTAATGCAGAGGTGCACAATACTGTGGAAATATTCAATTATGGCATGGGTGTGACTTTGTATGAGCAGGTCTTTGCTTTTGTGAACATAATATCAGTTGTTCTTTGCATCATCATATGTCATGATAAGAAGTGAATAGAAGGTCATATTATAGCATCACAATCATTCAACTGGCTATTAATAGTAAAAAAACTGATGGGATTGAGTTCACCAACTGAACTGAATCTGGAACAGGGAGCTTGCTTCAAACAACTCGAAGGCAAGCTTGCTAATTTACAGCTGAAGTCAGGAGTGGTTGAATATGTCACCATGCTATAGCCTAAACACAGTGTGATACTGAGCATGATGTGCAGCTGAACCTATGCTCATGACTTCATAGGTCAAAAGTCAAAAGCTCAGGAGTGGTTGAATATGTAGGAAAAGCATTTTCTGGGACACTCATTGCATGGAACTTTTAAATAATTGAATTATCTATTTAAGCAGCATGGCTTTTGGAACTCAATTCTTAGACAAATGCCGATGACAGGAATCCGAATTGAGTTGCCTTGGTAATAGATAAAATACACCTCATGATTACTGGCAGCAGTTCTGAATTCTGCTTGTGAGAAATCATTATGGCTGATAATCCTATAGAATAAAAAATGTTTAGCCTTGGATGACATTAACGTAGAGACTACTTCCATCAAGAGCGACATACCAAATTAAGGCTTAATAGAAACAATGCTTTCACTCCATCAAGTCATTTTGAGCTAGAAATAATCAGCAGGTAAGAAACTTAGAAAGTGAAGCTTTCGTATGGTGGATAATTGCTGGTATGTTTTGCTTGATTGTTTCAATTTGCTGGTGATGACTGTGTTTCATTAAAAGGGGAAAGATGTTTAAGCCCTCAAGTGCAATATCCTATAATTACGCTTATATATGAGGTGCACATACCAAACAGGTGTGGTCCTTATCTGCATTTATTTAGGCCGAGTTCATAGACTCAGAAAGCTCTTACAACTTACAAAATGACACAGCGTTATTTATTTGCACCCAGAGAAGGAGTGCTGAACTGTTACCAATGCGCTAAAACCAGTGGCGTAGCCAGGGGGGGCAAGGTGGGGCAATTGCCCCCCCTGTGGCTACTCTTGCCCCCCCTTTTGCCCCCCCCTCTGGCTTTGGAGTAAAATAAAATAAAATTAGCCTGAAATGTCCAGTGCATGACCTGGTTTTTACTATTCTGCTTAAGATGGCCTCTACCAAATGATGTTTCAAACGCTGACGTAATTATTTAGCGGGCCAAGCGACTGGTGGAGCCGAAAAATGCAGGGCCTCGAAACACTAACTGAACTCTCGCGAATTTGTCAAATTTATTCAACCATACAGTGAGGCTCTGTAAAATTGCAATGACAATCCCAGCATCCAGTGCTTCTTGTGAGCGAAGCTTCTCTGTCATGAAGAGGACAAAAAACTTTGTGAAAATTCAATGGCAGATGAGAGGCTCTCAAACCTAAGAGTCATCCATATTGAATGACAAACAGGATCATGCTTCCTAACTCATATCAGAGACTGATGTTGCTACATTGAAATTTGTTGTCTCTATTGCAGGCCTCCTACTTTTCCTGCCTTTTTTAAAAATCATCCTACTTTTCCTTTTTGGCCAGTCCTACTTTTTAAAATTTCAGAAATGGTAAATTTAGTGAAGTGGCAAATCTTGTTTCTTCATAGCACAAAGTTCAAGCTTGAAGTCAGAAATGTCAGATATTTGACTGAAAGAAAAATCTTAAGGCTCATTGTACATTCTTTCTACTAGGTTTGGGATTTATCTTGAAGGAAAAAAATTGTGTACTTTCAGTGAAGGCGTCAAAAATGAAGACAATATCTTGTCCCTTTGTCTTGTTTTTTGGCAAAATGTGACTAAAACAGGCTGATACATGACCCCAATTAATGATCTTAATTTTTTTGGCCAAACACCAATTTCTTTTTCTGGAAGGCTGCTAGGAGGCCTACTGTTGTTATAGGAGGGGTTGATACCTTTGACAACTTCAATAACACAAATTTTTGTTCCTTTTATTGTCAAGTGATTTGGCGCTGCTTGCAACACAAATTTATAATGTCAAGTTTCAATCTCATCGATAAGAAAGAGCACCAGAATTACAAGTTATTAACTTAACGCCTGGGGAGGGGCAATCAACTTACCGGGGGGCTTGTAGCCCCATGCTACTCAATAGCCTATCTTGAATAAACTTCAATTGCCACCAAAACAGTTGCCTCAATTGGGTTTAGGAAGACCATGCACCGACGGAAACAGTTCACAAAAGGTAATTGACAGGCCATTCAGTTGATTACAAATACAGTTTATCATAATTAGTGCAGTATCAATGAACACAGCAAAGATCAGGAAAAGTTATGACAACTATCACATTCAGAACATGATCAAAGAAGATCTGTTGGAAAAAGAAGGGAACGTAGAACACAATTTGGGCACTATGGCAGGATTTTATTGAGAAATACAAGAACCCTCCCGAGCAGCAACGTAAATCAAACCTTTTGCTACGTAATTATTTGGGTTAGAATCAAACGTTGGGCCAAAAACGTATGACAAAGGTAGGACAAAGGTAATATCAAAACGTTGCACTCAGATGGAAAACCAAACGTAGGGCGCAACCTTAGTAAGAGGTTGGCAGATAGTTTGTTTTATAGTTTGGTCGAACGTTCGAGTCACATGTAAGTCATACCTTTGGTTGAGAGGTTGGAGGAACGTTTGATTGCAACGTTTGGCTAAACGTGTCAGTCATACGTAAATCTTACCGTTGGTTGAGAGGTTTGAAGAACGTTGGACTATTACGTATGACCATACCTTTGATTCATAGATTTATCGAACATTCATTTGAGAGGTTTTTAAAACCTTAGACTATTACGTAAGTCATACCTTTGGTTGAGAGGTTTGAAGAACGTTTGACTATTACGTATGACCATACCTTTGATTCATAGGTTTGTCGAACATCCATTTGAGAGGTTTTTACAACCTTAGACTATTACGTAAGACCATACCTTTGATTCATAGGTTTATCAAAGGTATGGTCGCACATTTGGCAATACGTAAGTTCCAAGGTTTCTCCAACGTGTTTTTGATATGTATGGACAACGTTTGAAAGTAATGTTCGGGGCAAACGTCTGATCATACGTATCTGCTAAAGGTCTGTTGAAAGTTTGCACAAAGTTGCAGAACCTGGGATCCTAAGTCTCAGAGAACCTTGTAGCGCCATCTATTCCCATACCTATTCCAAGCTACCTGGTAACATTGAGCATATAAAACCTCCAACAGGATGCTTGCTGGTGATAATTGGATGAAGCCATAAAGAAATAGTAGCGACACCAGTAACAAAAATTACCAAATAAATATCTCTTAAAATATGAAAAATTACAGAGGCCAAAAAAAAAATTCTGAAGTACTGCTCAACCACAAACGAGCAAGAGAGAATCAGTTGAGACCGGAGTTGAACTGAGCCCACTTGCAACTGAATGCCACCTATCCAGCAGGCCAGTTTGGATTGGGATTTTTCCAACTCTTCAGAGTTGCAGCATTAATCCCTTACAAGGTAAGTGAATAATCTTATTTATTATAGTCCTTAAATGGACTGTAGACTGCTTGGTAAAACAAGGAAGAAAAGTCTGCTAATTTTGGAGCCACCTTCAGTGCTTGCTGCCTGGCTCTGCTCTCTCTATCTTGCTCTGTTTTCTTTCTTCTCTTCACTGTTTTAAATCATGTTTTCTCTTTGCAGATCTTCCAACAAAAAGTCCACCAAGCACCCATCCCCTCAAGACCTGAAATTTTGAAATCCCCTCCTCCCAAAAAAAAAATCTTGCAGTAAAATCAGATGAGAACTTCTTCATTCAATCGTAATGAGGGCCATATTCAAGGGCTTTATTTTATTTTATTTATCATTTTTATTCCACGGCGGCAGCAGCCTGGCCGGGGCTGGACCGTCAGAAGCAATGCGACAGCCCCCCCGGCGGATCCGCCCCTGGCCGCCTACAGTGAATCCACATAATTCCACATCGCCGCTTGACAGGATGATTGTGAAGCATACACAACAGCTAGAGTCCATCCGAAGGAGTCATTTGATCCATACACATCCTAGAATCAATCGGCCATGGTTAAATATATTAGTACGGTGTTATAAATGGTGTTCTAGACCGAAATAAATGTAATCCACACGAGCGTGCTCAGCCATGGCCGCCTCCTCCGAGTTCTGCGCATGCGCAAGAACCAGCGCGCTGGGCTGGCCTGCCCCGCCTGACGCCCCAGAGGCGTATAACGACCGTTCTTTCAACGTGGGGGCCACGTTGTCAAAAAATGTTGGAGAAATACGCAATATTTACGATATATACGTACGTAATAATCTCGTAACCATTTGTCGACAAAATACGTAGTTTTCCAACGTTGGGTCCGATGTGGATGGGAGGTTTAATCCTACCTTAGACCAACGTTTCTCAGAGGAAATTGTCCACAAGGGAAGTCTGAAGAAAAATGTATCCCAAATAACAAATGCTTTATTGGAAGGAGAGGTGATGGGATACCACTTGACTGAAAAACCCAGATGAAGATTAAGAAGCAGAACAAAATGGAAGAAATTCTTAAGAAGCAGGCACCAGAAGGACTGCAAAGAGTGTGGACGATTCAGAAAGCTTGACAAAACATTTTTGGCACTGTGCCGCAGCAAGTCAAAATACAGAGTATAGGAATACCCCGTCTTTCCCAATCAGGAGGGCCTTGTGGAGACAATCTCTCTGCGATTCACTCTCAAAGGCTAACATCCTGGCAGATTTCTTTACATCGGTTTTTACTAGGGACACAGACGGGAAATGGGGTCTGCCAGAACCAATGGATAAACCATATCAAGCTGGACGCCGAGATAAAGGAGGAAAAAGTAAAAAAAACTCTTCCATAAACTGAAGATAAGTAAGTCACCAGGCCTTGACTTAATTCACGCTGGAGTTTTAAACAAATTGAAGGAAGAAATGGCACCACGACTCACAAGTATATTCAGGACATCTCTGAGCAGCAAAATGAAATTACCCCTGGACTGGAACAATGCAAATATCACGGCGATACATAAAAAAGGAAGCAATATTGTACGCCGAAAAGGTAATAAAGGGAAAAAACCCCACACTAAAGACAATAGCGAAGAGCCAGAACATGAAAGGATGGGGAGAAAGCACCAGAAGAGAAATGATAGAAATAATGAGATCAAACTGGGCCCCACCAAGCAAAGAGGAAGGCCAGAAAAGGAGCATACGAAAGGCACTAAAAGAAGAACCCATGAAGAAAATCAAGACAAGTGGTGCCCATAAGACAAAAACAAAATTCTACCTGGAAGATAAGGGAGAAACAACAGTGGGGAAAAGAGCCCCGTACATGGATCATCTGTCGAGGAGAGAAGCAAGCACGATCTTCGCCACAAGAACAAAAATGTTGGACACAAAAGCCAAATACAGGAACAAATACGCCAACTCCAAATGTAGGATATGTGGCCAAGAAGAAGAAACACAGGAACACATCCTGGAAGAGTGCAAAGGAATAAACAGAGAAGAGACTGGAAAAATTACAACCAGAGACTTATTCAAAGAAGACATTGAAAAACTTAAGAACATTGCAAGGAAAATAAATAAAATAATGGACATTGTAGAAGGTGCTACTCCTTAACACAAGTTGGGTGAGAAACCCAGCTGACGGAGGCACGCACACAAGTAGTAATAGTAGTAGTAGTAGTAGTATTAGGAAACTGAGGAGAGAGAGGGTTATCATCAACAGTGAGGCATCATCATGGAAGATTGTAGATAGCGCAGTGCCACAAGGATTCATATAAAGTCCAATTTTATTTGCATTATACATCAACAGTCTACTCAATGTAACAGGCAGCTTGGTGGTAGAGTGGTTAAGATGCCCACTTGCTCCGCTGAATGTCTTTGCCTGCATGGGTTCGACTCACAGTTGGGGAACCAAAAATTTTCAGTAGACCTTCATGAGCAAATTCCCAACAGGATGACATGTTAAATTGAAGGCCCTTGTATCAGTTTCTGTGCTGGGCAAGTAAAAGTTCCCTCACATGGGATAAAAATGTAACATGTTGAGGACTCCAATCTCATCAATCAACCGTCGTGAGCGCCCCGAACTTGGCTTAGAGGGCTGCACTTATCATATCTATCTGTCTGTCTATCTATGTACATCAAATAGTGAAATTTTTATTCGTTTGCAGAAGACACTAATATCTTCAGGGGTATCACCAAGGACAGTGACTGCGAAGAGCTACATAAGGACATCGACAAAATGTATGAATGCATGGATGGAAAAATCTCTACTGAAATTCCAACCGGATAAATACGGAGCAATGAGGATTGGAAGAGCAGAAAACATAAGAACTCACACCATGGGTCCGGAAAAGCATGCAATTAAAGCAATCTCGGAAAAAAAGGATATCGGTTTTATAGTGGACAAGAAAGTAAGCTTCAGCTGACATATGCATCAAGAAGGCCAATTCAGTGATGGGAGCTATACGTCGAACATACGTCCACCTGGATGACAGCTCTTCAAACTACTCTACATATTACAAGGGGGGAGTACTTATTTCTCACAACATGTTTAAGGAGAAAATGCACAGTCTGGGGAGTGCGCTAAAAATCATCATGAAACCTAAGGGGTGGGGGGGGGGTATGAAACCCAAGGGGGATTTCAATTTACAGAAAGTTTTAACAAAACTTCAACCCCCATCCCCGTCAGTCGTAAATTCTAGACGGTGCCTTACTTGAGCTACTCCCTACAATCTTGCAAATAGCACATATATATATTTATAAATGAAGTAACACAAAACCCATTTCGTGACAGGCTTTGGCAGAATTGTATGATATGTAAGATCTCAGCTTGGTTCCAAGACAAGGAGCTACATATTGTTTATATTATGGTCATTTGCTACATGTATGCGTGTTGAATGAATGATGCGTTATAACAAGCTTCCATAGGCTTTCTTATGGGTTAACTTTATATCGCAGCATAAGTTGCACGTACTTTTCACAGATTGTTTTACCGGTGTGTGAATGTTGAATAATATCAAGGATACATCTGCAATACGATCTGAAAACGAGAACTCTATTAGTTACATTCTGAATTCATTATACGTTGCTGTCACTGAGGAACAATATGTGGTTCAGTGGCTTCAGTTTCTTTATCTTGAATATGTGCAATGCCATTTGGTTGATTATTGTCTATTTTTTTGAAGACATATCATGTACCACGATTGCAACTTGTACCTGTATATTTATTTGCCTGTAACAGCCATGGATTATTCATGGAAGATCATGCTATGTCGTTTATAATATGGTAAGGTAAAGCGTGACATGCTCCTGAGTCTGTGCTCTTGACTTTAGCTATAAGTTACGGGCAGATCATTGCTTCGGACCGTTATTGCATGGCAACTTTAGGTATCATGTTAGAATCATCAATTCATCCACTGTCAGTTAAACTTCATGCAATCATGGTATTCGGAGCCTGATTCTTGCACCAATACAGATGACAGGTATCCAAATGGAGTTACCTTGCAGACAATCGTAATTTAGATAAATAAATCTCATGATTACTGGCAGCAGTTCTGAATTCTGCTCATGAGAAATCATTATGGCTGATAATCCTATTGAATAAAAAAACATTAACCTTGGATGACATTAACGTAGAGACTTCTTCCAGCGAGAATGTCATTCCAAATTAAGGCTTAATAGAAACAATGCTTTCTCTCCATCAAGTCATTTTGTGATAGGAATAATTGGCAGGTAAGAAACTTATGGTGGATAATTGCTGGTATGTTTTGCTTGATTGCTTCAATTTGCTGGTGATGACTGTGTTTCATTAAAAGGGAAAGATGTTGAAGCCCTCAAGTGCAATATCCTGTAATTACGCTTAAATACGAGGTGCACATACCAAACAGGTGTGGTCCTTATTTGCATTTATTTAGGCCGGGTTCAATGACTTAAAAGCTCTTACAACTTACAAAATGACGTGTAGCGTTATTTATTTGCACCCAGAGAAGGAGTGCTGAACTGTTACCAATGCGCTAAAACTACTCTGTCACTCGTAAATATGGAATACTTAAGGAGTGGTTGATACCTTTGACAACTTCTGCTGGACACCTCATGGTTCGACTCAATCGTAATTACACTTCCATTGATTGACATAGATAGGAAGCAGGGGCGTATCTAGAAATGCCATTACATGGGGTGAATACGGGGCACTCCCCGGCTTTTCCTATCTCTTCCATGTTAATTTTTTGCCTGGGGGGGGGGGGGTATGGCCCAATGGCCCCCCCCTTCCTGATAGGAAGATATCACTGCTGGAAACTCGTCTGAATATTATCAAGGTCCTAAGGGGCACATGTAATGTTGCTTATTTGTGTTAAGTCTTTCAGTTGTCGCATAGAAAATTGGAAACTACATTACTACAATGTGAACACAATTTTGAGATTTTTTCCCAACATTGTGACCAGAGCCGTATCAGCACATTTTTGGGCCTGGGGCAAACTGTTCCTGATGGGCCCCCGGGGGCGGCTGGCCCCACAGTGGGCCCTGGGAAAAAACATTGGCGGGCCCTGTTATCGCAATAGCGTCATCTTCAATCTAGCATTTTGAATTAATTTGTACCTCTATATACCTGCATCAAAAACCACAGTAATTGACGAATTGTTTAATCTGCATGATATTATATGAAATCATAAATAATAAAATATACATTGTAGAATAAGACAAAAAGGTCTGCACGAAAATAAGGAGTGGGGGGGCCTTGGACTACTGTTTCATACAGTTAATTGAGGATGCAGATATTGGCGGATTCAAGAGGGGTGTAGGGGCCTCTGGGGCCCATGCCCTTTTAGGTCCCCCGAAACAAAGAGTGACATTTTGAAGCAAAATATAAGTAGTATGAGGATTGAGGGGGGCCCACAAATTTCAAAACACATCTGGGCCCCTCTCAGTCTACCGTATATAGAGATTAAACAGGCATTACCCTACATAATCTTTCATAATTCTGTTTTTTTGAAAGGTTGCTGGTGGGCCCCCCCCCCTCAGGCGGGGGGTCCCCAGGGCATTGTCATCCTGTCCATAGGGACAGTCCACCCCTGGGCCTCCCTTGCACCCAAAAAGATCTCTAAATTCCGAAAATACGTTATCGCGTCAGTTATCCAATGCACTT
The DNA here is from genome assembly GCA_026936325.1 of Platynereis dumerilii. NCBI lineage: Eukaryota > Metazoa > Annelida > Polychaeta > Phyllodocida > Nereididae > Platynereis > Platynereis dumerilii. The sequence continues at coordinate 130,492,353 of JAPTHN010000001.1, forward strand.
TATTTACTGTCGCAACTCTTTTCAGCTTCATCATGGGCCCCCCTGAGGTCATGGGCCCGGGGCAACTGCCCCGTTTGCCCTATGGTTAATACGGCCCTGATTGTGACAACACCTTGACGACATTGCATGCTAGCTTAACTTTCAGTCTTGACATTATAGAAGAGAGAGAGAAAATCCTTTATTGGTGAGTGGGCTCATAGCTTCCGCTTAGTCCCCAGCCCTCTAGGGCTTACAATCACTCTTACAAGTAATTAGAACAGTGAACAAAAATACAGAAATTTTTTAATGAACATGGAATAGATAAATATATATTTCATTTATGCACAGTTATAGTTATATAATACAATTATATACATTACAAAATAAGATAGCAAATACTGACATTTATTGGTAAATATAGTTTTGTCGTTTCTCAAATGCTTCACAAATATAATCACTGGTAAATTCAATAATTGCATCTTTCATTATATCACAAAGTTGTGATAGCATCATTTCTGCCATACGATTTTATATATTATTAATCTATACCAACATTGAGATGTTGTCACAACGTTGCTGTACCATAGAATCCATCCTCCTCACGCAGGGATAGTTGACACTACCCCTGCTCTCAAGACCTGTCTGAGAGCAGAGTCTCATTAAAATTGTTCCACTTACATACTTTAATGGCATAATTGCTTTTGCCAATCAGGAGGCTGTTTATATATTTTAGGCTGGCTGTGACTCAGGTCATGTTACACATGTTCCAAGTGAGACATTGAAAGAGGATTATCAGCTGTGAAAAATACCAAAAACTGTTGATCTGTTTGTTTTCTAGGTTCTGTACAGATGTTTAACAGTTTGACAAATCTACAAGTAATTGGCAACACCGATTAATTGATTTGGACACTAAGCAGTTTGATATCTGTCAAATGAACTGTAAATCAAAATTAAAAAGAAAGAGCTATCTTGTCTATCAATCTGTCTATCAAGCTGTCTATCTATCTATAGTATCTATCTATCTAATCTGTCTATCTATCTATCTATCTATCTATCTATCTATCTATCTATCTATCTATCTATCTAAATTTCTAGATATGCCCCCACAATCTACCTATTGTGTTCATTTGTCTATCTGATTGTTTTCAGGGTATCTCAATCATTGATTATCAATTCATTATAGTCTTATAAATTCCAAATAATTACATCACTTGAAATACGCTTAATCTAAAATTATGCAAAATGAAGTGCGAAATGCAAAGGTTCTTATTCATTAATTCTCACACTCGATTCATTTAGCATCTGGCAATGCACTGTAAGGTGCTGCCACCTTTTAATGAACTACCAGTGTGAAAAGGCAGGGGAGGGTGTTGCTACGTATTGTTCTGATTAAAAGTATGGTTTTTACGTTGTGGGTGTCACAACTGCTTTTGAGATATCATTATCAACTGTGATTCACACAAGAAACAATACAACACTACTTGTTTGATAAACAACAGAATGAAAAGATTTCAGGTAAATCCCACTTAGTACTCCAGTCAGTGATTGGGCAGTATGTTCCACCTGATCACCTTCCAGTGCCTCCTGCCTACCACTGCAACGTATCAGAACCCAATTTTACGGCGCCGGATGCATATTTGGCAGCCTGCCAATATTCACTGAAACATGGTGCATGTGGTCAGGGTAGGTACACCAGCCTACACTGTGATGTGAGGATGATAGAATCACTCATTGGGGTGGCGGTCATTAAATTCAGCAATACAGACATCCACCCAGCCATAATATTATCAAGTTTCTGAATACATTTTTTTGTTCCTTGAATTGCTATCAACAAGAATATGTACCAGAATTGAAAGTTATTAGTTTAATGCTTCGGGGGGGGGGGGGGTTGGAAGGTCTTACCCCAGGAGTACTTATTTCTCGTACCTGTTTCAAGGGCTGGGAGTACTTATTTTTCACAGCATGATTAAGGGAGAATGAAATGTAAACCTAAGCGGGCAGGGGGAGGGCACTAAAAATCTGCAAGGGGGATATCAATTTGCGGAAAGTTTCGACAAAGCTTCAACCCCCCACCTGTCCAGACATAAATTCTGAATGGTCCCTTACTTCAGCTTCTCCCTGCAATGTAGTAAAAGACATATATTCAATTATTCATATATATATGTGAAGTAACACAAAACCCATTTCGTGACAGGCTATGCCAAACTTATATGATATGTAAGATCTTAGCTTGGTTCCTAGACAAGGAGTTACATAGGTATTGTTTATATTATGGCCATTTGCTGTGTTTACCTTGAATACACAAAATGTCATTTGGTTGATTATTGTCTTGTTTTTCGAAGGCATATCACATACAAAAATTCAAACTTTTATCTGCTTAGGTAAATTTATTAGCCTTTAATGGCCGTAGATATTCACAGAATATTGTGCTAATTCGTGTATATTATGGTAATGCGACTGAACGTCAAGTCTCTGCTTACCATTGGTATCCAAGGAGATGACCAGATTGCTTCTATCCAGCTTATGATGTACATACATCGTAGCCACAAGATTAACACATCTCATTTGTCTTGCAAAAAGAACCCATCCTTTTAAAGTAATGCCTGCATGCTTTGTCCTACTCTGTTATCAATGGGTATTTCGTTGGTTCCCCTAAAAGCAATACCCAGTAGTACCTGCAGCACCTTGTAAGAGTATGTAGGGATATTCCTATTTGCAAAAAAAAATAATAATTTAAAAAACCCGGTTGTTTATAAATGTGTAGCTACTGTTTGTAATATTTCAGGTGATTTCATGCCTTTATATCTTTTGCAAACTAAATCGAGAGAAGGCACTACAGCAATTAGTGATCATCCTAAACCTTCAACAGCCAACATTGTAGCTGAAACATAATGTGATAATTTGCTCTCGGAAAATTAAAAACCATGAAGGGCTTCAGAGTTGGGTAGCTGGTGACTCCTGACTCCTTTTAAAGCCATCCTGGAAAACAACTCCGACTCTGACTCTGAATCTGCAGATCTCCCGAATCTCGACTCTTGACTTCAGACTCATCTTTTAGGCATTATTTCACACATGTTTCATGTGGTTTTCAAGAAAAAAAATCCACAATGCTTTCGCTGAAATCTATAAATCAAGAGCAGTTTAAGAAGTTTTGTGTGATTGGTCTTTAAGATATACAGTTCACCTTATTTTACAGCTAGTTTTTTTTTTCAATAATTATGTAACTAATTTGTAGGAGCCCTGAGTCAACAGATAATTTCCGACTCAAACTCTGACTCCATCTGGAAACCCAAGTTTCACTCCTACTCCACTTCTCTGCTCCTGGCAACAACTCCAACTCCAAAGGCTAAAGCCCTGGTAAAACCTCACTTTCAGTGAAGAGCTCCAAAAGTAATTTTGTGAGGCACTGTGAATCTTAACCACGGATGCAGTGAAATCAAATGTGAGCTGTGTTGACATCATGACAAATTTGGCTATCGTGCTATCAATGCTTATGACTTTTGAAATAGGCATAAAAAAATATCGGAGGGATGAAGTTGATGAGTCCACACAATAGGATTTTTTTATGTGCAAAAAATTTTGAAGCCTGAAATAGGGAAACACATTAGTTGCACCCGAAGGACCTGTTATGGCAAGTCACCACAGGTAGTTTAATGGATTTTGTCACAGACTTTGTAAACAGAAATCACATGCCATCCCTTGCTCGAAATTCATGATATTTGAAACTACCAACATGCCAGGTTTTAGTACAAAAAGGTTGGGTGTCACTGATGATTTTTTTATGTGGCACCTTTTAGGCCCCATTTAAGCATGTAACTCCCAAACGGAGCCTCCATTTGGGACTTCAGGGAGTTATGGGAGTTACGGGAGTTAGCAGGAGGTGGCGGGAGTTAGCGGGAGTAAGTGGGAGTTAGTGGGAGTTAGCAGGAGTTAGTGGGAAGTACGGGAGTTAGTGGGAGTTATGGGAGTTACGGGAGTTAGTGGGAGTTAGTGGGAGTTACGGGAGTTAGCTGGAGTTAGCGGGAGGTAGTGAGAGTTACGGGAGTTAGTGGGAGTTACGGGAGTTAGTTGGAGTTAGTGGGAGTTACGGGAGTTAGCAGGAGTTAACAGGAGTTAGCAGGAGTTATGGGAGTTAGTGGGAGTTAGCGGGAGTTAGCGGGAGTTACGATAGTTAGTGGGAGTTAGCGGGAGTTAGTGGGAAATAGTAGGAGTTAGCAGAAGTTACGGGAGTTAGTGGGAGTTACAGGAGTTAGCGGGAGTTAGTGGGAGTTACGGGAGTTAGCAGGATTTAGCAGGAGTTAGCGGGAGTTAGCGGAAGTTATGGGAGTTAGTGGGAGTTACGGGAGTTAGTGGGAGTTAGCAGGAGTTAGCAGGAGTTATGGGAGTTAGTGGGGATTATGGGAGTTAGCAGGAGTTAGTGGGAGCTACGGGAGTTAGCAGGAGTTAGTGGGACATAGCGGGAGTTGCAGGACGTCAAGGAGTTCCAGGAGTTACATGCTTAAATTGAGACCATACTAAAGTCGACTGGTGGAAGCATGAACTCATCCTACCTCAAATGATGTGAAAATCAAGGAGGAACAGACACTTATGTCCAGTTGACAACCGTGGAAATGTACTGATGTTTGGCCTTATTGCTCACAATGTATAAGTCGCACATTGTTTATACCTGTATACATACTAATTCACATTATGCAAATGAGGACGATTACGTCTATTCACACCTTTCTTTTAGTCGTACATGAACGATTCCAACTGCAATAGATAGATCTCTCCGAGACCTTTCAAATGATAGGTGTTACGTCTCTGAGGAACCAATAGTATTCTCGCAAATCGCCAGTAAAGATTTGAACTGGAGAGAAATCCTGCACGCTGATTGGCTGAGACGCTCTGACGCAAAATCTTATGATAATAAGCAACAACTGAGGGATTCGTCTAGGGTAGATTCTCTGGGTGGAGTTTTTGGACTGCCTACTACAGTTTTGCCCAAAAGTTTAAATACTCCAATGCAAAATGGCCGATTTTTCTATTTCCAGAACTTTTTTACAACAATAGGCAAATCTTATATGAAATACAATGCACTGCATGTGGCCGAACACTTCTGAATCATTGACACTTCAATATCAATGAAATTCGTTGATATTATTAATTAAATGCATTTTATGGCATTTTCAAAAGTTTACATACCCTCCTGTAATATTACATACTTTCGATCACTAACTGATTGCAGGATTTTACTTCAGTATTTCAAAAGTCTTCAGACTACATATTAAAGTTTGAGGTGTGCTTACTGAGATATAAAGATAGATGTGGTTGAATTTAATAGGACTGAATCTTATTGTTGCTAACATATTCAATAGTATAACATTGAACTTGTATTTATAGAGGCTAAAGAGCCTGCTTCCAGAAACTCTAAAGCTAAATACAGATTAAATATACCTGTAGTGATATCAATCTGTATATATATATGCACAATTGTCTGTCATATATATATAATGTATGATTATTTATATAAACTCAAACATTTCAATCGCAGATATGCTGGCATGAAACTGAAAAGTGGTGAAAACACATTTATGTACAAACATTTTCATCTGTGCACACTTAACATTGCCACGGTTCAATGCCCTGGTGACCTACTTAGGAATGAGAGCCATATATGTTAGACAAGTGTTGCAAATCAACCTCAAAAATAGAAAAACTAAAATTTCCCGGTTTTTGTTTAGTGATGCTGTCGTGGTCCTCTGTTAATCCAACCAAGAAACTCTCATCCCACTTTCCTCTGTTCCAGAATAAGATCTGAGCTGACAGCTCTCCACATCCCTTCACAATATCTAGGTCACAGTGACCTCATTTGAGAGCTAGACAGAGATTAGCACAAACAACTTCAGCAATGTAATATAAAGCTCTGTTTTATGCGATCTAAAAATAGTATGATTCATGTAAAACAATCGCCCGGGTTGGGGTTGGGGTTAGAGTTTAGGGTTGGGGTTAGGGTTCATGGTTAACGGCCCACGCCCTAGAGTGCACTGGCACTACTCATGTCACAGTCCAATATCTGCCACTTGACCTTGACTGTCCTGAAAGTAATGACTTTATATTTTCAAGGAATTTCTATGTAAATTGTACCAAGAAGCAAAAGTACAAAAGTCTACTTGTGGTAGCTTTATCTGAAAGTTTTGATTTAGGGTTAGGGTTAGGGTTCGTTTAGGGTTTAGGGTTGGGGTTGGGGTTAGGGTTAGGGTTGGGGTTAGGGTTAGGGTTTATTGAGTTAAGATTCTCAAAAAAGAAACTTATCTCAGCCCATCCCCCTAAAATCCCAACTTAACCATGCACTGGCACAGGCAAATGGAAAATGTGGCTGGATAGCCTATTTAGATCCGCCTACAACTATTTGTAGGCAAAAAGTAGTTATATAATGAGGCATGTTGGCCTCCAGGCCCCATACATGTAGGGACTTATTTGAGCAATGACCTGACCAAAGTTTGAGACAAATTCTTGTTTTTAGCATTTGCTGTTATTAATGAAACTGGGTGTTTTTTGTATCTAGAGTTATTCTGGCAGAATTTTTCTAACCAATCTTTAGCAATATTTGTAAGTTTAGTTGAGAGTGGATTGTACTGTAGAATAAAAAAGTACAAAAATCCTTTTCAGGGTTGCCTGCATCTGAATTCAGGCCTGACTGAAAAGTATCAAGTTTTGTGATCCATTGTCTTTCAAGTTTGTCTAAAATTTCTTGCTTTTCTGATTTAGGAATTTCCAAAACTGTTACAGTTAAATCTTCACATGTGTGATTCGGAGAGTCAAAGTGTTGATGTACCTTTTTGTCACTTTTTCTTCTAATTGAACTCATGTGTGCGATAAACCTATTTCTCAAGTTAATTGTTTGTCCCACATAGTACTTTTGAGGACATTGTCTGCAACCCAGCAGATAGATGGCTGTTTTGGTATTGCAGTTGCCATTGGCAAATAATCTAATCTGCTTTGAATTTATATTCACAGTGTGATTTCTATTCACATGTTTACAAATGGAGCAACGGTTATTTCTACAAGGGTTCATACCAGTAAATTCCTCTGGAGGGAAATACTGACCTTTGATTTGGGATTTGATTTTCCTCAAATATCGCCTAGAATAGCCCCTTCGATACAAGGCAGTGAACAAAATACCAGCTGCTTCATCAAAATCTTTCTCCAATCTACAGATTCTGCCAAAACGTACCAGTTGAGATTTTATAATTCCTGAAAATGTATGTTGAGGATGGAACTAATGTTTATGGAGTAAGGCATGAGAATCAGTTGGTTTGAAATGTACCTTAGTATCAAATGTCCCATTCCTTGCAAAGTTATCACCCTTTTAAACCAAAACATCTAAGAATTCCAGTTCATTTTCTTGAATGTTTGACTTAAGTTTAATACTAGGACTGGCAATGTTAAGAATCTAAAAAAATTGATCAAAAGTGTCCCGTGGATGGGGCCACACCATGAAAATGTCATCTAAATATCGAAGATAAACAAGTGGTTGTTTGTCACATTTACCTAAATTTTGTTTTTCAAAGTAGGTGATGCATATATTCGTATAATGAGGAGTCCACCGCTTAGGGTTGGGGTTAGGGTTTATTGTGTTAAGTTCCTCAAAAAAGAAACTTATCTAAGCCCATTCCCCTAAAATCCTAACTTAACTATGCGCAGACACAGGCAAATGGAAAATGTGGCTGGATAGCCTATTTAGATCCGCCTACAACTATTTGTAGGCAAAAAAGAAGTTATACAATGAGGCATGGTGGCCTCCAGGCCCCATACATGTAGGGAATTATTTGAGCAATGACCTGACCAAAGTTTGGGACAAATTCTTGTTTTTAGCATTTGCTGTTGGGTCATTCATTCCATGCCAAATCACCCAGAATCAGAAAATTGCCCAAGGTCACCATCTCAAAAAATTATGAAAAAATTCTCAGATCAGGCACTACCCAAGTCAGGCATTTGGGCAAAATCTGAAGTCTGTGCTGTCAACAGTCTTGGAGATATGATGATTTGAAATATCGGGAAATTTTTCTTATTTTTTGGAAAAGCGTTTTCGGCTGTTTTTAAGTAGTGGCGAGAGCCACATTTTACAACTACAGGTCAGACATTTGCTTTACCAGGAGAGTTGGACCTCTATATTGAGTTTCTGGTATCAGATTTGATTTATCTCCAATATACTCTTTGTGCTTGAGCTCCAAAAATGGCAGGAAACTGAAACTTAAAATGCGTTGCCACATTATAGGATCAGAAAAAGGAAACAGGCTCAGCAATGAGTGCTGAAACTTGTTTTGCAGGTCCTCGTGATATTCTGCAACACATCCATTGGATGTCATCCAATCTACTAAAATTTTAAAATTTAAATTAACCAAGGCACAGCAAATAAACAGAAAAACCTGGTTATACAATTTTTGCCAAAAATACCTTTATTTGACACACTAGAATCATATGTTGACAGTTGTTGGGAACAATCAAATTTCTAGCGTAGTTTTATATGCCTCTCAAGATAATATGAGGAAAAAATCAGCTTTACTATCCAATGGGTTCTATTTTAAAAATTGAAACAAGAGTACAGTGTCTATAATGCAAAACGCCTGTTTGAGTTTTCAAAAGATTTTCGGAGCTTTATTGTCATTTAAGCATTGGAGATGCCTCAAAGTTCATACCAGAAACTAGTGATGAAACAATTCGCCGATTGTCGGCGACAATCATCGCTGATTCAATCTCTCAGGGGTCATTCCGTGTCAAATGGACCAATGGTCCCATTGATGGGTCTTCAAAAAAATTTCAAAATTTTTTATTTACTAATTTAGTGGGTCTACCAATAAAACGGAGATTAGGAAAATGAATTAAATCAATTCTTCATAGTTTTCAAGTTACTGCCACATAAAGATGAGGTAGTTAGTATTAAAATTTGCCCTCACGACTGCTTTTTTCCAGATCTACCTGTCTTGCAAATGCTCCTACTCATCCAATTTTCAGTGTATCATCATGGAACTTGGTAATCTAACTAACAAGAATAGTTCCAACATATCTTAATCTTTTTCTGAAATATCAGATCATCATGCAAGGCCCACGGCCTGTCCAAACTTTAAGAAAAACTTGGTTCTCGCAGCTTTTTAGCAATTTTTATCTCCATTACTACTTTACATACATATCCAAAATTGAGTAAATAGACTCTCAATAAGTAGGACTAACCTTCCAAAAAATAATCGAGCTTGTCACTTTAATGAATCAAAAGTTACGGTTGGCTAAACATGGCACGTCATGAAATATACCAGCATGTTCATTGTTCAGGCTGACGGATGAGCATGTGGTCCAGGTGGTGCAAACCTGAAAATTGTTTTTATTTACACCTTATCATGTCAACTGTCTGTGATACAAAGATGGTTAATGTACCCTTTCTCAAAATATTTTATTTAATGCCATTTGTATATGAAGATTTTACCCTTGAAATATGGCACTAATCTGCATGCAGCTTTTTGGCAATTTTTATCTCCCTAACTACTCAACATACATAATCCAAAATGTGGTAGACATACTCTCAGTAAGAAGGACTAGTACTATAAAAAAATACAATCCATGCACCTTATTTTTTAGTTATGTCACGGACAGCATAATATTAATATGCCAATGGGTTTGACTGACTTATGAAAAACGGAAACTAAGAATACAGGCCCAATTGTCATAATAAGAAATATATCAGACCAGTAATAGTCACACTGCTTAGGCAAGTACACATTTTCAAATTCATTTCTTGGCCATTGTTTAGCTCTATTGCCATTGCCACAATAACATGATGTTAATGAAATAAGGGTTGGGGTTGAGGTTGTGGTTAGGGTTGGGGTTAGGGTTAGGGTTTATTGAGTTAAGTTCCTCAAAAAAGAAACTTATCTCAGCCCATCCCCCTAAAATCCCAACTTAACCATGCACTGGCACAGGCAAATGGAAAATTTAGGGTTGGGGTTAGGGTTAGGGTTGGGGTTAGGGTTAGGGTTCATTGAGTTAAGATTCTCAAAAAAGAAACTTATCTCAGTCCATCCCCCTAAAATCCCAACTTAACCATGCACTGGCACAGGCAAATGGAAAATGTGGCTGGATAGCCTATTTAGATCCGCCTACAACTATTTGTAGGCAAAAAGTAGTTATATAATGAGGCATGTTGGCCTCCAGGCCCCATACATGTAGGGACTTATTTGAGCAATGACCTGACCAAAGTTTGAGACAAATTCTTGTTTTTAGCATTTGCTGTTATTAATGAAACTGGGTGTTTTTTGTATCTAGAGTTATTTTGGCAGAATTCTTCTAACCAATCTTTAGCAATATTTGTAAGTTTAGTTGAGAGTGGATTGTACTGTAGAATAAAAGTACAAAAATCCTTTTCAGGGTTGCCTGCATCTGAATTCAGGCCTGAATGAAAAGTATCAAGTTAAGTGATCCATTGTCTTTCAAGTTTATCCAAAATTTCTTGCTTTTGTGATTTAGGAATTTCCAAAACTGTTATAGTTAAATCTTCACATGTGTGATTCGGAGAGTCAAAGTTTTGATGTACTTTTTTGTCACTTTTTCTTCTAATTGAACTCATGTGTGCGATAAACCTATTTCTCAAGTTAATTGTTTGTCCCACATAGTATTTTTGAGGACATTGTCAGCAACCCAGCAGATAGATGGCTGTTTTGGTATTGCAGTTGCCATTGGCAAATAATCTAATCTGCTTTGAATTTATGTTCACAGTGTGATTTCTATTCACATGTTTACAAATGGAGCAACGGTTATTTCTACAAGGGTTCATACCAGTATACTCCTCCGGAGGGAAATACTGTCCTTTGATTTGGGATTTGATTTTCCTCAAATATCGCCTAGAATAGCCCCTTCGATACAAGGCACTGAATAAAATACCAGTTGCTTCATCAAAATCTTTCTCCAATCTACAGATTCTGCCAAAACGTACCAGTTGAGATTTTATAATTCCTGAAAATGTATGTTGAGGATGGAACGAATGTTTATGGAGTAAGGCATGAGAATCCGTTGGTTTTAAATATATATTAGTATCAAATGTCCCATTCCTTACAAAGTTATCACCCTTATAAACCAAAACATCTAAGAATTCCAGTTCATTTTCTTGAATGTTTGACTTAAGTTTAATACTAGGACTGGCATTGTTAAGAATCTCAAAAAACTGATCAAAAGTGTCCCGCGGATGGGGCCACACCATGAAAATGTCATCTAAATATCGAAGATAAACAAGCGGTTGTTTGTCACATTTAGCTAAATTTTGTGTTTCAAAGTAGGCCATGCATATATCCGCATAATGAGGAGCCCACCGCTTCCCCATAGCGGTACCACTGATCTGAAGATAATGTTTATTATTAAAAGTAAAGTCATTACCTTCCAGTGACAGGCGTAATAGTCTCAGGATGTATTTGTGGATTGGCTTCGGATCCGTAGCAAAAGCTTCTGTCACTGCTTTCATCCCCATTTCTGTGTCTAAGTTGGTGTACAGGCTATCTACATCTAGTGATATCAAGAGAGCATCTGGATTACATTTAATTTGCCATAACCTCCCCTAAAAAATCGCAAGTGTTTTTGATGTATGAAGAATGCAGAGTGGCATAAGGTGCTAAATGATAATCTATGAATTGAGAAATAGCATAGCTCTCACTGTTCACATCACTTACAACAGGTCTCCCGGGCGGGATCTTGTCAGCTATTGTCCACTTCTCTTTGTGTATTTTAGGAAGCAGATAAAAACTACGCTCACGAGAATCGCTAGATGTTCTTAGGAAGTTAAGCTCTTTATTTGAGATTAGATTTTTTAAGCGCATTTCATTCAAGATACGGTTAAAAATCTCACAGTTCTTAGGGAACTGTGGTTCCTTAATTTCCTTGTAATGTCTACTCACACTTAGTTGTCTTTCTGCTTCAAAAACATAATCATCCCGATCCATTAAAACAATGGCTGATCCCTTATCAGCACTTTTAATGACTAAATCTGACCTTTCCTTGAGATCTTTGAGTGCTGATCTATCCGCTTTTGTTAGGTTATCTTTCAATCTTACTTTGCTTGGCAATTTTCTAAGAATGTCCCATTCCTTGCAAAGTTATCACCCTTATAAACCAAAACATCTAAGAATTCCAGTTCATTTTCTTGAATGTTTGACTTAAGTTTAATACTAGGACTGGAGTTTCTATGTGAATTGTATCAAGGAGCAAAAGTACAAAAGTCCACTTATGGTAGCTTTATCTGAAAGTTTTGATTTAGGGTTAGGGTTAGGGCTCATTTAGGGTTAGGGTTGGGGTTAGGGTTTAGTGTTTAGGGTTAGGTTTAAGGTCTGATGAAGTTAAGGCTAGTTTTTAGGGTAATTTATTTCTTCGAGATGGACAATCATTTACCTGACTAAGGTTTGAGAAAGGCTCTTGTTTTTGGCAAAGGCCCAAATGATATTAATGTGATGTCTTTTTGTTGTGGATGGGTTATTCATTTTGAATTGGTCCCGCCACTCATTGACAATTTTGGCTAGTTTGGAAGCCAGCGGGTGATACCGAAGAATGAACGGAGAAATGTCCCCTACTAGGTTTCCCTGTTGCATGTTTAGGCTATTGTTCACTGTATTGAGTCTATCTATCCATCCCAATTCAAGCTTATCCAATTGTTTGCTTGTCTTGGGAGTTTCTAACACCGAAATCCAGGGATCTGCCAGGGATTGATCTAGGCTTGAAAAGTGTTGTGCTATTTTGGTGGAGTGTTTTCTATGGATAACACTGAAGTGAGCTATCATTCTGGCCCTGAAAGGGTAGGGGTTGGGTTGGGATTACGGATAGGGTTAGGGTTGGGGTTTAAGATAAATCTTGCTTTTCAAATTTTTATATACAACTAGTTGACCACTGGAATTTCAGCAAATACCTGTTTATCATTGGCAAAAATCAGCATTTAAGGGGGGGAGGCAACCATTGGATAATCACTGGTTTTCTGTAAGTGTAAAAGTAACGTTAGTAACACTGGTAGCTAGCAACCGCAGGGCGGTGACAAAACTTCACCACCAGTTATCGAGCCAGTTTTGGTGTAATGTAACTGTTGTGTAGTGCAGGGTCATGTGCCCAAACGCTTGAAATCTTTCAGTGCCACTTTCGGGGCCTCTGAACTTATTTGCCATGAGAGGGGAATTTTTTTCAAAAAGTGTGAAAATGTAGGTTTTTGGCACTTTGCGGGCTGAAAAATGATGCGATTTTCATCATTTTTGCAGGAAATGCTGCTCTACTAGTGTTGATATGTAATATATGAAGACATTTCACCAGGATACCTCCTGGTTGATTCTGACCGGAAGGCCTGTTTTCGTATCTTTTAGCATGCAAATGCCATAATGGGCCACATAGGCCTATGCAGAGGCCTAGAATCACAAAACCATGCTATTCGACGGGCAAGGCCTCCAGAAAGGCATTAAACTGCCACCGGCACCCGAACAATGCTGTGTTCCAGCTTTTCCCGCCAAAAATCTGAGGCTTTTCTCTGTGATCAGTTATCGGAGCAATCTTAGCCCATGTCACGGCCATAGTAATGCTAATCTACTCCATTTTAACCAGTTTCCATAGTAGTTGCTGGCCTGCAGCCTGTACTTCAAATTTCACCTGCATTAAGTCAACCAATCAGAGCACAGCTGTCTATTTTCTCCCGGACTTAATCCTCTAGATATGTGCTTTCTGCATGCAGTTTAGCTCGCAGGTTACTAATGTAGCATATAGCAGTGATTAGAATTAGGAATATTTTACGTATCAGTTAATCGCTGTTCTTGCACTTTTGCCACTGTTTATATATATATATTAAAAATGTTGCTTTAAGGCTTTTTTTCTGTGTTGTGGACCCATCTAGGTGCTTTAGAAGGCTTTGATTGGGTGACTTAAAAAAAGTTTAACTTAAGATGTCTTGAACCCAGGACGTCTCAGTTGCTGGCTCAACGCACTACAACACAGAGGATTGATGCTGACATGTCGCTCGGATTCCACATAATTTCAGACTTTGCTGGAATAAATGTAAACCGGCTAAGCAAGGGGGGGGGGAGAGGTAGTAGCACTTTACATCCCTTATTCATGAAGTTACCTGGTTTTACGTTCTGAAAATATGTGTTTTTAGGTTAGAAGTGCAACCTTTTTTTTCTGTTTTAGTTCCAGTTTACTATCCTTCCAGAAAGTATGTAGAAATTGAAAAATCTTGCAAAATTGGTATGTGACCTCACACTGCTGGGGCATCGTGATTGGCTGTGGTTTGAAGTGTGATGAAGTGTTGGTATATGATGTAGTATAGAGAATAGCAATATATGGTATGTGACACAGTATGAAAGTCTTACCAAGCATAACAAATGAAGCACAATGAGATGTAGCCAGGAGGGGCATAGCTAGAAATGGTCACAGAGTCGATCCTCCCTGTCTTTCCTAGAGGAGTGAATCCATCCAACAAATAATCTGCAATAACAACTGTGTATCCCCTACTTGAGACATCCTAGCTGTGCCACTGACAGCTAACAGAAAGCAGCATTCAGATTAGGCAGTTTATGAGTAACAGTTGTTTATTGACTTACACAGCTTGTAATCGTCCTACTTTACTTGTACACACATTACATGAACTGCTATATCAGTGTACCACCTCACAGATTTGATATGACATCCTTTGCAGAGTGAGCCGTGATTGGCAGAACAACCTGTGACCTCATATGGAACCCCTGGATTCCAATGCTAGTCTATGGGAATTGCCATATGATGTCACACTTCCACATTGCAAGAAAAAAAACTAACTTTCCACATACTTTCTGGAAGGATAGTAACAAACGATAATAAAAAAACATAAGCTGCGCAGCAGCATAGCATCATACCCTCGGCTATTCTGCAGGCTATTCCGCAGGTTGGGGGGGGAGGTTGGGTAGGGAGTAAGGCCGGCCGCCCCCCCCCCCCCCCCCAAAAAAAATTAGGAGAACAGTTAATACATGGGCACAGACAATAATTAAGGTGAAAAATAAGGCCATTAGCAATTTTGAAATTCAGATTGACTTGACAGCTTATGATATTTCAGCCACTAATCTCCATGGGAACCTATTTTTATCTGAATATAGTTATCATTTGAGTTTTTTTCTCTATCAATATTTTCTTTTGGCCTATATGATTGAGACAATAAGTCAGTCATACCATGTAGTAGTCTAACAATAATAAGATTTTAAAAAGGCCATTTCCATGTTGTCGTGATTTTCACAATTGATATACATTGTATGTTTATTTTCATAAAAATATACTTTAAAAACTCATGATAATCATTACAGTATTGAGTGTATAGCCATTTCAGGGAAGAAAAATAAAGTAAGGTAACATGAACATTTGCAGAATAAAGTAGATTTTAACTAATAAAAGGAGATTTTGGAAAATTATATATTGAAAGCATTTTTCTTCATTAAAATATCTCCATGATTTCATGATTGCTGCTTTTGATGTGTTCTGCATATTAGCCAGCCACTAAACCACCAACTGTGACTGACATAAGATTATGTAACAGTTATGCAATGCAGAGACATGGAGTAGCCAAGCCTGATATCCACTGTAGTTTTACCCCAGTGATCTTGGCTTCAGTCATTGAAAGGATTAGCAGGGAAGACAATTACCCAGTGACATAACATTACATAATCAAGACTTCACCAGTGCTCCATTCAACAAAAGCCAGTCTGTCTGATTCATTCACATTCAATTTTCATGCTAATAACTAAATAAAAGGGGCTGACATTACTTAATCTTCTAAAATTTAAATCACTGAGTTTAGATATTAGCCATAAAGTTATAATTGGGAGTTTAAGATTTAGCGTCAACATTTTAAAATTTTAACAAACAAATGCATGTTTTTGAATATACTTAGTTATAACAAACAAATGCATGTTTTTGAATATACTTAGTTAGTGCTTTGAAAGTCCACATATATATAAATATATATATATAATTTAATATTTCCTATTGATAATATTTGATGAGGAGTGGTACACAAATTTAAATTTAGTCATTATTGTGGCAAATTTGATTGACCAGGGCCAAATATTGACTGATATATGATTATCTGAAAATCCTCAATATTTATCTAAATTTGTTAATATTGACTTCTGCTGTGAATAAAAATTTTCATAGTGTTCAAAATTAGCATGATGATGATGAAACATGTGAGGTTTATTTCGACAAATAAAAATTTCAGAATGAAATGGAGAGTAAATAGACATTTTAACAATTTGTTGCATTTTAAATCACAAATTTCAATGGAAAATTTTGCAATAACTCATGCAATGGCTGTGAATATTAATCCATAGTGTGTCTAACTACAACTAAGCTTTAAAGTTAAATAATTTACCCATTATCATTTTGGCTTTTCACGAAGAAATGTTGGAAAATTGGGATTTTTCTAATTTTTGGGTTTTTATAAAAATTCATAGGACCAACATTCCAACTGAGTTGAGATGTTAAAGAGGCATAAGTTAGACACCTAATTGGAAAATTTCATAGATTTAACTCCAAAATTGACTGAATCATACAGGTTTAAAATAATAGTATTTTTTCATATTTTTGGTAAATTGTCGTCCGTTCAACTTTCTCAGAGCATTTCCACCCACAAAAAACAAATCTTGGGTATTTAATGCTTACAATATGCAAATTTCAGTGTCAAAAGTACAGTAGCTTTTTAGTTCTGTCTCTGAAACAAACAAAAAACAATTTGTTCATGTCTTTCAATGATTCTGAGAAAAGTATTAATGTCATGGGGATTAGACCCTTAAAAGGCTCAACAGGGATAGAAGATACCATATTTACCCAAAAATGATAAATATGCATGCCGTAGTTTTGGCTGAACACCTAATGCACAAATACATATTTTTTTCACATTTTTCAATAACTGTGAGAAAAGTATTAATCTCATGTGGATTAAACCCCTAAAAGGCACAACTAGGATAAAAGACACAATAATGTCCCAAAAATAAAAAGTATACATCCCATAGTTTTGGCATTACTCCCAATACGCAAGTGGGACGCCCGTTATCCGTATCATTGACAGATGTATACATAGCCGAGGGTAATTATTTTTTGGAGTTATGGGAGTTAGCGGGAGTTAGTGGGAGTTAGTGGGAGTCACAGGAGTTAGTGGGAGTTACAGGAGTTAGTGGGAGTTAGGAGGAGTTAGCGGGAGTGATGGGAGTTACGGGAATTAGCAGGAGTTAACGGGAGTTAGTGGGAGTTACGGGACTTAGTGGGAGTCGAGGGAGTTATGGGAGTTACAGGAATTAGCAGGAGTTATCGGGAGTTAGTGAGAGTTACAGGACTTAGTGGGAGTTAGCAGGAGTTAGCAGGAGTTAGCGGAAGTTACGGGAGTTAGTGGGAGTTGCGGGAGTTAGTGGGAGTTACGGGAGTTAGTGGGAGTTAGCGGGAGTTAGCAGGAGTTACGGGAGTTAGTGGGAGTTACAGGAGTTAGCAGGAGTTAGCGGGAGTAAGTGGGAGTTAGCAGGAGTTAGCGGGAGTTAGTGGGAGTTATGGGAGTTAGTGGGAGTTGGCGGGAGTTATGGGAGTTACGGGAGTTAGCGGGAGTTAGCAGGAGTTACGGGAGTTAGCAGGATTTAGCAGGAGTTAGCGGGAGTTAGTGGGAGCTACGGGAGTTAGCAGGAGTTAGTGGGAATTACGGGAGTTAGCAGGAGTTAGCGGGAGTTAGTGGGACATAGCGGGAGTTGCAGGACGTCAAGGAGTTCCGGGAGTTACATGCTTAAATGGGGCCTCCTTTTCATGGATAGATACACACCCCATGAAATTATATATCATTTTCATTTCTTCCCACATGGCCAATCGCCCAAACACGCCCATCCACTCAGCAGAGGAGTGATGATGCATAATTCACTGACACTTTGATGGGTTCTATCAAAAATATTGCATAAGGATGATCACTTGTCATATGCCCTCTGCATCCTTGGCAATATGTTAGCATCTGGACATTTTAACAGCTGTCTGTTAGAGGGCCTATGCTATTACCATTAAATACACAGTTTAGTTCCCAGCATTTCATATTCTATGAAACGTGTAGCACACTGAGTGCAGATAGATAGGTGGATAGATAGATAGATAAATATGGTAAGTGCAGCCCTCTAAGTCCAGTTCTGGGCACTCACAAGGGTTAATTGATGAGATGGGAGAGAGAGCCGGAGTCCTCAAAATGTTACACATTTACTCCAATTGAGGGATTTTTATTTGCTCAGCATAGACTGATACAAGGGACCGCCAATTTTAACATCTTATCCGAACAACATCTAGCTGGGATTTTGCTCATGAAGGTACACTGAAAATGTTGGGTTCCCCACCTGGGTTTCGAACCCATGCAAGCAAAGACCTTCAGTGGAGCAGGCGAGCACCATAACCACATGGCTACCCAGCTGCAGGTTCATTGAGCTATCTAAAAGAAGACAAATTGTAGTGATTGATAAGTAATTGGTCGGGCGGGTGAAATATATGATAGCTTGACTGAAGTCTTGTGACTGATTCGTGGTAGGATGCATGATGGAATGAGGATTTGTAAAAAAAAAAATATAATAATAATCCAAGTTACAGCTCATAACAATGAAGAGCTGTCTGATTGTTTTTGTTGTATTGGCTTTACTTTTTTTTTTCAGTATCAGATGAGATAAGAGTATAACAACAATTGGGGGTGGGGTGGTTGTTTTCACAGCATATCTAATAAGAATTCAGTCAGTATCTAAGAATTATATAAGTGGAGTTGGAAAAGTTATGCTTTACGTAATCCAAATTTCGTCCTTGGCTTTGACTTAATTTCATATGACACCTGCTCCTAAAGCATGAAAGTAGTGATTAATGTTATTGTAATCTAGATAAATGTTTGAATTGAAATTTGTAATGTCAATGCCAAAACTAATCGAAACTGAATGATAAAGAATTCTTTTTGACGACAGCTTGGACAGATAAGTTCTGTTAAACTATTAAATGTTGACCACATTTTGTTCTTGAAAAGTATTAACATCTCACTATAATCATATGATTATGAGCAACGTAAATCAAACCTTTTGCTACGTAGTTATTTTGGTTAGAATCAAACGTTGGGCCAAACAACGTATGACAAAGGTAGGGCAAAGGTAATTTCCAAATGTTGCACTCCGATGGAGAACTAAATGTAGGTCGCAACCTTAGTAAGGGGTTGGCACATAGTTTGTTTTATAGTTTGGCCTAACGTTCGAGTCACACGTAAGTCATACCTTTGGTAGAGAGGTTGGAAGAACGTTTGGTCATAACGTTTGGCTAAACGTTAGGGTGAGGCTGGTGCCCCAACATTTTCAGATCAAGCCTACCTTTTTTTCTGAGATGCCCCTTGGTATAAAAAGAAAGTATACCAAATTTCAGCCAGATTCATCAAAATTTAGGTGTGGCCACCTGGCCATTTGTGTTTTAAACATAACAAATCCATAAAAATCGTCATATCTTTTGATATAATGGTCATACACCTTTGAAAATGGGCTCAAAATAATCCTAGACCACATATTCATATTCAACTTCTTTAGTAACTTAGTGTCTATCTCTTATATTTCTTGAGTTATTCAACAAAAACTGTAATTTGCCATGTTTTATACATTAAAACTGCAATATTTTCAATGACGTAACAAACAAAGTATATAACTTTAAGAAAATCTGGGCATGAAGCAGTATTTGTGAGCTTCCATTTCCTTGCTTAACTCCATGGGTATCCCTTGCATTCTTCATGTTGATTGTAAGGATTTTCTAGGAATCGGAAAGGTGAAAACAAATTTCAAAAATCCCATCGCAATAACATTGTTGTTAAATATGTAGTTTCAATACTGAGCTCTTTTGACGTGATAAAATCATTATGTGACTCATGCATTGCCATATCATTTTCTGTATTGGCATCATAAGGACTTAAGGAGGTCAGTATTTTGGCAGCTCATTATACTCTGAACTCTCTGATCATCAATGAAATGGACTTAAAGATATAAGCGAGGAGAGACATTGTAGGAGTATGAGCTTTTTGAAAACACTGGGCCTCCTTGTTGGATGTTGTTGGTTGAGCAGCAATCATAGTCAATGGTCAGTGAACATTACATAAATCAGTCCTTGAAAGGGATGAAAATTTAAAAAAACAAACACTGCAAACTGTAACATGGTACAATAATAATTATGCAATGTATTGGGAAACTGAGCTAGATCAAAACAGAACAGTAAAACTTTTTTTTTCCTCCAAAAACAAAACTTATACTTTGCACAGGAATTTCATTTTAGCTCAATACTTTAAGTTTAGGTTGCTTCTACTTGTGCTTGCAGGCAGGTATGGGCTAGTGCAATTTAAAACCTACCAGGGAGCCAAAATATCATTTTCACCATGTGGTCAACTCTTGTGGCACTTGAAGCTACAGACACCAAAGATGCCTGGTAGTTTTAGTGCATAATTGTGACATATTTTGCATAATTTGGTAACTTTGTGATATCAGCACTGATTTTATTCTACAGAAACTGTGTGTCAGTCAATTATAGATTGCTTTTGAGGTACTTAATACAATGTGCACAGAAAACTAACCAGAGGTAGACTGACATACAAGAAAATGATGAATATGGTACAGACATGTTGGACAATTATCTCAATGTTTACGAGATTCTAAATAAACTGAATGTATATCAAATAACTCAAAATTGTGATGAAGAGTTCCAGTATGACATAGAGGTATCACAAGAAATAAAATATAATTCTGGGCCTAATCAGAATAAAATGAGTATAGCAGAAAATATAAGTATTTGAGATTCCAGTTGTTTAGCTTGAGGTTGGATCCTCATCAATGGCATAGTTCCAACATTCACCAAAATTATGCTTATTGATTTTCCATTCAACATATTTCCATACAACAAAAGTTGAATTGTTGAAGTAAGAATCATTTAAATATTAGATCATTTAGTCCATAATTATTTATCACAAGTAAAATTACCAGAATTTCCAGAAAACGACTGTTTTTGATGCGTTATATTTCATCATTTAAAAGTCATAATTCAGACTTGTTGACTTGTAGAGTTGCAGAGACATAGTAGGGATTCTTGAAATAAGTAAATGTCCTAATTCCAAGCTCACCCTTAAGTGTGTGATGTATCGGGACGGTGGTTGACTGAGCCTAAATCAGTTAAAATTATACATCTTGAACCCCTTACAATTTGAAAGTATAAATTCAGATTTCTGAGGTTGTTTGTTCATGCTGTATGACAGGAAAATTCTGTTCCTGTTCATTCCATATTATGATATTAGAGTATTCAGCAGGGGACATGAAGTTGGAAATGACAGAAGAGTATTTATGACAAAGACAAACAAAGTATTTTTGTACTCTACATATAATAGTCCGCATTATGATTTTATAGAAATTCTGAGATTTTCAGAAAATGTTTTTTTTTAAGCTGCTTAAAACAATGTAGACACTCAGTTATATATGTATATATGCATTTCCCCAAAAAATGTAAAGAAACATACCAGAGAACTGGATAAACTGTGTCAAATATGTCATTTTTCATTGAAAATCGCCTATATTTGACCAATTTATCTTTGCATCAAAGTGGCCACACCTAAATATTCTCCAATATTCATGAAACTTCACAGAAATTCTTATTTTATCATGGCACAGCTCAGAAAAAAAGGTAGGAGGGATCTGAGGAAAATTTATATTTCAGGGGGCACCAGCCTCACCCTACTAAACGTGTCAGTCATATGTGAGTCATACCTTTGGTTGAGAGGTTTGAAGAACGTTTGACTATTACGTATGACCATACCTTTCATTTAAAGGTTTGTCAAACATTCATTTGAGAGGTTTTTATAAGCTTAGACTATTACATAAGTCATACCTTTGGTTGAGAGGTTTAGATGACGTTTGACTACTACGTATGACCGTACCTTTGATTCATAGGTTTGTGGAACATTCATTTGAGAGGTTTTTACAACCTTAGACTGTTACGTATTACCATACCTTTGATTCATAGGTTTATCAAAGGTATGGTCGAACATTTGGCAATACGTAAATTCCAAGGTTTCTCCAACGTGTTTTTGATATGTATGGACAACGTTTGAAAGTAATGTTCAGGGCAAACGTCTGATCATACGTATCTGCCAAAGGTTTGTTGAAGGTTTGCACAAAGTTGCAGAACCTAGGATCCTGATTCTCAGAGAGCCTTGTAGTGCCATCTATTCCATATAATACCTATTCCAATCTATCTGGTAATTTTGTAATTATAAAAACCCCAACAGGATGCTTGCTGTTGACGATTAGATGAAGCCACGACAGAGTCCGCGAAAAGTGCTTTTGGTGTACAGGACATTCGGGTAGGTAGATTCTGAAGTTTACCTGCCCGAATAAGATTTCTCCTGCCCGAAATTTCATAAGCTCAACCAGAATCGAGTTAAAGAAAGTGAACTTACAATATTACATTAATCCATCAGATTGTAGTGTTGAAACTTACTTATTTTAGCATCGGCTTTTCAAGTTAGCTAATATAGACCTATATTAGCTAAAGATAGTATGACATTTATATATATAAATTATATATATTTATAATATTCATTTGTGTTAATAAAAGTTTGTATCACAGGCCGCTCAATCTCTTCCCCTGATACAACAGTCTCCCTTCCCTCACTAACATCAAACGAAAACAATCACAAAGGTTCTTGAGCAAAGAGAGTATTGGAAGGGGCAGGCTTGCTGGGAAGAGATTGAGGGGCCTGTGGTTTGTATAGGCTTATATGCATCAACATTAGTCCCGTGGCTCACTAACACAATGCTGTGACCAATTAAATTCAGAATTAACAATTCAAAAATCTACATATTTTTGTTGCTATTAATTTTAAATATCTGACCAGGTATTGGTAAGGAAAATATTATGCAGATTATATTTTGTTGAGTTCATTAGAATTGATCCAAAACTATCTGCAGGAATTAATTGGTAGAAAACCTGTCAGGACTCCTGCTCTATTTTCTATTGGAACCTTGCAGGCCTCAAATTTATCTGGTGTAAAACTTAGGTTACCAAGCTGAGGATGGCTATCCCTAATTGCAAAAAGCTGAGGTGTTGACCCTCTTTAAATGTTTAATTGCAATCCAATTGACACTTCTGACACCAATTTGTGTCATTGGTGTTTTTCAATTGCAATGGAGATTTCAAAGGCCTGTGCCCGGGGGCCTGTGCTGACTGCATTGGTTGCTGCATCAGCTCATTGACACTTCAACACAACACTGTCGGACATCTGGGCAGGCAACCACTCTATTTTTGCCGGTCATACTCGATTTTTGCCGGTTTTGACCGGCAAACCGGCACTTTTCGCGGACTCTGAGCCACGAAGAAAAAGTTGATACACCAGTTACAAAAAAATCCACATATGTACTTTTAAAAATGTGAAAGCTTATCCTGGTCTAAAAAAAAATTAAATTTTTCCACACCCACAAAGATGCATAAGAGAATTGTATAGACCCAAGTTTAGTGGTGCCTCATTGCAACTGTCCTAGATGCCCAGAATGTTCCAATTTTATCACGGTAAAATTTCAGTAACATTTTCAATTTCACCAGGCAAGGTAAGTGTTTTTACCCTCGGCAATGTATATTGCCGTCGGGTATTGTAGTTAGTATGGCAAATTTTTGTCCGTCCGGCGGGCGGCCGGGCGGGTGGGCGGCCGGGCGGGCGGCGTCACACAATGTGTATTGGCCTCTGTGCCAAAACTATTTCACCTATATATATGAAATTTGACACATGAATGGGTCTTATAGTGTTAATGTGCCTTGTGGAGTTCATGTTTATGCAATGACCACAGTTTTTGTAAAATGTTGAAAATTCGGAAAAATTAATTTTTTTCTTTTCCGGATCACAACTCGGAAAAGGTTATACGTATGGGCATGAAAATCTAGAATAACATGTATTAAATACCCTAGTTGTGCCTTTTAGGGGTCTGAATGCTCTTAATAAAGTTGATTTTTAAAAATTCACAAAAAATGTAAAAAAAATTGGTTTTTTCAACCCTCTGTAATTCCCTCAATTTTGGAGTTAGACGTTTGAAATTTAGCATATAGTTATCTAAAATATAGTTCTTTTAATTTCTTGAATCGTTTAGAGGGTCAATCTAACAGATTTTGTACAAAAACCAAAATACTGAAAAAATGTGTAATTTTTCACATTTTTCTTGAATTTTGATCTCTCACATCAAAATGGCAATAACTATATTGGTAAAAACCAAAAGGTATTATACTTAAACCTATGAAGAAGGAACTTTTATGGCCATTATGTAGTTAACGTAATATCTTAGGCCGACAAAACAAGTTTAAAGTACACAAAAATGTGAAAATATCAACTTCCTGACCATTTTCGTTCTAATAAAGTCATGCTTTGTTCTTGAATATCAACAAAATGAATTATCATGAATGAAATACATGGTTTTATGCATATATCTATTAAAATCATCAGATATTTGAAACAAAAAGACAGAAATTGCTGAAAATAGCCAAAAAACTGTAGACCTTTGAATTGTCTCATTTTATTCAAATTTGCATCTTGGTTACTCAAAGTGCCATACATTGTGTCCCAAATATAATTTGTAGTTAACTATAATAAATTATGTGTACATATATAAATATGCTTTATGCATATAGTTCTGACTCAGGGGGTTTCCCTCCTGAGCACCAACGTAAATCAAACCTTTCACTACGTAATTATTTAGGTTAGAATCAAACGTTGGGCCAAACAACGTATCACAAAGGTAGGGCAAATGTAATTTCCAAACGTTGCACTCAGATGGAAAACCAAACGTAGGTCGCGACGTTAGTAAGAGGTTGGCAGATAGTTTGTTTTATAGTTTGGCCTAACGTTAGAGTCACACGGAAGTCATACCTTTGGTTGAGAGGCTGGAAGAACGTTTGGTTGTAACGTTTGGCTAAACGTGTCAGTCATACGTAAGTCATACCTTTGGTTGACAGGTTTGAAGAACATATGACTATTACGTATGACCATACCTATGATTCAAAGGTTTGTCGAACATTCATTTGAGAGGTTTATAAAACCTTAGACTATTACGTAAGTCATACCTTTGGTTGAGAGGTTTGAAGAACGTTTGACTGTTACGTATGACCATACCTTTGATTCATAGGTTTGTCGAACATTCATCTGAGAGGTTTTAGCAACCTTGGACTATTACGTATGACCATACCTTTGATTCATAGGTTTATCAAAGGTATGGTCACACGTTTGGTCATACGTAAGTTCCAAGGTTTCTCCAACGTGTTTTTGAGATGTGTGGACAACGTTTGAAAGTAATGTTCAGGTCAAACGTCTGATCATACGTATCTGCCAAAGGTTTGTTGAAGGTTTGCACAAAGTTGCAGAACCTAGGATCCTGATTCTCAGAGAGCTTGTAGCACCATCTATTCCATACCTATTCCAATCTATCTGGTAACTTTGTAATATATAAAAACTCCAACAGGATGGTTACTGTTGTCGATAAGATGAAGCCATGAAGAAAAAGTTGACAAACCAGTAAAAATTAAATCCATACATGTACTTTTAAAAATAAGAAAGCTTATCCTGGTTTAAAAATAATTTAATTTTTTTCCACACCCACAAAGATGCATATGAAAATTTAATGAGACCCAAGTTTAATGGTGCCTCAATGCAACTGTCCTAGATGCCGAGAATGTTCCAATTTTATCAAGGTAAAATTGCAGTAACATTTTCAATTTCACCATGCAAGGTAAGTGTTTTTTATATAATTTTATCTTATAGTCCCTAAGTGGACTTGTAGACTGCTCAGTAAAATGAGGAAGAAAAGTCTATTAATTTTGGGAGCCATCCTTTTTGGATAGCTCTGTTTGTACTGCTTTAATTTTTTGTTTTATATTTGCAGATCTCAATCAAAATAATTAAATCCTCCGAACCAGTCGCTGGGATGCTCTCCCCCCCCCCCGACCCCACCCTACCTGGACAATGATCTAAAGACCTTAATAGCTAATAAACAGAATTAAACTGAACAGAATTGAAACCCCCCCCCCTCCCATCAGACGATCCGCCCCTGGAAAAAATCGACATCTTGAAGTGACTTACTTGCGAGTCCAGCGCTGGTGTCCAACGACGAATTCCGGCCGTATCCACGTCCATGAGTCCTCCCCGGTTTGGTAACGGGGTATATCCATCCAGAACGGGGTATATATGTCCATGTTCAGTCCATAATTGAATCACAAATACTGAAACAGCTGATCCTGGGCCGGGGCGCTTGGACCATGCTGTTCGATCTGGCACATTGCCGCGGGCCTAAACTTTCACAGTATTGAGTTCCGAGCGTCCAAAACCGGCTCATTGAATAGCCAAGCAGCTATTCTATGTAGCTCCAATGCTATACGGCTTGTCAATGCGTTTAAATCCTTCGTTATTAGCAAAAACACCATCCGAAATATCACACATTCGAGTCAACCCGCCATTTTGGCTTGTTGTACGCAAGTGCGCATGCGCAAGAGGGGGCAGGTCGGCTTGAAACGCTGGATCCCAGAAGGCGGGAAGACGGTCAAAGACCGTCAGACCAACGTTGAATTGCTTCGTAGCATCAGATACGGCTTGTATCACTCGTATCAACGTCTAAAAGTACGTATTAACGTCTGAGAAATGTGTCGACAGATTACGTAGTTTCGTAACGTTGGGTCCGATGTGGATGGGAGGTTTAATGCTTCGTTAGACCAACATTAGATTTACCTCAATGTCCGGGAGGGTTACCATTTAAAACTTTTGACAAGAAATCTCAAACCCCCACTTGTGACTCTATTGCTTAAATCTAACAACATGTAATGTAAATTAAAAAAGAAAGAAAGAAATGTCAATATAAGTGGACTTTCATTTAGCATATTAAGAAACACGCATTTGCTTGTTTCTACACTGTTTTTAAAGATTTTGACAAAAATCTTAAACTCTCAATTCTAACTTAATGGTTTAAATCTAGCCTCAGTTATGTACATTTTAACATATGAAGTACTTACTTTTATTTTTGTTTTGAATTAAAATTAAATATGAGCATATAAGACAGACTGGCATGGCAATAAGACCACTATGTATATATACAGGGTTATTAAAGAAAATTACTTGGCATGCAAACCCCATTTCTGCAAATTTCAGTGTGTAATTTTACATCTTAAGACATTATTTGATAAATCTGTCTTTTAATTCATGTTAAAACTCACTCCAATTGTATTTTTAGCATTTTAAAGAAATATTGGTTGGGGGGTAAAAGTGTCATTATTGGAAGGGGTCCAGTTTTTGTTGAATGGGCACTGGAGACTATGTGTCTGTGCTTCATTGTACCTCTCCCCTCCAACCATTCATGTTATGTAACATTGTGTCACTAATCCTCTTCAGTGACCAAAGCTGGGAACAAAGGAGCATAATAGCAGTACACAGCACCCTCAACTTTTTAACAAATTTCCATTTTTCTTAGAAATATGTCCAAACTGCATTGACACCAACTTTGTAGTTTGATATTGAACAAATAAAGAAATTTCCAATTTGAATAAAAAAAATGTAGGCCAAGGAGAAGCTGAGACATGACTTTTTGTAGCCCATGCAGCCTGTACACAGAGTTGGGACATGTTTCTTTTGTTTTGTTTTTCTTTACAGCTATTGTTATTCTTCAAAGTTTGACCAGCATTTAACCATTGTATTAACTAGCAACTTGCTTAGTCTTAAAAGATATATATACTGGCATAAATCTTGTTTTAGTCTTACTATTTACAATGGTTTTGGTTGAAGACATATAATATATAATTTCTGTTTCTAGACCCCTATTCCATATTTGTAATTTATGATAAGAATAGCTAAGAATAGATGGATAGATAGATAGATAGATAGATAGATAGATAGATAGATAGATAGATAGATAGATAGATAGATAGATAGATAGACAGATAGATAGATCAACATTTCATCCAGGAGATTCATATTGTCTTAGTGTCAAAAACATCTAAATTCAGCTAATGGGACTGAATGTGCCACTTTTTGGAGTGTTTGGTTGTTTTTATTGTTATTCAGGCCTATAATCTAACTGTCGCCTGGCCCTGGTTGTTTGTATTATCTATTTGTAAATGTGGTCAGCAACATTGTTCCTGCGTTTGAGTGGAAGCTGCTTTATTAGAATGATTCTTCTAGTTTACATGTTGGCCTATTGGAGCTGATATTTGAAATGAAACTAAATAAAGATAGCTGAAATTATATAATTTAGTGCACTATATAAGCTTTGGAGCAAATTCTCTGTGTTTTTCCGTGATTGTTCCTGCTTCACCAGACATATTTTCCTTGACAACAATTGCATTTATTGCTGCGTTAATGGAATCCTTAAACTGACTTTTAACAGATTTTCTTTATTGAAAAAAGGGTCTCTTTCCATGTGTTATCACTTATCACAGATTCAACCAAATTTCTCATTTTTATCCGAAGTTAAAGGGTGGCAACCTGGTATAAAAGCAGGGTGGTTTGATTGACTGATCTGCTGATTGAATGATTGCTTAATTAATTGTTTTGATTGACTGATCAAATAATTAATTTCCTTGTGCAAATGGATTTTAATATTGCATTAATAACATAAAGTATTTGTATATATTACTATTAGATCTGTAGACTTCATAGAATGGATGTAGACAAATTTCAGTTATATTCAATAAATTCTAATTTTAAAATTAATAAAATTTCAAAAATGAACTTCTGTATGCAATAAAAGAACAGTATTTCTTAAGATGGATGGATGGATGTTTGGGGCTTTACATCCTGTATTTACGCACTTGGTAGGCTAATTAGGACAGGAAGAGGACATGGCAATGAGGCAAAGGATGATTGAAACAGCCATCCAACATATATAGGCCCAGGTGACCCGGCAAGAGCTGGATTCGAACCCTGGACAAAGTGATTGGCAGTCCTGCACGCTACCACTAGACCAACCCTCCCCCCTCAAAACCCTGTCTTTGTTTACAAATCAAGTATTGCTTAATTTTTTTTAACTGTATTTAAAGTTTCTGCTCTGCAGTTACGGAAAGTCAGGGAAGCTCATGAAAAACATTGTGGTGATGGAAACTCAACAAATTGCCAAAACAAGGAAATTTCAAATTTTGGCCTTGATTCTCGCTTAAATTTGTACAGATTTTCATCATTATGGCACTTGCTGTGACCTGGTGGAAACGGACATTAATTTAAAGTTTTTAGGGACCTTGCCCCCTCAAAGCCAGCGCCTCTTGAGGCCCACTTGATCTCACTCCCCGCAGAATAGCCACTGATTAGCCGAGGGTATGCTGCCGCGCAGCCTATGTTTTATATAATTTTATCTTATAGTCCCTAAGTGGACTTGTAGACTGCTCAGTAAAATGAGGAAGAAAAGTCTATTAATTTTGGGAGCATCCTTCTTGGATAGCTCTGTTTGTACTGCTTTAATTTTTTTGCTTTATATTTGCAGATCTCAACCAAAATACATCAAAATTCCTCCCCCCCTCCCAGTGGCTGGGCTGCCCCTTCCAGCCCTCCCCCCCCAACGCACCCTACCTGGACAAAAATCCCTTCATTGCCAAAATATACCAGCATGAATAATAATAATTATCAATAATAAAATTTTCACACACTTCATGTCCACATTGGGACACATGAAGAAGATACATTTCAATGGTCAGGTCGCTTGGTCTGGATCCGCCCCTGAAAACCATATTGAAAACATCGCATCAGATCATCAGGAGACTTACCTTTCACTCCAGCGCCGGGGTCCAGCGACGAATTCTGGCCATATCCAGTGGATTATCCACGTCCGTGTGTCCTCCCGGGTATGGTAACCGGGTATATCCGTCCAGAACGGGGTATATATGTCCACTATTCAGTCCAGAATTTATCACAAATATGTACTGAATAAGCTGATCGGGCTATTTCTGAACCTGGGCGCTCTGATCGTGCGCTTCGAAATAGCACATTGCCGCGGCCTGAATCTTTCACAATATAGCATTCCGACCGTCAAAACCTGCTCATGAAATAGCCAAGCAGCTATTCTATGGAGCTCCAATGCTATAAGGC
This sequence comes from Platynereis dumerilii, assembly GCA_026936325.1. Taxonomy (NCBI): domain Eukaryota; kingdom Metazoa; phylum Annelida; class Polychaeta; order Phyllodocida; family Nereididae; genus Platynereis; species Platynereis dumerilii. Next base: position 130,522,450 of record JAPTHN010000001.1, read on the forward strand.
TTGTCAATGCGTTTAAATCCTTTGTGATAAGCAAAACACCATCCGAGATTTCACAGATTCGAGTCAGCCCATCCTCCTCACGCAGGGATAGTTGACACTACCCCTGCTCTCAAGACCTGTCTGAGAGCGGAGTCTCATTAAAATTGTTCCACTTACATACTTTAATGGCATGATTGCTTTTGCCAATCAGGAGGCTGTTTATATATTTTAGGCTGGCTGTGACTCAGGTCATGTTACACATGTTCCAAGTGAGACATTGAAAGAGGATTATCAGCTGTGAAAAATACCAAAAGCTGTTGATCTGTTTGTTTTCTAGGTTCTGTACAGATGTTTAACAGTTTGACAAATCTACAAGTAATTGGCAACACCGATTAATTGATTTGGACACTAAGCAGTTTGATATCTGTCAAATGAACTGTAAATCAAAATTAAAAAAAGAAACAGCTATCTTGTCTATCAATCTGTCTATCAAGCTGTCTATCTATCTATAGTATCTATCTATCTAATCTGTCTATCTATCTATCTATCTATCTATCTATCTATCTATCTATCTATCTATCTATCTATCTATCTATCTATCTATCTATCTATCTATCTATCTCTATCTATCTATCTATCTAAATTTCTAGATATGCCCCCACAATCTACCTATTGTGTTCATTTGTCTATCTGATTGTTTTCAGAGTATCTCAATCATTGATTATCAATTCATTATAGTCTTATAAATTCCAAATAATTACATCACTTGAAATACGCTTAATCTAAAATTATGCAAAATGAAGTGCGAAATGCAAAGGTTCTTATTTATTAATTCTCACACTCGATTCATTTAGCATCTGGCAATGCACTGTAAGGTGCTGCCACCTTTTTATGAACTACCAGTGTGAAAAGGCAGGGGAGGGTGTTGCTACGTATTGTTCTGATTAAAAGTATGGTTTTTACGTTGTGGGTGTCACAACTGCTTTTGAGATATCATTATCAACTGTGATTCACACAAGAAACAATACAACACTACTTGTTTGATAAACAACAGAATGAAAAGATTTCAGGTAAATCCCACTTAGTACTCCAGTCAGTGATTGGGCAGTATGTTCCACCTGATCACCTTCCAGTGCCTCCTGCCTACCACTGCAACCTATTAGAACCCAATTTTACGGCGCCGGATGCATAATTGGCAGCCTGCCAATATTCACTGAAACATGGTGCATGTGGTCAGGGTAGGTACACCAGCCTACACTGTGATGTGAGGATGAGTCAGCCCGCCATTTTCGCTTCTTGTCGGCGAGTGCGCATGCGCAAGAGGAGGCAGGTCGGCTTGAAACGCTCGATCCAAGAAGGCGGGAAGACGCTTTGTAGAGTGAGATATGGCTTGTATCACTCGTATCAACGTCTAAAAATAGTATTAACGTCTGAGAAATGTGTAGACAAATTACGTAGTTTCGTAACGTTGGGTCCGATGTGGTTTGGAGGTTTAATGCTTCGTTAGACCAACATCAGATCAACCTCAATGTCCGCGAGGGATTGTCATTGATGTTGAATATATTATTTATATCATCTATTTTGAGTTTTAATCACATAACAGGTCGCTGCTTATAAATGCATTAAATTTCAGTACAAACAAGCAATAGCATCAGAAATCACCTAGGAGAAGCAGTCCTCACTTGGCCCAGCATGACCCTAATTGACCTGACCCAATTCTCTGATCTTCTCTGATTCCCCAAGAAGGTTCAGATAATGGCCTCCTATCACAACTTCTTCATTCACACATTTATAATGACAATATTTTCAGTTTAGAGGATTACTTTGCATTCATCTGCAAGTACAATGTAAGTTACAGCGATTCTGGAAAGTTAAAGTTTGTCAATTCACAAATTGTGATCACTCACATACAATGTAACTGAAATCAATTAACTGAGGATTAAAAATGTTGATTCATAACGGTTATAAGCAAATTAAGGCCAGCAAAACGTACAACAGAAAACAAAATAATCAATAAAAATCGAAAGAAATCCATTCAGGGCCTTCAAGGTCAAAGGTGACCTTGGGCTTCTGGAGAAGATTACAAGGACAAGAGAGTTTATGTTGAGTGCTCCACCTTGGTTAATAGATAGGGATGATATACATAATCTGAAATAGTTCCATTTAATCTGCTTTTGTAGACAAATAATAAAACTTCCAGCCTTTAAAATGCTAAGAAAATATAGACCATGCAGGCTAACATCCGAACTATACCAAACCATGCATATATCTCATAGTTTTTATGTTTTAAATGATCTTTACCAAAGTGAGTAAGTTTTGCTCAAATCCTTTCTATCGAAATGTGGAACAAGCATAATTTTGGAATCTGAAAGGGCAAGAAACTCGATCTCTCCATCACCTATCTATTATATATCTATTATAAATAAATCGAGATGCCAACAATGGCTCACCGCCTCCGCCAGATTGCTGTATGTGTCCTCTTCCTGTCCTAGTTAGTCTACCAAGTGCATAAATACTGAAAGTAAAGAATCAATTATCCATCCACAACCCAGTGAAGGAAAGAATTCACAGTAAAGTGGTATCTAGCCATAGCAATGAGTATTAAAAATCATCAAATTACTATTAATTATTAGTTTGCTATATAATACAGATAGTGCAGATTACACTGCAAGTGTTTCTTGAAGCCTTCTTGTTGCTACACGCAGTTCACACGTGTTTACATTGGAGCAATGATATAGAAAACCCATTTTGTGAGACCCTGACAGAAATCCATTATGAAACAATAAATAATTTATCTGCAATTTGATAACTACATCAAAAATGAATAGTGTTGTCTTGCTTGAGCTTGAGATGTCAACATTGTTGAGTTATAAATAGATTTCTTAGAAATGGGTGCGAGCAACAGCATTCATTTCTTGACATCACAAAAATATTTGACTGGCAGCTTCACAGACTGAAGCCAATCCTGCCTTTTCTTATTGGCGGAGGGAAGCTTAGAGATGATGGATGCCATTCTTAATTGAGTCTTGATTGGAACAATAGCTTGCATTCTTCCCTTTCGTGTTCCATCAAGACAAAATGGCTGGCAATCAAGACAATGAAGGCAGATATGTCTAAAATTGCTGCCATATTTTGCTTGATTGCTTCAATCACAAGTGATGACTTACTCCACTAAATGGCGAAGGAAAAAGCAAGTTATAATCTCATTAGCAAAAAGAGCCGTAGATAGAACTTTCAATCGTGGAATAAACATTTGAAGGTCTCTCCAATAATTGATCCATCAATGGTACCTTGATGTTCACACACATGCTGAAGGCTGGCATATTCATTATTCATCGGGGGGGGGGGAGGGGGGCTGGGATATGTTGGACGTTTCCACACTTTCCAATTTTATTCAGTGTTGAAAACACCTTGACATCAGAACTTAGCATTAATATCAGAATATTGTTGAACTCAAACCCACAAGGTAAGAGATTAAATTGCACCTTGTCTTTTCCAGTCAGACAGCTCAATATGATTTGACCATCGTTCTCCCTGTTAACCAATGGATTATAATTTCTAGCAGTTCACTGCATTTGACATGAGCTTTCGTTGGTGCGGTCATCAACGTAAGTAACTCTCAATGCATGCCCCTGCTACAATTCCTCACCGTGTCCTGCATGCCTATTTTTCACATGATTCAATGATCCCATTAGTGTTATTTTGATGATCCCTTGCCATTCTTCTTCGGCTGTGTGATGGCATACCCCAGACTGTTGGGTAGCTTCATTCTAAGAGACCAAGGGAGCCATCGGGTTGACAGAGATACGTAAATTCTTCAATAAACAGGATTTGCCCTTGAACCCCACATTTTGTGCCTCAATGAGTCCCAACCTCACTGTTACACCAATAAGCTAATTTCTCAGTCTCCAGTATATTGGTTTATCCGGGGAAAATTCGGCATTATCCTGTATTAGCCCCCTTGAGGGTTTAATCATTTTATAGGTATTTCCATGGATACTGATCAACAAAAACTAAAACTGAAAAATAACTCAAATACGTTTCCAGTCTGTATATCACAGAATAAATACTGTAAAAGTGTGAAGGGAGATCATTATCAAGAATAATCACAGTTATATGTTTCTTAAAACATTCAACTGAAGTTTCTTAAACTGAAGTGTGATATATTGCAAAATACTGTCTTATATATATATATATACTCCCACTTTAGCCCCTTTTCCCATTGACTGTAACATTGAAAAGGGGGCTAATGTAGCAGTATACATAGCCAGTAGGATATAGCAAAAACTGTCTTATTATACTCCTGCTTTAGCCCCCTTTTCCATTGACAGTAGCATTGAAAAGGGGGCTAAAGCAGGAGAATATATAGACAGCTGGATGTAGCAAAACTGTCTTATTATACTCCTGCTTTAGCCCCTTTTTCCATTGACTGTACTATTGAAAAAGGGGCTAAAGCAGGAGTATATATAAGACCGTAGGATATATAAAGATACTGTCTTATATTATACTCCTGCTTTAGCCCCTTTTTTCCATTGACATCACCATTGAAAAGGGGCTAAAGCAGGAGTATATATATAAGACAGTATTTTGCTATATTTTGGTGGTATTTCTACTGTATAGCGTCACTGTGCTTTTACACAAGATGGCGTTTATACAGTCAATGTAACAAAGAAAAACTTGTCTCTTTCTAAAAAAGTACCATTTTATATATGCTCCTGCTTTAGCCCCCTTTTCGATGGTAGTCTCAATGGAAAAGGGGGCTAAAGCAGGAATATATATAGACACTAGGATATATTAATAAACTGGGACATGTTTACTGGATAGATATTACTGATTCACACTTAATAGTTTTTGGGGGAGAAACCCCCCCCCCCTACAATCTTAAAAGGGCGAAATGTTTGATGGGGATAGAGAAAAAATGGGGTATAGTTTTTTTGGGGGGTAAAGACTTACTTATATTGCCATGTATAAATAATAAGAAAGGGTTGAAACCTTTAGCCCCGTTTGCCATGTCCACGGAGTTAAAAAAAGGCCTAAAAGTATAGCCCCTTAACCCATGTTAATACAGTACAGAAGGGGTTTAAAACTATAGCCCCTTTTTTCACTATATGGACATGGCATTAGGGGCTAAAACTTTAACCCCCTTTTTTGGTAGATCTTCATGGCAATATAAGTAAGTCTTTACCCCCAAAAAAACTATACCCCATTTTTTCTCTACCCCCATCAAACATATCGCCCCATCAATCATATTGCTCTCTTCACGGTGTCCTTGAACGAAGTTTAGGGTTAAAATTTAGGGTTAAAAAAAATGTACAAAGAATCCATCAACACAGGGTTGAAGTAGGCCTATGTGGTCTCAGCTTCGATTTGATGTAAAGATCAAAAAAATCTGTTGGGAAAATTTTGAGAAAATTGAAATTTAAAATTTTTAGATTTCACACCCTTGTTGCATGCAAAATATCCATTATATAATGTTTAAAATGATAATCTTAACACAGAAATGCTCTCCTCTCCCCCCTTGGTGCTTATACAGTTGATCAAATTCAGAATTATGATTAAGTGGTTTTTAAAGGAATATCACATTCTGAAGGTGTTACAGACTTGCTCGACTATAATCTGCATTCTCCGAACCCAATTAGAGTCTGATCAACTGAACCTGCTCATGTCCCTAATTCATCGACTGCATCAGTTAAGTAGCTGAACAATGTAGCTGTATAGCCAATAATAAGACATATCTAGGGCTTTTACAGCGTTTCTATATCCATATTTTCCGATGTTTGTTGCAACACTTTCGAAGTATATCTCTTCATATCAATATAAAAACCTCTAATCAAAAATCTGAAGAAACATGATTGCCTCAATTGTCAATTCCTTAAAAATTAAATTTTTGTTAAGGGACTTTGTTTCTGATGGTATTTTATGGACTTTCTTAAATTTTATATATTAAAGTCTCAATTAGTACTTTCTATGCAGATTTTATATTAATAATGCAATGAATTGGCTATAAAATATATGCAAAGCATGAATTTTTGTGTGTTATCATTCATATCATAAAAGAAAAATAAATAATGTAGGCTTATGTAGCCAATAAATATTTATTTAAATGCTTCTGGTATGAAGTTAACTTTTAAAAATCATAATATCTCCTAATTCCATCTGGAAAGTTCACAGATAACCAATATTAATTATGTTACCATGGAAGAGAATCTGTTGACTGATAGATTAATATACTCTGTTGGTTGCACAAAGGCATGCTACAACTGAAGAACTGAATTTTAGAAGTCGACAACCATTAAATTCCATGAAATAATCTTAACAAATGGCAAAAACGGGCAAAGAAGGCACTAAAAATTATTCAGAAGACCGTAAATTGCAACCAATATTTCAATGTGAACAGAGACATTGTAGTAAAATTCGGAATTGGCCATCTCAACCATTAGGCTACTTGCATATGTTTGATTTTATTGATTTAAACAAATACTTCTCTCAAAAAATATTTTTTCCGTAAATATCAAATGCAAACTTACATGGAAAGCTGTGGTGAAGATATACACTTGCCAGATGCCGGCAGTAGGTAATTCTACTTGTGTACACGTACTGTTTATTGTCCAAAAACTTCACAGTTTTTTTGTGAATCCCACTTGAAAAACATTGACTGGTGAAATTCTAAAAATCTCAATGTCCGTCACTAATAAAGTTAACAAGGCATTTTCTCACTACCTGGGGGTTCATTTGCACCTTTTCTTTGGTTCAAGAAATAATAAAGCAGAAATGGCCATCCCTCGCGGACATTGAGGTAGATCTAATGTTGGTCTAACGAAGCATTTAACCTCCTAGTCACATCGGACCCAACGTTACGAAACTACGTAATCTGTCGACACATTTCTCAGACGTTAATACGTACTTTTAGACGTTGATACGAGTGATACAAGCCGTATCTGTCACTACGAAGTATTTTAACGTTGGTCTGACCGTCTTTGACCGTCTTCCCGCCTTCTAGGATCCAGCGTTTCAGCCGACCTGCCCCCTCTTGCGCATGCGCACTCGCGTACAAGAAGCCAAAATGGCGGGTTGACTCGAATGTGTGAAATTTCGGATGATGTTTTTTCTAATAACGAAGGATTTAACGCATTGACAAGCCTCACAATATGGTGTGCTACGTAGATTAACTACTTCGCTACGACTTGAGCATGTTTTGGACGATCGTAACGCTTTATTGCGAAAGACTTAGCCGCGGCAATGTGAAAAATCGAACGGCATGGTCGGCCAGGAATGACTCGATCAGCTGTTCCAGTATTTGTGATTCAATTATGGACTGAATATGGACATATATACCCCGTTCTGGATGGATATACCCCGTTACCAAACCGGGGAGGACTCATGGACGTGGATACGGCCGGAATTCGTCGTTGGACACCAGCGCTGGACTCACAAGTAAGTCTCTTCAAGATGTCGATTTGTTTTCAGGGGCGGATCGTCTGATGGGGGGGGGGTTTATGTTCAATTCTTTTTTAGTAGTTTTTAAGCTTTTTTAGTTCAGTTCACTTTCTGTTTTGTTTTCAGATTGATTTATATATAGCGTGTTCGGGATCATTGTCCAGGTAGGGTGGGGTGGGGGGGGGGGGAGAGCATCCCAGGATTTAATTATTTTGATTGAGATCTGCAAATATAAAACAAAAAATTAAAGCAGTACAAACAGAGCTATCCAAAAAGGATGGCTCCCAAAATTAATAGACTTTTCTTCCTCATTTTACTGAGCAGTCTACAAGTCCACTTAGGACTATAAGAGAAAATTATATAAAAAACACTTACCTTGCATGGTGAAATTGAAAATGTTACTGCAATTTTACCTTGATAAAATTGGAACATTCTCGGCATCTAGGACAGTTGCAATGAGACACCATTAAACTTGGGTCTCATTAAATTTTCATATGCATCTTTGTGGGTGTGGAAAAAAATTAAATTATTTTTAAACCAGGATAAGCTTTCACATTTTTAAAAGTACATATGTGGATTTAATTTTTACTTGTATGTCAACTTTTTCTTCATGGCTTCATCTAATCGACAACAGCAAGCATCCTGTTGGAGTTTTTATATATTACAAAGTTACCAGATAGATTGGAATAGGTATGTAATAGATGGCGCTACAAGCTCTCTGAGAATCAGGATCCTAGGTTCTGCAACATTGTGCAAACCTTCAACAAACCTTTGGCAGATACGTATGATCAGACGTTTGACCTGAACGTTACTTTCAAACGTTGTCCATACATCTCAAAAACACGTTGGAGAAACCTTGGAACTTACGTATGACCAAACGTGTGACCGTACCTTTGATAAACCTATGAATCAAAGGTATGGTCATACGTAATAGTCCAAGGTTGCTAAAACCTCTCAGATGAATGTTCGACAAACCTATGAATCAAAGGTATGGTCATACGTAACAGTCAAACGTTCTTCAAACCTCTCAACCAAAGGTATGACTTACGTAATAATCTAAGGTTTTATAAACCTCTCAAATGAATGTTCGACAAACCTTTGAATCAAAGGTATGGTCATACGTAATAGTCAAACGTTCTTCAAACCTTTCAACCAAAGGTATGACTTACGTATGACTGACACGTTTATCCAAACGTTATAACAAGACGTTCTTCCAACCTCTCAACCAAAGGAATGTCTTACGTGTGACTCAAACGTTAGGCCAAACTATAAAACAAACTATCTGCCAACCTCTTACTAACATTGCCACCTACGTTTTGTTTTCCATCTGAGTGCAACGTTTGGAAATTACATTTGCCCTACCTTTGTCATACGTTGTTTGGCCCAACGTTTGATTCTAACCTAAATAATTACGTAGCGAAAGGTTGGATTTACGTTGCTGCTCGGGAGGGATGTCTATATTTGATTTTGACACATTACAAGATTCACTGAGTTTGCAACATCCCTAAATGTTGAAAACGATGTGAAAATTGAAAACAAAATGCTTTTTATTTTAATTTTTTTAACCTGATTGAATACAGTGTTTCCAATGAGTCTCAATCGACACCTCTGGAGAATGGTCATGGTCTAGTGCATGAGAATCTTGAATTTCTCGAGAAATCTAGGACACTGTCCTGCCATTGGCACAATGATAAAACAAGAGAGATTTAATCATGCAATGGATCACATTTTTATAGTTTTAATGTTAATCTGTGTGTTTTGTTTCCTCTAAATCACAGCTAAACATCCAGATATTATACAATTTTAAAACATTTGTACAAGTTCAACTTAAGCATTTATCAGGTATACAATGGGGATTATCATCAACAGATAATTAAATTGAACAATGGAGCAAGTACACAATAACAATAATTTCAAGCAAAAAAAAACAACAATCCAATGCTTTGTAACCGTTATAAACATAAACACATGAACACCATGTCAAACAATGGTCAACACTTCAATTCTCGAGAATCGCTAAGCGAGACGAGAAAATGCTGAGTCATAAAAATCTCGAGAGTTCTCGAGATTTCTCGCTCTCATTGGAAACTCTAATTGAGTAACTTAATGTATAACTAGATAAATGATGATGTTTCAATAACACTACAATGCTATTTGATATGTCTATAACAGATATTTTGCATGCAACAAGGGTGTGAAAAAAAAAAACCAACAACTTTGAATTGAAATTTTCTCAAAATTTTCCCAACAGATTTTTTGATCTTTACTGTCTTATATATACTCCTGCTTTAGCCCCCTTTTCAATAGTACTGCCAATGGAAAAGGGGGCTAAAGCAGGAATATATAAGACAGTATTTTGAAAAAAACAGTTAGACAAGTATTTCTTTGTTACATTGACTGTATAAGCGTCATCTTGTGTATAAACATAATGACGTTTATACAGTCAAAATTACCACCAAAATTTCCCATGAAAAAAGGGCCTAAATGTTTAGACCACCAAGGGGTCTAAAGTAGGACAATGCCAAGATCAACATTCTTGGTGCTTTTTTCAACTTGTGTTGATAAATTGTATTCTATCGGCACAATCTGCAAACATCAACTTATTTTGGAATATGCAGGTGAAGTATGATGTCACAGATGTACCATGAAGCAGCGTAAAGCAGAAATGGCCAATCGCCCAAACACGCCTATCCACTCAGCAGAGGAGTGATGATGCATAATTCACTGACACTTTGATGGGTTCTATCAGAACTATTGCATGAGGATGATCACTTGTCATATGCCCTCTGCATCCTTGGCAATATCTTAGCATCTGGACATTAATAGCTGTCTCATATAGGGCCTGTGCAATTACCATTAAATGCCAATATTAGTGCCTGGTTTAGATATTGGTGTGACATTTTTTTATTCACTGGGAAATACAGAAATGCTAAATCATATACTATGTACCTGGTTGTAGTTAGAGATATATAACAACGGTCAAGTGTAAATTGTTAGAATGACTGCCACTTTCTGATGCTGTTTAAAAGTACTGGTCAAAATGTAACAAAATTGTCGCCATCATTACAGAAGAACTCATAAGCATAGACTCAGCAGTGACTGTGTATGCATATATGTCATTATGCCACATACACAGGTGAGATACAGGCATGATGTATTTGCTTATATACTTCTGCAGTAGTGAGAAACAGGCCAAACGCAAGTAAATATTATTGTCTCTGCCATTACCCTTTTAAAACAGCAATCGACAATGAGTGAACATTTTTAATGTTTTGTCTATTTTTCTCCAATCCTATGTTAGCAGGGCAGCTCTTTGTGTATCAAAGCAGAAGCGCGCCATTTTCAGAAGTTTACTTTCAATAGAATATTCTAGTTTTTACATGACATATGGTTAGATAACAGCTCAGGCACAGCAAATATTTCATCATCTGTAATTTCATGCTTGGATTAGTCTAATTCAGACTCCGTCCACGTAATCAGTATCATTTCAATGCTTGCAAGTGTAAAGCAAGCAATATAAAAAATGAATGGGATATCTTGTAATAACTGCTACATGACAATAAATGATAAAACATTTTGATTAATTCGAAATTGCAAATTGCATATTTTATCGCTCATGTAAATATGATGTAATTCAACAGCAAGCCTTTTTCACTCTTTTGTACATTACAAAACATATGTTTTGAAAAAGGTTGACGTTTTTAGAGTTGTGCATTATTTTCTTTAGAATTACAATAATATTATATCATAGTGCGTTGCAAAGACCTTGGTCTTTGTGCGATCAATGAATGATGCACAAAATCACTGCTGCCGTACAAAGAATATTTAAGAAATATAATAAAAACATGTAGCAATTGAAATTTACTAAATACAATAAAAGTTGAACAGGTAAAGGTATGAATTAAAACAAATTGTAAAGTTTGTAAATGGATTAAATTATTGTCTTAGTTTGGATTGACCATATGCTTTTTTAAAATACATGTCTTTAGGAGTCCCTAAATGATTGTAAGTTGATTGTATCCCTGATAATCTGAGGGAGTTCATTCCGCAGCTTTGGGGGAGCGCAGAAAAGAAAACCGAGCTCAGTATGTTTTAAGATTGTGTAATGGGACTTTACATGAGCTGGAAAGGAAGGATCTCACAGCTACACAGGGATTTATTAGCTCATATATATAAGTAGGAGCAAGCCCATTTACTGCTTTGAAAGTCATGAGTCGAAATGAGACATATAGTTGGGAAGCTTGTTGGATGTCATATAGCCTCAACGGCTGGCGGCTATGATGGATAATTCCATTCAACCATTTTGCTCACATCTCTGGATCTAATTGGGCTAGAGCTAAGATTTGTGGGTCTAAATATATCTTTTCATGGATCAGGAATTCATTTAGACAGGTTTTAATACACTCCCAGTAAGTTAAGTGCAGTTTAACCCCGTTTTTTTCAAAATGGTGGCCGTTTATTTAGCCTCAATCATCGATATAATAATACCAAAGGTCTTTGGTGTTATACTGTATATTTTGATACACTGAAATATTACTATATATTCTCCACTCGGATTGTGTCAGCCAATCACAAGCGAGTATTCTTGGATAATATCCTTGCTGTATTAGGCAGAGAAAAAGTTATATTGGACAGTGAAAAGTTATATTGGGCAGTGAAAAGTTATATTGGGCACTGAAAAGTTATATTGGGCAGTGAAAAGTTATATTGGACAGTGAAAAGTTATATTGGGCAGTGAAAAGTTATATTGGACAGTGAAAAGTTATATTGGGCAGTGATAAGTTATATTGGGCAGTGATAAGTTATATTGGATCCGAGACACAATAGTTCCAACTAATTCACACCAGGCATCACAGTATTTGAATAAAGAGAGCAGGCTGACAATGGTCACGCCACCATTGCCTGCTCTCTCATGGTTTGATCTTTTATAATTACAGCTGTCTGTTTGGTTAGTATTGAGAATCAGAACCCTTCTAAACTTTCCGAATTTTTTCTTTCAAATTAATATTGAAAAAGGATAATCTTAACTCCAAATCATGATAATTAAAAAAATCTGAAAACAAATTTTTCTCAACAATTTGACAGCAAGTCAACTTCAAAGGAAAATAAAAAAACTTATATTGGTTGGAGAATATAACAAATATTAGATGGTAAGTCGTCCAATATAGAGTATAATTGGATTCATAAAAGTTATATTGGATTCGGCTACGCCTCATCCAATATAACTTTTCTTCTTCCAATTATACTCTATATTGGACTCCTTCCCATCTAATATTTATATAATATTCTCCACTTACGCCGTGTTAGCCAATCAGAACGCAGTATCCGCGTCCAATATAAAGCTATATTGGATCGCGCAACGCTGCAGTTACATGCAAATACACTAGGCGTCGCTTTGACGCATTTCCCCGAAATTCCGTTAGGCATCGCATGAACGTTTTCTCGATCTCTCTGGCGTGTTTCGGCAAGTTTTTGGTGAAATGCATCGTTTTTAAGGGTGATTTTTAACAGGTTATATATCTACAAGTGTTTACGGCTTAAAAAACCTAATTTAGATGTTCAGAAAGTAATATAAGTGTGAAAATTGGAAAAAAAAAGAACGTGGAAACACCCAAAGTTATTCGGACGGATGTTGATGAAAGCAGACGACAAGCAGACGACGCCATGTCTCGACTCACAGATATGTCTCGATTTCCAAAATTTACTGAAGAACAGCTTATTGAACTGCTCAACAGTAAAGATTCCAAAAACACTAACAAAGCAAACAAGATGGCTGTTTCAATTTGGAGGCTTTCCTGGCTTCAAAGCTGGAACTGAGGGATCTCAGCTATGGTAAATGGACAGAGCTGTCACCTGAAGGACTGTGTCCAGTTTTGAGGAAATTCTTTGCAGAGGCGAGGACAAAGAAGGGCGACTATTATAAGAGAACCACGATGTTATCAGTAAGAAACAGCCTCAACAGACACATCAACAATGTGAGAAGGGAGAGAGGTAATTTGTAAATTTTTTTACAAGTCGTAATCAATCAAGACAGTCAATAAAAATTTATTCATTACAGGAAACCAAGCATAAAGCTTCTGTACGACTTAAAATCAATTTGAAATACGCAAATGACAGGCATAATGAAATGTATGATGAAAAAAAGGACAATACACGGTACTGACTGTAAATACTGACAATATTAATAAATTATTATGTACAACCATCAGATCAACACATAATTTGATTAATGTTAAAATTCTGCTCTCTATTTAATTTTAGGACAATCCACTATGGATCTCACAAAAGACACTGCATTTAACGAGTCGAATGCAATGTTAAAGGCAATGAAACAAGTTCTGAAGGAAAATGATAAGGCGGCAATCACACATCATGAGCCAATCTCGGCTCAGGACCTTGGGAGGCTGAGGGAATACTTTAGTGAAGCGGAAAATAGTAATAATCCTCGCGTTCTACAACAGCAAGTTTTTTCAACTTTATGGTGCATTTTGGAAGAAGGGGGAGAGAAAACTTGAGAAGTTTGAAAATATCGGATTTTGCTGTTACCAAGGATGACGACATGACTCTGTATATATACCAAACTACGGATGAGCGCACAAAGAATCACCAAGAAGATAGTGATAGAAAACGTGTGAGAATGTATCAAATTAAAGGTGAGACTGAGAGGCTGTTCATATTAAGCATAAATTTCAAATTTCGAAAACCTTTTTTGTTGTTGATCTTACACATTCACTCATAGATGATGTGAATCTGCAAAGGAACATTACTTTTTTTGTTATCTTTTTACAGATGATGATGAATGCTGCCCGGTGAAGACTTTCGCCAAGTACAAAAGAAGGCTGAATCCAAACTGCAGTTACTTATTCCAAAGGCCCAAGCAGAGGGTAAATACTCATTAAAATACCATTAAAACAAATTCATATATCAGCAGTATGGTGTGTTCACTTTTCAATATCATAACTAGTTAGTCATATTCATTTCATTATAAATAATATAAATATTAATATAAACGAGATAATTTAGCATACCCATGATAGCTTAAAACTGCAATTTTCTAACAAATATGTAAAAACCCTTTGCTGTTGTGAATAGAAACATGAAAACATCGTAAAATGTGTTGTGACAGACCAAGACAAGGTGTGGTTTGATAACGTTCCAGTAGGAGAGAAGACGATCGGGTCAATGATGGCAACTCTGAGTGAGGAGGCAAAACTCTCCAGAAGATATACGAATCACTGCCTGAGAGCGACAACCGTCACTTTGTTGGATGAAGCTGGTGCGGAGGTAAGGCACATCATCGCGGTAACCCAGCACACATCAACGTCCAGCTTGAAATCGTACAGTAGAGCCTCTGACAGCAGAATGAAGTCCATGAGCAGCATTATTAGAACTGCCTTGACTGGCAATCAAGCTCCCTCTGCTCCACTCCCATCCACAACAACAAGCGCACATCAGAAAACTTTCACGGTAACCTTTGACCCAGCTGCTCCAATTCCCCAGCAAAGTCCCCCCCACTGATGATTCTCCTGGTCAAGATGCTTTTGATGCTCCAGTGGTTGATCTTCCAGTTGTTCAAGAAGTTCCAGTCTGTGATCAAATCCTTGATTCAGTGCCAGTCGTGCCGCTTTCCCAGCAGCTCTTTGATCAGGGCATAGATTTCGACAATATCCTCCCCACCTAAACAAATAAATGTACGGTGTTTCAACCAATTTTCAATAACTGCAGTGTAAACATCAATTATAACTTTAAGAAGTGACTTTCGAATCTCCTGACAGAATTAAATCTAGTACATATTATTCCGAATTTTAATGATTTTATTATCTAGATATAACGGATAATTTTAATTTTTGTCGTTTTCTAAATGTGAAGTAGATCCTTTTTCATATATATACAATTCATATTTATTCTTGCTATACAAATTACATTTATTTACAAATTGAAAATAAGACTAAATTGTTTTGTTGATAATATTATGAATTTTTTATTGTTTACAACTGTTGTTGATAATATTATTCATGTTACTGTTATCTAATCATAATAATAGTCATAGCAGGAATCTCATCTCACTCATAAGGCTTTTTTCTCTCAATCCATAACATCTTCAATTACACTTCTAAGCCTGTCAGTTCATCTGAAGTTCCCGATAGGGCAACTTTTACCTATAAACATTCATTATTTCCATAGTTACACAAATATATCTTGGCAATTTGCCTCGAAAAACATGTTTTTCCACTTAAATATATCCCACCTGTATATTTATCTGCCACAACAAGGGTTGTAATGCATTTAATATTAAAGGCCATTAAATTCCGCATCTTTTGATGTGCAGACTGACCTTCTATGGCCAATATATACCCAGTTACCAGATATTCCTATTGGGCCTTTCACAAAAAGCACCTTTTCCAAATAAAAATCTGGAAGCTATATATTTCTCTGCCACATCAAGGCCAGTAATGCATATCGTATTGCAGGCCACTAAATTCCGCATCTTTTGCCACACTGATTGAACTTCTATCTCCAATATAACTACCCAGCTCCCAAAAATTAAATTGCGTCATGCGTTCAGAAAATCATATTTTCCAGCAACTCCAGTCTCTCAGCGTTTGTAGTGATGTACACCCTGCTGTAGTAGTTCAAAACAATCCACATCACTTCATCTAACTGAAAGCTGACTGGAACCTGCAAATAGGACCTGCCTTCACATTACTCTAACCTGGGAAGAACCTGGAACTCAGTGCATTTTTGAAAAGCAAGAAACCCGAACGGGTGAACAGCTAGTATATTATTAATGCCCATTCAGAGTACTTTTAAAAAGTATGTCGATGAATCTTTGAATTGTTAAATTGCAAGAATTTTTTTAAATAAAACAGATTAAATTTCCATTTGCTTTTAATTTTTGAAATGTGACAATTTATAAAGGATAAGTTATTCAAATCAGAGAATAGTGGAGAATATAACAAATGGTGGAGAATATAACAAATGGTGGATGGTTAGTCGTCCAATATAGGGAATATAGCTATTTCTTCATCCAATATTCCCTATATTGGACTCCTCACCATCCACTATTTGTATAATATTACCAAATATTTGCATTATTATTATAACCACTTTTAAGTCAATTAAAAGTTTTGAAGTTCTTGAATTTTAGCAAAATCTATGGTAGTCCCAATTTTTACAAAGTGTGTAGTTAGAATTCTACGAAGTGTGGCTGGAGTGTCCAGACCCTTGTCCAACATGAAACTATATATGCCAGGTAGCCTGATAAATATTTTCATAAATAACCCATTTCTTCTTTTATTAATCCAAGCTGAATTAATGACTTTTGCATAGAATTTACCTTTGATAATTGTGATTGTATGTGTGCTGAAATATTCTTTTTTTTAAATAAAAGTTGGGTTTAGGAGTAGGAAATGGCATCCAGTCACATTTCAGTCCCTCCTTTTTTGTAAATAAACATAGCATCATGTAGCCTACTTATTTGTGGTTCCAATTACACCTACAATTGTGTTATAAAGACGACTATTGAAGCAGTTGTTGCCAATTTTGTGACAGAAAGTGGTCTCGCTAAATACATGTATAATGAAATTCAGCACCCATTATTCAGAGAAAAGGATCTTTTCTGGGATTGTTAGGTGTCATTTTGAATAAACAAGTGAGTAAATGCATTATCTTCCTTTCATGAACCGGCAATCCTGGTGTGGATACGTTCTTATTTCAGGAAAAATTATGCTAGTCCCGAAAACCATCATTGTGGGTCACCCAGACATGTTCCAGACAAAAACTTTTTGTTGCCAATCTGCAATATAACTGCCATAACCAAGTTAAAAACATGAAAATACCCGTTTTAAAACCCCCTGAAAACACAGTTTGCAGAATATAGAGTGTCAGAAATATCTACTAATTTTTTTATAAAGATACACAGAATCCTGGAAGATATATTCGCAGCAGAATCTATGTCGTTCATCCCATATATCAGAAAATTTGACTTGTATATTAATGCAGTAATGTATAATTGATGGCACACAAGCTGTTTGTGTAGTTACATGGTTGTGTTATACACCATTTTAAAGCTATGAATATACAGAATGATTTGGTAAACAAAGCTATGAATATACAGAATGATTTGGTAAAAATTTCAGGATGCTTCTGACCCCCAGTGACCTTTACACGGAACTTTCGTGAAATAAAATGTAATTTTCTTTTTAATTTTGAGTTATGGTCGAATGTTTTGCACTCTATTGGCCAAAATAGATATCCTAATCAATCAATTGTTGCACTAAATAGATAGAGGAATTAAATACCTTCAAAATTATGCCATTTAATCATCTATACACGGATTAGTTTATGAATAACAGCACATTTTCTGCAAATAGCAGCATTCGTTTTGGCGAAAATTTATTTTGAACCTTCCCGCACTCATATAGCTCCTGCTAGTTATCGTTGAGGTCTTAGATTGTCCAACAAGCAAATTATGTAACTTCAGATACATATCTTTCAAAATATATGGTTTTCCAAAATTACCAAGGGGGAGGAGGGTTTCGAAATCTGGCCCATGGACTATCTGAAATTAGTATCAACAACATGTAAGTACAGCTTGAACTGCAAATATGCTGGCTGTCTACTATGGCAGTTGGTTTTTTAGTATGCTTCTTGCTTCTTGCGAACTCTGGCGAGGTCTTCATGTCTTACAGCACTCAAAAGTAGGTTACTTATCATGCATCAAGAAGACGGCAGCTTACGATTTCTAGGCCTATCAAATTTCTGGACAAAGTGCCCTGGAAAATATGGTAACAGAGCGGACTTTCGATGCAAAAAAACCTGCTATTTGAGCAATTGAAAAAATAAAAATATTGATGTCAGTCTAATTTTCAGATTTACTTCATCTCAGATCAAATGATTTTTAAAATTAAATATCAATTTTTTGCTCATTTTGTGGAAAGTAACAGAGTGGAAAAGTTGTTTGTAAATTCTGCAATTTACTTGGGAGATAGGCCTAAAATGTTATGATGGCAGTCTATTAAAACCTATCACCCTAAGCAATATATTCATTAAATTTCATTGAAAAAGTATCATTGGTAAGCTTAGAAATGAAGGGAATGGAGGGACCAAGAAAATGTTTGATGAAAATGATGTCTTAATTTGTCTAATAAATGACTTTCTGTTCCAAATGCAGTGGTTCTAAACAGGAATATGAATAATGTAGAGTGATGCTTTAGAACTGCATTCACATTTATGTCAGGGAACTGCAGTGACGTAAATTGTCTCGAAATTTGAGAATGACCCATTGACGAATTATATACTGCTAACTATTTCCATTGACCAGCAAGGACCAGGTAGGTATATATATACTTAATGTGTAACTGCAAAATTGAGAGGGGTAAAATTAATTCAGTAAAACATGAAATTAATTGATAACATTAATTTAAGACTTGCTTTACAGTTATATAAGAACTTTGTGAATGTCAAATAAACTCAGAATTCCAACTGCAGTTGAAATTAAAATCGTAGGCCTATAACTTGGTAAAGATCTATTATACAAGGGGCGTTCAGACAGTTCAAGACTCTTTTTTATATGGACACTTATTTTCAATATAGAGCTATGAAATTTTTACAGAATAAAATTCAGCAGTTTTGAAATAGATTGCCAAAATTTAGCACAATTTGGACATTTTCAAGTCATTCTGTGGTTGCCATGGTAACAGAAAGTTAAGGTAGGCGGCACAGGTAATGTTGAGACAAAAAAAGTTGTGGCTGAGAAAGACATTTCTCCATCGTATCAATGAGATTGACAATAATTGACACTAGAAATATGATTTTAACTTCTAAATATACTTTCAAAAACACCAAACATTTGTATTCTTACACTGAACCCATGTGGGAAAGCACTCCTGCCTGCGAGATTTGGCACAAGAGATTCAGGTGGCAGGATGTGGGTCCTTACTGGAGCTGCATCAGGACTTGACATAGCATGGATTCACTGGTATGAACAACAGACCTAAAGGGACAGCATTATCCATCCCAGTTATTCCAGTTACTTATAGCTTTGCATAAGTCATGGTGTTCCCTTACTTTAGTCACTGGCGGCTATAGTTTCAGGCACCAGAGGAAAAAAGGCTCTGGATGACTGAAATGCTTTCACAAAACTTTGTCTGGAGGGCTTCAAGGAACATTTTTAGTCCGCGGGCTCTGGCAACTTGCTCTCAAAACAAGTGCAACGGTCTTAAGGTGGCTCGCTACTCATGTAATTACGTCATGTGAGCATATTTCCGCGCAGCCAGGCAGGCCCTATCTATCGTAACGTCACCACAGCAGCTTAGCTCTGCTGAGACATTTTCAGCATCATTTTAAATTCTGAAAATGTTATACAGCGGCTGCTTCATTTGGCATTTGTGCAACTTCTCTTGGGGTTAGAGACTTCTCGTTTAAAGCATTAGATGCGCTATGAAGAATACTATAAACCAACGGACTTTCAGCTTTGTGCTGTAAGAAGAAAATTTCTACAAGCGATTTTCGGCAAGCATGTTTAATATCGCAAAAATGACTCTGTTATATAAATAAATTTATATATCAATTTCCAGGCCCGTTGGAAGCCTTGTCAATATTATTACATTGTTCCTCACTTAATTTGGAAACAGATGACAAAGAAATAGAAAATTCTATCTAGTCTTTTTTTTTTTAAAGCTATGATTTATAAAAAGATAACAATTTTCAAAATCGAAACTTTTGTTCCGAACCCCTAGAAAAGTTCTTTAAAATAAATGCATCTCTCTGGAATTATAATCAGCTTTTCCATAAAACAGTCCTCTTTAATTCCATGCTTCATTTAATAACATAGAATGAACGGCCACTGAATGGCAGGGAAAACTTCACTGCAAAAAAATTAAGAAAAAAATTGAGTTTTTCAGGTTCGCATGGACTGACTTTCTTTTACACAACCTCAAATATTTTGAAAGAAAGGCTGGTAGCGACCACTTTCGTTTATATATCCTTGCTACAAACTATATTTTGGATCATTTTAAACTATTTTTATGAAATCCTATCTTAGAAAGTTCACGAGTATCGAGCCACCTTAAGTGGTTTTTGTGTTGTAGGATACATCAGCGCATCAGAAAACCATTGTCTTAAGTGTCCCACGAGGGGACTTTGGCTTATAGCCCCAAAAACCTCCAAACTTCAACCATGCTTTCAGGAAAATCCGAAGACCACATTTTTGACATTTGAGAATAAATTTTTGAGGCTAGGTCATTCATATTTCTCATACATCATCTTAATATATAGGGCTGAAATGCCTGAGCATTTCATAGCCATTGCTTGAAGCTACAAGAGGTGTTCAACTTATTTTGACAAAAAGTAAAAGAGCCACCAAATTGAAAATTATTGCTGCTTTGAGCTGTAATTGCTGTGACTGATCCATATGCTGTTCATCTTGCATGCTATATCACTTTTATAACTCAGAAGTATTACAACTGTAATTAAGTGCATGTTGTTTGAAAGGTGTGATAAAACACCTTTTGAGGAGGGGTTTCACTGCCTCAAGCATACTGTCTTGTATCATGGAAGCTGAATATTGTGTTTCTTTAAGCTAAATATTCACTGTGAACTACTGCACAAAGTAAAAAGTGGATGTCACCCTCATAAACTGATTCAAAACCTATCTTCCCTGGGCATGGCTCATGGCCAAATCGGGGGTGACAAACAAACTGAGATCATTGACCAAATTATTTGATCTTTTAATTCTTACAAAGATGACATAGTATTCCAGTAACAATACAGGAGGTGGATACAACTTTATACATAACTTCTGAATGTGCAAGTTACAAAATAAACCTAAATATAACACAATTTTTTAAGAAAGTGTGTGAAAACAAGGAACATTAAATGTATGCTCCAGCTGTAACTTATAAACATAGGACCCAAACAATGCTTGCACTGAATAAAACTTAGCTTCATCCACAAGACTATATCAATCAATGAGTGATTTTTAGCATAAAATAAATTTACGGAGCACTTAAAAGTTAGAAGCTTGAAATGTTAAGCAATTTCCCTACGAAATTCATGCTTTGATTGTTTTGTGATTTAAAACAGCAAAAGTCACACTTCCACCTCCAGAAATTGTAATAGGATAGCCCAATACCTGGTTAGCTCAAATTAAAAATCTACCACAGAAAGAGCATTCCTTATTTCTTTCCACAGAGAGAAAAAGCGATAGTATTCAATAAGAAGATAATTTGGGACCATAGTACTTAAATCACGCTAAATATCTGATAATGACCAAGCACAATTCCTGTAACTTTGTGGACACGTCACCAAAGACCCTCTGATGAAGTCCTAGAAGTTTTAGCAAAATTGGTATAACTGAAAAGAATCTGCAGATACACTTGTTACTACTATCACTGGGCGAAATATTGCTTTCAAAACTGACTTGAGGGCCTATCTCAGGAAAAGTTTAATAAAATTGCACAAAAACTTCCAAAACATTTCAAACTTATGTCTTACATTGACAAGACCTACAGTTAACAGTTTTTGTCATCAGCCAGGAAAAAAGAAACATTTGTCAGATTCTCTGTTAGGATGAACTCTTTGTCAAAATAAGTTGAACACCTCTTGTATCTTTAGCTAATATAGGTCTATATTAGCTTACTTGAAAAGCCGATGCTAAAATAAGTAAGTTTCAACACTACAATCTGATGGATTAATGTAATATTGTAAGTTCACTTTCTTTAACTCGATTCTGGTTGAGCTTATGAAATTTCGGGCAGGAGAAATCTTATTCGGGCAGGTAAACTTCAGAATCTACCTACCCGAATGTCCTGTACACCAAAAGCACTTTTCGCGGACTCTGCATGGCGTCACCATTTGGCCTGCCCAGCTTGTGACGTCACAATGTGATGTCATGGCAACTGTGATGTCATCACAAGTTTTTAATGTCTGCCCAGTCCATAGTTTTGTGGATAATGCCCTGAGGGCAATATCCAGTAGACTATTGACCTGTCAGTCCACACAGTGCTTTCTACACTCAGTCAGGTGACTCTGGTTTAGCCAATCACAGCAGGGAATGGACGTGGGAGGTGTACTAATAGCCTATAGATTTCATGATCCGGTTGAGTTGGATAATGGATAGGTAGTTTCTATGTTTAAAAGTTGTAAAGCTAATATATTTTCAAGTTAATTTGAGATGTGGGACAAAAATATTGCTTTTTTGTGATGCTGTAAAATGATTTCATTCTATCAAGCGGGTTGAAAAATCAGAGAACATTTTGGTCGTTTTTTGGGCCCCTATTTCGCTCCTTTCCTAATTCCTGTCTCTGCCAATACATTAAAAAAATTCACATTTATTTTTGACACTGAACAGTGAAATGTAAAGTGAATAATGACATCATCACACCTCAGGTATCATTTTATTTTATCGAAGTCCTTGCTGACATTATCTTATCAATTTAAGCCATTTATATCCAACCAATTAAATGTGAATTTAATGAATTGAATTTATCAGTATACATTTTTGAAGAATTGGATGGTCATAAGCGATACGGGTTGAATACACAAAGCGTTTAAGACACCTGCACCAATACAGTCAATGATGAAAAGGATGATAATGCAGTGACAAAATAATTAGAGAGAAGATTACATGAAGTGTCTGAAAGAAGGAGTGCATTACAGCTGTTTAAATCATCCGTGTATAGGATGGATATGAATATTTTCTTGATGTTGATTCTCATAACTGTACATTTCCACTTTGAATAAGCCATTACCAAGATTCGACGCCACTTCCTGGTCTTTGGATAAAACTGGTAGTAATTGAATAATAACAGATAAGGAATAGCCCTTTTTTCCATACCAATGAAAGGAAACTTTCAATATCAGTGGCTGGATGAGTTTTAACATTGGCCATTTGATATAACTTGAACAGTAGATGGTATAGTAATATCCACAAAAATGATCTATTTTGTTGCATCCTGCATTACAGAAAACTTCTTCTTTTGTGTTTATAATGTGGCAAACAGCATTGCCAGCGTAATTTTTTGGATATTATAAAAATATTCTGAAGAGATTGATATTGCATATCATATGGACACACTGAAGTGATAAGAGGTCTCCTGATTCATGCGAATCTGCCAATGGCAGTGCACATTTCAAGCTCAATAGCAAAATCTGTCATAGAAAGATGTTTTACTTTACCATATATTTTCTTGGTCAAGCCCATCCTGTACAAACTGTTAAATCATAAAATGACCAAGCTAGCATGTATTTGATGAGTAAAGAGGAAAACAAAATTTGGAACAAAATGGTTTGTACTAAAAATTTCCACACAAAAGTACTCATTTTTCACAAAAACACTGGAAAGTCACACAATATCCCACATGGTTTTCTACAAACCAGGGAACGTCACTGGAAACAACAAATTCAAGTGATTTAAGAATGGAACAACACACCCTAAAAAATTGGATTTTGGAATGTTATGCAAAATAAACAGGACCTTTTTTGAATCAAAAGGTTCGAAATACCTATTTCATGCAGCAAATATCACAGTATAAAAACACTGTAAAGTCACAACAGTAGGTACCTACCCTAAGTGGTTTTCAACAAACCAGGGGAACGTCACTGGAAACCACCAATTCAATTGATTTAAAAAGGGTATAATGGATTTTAGAATCAGAGCACATTTTCTATTAGTTGTACAGTGTAATTACAAAATAGGAGAATTACTATATGTATGTATGAATAGATGGACAATCATGATTGAAGTGATTTCTGCTTCAAGTGAGTCACCAAAATATCTTTACCAGGAATTATGCCTAGCAATGCAAATTTAGCATCTGTACTCATGTTCCACCAACTGATTTTGGGTTGACTAAAGATATTTCTTAGCTTAAATTCGTTAAAAAAAAGTAAACTTCAGTTAAAAGTAGTTTCAACGCTTATTTTTACAGAAGATAACACAAATTTAAGACACAACGAAGCTGAAACAACAGTAAAAATATAAAAACTATTATGACTGAAACATTTAAGAAGTGCACTAAAATCTTTAAAACATCAATTGTTATGTCAGGTGTGGTATTTTGTAGGTATAAGTTCACTTGAAAATAGGTTTGTCAACTAATAACATAGGAATTGTGGCAAAGAACTATGTATCCAACTCAACTGGATCAAAATATAGGTTAATGTGTCACATGGCAGCCATCTTGGACGCCATATCTCAATATATAAGATATAATAATACGGTTCTCATCAGATATGAGTTCAGTATCTTTTGATTGGCAAAAGGGAGCAATTACAGTGTAACACTATCATTTTTGGTCGAGTTTAGATGTATTTTTGAAATATTAGAATTTTAGACAAATTTGGGTTGGGGGTAGCTAAAAATAGTACTGAGTCCACAATTCAGGTAGCATAAAGTTCAAAAATGGCTCAAAATGTAGCTGTTGATATCAGGCAGTTTTCTAGATCCATACGAAGTCCTCCAGTGAATATCTATTGGGTTCATGTGCCATAGAAGTCAGAAAATCTTCCTTACTGAAAATAATTTTTGCAGAGTTTTGAAAAAATAGTAGTCACAATTTCATAGTTAGCATTAAGCTATGGATATAAATAATAATAATAATAATAATAAAAATCTTTATTTTACGTCACAGAGTTAACAATAAAAACATTAGCTCAGTGGCTATTATGTGACAAAACAAATAAAACAATTAAAACAATAACAATAACAATCAATAAAATAATACTATAAAATAATAGGACTTAGATATCACAAATTACATATATTACATGAGCACGTTGGCCCCTCCCAAGTATGCAGTAAATTTTTAAAACCATCCAAGTCAATACATTGTTTCATGTCATTAGGTAGCAAATTCCATAAATGAGCACCATAATAAGTAAATGTTTTTTTGCCATATCTTATCGTCTTAAATCTTGGAACAAATAAAATAGATGGATCTCTTAAATTCCGCACATTTTCTTTTACATGAAACATTGCATTTAGGAAGGAAGGATTTAGTTTATAGATACATTTGAAAACTTCAATAGCCATTTTTTTTAATCTATTCAAATGTAGAGTCTTAAATCCACTCTTTTTTAATAATTCAGGATAAGTGCTTCTGGAATCCATAAGCAGAAATCTTAATGCACGTTCTTGAATTCTTTCAATGTTATTGCGTGACGTTTTACTGCAAAAATTCCATACAACAGGACAAAAATTAAAGTTTGACAATATGAATGTTTTAAATAATATTTCTTTTTCTTTAGGACCAAGTAGACCTTTAAATCTCATTAAAACTTTTAGTTGTTGTGCTGCTTTTTTACATAGATTAGATACATGTGAATCTAAATTTAGTTTGTTATCGATCCTAATACCAAGCAATATAACTTCATTATCGGTGTCTATGGTGGCATCATCTAGTTTCAAAAAGGCTGGTGCGGTGATAGGGGAGTGACTCGGTTTAAGAAACATTAATTGAAATTTATTTGGATTCGCTTGCATAAAATTTTCTGTGAACCATTTTATTGCATTCTGTGAATCTTGGATTAGTACATTAGTGACTATATCAAAGGAGTTTCCGCTTGTGCTGAGTGTATTATCATCTGCATAGTTAAATAATTCTGCCTTTTTTATATTAAGAAACAGGTCATTAATGAAGATATTGAATAATAGTGGGCCTAAGCATGAGCCTTGAGGAATTCCTCTGGTTACTGTTTTCCAAGAGCTTCTTTTATCCTTAATTTTCACTCGTTGGGTCCTATCTGTTAGGTAGCTCAACATAAAATTACATGCGTCAACTGTGAAGCCATAAGCATGCAGCTTTGCTATCAACAAATCATGGGGAATAGCATCAAATGCTTTAGACAGATCCATTAGGATCATCCCTACTACATGGTTTTCATCCAGTGCTTTCTTCCAGTTGTCCATTGCTGCTGTTAGTACTTGGCTGCAACCATGTCCCTTTCTGTATGCACCAAGGTGCTTGTTAAACACAGGATTCATAAAATTCTCTATCTGTTTAGCTATAACTACCTCAAAATCTTTGGAAATATACCTATGATATTAATTGGTCTATAATTATCCTTTATCATAAAGTCTTTCTTTTTAAATATTGGAGAGACTTCACTCCTTTTCATGTCTTTAGGATATTGACAATTATTAAATGAGTTGTTTATTAAGGTTGTCATAGAGTGAGCTAACTCATTGTGGCAAATTTGCACAGTTTTTGGTGGCATGCAATCAAAACCAGCTGGTTTGTTTCTATTAATACCTTTGAGTTGTGCACAGATGTCTTTTACAGTTACTGGATTAAAACTAAACTGAGTGATTGCTCTGTTTTCTGATTGGAGGTGATTACCTATATTTGTGATACTTGGATGATTGCTGTGAAAGACCAAACAATTACTCAGGGTTTCACAATCAGGGAGCATCTTATCTGCCATTCCTATATTGTTTGCTATATTTACAAAGTATTCATTAAATATTTCGCATACACTTTCGGGGTCACTCACAACATCATCTGATTCTTTTAAAATAATGCTTCCTTGGGAATCTACACCTTTTTCTGTGAAAAATGGTTTGATGGTTGACCAGAAATTTTTGGGTGAGTTGGATATTTGACATCTTTTCAGGAAATATTGCTTGATAGCATTACGTCTCATGCAAGTTACATAATTTCTTTGTTTCCTATACAACTCCCAGTTACTGTAACTTCGGTTTTTGTAGTAGATTTTTTTGTAGTGATTTCTTTTATACATTTCTTTCATTAGTTCAGAATTCATGTAGGGTACTTTCTGACTCCTAACAACTTTGGTTTTAAGGGGAGCATGCTCATTTAATACAGACATATACATTTTTGAGAAAATCCAATATTGGTCATCTATGTCATCAAAAATATTGCTGATCTGTTGAGGTATACCTTCAACATCTTTCTTAAATTTTATTTCGTCAAAGTTCTTTAAGGATCTATACTGAATTCTATGTGGTTTGATTAATGGGAAACTATGTTTCAATATACACCCTACCATATTGTGGAAATCACTTGACCCGCATACAACATTAAAAGGGCAGCAGAGTTTTCGACTGTTTGATACAATAACAGGATCTATCAGTGTACCTTTTTCACTTTTGAAACATGTAGGTTTTGTAATCAGGTTTTTAAGATCGTACATAGCACATAGTTGTTGCTCAACAATGTTGTCATTTACAGACATATCTACATTAATATCACCAAGCAGGATACTTTCTTTGTTGCTGTCAGTCATGACATCATAAATTTGTTTGACATGTCTTATAAATATATCTTTTGGTACATTTGGGTTTTTATAAACACATATTAAGACCAATTTACATCTTTTGAGATTAAACTCAATTAGAATATTTTCAATGTGGCATGAGTTGTCTGCTATTTCATGCTGAGCAATTCTGTTATGTGGTATGTCAGACCTAACATAAATCATCATACCGCCAGACTGAGCAGTTCTGTCCTTTCTATAACATTTGTAATTGTCACAGTTATACAATAATTGGGAATATGAACTATCTAGCTTAGTTTCGGTGACACAAAGAACGTCAACAAGACCATCTGACATAATTTGCTTAAAATACTCAAATTCACTTTTTATACTGTTAACATTAACATGGGCAAAGAACAAATTTTTTGCGTTTCTAGTCCTTTTACTCTTCAACTCAGTAATCAGTGGATCATCACCATTTTCATGATTTAAAGTTTCACAATCTGCTGAATGTCCATTTTCACAATTTCTACTGTTACTTTGACTATAAACATCAATACCTTCTTCAAAACATTCAAAGGTTGAGCTTATACAATCACAGCTTTTTGAAGTTGTGTCGTCAAAAACTTTGTCATTCCTTTCAATTTCTTCACTATCTACATGTGTTTCACCACATACATTATCTGCACATTCATGATTCAAATTGCATGCATCATTTTCAGTCTGAAAATATTGGTATACACAGTACACAATCTCAGTATTTACAAGAGATGGAGTTTTACAGGATTTTACATGTTTTACAGTTTTATCATTTGAACTATTTTTACTTGCATGTTTTACAACATCTCTATAAATGTTATTTACATACTCATGTTATTCATTTTCATTATTATTTATACATTCTGATATCTCTAGCTCAGGATTCTCATGATCCTGTCCCTTTGGATAGTACTTATTTACATTCATTGTTGTTTCATGTCTCAAATTATTCAAAGTATCACAGTTCAAAGTCGTGGTGGCAGAAATGACATCATCATAATTACTGTAAATTTTAAAAACATTGTTAAAATCATTTTCCGAGGAATCACAATACAAATTGATTAAATCAGAGTTTGTGGTAGAAGCAACAGGTATGTCACTTCGAAGTTCATTGACAAGTTTATGGCACGGATACATGAATGTAGTCTCTGCAATGTCATCGTTTTCACTGGAAAGAGTCCGTTCGGCCAGCTCTTCTTTGCCGACACATCAGTAGGTTCTGAAGCGATGTGAGCTGTTGTTAGCCTGACCACCGTTTTGTGGACACATCTTGCGCTTGTGACCCTCCCCATAGCACCCAAAGCACTGGAGCGGGCGACTGTGTCTGCATTTATTCACGGTATGGGACAATTCTCCACAATTGAAGCATCGGATTTGGTTCTGATTTGATCTACTTGTCATGACGTCATGACGTTTTGATGAAGTGTAGTCTTCCTTGCTACTACGGAGATTTTTTCGAAGGCTCATAAGAAGTTGACCAAGCATATTAAGGCCATCTCCAAGCATACCACGGCCCCAAAACGAATCTCCTGTGTCTTCTATCAGGGTCTTAGTACCGGAGTTTTGGAGGTAATCATGAAATGCCTTGCATTGTTTTGCTTTTTCGCGGAGGATCTGGTACATAATGCCTTGTCTGATGTTGAGCCATCCGTCATTTTCACTCACTTTATCTCCGATCTTCTTGGCCTCTCTTGGTGATACTGCTTTGAGGATTTCATTTCCTGCACGTGGATTGCTCATTGCAACTGCCTTTCTGTACTGGAAGCTGTGTTCTGATGTTCGAAACTGTATGCCCCAAACTGTCAGTGGAGCATCGTAGAAATTACTCAAGGGGGAGAGCTCCCCTTTGAATCTCAGTTCATGTCCATTGCTCATGTTAAGGAGCCTGTCATTTGGAGTTGTCTGCCTGACAATTCGATCTGACATAGGTAGAGGGGGGCTCATTGGGAGTACCTCATTCCAGTTATTGCGTTCCTCACTTGCTGTAGCTGGAGCCTGCTTACCATGCCACCTCCTTGATGGATGGTCTTTTGCTTCGTCACTGAGCATCAGGTTCTGTAGGAGCTTCGTTACTCCTTGTGAAGACAGGTGCAGTTTGTCTGTGGACAGCAAGCTGTCATCGGTGGTGTTGTCTCGGTACTTAAAGTTTTTATCATTATTAATGAATTTAACTTCCTGGGAATTGGTCAGGGTAAGGAGGATCTGGTTCAGTGTGTCTATTTTGGCTTCATATGACTGATCATCCAATCGTGGCGTGATGCTGGACAGATACACTGTTTCGGCTCTTGCTTTGGCTTCAATGAGAAGTTTTTCGCATTCTTTAGCGATTTTTTCTACAGGTTTTTTTGTAGAAGCATCATTTGTTCCACACACGATGTAAATGTTTTTGTACAGTTTTTTCTTTGGATCTAACTGTTTCAGGCGCCTTCGAAGGTCACTGAACTTTGCTCCACCATGACTTTCTGCAGTCAGGCTTTGCGAGACAGGTTTCACATCACGAATTATGCTGTCTCCTATGAGAAGACTTCCTTGGGCTACCACGGGCTCCTCATCTTCTTCCTCATCACTTTCCTCATCTGAGTCTGTTGATGGTGGAATCATCTTCTCCCTCATTTCTTTTGTTCTGTGATCGATTGTTTTCAGGAGTGTTTCATCTGTACGTTGTTCTGTACACAACTGTTCTATCTTTTGCGAGATCTTCTTTAGGGAGCGATTTTCAGAAATAAGTTCGTCACACATTTTCTTTGTAATTATCACCTCAGCATTAGTGACATCAAGACATTGCTGTGTCTTCTTGGTCTCTGCATTGGCTGCATCCAGGGACGTTTGAGTCTTCCGAATGTCTTCCTTCAGCTCATTGACTGTGCGGGTGAGTTGGGACACCATGGAGATCAGCTGTTTCATATTAAAGGACATTGACCTGCATGCTGGGCAAGGCCAGAAAGGTAGCTGTACTTCATTGTCTATATTCACACATTCATTGTGGTATGCTTTGAAGCATATGGTGCATTTTGTCACACTTTTGTTCCTCTTTTCTTTTTTGTCAAACTGACAACCAATTTCTAAACAAAGAGTCTCCATGACTGCCTTGATCCTTGGACTTGTAAAGAGGTGTCACTACAGTAACGGAGGTGTCACTACAGTGATGTCACATGTGTCACACTTTGTTGCTCACAGTATATCACACCTTTCAGTAACTCAATTGAAATCTGGCCTTTTTCTGCTTCACTGATTTCCCCCCTACCTCTCCCTGGTCGATATTAGGGGAAAATTAGGGGAAATGGCCAAATCAAAATGCAAAAAGGCTTAAAAGTCACTTTCCTGGTGTCTTAACCGAAAAATTCTTGATGTCCAGTTGTACTGCAGGCTAAGAATTAATCCTTAGTGCTAATAGTGTAATCCTTTCCAATGGTTAAATTAGGAATATTCCACTATTTGTGAGACAAAATTTTTGTGTGTGTTCTGTTCATTCATGCATTCGAGATATGAAATACTCATGCAGGCATTTTAGTTCTTCTTATATATATTAAGATGATGTTTGTTTGTTTGTTTGTTTGTGTTTTACGCCTCTGCAGCACCTTAGTGGGCTATATTGAGGCAGGCGATCGCCGTATGATGATGAGATGAGAAGACTGTGAGTCTGGAACACACCCTATTAATTCAGGGATGCCCAGGGTCTTTCAGTTGCCCCAGCATAGAATACTGGATACAACCCGCCTCCATTTAATGTCCCATGGGCTCGGACTAAAGTGAGTTCCCGGGGTGAGATTTGAACCCACGCCCTCAAAGCCTGTGGACAAGCAGTCTTGACCATTAGGCCACGGGGGAACTCATTAAGATGATGTATTAGAAATTTGAATGAACTAGAAACAATATTGTTTTCACAAATGTAAAACATGTGGTTTTCGGTTTTTTTTGGAGTTTTTTGGGGCTACAAGCCAGAGTCCCCCCATGGGACACTTAAGACGATGGTTTTCTGATGCGCTAATGTATCCTACAACATATAAACCACTTAAGACCATTGCACTTTTTTGCGAGCAAGTTGCCAGAGCCCGGGGACTGTTTCTTCAATGTGTCAGGTGTATGAATTACAGATTATTTTATATTTGTAGACATTTCAGGTAGAAAATACAAAATTTTTCTTGCAATTTTCATTGGTCGAGAGAAGGTATGACACCACTCTCCCTGAAAAGTGACATAGCATTTTGCATGGATGACCATGGCATTTTAAGCCATTGATCTCCAAACAGGGACTGACTTCAGCAGTTTCAAGTGAGAGTTTCAGTTTGTGTTTCACACATTTTCAGTGCATACATTCTACAAGTCCAATGTTGTGCATTCATATGATTAGGATCAGGTGATCCATGCAATGACTGTTTATGCAGAAAATTAACATGCATAATTGTGAATGTTGACCACATCACTGGGCTACCATCGTGTCCTGAGGGACCCTTCAGAATTTATGATTCTGGGGAATTTTGTTGGAACTTCTATCAAAAATGTATGTACCCTCTTTGGTTTCGTGCTTATTTGTACCTCTCATACATTCCATGTGGATTTTTAGTATTCCCCTTTTCTTTTATTTAAATTTCATACCCCCCTTAAGCATATTATGAGTAATAAGTACCCCCCTTGAAACATGGGAGAAAATTGGTGCTCCGTCCGGCAAAACTCCAATTCCCGTCAAGTCATAAATTCTATTTAGCCTGTAAGGCACATAGATTATGGACAAAAGGTAAAAATTAGTACTGTCCCACCTGAAGCATGTAGCACCCACTCAGGTAAAACTCCCATCTCCCCCGCAACCCAGTCATAAATTCTGAATGGTCCCTTAATGATGTCATAGACAATGCTCGTGGCTTTTGGTCAAGGCATGATAATTTAGTGTAAATAGATGTGAAGCCATTCAGAGTCAGCTTGAAACTGATTTAATATCAATTGAAACAACCAACAGTTGTACACAGGAGTGTGAAATACAACTGTTCATGAAGAAGTGAAAGAGGTCATGTGGGTTGCGATTTGACATGTGTGAACAACTGCCACAATACCAAGTTGGCCTTTGCTGTATACTATTGGTCAAAATTATGACATAATTTTTCCAGCAAACATCACTTGCTTGAAGCAAGCTGAAAAAAAGTGACACGCAAAGGGCGACTTGACCAATCACCTGGCAGGATTTTCTGAAGTCAGACCAGAAATTTTGGTAAATATTTTGTTATTTGAGAAAAGTCTACAAATATGAAATCATCTGTAAAGCTTTTGGTATACCTGGTAGTATTTTTAAAAGCTAATATTATATTTCTTAAGTCAATTATTGTCAATCTCACTCATACAAGTGATAGAATGAGATCTCCCTCAGCCACAATTCATTGACTTTCTTGATCTCCGCCTAGCTGAATTCCAAAACTGCTGAATTTTATTCTGTGAAAAATTCATTGTTCTAGATTGAATAGAAGTGTCCATAAAAAAAACGGTGAAGTTTCTGAACACCCCTGGTTTGTAGAATGCATCATGCCCTTTAACTTTGATTCCAGTTTCACTCAAAAATACATAATATCAGGAGAACCTTTCCAAGTTGGAAAATCTAACTAGAACAAAATGCATCATCATAGCAAAAAAATGATTGATCAGAAAACACGAATTTTTGATAACTCTGAGACATATAAGTGGTGAGAATATATTCTATGAGATGATTGAGATGAATTGTGATTGATATGGACTAATTCTTTCTGATTCAAGGTGTCATTAATAAGTCATGATCAGGATAAAGGATTTCAGAATTTGCACATCTCGGCCATGATTCATGTTCCTCAGGGATCATGTATGGCTGAGTAAAACATAGGAGCATCTCGACTCCCTATCAAAATAACTATGGAGCCCAAGTGATATCTTTCACCACTCATAAAAGCGATTTAATCATATCAGAGTGGATTCAACAGTAGCTGTCAGCTTATATTCAATCCTTTCATAATTCATCATCCCAAAACAAAAGATACCACATGGATTTTTTGAATCTGTCTTAAAGAAATTGCATTATGATGAAACAAATGGCCCCATTCATGACAAACTAGCAACATATGATATTCTAAAAATTGCTCTAGTTTCCCGACAGATAGCTCAACAATCCTCCATATCATATGGTAATTTGATCTGCCCGCTCGAGAACCAACAGGCAATGCCTCAGCTTACATCAGGTCAATTTCCAGTCAAGACCATCAGGATAGAGGTCAGGGTATTAATGTATGATAACATCTCTCTTTTATACTGAGTTATTGTAATTGTAAATACTCTCAGTCATGCACTGCAATGCAGGCACAAAATTCGTGATGAGCCTTCTACAATGATACAGCTCTGGGCAGCCATAGAAAGGCGCCCATGGGCAGAGATTAGAGGAACATTGCCCAAGGTTCCCATGCCATGGCATTCTCCAGTGTTGGTGACCGCCGTATAAAGATGATTGATGAGAAGACTGGGAGTCTGGCACATACCCTATTAATTCAGGTATGTCCGGGGTCTTTCAGTTGCTCCAGCACAGAACACTGGATACAACCCACCTCCATTTAATGTCCCATGGGCTCGGACCAAATTGAGTTCCAGGAGTGGGAGTCAAACCCACGACCTCACAGCCAGACTGGTAGCGCAAACAAGCATCTTAAACAATTTGTCCACGGAGAACTCCATTCAGCCCAATCAAGGTTTCTTGATTGAAGATTTTTGTGAATGTGTCTTTGGGGAAGCTTTTTCGTGAATATTTTGAGACTTGTAATTCTTACATTATCATCATGTGAATACGTCATCACCATCAGGAATTTTTTCGGGCAGTTATCAACCGATTTGAATAATGTTTTCGATACTGTAGGTCCGTCTCAGTATGTTTAATCATTCTGTGCAACGTTTTTTCCACATTTATGCATGGTATTTCTGGTATTTTGGATATCGTGTGACTTTCCAGAGCGTACCCCGATTGAAAAACAACCCCTATACTATTCAAGCATACGCCTACAAAATAACTGTCAGTGAACGACCGAAGGTTTATTTCACACCTTACTCTACTATCAAATATGTAGGTACCTACGACAGCGATGTACTAATTCCTGAGTTATTTCATGCTGTGATTTTATCACTGGCCGGTATTTTAACCAGGACAGGATAAAGATTTTCCTATGATGCCATGTATACATGTATGTTACAGTAATTTGACTTTATATCAATCCCCGATGATTTATGTCGAGAGAACTTGTGGGCTGTCTTTGTGTTATGCGCTTTGCCAAAGATAAATGCCCCAAGAAAAATAAGTTGCCAACCAACGTGGGTTCATTATAGGGGTCTATGATTTAAAAGCAATGTGTTGTCATCATTAAGTGTTGCCTGGAAGATAGAAAAAGCGTCAGCTAAAAAAAAAATACTTAGGAACTGCTCGGCTTTCAGTGGATTGCCAAAAGGGATCAGTTGGCAGATTTCTTTTGTACAATGTACTAGAAAGTGGCTCTAAATTATTTATAAACGTGTATAGCGAAGACAATTACAGACAGTAAACTTGATATGCAAAAATGAGTGTTGGTTTATACAGATTTTGGCACTATGTGAGTCATAATAGCCGATGAAGTGTCATCTTCTCTACATTAAACATAGGAAACATATCCTGTAGGCAATTTGACCTATTTTGATTTCAGGGGATGTTGGTGTGATGTCACAGACGTTATCTTGACATCAGGTGAGGTCAGATGCCAACTGGGTAGAGGGCTGTTTGCTTAGTCATGATCAAGAGAAGACCATTAGATTGTCATTACTGATTCAGGTGAAAAAAGCAGATGCATCATCCATTCGTTCGCCTGTTACCAACAAGCGGGATTAGTCTCCTTAAATCAATGTTAAATCAAATTAACATTGAAAGTATTGAGTATGATCAACACAAGTCATCAGTACGATGATTCAAGAAGTTCCATTTTCAAAATGCAAGAGACCACTCTTTTTGCATATATCAGATTTACAGGCAGACTGTAAAGACAAGGAAGAGACACACACGCAGAGAGTTGGTTTATCATTGATCGTTTCGGTTTACTGGATCCGCTATAGTGTTTACAGTGTTTGCTGTCAAATGATGGCTAGGCTGAAAATAATGATTCCCAAGATATACATTATTTGAAATGCTATGAAATCTTGATCATGATATTCACGACTACCTTTTTCCCCTGGTAAAAACAGCTTTTTGTAGTCAGCATCTGAAATCTATGTGACAAACTGAAGAGGTTGAATAGCTGCAGTTGCACTGCTGTACTACTTATTGCTTGAAATTCACCAGAGTACTGATTTCTTACAGGACAGATTACCCATGACATCATCAATATCTGTGTTCTAGGGTTCAGTGGATTTTCTCATGAAAAAATATTCATAATAGCTTCTTTCACATATTTTTATATCTAAATAACTCTAGAGGAATGAATGACAAGCTCAAACTCATCAAATATTGCACTGCTATACTACTTATTGCTTAAGATTCACCAGAGTTCTGATTTCTTACATGACAAATTACCAATGAAATCTAGCTGTAGTCCAGGGAAAACACAATACCACCACTACTACTACTACTACAGTGTTCTAGGGTTCAGTGGATTTTCTCATGAGAAAATATTCATAATAGCTTCTTTCACATATTTTTATATCTAAATAACTCTAGAGGAATGAATGACAAGCTGAAACTCATCAATTAATAGAGCTTATGACAGTGTCAGGTCACCAGGCCGTTTTTTTGTGGGCGAGTTGTAGATGGGCGATTTGTGTTGTGGCGAGTTGACTTGTAAGCTAGGTGAAATGGTTGTGTCACTTCTTTCACGTATTATCATATTAATAACTCTGGAGGAATGAATGACAGGCACAAACTCATCAATTAATAGAGCTTATAATAGTGTCAGGGCACCAGGCCGTTTTTTGTGAGCTAGTTGCAGATGGGCGATTTGTGTTGTGGCGAGTTGACTTGTCAGCTAGGTGAAATGGTTGTGTCGTCGCTGGAAATACGTGCCGAAAAATGGACATTTATCGAAATTATAGTTGTTGTATCACTCTACCGATAAGCCAGATGAACAGTTAATGCCCTGAGCTTCATTTTGGTACAAAATTGGGTTCTCTACGTGCATTTTCAGCGATTGGCTGCCATGGAAAGGATGACTTTGACAGCTCTTGCTCTTAGACTATAATATATGGATTGTCAACATCAAAACGTGGTTGTACGAAGATGTGGAGGGAATTTGCACAACTGGACACTCATGGAAGGTACCTAGGATAATAGAGCAGGTTGGAATTAGTATATTTTGCTTTTTTCAGTGTTCAAAAATGTCGAGAAATGGCTGAATAAGACGATTTTGAAATAAGGAAAATTTAATTGTCAAAACGGTGTTTGTAGAAGATGTGGGCGAAATTTTGCATGACTAGACACTCATGGAAGGTAGCTAGGATTATAGAGCATGTTGGAATTAGTATATTTTGCTTGTTTTAGTGTTAAAAAATGTTAAGAAATGGCTGAATTAGACGATTTTGAAATAAGGAAAATTTAATTGTCAAAACATGGGTGCAAGAAATTTTGCATGACTGGACACTCATGGATATAGCTGAAATTATAGAGCATGTTGGAATTAGTATATTTTGCTTGTTTTAGTGTTCAAAAATGTTAAGAAATGGCTGAATTAGACGATTTTGAAATAAGGCAAATTTGATTGTCAAAACATGGATGCAAGAAATTTTGCATGACTGGACACTCATGGAAGATAGCTGGAATTATAGAGCATGTTTGAATTGGTATATTTTGCTTGTTTTAGTGTTCAAAAATGTTAAGAAATGGCTGAATTAGATGATTTTGAAATAAGGAAAATTTAATTGTCAAAACGTGGGTGCAAGAAATTTTGCATGACTGGACACTAATGGAAGATAGCTGGAATTATAGAGCATGTTGGAATTAGTATGTTTTGATTTTTTCAGTGTTTTAAAATGTCAAGAAATGGCTGAATTAGACGATTTTGAAATCAGAAAAATTTGATTGTTAAAACGTGGGTGTGCGAAGACGTGAGGTTAATTTTGCTTGATAGATACTCATGGGAGGTATCTACAATGATGGGGCATATTGTATTTAGTGTATTTAGCTTTTTTCAGTGTTTAAAAATGTCAAGAAATGGCTAAATTGGATGATTTTGAAATTATGAAAATTTAATTTTAAAAACTTGGTTGTGCCACGCCTTGAGCATAAGTTTGCTTGATCAAACATTCATGGGACATATCTAGGATATGACGGGGCATTTACTTTTTA
This sequence comes from Platynereis dumerilii, assembly GCA_026936325.1. Classification (NCBI taxonomy): domain Eukaryota; kingdom Metazoa; phylum Annelida; class Polychaeta; order Phyllodocida; family Nereididae; genus Platynereis; species Platynereis dumerilii. The sequence goes on from JAPTHN010000001.1 coordinate 130,560,419, forward strand.
GTTTATTTTGCTTTCAATGTGTTTAAAAATGTCAAGAAATGGCTGAATTAGACAAATTCTAAATTATGAAAGTATAATTTTAGAAACTTCGTTGAGTGAAGACTTCAGCATAAGTTTGCTCGATCTAACATTCATGGGACTTCTCTAGGATGATGGGGCATGTTTATTTAGCTTTTCTCAGTGTTTAAAAATGTAAAAAAAATGGCTAAATTCAACAATGTTGATATTATGAAAATTTAAAATGAAAAACTTGGTTGTGCGACGCCTTGAGCGTAAGTTTGCTTGATCGAAAATTCATTGGACGTATCTAGGATGAAGGGGCATGTCGTATTTTGTGTATTTAGCTTTTTAATGTATTTAAAAATTTCAAGAAATGGCTGAATTAGACAATTTTAAAATTAGAAAAATTAGATTGTCAAAACGTGGTTGTGCGAAGACATGTGGTTAGTTTTGCTTGATAGAAGGTATCTATGATGATGTGCCATGTTGTATTTAGTGTGTTTAGCTTTTTTCAGTGTTAACAAATTTCAAGAAATGGCTAAATTGGACGAAAAAAAATTATGAAAATTTAATTTTAAAAACTTGGTTGTGCGACGCCTTGTGTATTTTTGCTTGATCGAACATTTATGGGACATATCTAGGATGATGGGGCATTTCACATTTAGTTTATTCAGCTTTTTAATGTGTTTAAAAATTTAAAGAAATGGCTAAACTGGACGATTTTGAAATTATGAAAATTTTATTTTAGAAACTTGGTTGTACGAGGACTTGAGTGTAATTTTGCTTGATCGAACATTCATGTGATGTATCTAGGGTGATGAGGCAAATTGGATTTAGTTTATTTTGCTTTTTTTTGCTTAAAATGTCAAAAATATTATCATTAGTTAATTGTCAAAACACGAGTTGTGGTAGGCCTTTGAACAGTTGTTGAAGATTTGTGTGTAATTTTGCTTGATTGAACAGTGAACACTCATTGGACGTAGGCTTACCTAGGATGATAGGCAGATCAGAATTAGTTTATTTAGTTTTTTTTTTTTGTGTTTGAATATATATATACATGTCAATAAGTGTTGGAGTTGAGTTATTTCGAAATTCTGAAAATTTAATTGTCAAAAATTTATTTTTCAAGCATGAAGGAACAATTTGTCAAGGTTGTACACTCGTGAGAGGTCTGTAGTGTCACAGGACAGGGTGGAATTAATTAATTTTGTCATTTTGAGTGTTTGAATGAAATGGCTGAGTTTGGCGTGTACACTTAATGCAGTTTCGTAGAATTATAGGGCAGGTAGGAATTCCTAATTAGTATATAGAGTTAGAGTTAGAAAATCTTTATTGACATGTGCCGAAGCGCCCAGCCCACAAAGGGCTTACAAGTCACAAAAAGCTTTATAAAGGACACACAAGTGAAACACATACATATACGAAAAGGACATACAAAATTACAACTTTCACAATTTCAACTTAATACATAATATTTTTGTGTATAAATGCATTCCCTCCTTCTTTGTATAGCATCAAATAAAAATTTAGCAGTATATTTTACAACATTTTTCGACATCAACAAAACAAGCTTATCCTCTACATTCAAAAAAATATATTTAGTGTTTTAAGTGCTTTAATCTGTGAAGAAATGGCCAAGTTGGGCAATTTGCTAATTTTTTCAGTAAGCGTTCAACCAAAACAAGCAAAATTGACCAAAACCGTTTCTTTCTTTTTTAGGATAAGTTCATGGACTGTGATATTGAAAATGCTTCATCTGATATAAAAGAAGAAATACTATAAAGTACATGATGTATGGCCCAAGTAGCTATTGCTACTCCAACCATAGTGAACACTATTGAATAAAGGGCAATAATAAAGGGCAAGAGTAATATAAATCTGCAAAGAATTTTTTACTAAGATATGCAACATGACCTACTACTTTATGAGGTCTCACAAAGTGCTTTTTTTTAAAAATAAAACTATGCAAATCTTCAAATCAAGGTTTAACAAGCTATTTCAATTTTAATTTCAATTGCACAGGCAATGCAATATCAATTGCCTTGGCCATTGGTCTCTCCTGGATCTCCCCGTCTTTTCAATTCCAAACATCTTGCAACTTCAATTTTTACATTAAAGTTTCATATTTACAGTATTTCAATTCCAGGCCAAGTAAGACAAGCAGATGGTAACATTGGAGAGAACCATGCAGATTGCCATGGAGGTGTCAGATCTCATTTTTATAGTGAAACCACTCCACTCCCTTCGATCAATACAGTAAGTAGGAAAAGAGATGTTCCACTCTCAATTCCAAGACATTTATTATGTACTAAGCTTATTGCGTACATATTACATGGATATTATATTGTGTGACCTAATTAATGACCCAACCATGTTTTCGTCCATGAAATGTCGACTTGGTCTATGAAACTGTGTAATTGTATAAATATCAAGACAGTGATTAATTTTGTATCTGAATCTGTGCACATGGAAATACTGTAATTTGACGGTACCAAGAATACATAAATATTTCCTAGATGCACATTGTACCTACAGTAAATTGTTTTTCATATAAAATGATGTTTGGGTGGACTCAACTATCACTAAAATGCAGATCAAACAGATTAATACATTGCAATAAAAGTCAACTATTGTTACAAATTTATTTTGATATCATATTGTTGAAAATCAAATTATTTCCAGCACTTATTTTTTATTCGCATATTTTTGTTATGTTTGCCTTCTTCTTTTGCAGTGACCAGATGTGAAGTTGTTTGGAGTGTCGAAATTACTTACCATAGATGTAAGCCTTTGACTGAACATGTGGGGCTGTAGCAATCGCTTCGAGATGGAATGTTTTGGTCCATCAAATACTTCTAAAGGTAATCTCGAACAGTCGAGGTCTCTGGGAGAGTGTAGAGGTTTGTATTGATATATTAGTTAATTAAATTTTCAGACACTCTTGTTATTTTGGTATGTATATATTATATAATATGTTACATGTTGTGCTACCCATGACAAATTCTGGTGCTGATGAGTGGTAACCTCAAGTCACTCCCAATAGGCCAGACATAAATGAATGATAGCTTCTTGAATCTTCCCCATAACATTTCTAAGGATTTTTCAACTCCGACTCCCGACTCCTCTTTTCAGCAATATTTGGACAAAAATATGAATAATTTCACAATGTTTACAAGGGGTTTTGTACATAAAAATTGATTTTGTGTGTGGGAACCATAAATTCTATACAGTTTACATTATTCTATAATGTGTTTTTATAAATCCTTAAAAATAATTTTCAGGAGTCAGGAGCCACCTGATAAATGTTCGACTCCGAATCAACCTAGAAACCAAAGTTGGATTCGTACTCCAACTGCATGACTCCGACTTCAAAGCCCTGCAAGGATGACATTCAAACATAATGCTCAAGATGTACAGCCCAGGGTATTGTAGTGCGGTAGTCCCACATTGTGTGTTGTGCAGTGTAAAAAACTATGACATGAAAATTGAAATGTGTACAGAAAAATTATCAATTTTCAATGCAGCCTGATTCCGTAAATACTGGCGTCAGATTTTGCTGAAAAATAGCTGAACTACATGTATATGGATTGTCAATCTGCAAATCCAAAAAGTTGGAAATTTGACTTTAAAAAAAGGTTTTTATCCGCAGTGATATCATAGCGGTGATTAACTGTACATTTATTTGCCATGGTATTGAAGTTAAGTGACTTTGAACTCTTTTCATGGAAATTCAGATTGTTTATTGTAAATTTTCATGATAATATATTATATATATATAATATTATATTGAGTATTTTTTTTCCAGTCGTGAAGATCGAAAAGAATGATTGAGCAATCGTCCTGACCCAAAAAACAACTCCCTGCTATTTTGCGTTGAGACCTTAGATTCAATTGAAGATACTTTTGCATATAACTAATCTGGTTTTCAGTTGTAGTTATTAGAAAATATCTGCCAAATGTGTCAAACACGAACTCCTATAATGCGGCACATAAAAATTACTTCGCACCGTAAAAACTGTTACCTAGATGTCCATTGTATGGGCCTCTGGTGTGAACAATTAAAATTAACGTCAACTGAAAATGATCTGCTAATGCCTTGTTTTTGATTTGGATGAGGACATGAAAATGTTTGGCAACAAAAGCATATGAATTTGATCAAATTTTTGTATATTTGATTTGTCAAAGTGGAAGAGGTGGATTGGTGGCTTATATAATATTTCAGAATTATATAAATTGAAAAAGATCTATAATATATCCTAGCTATTAATATAATTGAGAGATTTTAATTCATTGTTTGGTTAGGCCTTTCTATGGCAATGGTTGGCGTCTCTGGTTCTAATGCGAGTCCATCTTTTGACAATCAATGTCATATTTTCATTAAATGAAAATGTCAACCACCAAAATTTGGCATGTGAATTTCATTGAAGAGTTGGTTATCACATTTAATATCTGAATCTTTTGATCACAGTTTTGATTAGCGGTGATAAAAATTTCACAAACATGGTGTCTGCTAATCCTTGAAAAGCTCGAAATTTGGTTTCTGCTTCTTGTGTTCTCATTTCCATTTATTGTTTCTAAAACCATGTTAATGTTATTATGACTTTATAAGTAACAATATCAAAAAACTTTGCCATGTGAATTTTATTGAAATAATTTATAGAAATTTTGTATGTATTTTTGATTTTAGTCTGCATTGATGGTTTACCAATCAATGACAATTTTATGTGTCCCAAATCAGTGTTTCACAACAAAAGTTAATCATGACTGGATGAACATTAGCATGTGAATTTCATTGAAAGGATTTCCAAATATAATTCCTCCTGAGCCCGCTGGGCTCAGGAGGATTGGACCGCTACGCCACCTGATCAGTCAGCGTTCATTTCCGACATTCGGTAAACATGACATACAGTGATTTACTCAACACACCTTAAATTTCCTCCTCCATCTCTTCACACACGACATCCTAAAGTGTTAGAGTGATGTGGCAGATAGATCAGGGATATATCTATCCGTAGCGACTGTAAATCGATGCCGTCAATGCCGAGAATAGTCAGAAAACGGGCGTTTTCCGACACGTTTTGACACAGCGACGCACCGGAATCATGGCAAATTCAATATGGCTGCCCCCGCCTGTCTCTAAATGGGAATGCGGCAACTTTCGGCTGATGTCATAGTCGGCGTAGTCTTGACGGGTCCCCGCCGGATTGAAGCGATCTGATTGGTCAGATCTGGCTGGTTCCCAAACTGCTTGCAGCGCCTCCAAGCGAGCGCCCTTCCAGGAAGAACCCCTGGCGACCTCTGGCGAGTTTTGACTTCGGCAATCGTCGTAAAACTTCCGGATATTTCCGAAGAATGCAGATGCTTTGCACAACATGACTATTGTTGAACCCCTTTCACACATAGCCGGTGTTGCCATGGTGTTGCCGTGGATGGTTTATCTCGGAAAAACGGCGGAAATCCTGCGGAAATCCCTCGTTTTTTGCAGCAATCTGGCTGTTCACGAAGTTTTCATGGACGGAGACACGCAGTAACGCCGCAGTAATGAACGGAGACACGTCGTAATGTCGGCGGCTTTGCAATTGGTCTGTTGTATGTAGAACTGGATTTCCATCTTACGGACATTATCAGTGATCAAACGTGGTTGGATTACATCGTCGTGGATGTGATGCTTCGTCTGGAAGGGACATGGACGCTCGAAAACCGAAATGTCGCCGATGGACACCACCAAAAACATAGCGAAAGTCCGCCGTGAAAACGAGCATTCGTGACGGTGGGTCATCACAACACAGAAAGGGGGAAAATTTTGAAATATTAAATGCTCTGAGATGCATTCTAGGGCATTTGAAGCCCAAATAACCTTGTCATCTTCAGTGTCTTTTTTAGGTTGAAATACCACTTTTATTTACCAGTACCAGCACTCATAATGATGTGTGATATATGTAGTGATGCAGACCGGACCACCTTTTAGAGGGTGGTCCGGTATTTACAAAAGTGGTCCGGTCCTGGTCTGGTCCAGGATGAGGTGGTCCGATTTTTTTACTGGACCGGTCCAGAAGCGGTCCATCGGCATTTCAAAAATTATGATAAAATGATGGTGAAAACAAGCTATATGACACAAATTTCATTTTTGGAGATGACAAAATTCATGCGATACTCTTCATGACATGAAAAATCACTGGACCGGTCCGGACCGGCACTTGACCGGTCCGGTCCAACACTGGACCGGTTTTTTGTAGGTGGTCCGGTTTTTTGGCGGTCCAGGGCTGGACCGCGGACCGGACCGGTCTTAGGCGGTCCGGTCTGCATCACTAGATATATGAGTGGCACCTTTCGATTTTCCCCCTTTTCTTGTGGTTCTGAAGGTATACGCCTCCATATTATTCTACAATTTATTTTTCTTACAATATGTCTCTTGGACATTGGATTGGCTTCCAGAATTTTTCCCATAGGCAATATTCAGGTACTGGCAGTCAACTGTCTCACCCTACGTGTTGGCCTATCCTATACACAACCCACTGTCCCTGTATTTGATAGCTGAAGTAAAAAAAAACTATCACCAGATCATACATAATACTAGTCTATATTATTGCTTATTATTCCAATAAAGGTTTAGCCCTCACAGACATTTACTTGGTGTGAAAACATAAGAAGTGGGATGCTATGTGCTGTCCATAGGCTATTCCTGTATAAAATAAAACCATGCATTGAAATTTTTTTTTTTTTTTTTTTTTTTTTTTTTTTTTTGTACTCAGACTAGATATGTAGATTATGGTACTCTATTACTTTAATGTCTGCTCTTCGTCTGTTGATGTGTTGCTATTTATTTATTGGCAGACACCCATTTTCAGCATCTCTTTGTGACTGCTGTCACATTGTCATTTGCTTACTTGTTTATGGGAAATAGATTGAAATGGATATTCCTTAATAAACCTAGGCCTGTGCCAAACTTTAAAAAAAGTCATCTACCTTAGCATTAGATGTCCATAGCCATGATGTCTCCTCTGTCTGCTCTGCTGGAAGTGAATGATGAAGTCAAATGCCTCCACTTATATACTATGCAAATAGTTCAACTAGTGTCATCATGATTGCAATTTGTCTGAGCTGCTGTCAACTTTTAGAGAAAAGCTCACCTGATTGCAATTAACTTGACCTGCTGCCAAATTTACAAGAATAGCTCAGCTGATTGCAATTTGCTTGAGCTCCTGTCAACTGTCATGGGAAAGCTCACCTGATTGCAATTTCATCAGTGTGACACCCAATTAGGTTGAAAACAAAAATTGGTGAAATAAACTACAATTAATCTTATATAATGATTCACTTATTCTCCATAATACAATTAACCTGTATACATCTGACAGGTAAATTGAATGATTGCCCTTGAGCTGCTGCCAAATCTAAATGTCATCAATGGCACTTCCAAGTAAGTGCCTCATAAAGTCCAATATCTGTTTGCTTTGATATTAGCCTTCTTTTGTCAATAATAGACATACATGTGCCATTGAAAAAAATGCATCATAATATTAAGTTACTCTGCATAATTCACTTTTTTACATGGCTTGTCAACCCCTACAAACTGTAATTTCTCTCAATTTTACATAAACGGCACATACACCTCTAAGAGATGTCAGCCTACCACAATGTTTTTATGTTCCATGATGATGTATTTCTGTGCTTTTAGTGGTCAATAAATTGAAAATAAAGAAGAGAAGGTGCATGCAGTGCAGTGCATGACTGATAGTATTTACAATTACACTTACAATTACAAGGTGCTGACTCTATCCTCCAAGGTCCATTTTGTCCTTTTCTTGTCATGCTTGGAAAGGAAGTTAAGGAAGCTGGCATACAAATGCCTTTGCAAAGTTGTTGACTTGTTGTTCTTTTAAATCTTCATGAGTTCCTTGAATTTAAATTAGTACTCCCAAATCATATTTCAAAACATGGATGCTGTTGGGAGCTTCAGACTGACCAGCTGAGTACATAATTGCCATGGCTATCAATAGGCTATCATTATCATTGTTTTTGAACTCTCTTTTCATGCATCAAATTGTCCTTATTTCTTATGAAAAGTATGCACATGTATGCAAGCTCTTTCATCACATTTTTTATGGTTCTTTGAAGCTGGTTCTATTAATAAGAGTTTATTATTCCTCCTAAAGTTATGTTTCCCATTGGGCTTCAGCTGCACAACTGTCTGAATGTACTTTGCTGCTTTGTCGTTCAATGCCTTTGAGGTTGTACTCATCAGCTTCAATTGCATTCTAGTAGGAACAGGTAGCCAATGCCATTGCTTTCTGTGTTGCCCTACACAGTCTTCCTGTCTCTATGAGTAGGGGGGGGACTTAATTTGCTTTTTTGGGAAATTCAATATGTATACCAGCCCAATTTGTGCCATTGGGTCCCCCATTAACAAAAAACCAACTTTTTTGAAAATCTGACAAGTGCTACCCCCCTTGACATATGCCTTGAAGTTTTGGTGATTTAAAACGCTCGCGAGAACATTTACGTCTACCGCGTTAAGTGACTATTAGACGAATGACAAAACAAATACTACCATTGGATTCCTCTTGTCAAGAGCTTTAAAATGAGTACCCACATGATGGGTCTACTATGATATTTGTTGTCACAGTTATCAGGAACTGTTACTGTAAATTGCATCGAGTAGCACCTTCAGCTTAACTCGATGAAATTCAGGCAAACTTGATAAATTAGAAAGTCCAAG